>JAWNOD010000072.1:10530000-11794375 GCA_035046225.1 Drosophila pegasa
GTACATTTGTTGCTTTTGGGATTTTTTTAAAGATTAATTATATAATAAATATTTTCAAAATAAAAATAGTTTTTACCAATAAGCTTCTCTGCTTAAAAAATCGAGAATTTGACTATTTTTAATATAGAAATTCTACCTACTGTCTTATTTAATTATATTTTAGGCTGTTTTGAGGCTGGTCAATGCGTGATTCAATACAAAAATATATATAAATAAAAAAAAATAACACCTGCAAAGCTACAACGAATCTAAAATTAAATCAAGAAAGATTTGGAACTGCAAGATTAATTTGTATAGAAATAATGAAGAGACAGCTGCGTGCATCTGATTTGACTCATCTTTTGATACAGATTAAAAATATAAATATATTAAATTATATGCCTACAAAAACTTTAGCTGCAATAAAAAAAAAAATAAAAATAAATATATATAATTTAAAATAAATAAATAAAATACAAATATTTATACATATTTACATTAATATTTATTTAAATATTACACAAGAATATTAAAATATTATAATACATAGAAATATGTATTTTATTTATACATCAAATAAAAAAAAAATTATTATTTAAAATATTTTACACATTTGTCCAAATGACTTTTAATGCTTTTTTATTTATTATTAAAAAATTTTTACTTTGCTTAAAAATAAACAACAAAAAATATTAAATTAATATATAATAAATATTAATAAGAGCATTTAGGCTTCGCTTAGCTTTACCAAAATTTTTATATTCCTTTCAATTTTTTCCTTTTTTTTTGGTGTTTTTGCTTGCGTACATTCGCTTCGGTCTGATAAGATACATTTTAATAGCGCGTGTTTATACTTTTTCTTATATATATATATTTTTTTGACAATTCCAAAAATAAATGAAAATTTCACTTTCTTTGATTATATAATAAATATATATTATATAAAATGTAAGCATGCGCCATATATATCATGCTTTATAGTATTATATATTTTTATATTTATATAATATATGTATATATATACATAGATTGTGTATATCTGCAGAATTATTCTGCTTTAGTTTCTTTTATCAGGTATTTTTCGTGTTTTCTATTTTCTACCATCTGATTAGGTTGACTTTATTGCACTGCTTATCAAAGATTAGCTCTTGCATTTACATATAATAAAGGCTCTTCTATTTTTGATTAGATTTTGCTCAAAACAATCATAAAACACGAATTTTGATTATGCGCACTTATGGGGGTCTGTTGACGTGTGCTTGGCATCAGGTTTATTCTTAGATTATACTTTAAAAAATTTTTTTTATATATATATATGTAGAATACAATGTGTACATATATAAATATTTATGAATATTTATCATTGATCTCGTACTGCTTTATGTTTTAAATTTGCAATTATTTTTTATGGAAAATGAAAGCACATTAAACAGCAATTAGCTGAATGGTTATTCTGCTGTCGTGTTAGAACTGTATCAATAAACATAAATCTAGTTTGCTCAACGTTCCATGAAAATAAAATAGATATCTATATTTATATAACTATAAATATATACAAACGATTTTAACATAAAATTCTTAAATACTCTACTTAAAAAATAATAAATAAAAAATATAATACAAAACAAATTTTTTTTCGATTCAATTTACATAATTAAATTTTATATAATTTACTTAAATTATATAATAATTTTTTGCATCTGTTTAGGATTTGTTTATTATTGATCTTAGCGATCTTTAGTATACACTTCATAGATTCCATTTCATTTCCAATCTAAAGTTTCCAATTTACTCAAGAGCATCTCAGAGAGTGACTCAGCCCTGATCGTTTAATCGCATCTTTTGCTTGAGTTTATCGTTTATGGCTTAATTATTTTGTTTTCATTGGCATTTTACACACGAATGCTTTAATTAATTATTAATTGCATTCATATCCGAGACGTAAACGTCAAATTATTGAGAATCGATCGCTGCCGTCAGCCCCTCCGCCAGGGTATTGGGCGTCGCACTATACTCGTTTGCAATCACACAGCAATTGCCGCCCAGCCAGCGAGTGTATCAACTGCACGTGTTGTTTGTACATACTTAGCTTTTAATGTCTTGTAATTATTCAGCTACCTAATAAAATAATCAATAGGTTGGCCGTTTGCAGTGATCCAACCGGAAATACTAGACACACACACGAACGCACTTGGAAAACAAAAAGTAGACAAAAAGGGGGCGCATTTACACTTGAGACATACTCGAAAAACTAACGTAATTACTTATTGATAACAGCACACATAATATAATATACAGCCGAAATCGCAAAGTATTCGTAAAGCCACGCACTTGGCTGAGGCTTCATAATTAAAATTGATAACGATATGACAAAAAATATGGCAGAATTGTCGGGGTGTGACAAGCACGAAGCTTAAATACTCTTTTATTGAATGTTTTTCATTTGATATTAAAGATATCTTACAGTCCCTAAAAGAAGTCCATTCAAAGAAATTTATTAGTCCAACTATACTCTGTATATAATCTCATAAGTATAGTATGATAAAACGAATCATGATAGTCTGATATATAATAAAATATTTGATAGTCGTATATATTATAGTAAAAAATATGATATTCCAAATCGAATATCATATTTCATATATTCGATATATAATCTATATTGAGAATTATGCCATACTTATCAAGAAGTGTATATGGAGAAATTATGAATAGTTTCATAAATATATTCCGATTCATGTCAGTCGTAAAAGGAAGTGTATTTCTTGGATCTGCCATAATTTGTAATATTTTTATGAAAAGCTAAGGCATATAAAATGTTTCAAATTCACTTAGACAGCAACAAAGTAATATAAGTGGTAGCTTATTGATTATGCAGAAATACTAGAAACAAGCAACTTGATAAACTTACCCATAAGTATTTATAAGATACACTAGATTCAAGATATGATAAAAAAGAAGAAAAACAGTCGAGTTTATTCAAAATGTGGTATATACAAACCAGTTAAATGTAGTTTAGAAAAGCTTTAAAAATAGTTAAATAGATAATATAATAAAACAATTTATTAGAATAGATAAAGTAGATAATTTAAAACATTCCTGAATTAGACAAATGTAGATATAAATTCTATATTTTAATAATAGAGAGATTTCGCATATAATTTCATATTTTTCAGTTGAACTTCAGTCACATTTTTGTTCTTATATTTCTCAAAGTGCTCAATCACACACCCAAAAAACCTCTTCACTCCAATAAATAAAGCATAATTTGTATGACAAAATAGCCCGATCGATAATGAAAGTGGAATTTGAACTTTGTATCGGAACGCATTTACTGCAAATCTATTTTTGGGGTAGGTCCATGCCGAACAGAAGTGCTCCAGACTTTCAGTTGACTTTACATTCTTATCGTGCTGAGTGGTTCACAGAATTTCTGGGGCCAATCACTGTGACTGGCCAAAATCGCAGTCCGAGCTAGATATTCAATTTCGTCTGGGATCTTCAAAGGTGCTAAGCATAAAAATAAAAATAAAGATAAAAATAAAAATAAAAGATGCTACAGCTTGAGTGTAGTTGAAGAGGTGGCTGGGCTTAATGGAAAAGCTTATTAGTTTATACGAGCTGCTGACGATTGCCGAGACAAGTCAAGTTCTAAATGTCGCCGGCAATGGCAGCTCGGTTCAAGGCAAAGACGTAATTTGAGCGCACGGCGTCTGTTTGGAGACACAAATGTATCTGAAACACGTTAGAGCCCAATTAAAACAGAGCCAAGACACTAAGACTGAAGCAAGCGTTTTAAATAGAAAATTACAGCTGACCAGATAGATATGTGTATATAAATATATATAAAGGCGCCAGGTCGTATGATAACTATAGATACAGATACAATTGCACTTGTAGATACAGATACAGATACATATATGATAGTTAGACAAGTTATTAACAACGGCAGCAAGTGCTTTGTATGATTGAACCAGCTTATTGTGTTAGCCGCTTTGACTTTTTGTTAATAACAATTTAATTGAGACGTTTTTTAGCATTTTAATTATAGACAATATGCGCGCAATTATTCGTCATAAAGATAATGATAATTTCAATAAAAAAAAAAAACAAAGTTGATTCTTACATTTGAGCGACGTTAGCTAATTGGTTCAAGTCCGCTTTAAGACTTATCTAATATATAACTAACAAAAAAAGAGAGATACAGAGAGCAAGAGAGAGAAAAACTAGTTTCAACAATGCCATATATAAATATATATATTTATCTAACTATTTGGCAAGTCTTTGAATATTTGACTGACCTGGGTAATTCCTTGCCCCCAACCATTGGCATTTCACTATTTGAGTCTAATAGTCGCCCAATTGGTTAAACCCTTTCACAAGCACCTGTTGTGATTTTTATATATTCACACGGCTGTCATATCTTTGATCTTTGATATATATATAGAATACACCATATCTATCTATTAGCTCTTTCTAATGGTTAGCACAAATAGATGACCTGCGGGTTTTTCGGCCTTATTGCATTTCATCGCGCCGATAACAGTTGACAACGAGGTGACAATGACGCGATAGTGCACTTCGTGTGGGTTCCAATAAAACGCTCGCTAGATAAGTCTGGGTAAATATAGGCATAGGTCACGCTGGCTGTGGATGAGCTCAGCATTATCTTTGCAGTTTGTTTTCGCATTTGCATTTGGGTTTTACGATCTGGTTTGGTTTGATGACATTATTATTTGATTGGATAGATATATGCCTTTTCGCATGTCATTCATCATCATCATCAGCAACTTTTTATAGCGAAATTATTCAGTCAGAAGTAAGTTTGAAAGGTCAAGTCCCTAACATCGTCTAAAGAGATTCTAACTGGAAATTAAAGTTGGAAATGTCACTTAATTTATAATATCATTAAGTTCTCAAGTTGTTATCATTTATAAGTAAGAGTAGAGGTAAAGATCTTAGTTTTATATGTTAATAATACTTTTTTCAATTTTTTTTTCTTCATAAAAATGTTTTTATTATATCTTAGAGATAACTTAAGTTGATATTTCATATCTCTCAATTGCAGTTTTGTCATAGGATTGCAAGGGATAATATAGATAAGTTTGTCTTTCACAATTTCTGCTGCATGTCTCATATTTACCTGAGATACATTTGTAATTTGCTCTTCCTTATGTCTCTTAATATGCTTGTGTATCTCAAAGATTCTTTCGTATTACACAGTTAACTTTCCATTTCACAGATTGCATTCTTTATCTCTCAGATAGTTTTATATCCTCAAGTTTGCTTTGTATTTCACAGATAATTTTTATATGGCTTAAGCTGACATATCTCAGAGATATCTTAGTAGCTCAGAGATAAGTTTGCATATATATCACATTTTGTTTGCATTTCACAGTTTCTTTTGCAGCTCAGAAAGACGTATGTAACTTACAGATACTTTTGTATCTTAATATTTATGTTTTACATACATTTTCTAGGGACTTGCAGATACTTTTGTATCTTAATATATATTTTCCCCTCCTTAAGCATTTTTATCTCAAAGATTTCGAAGTGCTCATATAAATTTTATCTCTCAGTTAGTTTTTTCTTGACTCTGAGATACATTTTTCACTTACAGATACTTTTGTATCTTTATGTGAATTATTGTATCTTTTTAGTATTTTAGAAGCTTTTGTATGTCTAAGGTTTTTAACCATATATTCTGTGTATGCACTCCTAATGCATCTCAAATATTCTTCATATACAATAGAGTCTCAAAGATTATATTTGTTGTATCGGTTAGCTCTTATTGTATCTCAAATGTTCTTCTGTAAAATTTTAGCTTTACTTTAATATTTTCGTTTGTTATTCACAGATTTCGGTGCATTTCATTGATATTTTTGAATATATATAATTGTTTATTAACGCACTCAATATATTCTTATTTGCTGATACAAATTTCTTAATGTACTCAATCCACATATCAAATAGCCAAATGATTTATTAAAGCTTTAAGTACAGACGTACTTAGTCAATTGTTAAGCTTATTGCTAACTTAATTGTGCATGTTATATAAATATATAAATAATATACATATAAAACTTAATAGAATTTTTAAAAAATTTTTTAATTTATTCAAAAAAAACATATTTTAATACCAACGCTCGTGGCACTTCTAATGAATTTTTAAGCAGTTTTTTCAGCTAGTTTTTTTTTTCCTTGTTAGCTGCCAGCCCTTACTGGCAATTAGCTTGGCTGACCTATGTAATGCCAGGGTTGTAAGACCCATAAGCAGTAAAAAATAAATTACATACACAGAGAACTATCAGAATTGGGCAATTTTGAGGGAATAGCGAATTGGCAGTGTTAAAATAATTGGCAATTAGACAACACTTGCATATTACAATGCAGCGTTGCCAGATGGGGAAAAGTGCAGGCGTTGCCAATTAGTTGATTTGATAAGGAAATAGTCGGCGCTACTTATATATGTATTTATATATATATATTGTAATCGCATATTGTTTTGCTAGGCATTACCTTGCAATTGGAAACGTTTTTCACTTTTCGCCTTTGTTACGCATACAAAATAAATTCGATCTTTGGCACGCAATGCCCCAATGAATCGAGCAATAATTTTTCTTTTTGATATCTCGTTGAGTCACATTTAAGTTTTATTTTTTATATTTTTTTTATAATCGCTATCAATTCATGCTACGGTTCGTGGCCATGTGCAATTTTCATTTGATTCGATTTTAAAGCGAGTATTTTGCGTCGCCATCGATTGTCTCCCGCCCACTGACTCTCCCTCTCCCACCCGCTCCCTTCTCACTCTCTCCCTCACTCAGTTATCAGCGCTGGCATTAGACACGTTATTGAAATGAAGCCGATAAGAAGCTTCCCCTAGCTAGTCTCTGGCAGGTTACGCGGGGTTACGGCAATTGGGGGCAGCCGCGGGGGCTGTTCGAGACGTTGTGCACGGGGCTTGCATTGCCCTGAAATTACATGTTGCTCTAATGTCAGTTGTTTCCATTGTTCGAACAATAGCGAAAATGTTAAGCAATAATTTGAGCTGATGTGATGAAATGCATTTGTTCCATTCATTATACACATCACTGCCACTTGGATTTAATCATGTTAGTAATAGTTATATATACGCATACCTATATATATATTATATTGGTTGCGTAATTCGTATTGCATTATTATAATTTTATTTTTAATTTTATTACTAAACTTTTTATTTATAAACCAACTTTTCCATTATATATAGATCCCTATGAAAATGTTTAATCATTTTACATTTTCTTGATACATCCGTATAGTTATATATATATGGTTATACACGTATTACATATTACAGTAATCTTGCTTGTTCATTAAATACTTGTACTCGTTGTTCGACTGATTAACTTATAATTGCATTGAACTTAGCAATTATTTTTACATATATTTTGCAAAATATTATTACCATTAAAATTCCATCAGCCTTTTATATGTTAAATAAAAATAGATAAATAATAGAAATTTATTCCTATATTTTATTTATTCCTATAACTATATAAGATCAGCTGAGAAAAAAAATGTTAATTTCTCGCATATCGTTAGACCTACACAAAGTTGAACAACAGATATTTCTTTCTAAATATGAATTTAATAAAATGGTATGAGTATCAGTTTGAATATTGATATTAATAGTAGTAGTAGGAATAGTAGTAGAAAAAGTAAAAGAGTAGTAGTAGTATTAGTTGAAATAGTAGTAGAGTCGTAGTAGTAAAAGTAGTAGAAGAAATAGTAGTAGAGTCGTAGTAATAGAAGTAGTAGTAGGAATAGTTGTAGTAGTACGAATAGTAATATCCTTGGTAGTACCAGTAGTGGAAGTACTATTACTATTAGTACTGGCATGAACATTAGAATTGTTCACAGAAATATTAGTCTCACTGCGGAGAGGTATATAAAGAATTTTTTTTTACTATAGATGCTTATGACTAGATTATGTGTAGAATCTGGTAAAAGACTTGCCTTAAATCGAAATCTCTCAAATCATTAGAACCTCAAATCTTGAGCTGCCTTTTCCTTCGTTATATTTCGTAATAAGGAAAAATATTAGTTGATCTGATGTCTTGTTAAAGAATATGTTATATGCATAAAAATGTATATGATACGATATGATATGGTATATGGTATACACAGGAGCTATCAGTTATCAGTTAACATTGAGTATTATAACGACATCATTATAAACAGTGGCATTGCTTTGCTGTACAAATACTAGCATGCATATAAATACACAACATACCATCTAGTAAATATATACATATATAATCGTACACGTAAACCCGTAGTGTGCAAACATCATTCACTAAAATGCGATAAAAATGAATGATTATATTGTTTTGTTTAATTCGTGATATAGGAAATATAGGAAATTATGCTGTGCCTAATGACAGTATAATTTTAATAATTTTTAATGGAATATATACTACTTTACCTGTGGCTCGTGATGTTTTAAAGTTGAAAGACTGAAGTATATGTATATAGATACCATATTCAAATATATGTATATATAGCATGAAAAACCAATTAGCTAAAAATAACATGAAAATTGCGTAGTTCGTGCAAAGTTTGTTTTCTTCAGATAGAAACCAAAAATAGATATATAGTATTCACCGCTTGAGAAATCATAGAAAAGTCTATATCTATTAGAATTTGACAAAGATGCACACACATTTATTAATAATTACTCAAAAAATATGAATATTTATTAGGTTCTCTGTAATTTTAAAAAATTCTGCTGATCTTAACTCTATTATTATCGTCTCTATGTCAACATAAATCAACATTTATCTCACTATTTGAAATAAAGTATAAAAAAATAAATAAACACGCTGTGAAAAGTCAATATCAGGCGTTGCTGTAAGCAATGCACGACTAGCTAATACCTTGCAATGATTTATATACTAGAAACACCAAGCTTATTTGAATTTGTTAAAAATATTTACCAAATTTATTTAACAAACAAAACAATATAAAAACCTAGACACTCCCACAATAATTCCAAAAATAAAAAAGCGCACACGTGCCTCACACTTATCTATATACATATGTCTGATCTCGCAATACATACTTATTATGTCTGTCTGTAGTTGCCCCTCTTTTTTTATAGTGTTTTTTTGGGGGGCTCGACCCGTCCAGCTGTATAAGTAAATAAAAATTGAACAGGCTGGCGCTCTATGTAGTCATAGATACATACTATGCACATCCGCTTCGTTCTTGCTATAGCACGACAACAACAACGATAACAACATCGGCAAATACTGTGCGTATCACTTGTTGCGCTTATCAGTATACGAAAAACATTTATTTTTTCATGTTTTGGTCATAAAAAGTTTTTTTTTGCGCAGAAAAAAATTTAAAAATAAAATTTGGGAACATAAAAACAAAAGAAAATGCAAAGAACATTCTTAATCTCCGATTACAAATCGATAAACAACAACAAGAAGGGCAGCAACAAGAGACTACGAAGAAAGCAACAACAACATTAAGCTGAGCGAAACTAACGGTGACTCGGCATGTCAGAAAAAATATTGAACTCTAACGATGACGCTGCAGAAATTCATTCGCCAGCTAGCGAATTGACAAACAGCGAATTGGCGAACTCGCGCAGCGCGACAACGGCAGACGCGGCGAACAAGCGAGTTTTATAGCACGACTCAAGTAAATTATAGCGCCATAATATAACTTTTAGGATAAAGCGCAAAACAAAGAGAGAAAATATGATCATAGCCCAAGCGTGCTGCTGTTGTTGTTGACTTTTCTCTTGTTCACTACTCTCTCTGTCTATCTACCTTCTTCTACTTCTGCTTGCAGAGTTATTTATATACATTTGTTTGTGGGTGGCTTGATTGGTTCTGGTGAGGCGTGAACAGTGAGTGTTAATTGTAGGTGTCTGTGTCGAGTGATGTAATTAATGTCTGCGAATTTGTTGAACCAAGGTGTTAAATTGTATATATAGTAATTACCGAATGTATATTAGATAAAAGGAGGTGCTAATAGGTAGAAATTGATGAATCATAGCAGTAAATCTATTCATTTATCTATTTACTATTCATTAAAATTCTATGGTTAATATAATAAAATAAACAAGTTTTTTTAAATTAAAATTATTTCTAATTGGTTTTATTTTAGTCACATTAAAATTCGCTAAGCTAGTTTTATAGACAGCCAATTATTTATTCATATTTTAATTTTTAACTCGATTTCTTTATAAATACACTTTTTTATTCCTTTTTTTTCTTACTATTCTACAGTTCTCAATGCATACATTAAAATAATAGGCGACGTCTTGTTTTTGTTTTTTTTATAGCAGCTTTTCTTTGTGTTGTTCGGGTCTGTTTTCTGTGTCTATCTCTTGCCTTTACACACACACACACACACACACACACACGCACTCACTTACTCGCGCGCTAACACAAACACACACACACATAGAGACTGCTCAATTTAAAGCCGGCTTTTTTTTTTTATTTATTTATTTGTTTATGTGCGCTCGGCTTCTCGTTTGCCTTTGCTTACGATGCCTTCAAAATTAATGCCTCTACGAGTGTGTGTGTGTGAGTGTGTGAGCGAGTAGTTGCCTCTCCTCTCTTTATACATGCATTCACTTACGCTCCAAGTCTGGTTTGTGCTCTCCCAGAGAGAGAGAGCGCGCGCTACACACAGCGACAAAAATATGTACATATGCAAACAGAGTGAATTGATTTAAGCGTCGATTAACGCACACAGCGATACGCGCATGCACACGCACACGCTCACGCACACTCACACGAATAGAGACTCAGAGCGAAAGCCGCGACAACATACGATATGGATATGGGGCAGCGGCAACAGCAGCAACCGCAGCAGAGGCTTGGCGTCTGTGGGCACGGTCAGCCAACGAGCGAGCTAGCGCGCGCGCTCAGTGAAAAAATTTTCTTTTTCGTTAATCAGTAGCACTAAAATGGTGCGCAAGTCCGGTAGAGTTAAAATTCCTACTAGTCGCGATGTGGGCAGCATTCTGCTGCGTGGCAAAGCCAAAGGCGACGTCGGCGCTGGGGAGGCGGCAATGGCCAGACGTCAGCGCCAGCGGCAGCAGCGACGTCGACGACGGGACAGCAGCGCCAGCAATTCAGCCTCAAGTGATGGTCCGTGTCTCTGTGTGTGTATGTGTGTGTGTGTATGCTACAAGTGTTACTGCGCGTCTTGTTGCCATTTTATTTATAGTATCCACTTTTTTCGGTTTTTTATTAGTCGAATATTTGAAAAGAATATTTGTGTTTTTTTTTCTGCCTGCTGAAAAGTTCATCAGTGCGCTTCAAACTGCAGCAAGCGCACATTGCATTTTACGTATGTGTACAAAAGAGAACTGCGGCTTAAGTAAACAGTAAATTGCCTGCGAGCCCTTTCAACTGTAAAGCAGCGCTGCTCAGCTGCGTGGGCAAGCAGTGCTTGTTCAACTGTTGTTATTGTGCTGCAATGTGTTCTTATTGAATGATTAAATATGAATTTTAAATGCAAATATGATTCTTTTTGCCCGAGTATATAGTATAAGTATATGTGCATTTGTAATTTTATTGTGCAAGATTGTAGCTCAACAGGTATTATGTCGCATGCTTTTCAAACTGTGCACTCGTCTATTGCGCTTTGGCGACGTGCACAGACACACAGTGTGACTCAAACTGTTTAAGCTAGCGAACAGCTCAAACTGCTTGAGAGTGTTGTGTATGGCCCTAAAACTTTGGATTAGAGAAAAATTAGCAGTAAATATTGAAATTATAGTTATTATATTATTTTGCACATATATACAGCTATTTATCATCTCGATTGCTTTTTATGTTATGTGCTTACTGCTTTTCAAACTGTGCACTCGTCTATTGCGCTTTGTTGATATGCAGAGAGACAGTGTGACTCAAACTGTTTAAGCTAGCGAGCAGCTGAAACTGTATGAGAGTGCTGTTGGTGGCTTTAAAACTGTGGATCGCTGAGAAACTAGCAGGAAATATTAAGAAATTAATTATTATATTATTTTCTATACAGCTATTTATAATCTCACTTGCTTTCTATGTGTATGTGTCTAATGCTTTTCAAACTGCGCACTCGCCTATTGCGCTTGAGAGACATGCACAGACGCAGTGTCAATCAAACTGTAAGCTATTAGCGAGCAGCCTAAACTGTATGAGAGTGCTGTTGGTGGCTTTAAAACTGTTGTTCAGAAAAAAGCTAGCATAAAATATTAAAAAAATATTATATTTTTTTTTATGATTCTTTTTGCCTGTCTAAATGTGTCTATAAAATAAATTTCTCTCTCTTTCTGCACAGAATCCGCCGAGAGTCATATTATGCACGCCGAGGCTCTGCCCGTTGGGCATCCTGCCGGCTCGCCCATTGGCCACGCCCTGAGCCCCAATGTCGTTGGGCTCGGCCTCAGCAACAGCAGTAATCAGAGCAGCGAGAATTTCACGCTCTGCAATGGCAGCAGCAACAACAGTAACAATAACAACAACAACAACAACATGTACTCCCCCAACAACAACAACAACAACAATGGCAGCAGCAGTCAGCAGCAGCAGCAACAGCAGCAGCAACAGCAACAACAACAACAGCAGCAACAACAGTCGCCCACAGTTTGTGCCATCTGTGGGGATCGGGCGACGGGCAAGCACTACGGCGCCTCGAGCTGCGACGGCTGCAAGGGCTTCTTCAGGCGCAGCGTGCGCAAAAATCATCAGTATACCTGCAGGTGAGTGTGGCCAGGTGGGAGAGATAGCCATAGCTAAAGCCTTGATCTCTTTCAGATTCTCGCGCAACTGCGTCGTGGACAAGGACAAGCGGAATCAGTGTCGCTACTGCCGGCTGCGCAAGTGCTTCAAGGCGGGCATGAAGAAGGAGGCGGTGCAGAACGAGCGCGATCGCATCAGCTGTCGCCGCACCTCCAACGATGACCCGGATCCGGGCAACGGGCTGTCCGTCGTGTCGCTGGTGAAGGCGGAGAACGAGTCGCGGCAGTCGAAGGCGGGCGCTGCCATGGAGCCCAATATCAATGAGGATCTCTCGACCAAACAGTTCGCCAGCATCAACGACGTCTGCGAGTCGATGAAGCAGCAGCTGCTCACCCTGGTCGAGTGGGCCAAGCAGATACCGGCCTTCAACGACCTGCAGCTGGACGACCAGGTGGCGCTGCTCCGCGCCCATGCCGGGGAGCACCTGCTGCTCGGGCTCTCGCGTCGCTCCATGCACCTCAAGGACGTGCTGCTGCTCAGCAACAACTGTGTCATCACCAGGCACTGTCCAGGTCAGTTCAGTTGCCTTTACTCAATCCGATTGTTGCTCATCTCTGATGACTTGCTCCCTTGCAGATCCCCATGTCTCGCCCAACTTGGACATTTCACGGATTGGCGCGCGCATCATCGACGAGCTGGTGGTGGTCATGAAGGACGTGGGCATCGACGACACCGAATTCGCCTGCATCAAGGCACTGGTCTTCTTCGATCCCAGTAAGTTGGAGCAGTTGGGTTGTATTCCTAGAATCTCTCTAATTAATCAACTCCCTCAACTCTTGCAGATGCCAAGGGTCTCAATGAGCCGAATCGCATCAAGTCGCTGCGCCATCAGATACTCAACAATCTGGAGGACTACATCTCGGACAGGCAGTACGAGTCGCGCGGTCGCTTCGG
Source organism: Drosophila pegasa (assembly GCA_035046225.1). Lineage (NCBI taxonomy): Eukaryota > Metazoa > Arthropoda > Insecta > Diptera > Drosophilidae > Drosophila > Drosophila pegasa. Next base: position 10,543,671 of record JAWNOD010000072.1, read on the forward strand.
CGAGATCCTGCTGATTCTGCCGGTGCTGCAGTCGATCACTTGGCAGATGATTGAACAAATTCAGTTTGCCAAGATCTTTGGCGTGGCGCACATTGACTCGCTGCTCCAAGAGATGCTGCTGGGTGGTAAGAGGAAGCATGTCACTAGAGTAAAGGCATCCACTTAATCTGCTTGATCCTTGCAGGTGAGCTGGCGGACAACTCGTTGCCGCTGTCGCCGCCCAACCAGCCCAACGACTACCAGAGCCCCACGCACGGCGCCAATCTGGACGGCAGCCAGGTGAGCTCCACGCTGGACACGCTGGCCACGGCGAGCAGCGGCGGCTCGCACGGCCTCGACCTGGACGTGCAGCAGATCCAGGCGCTCATCGAGGCGAACAGTGCGGAGGACACGTTACGCGCCTACACGAATAGCTCAGCGGCTGCTGCTGCCGCCGCCGTTGCCGCCGCTGTGGCAGCCACGCCCTCGTCCGCCGTCACGCCGCCTCTGAGCAGCGCCGCCTGCAGCCCCAAGTCGCAGGAGAACGCGTACATGGATGCGGCGGCAGCGCGCCCCTACGGCGTCCAGCACAAGAGTCAACTAATGCACAGTCCGCAGCGAGTGCATCCCTACCAAAGAGTGGCCACGTCGCCGGTCGACGCCGGCCTGGGCATGCGCAACCCGGCGGACATCACGCTCAACGAGTACAACCGCAGCGAGGACAACAGCGCCGACGAGCTGCTGCGCCGCACGCCCCTCAAAATACGTGTGCCCGAAATGATGGCGCCCAGCTATGTGATGGGTGCGTATCCTCCCCCTCCCCCTGATCTATCTATCCATATTTGAGTTTACTTATTTGAATCTCTTCTTTATCCACAGAGCCATGTCGCATGACGCTTAAACAGGAGCCCGAAACGGGCTATTAACTGGTGCAATAATCTAAGTGACATACACTACCCCACGCCCCTCTAGCTCCCCCCCACAGGCCCCCCTCTTGCTAGCTGCTAAGTGCTATAAAACAGAAAGAAAAAAAACAACAAAAAACAAATCACAAAAACTTACTTAATTGTTATTGCCCTTTGCCTTTTTGATACCGTTTTTTTATTAGTCTCTAAGTAGGTATTTTGGAAATTGTTGCTTAATTTGTAAAACACGCAATTGCAATCTATTTTTATATATTTTTTATTCAAAGGATTTGCTCAAAAGAACTTTAAAGTAAACTGTTTGTTGGTTATCTATAGATATATTATACATATTGTGCAGATATAGGTGTGCATATATGCAATATACACTGTTTTAGGCTAGGGTGTTGTTTAGTAGTATAAAAGATATGATTACGTTTAATCAGTAGTTGATGAAAATTGAAGAACTATTTTTATATGAAAATATATAATATATATATATGTAATTATATAAATACTGTATGTATAAAATACAAGTTAATTTAAAATGGCTGAGTGAATAAAAACAAACACAAGAAATGTATTGTAAAAACATTAACAATTACTTTATTCATTGTTTTATAAATTAGAAATTAGAAACAAAATTACGATTCAATTTAAATTTGGCGCGCATGTTGGCGCAATTTTGCCAGAGTTGCAACTAACATTTGTTTCGATATGTATCGTAAAGAGAGCAACACATTGTATCGATATTAAGTTACTTGTTATTGTGAACGATGACAATTCATCGATGATCTGGCACAGTACTCACAGCTGACGAAAGGCCCAGCACTATTATTTAATGTCATTTCATTTTTCGTTGTGCGCAATAAAGTGAGCTGCTAGCAGACCCGAGAAAACGAATATCTCCCAAAGCAAAAATAACAGCTTGGAGAGAAAAAAAGAACTAGTGAACTCTGCTAATACATTTCTACCAACATATTCACATTTAACAAAGAAAAGTTCAACCAAATACGCAGTGCAAAACTCGACGGCTAGGCGAATAGCAAATCAAATATGTTTGGGCAGAAGCTTATAATATGCACGACTTTGCTCCTGTTGAGCAGCTCTGGTGAGTAAAGCTGAAACTAACCCCCATGCCGCGTGACGCCCGCAAAAAAAAACTGCAACTCTTTGTTCAATTTACTTTTGCTTGTTCATCGCAATTTAATTTCTATGTTGTTTTTTTTTCGTGCTGTTTCGCCTATTGGCATCCCGCTTGCACGCACGTAACCCGTTTGACGGGCTGATGGATTTGTTGTTGCTATTTTTTGTGGTTTTATCTACAAGGGCTGTTGGAAAACAGCACTAAATCGCATGTAGAATAATTAATACGTATTAAACGCATTTACGTGCGAATGCGAGTGCCTTTGTTAGTGTCTGTGTGTGTGTGTGCAGCGCATTGACATTTATCTGGTTTGTGACAATTTTTTCTCTTGCGGTTGCCGTTGGTGCAGTGTAGGACAAAGTGCCAAAGTAGAATCTAAGAAATCTAACAAGATGGTGGCTTAGTACCGCTGCAACAAAGAGGAAGCGCACAAAGGCGAAGCCACAGGCAAAGGCAAAAGCAAACGGTTTCTTCAGCTCTGACTTCAGTTACGCACACACGCATTATTGCTGCTGCTGCTGCATATGTGTGTGCATATGCTTGCTTGTATTGCATGCTGCGCTTATCTAACCGACAAGAACAACAACGTTCTACCTGCATAGAGCATGAGAAACGGCAACGGGCAGATAAAACAATTTGCTTTCGTCTCTCTTTCGGCTTCTTCTGCCGACAGCTACAGCAGCCCCCGCATTGCATATGTATGTGTGCATGTGTGTGTGTGTGTGAAGATGAATGCAGGCATATTCAATTTCTCACTTTTGCCCGCTTCTCCGCCTCTTTGGCTCTTTGGCCACACTTTGCCGTCTTCTCTTGTGTTGTGCCTGGCATCAACAGTTTAATTATATTTGATTCACAGCAGCGCTTAAATTGTTATTTATTTAACTTGCTTGTTATTTGCCTTAGGCATAGCCGCCCTCTCACTCACACACACACACACGCATATATCCCCTTTATCAGTTAGCCCTAATTGCGGGCGTATTTGTGATATATAATAGCAAGAGTAGCAGAGCCGCAGATATTTGGTAATTCCCCCAACAGCTATTTGTTGAATGTTTCCAGAACTCAGAGCAGCAGCCGCAGCTTGTTTTTATATAAAATAATTATTGTTGCTTAGAGCTAATTTGTATAGTAAAAAAAAAACATATAATTGCTAAAAAAAATGTTGAAGAATAGCAAAATTTATTTATTTTTGTTTTTATTTAGAAATATTTACAAAAATAGCTTGCACCTGATAAAAAGTAATTAAAATTTTTAATATATAAAAATAAAAATGAATATAAATTTATATTATATTCTATTTACTGAAAGCTTACTTTAATATTAACTTGCGCTACATTTTAGTTGCATATATCATCTATATATGTATATATAAATTTTTTTAATAAAGCTTAGACTTTCCATTCATTATCTGCACTTGTTTATAGCAATATATATTATTTCTATTTGCCTAATCTAACTCTTGCATTTGCATTCCTTGAACAAAGACGCAGAAAGTGTACCATCTATATATACATACATCTATATATATATATATATCTGTATATATACATGCATCAGTATATATTCATGTATTAGTTTCAGCTGCGGAAAAATCAAAATGTTTATTTGAGCAGAATTTTTGCTGATAAGATTTCTCACATATACTTGAAAACTGGCTCGTATAACTGTAGAATATGCCTGATGCAGCTATATACATATGCACACACATATATATATATATATTCTTTGTATACAATTGAAACTAACCCGCATAGTTCGTATATGATCAATTGTTTATATATATATAGTAGATTGGATTAGCAAGCGATATTACAATGGAAGATTTGTTGGGCAATGTTGGACTCATATTATGTCATTTAACAACAGATAATACTGAATATAGTATATAGAATTTGCTTAGAATTTTAATTAAATATATACAAACATTCTTAGAAACGTCTATAAAATATATGAATTGCAGCTTAGAGTCTAGAAACTTAATAATACTCTCTTTCAGTAGAAAGCTAATGAATGGAATGGATATATACAAAGCTTATCAAATATCGATACGATATATATTTGTATTACTTAAACTTACTTTCTATATGTCTGATATTGATTACTTTTGGAGTTACCTTGAATGGATATAGTACAAAGATATACATTAATATAATTTATATACATATCTTGAATTATTTAACTATTTCCAAGAAACTCCAACCAGTTCCTCCCACATAATAGTATTATTCAAGAACATTTTGAATTCCTCAAGAGAGACAGTGGCCATTTCCTTTGAACTTCAATTCGAGGTGCTCGTATTACATTTGCTCTTCCAGCTCTTGCATGCCCCTGGCAAATAAATCTTATTAGCTGGCGCAGTTTTCCCGGAATTTTCCAGTTACGCCTGAAAATTGTATTGGCCGTTTGTCTCTTGGCCTGTCTCTTTCGCCAGGGGCTTGGTTGTCTGATGTCTGGTCGGCTATTCGCTTGCTTAACTTGCATTTAAAGGTCATCTCTGCTCTGCAGTCGTGTTGCAATGGCATTGAACTAGAACAAGGGGGCGGGGCGGGGCGGTGCGCAAGGTGTAGCCCGTGAGTCGTGGAACTGGGAAATATAAGTACCTGAGCTGAGCGCTTGACTACAAATATATCTGTATATATTTGTATAGTTGTATATATGCATATAATATAATTAAGCTGCGTTGAGTCATTAACTGAATGAGAAGAGACAAATATGTGTATGTATATATATGGATATGGATATATGCATACACAGATATAGATACTTTTTAAAGCTTGCAAAATGGCTGTTGACGAACTGTAAACTGAACTTTTATAGATAAAAACAAAGGGGATTGAAAATAAAAAATACACTGTTCGGATAACGTAAGCGAGAGTATGAGGGCTTAAATGAATTACAAAATATCTATAGAACTCTAGCAGTAGGGCATGGAACAGTCAGTGCTAGGCGCTCTCAAGGGGTTTTTGCGACGTTTTATCGCCACAGAAACGGAAATAAATGGACAAGTAGAGAGTACATATATATCTATCAGCTCTGACAAATGGAACCCTTTCTCTCTCTCTCTCTGTGTTTGTGGCGGGTGCAAAGGCTTGAGTGAAAGCCTTCAATTTAATGACACTTGCCACAGCCACGCCACGCCTACAAACAAAGGCAGCCCCCCTCTCAGTCGGCCAGTCAGCATTTGCTTTCTGGTTATTTGGTTATCAGTTGGCGACTGTGCAAATATTTATATTATTCATCAATATGACTCAGACAGAGCTCTGGCAGGCTGGCAGTCCGAAACTAAGAGGGCCGCCGATACGATACAATATAATGAAATACAAAGCGCTCGACTAAAATATCGTTGTTCATTGAAACATGATAATTATATTAAAGTCCGACTGTTGATTCTATATGAAATGGCTGCATGGATGCGTGAGTAGAAAGCGCTGTAAGTGCCTGGCGCTCGTGAATCGTATTTCAGCATATATATCTATATTTCTTAATTGAATTATACTTTTAGTATATATATATATATGAAAGGTAACTCGGCTAGAAATTGATATTTATATGTGTTAGCTGTAGAGCGTAAATGAGGAGAGATAAAGAGAGAGAGAGAGACAGCGAGTAGGATAACAAAGTATTTATAGGTATGTGAGTTTACCTTTAAATATTGCTTTACTAATGTGTAATAATATATATATATATATATATATATATATATATATATATATATATATATATATATATATAGATTACTTAGAATTGCAATTGTATAGTTGCAATAGTAGGTAGGGTATAGTCTGCCTAGTCTAGATTGAACCTTACCTAATTCTCATACTACAATGTTTATTTCAATTGAAGAAATGAAGCTTTAACTCTACATATCTATTCCCCACTTATAGTATATATAGCTATTCCTCATATAGTCTCACTCCTGCATACTGCAATTTCAATTTATATTGAAGAAAGGAAAGCTTTACTCTACATGTATATACCCCATATAGTCTCCCACTCATCTCATATTCTAGTCGCTTCAACAAAGAGAAAATTTAACTGAGATCCTCTTCCCTTTTTTATTCAAAACATGGCTCAGAGAATTACCAACGTTTATTGACCCTTTGACAGCTGACAAGCGCAGCGCATATCGTTTATTAGCCCTACAAATAATAAGGAATAAGCACGCTTATTGACATTAAGATAACAGTTCTTAAAAAGAGACACAATTGCCTATCTTTACTCACATTTCTTCTCATCTCTTGCAGCTCTCTCGCAGTCGCTGTCGATGAGCTTGAAAAATGCTCAATTTCCCGAAGACGAAAAGCCGTTGACATCGAGCAGCAGCAGCAGCAGCTCGACTTCGACAACTTCGACCAGCACGGCTAAGCCGCCCATAACCAGCAGCTCGAGCAGCACCACCTCAACAACATCCACAACAACTACTACAACTACGACTGCGGCTCCCCCAACAACAACAACTACTACTGTGGCACCAAGCACCTCGACACCTGCGCCCGTGCCCACAACTACGCGCAAGCCCCAGCCATATCCGGAACCGACTGTCGGCTCATGGAACTGCTCCTGCATTATGCTGAATATGGCAGCTCAGCTCAACTTTACCTACGAGACAAAGAGTGAGTGCGAGTAGCGCCCCCAGTTATCCAATGATATATTAACTTCTTTCCCTCTCCCTCTTGTAGGCGGCAACATGACCAGCGGCTTGTTCAATGTGCCCAGCGATGCCAAATTGGATCATTGCCTGTGCGATAGCCAGACCACGCAGTTCATGCAGCTGAACTGGGGTCCCGCCGACTCGCAGGAATCGTTGGTGCTGCAGCTGGAGAACAAGAATAAGTCCATTTCGCTTACCTCCATCAAAGTGGTGCTGCCACTAACCGCCGCTGACTTCCCGGATGCTAAGGGTAAGTGCTTAGAGTATGAATCGTTTGCATCAGTCTCCGGGCAATGGGCGAAAGAGAAGGCTATGTGAGAGGAATCTGGATAGAAGGCGTTAGCTGAGCATCAGTTGTATAGGATTATTTGTAATTGAATAGAAATTTATTGAGAATCGTAGGGATAGCTCCCTTGTGTATAACAGTTTCAATGTACATGTTAGCCAACATATCATATCTTATCTTTTAGAAAGGTTTAATATAGTTGTCACTTTTAAGAGCTGATTGTAGCTAGCCATGTCCGTCTGTATGACTTGTAAATGGGGCAATCAAATGAATTATTGAACAGTATTTATGTGCAGCTAAATATTCCTTTTGATATTATATAGTATTATTAGTATATTATATATCATATATTATTGTATTATATATTATGTCTAATTGACTTCTTAGAGAGGTACTCTTTCATTACACAATATCTTCAAATTTAACATACAGTTATTTATTGTAACATGAGCTTAGTTAGTTTGCCTTGAGCTGGTGCAAATCATTCCCCCATTTTATTTGCTAAGCTAAGTCTTATTGTCGTGATGTTGCCGTGCAGAGAATCAGACCATTCAGTTGATACACAAGAGCCAGAACACGGACTTCAAGACTCCCGAGAAGATGTCGTATCACTGCACTCGCGTCCAGAAGTTCAACATGTCGGAGACAATCAGTGGCAACGAGACCATCGGCACGATCAGTGTCGGCCATGTGCAGGTGGAGGCGTTCCGCAGTGCGAATGCCACTGGCTTCTCCACGGTGCACGACTGCGACAGCTCGGAGACCTCCGACGTGGTGCCCATCGCTGTGGGCATTGCCCTCGCGGCTCTGATTCTGGTCGTCCTCATCTCGTATCTGTGTGCGCGTCGTCGTTCCACCTCTCGCGGCTACATGAGCTTCTAAGCTGAAGTAAATAAGATAGCGATAGACAGAGAGAGAGAAACAGTGAGAGAGAGTAGCAGGGGGAGAGAAATATGCATACGTATATGTTTACATATGAGTAGTGTCCAGGCAGATGGCAGCAGTTGTTGTTGTGTATGTGTGTGTGCGTGTGAGCGAGGGTTAGTTAGTGCGTTGTAATCAAGAGAGAGTTGTAAGATTGATTTTCTAATTGGCAGAAGAGAGTAGGAGGGAGGGAGGAAGGGAGGCAGGGCACTGTACGAGGGAAAATAATTAGAATTTGTAAATTTGTCTGATGGTTCACATTATCCTTCTTTGATTTCGTTTTGTTTTTTACTAATTATTTGTTGTCTAAATTTAAAAGGGGAAAAATATCAAATTCTATAAAAAATAGTTCTGTTTGTATGTGTGCACGTTGCATTCTTAAACTTATCCGTAATCGTATCAAAATATCAAAATGAATCTTTTTATCACACTTTCTACGACACAAGCAACAGTTCAACTTAAATTCACACAATATGCGTATTTAAACTAAACAAAAACCAAAAGTAAATAGAACACACATAAATATATTACTCAATTAAACGTCGAGAGGTGAGAAACGCGTGCGATCAGAGAAAGAGAGAGAGAGAGAGCTAAGAAAAGAAAAAAAGAAATACGACACTGTGGCAAGTAACGGTTATTACGTAAATGACAACAACAGCGAAGAGAAAACCACGAAACATTTTAAAAATACAAAAATATATTGATTTTAAATTATAACCGTTAATAAACAGCAACAAATTATGTATTATTTGCCGCTTTGAAGCGTAATAAACGATAAACCAAAAGAAACTGCCGACTGGAATCGCCACAGCAAGCAGTTCAACGGTGGCTTTACCGTTTCCGATTGGACTGCAAACACAACGAAAGCAGTGTTGGCCGTAAACTGCTTACTGTATGCTCGTCGTTGCAAGCAGTTCAACGGGGGCTTTACCGTTTCCGATTGGACTGCATGCTCAACGAACGCGTCGTCAGTAGACTGCTTACTAAATGATCACAACCGCCGCTAGGTTGAACTGCTTGCGCATTGGCGGTAAAATTTAAATCGGTTTGATTGCAGGAAAAATTCGACCTCACGAATAATTAAGAAAACTTTAATTAATTGAAAAACTTTATTTGAATTTTTATACAAGAAATTTTATTTATTTTAAGTTTAAAAAAGTAAGAATGTCATAGTCGGTTGCAACCGACTGCATAATGCTCGCTCACGGTCCAAAAATTGTAAAACCCGCTCATAAATCTTTATTTACAGATTTGCCACGCCCTAATTGGCGGGCCATATATTTTACAGGGTAATTGTAGAAGGCAATCGACCAGTAATTTTGATATTTTAGCTAAAACCTCTAGTATATATATATATTTTTCCGATTTGCTACGCCCATATCAGGCGTAGATACATCATTTTCGATCAGTCTTAGGAGGGGTCTGTAGTAATACTAAATCTCTAGCTCGAAAGCTGGGGATTGTAGCTTTTATTTGATTGGCCACGCCACAGAAAGCGTATATTAACAATTTTGGGTAATCCTATAGGGTTCACACTAGCTCAGACGCCCAAATTTTAGGCTACAGCTGTAAAATTGAAGAATACATAGGTATTCCCCATTTGCTACGCCCCAGTAGGCGTGGATATATAATAATTCAACCGAAAAGGGGGTGTACTATAAATTTATTGTCCGAATTCCGGCATAAAGCCTTAAAATGGTGGGTTATAGCTACAAATCTGATTTGAAACGCCCCTGAAAGTACAAAAACTATGGCTTTTAGGAGGTCAGTAGTAATTAATTATCCAGGTTTTATTTGCTAGCTCTAAAATTATAGAATTTATAGGGGGCTTTCCGATTTGCCATGCCCCAAAAGCTGGGCCACATTCAATAGGTCTATCTGTAGAAAAGGGAATTACCCAGCTAAATGGGTAGATTTCAGATAAAAGCTCTGGTATATATAGTTTTTTCCGATTACCGAATTGACATATCCCTAGCAGGCGTAGATTTGTAGCTTTTTATCGACCCCATTAGGGGGTATGTATGTAATATTGAACCTCTAGCTCCAAAATTGCTGAAGGTATAGATGTTTTGACTCGCAGAGGGGTATATATATATATATATCTAACTTTTCATAAATCAATAGAGCAGGTCAACAATAGCTCAGATAAACGAAAATCTAGCTGTACAACTGGAGAGTACACAGTTTTACCTGATCTATCCCGCTCCTATTAAGCGTGGGTATATAATTTTAATTCAATTTTAAGAGGGGTCTACTGTAACCACTGTCCGATTTAGGCAGGAGCTCCGAAAATCTAGAATATATAGGTATTTTTGATTTGCCACGCCCCTCAATAAGCGTAAAATACTGTAGTAAATCCATAGAAAACCCCTAGTGTAGCTCCATTGTCCAAATATTTCCGTTTCTAGCTATAAATCGGTATAGATTATTAGCTTTTTCCGATTTGCCATGCCCCCACATGGATGTAGATATATATATACTATTAAATTTCTATGCATGGTTTCTATATTCCAGTATGCATTTCACATTTGAACTTCATAATACCAATAGTGCTCCAAATATAATCGTATTTCTTCCATGCACTATATAGTATTCCTCGATTCGCCACGCCCCCGAGAGCGTGGAATACATTTTATTGGTCCATTTGTAGAGGGGTCAACAGTAGCGCTTGCTCCATATTTTTGGGATTCTAGCTTCAAAACTGAGGTTATTATAGTTTTACCAGATTTGCCATGCCTCTAGTGGGCGTAGATATAGCTACTATATGTGCTTGATCTTAGGATGTCTACAAGAGTATGCAATCCAAATATTACGCTTCTAGCTGCAATAGTTCCTTAATTATGGTTATTTATTATTTGGTATATATAATATTACCCGATTTGCCATAGCTTTGGTAGGCATATGGGATAAATCTAAATACTCTGTGGAATAAGAGGATACTAATGCCAATATAGATGTATTCGAAACTGCAATTCTCCAGTTTCATTGGCATCTCATACCACAGAATATTTCGATTTATCCCATATACCTACCCAAGCATTGGAGAATCGGGTAATATTATATATACCAAATAATAAACATCCACAATTAAGGAATTATTGAAGCTGGAAGCCTAAAATTTGAACTGTATACTCGTGTAGACATCCCAAGATCAAGTACATATAGTAGCTATATATACGCCCACTACAGGCGTGGCAAATCGAATAAAGCTGTAGTTACCTCAATTTTTGGGCTAGAAACCCAAAAATATGGAGCTAGAGCCACTGTTAATCGTTCTATAAATGGACCAATAAAATGTATTCCATGCTCATTGGGGGCAAATCGAGGATAACTATATGGTTATGGGAGAAATACGATTGTATTTGGAGCACTATTGGTGCTAGGAAGTTCAAATTTGGAATGCATACTGGGATAAAGAACCCATTCATAGAAATTAATAGTATATATATATCTACACCCATGTGGGGGCATGGCAAATCGACAAAAGGTAATAAGCTATGCCGGTTTATAGCTAGAAACCCAAATATTTGGATAATGGAGCTACAGTAAGGCTTCCCTATGGATTTACTACAGTATTTTACGCTTATTGAGGGGCGTGGCAAATCAAAAATACCTATATATTCTAGATTTTTGGAGCTCCAGCCTGAATCGGAAAGTGGTTACAGTAGCTCCCTTCTAAATTTGAATTAAAATTATATACCCACGCTTAATGGGAGTGTGATAGATCAGGAAAAACTGCGTATTCTCCAGTTTTACAGCTAGAAAAATCGTTTATCTGAGCCTACTGTTGACCTGCTCTATCGATTTATAAAAAATTAGATATATATATATATATATACCCCTCTGCTAATCAAAGCAACTATACCTTCAGCAATTTTGGAGCTAGAGGTTCAATATTACATACATACCCCCTAATGGGGTCGATAAAAAGCTATAAATCTACGCCTGCTAGGGATATGGCCAGTCGGTAATCGGAGAAAAAACTATACATTCCAGAGCTTTTATCTGAAATTTACCAATTTAGCTGGGAAATTCCCTTTTCTATAGATGGATCTATGAAATATGTGGCCCAGCGTTTGTAGCATGGTAAATCGGAAAGCCCCCTATATATTCTATACTTTTAGAGCTAGCAAATAAAAACTGGATAATGAATTACTACTGGACCTCCTAAAAGCAATAGTTTTTGTACGTTTAGGGGCGTGGCAAATCAGATTTGTAGTTATAACCCACGATTTTGAGGTTTTAGGCCCGAAATTGGACAAAAAATATATAGTAGACCCCTTTTCAGGTTAATTTATTATATACCCACGCCTACTGGGGCGTTGAAAATGGGGAATACCTGTGTATTCTCCAATTTTACAGCTTTAGCCTACAAATTGTGCGTCTGAACATCTGTGTAACCCTATAGATTTACCTAAAATTATTAATATACGCCTTCTGTGGCCTGGCAAATCAAATTAAAGCTATAATCCCTAGCTTTGAAGCTAGAGATTTAATATTACTACAACCCACCTCCTAAGATCGATCCAAAATGATATATCTACGCTCTCTAGGGGTGTGGTAAATCGGACAAAACTATATATGCGAGGGCTTTCAGCTAAAATATCGAATTTACTGGTCGATTGCCCTCACCAATAGCCCTGTAAAATATATGGCCCGCCAGTTAGGGCATGGCAAATCCGTAAATAGTGATTTTTGAACGGATTTTACTATTTTCGGGCAGTGAGGCAGCATTTTGCACCCGACTATGACATTCTTACTTACTTGTGGGTCATTAGATGGGCAACAAGCTGTCCGCATTCATTTCCGCTTCATCGTCCGAGTCGTTGCTCTGCTGCGCGCGGTACATGCCAGTGCGGGGCCGCTCGGCTGGCGGCCCCAGGGGATCCACATGCTGTTTCACTGCCCAAAAGAGTTTGATTAGATTAGGTTGGGATGTCATTAAATGCCACTTACCTGAGTAGGAGCCGCCGCTTTGATGGAACTGCTCCGTATTGTAGCCGCCTGCTGAGCTGGATGCGATTGAAGCGGAGATGTCGCTGTTCTCCTGCAAGCGCTCCTCATTCGACGGTCGCAATGCTGTAGGGGCAGTAAGAGAGAGAGAGAAAGAAAAGAGTGAGAGAGATAGCTGTGATCTGTTCCTGCACTACTCACTCTTTAGGGTGCTGCTGCTCCTGCTGCCCCGGCTGGAGGTGGCCGAGGAGAGCCGCTGCTGCTGGTATCGCTGTTCGTTCTGGCGCTCCTGCTGCTGCTTCTGCAGCCTGGCGTAATCCTGGCTATAGCGCTCGTGCAGCTCGGCCATGCCCAGGGATTTGGTCACCTGCATCAGGGCCCGCACACAGGTGAGATTGTCGGGGAAGCGGGCGTAGATCTTCTCGAACATGCCCAGGTACTGCTTGGGCGGCAGATACGAATTGCGAAAGCAGCTGGCGATGCGCAGCATCAGGTTAGGATCATTAGGATTGGCCAGGACCGCACGCTCATAGTAGTAGAGCGCCTTTTCCGTCGCCTGCAGCTTGATGTAGTAGGAGCCAATGGAGCTGGCTATGTTGATGTCGCTCATGTTGATGCGGTAGGCCTCGTTGTAGTATTGGTTGGCCTCCTGGTGATCCTGTCGCTGCTCGTACATGCTGCCCACCTTCTCGTACAGACGCGAATCGACATCCGCCGCCGAGATGCCCAGCACCTGGAGGTAGGCCTGCAGTGCGCCCGGCGAGGCGCTTGACTTGAAGCCAGCGACCGAGGCGTTGCTCAGGCGGCGCTCCTGCAGCTTGGCCAGCTGGTAGTAGACGTGGCTGTGCTGCACCGAATGCGGCTGCATGAGCTGCGTCTTCAGCAGCTCGAACTGCTCCTCGGCCAGCTCAAAGTCCTGCTGCTTCAGCGCCAGCAAGCCCAGATTGTAGTTGGCCTCGAAGCTCGTGGGATCCAATTGGAGTGCCCGCTGCAAGCGCTCGCCAGCCGAGCTGAAATTCTGATTCAGCATGTCGACGATGCTGGCGTTGACCAGGGCCAAGGCGCTCGTCTGCAGGGCGCCCAGCTCCTGCAGCTGATTGAGGCAGTGCGTGGCCATCTCCAGGTTGCCCAGCTGCAAGTAGCACCAAGGATTAGCTCTCGAAAGATCAAAAGATAGGCAAAGCATATTTGGAACTCACATTGATATAGATGAAGCTCAGATTCGTCAGGGCGCTGGCCGTCATGGAGCTCTCGCTTTTGCGATCGTACATCTGCAGCGTCTCGATGGCCTGGTTGACGTCGTTCTGGCGCAGATAGACGAGCGCCTTGTTCAGCTCCAGCTCGTTGGCCAGCCAGGAGAGATTCGATGTCCTGATGACCTCAATGCACCAGTTGTAACCTGTGTAAGGATTCGGAATAAGGGGTAAGTTATAAATTCGTTCTATAAAGCAGCAATATAATATAACTATAATTTTCTTTTAGATTAACTGTGCTCAAATGGAATATCCTGTTTCCTTATGGGAAACCGAACAATTATAGGGCAATCGTAGGTATGCATAGAAATTAAAGCTCTGAAAAGGATTATATTTAACTCACATAATAATATTCTCAATTTTTACAGAATCTCTAACGGGGAAGGCTTCATATTTGCAAAGGAAAGGAAAGGATATTAAAAAGGAAGCTTAAAAAGGAGAAATATTTGTTTAGCTAAAATATTTTTAGATAAATAAGATTATTTAACGTTAAATTTTAGAAAATTGTAATACTTGTAAATAATCTTCAATATAGAAGTATGAAATATGATCTTTATGTTCTTAACAATACAATTCGTACAGAAAAAACATTAATAAAGAAAAGGCAAATAAACTGGCTAAACAGAATTTAACAGATGCTCTATATCAACGTGATTTATGTAAAAGAGAATTTAAAAATTGTAAAACAACTTTCTAAAGGACTTTGTTCTAGGATAGTCTTGTCTTGTTTTCTACTTTTAATTGAAAGGATTTTAAGTTAATCAATATCGTCAACACTAATTACGTAACAAACACTCACCATCATTGTAATTCTCCTCGATGAGAGGTGAAATCAGATCCACAATCATTGTAACGGAACGTTTCTCAGTGTTTCGCCTTTGCTTCGTGTAAATTGCCAGCTCATCCGTTTTGAGCGCCTGCAGCACGTAACGATTTTTGGCATTCGCCGAGCTCTTTGGATCATTGCGCTGTTCGTAGGCGCTGCCAGCCTCTGCATCAATTATGGCCACCTCCGCGCCGTTATGGCTATCGCCAGCCGCGCCCGCTTGTCCTGCCTGCTCGGCCTGCTGTTGCAAGCGTATCATGTTATTCTCATTCTCCAAATCGCGTTCCGTCTCCACGGGCTGCACATCGCACAGCTTGCGAAAGGTGCTCTTGATCTTGTCCACATCGCCCATGGCATAGTGGCAGAGCAGCAGGTGGATGCCACTGCGAATATCCGCCCGTTCCGACATGATGAACTCAAAGCTGGACGCCGCATCCGCATACTGGCCCATGCTCACAAAGAGCACGCCGATATTCTCGGTGATCTTCAGGCGCAGCTGCTTCAGCGTATTCGGCACCGAGTCCAATGCCATGCGATACATCTTGATGGCCTTCTTGTGCATGCCCATCTTGAAGTAGATGTTGCCCATGTTCAGCTTCAGCTGATTCACATGCGGGAACATTTTGTTCTTGGTCATAATGTTGTAGGTGTTCAAGGCCTCGATGTGCATGTCATTGTGCTCGTACTGCTCGGCCAGATTGAAGAAGACCTGGAAGAATTATGGTTGGAAACTGTTTAAATACAAGGAAAACAAAGTATTATACCTAAGAAATTTGTGTGGAGTCTACAGATATACCCTACAAGAGCTATTTCCCCAAATGTGAATTATAGCTTGCTTGAGAATTGCACAGAAGATCTATATACATAAATTATACATACATTTATAAAGCTCTATAAGGTCTAAATTTGGCATATATATTCAGGTATACCTTACATATCTACGGCCATATGGGGGCGTGAAAAATTGATGGAGTTTTACAGCTAACAACATGACGTTTTACGACCTTCCGTATTAATTTGACAGAAATTATTTATACGCTTTTGAGGGGCGTCATAAATCGGTAAAAGCTATATCAGAAGTGGAGAAATAAATATAATGACTAACGGTAAGTAAACCTTATATAATCCACTCAAATCAGAAATCATCTCCTAAACAGACAGACTTGGTTCAGGTCTATCTACAGATAGATCTATCCCACATATTTAAGGAACCCACCAACGCTTACCGCATATGTCAAATCGAAATTGTGGAAAACATTCTCGCCCTGTTTGTCCTGCTCGTGATGCAGTATGCGATCCAGTGAGGATGCATCCTTCGCCTTGTTCAGCGCCTCGGCTAGCGCGGACTTTACTTCTGCATTGTTGGTGCCACTGGCGCGAATCGCTGAGCTCTGCGCCGACAGCACAATTGAGGACTCCAATAGCTTCACAATCTTCACCTCCATATTCTTGTACTTGATCTGCGGACTAGATATATATATATAAATGATATATATAAATGTATTTGTAGGCCCGCTAGCTGAGCTACTCACTTGACCTCCTTGGCCGCATCGACGGCTGCATTGGCCGAGGACAGCGTCTGCTGCTTGACCTTCTCCAAGAAGAATTGATCGAAGCGCTGGCCCGCCGAGCCGCTGGAGTTTGCGGCGTAGCCCACGGCACGCACCGCTGTCGAGGGTCTGGCCAGCGCGGTCTTATCGCCCGCATTGCGACTGCTAACCAAATTGCCGCGCTGGAAGAAACAATAAATATATATAGTGGATATACTTTTAATTTCTCTATCGCAGCCTTACCGAGAAGAGCTGCGAGGTGGGCGGCCTGCCAGCAGCTGTAGGAGGTGGCGGTGGCGCCGCCGTCGAAGTCTCCACCTTTTCCGCCGATTTCTTAGCACTCATCTTGCTTTGTTCTATATTTTGTAATAAAATCAATTATTATTATAAATTCATTCAATAAAAATTCTACAAAAAGTAACCTTTGCTGTGGCCAGACGTTGCCTAGGCAATCTCCGTGCCGGTTTGTTGTTTAAATTGTCGTTGTTAAGGACGATGCATAGTACGATATATATTGTTGGTCTTTCAGTCGATAGTTCCAATTTAAATATAATTCTGCAAAAGCTAAATGCACACGCTAATAACACGCAGGTTCCTTTGTACTGCAGGCATTTAACATGAGAGGAGCAACCGTTGTTATATTCAAATAATCTGTTAGCTTCCTCTGTAAATATTCTGTTAACTCCTCCTGTCTAATAACATGTGAGCTTCATTTCATGAGAAGCAACGGCTGCTAGCTCCTCCTGTTAACATATTCAAATATTCTGTTAATTATTAAAATGTTATGTTAATAACATATGAATTCCTTTAAACAGCGAT
The DNA here is from genome assembly GCA_035046225.1 of Drosophila pegasa. Classification (NCBI taxonomy): domain Eukaryota; kingdom Metazoa; phylum Arthropoda; class Insecta; order Diptera; family Drosophilidae; genus Drosophila; species Drosophila pegasa. Next base: position 10,560,961 of record JAWNOD010000072.1, read on the forward strand.
AGCCGTTTTATTCTGTTAACTAATTTAATTTCTTTTAAAGAAATATATTATGTATATATAAAAATGTTATATGCATGCAAATTGTATGAAAAATATAAATATAAATTGTAAGTGTTTAAAATGTAAAAAAAACTGTAAACTTTAAAATCCTTGTTACAAAATAAACAGATCAATTATAAATCTATATGTGCAATGAAAACAATAAAAAATATATAAAATGAACCAAAAATCTTCTTATTTTTCTTAAAATTGCATGCAATTTACTCTTGAAATATAGGTAAAATACCAGGCGCACAGAAATGAGCAGCAAGACTCAGCAATTCATTATTTTTTAGTTTTTGCTTGCCGTTGATTTCTGTTAGCAGAATTTACTAGTCTGCTCAGCATGTGTGTGTGAATGTGTGTATGGGTGTATGTGTGTATGGGTATATTTACCTGGTATCATAAGCACAAGTTAAATCGAACGACATTCAGGCATAATGTGATAAATTAATACATTTTCGCGCATATCCCATAGATCCTCTCAATGTATCCAAGAAATCAAAGTAAAACCTGAAAATAAAAGAGCAATTAGTATAAAAGAAGAAAGAAAATAGAAGAAAATCCTTATGTAGCTCACCTTTTTAGTCTATAATAATAATTCGACTTTCACAGTAATAACCCAAGTAGCTATTGAAACGTCTGTTCCACACAAACTTCGATCTTTCGATGCGCTCGACATGAATCCCGTTTGCGAGACGGACATCTCTAGTCGCGAATGCCAGGAATGGATGAGTCTAGTGTGCGCCCGTTGCAGGGATCTCTTTGCCGAGGCAGCCAATGATATTTGGGCCGCCTGGTGGCACGATCCCACACCAGCGCTGTACAAGGAGGTCGATGAGATGAACGTCTATGACTGCGAGAAGCTGAAGCATTTACTGGAAATGCAGACGGCCGCCTTCAGTCCAATTAAAATTACAACGGAGTACAAAGAGTTTGCGTGGTGGCAAAAGATCGCCCTGATCCTAATCTACATCCTGATACTCGTACTGTTGATCGTGTTGTGCAGCCATTGGAGAAAGGGATGTGATGTCGAGAGCCAGCCCATCGACAACGAGCTAAACGATCAGCCGGCAGACTCGACTACATCGGTGGGGAATAGACCGTTAGCGCCATGCATACCCGACGAAACAGGAGCGCAGCCCATTGGCTGCCGCAAAAAAAAGCAGGGCTTCAAGTCATGGGTGCTTAAGATATGTCGTCCGATATTCGTGCACAATGAAGGTGCGCTCCGGCGCAGACAGAAACGGTACGAAGAGGAGAGAATGCTCGAACGCGTCCTCAACGAACGGAGCATTAAGAAATGGATGAAGACTCCCAAAAGGACCGAACGAAGGCGGGACAATGAAAGGCAGAAGAGCGCAACTAGAGAAAGTAAACAAACAACAAAGAAATTAGAATTCAATTAAATTCATTAAGAGAGTTACCCAAGGGAGATTGCCTAACCCTAGTTAGGTAAGGCTGAGCATCGAAATACCTTGCTGAAGTCCGTTGGAGTTATTTGCAAACAATTTTTGTTGAATATATGTGCGTTTACGTTTCCTAAGAGTCCTTGGTATTCCATTCCTTTAAAACATTATGAAAAAATTATTAAAAATAAATATTTTTTAAATAAAGCATATAATGCATACATGTTCCGCTTTTAGACATATAAATAGCAGCACACAAATAGATTACCTTTCAATATAGAACGCATTCGATGTCGCCGAGTCAGTTACGAATTTGGTTGCCATGAAACAGATGAAAGTCTGAAAAGGTACAAAGCCACATAGAACTCATAATCCGGTCCATTGCCAGTCACATTTCATTAGTTCCTTAGCTTAATCCATTTGTGAGCCTTTTATATCAGTCTTGAATATTCGAATGATATATGATTCATTGATGCAAAGAATAAATGAATCCAAAAAATCACAATAGTAAATCGGGACAGACAATCCTGATCCGCACTTGTCTTCAACTCCTACATTTAATCTGTAATGAAAGTTTGTTAATAAAAATTCGGATAAGTAGGTACGAATGTGTATTGGAATATCTGGATCAGTTTAACTCGGTTTCGAGCCCAGTTACATAGTAGTTGCCCCAGTAGTTGTCGAAAAATATGCTCTCGATAAAGGGTCTGTCCGATCTTTCGATGCATTAGGGATGATTCCGGATTGCCAGGCAGACTTCTCAACCTCGCACTGCCAGGACTGGCTGAGTCAGGTGTGCGCCCACTGCAGAGCACTGGTGCTGAAAGCAGTCAACGATGTGCTTGCCACCTGGCGACTCGAAGCGTCGTTAGCGTTGTACAAGGACGTGGCCGAGATGACGCTCACCGACAGCGACAATGCCAGCGAAATACTGGAAATAGAGGATGAGGACACCATCGCACCACTTGTGCTGCCACTGGAGTACGAGAACTTTACGCTGTGGCAAAAGTTGGCCTTGATCCTAGTTTATGTCGTCACCCTTGTGCTGCTGGCTGTGCTGACTCGCTTTTGGAGAACGAAACGTCGTGTCCATTTCCACGCCATTTGCATAGAGATCAAACCAGATCGGCGGCAACAACAAGCGGCAGCATCGGAAGAACGCTACTATGGCAAACTAGCGGGCAAGAAATCATCACCGAGGTCGTCATTATTATTGGATAAGCCACCGCAAGTGGAGAGACCAAAAGAATCTCCACAGCAAGATCAACAAGCTATCCCGGAGCTATCATCCGCATCATCACCCATATCGGAGCCACCATCACACATATCGGAGCCATCGTCCACACCAAAGAAACATAAAAAGAAAAAATTATTAAAATTTAGCCATCACACAAAACCCGGTTCTGGAATAGAGGAGCACGTGCCCGCACCGGAAGAGCCACCCAACCCGAAGCATGCGAAATGGTATTGGAGGAGAAAGTCGAAAGATATTGCTGAACCAGTACCGGTGGTAATACCCACGCCGGAGGAACCAAAGAAACCGTCAATGCCTCAACCCACGCCCAAGGAACCAATAAAACCAACAATGCCTACACCCAAAGACTTGACCCCAACTCCATCGAAGCAACAACTTGAACCGTGGAAACCTGGCAATAGGCAGCACCTAACAATATCTGATGAGCCACCAGATGAGGAGCTATCATCAATCAAGGAGCAACCATCAGTGCCCGTGCTACCAGTCTTCCAAGAGCTACCATCACAGCCATCGGATATAAGCATTAGATCAGGATCGGAAAAGAATGCGTCCACGAATAACTGCGAGAGGTTCAAAACATGGATGAAATACAAATGTCGGCCGATCTTTGTGCATAATGAGGGTGCGCTGCGACGCCAACAGACAAAGTACAGGGAGTTCGAGAGGATCAAGCAAGAGAACACCCTGAAGAACATTGAGATGTGGACAAAGGCACGGGAGCAGGTCGAAAAAAAGAAGATACACAAGAGTCTTTCTAAGGAAAGGAAGTCAGTAAGTTCGCTAGATGGATAATTTTTATATCGTGGACCAAGCACTAGACACTAACTACTGGGGCATTACTTAGGAACCAGTGTACATGTTGGTATAATTATTAGATCTTCAAGAGAAATTGGAATGCAAGACATAAATCAATTCTTGGAATATGTATATATGTTTTGCCTACACATAATTACTTTACAAATTATAGAAATTGTATTAGCTTGTAAATTTCAAAGTCAATTATAAGCTCATAGATAGCAACCTAAACGTGACTGTACCTTACTCTGCCGCATCGATAGCTGACTCAATCAGCTGCACGTTCAGTGTTGCAAAACGCGGCAATTCAAATATGTGCGTTCTTTGCAATTCACATTTGTACTTGCAGCATTTGCAGTTGAGTGCGTGAGTTGACTTATAAATTAATAATATCGTGGTCTATATGGTGCGTAATTAGTGAAATATATCTATATATAAATATATTTAATACATTCAATTAGTATTTGAATATATTTATATATGTGGGCTATAGAAGCATGTGATCTAACGAAGGTTATTAAAAGTGAAAATTAAGGTTAGGTTCCGTCACATGCAAGTCAAGTTAATTCATCTATAATATTTATATATATATTTTATATTATATTATATTTCAAATTATATATTTCAACAATACTTACTTCAAATATTATTTCCTTGGACTTTCTGCTCACTTATGCTGCGTACATATATATTTAAGAACCATTCACAGTGCTAACCGAAACACGTGCTTTTTGTAAGGCACGTCCTATAAAAATAAATTGAAATAATAAATAAATAAACTTAAAATAACTTAAATAACCAAGTGACAAAATTACTTACTGGAAAGAATCAAAGGTGCAGCTGAACTGAAAAGCATAATGATAAATAAGCATGCTTACAAAATAAATAATTTACAATTGAAAAAAAAAAAGAGATGAAAATACATAAAATGAAATGTGTGTTTCGATATCTGATTAGTTGTCTATGTTGCGTGATATATAGGCTTGCTACATAGACAGCTCGTCAGAAGATCGAATTAGACACAGCACAAATTTGCAGCTTAATGAATAATTTCACAATTATAAATGTGGGTGATGATCAGAGTAACAAATTACATGTGTTATTTATACAATGAAATGAATATGTGGCAAAAACATAGCGAAAGTTTGTCAAGTATGCAGCACGTTGCTGTTGTTCGTGTTATCTCAACGCATTGCATACATGGCAAGTTTTTGTTTTGGATCTCGTGCATGAATAAATAAATAAAATAAACTTAAAATATTTACATTTGACAATGACAATTAAAACTTCATATCGATGTCAGCTTAATTCTTATGTTGTTTTTTAATCACAATTAATATTGCTCACTTATAATTAATTTGTTTTGCAAAACATGTTTCAGCACTCCAAGACATTGCCAGGCGCATTAAATGATATATTAAGTATATATATATTTTTGTCTGCTTACAAAAAGTACACATTTGTTAGCTGGCTTCGGCTTATAATACACATACATATAGTTGGCCTGCCTTTTGCTTTACATTAGTAGTCCAGTAACAGAAGTGTTCTAGTTGTTTGTCTTTTTGTTAATACTAAATTTAATTTATGCACTAAATTGTTCAAAAATGTGCGCACTAAAAAAGTTGCATAGCTTCTTTTGAAAAAAAGTTGTTCACTGTCTTTTGGTATAATTACATTTACACATACTCAAAATGATTTGTTTATAAGGCAAAATTGTAAGTCACTTTCTTGATTGCATACAGCGTCTAGTTCATTAATATATATATCTAAATGTATATATATATATTTATATTTATATAAATAGCCTTTGAAGCTGTTGAAATGTATTGAAAATTATGTTGTCTTTTTCTTTTATACTTTGGTATCAAAATTGTTGCCGTACTTAAGCAGTTTGTGTCTTTGTAAAATTGTTAAAAAAGTTTCATTAGCAATTGAAACAAGCTCTGGTTGTGCCTGTGTGCTAGTTGTACATTTAACATATATATAATCTATACGTAGATAAGGCTCACTCGTTGTATATTTAATTGTTACATTTTATGAGTACCGAGATCAATGTACGCTATGCTTGTGCGAGTCTATAAACAAATACATGAAACAACATTTCACAATACGATTTTACTTAACAGAACTATTTCTTTTCGTTAACAAACTTTTTCAACTAAAAACTATGTAATTTCCTCTCAGCACAAATATAAACTAGTTAACCTTATTTATATATTTCTATATAATATTTTTTGGTTGCGGTAAATAAAAATATAATCGTTGTAACAAATGACTTTTGTCGCTCTAATGGGTTTTTGGTTTCGTTTCGTATAATTGGCAAAGCTTCCTAGTTAACGCCTAACGCTGCTTGGTCCAAGTTCTATATACAGTTGGGAAAGCATAGCTATGTGAGTTTCTTAGCCCACTTCATGTCGTCGTCGCGCGGCTTCAAGCCCGTAAGGCGTTCAATAATACACTCAAAGGTGGACCAAAACCTAAAAGAACCGAAAAGTAATTGAATGAGAGGATTTCGGCAAAGTATTTCCACACACTTACCTAAGCTGCTCCAGTGGCCAGTTTAGCCAGCCGGTGGTAATGCAAAAATACGTCTCGTGCGGCGCCACATGGTGGATGCGATGATGCTTGCGCGGCAGAATTATGTGACAGCTCTGCAGCAACAGCACCCAGCGTGGCAGGCCCCAATACGTGTGCGACCATTTGTGTATCTAAACAAAGGGTAAATTAACATTAGTTGGATTTCAGATTATGGAATTTCCATAAGGATTTAGTTGCTACATTATAACTAGTTATGCATTGCTGCCTGCTCTCACCTGATTCGTCATGGCCACAAATATGGAGCACAGAAATACGTATGCAATCCATCCGAAATTCTGTTGTATTTCGTACGGCGTCTTTATGTAGAAATAATGCGCCAAGTAGCCAAGTATGGGAATGCCAACCATGAAGTTATCCCCGTTTGTCTCAACGAAATCGTGACGTGTTATCGAAGTCGGATCCAGATGATGTTCACGAAAGGGCCGCAAAAAGTTCTGCAAATGTTAAAGACAGAAATTATTACCAATTCAAATACCTATTAAATTTTCCCTCTTACCCTTCCGATTATGGGCAGATCCACAGAGCCCCAGGTGTCTGCTGCCCAATGGACCAGTCCGGAGGCAAAATCGGCCGTTATAATGCCACACAGTGCGGAGATGAAGGCCACGCTGATGCGCTCCAGGCGCATATGTTTCGCAATCAGCGCGAGGTTGATGATCATCAGGCCGATGCAGGTGTATACACAAATGATTTCCTGTGCGCGTTTGCCTGCCAAAAGTGTTATACTCGTAAATTATTTAAGACGTAGAATAAATTTAGCTACTATATAATTGATTATCTGTTTGTGGCCATTAATGAATTTATCAAGTAGCTCAGGAAATTGATATACAGTTGGCATTGATAGGAGCTAATCTATTGTTACGATTGACTAAGCCGGTAGCCAGAAAGCGAATTAAGTTATTGTTATAGTCCATGTAGTCTGTACCTGGACTTCTGTTTTCATTCTATATTATCTACTTGTTATTTAGTTATCATTTATATATATGCATATATCTTATCAGCATTTCCTAAAAATTGTTATACACTACGAAAATGTATTTAGCTATGCTTTAATATATATGTATTTAAAAATTAGACTGTCCAAACTGAAACTGTTATATTGTTAAAACTGTTATACGCAACTGCAATTGGAATTAATCTATTAAATGCTGTTTAAACAATTCGTATGTATACGACCTGTTATTCATCTGTTATACATCTGTTATACAACTGTTATACATCTGTTATACAACTGTTATACGCCCAAATATGACTCTAATTCATCCTCACCTGGACTATAGAGTGACGCCAGCTCCTGTGCACCTTTGTTCTGAGGGCCCCAGCGTGGTGAAGTCACTGCTGCTTCCGATGGAACTGTTCTTAAGCCTGTCGCTGATGCATCACATGCCGACGTTTGAGCCTCCTTCTCCTCCTCCTCCTTCTGATGCAATGCTGTGGGTGCCGAATTGCCATTGGGATCATCCTCGTACATGGAATTTGCCAGTATTTCCTTATCGCTCTTAGCCGTCATTGTCTGTTTGGGGCAGGCAAATAAAAAAGAAGCGAAGAATATAAATTAGAGCAACATGCGAACAAGGACGTTCACGTCTCAGGCACTGGCCCTGACTGACGGAGCGACATTGAAAGCCGTTGCCCAGACCTCGGGGGAAACTGTCAGCTGCTCCCGCGTGCATAATTCAGCAACTCGCTGGGAAAGCGGACAGACAGCAGCAAACGAGGTGGGCGTTAAATATTTAAATGCTCTCAAATGTGGCGCTGTTGCATAGCTCTTGAATTTGTAAAAATCTAACAGAACGAACAGGTGAACAGGTGGACGGCTGGACGGGTGAGCAAGCCCACCCAACGATTGACCTCTGCACATGTTGATGTCATTTACGTGGCCTGCAGTGTCAGCAGACGCCGCACTCCGGATTCCCGTGCCGCTCCCGCCGGCTCTATGTCACGCAATATTTTGGAACTTATTCGCAGTCGGCCCGAGTGAGTTGTCAGCTCGTTGCTGGGTGTGAAAGGGGGCGGTGCTAGTGGGTGCTGCTGCCACTGCTGCTGCTGCTTAAAGTCGCCTTAATTAGGCAAATTGGTATTTAAATTGTGGCGAGTCGCGACTTTTGAGGTAGGCTCATTTAACGGGTTACATGCATGGCTACATATTTTGGCAGTCCATTTTCATTCTATTAATTATCTCTTGGGTCAGTGGAATTTTTTCCTTTTTTTGTGAAAAGACAAATGGACATTAGCACGAAATGGCAGAGTTATACAAATATAAAAATACTATTATTAATTGAAAATGGGCAAGCTATTTATAGTTGTTAATAAACTAAGTGAAGTTCTACCGTTATTAATTGAAAATGAGGAAATAACTTTGAGTTATTAATAAACTTAGTGAATGTGCTATAAATAACTAAAAATAATAATAAATTCTTTTATTACTTGGCTCAGTTTAGGCTTGGCTCATATCTACTATATCTAATGCCATTAGTTAGACAGAGTCAGATATATGAATACTATTATTAATTGAAAATGGGAAAGTTATTTATAGTTATTAATAAACTAAGTAAAGTTTTACTGTTATTCATTGGGGAAATGGGAAAATAAAATTACTATTAATTATTGAAAATGAGGAAATAACTTTTTTAGTTATTAATAAACTAAGTGAAGTGCTATAAATAACACGATAAGCTCTTTCATTTCTTTACTTTAGGCTTGGTTCACTTCTATATCAAATGCCATTAGTTAGACAGAGTCAACTATATTGTATGCACACACACACACATTTGTCTGTCTGCTTGTAATATGTAACACACATAAATACCAACTGCTGCTGCTGCAATTCTGCACCCAAAGCTGAGCTCAAGCTGTGCTTCAATTGCCATAGGTTATACAGAGTCAACTATATATGCACATTTGCATGTGCGCGTGCATTTGTATGCCAAGTGCTACAGGTGTTTGTGACATGTGTGTGAGTGCGAGTGCCTGTGTGTGTAGGCGTGCGCATGTGTTAGTATATTTAAACACTCTGATTGGCTAGCCTTTCGGACATGTTGATCAACTATTACAGAGGCTTTAAGAATTGCCTACATAGATATTGCTTATATATATGTCTATATATATAAACCCAAAATTATACAAAGCTGCAATTAAAATACCATTAATCTAGTTTCATTTAATTTTCAATTCAAACTATTATTTCTTAATGAGTTCATCAATGATAATGCTTCAAGAGCTCGGCAAAGTGCACTTTATAAATAGTAAATGATTTAATTAAAGCAAATCGATATATGAAGTGTGGGTTCTTCAACAACTAGCAATTACAAATATAAACAAAAGCCATGAAGGGTCGAGCTACGAGGGTGGCTTAAGTAGTTTACAGAAACATTGATTTTTCAATAGAGAACTTCTATATTTCTATCTCTTCTTCAACTTGCTTTCTCTATCGATTCTAAGCTGTCATAGAAAACCCCATGATTTAAGTATTATTAGAGGGCTAGAAGCCTGCTTGGTTCCACTAATTGTGGGATTTTTACTCAAGTAGCTGACTATTATTTATGCATTAGGGGAAGTCTAGATCAAAGGTCAGTTAATGCCACATATACAAACATATATTACCAGCTCCATATTATATTATTGTACGGCACATAATGCTCGCCGTATTGACAAAACAATTTCCATTCCCAATAGCCGTACACACACAAAGAGACGTATATAAACAGTTCGTAGAGTGTGTTAATGATTGCAGGAAATGTCAGGCAAATCACACTTATGGAACTGTCAAATTCGGGACTCGAGGTTGGTTAAGGGCAAACGCATTAATTAAAACTGGCAACGTCTATTGATGAAGCGCCCCCACACTGACTGGAAATATTTTACGTGACAGGCAGGCAGGCAGGCAGGCCAATGCTAATGGTTATCACAAGCCCAGGTGTGCACCGCCCCCCACAAAGGTCATGAAAACGAAACCCATAATCTGATGGCCTGTAACGCCCCACCAAAGGCCAAACAGTTCCGTTTGACGTGCAAAAAAAGAAGCAACAGCAACAAAACTAAAGAAAAGAAAATTAGAAAGAAAAACGTTGATTCAAATTTCAAAAATAAATGTGAGACGCCCCACCTGAAAGGTGAGCTAAACATGGAAAATAAAAAAGGAAAATGAATATGAAAACGTCGACAGCGAAATGTTAGCTGCGGCGTCAATGGCGACAACTCCTATGCCCTCTAAGATATTCAGTTATTATTTATGTGCGAGGTATATTCAGTTGCCAAGACAAAATAAATTAAATAATAAAGAAAGAATTAATCAACGCCATAATTTAATTGACCTCGATAAACAAGTGCTCACCTCTTTGAGTAAAATAATCGAAGCTCAAATTGAGCTCAGCTCCGCACTAATTTAATTTCGATAACTTTTTGCACACATGTATCGAGTTCAGCTCTAAGAAATTGCACTGTCACACGCTTCGCTCTTCTCTCACTCTCACTCGCACTCTCATTCTCTTTGAGAGCAATTATAAAACTACTCATTCACTCACGTTCATTATTGCACTGCTGAAATAACGGGGTATTCGCCTAGCTGCTCTGGCTTCTTTGTATGTTTGTTGCCGCAAGGCGCAAAAAAATGAAATAAAAGGGGCCACACACAGCCAACAGGTACTAATTTAGCAACGTTACGGGGATTTGCTGCGTATGTGCTGGCTGTGTGTGTGTGTTGGTGTGTTGTAGCAGCGAAGGGAGCACAATTTATTACACGAAATGCGCGAAAAGTCACTCGAAAGTTTTTATATATGTTTTGAGGGCAAGAACTTCTTGCACACACCCCTCCCACCCCTTCCTCTACCTATTTTCAAAGTCAGCTATTCGTCGTATTTATAGTTTTTATTGTTAGCTGTTCGCAATTGATAAGAAATGTCGATGGTTTTGCTTTTGCATACTCTGCACTCACTCGCGTAACTATTTATAAAAAGCATTAAAAGAACACACTAGACAAACGCTCTCACGCACACAGACACTGTGCATGCCCACACATACTCACATGCATAGCCACACTTACTCACATGCACACAGTAACGGTTTGGGCTTTTGACTCACCTTCTGTGCGTGTGTGTGTGTAGCGACGCTGGCGTCGTCGGCAGCGGGCGGCAAATAACGGCAAACAAATACCGTTCTTATTGTCGCTTTTACTGTTGTCACTAGCGGCGAAGGCACCTGCAAAGAGGAGCACAGCAGAGCACTGGCACGTGATGTGTGTGGGTTTTACTTGAAGCAATTAAATTTAAATGAACCGTCTAGTAATATATATTGATTAAAATTAGAGTCCACAATAGATTTTACATGCATGCAGAGCAGCAAAAACACGCACAAGCACACACACACACACCATCACACAAGGACGCACGCTATGAATTACAAGAGAACTACGTACGTCAGCGACTGCTCCTCACTTTGGCCAAATAGTAAATAAATGCTGCCTTTATACACGTGATTTTATGTTGTCACAGGCGTGAACTCGCAAGTGCACATACACACACACACACACATAGGCGCTGCGACCCGGAAACCGACAACGAACGCGACTCTGCCTGCACTCGCACAGGCTACTTTGCACTAGTAAATACCGACAGCAACTAAATACAATTTGAGCGATGGACAGCTTTTCATTCATGCTGCCTCTCTCGGCTTGCATGTGTGCGTGCGTGTAAGTGTGGTGAGTGATCGGTTTGCTTTTACCGTTATGTAGGGGCGAGCGCGCATATACTCACGCTTAAATTACGCTACTCGAGCCACCACAAGCAATCGTGGTGGGATAGTTTTTGCTATTTACCAAAAATAATAATTATATATAAACACTTTACATTTTGACAGCAAATGCAGAGGGAATTTGTTAAATAAATTAAAAAGACTGAGAGCGCACTGCTTGTTATCGAACCGATTGCCCGAGCTGTCATAGCTGCTAGCTTATTGTCAGCCATGACATAGTGTGACCAGCTTAAAAAATATAAACAGCTGCTTGTTACGTCGTCGCACGCATTTTTAGTTAACAATAAAAGAAATCGCAATTAATTAATAAAAATGTTGCCTTTAGCACGCGGCATTTACAGCAGCCTGTCACAAATAACACGCAACAGTCGTGTAGCACTGCACACGGCCAGCGCGCTGCGCTGTAAAGCTGAGCCGGCAGCCGAAAAGGCGGAAGATGGAGAAGAAAATGCCGAAAATGCTGGAAATTCCGCTCCAGATCCCAAGGATCGCAAGAATGCGATACCGGTGGAGACCTCGATGCGCTATCTGAAAAGCGCCGCCTACAAAACCACCTATGGGGATGAGTTTGTGTGGACGCAATATCGGTGAGTGGCGGAAAAACATGATTGGGATTCTTAAGATTCATATCAATTCCTCTCCTGCCTTCAGACGCAACCACAAGGGCATGTATGCGCCGCGTAAGACGCGCAAGACGTGCATTCGCCAGGGCAGGATTAGCACTGGCAACCCGTGTCCCATCTGCCGCGACGAGTACCTGGTGCTGGACTACCGCAACACGGAGCTGCTGAAGCAGTTCATCTCGCCGCACAGCGGCCAGGTGCTGAGCTACTCCAAGACGGGTCTCTGCCAGAAGAGCCATCTGCGTCTGACGGTCGCCGTGGAGCAGGCGCGCGACTGCGGCCTAATCACCTACGATGTGCCCTTCCGGGAGTACGACTACAGCGAGTACTATGGCAAAGAGGAGCAATCAAAGCAATAAATGATTAAAGTTAATTTGTTGGTAAAATAAAAAAATAAAACAAAAAACAAGACTTTTATTTAAGGTTAAGTTGCAAGCTGCCGAAGAAACAGCTGTTGATTGGCAAATGCAAACAGCGAAATGAGTGCTGGAACAGCTGTTTAATGGCAAATGCTGAACAGAAATTACTGCTGGAACAGCTGTTTATGGTTCACAAATTGCATTGTTGCGCATTTGAGGTTAGGTTAGGTTATCAGCTGTTTATGATTCACAATTCGCATTTTTACGTTGCCATCAGCTGTTTCCATGTATCGTTTTTTTTTTTTTTTGCTAAATAAATAAATAAATAAATACCAGTTTCCCACATGTCTCGCCATTGCACATTCCTAGTCGTTGGCGGCGGCATTGCTGGCGTCTCGTGTGCGGAGGCTCTAGCCATTTGCTGTCCGGATGAAACGATTCTGCTGCTGACCGAGTCGAGCGTGGTGAAGAGCGTCACGAATCTGGTGCCCGTGGCGCGCTACCTGCACAAGTTCGATGTGCGGGAGCAGAATGTGAGCGATCTGCGTGCCGGCATTGGGACACTGGTGGATCGGCTGGCATATGTCAACAGCGGCGAGCACTGGGCGCGCACCCGGGCGGGGTTGGTCATCCACTATCGCCATCTCTGCCTGTGCACGGGCGGCGCAGCCAAAGTGTTCAGCAGCGGCGATAAGGAGCTGGACAGACGCATCATTGGCATACGCGACACGGACTCGGTGCTGGAGCTGCAGCGCCGGCTGGCCAGCGCCAAGGATGTGCTCATCCTAGGCAACGGAGGCATCGCGAGCGAGCTGGCGCACGAGCTGCACGACGTGCACGTGCACTGGGTGATCAAGGATGCTCACATCTCAGCCACCTTTGTGGATCCCGGCGCAGCGGAGTTCTTTCAACTGGCCAAGCGGGAGAAGGATCAGGCAGAAGCTCCAAAGCCCGCAACGGCCATCAAGCGAATGCGTTATGGCGAACTGTTGCCCACAGCGGAGCAGCAGGAGAGTCGACGTGGTGCCGCCTTGGGACCCGACTGGCATCGCACCTACGACTTGGCTGGAGGCGTCGCAGATGCAGCTACTCGGCATATGCCCAAGATTTACTACAATTCCCACCTAGAGCGCGTCAAGCGGGCTGCGACTGGAGAGGCTTTAGCCATCACTCTGAAGCACGACGATGGCACCGTGACGCATCTCAGCTGTGATTTCATTGTGTCCGCCACGGGCGTCCAGCCACGACACGAATACGAAACAGATGAACCCCTGCAGCTGGCTGCGGATGGCGGCATCAGAGTGGATGAGATGATGCGCACGAATCTTAGCGACGTCTATGCGGCTGGGGATGTGTGCACCGCGGGCTGGCCGAGTGCCATGCACTGGTTCCAGATGCGACTGTGGACGCAGGCGCGTCAGATGGGCGCCATGGCTGGACGCAGCATGGCCGCCGTGCACGAGGGCGAGACGGTCTATCAGGACTTCTGCTTCGAGCTGTTCGGCCATGTGACGCAGCTGTTTGGCTTTCCCGTGGTGCTGCTCGGGCGCTTCAATGGCCAGGGTTTGGGCCGGGACTACGAGCTGCTCGTGCGCTGCACCCGCAACAAGGAATACATCAAGTTTGTGCTGCACCAGGGGCGACTGCGCGGCGCCATTTTAATCGGGGACACGGATCTGGCGGAGACCTGCGAGAACCTGATCCTAAATGGGACAGATCTGACGCCCTATGGCGACGATATACTCAATCCGGACATTGACATTGAAGACTACTTTGATTAATGGTAGAGCTTTACAAATAAAGTATTAGCATGGCTTAAGATTAGGCTAAGATCTAGGTGGAGTTGTGTTTCTTCTGGTTGCGTCATTTGAGTTTTCCCTCGGTGCCTGGACAGAAATTCATATATAGAGACTCCTTTCAACGGCTAAGATGCCTTTCCGATACTTACCCACATACTTGATCTCATCGAATGCCTTGCGCGCCTTCTTCAGCTCCTCGTTCATGGTCAGCAGATCCTTGACCCTGGCATATTTGCGCTGATCCTTGCGAACGAGAAAGATGATGTCCTCCACCTGCACGCGACCCGTGCGGCCTATTTCCATGGCGCGATGTGTGGTCTCGGCAATGTACTCAATGACCAGATCCTCCAGCAGATCCACTGTCTCCGTATAAGGGTTCTTGTCGTCCCCAAAGCCAAACATCATGCAGCGCAGCTCCTTGCTGAACAGACGCTTGCGGCCCGAGTTGGTGGAGACCATTTGCTCATCGTCGACATCCTCATCGAACTGCAATGTGTGAGATTCGTAAATTACGGAGTGTATGCGAAGATATAATACCACAATTTACGTCGGCGCCCTCGAAATGCTCATCTGTAGTATTATTTGCAGCCATTTTCCGCTTTGTTTATAAAATTAAGTGAAAACAATCGACATCTGCAAGTATCGATGCTGCAAGTACTTCTTACTAGCACGCTCTGACCAGCTAATTGCTGTGACACGCATTATCGATAACTAAAGTGCTTGCAGCTCTGGGTTTGCCCAGGCAAGCACATCCTCTACGCACATTCAAATTTAAACACTTGTTGCTTTAAAAAAAATAAACCACCGAAAATAGATGTTTACACATACTAAAATCATTTCTTGAGCTTCTAAAATGTTCAGCTGTTGTATTATTTCCACTCATTTTGCGTTTTGTTTATAAAATTCACTAAAAACACTTCACGCTTGCAGGTATCGATGCGGCAAGTACTCTCTCACCAGCTGTGACACTCATTATCGATAACTTCAGTATTAGCAACTCTGGGGTCGCCGAGGCAGGCGCAGCTTCTATCATACGCACATTCAAATTTAAACAAACTAACGAAAATGGACGTCTATACATACGAAAAGTCGTTTCTTGAGCGTCTCAAGGAGGCGAAAGCGGTGCTATCATGGGATAACGCGCCCATGCCCGCCTCGCAAGTGCGCTCCGAATGGAAGTCCTACGTAGAGCTGCAAATTGAGCCAGCAGGTAAGCGAAGCACGCACACATGCGCAGACAGTACTCACACACACACACACACACACACACACACCAATGCAGGTTGGCAGGCTATGTGGAAAATACCGCGCGTCATCTGCGAGGACCTGAAGCTGCGCTATCCCACGATTGTGTTTGGCTTCGTGGAGCAGGTGATTTTTGACGATCTCAAGGCCGTGTTTACGGTTACCGCCGTGCAGGATCAGGATGTGCATTTGCCGGAGAGCAATGAGGTCTCGCTGATAGAACTCTGGCCAACGGTGCAGCAGGAGAACTCGGCGCTGAATGTGGACACCACGGCGGAGTGCATCGATCGCTTGCGTTTCTTCTACTCACACGTGTGGATGCCGTGGGACAAGGACTACGACGACGATCGTGATTGGGTGCAGATGCATTTGCAGGCGCGCATACAGCTCGCTTGTGACTTGACCAAGAACCGCCTGCCACGCCCACTGGCGCTGCATATGCGCACTCTGCTCATGGAGGCGCGCTACATACAACAGCGTCTGGAGTACCTGGAGCTGGACATGAGCGATGCGGAGGCGGAGAGCGACGATGAGGCCGTCGAGCTGAATGACAATGCCACCGATCCACCACGCAAGCAACCCAAGACGGGCGGCAGTCCCAAATCGAGTAACCTGAACAAGTCCATGTTGCCAGTGACGGATCTGATGTGCCTCCATCTGCGTCTCGCGATCATTCGCAGCGAATTCGAGATCCTCGAGAACCCGGAAATGCGACGCGCCTACAGTGAGCTGCAAAGCAATGGATTGAAGCGACACCTGATGCAGCGCAGTCCAGGCCGCCTGAATCAGCCGGAGGAGCAAGTGGAGAAGCAGCAAATGTGCCACCTGGTCACGGTGCCGTGTGAGCTGCAAACGCAGATCGCGCTGCTCAAGCTGGCCGAGCAGCACGTGAAGCCGCACACTAAGGTGCAGCTGGGCAACACCTTGCAGGTGAGTGGAGGATTCCTAACTGCATATAAATATATATAATAATTCCACTTGATTCCAGGATGTGCTCAGCATTTCGCAGGCCAACGAGGACATACTCATATCTCCCGGTCGGCACACCATCAAATTCCTCGAGCACCTCAACGATAATGGATGTATTAAGGGCCTGATCGAGGCGAAGGCATTGATGGAGCCGCAGCATGAGCTCTCCAAGCTGCCTTTGATCTGCTCGAGTGATGAGGACAGCACGCTGCTGGTCATCGATGGCGACTACACGCTCTCCCACCTGATGCTGGACTGCCGGCACGTGCGTCGAGGCATTCTGCTGCGCAACGGCACTCTGACGCTGCGCAGCTGTCGCTTGCTGGGCGACGGGCGCTCCAGCACCCAGGAGGCCATTGTGTGCATGCCACAGGCGCGGCTCGAGCTGCAGGATTGCTGGCTGGAGAACTTTGCAATTGGCATTTCAATGCGGGCCGAGACCAGCGCCCAGCTCAGCAATGTCAACGTCAGGAGATGCAACACCGGCTTGGAATTGCTGGATCAATCGACCAAGCTGCAGTTGCTCGGCCACGATTGCAATTTTCATACCTGTAAACTGGGCATCTTGGCCGATGGCATTCCTCTGCCCAATAGCAGTGAGAAGAGCCTGGCCCTCAAGCACTTCAGCGAGCTGCAACGGTGAGTAATCCTTGATTAGGATTTCCAATATATTCCTCATCCTTAATCTTATCTTATCTGTATTGCAGCTACAATGACAGCAACTGGCTGGGCAACTGCACGTTCAACAATTGTCTACGCAATGTGCGGGTTTTCAACGAATCGGAGCAACTGCTGGCCAAGCGCACCCATCAGAATCTCCTGCTGGAGGAGCTGGACGGGGAGAATAAGGAAAATATCAATTAGTTTTAGTGTTTGTCATGTAAATCGTATAATCAAAATACCAATATGTAATAAACTCTTATTACGTGAAACGTTTTAGACTAGAAAAATGTATTAATAATTTAGTATGAATTTTCTCTTAGAGATCGGTATGTTCAAAAATATCGATAGCTGGCTATTAAGCTAAGCTGCACATCGATACCCTACAAAACCAAGTATTTTTCGCGAGGGCTTGCATTTACAGTTCTTTCAAAATTAATCGATACATGCAAATTCTGGCGCCAACAAACATATCGATAATTGGCTAATCCGCACGTATCGATGCCCTAAAAACCAAGTAGTTTTTGCACATGCATAAAAATATCGCGGTTTCTTCTCCAATCGAAACGTTCGCTGTTTATTTGCATTTAAAACGTCGCACAAAATTCACCTTCAGCTATCAAGATGTCCAAGGAGCACTGGATGCGCGATTTGCCGCCCAAGTTGCGGGATCTGTCCATTGTCAATCTGGCCATTCCAGGTACATGAGATCATCCGAGCAACGCCTCATTTCGACTAATTAAGAATTCAAAACAAAAACAATTCCGTCGCAGGTTCGCACAACACGATGACCTACGGAATTAATAGCGACTCAAGGCTGGCACCCGATGCGGATACCGCAATACGTCGCTGGCATCGCTTTTTCCCGTGCTTTGTGCGTCGTTGGTCGAAGAATCAATCGTCAAGCATTGTGGAGCAACTGAATCTGGGCGTGCGCTATCTGGACTTGCGCATAGCACAGCATGAGGGCAAGTTCTACTATTGCCACGCCATGTTCGCCATGGAGGTGTTTGAGCCACTGCTGGAGCTGCGCGAATTCCTGGACGCACATCCCGAGGAGGTGGTCGTGCTGGACCTGCAGCACTTCTACGACATGACCATTGCGCATCACCAGCAGCTGCACAAGGAGCTAGTGCGGTTCTTCGGTCGACGCCTGTACTCCACGCGGGATGGCCCGCTACTCGAGTGCTCCCTGAACCGCTGCTCCGAGCTGCGCCGCCAAGTGGTGATCATCTGCCGGCGCTGTCCAATCGGACTGCCCGCGCAGTTCTGGCCCAGCTATGCTTGGCCCACGCCGTGGCCCAACACGGCCAGCGTCAAGAAGCTGCGCTCCTTTCTCGCCGACTCGCTGCTCTCGCGCCAGCCCCAGCAGGGCTACGTCTCCCAGTGCCTGCTGACGCCCACGGGGCGCTACATAGCGCTGCGTGTGTTCTTCAGCCTGAAGGGCACAGCGAAGCGCGTAGATCGCAAGCTGAAGCCGTGGATAGTAGAACAACAGCCGGGCCCCTTCGACAATGGCCAAAAGCCGCGAGTAAATGTTATCCTTGCCGACTTCGTCAATCTGAAAAAGGGCCAATTCTGCGATTGGGTCATCGGGTTG
Organism: Drosophila pegasa; assembly: GCA_035046225.1. Taxonomy (NCBI): domain Eukaryota; kingdom Metazoa; phylum Arthropoda; class Insecta; order Diptera; family Drosophilidae; genus Drosophila; species Drosophila pegasa. The sequence goes on from JAWNOD010000072.1 coordinate 10,580,060, forward strand.
AATACCAAACTGGCGTGGGATAAGTGCAAGGCTGAGGAGGAGGAGAAGGAGAAGGAGGAGGAGGAGAAGGAGAAGGAGAAGAAGGAGGAGGAGAAGAAGAAGAAGAAGGAGAAGAAAGAGGAGGAGTCGGAGGAGGAGAAGAAGAAGAAAAAGAAGAAGGAGTCGGAGTCGGAGGAGGAGAAGAAGAAGAAAAAGAAGAAGGAGGAGTCGGAGTCGGATGAGGAGTCGTCGGAGGAGGAGTCGTCGGAGGAGGAGTCGTCGGAAGAGGAGAATGAGAAGAAGATGAAAAAGAAGAATAAGAAGAAGAAGGAGGAGTCGTCGGAGGAAGAGTCGTCGGAGGAGGAGTCGTCGGAGTAGGATTGCTGAAGCCTGCATAAATATCTACTAACTAATTGTCGTACAAGAATTGCCATAGTTTTAGATTTATTGTTAGTTTTTCTTCTATATATTAACTCGAATCTGTCCACAATTCTATGTAATGCTCTCTCTACCATTGGTGCTATTTGATGTATTCAAAATGTCCTGCCGCGCAGGGATTTTTCTTTCATATGCCTTTTTGCCTTAAGTTAAACAAAGTTTTACAATTTTATATATATATTGGCCCAAGAATCTAAGCGAATCTAAATTTGTATGTAAGCTCTATATGTTTAGTGGTATGCGTTTTGTTTGTATTGTTCTCATTGTTAGTAAAAATCGCTTAAAAATATTATTTTTTACACAGTAAAAGAAGTTAGAATGTTTAAGCTGATTGATATGGTATAAAAAATAGGTGTAACAAGATTTGTATAATAAAATAAAAAAGAATAGAAATTTTTAAATTTATATTTAGATTATTGAATTTAATTAGTTACAAATCTCAGCTTTGTAAGGAGAACAGTCTGAGACACGAGCACTTGCAGAGTAGTTGCTAGTCGAGCATGCCCGCCTGTTGCATTTGCAGTTGTTTAACTTATCGTCTGGGGTGAGCGATAAGCAAATGCACTTGACACATTGTTAAGATAGGAAGAATGCAATTGTGTTAATTGACTTATTGAATGCCACACAAGAGACGTTATATAATGTGTGTTAAAGGGTAATAGGGTTCAAAGAAAATGTTCTATTAATATGCCTCATATACATATTTTATTTTTAAATTCTCTGCTTCTCTCTAGGTGTTAATAAAATTTTAAAAATAGTTTTGTAATATGTTGTAATATATTTTAAAACCAATGCCACATAGCTTAAATAAATATAGATTTGTAGCTAGGCAAGAACAACCCATTTATAAGATTAGAAATAAAAAAAAAAGCCGATCATAAATTATAAATCACAAATCATTAAAAAAAAATCAAAAAATAGGAATAATAAAAAACTTCAATTCAGGAAATTGATAATGAAGAATTATTGATGCAAGTATTAAAACAAAGAACATATACTAAATTAAATACATTTTGTATATATATTTTTTTTAATTTTTCTAAATTATAATATGTTTAAGCAACAATATAAAATAAATTGAATTTTTGGGAAAATAAAATAAAAGTAGAACCAAATTAAATAAAATATTTAAAAACACTCAGAAAGTCCCTAACTCACACACTATTATGAATATCTCAGTTGAAAAGCAATAGCTAGCCTCTGTAAAAATAAAATTTGTATCAAAAGCTTTATATGATTGCAAAATTAATTATAAAAAAATATATATTTAAAATTAAAAAGACTGGGCACAAAATTGGTGTATATATAACACCTGAAAATTAAAATTTGGACAACTTAAAAATAAGATATGAAAAATTTAAAAACACAAATTAAAGTATTTTTCTATAAAAAGTTAAAAAAAAAGCTTTAAAGAAGCCCAAATATGTCTAAAGCTAAAGACAAGCCATAAATAGCATGAGCATAGCTATTTATTATACCCTGAGCCCATTGAAAATGGGAAATCAGGGTATAATGTTTTTGTTGGATGTATGTAACAGGCAGAAGGAGGCGTGGCAGACCCCATAAAGTATATATATTCTTGATCAGGACGACAAGAGAAATCGATTTGGCCCTGTCCGTCTGTCCGTCCGTCCGTCTGTCCGTCCGTCCGTCCGTCCGTCCGTCCGTCTGTCCGTCTGTCCGTATGTTTGAACGCGTCGATTTCAGCCCGTATAAGAGCTAGAGACTTGAATTTTTTTTTGTAGGTCCGTGTATAGCACGCGCAGATCGAGTTTGTTTTAAAAAATCTATAACTATCCCCAATTAATTGTTATCGATTAAAAACAAAATCGAAATTCAATTAAAAATTCTATCTCGCCCATCTTTTAAGCTAGAGACGCCAAATTTTATATTTAGCTTTATATGTATTTTATGCAATTTCGAATTTTGTTATATTTTGGATACCGGCCCCAAATTTTCCCCAATTGAAGTTCAGTCTCAAATATAGCCAAAATGCGAATGAGTTGGCACTTTTACTAAACTGACAAATATGCCCATAGAATATGTTGATCATATGCAGAAAATTTAATTGAAATCCGTTAAATAGCAAAAAAGTTATTAAACAAAACGTTTGGCTACTTTGAAAAAACACGCGGCAGCAGCGCCAAGCGAACGCACTTGCACACACACATACAAACGCTCGCATTCAAGTCGCTTCGAAGAATCGCAAATTACGTTTGAATTTTGTTGAATTATTAGCTGCTGCTTTAGTTTACATTTGCCACAAATGCTTTAAACTTGACATTTTTGTATAATTTTACGCTAAATATAAGTGTATTGGAAAACACAGGTTCGACGAGGCTCAGGGTATACCCTAGTCGGTTACGCCCGACTAGAATTTTCTTACTTGTTATATATTGCGCCTTTGCAACACTACCAGAGATGCGCTGTAATTCGATACTTTTTTTATCGACAAGTTTGGTATTTTTTAGTATTAACTTAGATTTGAATTGAAGAATTTCAGTTTATTTAATCTTAGATTTCGCAAATCTGACTTAAAATAAAAAACTTCTTTACCTACAGTCAGGTAATTCCTTTAAAATAATAACAAAATACAAAATAAGTATTTTTATATATGTATATATATAAATATTTATATACATATATATATATGTATATTTTTTTATATTTTAAAAACGAATAAAAACAAATACATAAAATTGCAGTAAAAATCATATATGAAAATCATATATATGGCATAGTATATATATATATGGCTATATAACTTATACAACCGACACCGTCAATCGATTAGAAAACGCACAGCTTTCTGCGCTTTGGTGGGCGAACTCACCTCCGTGGGGGGCACCACGCCCAGGCAGCTGTGCATGCCCAGCAGCACGCTGTCCAGCCTATCGAGAGCCTCCTGCAGCTGATCCGCCAGGCCGCCAGCATCCAAGTGATTCTCACGCTCCTGCTGCGCCTGCGCGCAGTGACGCCGCAGCCGCTGCGCCGAGCGCTGCATCAGCTGCAGCTCGTGCTGCGCCAGCTGAGCTAAGTTGGAGCAGCTGTTATCCGACGGCGGCTGCAGTTGCTCCTCCAGATCGTAGGTGAGCAGGCGCTTGGTATACAGCGCCAGCTTGCTGCTGGGTGAACCGCTCGGAGGCGCCTTGGCCGCCGGCGTGGAGCTCTGCTGGGGCGTATTGTGCGCGCTGAGCAGACGCTTCAGTGGCTGCTTGAGCAGCGCATCCTTCATGGCGCTCAGATTGAGGGCGATGCGACTAGAGTTGTGCGTGTCATTCAAGGTCTCGTTGAGCGCCGCATCCATGGGCTCCCAGTCCACCTCGACGCTGTCGAACACGTTGTGGCTCGACGGAGACGGCGCATCCCGCTGCAGGTCCAGCCAGACGGTCAGACGCGCTATGGGCCACTCGGCCTTGAGGGCGCGCTGCTTGTCCACAATGAGGATGACGGTGCGCAGCAGTCCGAACTCGTCGGGCGACTGGGTCTGGCGGAACTCGAGGTGCTTCAGGCCCAGCTGGCGGCAGCGCTGCGTCGCCTCCTTCACCATCAGCTGCGTCTTGTGCAGACTCTCCTCGCTGGGATTCAGCATGATGCGCTGGATGTCCTCCAGCAGCGTGGACTTCTGCGCCGGCGTCGTCGCCAGGTCGCGGCTGGGCGTGGACTGGCGCAGCTGCTGCTGGGCCAGCGCTTGGCGCTCGGTCTCCAGCATCTCGCTGTTGCACTTGTACTTGAACTGCTCCAGCTCGAGGCACTGCAGCCGCTCCTCGAAGTCGCGCGCATGCTGCACGCGCTCCTGCTCGATGCGCGTCAGCGCCGCCCGCTTCTCGGCCTCCAGCTCGTTGCGCAGCTGCTGCTCCTGCTTCTGCAGAATCTCCTGATGCGCCAGCTGGAAGTCCACGTGCAGCTGATCCACCTTGCCGCGCTGGCTGCAAAACGGATTCGAAATGCGGAAATAGTGCGAGCCGCCAATGACCAGGCGATCGCCGTGGTAGAGTGGACGCCGCTGCTGCAGCAGCTCGCCATTCACATACGTCTCAAAGTCCTCGCTGCCAGGACTCACGTAGAGGCGGCCCGAGCGCTCGTGCTCAATGCTGCAGTGCTGCAGCGCCACCAGCGGCCCGTCCAGCACGATGTCTGGCAGGGAGTTGGGCGGCGCACCGGGCGCACGGCCACGCCCTATGCGAACAGTGCCCGGGGGCAGCAGGTAGAAGAGCGTGCCACTCAGCATGGGATCATCGGTGAGATTCACTAGACACGCTTGCTTCTGGTCGGCGGTTAGCTCCAGGGCGAGTCCCTTGCGCTTGAGCAGGCGCAGCTCGGACTTGCGCTGATCCTCGGCCTCTTTTAGCTTCTCCATCCACGATTTTTGAGCACGGTTCAGCTCACGTTCGCGCTCCGCCAGCTGCTGACGCAGCGCCTCCACCTCGCTGTCATCCACGGACGTCTCGATTATGATCTTCCGCGGCGCCGGCGGATTGTTGCTGCTGGCCGAGAGACGCCTTTGTCGCTCGTACTCGTTGCGCAGCGATTTCAGGCGATCCACCTCGGCGCGCAGATCCCGAATGATCTTGTCGTGCGGCGACTCATTCACCTTCACCCGGTTCACAATGGAGCGCGCCTTGCACGCATAGCGCAGCGTCGCCAGCGTCTCATCCGCGTGCAGGCTGGCCGGTGAGATGGTGGCCAGCATCACGGTCTTCGAATTCCCACCGAGATTTTCCTGCAGAGAAACCGAAAAAGAACAACTATTAATCATAGCTGCATCTTTGGGTAAAAAATATAAAATCCAAAAACGAAAAATTGACGTTAAAAACAAAGCTTGCTAGAAAGGATAAATTGACGTGTTGCCCAACACTGATTGCGATAACAAATTAGTCGATAACAAACTGGTGCATACAAAATGGCGATCGAGCGCAAGGTGCACTTTCGTTACAATACAAATGCCTAATTATGCCAGTACATATGTACTTAAATATGGACACATTGCATATGTATATAAAAGCACATAAAATACCAAATATTTAAGTGTACATGCATATATGTAAATATACTCATATGCACACACATACATATACACACAAATATGTATGTATGCTTGCGTCTATACTATGAATTTTCCACACGCCTAGGTAGTCTTAGCTGAAGAAATATGACCTCCAAAGATAAGGGCTTATCAGTGTTGGCAGGAGAGTCGCTTTGACAAACTTTAAACAGCGACAAGGCGAAATGACAGAGGCAGCGGCAGCGGCCGCAGCGACCGTTAACCGTTATCGATGCTTGCAATAAAGAGCGAGATAGCATGCTTGTTAGTTGTGTCAACAAACTGAATAAATATGTGCACATTTATACACATGTGTACATATATTTATATTTGCCTGTGTATGTAATTGACACTTGTTTGATTAGCTCTCTCATGTGCATGATACCATCGCTAGAATAGAGAAGAAGCAAGAGGCAGATAGAGCGGGAAAGCATGAAAATCACGAGAGTTTATGTTTGCATAAACTGCGCAGCAGCAGACGCGACGTGGGCGTAGGCATTTGCGAATGAACGAACAAGGAAGAGCGCCAAAATCGTTTGACAGTGTGGGTGTGTGTGCGTGCGTATGCGTATGTACAGTGAGTCGTAGACACTCAAACCTAATGCAAAAAATAATTGAAAGGGTTTTGAAACTGTTAGAGCTAAAGTGCAAATTTAAATCAACTTTTAGCGAAGGGCAATACAACTTATTTTATATTTCATATTTTATATTAACCTTGGGCCGACCTTAAAGGTGCCAAACATCGAAGGGGCCGGTCTTGGATCGCGCAACCATTGGCTGCCGACTGAATTGAGTAGGTGCCACCCCAGACATTGTCACCGAATATATCATTAATAAGTCATGGCTTTGTGGTTAGTTAGTCAGTTTGATCCATATAAATATTGCATTTTTGGATATATTTTCGTCTCAAAACCTGTTTTTGAGGAATACTCTCGCTATATATAGCCTCTGGTATTTGAAATCGAATACCCGCCCACTTCTAGAAGCATGTCACGACAAAGCACACTAAAAGTCGTGTGCACAAAATACTTAAACCACAAAAACTCGCTAAAATGCGACATGTACAATCAAAACAGCAAACAACTTAATTAAGATACCTTTGTATGACGTAGGTAGATTAATTAACACAATCTGTACACAAATTAAATCAAAATTTAACCTTTAGTGAAGTGAAAAAAGTTTCCGAATTTTAATTTTACACATTAACCTATAGATTTTACGTCATTTCATAAGAAAGTTCGATTCCAACATAGCTATATTAACATGCCTGATTGAACGCCCAACAATAAAGCCCAAAAGATGTCTGCGACCCAGATTATTCATCCATCTCATACGAAATTTTTTACTTCTTTGACAAAGCATGGGAAAATTTCTCGCTTGGCAACAAAATTTCACGAAAGATATTAACCTTTCGTTATATAGCGCAAAGTCGGCATACCGTCTAGACGTCGATTAGCAAACCTATGGCAACACTTGCCTCGAGTTATACGAAGAGAAGTACCTCCAAAATTTGCAGATTAAGTATAGTTATATGACATCAAATTTGCTTAAGGTGACAATTTTTAAAATCAGCCATTTGTTTTAGCAACTTAACGCTAACAAGAAAAACTTCCGACGTCAGTATTATAATACTCAATATTTTCCATGCCGCAAACAAATTAACACGTATTAACTGTTTTTGCCTGAAATACTGATGATTCATATGGAAAATTAACTAATCGTTTCAAAAACAATTAATTTACGCTTAATTTACGAATTTTGTTTGTTGAATATTGCTATATTAGATATTGCTTTGAAAAATACGATTCATACCACTGTGCCTACTCTCGCGTGAGTTGGAAAGAAATGGCAATATGAGCTACAGCAGCAGGAGCAGCATGTGTCAAAGCTTGAGGGAAAGCACGAGATCTCTAAGTAAGCTGCGGCTCGACCTTCAGATACTACGCACAAAGGCTTTATCAATAAATATGACACACAACAAAGAGCAATTGCGAAACAAAAAATTATTGATATCAATATATATTTTTTTAATAATGATAAAATAAAATCAATGCGCAATTAAGGCTATGGACAAATCCCTTTGCGTGTTATATAAATATTTCAACCAATATACCCTCTTACACATACATATATATGTAGGTACCACAACCAGCCATAGAGAAGTAAGTAAGCAAACAAAGCGAGGCAAAAAGCAAAAACACTGCTACGCGTCGCGAAACGAGACACGACGACGACGAAAACAACACACGAATCGAACGGACGCGCGAGGGCTACAAAAATGCAGTAATATGGCGTTCGGCTTTCAGTTTCAGTTTTGATCTGACAACGTTAAGAGCGTAGAAAAAAGAGTTCTCCGTACTTTAGTACAAACAAAGTGCATTTAAAATCAATGCATATATAAACTGGTTCTATACCTTGACTTGGTATGAAGAAGTGAATATTAAAAAAAGAAAAATAAAATAACATTTCGCGTTATTTGATGTACAACGTAAAGCGCTTACGTGAATAGCAAGAGTTCATTGCACGACAACAACAACAACAAAAGGCAAAGTGAAACGACCTCGCACAAAGTACGCGCGCAAAAGCAACAATAAAACAGAACACAAACGGCAAAAACAACTCTAACGCACAGCCCACACATAGAGCAGTGCAACCTACATAATCCGCCTTTCTAAAAAAAATATACAACACTACAAATATGGACGTTTGGGGCGTATTTGTTGGCGATTCGACGCTTTCGTATGGGGGCTCGATGCGCAACAACTATTACCGTGACTACGAGCAGTTCCCGTATGGCACGTTGGAGCACGCAAGCAGTGCCAGCGCATATCCGGCCAAGGACTCCTACAGTCGAGTGCAAGGTAAATTGAAAAAAAAAAAAAATTAATGATAATAATAATTCATAAAACGTAAAAAAAAGTCTGGCAGCCGCTTACAATGCAGCGTCTGTCAGACAGCATGCAGCATGTATGTGTGTCATGTCATTCAGCTTTTGTCTATGGCACATGTTTGTGTGTGTGTGTGCAGTAAAAAGCGTTAATTGCAAAAATACGCACAGTAAAACATACAGAAACGCCATGTTTACGTATATGCAGATGTACATGCTTGTGCTACATACAGTCGCTATTTGCTGTTTATTTGTGAGTGCTCACATTATGTGTTGTTTTTGCAAAAGTTTAAAAATAGCCGCAATGTTCTGTGCATTGTACACATGTGTCCGTGTGCGTATGCGTGAGTGTGTGTGTGTGTGTGCATAACACGCCTTAATTTGCGCACATGCGAAAGCCAGCTATGCTTGTGTTGGTGCTCGCATAAGGAAATTGGGCAATTACAGGGTGCCGCTGGCATTACTTTTTATCACATTCCGCTTATCACATGTGTCACATGCACACACATTAGTAATCTTTGTTTACTTTCATTCTGTGTGTAACGGCACTTTTCACGTGAGCCACTTAAGCACGGTAATTGAAGCTGATAAGAAAATTATACTTTACTCTACATATTGACACTTATTAAATTTCTTAAATCTGAGGTGGTTAAACTTTATATATAAACTTAAGCTCTGCAAAGAGAAAGACTTCAAGAGTCCGGTTAAGTGAGCACTGTGCTGACTGTACCGCTCGAGCCAAGCAGGTGTTTGAGTCCAAAACAAGTCAACACGGCATACAAAATTGCGGCGCAATAAATACATATACGTATGTGCATGCTATTTAAGCCAACAAGCCCAAAAAAGAAGTAAATATGAGTAATTTATGCATTGCTGCAGCGCAATTGTAATTTTTATAGATTAGAGGAAATTTAATGCGTTAGTCCCAGATAAGTCAAGGTAGCTTATCAAGCATTTGACGTGAACAGTTGCTATATATAGAACGGCCAAGCTTTAATCAATGAAATACAATCTATAAATATATATATTTATATGCTTGTATGCTAGAACTCAATTGGCTGTTGCTTAATCGAGAGCGGCTTGCCCATTGAACACCCTGTGCCAGCACACATGTCACAGGGTCAATCAAAACAAGCATAAAAGCTTGCCGCTACGTGACGCTTACAGCGTGACGTCACGTAAGCAGCGGCAGCTGCAAAGGGCAAAGTGTGCGCGCACGCACGTAGGCCAACCAGAGGCGAAGAGTGAGAGCAAAAGAGAGAGCGCGTGATTTTTTTATGTGTCTATGCGTGTGTGTATGCTTGAGTGTGCACGTATTAGTGTGTCAACAACAACCTTACGTTCTACGTAAGCGTATTAGGCAATCGTCGCTTCAAATAGATCATCTTAATTAATCAGCTGTCATTTTTTTTTTGTATTTACAGAAAAATGCAAACAATTGAAGTCGGAGAAGCAGCTGCGCAAGGACTGTCCATTCTGCAAAGAGCACAAGAAACGTCCGCTGATCAACTACATGCGCAAACGTGAATCACGTAAGCATCACGAGAGCATCTGCGAGGATGAGGAGGAGATGCACGAGCACGAGTTGGAGCACGAGCACGAGGTGCAGCACCAAATGGCAAACCTGACGACTGTGGTGCCAACGCAGCAGAGCTGCAAGGTTTAGGCACGGCAGTGTCAGGCTTAAGAGGAGAGACAGACAGGTGGCAAAATTAAAGCCAAAAAATTAAAAACAACAACAACAGCAGCAATTCACAATGCCATATATAGTTAGATAAAGACAACAAACAAAAACAAAAACAAAGAAGGAATGGAAGATGAAGCATTGCAAAAGATGCTTGAAGCGTCTGCTGGGCAGACAGCGCAAGTGAGAGCGAGACAACTACAATAATCTAATGCAACTGTACCTACACACCAACAATTGCGTGCATTTCCGACTATGACGTAACACTACCGTTTACAAATAGCAGCAGAATCAACAACAACAACAACTACAACAGCGAATACGAAAACAAAAACAAAGAACAAGAAGTTTTTTTCTGTTTTCTGTTTTTGCTGTTCAACTTGATACCAATTTATTATACAAGCCGTTTACTATTTGTTTACAACCCGTTGTTTGTTTTTGTTTTATGCGGATGCATAAAGAAAAACTGAACATAATAATTTAATTGACATACAATCCAAAAGCCGTCGCCCCGCCTGGCTCAACCCAAGCGCGAACTCCGGCAAAAAACAAAAAATAAGAAAAAAAAAACGGAACGAGGGAAGCAAAATCGCCAGAAATACCAGAAATATTTTTCTATTTTGCGCAAGAGACTGAGTAAAAAAAAACGTGCAGTAGAGCATATTCAATATTGAAGCAACTGTTTTTTTATTGAGGGAAAAACAATTGTTTTCAGTTTCTACACCCTGAAAATTGGGCCAAAATTGATACATTATTTACAGGAAAAATTATATATTTAAAAAAAGCTTCATTGGCGCCAAAAAAATATTTAGTATTTTCTTCCTACAAGCGTTTAGCTATATATACCTATATATATATAGAGTTTTGACCCAGACTTATATATATATATCCTTGTCTATATTAGACATTCTAATATTAAAATCGATTCCTCTCGCCAGCAACTAAATTTGCACAGTTAAAAAGATTATTTAAATTATATATATAAAAGGTCCTAAATTGAAAATATAATTATTATTACTTTGAAAAGTTTGAAATTTATAGTTAAACGAGTTACAATTGTTGAAGAATTTAATGCTTGTTATTGAATTGACAATTTTTAAAAGCAATTCAACAAAATAATAATATATATACATAATTAACTGTGCAACTAACATGGACAAAAAGATATTAAACAAAACAATAAATATGTATACAAATTGTAAACAAAAATTTAAAAATATTTATACTATTGTTGAAATGTAAAAGGAAAAGAAAAATATTTAGCTTGCGGGTATCGAGAAATTTTTGCAATTTAAAATTTATTATATTATATTATTGTATTTATTTATAAGTTATATATATATTTGAAGAAAACGAAAACAACAAACTTTCTAAAAATACAAAAATAATCAATAAATAAATTATGTTATTGGTATTTATAAAATGAAACGACTAAATGGAATTTTTATTTTGGATGGTGAAGAAAAGAAAACGGAATGTTTCTTAAGTTGAGAAATTGAGAATTTCTAAAAACCTATTTGGAACCTTCGAAAACCTTTTCTTTTCAGGAATTTACAACAGTTACACATTGTAACTGAAATAAAGATATTTTAATAGTTTAAAGATATATTAGAAGAAACAATTTTCAACTCTCTAAGAAGAGCTATAGATAAAGCTTTCCTATCGTAAAGATAGGTAGAGATTGACGCTCTTAAACAAAGAGACAGACGATCGGATGGAGAAAGCTGAGAGTAAGAGTTAGATCGACGCAGTTTGTCTTTTAAATCAAGAGCTTAAGTATTCTACCACGCCTCCTGCTATAAATTATATCCTTAACTCCCATTTTCCCAATCGGTTCGGTCTATACAAATGACGTTTTCTTAGATAGATAAAAGTATGTAAGGCTATAAAGCTTAGGAACGTGCCACTCCCAAGTTATTCGCATTGCCTTATAATACAACATTTTATACAAATTGTTAGAATTTGTTATATATTACAATGAAATGCATATAATATAGCAATGATATCACGTGCCATAAAGATTCATATACACACATGTATATATATACTATATAGAGATATAGTCATCATCAACCCAGCCCCTTTACTCATTTTTGCACTCAACTTGCTCTATACAAAAGCAACGCATTAGCGTCGTTATCTGCCTCCAATCGTTGTAGAGATCATGAATATATATGTATATAGGAAGTACTTAATTAAAACGAAAATACCTGAGGCACTGCGTCAGACTGGACATGACGCACACTTTTTGTCTGGACTAAAGGGGAATTTGAATATCTGCAGACAAAACTGGAGATAAAAACTGGATGTGTAATAACCTAGAAATGTTCGAAATAGGATGATTAATAATGCGCAATTTGGGCACTAATTAACTTTGATTTAATTGGCAAATCAAATCGGTTGAGTCGACTAGATTGCATCAGCTAAGTCTTTCTCATACTTTGCGCGAAACTTCAAAAACATTTGACTTTTGCATACTCGCTCACGAAGACAAAGAGAGTGTATTGGTGCTTGTGGAAAGTTCGTGAAGTTGAACTTTGAGTGGTTACGCTTTTTGATAAAGTGTTAAGACTTCTAGAATACTCCAACTTGGAGTGGGGAATGAATGAAATTTTTATTTCTTTTTTTTATGGAATTAGCATTTCTATATATTTATATTGTAGCTAGAAGATTTGGTATTTGAAATATATTATATATTTAAATTATATATTATATTATATATTTAAATATATTATAAATATACGATATATAGTTAAGCATAAGGCTTAACAGGGTAAATGTATATACAATATATTGCAATAACTGAAGTAACTGTTGATCTCATCTGCAGATTAGCTGAGTTTCTTCCCCTCAAAGGGATTGTATTGTATTATATACCTCATCCTATCAAATATATACATTACCTATTATATATATTCATAGATCAAAGTCACAGAGAAATATCATCCTATAGTTTCTCTCTCTCATATATAGAATATATTATAAATTCAACTATATATCGCATATTGATAGACTTGAATTGACTGAGATTTCAAGAATTTGCTTCTCTACAATTAGCAGTCGAGGCTAGTGCAAAAATATAATTATTTTTCCAGCCTTGAGTGAGCATAACTATATATTCCATATGCATATACTTGGGATCATTAAGTTTTTATGGATTTCCTAATAGACAATGCCAAATGTATCAATATTTTCTCAGTCTTAAGCGAGCATTAGGCAGTCAATCCTGTTTGGTTTTAAAGTTCTTTTGAATTTTTTATATTTATTTGCTGGACTTCCCGCGCTTAAGACTCTACGGAAATGTTTTCGTCTCGCACCCATTTGCTAATGAAAATCGAATTAAAAGAGTTTCGATGGATGTCTGGCATCCATTTAAGATAATTTTGCTGCATTGAGGTCAGCCAAGATGAGGTCGAGCTGAAAGTTGATATATATTTTCCTTTAACTAAGTTGACCTGGAACTTGGACCATGAATCGTAGTGAATGACATTATCCTATATATAATTGAAATTGTCACAGATTTCACTTGTTCCACATGAATTAAATTAAATTAAATTGAATTTCATGCGACATTTGACACAATTGGACGCGCTCAAACCCAAAGGCGTTTGATCATATCAAGTCTCAACTACTTTGAACCGCACTTCAAGTACAGTAGAGACCCACAGATTAACTACCCGTGACAACAACAACAACAACAGCAGCAGCAGCAGCAACAATAAACAACTTAAGCACATGGGGAAGCCATAGAAAAAATATGCAATTTGTTTATACAATGAATTTGATTCATTTTAAATTCAATGTTAACTAGTTTGTGCATGGGAACGAATGGGCTGTTAGCTAAGCGAGAAGGGGGACAGAATATGCATATTTATACTATATATATATATGTATGTATATGGGTATATAGGGTATGCATAGCGCCACAGTGAACGGAGTGTAATGAGAATTTGCTCAACTCGGAATTTTCTAGAACAATTTTGATGTATTTTGAACGATGTAATGGAGTTACAAATATTTATAGGAGGCCTAGCTCTAAGACTTTGAAAAGCCCCAAGATATAAGTTTAAATATATTTTGGTAGATCAATAGAGAACCTTAAGGAAAAGTGAGAGGCAAAGTTTTAAGCTTCTAGTCAAATCAAACTATCAAATGATTCATGTTTTTAGCTCTTTTTTTTTATTCTACACATCCCATATTTTTAAACTTTTCAAAGTCGAATCTTAAACTACGAATTCTATTTCTGTAGCTAGGTAATACTGTAAAGCAATTGTTTATTAGAGGCAATAAACCGCAATACTTGAGCTAAACAGGTGCTAAGGGCATAAACAACAAATCAAATTACCATATTATCTAAGCTTACTGCATCTATAAAAAACACTATATAGTAACTATTTACAATGCATATAATGTATATAGGTATACAATCTATACCATATTTTTACTAAATATAATTATATTACGTTTTATCAATCCATCTATTTACTATGTAGTACTCAACAATTTATCAATCAATCTATCTATCTATTTACTATATAAAATAATACCAATTTATCTCTCCATCTACTATAATCACTCGTATTACAATCTCGCTCTCTCTCCCTCTCTCCATATAGTATATTTTATATGAGAGCAAACGGACTTCAAGCGTACGTAATTAGCACAAATAAACCAGTTAAGTAGACATCGTCATGCTATAATCATAATATCATGCACGGAAACGTGTCAATATTTTGGATCGTATGGCTAACTTCTCGTATCTGGAGCTGTGCAATTGTTGCCAATGGCCAAATGTTGTCGCCGAACAGACGGCACGCGTTTTCAATTAGTCAAACTAGTTAAGCGAACTAACATAAAAAATATATATTTATAAATACCCAGACTTATTATATTTTCTAAAGTAAAAGTCACAGAGAGAGAAAGGGAGAGAGAGAGAGAGAGAGAGGGAAAGAGCGATATAAAACCTCGTTTAACACTAATTTGCGATAAAAACAGCGCTTGGGGAAATTAAAAAAAATAAAACTCTATTTTTTTGTGGTTTGTGGGAAAATATATTGCACACGAAACCAAAACTTTGGTGATATAGAAATATATATAAAATAAATGTAAATATATAATAGGAAATTTCATTTAAAGCCGGCACCGAAAAGTTTTGACTTCAGTTTCAATTCAAGTTTGCAATGTGAAAGTTAACTTCAAAACCAAAAAAAAAATCTAACAAAAATATAATTATTTAAAGTCCTATACCATTCATCATATAAAAAATCAGCCTAGTTTAGCAATGCTGCAACAACTGCTCGACAAGCTCAAAGGCGCTAAGACTAAAAAGTCGAAGAGCAATCAAACCCATGATATGGGCTTGCTGAAAAAGTCACAGAACTGTAAGTTTTCGCAACAATACGTTAATCCAGCAAACTAGAATTTAACTATATATTTATATATATATACATATAGAAACATATTCATGTTAAATCAAACAGGTTAGCGAATAGCGAAACTTTCGCATAGTTTGTATATTTTTCATACTTTAAGAGTTGCAAAAAAAGAAGGAAACAAGATTTAAATGTTATTTATATAAGGCATACTGTTAAAATGCTGTAGATGTTTATAACAGGCTGTTATTAACATTATTTAGTCTGTTAAACAATATTTCAAATGTTATAATGCCTCGCTTTGTGCCTTAATCGCAGTTTTTCTATACTCTAAATCGAAATTTGTAAGACCTACTTGAAATTTAATATTTTAGTAGATATTTTAGACATTTTAGATCCAAAATAAAATGTTAAAAAATTATAAATATAATATAAAGAGTCTATAATATAAAATGTAGACTCTTTA
This sequence comes from Drosophila pegasa, assembly GCA_035046225.1. Lineage (NCBI taxonomy): Eukaryota > Metazoa > Arthropoda > Insecta > Diptera > Drosophilidae > Drosophila > Drosophila pegasa. Next base: position 10,595,930 of record JAWNOD010000072.1, read on the forward strand.
GACTAAAACTGAAGAATATAAAGCAAAAATGATAAATTTCTTATTAAAGAAACCTTCATCACTTATTAGAATTTTTTAATTTGAAATCATGCTATGATGTAAAAATGTTGCTTACATTGCGCAGGTTATTAGAAACAATGTTGCATAACCAACCACAAGCAAACAAGTTGTGAATTGATAATATTTAAGATTCTATTGAGGAATAGAAAAAAAATAAATAATAATCTTGCTTAGCAACTTTAACATATATATATTTTGATGATAGCGCAAATTACACAGATTACAAAATATATAGTACATAAAATGTTTATATACATACATAAATATATATATTTGATAGGTGATAATTGCAGTAGATTGATTGATTGATATACGTAACATATAAGTATATGTACATATTTCTTATATATCAATCAATCAACCTACTGCAACTATCGCTAGCTATTATCAATTATAGTCGACTCTAAAGAAGGGTATTCAAATATTTTCATGCAACGTGCAACGCATAAAGGCAAAAGATATTTACGAGGCCATAAAGTATAAAGACAAAGGAATTTTAAATGTATGGAAGGTTCTCTGTTTTTCCACACGGAAGGCTTTTCAGTATTGTATTTATAAATATTAAATATATATATTTATATATCTGGAAGGTTTTTGCTGTTACAACAATGTAAATTATACGGAAAATTGTTATGAATTGTGAGACTCACAAAATAAGATCTTGTTCTTAAAAAGTTTACAGGCTTTCGATGAGACTTTTTTCTTAAACCAGAACTTGTTGGGAATGGGAATTCAGAGTTGTTATTGTTGTGGTAGACAGAAGAATTCGTGAACCATACTAAAAATTCTATATATAAACTTGAACAAAAGAACGAGCTGAGTTGTTATGGGCATCTCCATCTGCCTCTCTTTCAGCTTCTCTATCCGTCTAGATAACTCTTTTAGCACATATTGAAATTGGTTTATTAAAACCTGTTGTAATTATAACTGAGAATCTAAAAGTAATAGAAATGCCAGCACTGACCAGTGGTCAGGGTATTTACAAGTCGAACACATCCCATTAAAGCAAACCCTATTTGATTTTCTGCCCTCTCTCAAGCTGTATTCTATTACTATTATAATTGTTATTTATTTTACAGGTCATAAGGATGGCAAGCTGATTAAGAGCAAATGTAAATGCGAGCCAACGGCCTGTAAATGTGGCAAGAGGAAGCAGCAGCAACAACAACTATATCATAGCTTGCTGTTGTCGCAACTGCGACGACGAGGCGCTGATAACTTATCAAGTGTTATATTATTCTAGTATAAACAAAAAAATAGAAAAAATAAAATAAAAAAGTAATAAAAGTAGAAACAAACTAACAGAAAATCAAATTCAAGAGGGGCGTGTGTAAAGGAATATTTTTTGACTTTAAAAATATGCCGGGTTTTGCGACCACAAGCAAATATATACTGCATATACATACGCTGGGTACATATTTAGATAACTTGAGTGCCTGTGAGATTACACTTAAGGCTATATATAAATGGTTGTTATGGCTCCCGACCCAACTTATCTATCGAGTGCACTGGAAACTTCGAAACGAAAGGAATATTAAAAAATATATAGACATATATATATATATAGATAACTAACTTTGATTGCCTGGCCATATCTGCAAGAAGGCAGGGCCGCATTAGATCCGACGTAATCGATAGCTCTTTACGGCGCCATAATTTGTTGATTTCGATTTGAGGCCTTTCTCTCTATGTCACAAGTCTCGAGGTGCTACCTATTAATAACCCTCACAAGTACTTTTAGTCACCAATCCAATCAACTGACTATATATGGGCATATGGAACTCCACTAGAACACCCTCCTCAGCTGCACTTGAGATTTGGACGAGCAAATAACTATTTGGAGGCCTCCAGATGGACTTTGTAATGTCGTCTCTTAAGAGGTTTCGCAACCTTGTAAATCTTTATTGATTTACTCATCGGAATACTACTAGAAGAGCTACGTAATTTATTACATTTAGCAATAAACACTCATCATTAGAGAACTTGTGTTAAGTTTTCTCGTAAATTTGTGAAAACAAAAAATCGGAACAGGAGCGGTTTAGGCATATTAAAGTAATTCTTTAAGGGAAAATAGTTGAGAATTCGAAAAGAAAACTTAGGTATCTATTTATATATACTTAAAAGTTTGTTTTTGTTCTTTGGTTTTTATTCCCATTTTTACTATTAAATATTTTTTATTTTATTTATTTTTTTTTTTATAATTTTTTTTACTATTAATATAATATTTGTTTAATTATTTTAATTTATTATTTCAACATTTATTTATTTACTTTGGAAGAGCCTTTTTTTTTAATTATTCAATCATTTTTTTAGTGTTATTTTTTTTATAAGTTCAATTTTTTTTTTTTTGTTAATTTTTTTTTTTTTTTGTAGGGGTAAAATTATTTTTTCTACGCTCCTGTGGTTCTATTCAGTAATCTTACAGCGAGGTCAGTTATATACTATTTACTTTAGGGGTGTGCTAAAAATAATAAGATACTTGTAAGTACTTGTACTACGTGTGAAGTCACACACATCAAGCTGATAACGATTATAGACATAAGTCTAAACATACATACATATACATAAATATTTATATCCATAGAAATATACTGCAATCTATTTTAAAGCCATAATAAAATTTAAATTCGAAAATTCCTTAAAATGTTTATAGTATTTGCTGTTATATTATCCCCATAGAATTATATGATATATTATAATGCGCACTTCCCTTGCATTCCCTGATATTCCAAGTACTACAATTCTTGAATAGGGTCTAACACGTGCACTCAAGTACTCTGAGGAATTGGGATTCAAAGAATGTTTTCGTACCTGTCTTTATCTTTTTGCCAGAAATGCTTAACTGAACGTGGCTTAAGCTTATTTATTTTTTTTATAGAAGTCGCCAATTTTCGTACAAATAAACAACACAGTGCGCATTGACCAAATATATATATGTATATAAATAAATACTACAAAAATGAGATCATATGAATTTACGATGTAGAATGTTTATGGATGGCGCAACTCCTTATATATGATGTCCCATATACTGTATCAACTTTTGATAACTCGCCTATAGCTTGTTCTTTTCATATCTTTCCATTTATATTTAGTTTTATGGCTAGAGTCTAGTTCGTAGACTATAAAGATTTCCCATATCTCTTATTTCCCTTCCCCTTTATGGAGGATTTTTTTGGGTAAATATTTGATTTGATCTTTAAGAAGGGAATCACCCAATAATAAAGTGTATGACAGAGACATCTATTCAAAAAATTAAAATATTAGAAATACGAACTTAAATCTAACTAAAAAAAATCATTCTTGCCATATTTAAAATATATATATTAAAATATTTAGTTTTAAATTGGAAATTGTCCGACTAGAGACATAAATTGTTAAATTTTCATTATAAATTAAAAATGAAAGCCCTGCCATAAATGTATTTTTAGAATTTATAAAATGAACTTCAAGGCAAGAAGTTGTTTTGACAACATTTTTGTTTTCATTTGCAATTGTACTTTGGTATTTTTTATATACCCGAATAAAAACAATATGATAAACACTAACGAGTCTGGCCTAGCATTTAAATTCGTCTCCAGATAAGAAATCACTTGAGTTGGGCAATAAAAAGAGTAGAGTTCGTAACTAGAAGTTGCCCTTTACTCAACTACGATTGCATTGGGCCAAGATTTTTAGTCATATTCAATTTACGTATTAAAATTGTGATATCTAAATATTCCTGAAATTTGTCTAGAATATCTAATCTACTTATTTTTCAGGGAAAAACTTGACTTCATTATTTGATAGCCTTTTTTTATTGACTTCCCATTTTTGTTTTTGTTAATTTAATTATTATTTATTTATTTTGATTTGTCATAGAAAATTGATTTATTATAAGTAGTTATAGAGTTTTAATTTCTCCTTTTTTTTGTTCATATATATTTTTTTTTTAGTTTTTAATAGCCAAGTAAAATATTTCTGATAATTGTTACACTCAATTTGTTTTATGAGTTTTTTTATTTTTATTTCTTTTTAATTTTTTTTATTTATTTGTTTATCATTAAATTTTCAATGACTTTCTTCTTTCTATATTTATTTTCAAGTGTTATAGTATCATTGCGTTTTTCAACAATTGTTTTTAACTTTGTATTTTTTACTATTAATTATTTTTGTTAGTATTATTATTAAAAAAAAAAAAATGTAGTATATTTTTTTGGTTTTAATTTTGTTTTAAAGTATTTTTTAATCCCCCTGATGATTCATTTCTCAATATCCGCATTTAGCCTATTGCGCTTCTTAATTCTTTAATAAATTAAATTCCTAATAAATAATCTTCCCCTTGACTTATGACTCAAGTCCATAGAAACAAATTAAATAAATATCTTGAAAGATAGCCGACACGTGGGAGAACTCGAGAAAAAAAGAATAAAATATAATCTTATATTCTCACTATCTTGGGCATTTGGACAGCAGAGTTTACTAAGGCGACATTAGGCAATAGGCACTCCATAAGACAACAGATAAAAGGTTATCTACAGGGCCAACTTAAGAGCTAATGCGCTATAAAATCTATTGCTGCAACAGAGGCAGATCAATTTACCAATCGAGAGATTAAGGCGCTGCTTGGTCAATGAGGTCAGATAGATAAGGAGCTAAGTAAACCAGAGCGAACTATGATAAGCTGAGAGAAAAACGGGAATTGCTTCACTTACCCGCAGTAGCCAGGTGAGCACGCTCTCGCGGTAGGGCACAAATGTGCTGGGCGTGGCATTGCCGCCCACCTTGCGTGAATCCGCCAGCGCTGCAATGACTTTGCCCAGCGTCAAGAGGCTTTTGTTGATGCTGACTCCCTCCCGTATCCTCTCGCCATTCGAGCCCGAAACACTGATGCGTTCACTCCCGGCCAAGTCGACCAAGCTGATCTTGCTGCGCCGCGTCTGACGCAGCGAGGCAACGGTGCCGGAGTCTGTGTCAGAGGACATGCCGTCACTGCCATCGCTGCTCAAATCGGTGAGATTTAACACGATATTGAATATGGAGTGGGAGCGGGAGCTTTTGTCATTCATGGCCGTCGAGGCGGTGGCACGCTGCGAGTTGCCCACGGCCAGCCAGTTGCGCAAGGCCGAATAGGAGTCCACCGAATGGGCGCTAAGATCGACGACATATGGCCCAAAGATTGGATGTTCGCGCACCTTCAGCGCCTGCCGCTGCACCGGCGTCTCCGGCAGAGCGGCCATGGCCTGCTGCACGCTGAGCAGATCATGAATCTTCTCGTTGTAGATCTCAAAGTAGCTGACCTCCACCTCCACCTAAAAGGGAGATATATGTTAGTCAAAATATAGACAATATATATAATTTCAGTAGTCCACCTGCAGCTGCTCCTTCACGGCATCGATTCGTCGGAACAGCTCGTGGCAGAAGCGTGGAATGATGCCCGCCTCCACGTGCGGCGCATTGCCATCGAGTGCCGCATCGTCCAGTCCCTCGATGCCCATCATGCTGTACGACTTGCCCGAGCCCGTCTGCCCGTAGGCGAACAGACAGGCATTGTAGCCCTCGAAGGCGGTGTCGATCAAGGGCTGAGCTGTGCCCGCAAAGACGGCCAGCTGGTCGGCATAGTTCTTCCGCTCCGGATCGCACGAGTAGTAGACCTGGTCGTAGCTGAAGAAATGCGACACTCCGGCCGAGGCGTCCGCGCTGCTGCCCGCATGCACGCTCAGCTCGTTGTTGCCATGCACCTGGACCACATTCGTGACGCTGACGCGCTGGCATTCGGCTGCATTCAGGGGGCGCACGCGCACGGCCACAATCATGTTGCTCTCCTCGGCAATGCTGTGGAACGACTCGGCCATGGCATCCTTGTCCCTCGCCTTACTCGCTGACTTTTTGATGTGGCTGTTGAGGCTGCTGCTGCTGCTGCTGCTGTGGCTGGGCGTCGTCTTGCGGTAGAGCGAGGATGGCGTGTAGCATGCATTGAGCGCCGTGGGCTTTGGCTTCGGTGTTGCAATGCCGCTGCTGAAGGCTGTATTTAGGGGTTGCTCTGCCCTGGCCGGCTTCTCGGCACTGCGTTTCGGTGTACGTGTCAGCACCTTGCGGCGCAGCCCCGCGGCAACTGTTGCAGGAGTTTTGCTAGCGCTGCCGCTGGCACCGAAGCTGCCACGTGCACGTGCTTGAAATTGATGTATGCGCTGCTGCACTGGCGTGCTTTTGTTGCTCATTTTTGTAATTAGATATTTATATAAACACACAATCAGGCTTATTGTTTAAACAAAAGAAATTGTTGTTACGTTTCGAAAATAGCGCGCGTCGTCGCGTCGTTTGTTGTCAATTTTTTTTCATACTAGTGATGAGAGATGTGTATCGATAACAGACGCCAGGGGTGCCGCATGAGGTGCACAACATGTGTGCGTTTTGCAAACGCAGATCTGGCAACATTGGCAGTTATTTTTCAAATGCTTATCGATTGCTAAATTGTTGAGTAGTCGTATTTGGTTATTTTATGATGCTTTTTTAATTATATCAAAGCTTTTTACTTTGAGTAATTTATTTATGTTAAATTGACAAGAATTTTTACTGTATTTAATAGGCAAATGTCTAAATAAACAGTTATTAATGTTTTTTGCTTACTCAAATTAAGGTATACAAATTAAATATATTTAATTATATTATATCAAACTATCTGGGCTTAACTTATGCGTCATAGCTTACTTTCCTTTCATTTATACTTCATTTTATACTTATTCTTTATTAGCAAGCTGCCAAGCCGCATATAGCTGCACCCCTCACACGCCTTTAGTAAGCACACCTCTAATGGCATGTTGACTCCTCTCTCACACACACTTAAAAAGCACACCATTCTAATGATAAGTAAAGTTCTTTTTTACTTTTTGAACTTGCCAGTGTTGGCTGACGTCAGCGTGTTATCGATATCTCATAACATCGATACTTTTGCGTTGTTGTTTTGCATTGCATTACTTGCATGTAGCCGACGTAGACAAAATATTAAAGAATTTACTTGTGATTGCCATTGAAATCGAAGGAAGAAGAAGAAACAAAGTCAGTAAAAACTATTGACATCGCCAAACGCCAAAGTAGTAAGTGCTTCAATCTGGTATATCTGCTATATTCCTGCCTCAATAACAATTTCTACGTTCTGCCCCAGCTCAAACGCTCAATCGCTCGCTCTCTCTCGAGTCTCAGCTCATATAAATAGGCGCGTTTCAGCAGCAGGTTTTGCATTTGTAGCAAAACAGTGCAAACGCGCACGTGCAATTGGAAGCCGCTCAGCTAACAACAATAAACAATCATGGCCCAACAACCTGTCGCATTTCTAACGCGACGCGAAACGTTCAGCGCCTGCCATCGCCTGCACAGGTAATAAATAATAATTAAGTCAATTCAATTGCAATTAAGTCAATATTGATATAATAATTCAATTTTATATCCGCCTCTCATGCGTCTCTCGCACAGTCCCCAGCTGAGCGATGCGGAGAATTTGGAGATCTTTGGCAAGTGCAACAATTTCAATGGACACGGCCACAACTATACAGGTAGCTATATATATATATATATAATCTATATCTATATATCACATATATATGTTTCAATTAAATGCGTGCTTAGATAACGTTTAACAGCAGCTAACGCAGCCCTTCTCATATGACACTCACTGATTTGTTCAAGCATTAACCGCAGGCATTGGGAATCCGAGACGTGTCTATAGCCATATAGCCAGACCTTGGCCGACAAGCTCCACTTATCAGCCCATGCACAAGTTCAACATTCATTAATTATATGTATTTTTCTATAGCCAAGCTATAAATTTCAATTATTGCCAATTGCATGGAGACATGAAGCTGTAGTAATGCGAGGATTGTCTATATAGAGCTGTAATAGGAATTGAGATTTAAATGAGAACACTTAGAGATAGTCTATAATTAGCTAATGGAGCGACTTGAACAACTTAAATGCCTATGCCTTAAGCATAACAAAGAAATTCTTAGGCATAGCCTGATAAGAAAAAATATGGCTTTAGACTTAATGCTTGAAAAATTCTAGATTTAAATATTGAATGTAAAGGATTAGATAGCTTGTGTATAAGGATAAGGATTTGTTAATAGTATAACTAGGGTGACCACATGTACCTCAGGCCATTCCGGGACGGTCGACGACTAACCACCCACGCACACACATATTAAAATAAATATCTCCCCAATTGGACTCAAAATTGTTCTTTTGACTTAATTTTTGTCAAAATCACGATTTTTTGAAAAGCGGGACAATTTCGTGTCAGATCGGGACACCAGGACATCGGGACATTACCTCCAAAAGAGGGACTTGTCCCGGAATTCCAGGACGGATGGCAACCCTAAGTATACCTTATACGTATAGTATAAGAAATCCTTATCTTTCGTTATGCTATAAATATAAAGAGTTTTTTAGAAAATTTGCTATATTACTAGTATAAGAATTTGTTATAATATTTTGTGCTAGGATGTAGTTCCTTGGGCGTATATATAGCCAGTAGAAACTTAGTTTCAACAGAATCGTATCGGTTTATATGCAAAACAGTTAGACCATAAATTAAGTTTCTGCTCCAAAGATTGGGCAATACTCAAAACTGATATATAATAGACTGAGCTTAGTTAAAGCTTCTTTATAATTCTATATATTGTTATTATATTTCTAAATATAGTTCCAAATCTTCATCTTTAATGCACTAAACATGACTTGAGCTCTTCACACTGATCTCCTAGACATTAGTGGATGTGATTATGCCTTTGCAGTGAACTACATTTAACAGATTTTATATAGCATAGTTTCAATGCCTAGTCTCAAATGAAATTCCCACAAATTATGTTCAAATTCATATTAGCCCATAATTTATCAATTTTACTTTTAAATGATTTAAATTTAAAGTTAAATATCATCTAAAATTTCTTACTTATCTCCCTTCAATAATCCTTAGTGGAACTAACTGTGCGTGGTCCCATCGATCACCGCACTGGCATGGTGCTTAATATAACAGAATTGAAGGATGCTATTGAAACGGTGATTATGAAGCGTTTGGATCACAAGAATCTGGACAAGGATGTCGAGTACTTTGCCAAAATTGTAAATATAATTAAATACACCTAATATATATATATATATCAAATTATAATACCTATGCCCACAGCCCAGCACAACGGAGAACTTAGCCGTCTATATCTGGGACAATATACGCACACATCTCAAGAAGCCGGAGCTGCTGTATGAAGTGAAGATTTTCGAAACGCCAAAGAATATAATTACTTATCGCGGCCCATATCTGCTGAATGGACTGTATAGTGCCATGAATAAGCGCACCGCACACGATTCGTGCACCAATATCTCATCGGATTCCGATTAGCTATGAAACAACTTTCGAATTTCGCTCTCCTTTGCCGCTGCCTTTGGACCAATGCTCAGTGAAGCACTCACAACTAAAATACTTACGCATACTGTGAATTTTTTTGCACATAAATAACGGATTTTTAGTTATTATCAAGCGAGTTATACGATTTACAAAGGAACTACAAATGTATAGATATATCTCTATATATGTATATATGCATAACATTATTGTATGCATTCAAATGGAGTATGTAAAAAAAATAAATTTCTTTTGCTTTCTCTACAAATTTTGTAATTTGTATAAATTTTGGTATTTTATTAATTCAGTACAATTTTTTATATATAATATATATATAAATTGGTTTATAATTGTTATTGCTCTTAAGTAGATTCCTAAATGGCAGCTAAACACTTTTAATTATTATTTTTACCCACTTTTGATAGCTTTAAGAAAATTTTTTTCAAGTTTGTATAATTTATTTTTGGTAGCTTTTTAGGTATACAAACAGTTGATATTATTCATTGCTTAGGCATTAGCTTTTAACACTAATTTATATCACGTTGTCATAGCTAAACGCTTCATTTTAATTGCTTTGAAGAATTTACAGAATTTTTGCAGCTTGAAGTAGGAAGTTTTTAAATTTGAATTGATTTTGAGATATTGCCTGCTGTTTTTTTTAAGGAATTTTAGTTTGTTTTTAACTTATGCTAAAATTAATTGGGTTTGGTTTTTATTTTGTGACAGGTATATATTTTGTATATATATTTAGATAAGGTATATTATTAAAAGTCATAGCTGAAAAATGTCATTATCCTAAAGTATATAAATATATATACAATATGAAAAACTGAAATCTTTTAAGCTCAGTTTTGCTCAGAATTGCAGATATTAAGCTAAGCAATATCTCAAAAGAAATTTAAATTATCAACTTGTATAATACATAAATCCTATTTGAGCAAACTAACAGTTTTTAATACTTCTTAGAACCTGTGATCATCCATAACATATGTCTAGCGTTAACAGCTGTTACCTCATAACATATGTTAAAATGTATGATGACATAAACATAAGATCATTCTACACATATGTTAATATAAGTATTAAGACATATGCAAAAATGTAATTTACCATTTACATACGCTAGCTGAACTAGCGTTAGCAGGTGTTAGGATTTAACATATGTTAATACTCAACATGACATAAGACTAACATATAGCGTTAACAGTTTATATTTCTTAACATATATTCATATTTAACATGTCATTAGCATATGTTAATCCCTAACATATTCGGATATTCAACCATCATTAGTTTGCTTCTCTGTAAACTCTTCGATTTCTTTTATATTTTTCTTGATTCACGCTGGAATAATTGAACTAGATTTAGAACTCTTAGCGCAAAGCCTTTAGATCATTGTCGTAATCCTGCACGTACAGGCTGCAATAGACGTGCCAATCTTTCGAATCTGTGGGATCAGCAATTGTTGGTATATATGTATATATATATATATATCGGATAAATGATTTGTTAAAGGCATTTCTAGACTTTACAGTTGAGGAAAAGGAATCAAACTACGTGGATTAGTAGTAGTAATAGTAGCAGTGTTAGTAGTACGACTTATGCAGGCAATTAGTTTTATTTTCAGCTAATAGCTGCGAAGCCAGAGACTCTCGAACAGGGATTACGTTCAATACATTCCACGTTTAAGGCAGTCAGACATTCAGGTACCCACAAAAGGCCGTCAATTGAAATAATTTAGGAACGTAAATTGCTTTTGTTTTCGTTTCTCCATTCTTGCACTTGGAAGTCCCAGTCACAGTGAGTCAGTTGCAACATATCACAGTCTGTTTGTTGGGAGGGGAAGGGGTTGGGGCGTGGCTAGAAAACGAGTTCTGTTCGAGAGTTCCTGCTTCGGCGGCTCAACAAGCAGTTAGACTAATGACTTTCAAAGTTATCAGTGTATGGGATATGTGTTTACATTACTCTCTTTCTCTATATATATAATCTATATAGTATTTACTAGTTAATAGAACTATTTCAATATATACGTTTTCAAACAGCCTTAACCTCCAGTTACCAAATCCAACAATAAATTAGCTACAATTCATCAACTAGTTTAATTAATTTAAAAAAATGTGATGCGCTCTGTGATCTAAAACTACATACTAAAGTTATCAACTAGCTAAGGCTAAAGCTGCTTTGCAATTAATGTTAAGCTTAATTGTTAAATATGTTTTTTGGTTACATTTCACGTTTTTTGGTCTGTCATGGCATACGTTTGTTTTTTGTGTTTCTACAGATCTTAGATCGTGTTGCGCAAGGTCTTACCTGGATTGCGGATCGATATGAAGGGTATACCGAACTCGAAATCGTTCTTTGGCCAATACTTGAGCAGGGGCTGGCGCTGCGGCAGCTCCGACTCCACATAGAAATAGGCGAACAGCACCAGCACCGTATAGGCGGCTATGAATATGAATATGTGCCAGAAGCCGTGCAGGTAGGGGAAATTAATGGAGGACCACGCCTCGCAGAACATGCGATCGTTGATCCAACAGAACACGGCCACGGCCCACACGGTTGTCGCCCTCAAGCCGAGCCGATAAACACGCTGATCACGAACGCTGCAGGGTGGATAAATATAAAGAAAAATTATTTAATGTCGTAATTCTTATTTATAATGTTTATCTATATAGAAATTAAGATTAAAAATGGTTAAAAAACTGGAAAAATCTATATGATGAAAAGGGAGTTCTTTGACAATGTTTTATATTATATGTTTTTAGTAGAAAGAGTTTTATATATTTTCTAAATTTGATTAGACTTTCTCTAATATGGATATAAAGCGCATCTGATCTATATTTAAATTTATTTTTTAGTTATTACTTTACTTTAAAACAAAGTCAAATCTTTCTCCAAAAATATTGTATAATACTATAAGAGCTTCAAAATTCTGGGGGAAAAAAATATAAATATCTATATGATGGGACAGAGCTCTTTGACAATGTTTTATATTATATGTTTTTAGTATTCTCTTTTATTACACTTTCTCTATATTTATTTTCTATAAAATATGGATTTTAAACGCATCTGATCTATATTAAAATGTATTTATTTATCTCATTATTTAGTTATCAATTTTCGTATTATTTCATTAACTTTTTTTCATCCTTTTTACGTCTTTAATAATGTATTTATTTATACATTATTTATTTATATATTAAGCTAAATAAAGATTAAGGAAAAAGGGCTTACAAAGCTAAAATCTTTGTCCAAAAAATATTGTATAATACTTAAGAGCTTAAGATTTCTGATATATAGCATCAACACCTCCAAGCTCATAAATAATTTATAAGCATAGATAGCCCAATTTTAGTTTATATTTACACAAGTTTCAATAAAAGAAATCTAAAGAAACTTAGCTACAATTCGTAAATAAATTTGATTTGTAGTTATAAAACCTCGATGCTGTCATATATATATTTTATTAGCTGCCACCCGATAAATCACAATCGGAAGCATTCACAATCTATATGGCTTTTCAATTACACTTTCCACTATTGCAATTTTGAATTGTAATTGATTTGGAATGGAAACGTCTCGAGTGGTGCTTCAGCAGTCAAGCTCTGGCTTATCTATACAAAAATGTAAATTCTTTAGGTTTACAAATATTTTGAATAATCTGTCTCGAAAATGCAATCAATTTTCTAAAAGCTATGTGATTTATGAGCCCGAACTATTTTCAAGGGGAGCTCTTAATGAACTTTGACTCGATTTGTTATGAACGTCGCATGATGTATTGAAGGCGAGTACAAGTAGATATAGATTAGACAATGGGTCTACCTGTTCCCGAGCTGATAAAACTCGCCGTGGGCTTTGTTAAACATGCATGAAATTGATAAGGATTGAACGGTAGGTAACTAAAAAAATGATAAACGACTAAACAGAAATCGGTCAACACGGCTGAAATGAGACGGCTTATCAGCTAGGCAGATATTGGGGCAACTTTGGTGTGGTTCGGCGGGACATACGTACCGCTGCAGCTCACTGTAGAGCATTATCATGGTCGGCACGCCCATAAGCATCAGTACAAAGGCGTTCACAATGGGCTTCCACCAGCACAGCGCCGTCGCGACAATGGCCGATATCAGCATGAGCCAACTGAAGGCTTTCCTGTTAAGTAGACGGGCGTTAGAAACTATCCATTAAAAGGGAATTTCCTATATGTGCACTGATCAAACAGACTTACCGATCGTTCTTCACGAACTTTGGATAGTAGCGCTTGGGATAGAAGAGCGAGAAGCCGGCGATGAACACCCACAGTATGGCCAGCTCGTCGAGCAGCTGCCCCAGCAGACTCAGCGTTGCGTGGAAATACATCGAGCTCAGGCCGACGACAATCAGCAGCACCCAGAGCAAATGTATTCCGGGCGTCACAAACTTGCCGTATTCCTTGAACAGCATTATCAGCACAGGCGGCAGTAGAATAAACAGAAAATTGCTGAACTGTTGGCGAAAAAAAAACAAAGAAAAAGAAATCAATAATTATGAGAATTCAAAGACATTTAGTTTGGGCTTAAGATGGAATATTTTCATTTAGATATGGGGAAAACTGATTTCAATTTGTAATAAATTTAAAGTAAATATATAAAAATAGAGTAAATAAAACAATAGAATAATAGAGAGAAAAGAATATAATAAATATAAAAAATAAATAAAAAAATAAAAATAAATTTAATAATTTTTTTTCTCTAATATAAATATATAATAAATAATACAACAAATATAAATTATAAATACCATAAAATATAAATAAAAAAAAATATATATATATATATATTAAAAAAAAAATTAAAAATAAAAATATAATAAATGATAAATTAAATATAAAAGAAAAATATAATATAAGAGAATTTATACAAATAAAAAATATTTCTCAGAAATAAGTATATACACAACAAATATTATAATATTACAAATAATAAATAAATTAAAAATATACAAATAAAAAATTGCGTAAGGAAAGATATGATTGTTCTACGATAATGAATCTCAGTCTTTTTCTCCCGCAGGCCACTTGAAAGCGACAGAAGCTGTTCGTCAATTACACATGTTCATGCCTGAACAAGCATCACTCACTCACAACAATATCATTATCATTAAAAACACCTTTTATCGAGCTAGGTTGGCTGACTTGTTTGGTTTTCCGGGAGCAACGTATTCCGTATACCGGAAAATATTGGAGGCATGGCTGGCGGTTGCTTGCTGAACTTAAATGGGAGTACACAGTTACAGAAGCAGCTGCATTAGAGTCGATCTTTGGAGTTGGAAGCACTAAAGCAGCAACTACGTCAATATGCTTAGGCTGGAAGTGGAGTGACTAAATAGATATCACAGTGAGACATATTTCTTAATAAAACTTAAGTCTGCCGCAGAGGGCACATTAAAAATATTAATTGATCTGCTGGCTTCTGCTGATGAAAGTTTATATAATCATAGATTCAACTGGCAGAAGCTATAAGGTAAAAGTAAAGACATAATGCTGCAAAAGTGCAAAGAGAAAGAGAAGGCTTGGAGAGACTACGCACAAAAAGGTTTTGCGCAGAAAATACTGAACATTAAAGAGTAGTTCAAGCTTGAAGGTTAATACAGAATAACGCTGGGTATTAAGATGGGGAAACCCTAGAGAGAGGGCAGAGAGAAGAAGTTTTTAGTCAGCTAGCAACAAGCCGACAGAGTGAAGACTTGCCTGACGGTGCATAAAGTCCATTTCCCTAGTTCATTATTATTAAATGAACTCGAGAAACCTTCCTTTTGCCCGTTCTAATCAAATATAATATAATAATAATAGAATAATTATAAATATTTTTTTTACACAAATAGAATTGAAATTTAAATTTTAAATGAATAAAGTTGATTATTGGTTTGCAAAGCTGAAAAATATTATTGGCTAACCGAAATACTTCATTAAAATTCATAGATGGGTTTAACGACGGGCAAAAAAGAAAGGAGTATCATTAATTCAAGCAGCTCATAAATATTTGTAGAAATTTGTAAACGGGTCGAGTGCTAAATTCAATTATGAACGCCTAGAAAATACCCTAACCACACCAAAAAGATAATCTAATAACCAATTTGACGTGCTACAGCAATGTAGGCCAAAGTTGAAAATAAACAAAGAATATATATATACAGGTATACGTATGTGTGCATGAGTGTGTCAGGCAGTTTGTCATGCAATTTGTTCCACACATTTAACAATTTACAACACAAACAAAGACAACAACAATTTTCAGTTCGTGTCATTTGAACAAGTTTTCACCCGAAGCACGAGAACAAAGAATGACGCGAATAATTTATCAGGCCAAAACATAATTAACAAATTGTAAATTGTGTATGGGTAGCAGAGGAAGACAAATTATAACAACTTTGTATTTAAACAAGATATTTAATAAAGCTAAAGGCCACCGAAGCGAACTGGGGCTAGGCGAGTCTTGATTTCTATATGATATATCTTTTCATTGTATCTTGTCGCAACAGAGCCTGTCGTTGGTTTAACGACCATCAGATATGCTATATACTATATAGTATGCATATCTGAGTAACCCTCGGGCAGTTCATTAGCTTATTGCACTTGGACTCAAAACGAATTAAAAGACAAAGGCTCTTTAAATAAATTGCAGTGGGCAGCAGAAAAAAATTAATTACTCAGAATAATGAGAAGCAAGAGTTTTAGTCATTACTGCAGCTTTGTTATTAGCATTAGTGCTGCATTATTAATTCATTAGCACTTAGTCAGGCAATAACAATGATAATAATGATGATGACACTTGAAACGTGCGTTTGGATAATTACAAAAGTTTTATTTGTTTTGCTAGAGATAAAGATATTGTGTGAACTCAATGTCAATCTAGTTATATACCCAATATTATCTGAAAGACTTCAAATATGTTGATATTATGATACATTGTGCGGTAAATCAATGCCCATCAATCACATTTTATAGACTTATATCAACTCAACATTGATCAAATTGATGGTAAGATTTATAATGTCAAGGAACACTAACAGATGTTTTTTTCTATAAACAGAAAATAGACTTATAGAAGGTATAAACTTAAATTAATTATTATTATTATATTTATATATTAATTAAACAAAATATTTAAATATAATTATTTTGTATTGATTTTTTTACTTTTGATATAATATATATTTATTTTCTTATGACTTCTTTTTCTATTTCCTATATTTTCTATTTTATATTATATTTATATATATTTATATTATTTTTTATATTTTATATTTTATGTTTTATGTTTTATATTTTATATTTTACATTTTATATATTATATTTTATCAATTTATTTTTATTTTTTTATAATTTATATATATATTAATACACATTTAAATTTATTTATGTAAAATATGAACTATAAAAATTGAACTCTAATTAATTTTCATTACTTAATATTTCCATATATTATATTTATATTAAATAATAATTTCCCAGCAATTCTAATCATGCAGCCTATCTCTGTTCATATAAAAAGCAATATAGTATGCGAAATTCTAATAACGTAAACATCTATCTGGATTCCTCAAGTTAATCAGGTCACAAGTTTCATATACTGTTTATATTCTTTACAAAGTCAAGCGATTTCTACACTATATCTTATTTCCCACGTATCATATTAATGTTTGTATACATTCTATACAATATTTTGTAAAAAACCCAAAGTCTTGATTACGCTGTCTATGAACAAAAAACTAAATTAAACATTAGTGCAGACGCACTTAGTTCATACAAAGGAATCATGCTGTACGCATGAACTTTGAGTTTTAGCTTCTGATAAATAATTAGTTCAAGAAATTGAATACGAAACGGCGATAAGAAAATGCAATAACAAAACGTGCTGTAACTAATAGTACTTTGTCCCACCAAGATGTAACGCTTTTAAATAATTTAGGATCGCATTATTTATTTAATTAAAGAAAACAAGTAAGAGTGCTCTGGTCGAGACGACTCGACTAGTAGATACCCTGAACCCTGCCAAGAGTCGATATTCCAATAGTTATACGCTTCTTTTATGCATATATATTGTATATATTGCATATAACGCATGCACACACACATACACACTCATGCGTAGGCACGCGCTCTGCTTACTGCGCAGTTTACGCAGCAGCTGCGCTTGGGCTGCAATGTGGGCCTTACTATGGGAAATGGATTGCTGAATAACTTTTCTTCTGCTTGGACTTTCTTAATGAAACTTTTGGGGTATAATTAAGTGGTCTATATGTTTTTATTTGCCAAAGCTCAAGTCACTAGTATTTCTTATACTTTTTTTTTTCTTCAAATTTTGGGGGAAGGAGCTAAGATATTGAGAAACCAAAAATATGAATATGCGTATTTTTTACAGGAGTACACTCAGCAAATCTGAAACTTCTAGCTTGTACGGTTATTAGGTTGCGCTTAAAAAGCCAAGTAAAATGCTCGATTCTTATTGATAATAAGAAAATGGGATGAAATATCAAAAAAAAAAAGATAGCTCGTTCAGGGTATGGTATAAACGAGTATTTATTTTAAATTTCAAGTCTCTAGCTTTTGTGGCTTACAAGATCGCTGCGTTCACACGGACGGACGGACGGATAGGGCAATATTGTATTATCAACAACATGCATATATATTTAGTGTAGTGTGGCACGCCTCTTTCTGCCCGTTACGTACACTTTCACACAACCATGATACCCTGAATTCGCATTTCAATGTGAAAACAATTCTAATTATTAATTTTCAATTGTGAATTTCACATTTTCGCAAGTAATTTCATTTCATGGCTGCACTTGTGGCAGCTGTGTGTGCAAATAACTGTAACTACTAGTGTTGACAAGTGTTTGCTAAGAGCATCTCTGCTTTGTTTACATTCAGCGTGTGTCTGTGTGTGTAAGAGGGAGAAAGAAAGAGGCAGTGGCTTTCTCACACGCATACGAAAAGGTCAAGGCCTTACAGCAGACTGTCAGCGCGTGCTTGAGTGTGTGTGTGTGTGTGTGGGTGAACGTGTTTCTGCAAATGCAGTGCCACATAACGGGGCATACACACATACATACATACTTATATTCTATACATACGCACCGTGTTGACGAACTCTGCAATATTTGACGATATTAAATAATTGCCCTCGCACCAATCAACGGGCGAACTTCCGGGTCGAAACAAATAAATGGCATAAAGGTCCATAACGCTGCCCGAGTCCATTTCTTCGATTTCAATAAAAGTTAATAATATTAACTAAAACACTTGACTTCTCTGACGCTAATCGCTTCGTTTAGTTCAGTTTCGTTTCTTTGCTTTTTGCTTCTTGCTTCTAAGGCACTTTATTTATATATGTATTTGAATTGTTTGCATAATAGGCCAGCAATTGCATAGATGCAGTTATTTTCGCGTGCCTCAGTTCATTTATTTCGGGGCCTTAGCGTTTTTTTCTTTGCATGTCGTACGCCTTCTGTGTCCTTATATAAGTATCTTTGGTTCATTTGTGCGTAGTCTGGCTTGCAGTTCACCTGTACGTGTTTGTCATTGTGCGCTATTTTCTTCAATTCGCAAATGTGCGTAGTTATTGCTAATTCGACGTAAAAAACACTTTTTTCTTCTATCCAGCTGCGCGGAGCTAACACGTCTTTCGCGTTCGCGTACGCTTTGTTTACTGTTAACGTTATGTTAGGCTCGTACTCGAAGCAGCTGAAACGATACGAGTAGCTTTTGCAGTGAGTATTTCGAATGGACAAACAGTGCTGTAAAATGCGAAAGTATATTTACTTCTTTTAAAGGTTAAAGTATTTTTTAAGAACGTGAATGAAAAATGCATTTTACTTTTAAGTTACTTTAAGTTTAAAATATAAAAACAAATAATTAGTATATATATTTTAAAGAAATTATAATAAAAATAATATTATAGTATTATATTATATATTATAGTAATAATAACATTAAATAACTCAAATATGTCTTGATATGATAATAATAATAAATAATACCTGATATATTTACTGACAATTTTGCTCAATTTTTTTAATTTTACCGAAATTTATATGTTATTTAGCTGAAGCCAAAATGAGTTTTTGTGACAGAGACAACTGAGCTAACGGCTTGAAAGTATCGATATATAATTTTAAATATACAATAATCGATTAAGTATACGTACTTTCCAACACTGTTTAGTGGTTTCCTTCGTCTTTTGCCGGCACGCTTTGCCTTGTTCTTTTTGCTTGACGTTGATTTCGATCATTTAAGATGTTTCCACAACGAAGTTCGGTGACATATCGCACGCCCGCCTCCCACCAGCCGCCGCCGGCCAAGGAGCTGGCCTACAACGTGGACTATCCAAATCTCAATGTGGCCGATATGAATGCCCGCCTGGAGAACCTGTCCCCACGGCTGCACGAGTGCTTCGATAGCATTACCATGAATGAACAGCAGCACTTTGCACTGGCCACAAACCATCGCGAGGGCGCCGAATGGTGGGGCATGCTCTTTGGCTACAATCAGACGGAGCACATGACCGTGGACAATGCGGACTACAAGCTGCAATGCGAGAGTACGGCGAACATTCTGCGCTACGCCGATCACAATGTGCTGCTCGTGGCGTTGGGTGACACACGGCTGCAGGCCTGGTCCACATACTCTGCTGTGCGCGACCCGAAGTCTCCCTACTGCCTGTTCCTCATCGGCGAAGAAGCCGCACACAAGGCGCCCATCAACCAGCTCTGCGTGTTCAAATCCCAGCCGAAGCAAGCAGCTACCACCTGCCTGGATAATACGCTCAATGTGATATATATTTATATATCTTATATATTTGTTTTTACCTAACATTTGCTTTTATATCTCCTACAGGTCTGGGACATTTCTGGCGCCGATTTATGCAGCACTTATCGTGCCCGCTCGGCACACACCAACAAATTAACGGGCTTGGCCACGTCGGCAACAGCTGCTAGCCAATTGGTCACCTGCGATCGCGGCGGCTGTGCACGTCTGTGGGATATACGCGCGACATCGCCCAGCTCCACATGCCTCTACGACGATAAGACGCATGAGCTCAGCTTCACTTGTGCCGTTTGGGCGCAGCCCAATGAGCTGCTGGGCGACAACTATGTCCATCTGGGCGACTATGATGGCAATGTGCACACGCTGGATGTACGAGTGCCGCGCAAGCTGCAGCAGACTGTAGCCTACTTCGATAAGGGCCATGTCTCACAGCTGCTAGTAAATGGGTAGGCGAAGGGAGCAGCAGCAGCAAAAACAGCTTATAAACTAAATTTGTTCTTCTCTTGTAGCGCCCATCTGGCGGTGATGAGCAATCTGCCCGCTGGAGTCAAGATTGCCGAGGTGACAGACGCACATAATGTCATCTACACCAACGAGAATACGC
The DNA here is from genome assembly GCA_035046225.1 of Drosophila pegasa. Taxonomy (NCBI): domain Eukaryota; kingdom Metazoa; phylum Arthropoda; class Insecta; order Diptera; family Drosophilidae; genus Drosophila; species Drosophila pegasa. The sequence continues at coordinate 10,616,774 of JAWNOD010000072.1, forward strand.
ACACACGTCTCACAGATGCCGTTTGGAGAGATGAAAGCACGCTGCTGACCATTGGACATGGTCGCAAATTAGCCAAGCATAACATATAGAGGACAAACTGAAGAATTTCCGATCTGAAAAGATAAAATTGTAGTAGTAATATTAAATATTAATTAATACATATAGATATATTTTTGTTATTACTGTGAAAACTACTTTATAAATATATATCCAACTCTATGTTGTGTTAAAATAAGTTGATAATTTGTACATTATTATATCATTTTTTATAGAGCTATAAAGTAATGTATGTGCTTGTAGCTTGATTAGCTGGCGAAAATATGATTATAGTAGCTGGATAAAATAAATATATGTAATAAATGAAAATATATCAATATTTTTTATAAATAAATTTATGTTATAAATATTTATATAATAAATGCCTAAGCAAAAAGGGCTTACCTATAAAATTCTTATGTTTATGCAGCTTTATCTTCAATCCATCTATTTGGAATTTGTCTTTGTAGATTGGCGGACAAGTTGGGGAGAACAAGACATCAGATTCGGGGCTTGAGCCTTGCTCTATATAACACAACTTAGCATAGTATTGTTAACTTAATAAACTAATGTAATACATCAAATTCACAAACTAAAATAAAACAACCACAGTTGTACAGTTAACTTAACTATATACATTTAATCATGGTTATATTTAAATTATAATTGCGTCAATAATCCGTAATAATCCATTCAAGATTTGTGATTCACTTATTTTTCAAGTTTGTTTTTCCTTTTCGGCATACAACGTTTAACAAACGACGCAAATGCAAAACTTACACTAGACAACATGTAAAATAATAAACAACCGCAGTAAAAAAAACTGAATACTTTTTCAATAATTCTTATAAGTAGAGTGATGATGGCTTGGCAGCTTCTTTGCGGGATGATAAATGAGTGGGGAAAAATGTTTCCATTAATTTTTCCAGAAAATTAAAACTTTTTCACATTCAGCTCTTGCTCGCTCGCTTTCTAATGCCGTCGCCGCTTGGTGGGCGGCTCCAGGAAATTGTTCTCCTCCTCCTCGATCTCCATTTGATCCAACTTCATCATTTGCTTCGCCTTGTGCAGCATCGTTGTGTCCCTCAGCCAGGTGCTCTTGAGCACGGCATCGATTGAGGGTCGCTTCTCGGGATCCACAATGAGCATCTGTTTGATCAACAACTTGGCACGCTGCGAGATGCCCTGCCAGGCGGGATGGCGAAAACGGAAATTGCCCTTCTTGATCTGCTCGCCAGCCGGCGAACCGTACTCATCCGAAAAGGGCAACGTTCCACTTAGACTAAAATTGAATTGCAATTAAATATCTATCGAAATTATATGGAGATTATTATATAGTCGATCTACCATGTATAGAGCACCACGCCCAGACTCCATATGTCCACCTTTTGAGTATAGGATGCACGTCCTCCTGTGATTAGCACCTCGGGTGCTACATAAAGGGGAGTGCCGCACAGCGTGCGCATCACTGAATCCTTGTGCACAAATTTGCTCAGTCCAAAGTCGGATACTTTGAGCAAAGTATCCTCATCGCTGGACTCGAGCAGCACATTGTCCGGCTTCAGATCGCGATGTGTGATGCCTGTAATAATGGACACATTAGTTAATGATAATCACAGACATATAATTTATGACCTCTGTCATGCAGGTACTTGACGGCATGGCACATTTGATAGAAGTACAATTTGGATGTATTCTCGTTGAGCAGCTTCTTGCTGATGATGCGATTGAGCAGATCGCCGCCGCGCATAAACTCCAGGACCATATAGACGGAGTCCGGCTTGTCCACGATATCGTGCATGCGCACCACGCACGGATGCGACAGATTCTTCATGATCTTCGCCTCGTTGAGCACACGCTCCGGATCGCTGGGATTACTGTTCGGATGTGCGCTCACCCCCAGCATGTTTTTCTTCACAATTTTCATGGCGAACTGCTCGCAGGTGCGCCGATCATAGACGAGCCGCACCAGCCCATAGGCACCCGAGCCCAGCTTACGATTTATATAATAGGTGGCCGTGATTTCAGTCGGGAGGCCAATAGCCTCGTTCGGGCTAAGATCCTTGAAGACAAAAGCTGAAAGGGAAACCAAAATGTGGCAGGTGCAAAATTTCCATATTTCCGCAAAAACGCAGCGGGACTCACCTTTGTAGGTGGGATGAGAAAGAGCGATGATGTCGTCATTTTGCAAGATGCGCGTCTTGTTCGTCCCGATCTTTTCGCCATTCACAAACGTTCCATTGCGTGAGAGGTCCTTGAAACGGGAGGGTTGCAAATTGAATCGAATTTAATGTAGTTCACAATATATTTTTGGGTCTGCTCTCTGCTTACCTGTATGTAAACCGGATTTGTCAGCTCACAGTTGGCGCGTTTTATGATAAAGTGCACCTTGGATATGCGCGATAGAATTTTCTCAGGTAAATCATTGAGCGTCAGTATTAAATCATTCAGTTCACCACGTCCAGCTGAAAATTCGTCGTTGTTCAAGTCTGATAAGAAAGAAGAGAAAGAAAGAGGAAGCGAATTCAGAAATTGTAAATGAAAAAGGGAACGACTTAAGCGATACCCTGCCAACAGTTTGTAAATGTGAAATAAGTCATTATTGTTATATGAATGCACAAATTATAAGAGATTAGAGAGAAGAAGCGAGACAGACAGATAGAGAGACGACATAATTTGTGTTTTCATATAAAGAGAGAGAACGATAAGTATAGAAAGAGGGGTAGAGGGAGACAGTCAGAGAAAATACTGAGAGAGATAGATAGAGAGACAGACACCAAATTAACTGAGATAAACAGAGAGAGAGACAGACAGCATATACTCTAAAATAAAGAGAGACAGCATATGGACTGAGATGAAGAGAGAGAAAACAGCATACAGGCTAAGATAAAGAGAGAGACAGACGGCATATAGACTTAGATAAAGCGAGAGAGACAGCATAAATTGAGAGAGAGAGAGAGAGCTAGAAAGCGTACACACTGAAGTAAAGAGAGCGAGAGTGAAGGCAGATAATCACGCAAATAGAGCTACATACAGACAGAGAGCGAGAGAGAGAGAAAAGACTATGAGAGGAGATAGGCAATGAGAGACACAGAAAGTTACACACATACAGAAAGACATATACAGCGAGCGTTTATTGCTTATGTTTTCTTTTGAATACACACATACACACATTCACACACAATTTACTTGGAATTTCTGCAGCACAATATAGCCAAGCACTTAAATTCATGAGAATCGCAGAGGAGGGCGCTATGCATTCAAACGTAACGTTTTTGTTTGTCTACGTCGACTCCAATAAGAATACGAAATTCCAATTAGAGTCCCGTTTTCTAACTAGCAGGCAAATTTGAGTAGAGAAACACACACACACAAACACACATACACACATCTATATATACACACATACATATATACACACACACACATATATATATAAAATACAATTCATTTTAAATTTACCCCTTTTTCAACCATATACAGGGTACACAGCGGATATGTTCAACAATAGCAGCCAAACAACAGTTACACATACATATATGCACACATAAATAATAATAAAATAAAAAACATTTAAATTTATCATTAAACAGTTACCAACACTAAAGGACGAATGCGTATAGATTATTCTGTATGTTTTGGCGCTCGTACCGAGAGACTTGATTTTGATATTCTTGCCATAGAGCCGGCCCCAAACGATCTTCTCCATTGGCTGGCTCTCTACCTGGGTCCAGATATTGGACGCCTGGCTCTGGGTGCCCTGCGTGCCTTGTGTGTCGCGAGCCATGTTGTTTGTTGCTATTCCGTCTTCTGTTGATATTCGCAGTAACTGTTCCTTTCCGCTTAAATTCGCTGCGCAAATCGAAATGTGCAGTTATCCTAACTCACACATACACACAGGCGCGTACGTACATTTACACACATATACACAGGCACAGACGGCGCAACTATTGACTTTGAATATATATAGATATATATAAGCGCGCCACTTTTGCAACAATGCACTACACTACATACAGCCGACTGTTTACAATAAATTATTGCAACGCTTGCAAAATAATATCGAGTTAATTTTCATACACAAAACAGAATGTAACTGAGCTGCGCGCGACGTCCATATGTAGGTATGTCTGGATGTTGACTGTTTGCTTGCCGCCATCGAGGGCTGCATCGCTAAGCTCACATTGTAAAGTCTTTTCGGTTTGAATGTGCATTACCTCTTGTATTTGAAATTAGTTATATTGCTTATATTTTTGTAGATATATTTTTTAATAAATAAACCAACCAAGCAGCTAATTTTGAGTAATTGCCGGTAGTCCTCAGTAAAACATTTTAAATAAATTCGGTATCGATTCTAAATCATTTGCCGTTGATTTCGATAAGTGCTCGATATATTTGCTGAAGATCGCTTTTACCCATCCCTCGATTTTGGCGCGCAATGCCAGCAGCTGGCAGCAGTTGATAAAAACTAAACAAATGGAAAAGATTTGCTCGGCATTGGAGCCGCAATTTCCGTGCCGCGAATCGGCAATCACAACATTAGCGGAGCTAATTGGCGACTGCAATGAGGCATATCCGCCGGCCATTTATATATACGGCCACAGCGGCACGGGCAAAACCACGTTGACCAAAGCCTTCCTCCAGCAATGCCAGGAGCAACAAAAGGTGCGAATCGCCCAGCTGAATGCCATCGAATGCTATACAACAAAAATAATGCTGGAAAATGTGCTGGATGCACTCGCACAGGAATCTTCCGAGTCATACCGTGCAGATAATATGCTCGAATTTGTGGAGCAACTGCGTCGCTTGCATGGGAGCAGCGCTCGAGGATTTCTGATAGCTGTCGACAATGCCGAACGACTGCGCGACATGGATGCGAATGTGCTGCCAGTGCTGTTGCGCCTGCAGCAGCTGACGAGTCTCAATCTGTGCGTGCTGCTGCTCTCGCAGCTGCCCTTCGAGAAGTACTACAACAAGACGGGTCTCAGCGAGGTTATCAGCCTGCATCTGGCGCAGTACAACAAGGCGGAGACGCTGCGCATCCTCAGCAGCGACTACGACCAAATGCGGCGACATATGCTGCAGCAGCTGAAGGGAGATCAGCTGCAGCTGGCCGAGCAGGCGCTGACGCCAGAGTTCTATGGCAACTACTTGAATCTCTTCCTGAGCGTCTTCTACAAGGCCTGCCGCGACGTGCCCGAGCTGCAGCTGACGGCTCGCAAGTGCTTTGCCATCTATTTGCAGCCCGTGCTGGACGGGAGTGTGGAGTGCACGGACGTGTCGCGTCTCTGGCGGCACATAGCTGGGCCACTGCGTGCGGCGCTGACGCAGATCTATATGCGCATCGAGAAGCCGCTGGGCGAGCCGGCTGTTGAGGATCAGAGCGTGCGCAAGCTGGCCCAATCCCTCGAGTTGCCCTACTACGGTAAATTCCTGCTCATCGCTGCATTCCTCGCCAGCCACAACTCCGCCAAGCAGGACAAGCGCCTGTTTGTCAAGCACCATGGCAAGCAGCGCAAGCGCATGCAGACGGTCAATGCCAGAGCCAAGGTAGATTATAGTTAACCCAAGTTGAACTCTCTTTTGATGCCTGCTCGATCCTTGCAGAATGTGGAGAAGATGTCCACGACACTGGGCCCCAAGTCGTTTAGCATCGATCGCCTGCTGGCCATTTTCTATGCCATCCTCGACGAGAAGGTCGGCCTCACCTGCAATCTGCTCTCGCAGATCTCCACGCTGGTGCACCTGAAGCTGCTCAGCTTTGTCTCCGGCGAGCAGAACATCATGGAAGGCTCCGCGAAGCTGCAGTGCACCGTCGGCCTGGAGTTCGTCATCCACATTGGCAAAGTCGTGGGCTTCAATGTGCGCCAGTATCTGTGCGACTTTATGTAACATTTTACAGATTTATATATATTTATATTTTATACATTAATTATACTAGTTAAAAGTCTCTGAATATGTTTAGCAAATAGTCGGGCAGGTCGCTCAGGTGCACCGTCTCCGCCAGCTGCGTGTCGCGGCTGCGCAGCTGCAGCAATCCGTTGACCAGCGTCTGCTGCTCATCCAGCAGCAGGGCATAGGGCACGCCCAGGCGATCGTACGTCTCCAGCTGCTGAGTCAACTGAGCGCCATTTGCCGCTAGAGCATATCCCTCATCCTGCAGCCGGAGTCGCGCCCGCAGCAGCACGTCCGTCACATGGGCGCACAGATCTTGCAGATCCACGGAGCTTTGCTCGCTCTTCTGTATGCCCGCCACGGCGCATTGATAGGGCGCCAGCACCCGGTTGAGGAGCAGCGAACGCGCCTCCCGACCATGATCACAGCCATCCAGCAGGAGAGCACAGCTGGCGGGCTCCAGTCCGATCACAGAGCGTATCACAGCGGGCAATTGTGGAGCACCTGTGCGCGCATCCGGCAGTTGGAAATCCTCACTCCCAGCTGGCAGTTTGACTAGGCTCAGCTGCTCCACCGTCACATCTCCCGCTGGGCCGAAGGAAGCGCGTATATCGATGGCCTGGCAGCCATCTGGTTTCTCCAGTTCGGTCTGCGGCACAATGGCATAGCGGCTGGGATTCGAGGAGTAGCGCATCCACCAGATCTTGCTCTCGCGCTGCACATTGTAGAAGTGCTCCAGGCCACGATGCGGCTCCACAAAGAAATCGGTGATCAAATGCGTCACGGGCTGTGCAGGCTGGAATATGGACTGGCTGAAAGTGTTAAGTGCTTCACTTGTCTGCTGTTGCTTCAGCAGCGTGGGACACTTAGCCTTGCTGGGATGCTGTTGCCGCAGTTGCTCGAAATGCTGGCGAAAGAGTTGGGAATGCACAAAGCCAAAACGGGATAGGCTCAGGGTTTCTGTAGAGGAATTGCTGCCCAAATTGACAGCAAGGTTGCGCATGTTAAGCCAATGCTGCTGCAGCTGCTGGGCATATGCAGAGCCATGGCTCAAGAGCTCTATACGTGGAGTAAGTGCATCAGGAGAGCAGCGAAAGAAGCCAGCGGCTTCCAGATGTTGAAGGCAGCGGCTTAGGCGGGATGTCATGACAGTTACTGCTCCAATGGTATGTTGCCCGGCGGCGACACGTAGTAATCCTCGTCGGTTACCTTGGCACAGCGCAGCAGCTCCTCCCGCTTGTTTCCTTCTGTCACCTGGTCGTTGCGTAATTGTAGCTGCTGCTGCTCCAGCACCGTGTACAGCGGTCGCACGTTGTCCGTATTGATGTCCGCTATTTTATCGGCAAATTGTATGCTGCTCTTCAGCGTCTCCAGCGCCTGATCACTGTCCAGATCCACCAAGGATAAACGTTCCAACAATTTAATTGTTTTCGAGTCTATTTCGATGGGGTTTTTGCTGGTGTCGGGAAAAGCCGTTGGCACAGGTGTCTGTGGCACTTTCGTGGCGTGGCTTAGCTGCGTAAAGTCTAATTTATTATGTTTTGTAATTTGATTAGTTTGTATTGCAATTTTGCAATAAAGACGTGTAGAAATTCTCAACATTTTTGCACGATCTATTCACTGCACTGCAGTGTTGTATAACGACTGAATATTTAAGTTAGCAAACAGAGTTGCCACCTTTGGCGCTTGTAGAGTAAGGCTATACCTTTATCTAATTTTTGGTGAGTCTATAATCTATAAATGATCTGCATTCTAATAAAAATAATCATTTATTATAATATATATTACTTTGGTGCCTTTTTTCTAATGATATTGGCATTCACTTTTAAAATTTCCTTGACGTTTGCTGAAATTTTCAACTGCCTATCGCTTAGGCAGTGATTAATCGATAAGCGATTGTCGATTATCGAAAAGTCAACGCTGACCGGTTGCCTGCTATTTAGCGCTATTTTGTGTTTATTTTCTTGAAGTCTATAAAAATGCCGTATGCCAATCAACCATCCGTGCAAATAACCGAACTGACTGACGACAATGTCAAGTTTGTGCTCGAGGACACCGAGCTAAGCGTGGCGAACAGTCTGCGACGCGTTTTCATTGCCGAAACGCCGACGCTGGCCATCGACTGGGTGCAGCTGGAGGCGAATTCCACAGTTCTATCAGACGAGTTCCTGGCCCATCGGATCGGTCTCATCCCCCTAATCTCCGACGATGTCGTGGAGCGTTTGCAGTACACACGCGATTGCATCTGCCTGGACTTCTGTCCCGAGTGCAGCGTCGAGTTCACGCTCGACGTCAAGTGCAACGAGGAGCAGACGCGACACGTGACGACGGCCGATCTGAAGTCGAGCAATGCGAAGGTGTTGCCGGTGACGTCGCGCAACCAGGGCGAAGAGGACAACGAGTATGGCGAGAGCACCGATGAGATACTCATAATTAAGCTGCGCAAGGGGCAGGAGCTGAAGCTGCGCGCCTATGCGAAAAAGGGATTCGGCAAGGAGCACGCCAAGTGGAATCCCACGGCGGGCGTGTGCTTCGAATACGATCCGGACAACTCGATGCGGCACACGCTCTACCCGAAGCCCGACGAGTGGCCAAAGAGCGAACACACCGAGCTGGAGGACGATCAATACGAGGCGCCCTACAACTGGGAGGCCAAGCCCAACAAGTTCTTCTTCAATGTGGAGTCTTCGGGTGCCCTGAAGCCCGAGAATATTGTCATCATGGGCGTCCAAGTGCTGAAGAACAAGCTCTCCAATCTACAGACGCAGCTCAGCCACGAATCCCAGAACGATGCACTTGCGGTTTAAGAACAACATAGAACATTTTCTATATTTAGTTTATAATATAAAAAAAAACATAAAACTGCCTCAATCCTCAATCCTTGAACAAGCTGCTTATGTTGATGCCCTCCTGCTTCGCTTTGCTGGGCCTTTCGCGCTGTTGCTCCTGCTGCTGTTGCTTTTGCTGGTCCGCCTCCTGGAAGTCGCTGAGCAAGGTCGTCTTGGTGGGCTCGTCCAGCTGCAGCTGCTCCTCGGCTGGCTCAGGTTGAGACTTCTGTCTCTGCTCTGCCAGCAGGTCGAGCGCCGTCTCGTAAATGCGCTGATCATCCAGAGCGCCCTGCGACTTCAGCTGGTCGTAGATCTGCAGAAACTGCTGGCTTTGAGTGCGACGCCTCTGGTCGAAGAGGGAAATCGTCTCGTGCGGCTTGTTCTCCTTGTGCAGCTTGCTGCGTGATGGCGAACCTACACATTAGTCTCGGGCTGCATTTAATGTATGTATTCACACTCACGCTCGCACCACGTCCTCGGCGTAGAATATGTTGCGCAAGGGCTCATTCGAGGCCGGCCTATCGAAGCGGGGCTCCAATTTGGGCGGAAAGGCGGCATAGACGTCGTACCAAATGGGTTTATCCTCCGTTTTCATGGCGCCGCCGCGCAGCAAGCCTTGCACCCTACGAAAAGCGGCATTTAATGAATAGCACTTGACAGACTGCAGCTGGTGCTTACCTCGTGAAGATGGTGCCAATTTTTTCCAGTCGACTTTGAGCCATTTTGCTGCGATTTTTATTAAAATTAATTTATTGTTAATATTACGACATGCGCAGCGGTAGAAAATACTAGCAGCTCTGACTCTTTTACTATAATTTGGTATATTTGGGCTTTTGGGCGCGCGCATTTTTTTGTTAGCCGCGACTGGTCACACTATCGCTTGAGCACGGGCCAGAGCCAGTGCAAGTGTTCCCCCGAGTGCGTTTTTTAAATCGTTATTTATGTGTGAAACAGGTGTAAAATATTCAATATTCGTTGTTCGCAACTTGCCATTGTTGTTGTTTGCCTAATTGCTGCATGGCTGAGATGTTGTTGTGCGCTGTCAACACACATAGCGAAAACTGTGCCATTGCCTGTGCGTATACGTGTGCGTGCGCGTATGTGTGTGTGTGTATGTGAGAGTGCGCGTTTAGTTTACGTTGTTGTTTTTTTTTTGTGTGTGTGTTTGGGGGCTCTATCGGCATCTCGGGCACAGTAATTGAAGTTAATTTAAAGAACGTTGGCCAAATTTCGTGAGCAATGAGCAATTATCAGTCGCACATACAGCAACTGCAGCTGCAGCACCAGCTACAGCAGCAGAATCATCATCATCATCAACAACAACATCTTCATCAGCAGCAGCAGCAGCAGCATCTACCGTCACATTTACAGTTGACAGCGACGGCGGCAGCGCTGCCCCAACAACAACAGCAGCAGCAGCAACAGCAGCGCCATACGCCCACAGCCACCCCCCAATGCCAATTGACGGCCGCCGCCGCCGCCGCTGCTGCTGCTGCTTCAATTTTGGTAGCGCAACCGCCGCAGCCACTGATAAGCAATTCGCTGGCCATACGGCAGGAGATACAGCGTTTCGAGAGCGTTCATCCATCGATTTATGCTATTTACGATTTAATCGATTTGCTGCCCATGCCGGACGCCCAGATTGCCCAACAGATACGCGATCACGTCGTTTGCATTGAAGGTGAGTCTGTGTGCGAATGTGTGAGTGTGTGTGTGTGTGAGGGAGTGGGAACGGTTTATTGACAACAACAGTGTTGCCAGAATTTTAAAGCCGAAAAAAGCTAAAAGCTTATTAGCTCAGAACTAAATGAATGAATGAGATAATATTAATAGATAATAAGCCAATTTTTAATTTATCTAATGCAAGTTAGGCAATACTGCGTCAGGGCTTCACTTAATTAATTATTTATTTACATTTGGTTTTTATTTAAATTTATCTAGCTTTTTTAAATTTTCAATAGCCAAATATTCAACACTAAATTAATTGAATGTGGTGAAAGAAAGGGAATGAAGAGCTTCCTCTCCCGCTCACTCTCTTTCTCTTCGCTCTGTTATTGTGCATTGTGGTTTGCTTTCGTTACCTATGTGTGCATGTGTGTGTGTAAGTGTGTAAGTGTGTGCTTTATGCTAATCTATGACCGAAAATCTAACCCCTTGCCAGTCCATTGAAGTGTTGCTCATTGTTGTACTCTTTATTCCTGTCCCTAAAAAATGAAAGAGCTTCGTTTTTGTTTAAAACAAGCTTTTTTTTTTACATACATATACATGAGTGTGTGTGTGTGCGTGTATGTGTGTGCAGCATGAAATTTGATGCTCCCAAATCTGCCGCTGTCGCTGCTGCTTCTTCCTCGTGGTAGTGAGACCAAAGCAAAAGCAAAAAAAACCAAAAGCCGAAACCGTTCACAAAACAAAAAAGAGATGGAAAAACAAGAGTGAACTGCTCTAGAGTAAGCGACTTGTGTATGCCCTGTAAATAGATTTTAGTATGTGTAGACGATGTTTTATATTTATTTATTGTATTTGATATATATGATTTGATATGTTTTTATTATTTATTTATGGCTAAAAGTCAACAATAAATATCCTAATGATATGCACATACATTTCTCACCCTTTGTGTGCAACATGTGCATATAATTTCAATATACCCCATTCTTATGCATTGCAAATGGGTAACGAAAAATGGAAAACCGGTTCTAAATGGTTTATTAGAAAATCTGTTGACAACAACAACAACAACAGTACCAAAAATGTAAACAAAATCGTCAGTCGGCCTTTTCGGTTGTTGCTCGTGTTGTTGTTGTTGTAGTTGGTCGCGTTGTTCGACATGATTTCTGTGCGCTTATCGGCAAACTAGATACTAAAAAAAGTAACCTCAAGCAACAGATACGTGTGGCAGCAGCAACAGCAGCAACAACAATAAGAACGGTAATGAAAAAAGACAGGAGTAAGTTTTATGTATGTATATAAAGCACTCATAAATATATTACCGTTTTGTGCACGCGACTTTCTTATTGGCATTGAAAACGCAGCCGAACGCAGCGCAGCCGAACGCAGCGCAATTCGCTCGATGGCGATTTCGTGTTCCAATTGGCATTTAGCTAATCAAAAGTTGTTTTTGTTTTATGTCTTCTTTTTGGCATATAACGGGCCGAGCGCAGTTAATAGGGTCAAATAACTGTGTATAGAAAAGCGTTAAGAAAAAGAAGGAAGTGGGGAATGGGGGAGCGGCGATTGGGAAATGGCAGCAGCGAAAAAAAAACTAAAGCGATTTGCATTTGAGAAAGGTTAGAACGAATTGAACTTTTAATTGAAAGTCTCTATTTTTGGAACAGAGCAGAAAATACGTGGAACTAGCGATAAATACAGTGTGAGCTCGCTAAGGGGAAATTCAATTTTATTGAGAATTCTAGTATATTTACTAGGAAATTTATATTTCTTAGATATTTTCTAGAAAAAATAATTAATTAAATAAGCTTATATTAAACATTTTCAAGTAAAAATCTAATACAAGACGTAAATAATTAGATGCATATAAATAAATAATAATAATAATTATAATAATAAATGTTAATAATAATAATAATAATTATTAATAATTATTAATAATTATAATAATAATTATTACTAAATATGCACACATAAAAAAAAGTTACAGCTCTTTTGTTGGGTTCTAGCGCTATATATATTATACCATATATTGTATTTCCCGATAAGACAAGTATGCCAACGAGAATATGTTCTAAATTTCATTTCTCTAGCTTTAAATAATCCGTGGTCATATGAACAGACGGTCAGACAGCAGGAAAACCAATATACTCTTTTTATTTCGTGAGCGAGTATGGCAGTAAATAATATATTATTTCATCTTCATTCTTTTCCCTCAAATGAAATCTTTACCATAAAATACTCATACCTAAAACATTAAAAGTTCTTTCCATATGATATATGAAATTTTTCTATTATCCTTAAGATATTTAACTTTGTTTTCTTAAACAAACCCAGCTTAAACAATGGAAAATTTCGGGTTTTCCAATAAAACAACTTGAATGATTGCAAATTGCAAAACAGTTTTAATTAGAAAATAAAGAGAATTTTCCCTTGATTTTGTTAGGGCCGCAAAGCAGCAGCGAAAAGAATTCTAAACATTTCTTCACATCTTTAAAAATAGCAAATTAACAAAAAATATGTTTTTTGTGCTTGTTTTTCGCTTTGTTTTCGTGGCCAATTTAAAGGCTATTTGCTGTATTTACATTGAAATATCAGTCGCTAAAATAGAATTTATTAGGTTCTACGACCTCCAAAAGCGAATGACAAAAGAAATCGATTCACATTATTTCAGATGATATCAGCATATGAATGGTGTCTTTATTGCACACACGCACACACACTCGCACACACACGTGTGTGTTTATTTTAATGAATGTTAAGCTCTCTTCTATAGTTTACCTGAATTGTCTGTCTGTTTGTTTGTTTATGTTTGCCTATTAGCTTATAGTAAAAAGTCTGCCGAACAATAATAATAAAAACAAAATGAAGCAAACGCCGCAGGGCGGCAGCCAGCAACAAATTGCCCCTCTCTCTCTCCCTCTCTTCCTCCCTCTCCCTCTTTCTCTTATCTGAGCACACAGTGGCACCGCGATCGCAAATGCTTTTGCAATTAGCCCACATCAACTGTTTGGCTTTACTCTAAACACAACGGAGGGTAACATGATTTTGTTGTAGCCAACAAATATTTGACAAAATAAATATTGTAAAAAATTTGGTATAAACATTTTTAGTATGAGAAAAGGGGAGGAAAAAAACATATATTTCTGCATTATTTCTTTGGAATAAGAAAACGGGAAATATAAGAGCAAATATGTTTTTTTTTTGTGGAATAAGAAAAGGGGAAGAATTATAAAAGTAATATCTTTAATTCTATTAAATATTTGTTTCCAATTTTTCTTATAAAGTTTCCTGTTCTATATTTATGTTTTCATATATACATTTTTATTTTTTTTTAAATATAATTATGTATATATTAAAACAGTTGTCCCTCAAAAATATATAAAAAACCAAAAGAAAATATAAAAAATGTAGAAAAATGATTATAAATGCATTTCAAATATAAAATAAATATAAATATATATATTTATATTTATATTTATATATATTATTTATATTCATAATCATCTTTATATAAGCTAGCTTTTCACCTCATTTTCACACCTATTCTAGTTCCACTCAAGTTCTAGTTAAACTAGGGCTTAAGCAATTGACATTTTAAGTCTACTTGTTTTGCTAGTTTTACCTTTTTATTAGCATAAAAAAAAAACAAGTAATTAATTTAATGTTTTAATGGCTTCAAGCATTTAGAGCACTTGCAAATTGTGCCCAGAAATTATAGTAGTAGAAATGTAAGTAAATGGCATGTAAATGTGGGAAATATATAATAGAATTTTAGACCCAAACTGTTCTCCTTTTTTTGTTGTACTACTGCTAAAATAAGCTTAACCACTTTCAAGAACAAAGCGTTTGTGCTCTGACTATTTTACTTAACTTAAAAGAGCTTTAAGTGCCTTAAAGGTAAACTTTTAGGAATAGTATATTGATACTAAAAGACAACTACAAGCAATGCTTCAATCATTTTTTTGATATTCAACACTGTATATTATTTAATAATAAAATATATACGGACATAAAAACTGAACTAATAAAAACTAGTGTTTGAAATATTTCTTAAATTTAAAACAAGTTTTAGGAAATGTATATCTTTTCAGATTAAAGGCTTTGAGATTATCATAGAGTTCTTAATTCAATCAAGACAAATACAAATAAACAGACAAGACAAATACTATATAAATTTATTAGAATATAAATAATAAATTTATATTTATTTACATATTTTATATAAATAATAAATTTTTAATTATTCATATATTTTATGGAAATAATATACAACAAATTTATAATTTAAAGTTTTTAGATCACATTCTTAGGCATATCCAAATTGAGCTCTTACAAATCTTTCCTTAAGTATAAACAGTTCATTAATCAATCCTAAGCATTATTCATTATTCATTACCATTGTCATTGCTCATTATTGATTCATTCTTCACTTCTTTTTGCATTCTTTCGTGTTTCACATTCTTTCTTCTATCCCATTCTCTCTTTTCTTCTCTGCTTTAACAAATAGTTTTGCATAATATTTCACCTGCTTCAGCTTGTCGTCAGGTTTCAATAGCAAAAACTTTTAAATATTTGCATTTTAGATTCCGCAAATTGTTTAAAGCATATTTGCAACTCAATTTGATTTATTTTGTTTTTTAATTTATTTATTTACTTTTCTTGTTGATTTTCTGAAGCGTTGAATGCTTATCGCATTTGTTTGTTGATTTTATGGACCCTTTTTATTTGTTTCTTTTCTCAATGTACAAAAATATTGATAAAAGAAATAAATGAAGTCGACTTCTTTTTATAAACAAATTATTGCGAATTCCCCAACTGATATGTGTCTCTCTCACCCCCACTCTCTCTGTCTCTCTCTCTCTCTCTCTCTCTCTCTCTCTCTCTGTCTTTGTTGCAAGTGGAGCATTCGGAAGTGGCAATTGTTATGCGATACGCTTCAATGCGCAACATGCCATGCGGCATGGGGCGCGGGGGCCAAGGAGGATGGGGCCGAAGAGCTGAGCAGCTTTGCATGTTGCGTTGATTTTTCTGCGACACATGTGTCGAGCAGCAACAGCAGCGGCGTCAACAGCGACGTCAGCAGCTCTGCCGGCGTCAGTTTAGGCATGCGTGTCCGTTGTCTGGCCCAGCCACGCCCTTATTCCAGCCCCTCTCCCCTCGCCCACCTCTTGCTAGTTTTATTTTTAACATAAATTGCATACAAATAAAAAGAAAGAAGAAAATACCTTTGCACTTTGCTTGGCTTAGCTATTTCCAATTGCCACTGCAATTGCACAACTTTTGTGACAGTTTTTTGCTTAAGCTGAAAAAAATAAAATAAAATAAATCAAAAAGAAAGAATTTAATATACAATGAAATAAGAATGTGAAACGAATTGCAGATGCTCTGCGAAGGAGACTTGAAGCTAAAGAGCTATAGAAACTATAGCTTTTAAGAACTCTATTTATTGCCTCTTACAGTGACTACTACCGCTACTACTACTCTATCTACTACTATATCTAGTACAATTGTTACTGAGTTGTAATAGTAGCAGTAATAGTCGTAGTAATTGTAGTAGAACTAGTAGTAGATACAGTTATCTTTAGAGTTATCTACTACTAGTTCTACTACAATTACTACGACTATTATTACTACTATTACTACGATTTCTACTACTATATTTACAACTATTAGTAGGTCTATTGTAGTCTACTTGTCAACTATTTCTACTACTACTATTTCTACTACTACTTTTATTACTACTATTTCTACTACTACTTTTACTACTACTATTTCTAATACTACTATTTCTACTACTACTTTTACTACTAATATTTCTACTACTACTTTTATTACTACTATTTCTACTACTACTATTACTACTACTACTATTACTACTACTATTACTACTACTACTAATACTACTACTATTTCTACTACTACTTTTACTACTACTATTTCTACTACTACTTTTACTACTACTATTTCTACTACTACTTTTACTACTACTATTTCTACTACTACTTTTACTACTACTATTTCTACTACTACTTTTACTACTACTATTTCTACTACTACTTTTACTACTACTATTTCTACTACTACTTTTACTACTACTATTTCTAATACTACTATTTCTACTACTACTTTTACTACTAATATTTCTACTACTACTATTACTACTACTACTATTACTACTACTACTTTTATTACTACTATTTCTACTACTACTATTACTACTACTACTATTACTACTACTATTTCTACTACTACTTTTACTACTACTATTTCTACTACTACTACTGGTCTGCTGCAAATCACTAATATTACTACGATTACTACTATTATTATTGCTATTACCCCTTCTAGCACTACTACTATTGCTACTACTACTACTTTTCTTACTAACTATAATTGAAAAGCGCATTAATGATATATGCAGATCTTAAAGCAGATATTCAAGTCCATAAGGTTGCATATAGTAGATATCTTAGGGCTATAGTTCATTTCATACATATACCAAATTAAGTAGCAATAATATACATATATCTCTTAGATATGATATATAATATTATAGTTTATAGTAAAAATACCCAACTACGTTTTATCTTATGTACTGGCACTCATATGTATTTATCATAAATTAAAACTCATTCATTATATTTCTTGAGAAAAGATATTATGGACTTTGGTTGCTGAGCCGCTTGGTTATCAATTTTCTTTAAATTGTATTGCTAAATAGCTTTTGTGCTCATTACTTGATCTTGAGATCTTTAAATTGACATTCAAATGGATGCAAATACAACATTTAGAACAAAAGAAATCTTATGGAAAAATATTCTTTTCTAATATAATATATATTAGGTCCAGATGAAGGAGGTATTTTTCTTAAATATCTTTTGTATTTCTAATGTAATTCATAAAGTTTTTAGACGTGGTCTATGCTCCTTCTGTATACATATTTATTTAAATATATATTAATGTATATTTATTCTCCCTAAAAGAGTATAGACTCTCCTATCAACTCTCTCTCGTCACCAAATCAGTCTCTTCTCATTTACTTTTTAGGTTCTTTTCGCTTCATTTAAATAAAAGAACTGTGCTTAACTTATTAAGAATTTGCATTGTTTGCAATTAAAGCTTAAGAATTGTATTGACAGATATAATATTCTCTATCTGTGCTTCGTGGATGATTCATGCGACGATTCGTGACATGCGAGGCGACGCAACTATAGAAATTTATCATATTTAAAAATTTTTAGCACATCATTTTATACTCGGCGCTCTCCAACCGCCCATAAATGGTGCGCAAACGTGTGGGCGTGCACAGAACGGCGATATTTCCGCACATATATATAACATATATATATGTATTTTATGTGTATATGAACCCCCACTTATATGTCCATATAGCATTTCACAATGCGTTAATTGTTTGCTCAAATTTCGTTGTACAGTTGCGGCGGCCTAGTTGTGAATAACTGAATTGAGGTGTTAATGAAATCATCTAGATAATTAATGGACAATTAATCTTGATGTGCCTCAATTATGTGAAATGTAATCAAACGAATGTAATTGCATTAAACAAGATTATGGCGAACTTTGTGTGTGCGCACGCGAAGTTCAGCTAAATTTATCGATAGCTACAATTGAGTTTAATTAATAGTTGTGGTCATATAGCTATAGTTGTGATCGGAAATGTTATGTGGATCTCATTCCAAACTGAAAATTGTGAAGTAATGATGATAGTTTATCGGTATATTGTCATTAATGCTATTGTTATCGAACTATCGATTGTCAGACTGTTTGATTTATTATGTTTCAATTGACTTTTAGCATAAAATTTATGATTTATTGTATTTTCTGTATATTTATTGTCTTCTCTATCGGATTTAGTATGAAATATGCCAATGTTAGGCAATGTCCAGTTATCGAAAGCCTTGTTCTTCCAGTTATCGAAGTTATCGCTTGCAGTTGCTAGGAAGTGCAACTAGTACTGGCACAAATCATGCATAGTATTGGATATAGATTGAAAACGTATAGTATTATATGAATGTTTTTCATATATAGAGAAAGCTATGCTATTATTATCGAACTATCGATTATAAAAAAAACTTCTTTTCTATTGCTTGTTTCAATTAGCCTCTTTCATTTGATACGAATTGACTATCAAATGCGCTGTATTGTTATATTCTACTACAGCTATGATTATATCTGATATATAGACATTGAAATATCGATAACTAAATGCTTGAATTATCGATTATCATTTGTATACACTATTTTAACTGGGTTTAAAATTAGGATTGTCTTGTTCTCTATTCAATGCGATCTATAGATACGTATAGTATCTACTTTATCGTTGATGTGGCAATTATGGAAGTATTCGCATTTTCCCCAACTTTTTCAGAGTTATCGCACGCTTAAAGTTCGATTAATCCACAGCTCCACACACACAATATGGTATTATACAGCTTATATAGCAATCACATATTTTCCTCCATTAATCCATTTTAAAACGTCTTTAGCTCTCTCTCTCTCTCTCTCTCTCACTTTTATTATTGTTTCTTCTTATCGTCTTCGAACGTGCTTATATACTCATCGAAGCCTATTTTGACGACGCTGCCGCTGAACTGTGCCATCTTCACAAAGTACATGGTGACATCCCGAATGAAGCTCTTCGTAATCTCCTGCAGCTTTTTGTCCGTGAGCAGAGCCTGATAGGCCGAGTTGCTAAGGCCCGTCTCCTCCTCCTTGTTGAGCAGCAGCGGCGTCTTGTTGAACTGCAAGGGACACAGGCAATAAGTTAGGGTAGAGAAAGAGAGAGATGCAGAGAGAGAGAGAGAGAGAGAGAGAGGCTTACCTCCTCAAAGATATTCTGCCACATTGTGTTCTTCTTGTCCAGATCCTTCTCGGCTATGGCCGCATTTAATCGCGTCATATAGAGCGCAATATCCGAGGCGCGCTTCGTCTTGGGGTCCAGCTTCTCTCTCACTCCGCCAAAGTAGGCGATCTGCGCGCGAAACAGAGCATTCAGCAAATTGATGGTCTCGTTCTGGGCCTCCTGCTCCAGCTGCTTCTGCGTCAGCTCACCCGACTGGGGTGGCGCTGGCGCCGCCAGCAGGCACTGCAATCGAGTTGTTGTCGAGTTGTGTAGAAATCCAAGTGGAATCTGAGATCTGTTCGGCTCACCTGTGCCACCAGCAATATCAACGGCAAGCTCTTGTATAGCATTTCGTACTATTCCTCTCTCCCAACTGCAACTGAATCGAGCGATTGTCTAATTGGAACTAAATGGGCACTGGGAATGGGAATGGAAATCAGATGATGAAATGCTGGAGACGGTGGCTTATCAGCTCACCAAGGGGCAAGCGAATCTATGGCTATGTCTATGAAAAATAAAACAAATTGAAAAAATGTGCGCATAGGTCTGAGGGGCATGCCTAGCGAGTAGATACCCTGCCAGTTGCTTAAGGAGTTTTTGATCAAATGTTAACTATTTGTAAGTCAGCTTTATAGGGTATATGTAGCTATTGAGGTGTATTGCATTATGTATGCACTGAATATACTCGGTAAAATAAAATCTGAGCTGTAATAACTTTGATAAAATGCAAAAGTTTTTTATAAATTGTATTACAGGGTATTTTTAATTTAAATAAAACTCTTAAGCATACAAATATCTTGCTTATCATGATATTTGTTTCAATTACTTCCGCGAAAAAATATTTTTTTATTATTTAGATTTTTAAAATGTTACTTAAATTGATTAAAAGAAACATTAAAAGTAACATTTAGCTCTTTCATAACAATATATGAGAAATACTTCATAGGACTTTTTTTATGATTATCTTTCTTTTTATTTAAATAATATTTATAACAATAATATTTATTTTTAATACGTTTTCCAAATATTATTCAAGCATCCTTCATACAAATAAAAAAAACAACATTTATTTGCATATAATTAAAATAATTACAGGGTATCTCTAACTGAACTAAAACTCAAAAATATTTTTGAAACTCTGACCAATAAATATTCTATAAAAAATGGCTTTACCAATTATAACAGGGTATCTTGAAATTCACCTAAAATTTATAACAAAATTCTCATTGTATCGATAAGATTTATTTTAAAAATTTCTGCTAATTCCTTCACAAAAATATATGTTTCATCTTAATTATATATATTTTTACTGGGTACCTCCCGGCTCAAATAAAATTTGATAACAACTTGTAATTATTATTATTTATTTGCCTCTGATAATATTTATTCGGAAATATTCATTGAAATAAAAGTTTTTGTTTTGCTCTCTTGCAATTGCGTCGCAGCCACACGAAAATTATGAACTAATTGAATGTTAAGTTGAGCACGTTTCTCTGATTCTTGTCAAGGTTAAGTCACTGCCCTCGCTTGGGCTGTCTCATGAGCAGCCAGCGATTGATAAGGCGGTGTCCCAGCAATGCGCCAAAAATAGTGCTGATTGGGCCAAATTTAAATGGAAGTGGAACATTGCCAATGGGAGAGACTGAAAAGTGTGCTGCCTGAAAGTAGGCAATGGTTTTGAGAGGGAAATTGGTTGGTCTGAAAATATCCCTTTGGATTAGGGCTGTTGAGCTGCTGCGGGGTACTTTTGTTGTTAATAGTAGAGGGAATGTTTTTAATGTATTTCGATATGGTGTAGTGTCTATAAATAGGTGTAATATATTTCTTAAATATAAGGCGTATACCTAAATATTATAGTTTGCTTTAATTAACAGCTGTATTAAGGCTCTAGCTGCAGTTACCAAAAAGCATTGCATACTTCTGCGCTGTTATTGAAATGTTACATATGTCCCTTCAGCTGCAGCGCTTGTAATTATCATTGAGGTGCTGTGTGTGACTGTCGTTGCTCATAGTTGTGTAATGTGTTTATGTGCTTAGATATGGTAGAATATACATTTTTATAACATATATTATACGTAAATGTGCTTAGCTATTCATTTTACTGTAATTTACACATTTATATTGACAAGCGTTGGCTGTTGTGGCCTTTACTAAAAGTATTGCATACTTTTGTGCTGACAATGAAATGTTATATATTTCCCTACAACTGCCAATATTGTTATTTCCAGTGCCTACTTTTAGGCAGTTGCTGAAAATGAATTATACATATTTATTTTGCATTTTCTTGCTATAAATGGGTTTTAAAGCCACTAAATTTGCATGTGTGAACTATTTTAAGTAATATAAAATCTATTTAAAGCAATTAATATAGATTGCCTAAATTTAACTTGTCAGTGCTGATAATTTGGGCTTAGCATTTATTTATTTATATAAATAAACCATTTTTAATTATTTTGAATTCTTTAAAATTGTTTATTTATATATATATCGATTCTGCATTAATTTATATACATAAATAATAAAAAAATTTCTAGTATTTTTCGTTCCATTTTATAAAAAAAACATATATTTTTATTGCCTCTAAATTTAAGTTTTTCTTTGATTAATGAATATATAGAGTTTGATCGTTGCCTTTTTGGCGAAACAGTAAAACAAATTTAGCCACACGCAGAGCTAATCTGCCCAGATTAGATTAGGCCACTCGAACAGTTGTTTTCAG
The DNA here is from genome assembly GCA_035046225.1 of Drosophila pegasa. Taxonomy (NCBI): domain Eukaryota; kingdom Metazoa; phylum Arthropoda; class Insecta; order Diptera; family Drosophilidae; genus Drosophila; species Drosophila pegasa. Next base: position 10,638,786 of record JAWNOD010000072.1, read on the forward strand.
CTTGTTTTGTGACTACCCCGATTAGCTAAAACACAATTAGAAATATCAACTTTCTCGCTATGATTTATTGGTCAAGACCTTAGGCGCCTGTGATCAGGTCGATGAGGTCCTTGACGGTGCGATCGCCTATCAGGTCGTTGCAGATGGGCGTCACCGTGCTGTCCAGCCAGTCGGCGACGAAGTCGGTGTTGTCGTTGATGGTGAGGCTGATGAACTCCTCGATGATCTCGTTGATCTTGCGGTTGAGGATCTTGTAGTTGGACAGATTCTCGATGTTGGAGACGACGTTGCCGGTGGCCACCCTCACGATGAACTCCTTGATGCGCAGATAGTTGTTGCTGCCGACGAGGCCGGTGCTGTACTTGATGTGCCCCGAGATGTTGAGGTCCTCCAGAGCCATGAAGGCGCCGCCTTCGCGCGTCACCCGACTGTTCGCCCCGACTTCCGCCCGGTACTGCGTCGTCACGTTCAGGCTGGCGAAGTTCAGCTCGAACTGCAGCCGGCTCAGCAGCAGATTCGTGTTCATGATCTTGATCTCGAACTCGTTCAGGCCGTGCACGGCCAGCCCGTCGATGGCGCCCCGCGCGTGCAGCTCGCCCGTGTCGAGGTCGAACTCCTTGTGCTCGATCTCGAAGGGCGCCAGCGAGGGAATGCCGTACTCGGGCCAGCCCTTGACCATCTGCACCTTCATCTTCTCCAGGGTGTCCACAATAATGCTGGAGACGGAGCGCGATTGAGCTGGGCAGGGGCGAGAGAGAAGAGATTGGGATGTTACTTTAGATAGATGTATTGGTATACCCATTGAAAATGCATGAATAGGGTATGATAGAGGTTAAATATATAGGTATACCCTAAGGAAATGTATGAATGGGATATGGTATTTAGAGTCTCTTGAAAATTAGCTTAAACTATCGATAGTTTATTACATTCATTTGAAGTCTAAAGTCCTCTGATAACTCTTAGAAATTTCCTGAAATTATCGATAATTTTTTACATTTTTTTGCCTGAATTATCGTTAAATTATTTCTAATCATTTTAGTGAAGTCCTTCGATAACGCCTTAAAATTCTCCAATTATCAAGATTTTTGTACACTTTGAGAATGTCTTCAACTTTCTTCATTTCCATAAAATCGATTAACATCGATATCGAATTATCTATTTATTCAGTTATATCTTTTAGTTATCATTTTAGTGAAGTCCTTTGATAGCGCCACAAATTCTCCAATTATCAAGATTTTCTTACACTTCTTTGAGCATATCTCTCTCAGCTTTCTTCATTTCCATAAAATCGATTAAAAATCGATATCGAATTATCTATTTATTCAGTTATATCTTTTAGCTTCTTTACCCAATCCACTCACCTGTCAATTTTTCGGTCACCTCCGCCGCCTGACACGCGGAGAGGGCCAAGAGAATCGCCAGCAAAGACAGAGACAGAGACTTCATAGTAGTTTCTTCAGCAATAACTTTTCACGGCAAGCACCTGATTTGAACTGCGCACCTGAACGCACCTGGCGAAAGTTTTTGTGTGGCCACTCCAGTCCAGTGTCCAGTGATAAGGAGCCAGAACTCATTGTGAATAAGTACATAGTAAATATATAATTTGGAGAGTAGTCCATTGATAAGGCTCAACTACTTGAGATTAGGCGTGAGATTAAAGGGATCTACGACTGAAAAGCTCTCAGAGCGTTTAAAAATACATTAGCGAGCTTCTGTGGAAGAGCTTTACAGTAGCTTTACAGTGGAAGCGCGCTAAAACGAATTGCTAATATTATTAATATTGCTTTAGATTATGCAGAGCATTAGCAAATATTTTATTAATATTATAATATATTAAATTTTAATATTTTTAAGCTTTTCTTTTAGTTTTTCAAAGCAAAAACTATAATTAAATCAATGAAATTAGCATAATGACTGTAGCCATAACATAAGAATGTTAGCAACGTTAACAGCAGCTCTAACAACTAACTTAACAGAAAGCTGCACTCTAAACGCGCACACTGGCTACTCGCCCTGCAAGCTCTGCCTTTGAGTACACTCAAATTATCCGACTTTATTGTAGGTGTCAATTATTTGTATGTATGAGAGCTAATCAGCTGCATACTGGGATTACAGCGCGGGCAGAAAGCTTTTCTCGACAGAGTAACCAAGGCGGCTGAGAGTGAGTGAAATAGCTCAATTATCCACACTTGCCGTAAGCACTAGTGCTTTTGATCCCGTTTTATTTGTTGGCAGAGCGAGTAGTGTGCATATTGTGTGAGTGAGTGAGACGGCTGTAGGGCAGGGATTACAGTGGCGGCAGCAAGTGTTTACCAAAACAGAGTCGCAAACAGAGCGGCCATTATTGTATGCGCTTTTGATCCCGTTTCACGTGTGTATGCGTGCAATGTGTACAGCAGAGTTAATAGTGTATGTATGAGTGGGATGGTTGCGCACTGTGCTTACACACTAGCAGAAAGCTGTGCTCTAGAGAGTGTGAAGAGTGATTGACAAAGCTCAGTTATCCATTTGCGCTCTTGCTTTTGATTTCGTTTTATATGCTTGTTTAATATGCGCAAGTGAATCGGCTGCATGCTGGGATTACAGCGTTGCCAGAAAGCGAGGAAGATAATTATCGTTTTTGCTTTTCTATCAATTCTAATGCATTTATGCAGAGGACAGGCATAATTGAGATGACATGTGTGTGAATGCGACGGCAGCAGTGCAGGGTTAACTCTGTTGGCGAACATAGTTTACTCAAAGTTGAGAGTGTGGGAGCGGCAATTATCTTACTTTGTCTTGATCTCATTTGCATGTATGTAAAAAAGAGCAAGTATTGTAGATAATATGTGTGTGTGTGTGTGTGATTGAGATGCCTGGCACCGCTGGCAGAAAGCTTTTATCCAGAGCTTTACTATTACTTTTGAGAGTGTGTACGATAACTATATATTGTATATGGAATAAATGTGTTCTGTTTATATCGTATTCGACCGAGGCAAATATTAACATATATATTTATTTGCAAATAAGACTGTCTGGTGATATCATGATTTCGAGTGCTTTCTTTGTACTCTTTTTATGGTACCTATAAATAATGATGGGGCAATTACCGTAGCCAAATCGCGGGCATAATATAAATTATGATCCAAATTATCAATTAAAAAAAAAATTGGTCAAATTACTCAGCTTTATCTGAGGTTCGATTATTTCGATCGCCTTTGTGTGGATTATCTTGAAACCCGAATAACACTAAATCGTGACTATAAAAGCCATTCTATCTGACCATTAGGCAGTTAGTGAAAGTATTCACGCCATGAAGTTAAACCTGCTTTGTTTCGTAATCCTTTTGGCCTGTGTTGTGGCTAAGGAGGTGGATCTCTCGAGGGAGGAAGGAGTTAATAGAGTTATAGAAAGTAAGTTCCATTTGATGAACGATTTTTTTCAATCGACTCTAAACTCCTCGAATCCTCATCTCCTGCTCTGCCCTTGGTTAGTCCCTAAGCCCGATGAAGATGATTTGTTATTGAGCTCTCTGGCCACTGAGGCCGTGCTGAATTTGGTGGAAGAACCCCCCAAAGATCTGTCTGAATATGGGATTCCTCCTCTGGCGCCCTGTACCGAAGCTGAGCTAAATGTTCCATTGCCTCAGTCGCTTGTTGAGTGAGTCCTTAAATGCCTTAGACCTCAAGGACTTCCCTTGACTTGTCCTCTTTGTTGTCTCAGTTCGCTTCTGCAGTTCCTGCGCTTCCGCTTCGACGGGCTGGAGACGATGGAGATCAAGAGGCTGAAGGTCAGCTACACCTTCAACAAGAAGGTCCAGTTCCACTTCAACTTCAGGCAGCTGAAGGCCAGCGCCCACTTCCTGAACACGGATACGTTGCTCGATCTGCTGCAGCAGTTGGGTCTGTCGGTGCGCTATGAGGGATCTAGTCCACTTTCCTTCACCCTGGAGGATCTGTCGATCCAGGGCTCGTTCAAGTACAAGGTGCTGCCTGACTCGATTAAGGTCTATAAAGTGGATAGTGTCATAAGTGTGGATGGTGTTAGCTCGCCCACTGAACGTCTTAATGAGATGATCAAGGACATTGTGAATTATCAGGTATCCGCATTCATCAAAGCGCATCAAAGGGAAATTAGCGAGCGTATTGAAGAAGCTTTTATGACCTTGGTCAAGGAACGTGCTCCATGGTATAAGATTTGGGAAAAGATAAAGAGTCTGATTAATGTCAGTCATCCTTGGGGTTGATCCTTAAGTAAACCTCAATTACGAAATCAATAAATCTGATTAAAATGCTAATCGAGTTAACAGCAACGATAACAGCAGAACTAGCAGAAATGTTAACAGCAACTTTGTCAACAATGTTAATGAACAGCGAAGTTAACAGAAATCTTCTTTCTGCTGCTCGCGCTGTAAGCTTTGCCTCGGAGTACACTCAAATTAGCCGTCAATTATTTGTATGTAAGAGAGATAATCAGCTGCATAGTGGGATTGCAGCGCTGGTAGAAAGCTTTTCTTGATAGAGTAACCAATGCTGCTGAGCTTGTGTGAAATAGAGAGCGTGTGTGTCGCGCTTAGCTTTTGATCCCGTTGTATGTGCTTGCAGAGCAAATAGTGCGGATATTGTGTATGTGAGTGAGACGGCTGCAAAGCATCCCTGCTTGGCGGCAGCAAGTGTTTACCAAAACAGAGTCACAAACAGAGCGGCCATTATCGTATTTGCTTTTGATCCCATTTCACGTGTGTATGCATGCAATGTGTACAGCAGAGTCAATAGTGTATGTATGAGTGGGATGGTTGCGCACTGTGTTTACACACTAGCAGAAAGCTCTGCTCTAGAGAGTGTGAAGAGTGACAAAGCTCAGTTATCCATTTGCGCTCTTGCTTTTGATTTCGTTTTATATGTTTGCTCTCGCATTAATTGTAATGTATTTATGTGCAAGACAGCGAGTAATTTGGATAACGTAGGTGTGAGTGGGATGACATCAGTGCAGAAATAAAGTGTTTACCTCTTGTTTATAAATTATAATCCAAATTATCAATTAAAAAAAATTACAAATGACTCAGCTTTATCTTAGGTTCGATTATTTCGATCGCCTTTGTGTGGATTATCTTGAAGCAGAACTAGCAGAAACGTTAACAGCAACTTTGTCAACAATGTTAATGAACAGCGAAGTTAACAGAAATCTTCATTCTAAGCACAAACAACTGCTGCTCGCGCTGTAAGCCTTGCCTCGGAGTACGATCAAATTAGCCGTCAATTATTTGTATGTAAGGGAGATAATCAGCTGCATACTGGGTTTGCAGCGCTGGTAGAAAGCTTTTCTTGATAGAGTAACCACTGCAGCTGAGCGTGTGTGAAATAGAGAACGTGTGTGTCGCGCTTAGCTTTTGATCCCGTTGTATGTGCTCGAGACGGCTGTGTATGTGAGTGAGACGGCTGCAGTGGCGACAGCAAGTGTTTGCCAAAACAGAGTCTCAAACAGAGCGGCGATTATCGTATTTGCTTTTGATCCCATTTCACGTGTGTATGTGTGCACAGCAGAGTCTGCACGTGGACAATATGTATGAGTGGGATGGTTGCGCTGTGTTTACACATTGGCAGAAAGCTGTGCTCTAGGAAGTGGCAATTGCTGTGAAGAGTGATTGACAAAGCTCAGTTATCCACTTGCGCTCTTGCTTTTGATTTCGTTTTATATGCTTGTTTAATATGTGCAAGTGAAGCGGCTGCATGCTGGGATTACAGCGTTGCCAGAAAGTGAGGAATATAATTGTGTTAAGCATAGCCGCCGTTATTGCTTTTAAGCTGTATTTCTTTAGAAGACAGCGAGTAGATGAATAACGTAAGTGTGAGTGGGACGGCAGTAGTGAAGGGGCAAATATGTTGAGAGTGTGCGAGAGGCTATTATCTTACTTTGTCTTGATTCTATTTTCATGTATGTTAAGGAGAGCAAGTATCGTAGATAACATGTGTGAGAGTGAGATGCCTGGCAGCAAGCTTTATCCAGAGATTAACATTTTTCGCTCTATCTCTTGTACCATTTAATATGTATTGCAGTGCTGGCAGATGGAATTTATCCACTTTTCTGTTATGGCATAGCAGCTTCTGTTAGCACAACTCAAATATTTATGGCTCTTGATCTAGATCGTGATTGCCGAGCTAGCAGAGATTGTTTATGTAGCACATTGCGTGAAAAATAAACGTATTTTATTCTCTCGTTAAGAAGAAACTTTTAATCAAATACGAAGCGTTTCACACTGTTTACCAGTCCAGCTCTGGGGGAATGCAGACCTCCTTCTCGCCGCCGTCGCCGTCGCCATTGATGATGTCGGCAATGCTGACATCGTCCAGGACGTTGTTGACCACGGGCAGGGCGACGCTCTCGATGGTCTCCGAGATCAGATCCTCGTTCTCATTGATGACCATCTCGACGGCCTCGGCCAGGTACTCGTTCATCTTCTCGTTGACGCTGCCGTCGCCGAGCATGCCCTCAATGTCGGACTGCACCTCGCCCAGGTGGGTGCGCACGTCCAGAGTCTTGAGCTTCAGCTTGCCGTTGAGCACGCCCAGGGAGTACTTCATGGTGCCCCAGATGACCATGTCCCTGATCGTGAACTTGGCATGGCCGGCGCCAATCATCTTGATGGTGAAGCCATATTTCTTCAGCTGCATCTCCATGTCGTAGGTGGTGTCCACGTTGACGTCGCGGAAGTTGAACATGAAGTCCACCTTGCTGGTGATGGGATTCACCTTCATCTCCTCCACATCGAAGTCGTTCAGGCCATTCAGGCGGAAGTGCTCCACGCTGCCCTTCATCTTCAGCGCATCCGTATTGATGTCAATGTTCTTGTGGTCAATGCGCAGCGGAGCAATGGGCGGAATGCCCAGTCCGGGGAAGCCACATGGCATCTGCTCCTTCAGGCCATCGATCAAGTCGACGACTGTGCTGGAGATGGACTTGGTATCTAGGTGGATAAAGGAATGAGAATTTGTATAACTTTCTCTTTCTTTCTCTCTCTTTCTTTGTGCCCCCTCTCTCTCTCTCTCTACTCACCAATTGGCTCGCCTACGGCAGCGGCATTTGCGCACGCAACGAGCGCCAGTAGAGCCACAAAGAGTTTCATATTTTGCTGTTCTCGTATAATAACTGAAGGCACTGCCAATCGTATTTATACTGATCGTTGGGCTCCACGTCCAGCTGCCTTTTATAGACGCCCCTTGCGCCACTTGGGGTCGCTGATAAGCGTTGCAGACGTCGATAACAAAATTCGCTTAGCCAAGTCTTATCTGGGCTGAGTTCTTTGGCTAAAATACATTTTTAATTAGCAACCCAATGGGGCGTATCTTGTTTTGGGTGAAATGACCTAAAGAGACTCGCCTATAAATATGCATAAATTGCTTAAAAATAGTATTTGATAGGCCATGGGCTGGAGACTTCTCCATGACCTAACCAAGCGCGTGAAATTTGTGGATTGGGCAAGGTTTTCTTCTTTTTTTTCTATTCGATTTACCATGACAGTTTTATCATCGAAGAGCTCAAGATGGATTAGATGAGGGACTTGAAGTGATTTATAATCTTATTGTTCTTTCAACCCACTTGTTGAAAAGTATTTATTTGTAGATGCATTGATTAGATCAAAGCCAATAACGATGATATTAGCCAGAGAAGAGAACAAATTCCAGAACTTTAACGCTAATTATACCCTGAGCCCATTGAAAATGGGAAATCAGGGTATAATGTTTTTGTTGGATGTATGTAACAGGCAGAAGGAGGCGTGGCAGACACCATAAAGTATATATATTCTTGATCAGGACAACAAGAGAAATCGATTTGGCCCTGTCCGTCTGTCCGTCCGTCCGTTCGTCCGTTCGTCCGTCCGTCCGTCTGTCCGTCTGTCCGTCTGTCCGTCCGTCTGTCCGTATGTTTGAACGCGCCGATTTCAGCCCGTATAAGAGCTAGAGACTTGCAATTTTTTTTGTAGGTCCGTGTATAGCACGCGCAGATCGAGTTTATTTTAAAAAATCGATAACTATCCCCAATTAATTGTTATCGATTGATAACAAAATCCAAAAAATATATCTCGCCCATCTTTTAAGCTATCGACACCAAATTTTGTATTTAGGGTTATATGTATTTTATACAATTTTGAATTTTGTTATATTTTGGATACCGGCCCCAAATTCCCCCAAATTATATGAAAAACGCAGATTCGACGGGGCTCAGGGTCTCCCCTAGTCGGTCACGCCCGACTAGAGTTTTCTTACTTGTTGAATTTAAGCTAGAGATGGGTTATATAACTAACCTCTTTCGGTAGCCAAAACTTCCTTCATTTCTTTTTTGAGCAATCGCGCCTCTAATCACAGCAATCCAAAACTTATTTAATTGATTTATGACTCTTACAATCTTTCATTTACTAACGAAATGTCGTAAGCTCTTTGTCCATGGCACACCTGCTGGGGCTCTATCTAAGAACACCTGCAAATATTAGTTGTATATTTAATTTGACTATCTATCTATATATATATATATATATATATATATAATTTGACAAGAAGTCATTGGGACACTTTGATAGGGCCATTGGATGGGGATGTCAAGATTAGCGTACAAGTGTTTTGCACACCTTTCTTATAACCTCTATAAATAACGATGGGGCGATTACCGTAGTTGACTCGAGAGCATGATATAAATTATAATCGAAATTATCAATCCGAAAATAATTGGAGCCTAATCTGCTGTCAAGATGATTTGTATGCCCGTCGCTCCACTTGCATTAACTGGGCTTGGCTAGTAAATCGTGTCTCCAGCTACTTAGTGTAAAGTGTCGCTATAAAAACCCTGGGGCCGGGCCATTTACGAATCAGCTAAGAGCAGCCAAACAATGAAGTTGAACGCATTTTGTCTCGTTACCCTTTTGGCCTGTGCAACGGCCTACGAGGTGAACCTCTTGGGCGAGCAAGAGTTCGATCGTCTTATCGAGCGTAATCGTAAGTTTTGCAATTGACTTTTAATGGCTCGACTGCTGACCTCCGCCTCCGCCCTTGGCTAGCCGCTAAGCCGGACGAGTATGGCCTGATACTGAACTCGCAGGCCAAGAAGGCCATGGCGAATCTGATGGATCACCTGCCCTGTGGCTTCCCTCAGTACGGAGTTCCCCCACTGGCGCCCTATACCAATGCTGACCTGAATATCCATTTGGCCGAATCCGTTGTCGAGTGAGTTCCCAAATGCCTTAGACCTCAAGGACTTCTCTTGACTTGTCCTCTTTGTTGCCTCAGTTCGTTGCTGCAGTTCCTGCGCTTCCGCTTCGACGGGCTGGAGACGATGGAGATCAAGAAGCTGAAGGTCAGCTACACCTTCAACAAGAAGGTCCAGTTCCACTTCAACTTCAGGCAGCTGAAGGCCACCGCCCACTTCCTGAACACGGACACGCTGGTCGATCTGCTGCAGCAGTTGGGTCTGTCGGTGCGCTATGAGGGATCTGGTCCACTTTCCTTTACCCTGGAGGATCTGTCGATCAAGGGCTCGTTCAAGTACAAGATGCCCATCATCTTTGGCTCGATTAAGATCTATAACTTCGAGAGTGTTGTGGGTCTGGGCGGAGTCAGCTCGCACATTGGAGGGATCTTGGGCAACGGACGCATCAATGAGATGATCAACGACATTGTGGACTATCAGGTGCCGGCGTTTGTCAACGGGCATCAGAAGGAGATCAGCGAGCGGGTCGAGAACTACTTCGTGCCGCTGGTCAATGAGCGCCTGAAGGGGCATAAGGTGTGGTTCCTGCTCAAGGAGCTGGTCAACATGAAGAAGAAGTGCCATCCCACACCAGCGCCCTGGCTGGCCGTGCAGTAAGGCGAGAGCAAGAGAAGCGAAGCGAAGCAGAGCAATAAATGGGTCGTAGCCTTCCAATGACGATTTGCGTTTTAATTAGCTGCGGGGTAGCGCTCTCCAGATTAGGCCTATCTAGCGGGCATTATCGTGGCACCAAGTTCTTATCGTTCGCTATAAAAGCTGGCGCGGCACCGGCTGCCCAATCAGTTGCAGGTTGAGTTTCACTCCAAAGACATTCAACATGCGTTTTCTAATTGCTCTGACCGGCCTGGTCGCCATCTGTGCTGCGGGCACTTTGCCCAAGGGACAGACCCTACATCCCCTCGAGCAGCGCCTGCTGCAGTTCGCCGATCAGAATGGCGACATACAGCTCTTCGCTGAGCCCGAAACAGGTGTCGAAGGTGAGCCTGGAGCGCCGACTAGTTGAGCTTTACCTAATCCCCTTTACCTAATTCCCACTTCCATTCCGCGCTAGTTGCTCCACACTTTGTCATCTCGTGGCAGGTGCGCCGCATGATCCGCAAGCTGCAGAAGCAAATGCCCTGCGGCTGGCCCGATCTCGGCATTCCCCCATTGGCGCCCGTGCGCGTCACTGAGGCCAATCTGGACCTGAAGCGCGGCATCGTCGACACGGTCAACCACATCTTCCACCTGAAGATCGCCGGCCTGGATGACTTCAAGATCATGAAGTTCAACCTGAATGTGATCCAGTCGAAGATCACCTTCGACTTTCTCTTCAGCAACATTGACACCACCGCGCAGAAGTATGAGACCGACACGCTGATCGATGCAATGCGTCAGCTGGGTCTGTCCGTGGAGTATGAGGGCGACGGCTCCATCCTGTTCGATCTGATCAATTTGCGCGTGGGCGGCACCTTGAAGTACAGCCTGCCCATGCTGTGGGGCTCCGCCAAGATTCTCTCGCTGAAGACCAACATCGAGCTGGGCGCCGTCGACTCCGACATCAGCGGCTTCATGGGCAACGGCAAGATCAACGGCATCATCAACCGCCAGCTGGAGAATCTGCTCGTCAAGGCCATCAACAACAACCAGGAGACTATTTCCGACACCATCGAGGATGCGATTGTGCCACGCGTCAACCAGATGCTGAAGGGCAAGGACTTCTGGACTCTGGTCGACTTGATTCTCGCCGGCAGCGAGGGCGAGAGCGAGGACGATCCCATCGTTGTGGACTGTGTGCCCCCAGCAGATCCCTGGGCCTAGACTCCAAAATGACATTCTAGCTTGGGCAAAGTAGAGTTGCTTCAATAAAGCTCTTAGATTTGTTTCGATAGATTTGTCTGGGTTTTTCTTTAGATATGTTTTGAGATGAAGAGGAGGGCATGTATAGTAGATGGATAGAGATATGCATCAAACTTATCATATTAATAACGACAACAATAATATATGCATGTAGTATTGGGTATGCATGTGAGAGTAATACGCTGATTCCTGATTTTACGCTTTTATAAAAAAATGTATGGAAACTCTAGAGTCAATTCTTAACAGGCAACGTGAATATCGTCCTCTGTCATTCTAATCAAAAACTTGTCTTCAGTGAGTTGATTAACTGGCACTGAGTCTCTGGATTAAATAATCTAAAACAAGTAAGAAAACTCTAGTCGGGCGTGGCCGACTAGGGGATACCCTGAACCCCGTCGAATCTGTGTTTTTCATAGAATTTGGGGCTGGTATCCAAAATATAACAAAATTCAAAATTGCATAAAATACATATTAAGCTAAATATAATATATATAATTTTTTAACTGAATTTCGATTTTGTTTTTAATCGATAACAATTATTTTGAGATAGTTTTCGATTTTTTAAAATAAACTCGATCTGCGCGTGCTATACACGGACCTACAAAAAAATTTCAAGTCTCTAGCTCTTATACGGGCTGAAATCCGCGCGTTCAAGCATACGGACGGACGGACAGACAGACAGACGGACATGGCCAAATCGATTTCTCTTGTCATCCTGATCAAGAATATATATATTTTATGTGGTCTGCCACGCCCCCTTCTGCCTGTTACATACATCCAACAAAAACATTATACCCTGATTTTTTCAATGGGCTCAGGGTATAAATATCTCAAAGCTGAAGTAGCTAATATTATAGGTTGATTTGTTATTCCAATATATGGATACATGGCTTAGCTTCAAAATAAAACCAGAAATGCCTTAACATCCATCGTCAACTTGCTCTAGTCTCTCATCTACTTAGCAATAGCTATAGATGTTTAGGGCAATTACATTTGCTTGACACGTTCGTTTCTTCTTCTACATCTCATAGCAGGGTATTACGAAAGTAATACATCCTTCGCATCTTTTGTCTTCTTTAAGTTACTGCATCTTAGCCTACTTTTAGGCCGTCTTTGCCGTCTCACTATCAAAACGCTTAACACCTGTTCGGGTTCGTCCAATCTAATCAGCAATTACTCAATCCTAATCTCCCTCTGATTTCAACACCTGACAGCAGCTACTGTTGAAGAGTTTAGTTAAGCAAAAGATTTCGCAATGCGCAGCTCGTTTTTGGTGCTAATTGCCTTGCTCTGCTGCTCCTTGAGCTCGGGCCGCATACTCTTCGACGATGAGCTACGCGAGCTGACGGAGTTTCTGCGCCTGCAAATGCGTTGCGGCTATCCGGCCAAGGGAATACCCGTCCTGGCGCCCGCTCAGCTGGCCTTCAAAGAGCTAGAGTTCCAAGCGGATGCGTTTAGGTGAGCTAACGAGCTAGATTTTGGCTCAGCTACAGCTCTACAGCTCCTCTCAATCTTCCCCTTGCAGTGGCCGTGGCAACGTGACGAAAGCTTCGATTGTGGGCCTCGATGGCTTCGAGTTCTTTCAGCTGCAGTGGAATAATGTGTTCCACACCATCAAATTCGATGTGAGCTTTCCCAGCATTCACTTGAAGGCGGAAAACTTCAAGTTCGATCTTAGTCGCTTTCTGGGCGCATCGGTCTCCAGCAATTGGGATGGAGTCCTTGATGTGGAGCTGATTGGCTTCCGTGCCCATGGCAGCTTTGTGTTGCGTCCCTCGAGTGTAGGCAGCGGCGTGCATATCACGCGCTGGAATATCGATTGGGAGCTGGGCCAGGCCATCTCTCGGATCACGGGCATTGGCAGCAAGTACACGGAAAAGGCTCTCAATTACATAATCCAAGACTTCCTGCAGCTGCTCATCAACGATAATCCCGAGGAGATCTCCCAGTTCATGGAGCAGCAGCTTGTGCCGCCGCTGAATATGGTGCTGGAGCATGTGACCTGGTACGAAATAGCTGCGGTCATACTGGGCCTGGTCAACGGCGTCCTGCCCGTGGAGCCCATTTGCTGAAGAGCGTGTTACAGGGGGGCTTATTGAGATTGTGAAAAAGGCTTAATAAAGTGGTGAAACTCTTCTAAAGGATTGGGTTTTAAGTTAATGAACTTATTCTTTTGTGAGTTGTTAAATTTAAATATGATATGTGGTATATGATTGTATATATATATATATTCCATATATAATACTTGTCTGGTACTTTAGTCATTGGAAAAAACTTAGACCTAGTCAATAAGATCATTGGCAGCATCGCACATCGGAAAAAGAGAGACTCTCTTACAGGTTTCACGGATGTATGCCAGTTAGTACACTATTGAGCTGAGCTACATGTTGACCTTAAATATCGATATAAAACCTCGATATTTGATATTTATTCGTCACCCATGATTATTTTACAGTCCTTGGTGTCCTTTCGACAGCAAGGCTCTGATTAAATGACAAGTTTACAGAGTAGCTAATACAGAGCATAGTTAGTTGTCTATTGATCTATCTACTATGTTCATATAGACTTACACAAATACACTTTTTAAGATCATACCAATAGTATATCAGAGCAATTCTTTTCTTTGATCAAAAGTAAATTTGTTATGAGTTGGTTAAATTTCCTTATGATCATAGATGCAAGAGCACATCAGAGATGTGAGAGAGGCCAATAGTTGATAGTAGATAGCTCAAGGACAAATCTTCTCTTCCTTGGCTACTGTCTGCACTCTCGAGTTTCTATAAATCGGATTTCTCGTTCTCTTGAGTGTAGACAGTAGTCAAAGCGGAGAAGAATTATCTATTGATCTAGTCACATATATATTCTTAGTTATTTACATATGTAAATGTGTCGAAGGCAACTCTTTGCTGCACTCCCTTCTGCCTACACTCTCAAGCACCTACACAAGTTACTTTAGTTATGAGTCAGTGTAGACAGTAGTCAGAGTAGAGCTGTCTATTAACCTATTCACATATGCATTCTTATATATATTTTTCATATTGCATTCTGTCCACTGTCTCATATTCTTATATCAAGTTCCTACACACTGCCCCTTTACCCATGAATCAATTTTTCTATTCCATTTAAGCTAATCACAAACATTTTCTCTCTCTTTTTCTTTATTTGCAGGTAAGCGCGATTAGATTGGTATTAAAAGTGTATGTATAAACATATAGATGCGATTAGGGTAAGTATAGGAATAGACTTATCAATTTGCAACTCGCTCTAATCGCTGCAGCCATAAATTATGGCTATAATGCGAGAGACTCTGCTCTCTAGCCTAAATGGGAGAAATGAAAATCCATAATCGGATTTGGCGAGAGAGAGAGCGTCGCCAGCGGGACATCTCAATTCGTAGTTGTTGTCGTCGTCGGGCTGCGAGAGTTCAAACCAAAGCACGATTGGTGCAATGCTGCCACGCAGCAGGACAACCAGCGGGAGGTACTCGAGCGGCTCAACACTTCCTCGGCCGCAAAATGTGCTCGAAACACCCGTTCGAAATGGCAGCAGATGTTTTTTGGTTTCAGATTTTTTTTCTTCTTTTTTTGGCAGCTTCTTCTACCACTAGAAATTGGGTCTACTGCGACAACTATCTATTTTTTCATTGCAATTATTTGTTGTTAATTAGTGGGGAGGAGAGAGAAAGAGAGAGTGAGGGAAGCTGATTTCTTTGGCATTCGCTGTGGCTCATTTGATTTGCAATTTATGAGTTTTATGAGTCCTTTTTGGCTGGCCGCACACCTTGCGCACGTCAAGGAGCAAATGTCCTTTCATGAGTACGTGCTCTCTGGTGGCCATTGTCCGCAAACGCAGTTTTACGACCTAAGGAACAGCCTGCGCTTTGTCCATTGTCTCTGCGATTGCCAATGCGTCCTTGCGCCCATTCAGCGGATGCCTTGAACATTTGCACTACTTGGGCCAGCAAAGTTTTTCTTTTGATTTTATGTCCATTTGTTGACATTTACGATGCAATTTTCGAGAAGCCCTTAAATCATGACGGCGCTCTAGGCCAATACTTTCCCCCATGCAATTTGACCCTCTTTCGTTGCCGCGAGCGTCGATTTCGCTTGGCCCAGTTTGATTAGCCTCAATTTGAGCCGCAAATCGTTTGGCCAAGCTGCACAGATTTGCATGTGAAAGGGACTGGGCTTGTGGGCTCTTGCTAAGTAGAGCATCCTTGTAAGTGGCAAAGAATTGGCTATCAAATGCTGAGAGTATAAGGTTTTGGCTATTGTTCTAATAGTTGATTGGTTTTTGAAGAAGAGGAATGCAGTGAATGAATGAGTAAAATAAATCATAACAAGTAAGTAAGAAAAGCCTCGTCGAATCTGTGTTTTTCATAGAATTTGGGGGAATTTGGCGC
Source organism: Drosophila pegasa (assembly GCA_035046225.1). Classification (NCBI taxonomy): domain Eukaryota; kingdom Metazoa; phylum Arthropoda; class Insecta; order Diptera; family Drosophilidae; genus Drosophila; species Drosophila pegasa. Next base: position 10,654,264 of record JAWNOD010000072.1, read on the forward strand.
CGGTATCCAAAATATAACAAAATTCAAAATTGCATAAAATAAATATAAAGCTAAATATAAAATTTGGTGTCTCTAGCTTAAAAGATAGGCGAGATATAATTTTTTAACTGAATTTTCATTTTGTTTTTAATCGATAACAATTAATTGGGGATAGTTATCGATTATTAAAAATAAACTTGATCATAACTTGCGCGTGCTATGCACGGACCTACAAAAAAATGTCAAGTCTCTAGCTCTTATAGAAGCCGAAATCGGCGCATTCAAACATACGGACGGACAGACAGATGGACAGATGGACAGACGGACGGACAGACAGACGGACATACAGACGGACAGGGCCAAATCGATTTCTCTTGTCGTCCTGATCAAGAATATATATACTTTATGGGGTCTGCCACGCCTCCTTCTGCCTGTTACATACATCCAACAAAAACATTATACCCTGATTTCCCATTTTCAATGAGCTCAGGGTATAACAAAGATTTTTTGTACATTTATTTATATATTTTATATACACATATATGTCTATAAAAACTCTGATTACCTTTCACTTATAGTTTTTATGCCATTTTTATAAGCTTTATTTCAAAAATATTTTACAAATATTTCCTCAAAATATTCAGAGCCCAATATTGTGTTATTTTAAGTGAAATTTTAATACGATATACAATGCATTGCTAAAATCCTTTCAGCCCACCTTTTGATAAAGCTGTAAGTCATTCAAAATATATATCCTCTATGGCTTCTCTTCAGATCAATCTATCATTAAATTATTCATAATAAATATAACTACTATTCCAAACCAGCTCCACTCATTGGACAACAATTTTCGCTTAATGCCTTGAATCATTGCAGTCAATCTAAAACCAAATCATGACTCAAGCTGTCAAATTAAATTTGATATAGTTTTGTTTACTTAAAGTAAATAACCAATGCCACTCAGTTTAGCTTATTAAATCTCCAAGACCACTTCTAATTGCTCTGCCCACATTTCTGATTAGCATTGTGCTCTGGCTTATCAAAAACATTCCACAAATTGCCTTTGTAAATACAATTTGCCACACTCTACCTTTACTTCCAGCTATTTCTTGGCCAAGCAAACTTGCCTTTGCCTTTGCCTTTGCCTTCACCACTTAAAGGCAGCCACAGCCGAGGCGCTTTAATTGGCTCTGCTTCTTGCTCGGCTCCTCAGGACTTTTATATTACTTCTCAGTGGCAAAGGCGAGCGCAGGCTTGCAGTTAATTGAAAAGTTTATGCGGCTGCCTTTTGGCAAGTCGCAAATATTTGCAGGCTCCTCCGCTCCAGTGGCACTCGAAGGCAACTACAGCAGGACGATGCAGGAAAAGGGGTTGCCTGTGGATGGCATTTGAGAATTTATGACAGGCGGCACTTGAGCGTGGAATTGTTAAGCACAGAAATTAAGATTCATTAGCGATAGAGAGGAGGATAGAGGGAGAGGGAGAGAGGGAGCGACAGAGATAGTTGAGCAGATAACCCTTGCTTAAACAATGCCGTCTGCTGCACATAAATCAAAAGTTTTTTTTTTTTGGCAAAAAGTTCTGATACGCAGATAAGTGGAAATCGAGGGCATGTTGCCTAGACAGCGAGAGGGAGAAAGAGGGAGAGAGAGTTTCCCTTTCGGCTCCAGTCGGTGCTTGTTTATTTAAAGATGTTTTCTCCCCATCCTCTTCTGCTGTTATCCTTGCTGCGCATTAAATGAGTTTTAATTTGAAACGTAGTTGCGACGCGGCTGCACAGCGACTCAAGGATGAAGGCAATGCGTCGGGTATGCCAAAGATGCTGAAGCGTATGTAACAGCAGCGAGAGCTAAGACTAGATATGAGAGCTTAGCTAGAGAGTATCTGCCAGCTGGTGGCACCCTTTGACTTTTCATTTTTTTATTATTCGTAATTGAGCAACGCAATTTACGCAAAGTCGCGTTCTATAGGTGCGCTGTCCTGTAAATGAACAACAGGAGCAGCAGCAGCCAAGGAGGCTGAAGGATGCTGAACGATGCTAAAGGCAGCTAAAGGTTGCCGCCGCCGTGTTCTGTTTTTTCTTTTTTTTTCAATTAAGGTTGACATGTGTCTGCGTTGCTCTCACAAAAAATTTGTTGCCCTGCGACAAGTCAAGCTGAAAATTGCGCATTTGAGCCCAGCGCTAGGGAAAATTGATATCAGAGAAATCGGTTTGATTTTCTTTCATTTTTTTGAGGGGGTTGCAAGAGTTTCGCCTAACAGGATTACCAGGCACTTGCATCTTACCCATAGACGAGCATCGACGAGACTATGCAACATCGCCTTCGTCTCTTGACAGCCAGCTGGGCTGCCTTGATTTGGGGCGGGGGATATCAATCAATTTGATGCTCTGCTGCATGTTTTAATTGAACAAATTCCCTCAAGCCAAGCCACTGTTAAACAGTTTGCAATTGAGGCGAACTTTTCTAGGCGGAAGTAATAGCTCTCGAGTGGAGCTGGAAATTCGAAAATCAATAAGAATTTGTTTGATGGAAATTGCAGTGTCTTTAAGTTCCTATTATAGAAGTAAAATTTCAACGAAATTTAGTCAACAACAATCTCACAACAAGAACGCCTAAGAGCTTCTCATTTGTCTCCTCTTTCTTATTCAAAACTTTCTTTCGGTAAGTCGCAGAGTAGAACTTTGAGCAACTGCCGAAATGAGCTTGATAAAAAATTAAATTATTTTGCAAGGATTCTATTACAAAGTTTCAAATGATTTGTGATTTTATTTGTTTCTAATACCTAAGTTATCGAACAGCTTATCTATTAGCATGCCACACCATTTACCGTTGAGCGAAAGGATAATGCGATAGCCATAAATCGATGCTGGTAGCTGCGATTGTCGAGCGCTAACAAACCCGAGCCAATTGTGGCCAGCCCACATATGAAGGCCCGCTGCGTGCCGCTGCACGCCGTCAGTCAATCAATCAATGCTCTGCAATTACACTTCGATTGGCCGTGGTTAAGCCTGGCGTGGCTTGCCGGCAGTCGATCGGGCAAACACAGTTCATAGATGACTTATTGGACTTTTGACAGCTGTCAAACCAGAGCTAAAGAAGCGACGGCGCACACTTGCCGACATTAGCATGACAATGGGCGAGCGAGGTAGCTGCCTAGCTGCAGCTAGACGGGGCAGCTGTCTCAAGGTATTTGATGTGACATTTTTGTCAAATGTTTACACCTTTAACCCTTTGGCCGGCCATTGTCTGCGAGCGGGCATCTGCATGGGCACCAAGGGGTTACAGGATCAGCAACAGCAGCAGCAACAGCATCAGGATCAGCAACAGCATCTCACACGAAATCAGGCCAAGCAATTGTCATTGAATTGTTGTTGCAATGTTTTGTTAATTTTATGTTTAATTAGCGGCATTTGTTTGGATTTGTTGGGCTTAACGGAGCAGAACGAGGCCGAGGAGAGGTGATATATGTGCAAAGGAATTTATGGAGGGATCTACACGGCGTGCTCTTTGCTTAAGTATTTCAGATTTAGCTAAAGGCTTCTAGATGGGAAGTTACGAAGGAAGAGTTTTTTATGATCTTTCCTTGATTCAAGTTAGGCGAAATCTATCCTGCTTTTCCTCAAGTTAGACCTTCCTATCTATAAAGGAATTTTGAATTTCAGGAAGTATTCCATAAAGATTGTCCTATATGAAGTATAATCTTTCCTTTATCGAGAATTATGAAGTGATTTGCATAGAGTTTGCCTATGTTAAGAATGCTCTTCCCCAAGTTAGACCTTCATGAAGGGTTCCATAAAGGTTGCCCTGTATAAAGCAGGATCTTTCCTTCCTCAAAATTATATTTCGCATAGGTTTTCCTATATAAAGAATGCGCTTAGTGAGACCTTCTGCTATTTATGATTGAATCTTGAATTTCATGAAGTGTTCTATAAAAATTGCCCTACATGAAGTATGATCCTTCCTTCATCAAAAGTTATGAAGTGACTCCCATAGCTTTCCCTCTGTTCTTACCCAGTTTAGACCTTCTGCTATCTATAATAAAATGTATTATTTTACATACATTTTTTAGCTCTATAAGCTATATCAAATATCGTCTCGCATAGCTCTATCTATCTTTATAATTATGTTATTTCCCAAGTTATCAACGCCTGTCTGCCGACTGCAGCAACAACAAACCCAACTCAAAACATTCATCAAAATTATGTCAAATCATGCGAGCGGCTGCTGGAAAAAAAAACGGAGGAAAATGCTAATGAAAATCAATGCAAAAGTGCATTAAAATAAATTTCATTGCCAAGGCGAGAAACCGCCAAGACTCGAGTCAGACTCGGCAGCTGCCACATGAAGCTGTCATGTAGTTGGTCTCGTCTAAGACACACGCAGTCAGTCGCCTGACAGGCAACAGAATATCCGAAATTTTGCTGCAGCGTCATCTCCTACGGCCCTTCGGCTCATCATAATTTTCTTGCGGCTGCCTTCGGCTGATTTGCATTTTTAATCTCATAAGGATGCTGCCAGTTTCATTGTCCCTTGCCATGTTTTCCTTGCGGTTGCCGCCAGCTGAACAGATCCACAAAAAAAGATCGTCTTTGAAAAAAAAAACAAAATCGTGTAATAGAAAAAAATGTGTGTGAGTGTGTGTTGTGCCTTGGTTTGTGATCTACATATGTTTAATCCTGGATTTGTAACACGCCAGAGCCTGACTCGCTCGCCTGTATAATCCTGTGTCTCCTGCCTGTCTGTCAGTCAGCCTGCCTGCCCTGACTGGCCCGTCTGCCTGTCTGTCTCCCTGTTATGCTTGAATAATTACTCTAATTAAAAGTGTTTCGATTTCAGCTTTAGCTTTCATCTTCGTCTGGCTTAGGCCTCAAGCGGATTTCCTTTCTGGGATCGTTTCTTTTCGATTCTTATCTCAATGAACTGCGCCTGAGTCGATCGAGTCTTTGATTTGGGTTATTTGCCGAGCGAATGTGTTTATACGAATTTTAATTATCTGCGCCACAAATAGTTTAGATAAGATCTGACTTTGAGCGATGTTGTGCTCTGTGGATGTTGTGACAATTTACATGAAATGAATCATTTATTTGCCTTACTTTACATATTACCCCCTTTTTTTGAGAGGGAATTCAGGGTGTAATAGTTTTTTTTTTCCTTTTCTTTAATTTAAGTTTCTAGTAAATTGTTAGCTGAGCAGTTGTTTAAGAAACTTTGTTTATATAAGAGAAGATTAATGGGAATTATTCTATATTTGTATACTCGTTCACAAAGCGAAGAGAGTATATTTGGTTCAGTAAGGAAATTTGTATATCAATATTTTTAAAGAGTTCATTTGAGGCTGGAAACGAGATGATAAAAATATGAGTCTAAGGCAAGGCAGGACAAAATACTGTAGCTCATCTTTTTCTAGCGAGAATCTATAAATTTACAAAATTTTCATCTACGTTGATCTTCGCTATAGAAAATATAGATAAAAAAACTTCAGATTTCGTTTAAGATATCTTTCAACTCTACTCAACTCTACATTACTCGTGGTTAAACCTCATTTCTGTTAACTTTTTCCGACAGTTGCCGATGGCTGAGTGAACTTTAAGTAGTTTCGTATGACAGTTGCGTCCGTATCAAAGATGCGATTAGAGAGCACCGCATCCAGCTCAAACAATAGACAAAAGCCGATGTAATCGATCTGTTACCAAAGAATTGTCCAAGCACTTCACTAAATAAATCATGGAAAACTGAATGAGATCAATGCCGAGACAACGCAAATTATGTGAAAGTAATTTCCTAGATGAGAGCACATTGATAAAGAACAGAATTGAAAGCAGATGAAAAAGAAACTGTAAACGATCTTGAAAAAAAAAGACTGTACCGTTAGCTAATAGCCTACCCTCTGACCATTGTCATTTTGTGATGTCATCAAAACTCAATCAATTTGCGGTTGAGAAAAGTTGAAACACTTTTCTTTCACTCTTATTTTTTTTTGGCTGTCTGCTATGATTTATTTGTGACGCTTCAGTGGTTCAGTGGTGCAGCGGTGCAGCGGCATATTTAGCTTGTTGCACTTGAGTGCAACATGCAATGGCCATGTCCTGGCCACAGGACACCAGCAGATCATTAATCATGCCCCTAGAGGAAGCTGCCGTTGCCGTTGGCGTTGCCTCCGCTGCTGCTAATGATGATTTCACATTTCAGCATTTTTTCGCAAGTAACGTTAGACATGCGCATAACCCACACTAAAACCACACAATTTTTGCCGGGTTCAGATTTTAATGTTCATTGAACTTGAGTTCACACTTTCAGAGAGTTGTCAATCGAGTTTATTTCATTAATCATTCAATGTGTCTCATTAGAGCTCAGATTTTGATATTTAATGTTGTAGCTCAATATGAATTGAGGTTTTTTCCGTTGATATTTTGCATTTTATGCATAGAAAACTGTGGGAAAAGTTTAGAAACATTTTTGGGATATGTTAAAGTAAGCAAAGATTGGGTTTTAATTTGCGCTAAATTGGTTTTGATTCAGTTTATATTATTTAGCAAGGAGAGCAAACCTTAAATAAATTAGCTAGCAACGTTATATAGTATTAGTTCCAACTTACTTGACTTATTTCTGATTGCAAAATATCATCAACAGTTAAATATTTACTACGAAAAGTTTTTTTTATTTATTTAAGCTTTAATTTCTTACAAAAAATGTCTGTATATGTCTATGTAAATTATATTTGTCTATCTCTGCTTAGTTGTCTCTTTTCTTGTCTCTGCAACATAATCAAGTTTGATTTGATCTGGGCAAACAGCTTTAATGACTGCATAAAATAATATATTTATTCCGACATACATTTTACACGCCTCAATGAAGGTGAAATACCTTTATTTTTATGTTTTTCATACAATTTACATTGTATTACATACATTGCGCTCAAATATTTGTTGTTGCTAAGATGATTTTTGACGATTCAGTCGTTAAATTTATAATACAATACTAATCATGACTGATAAATATGATGGAATCAATCAGCTTTTTGGGTAGACGTTATAATTTGTTCTATTTCTAGTTAAAGTAAATACTTAAATAAATCCGATAGAAGGTTCAATCTTAGCTTTAGCCTTAGCCTAGCCTTCGCTTAGCCTAGCTTTAGCCCCAAGCTCAGACTGAGCCTTAACCTTAGGTTCAGTTAAAGCTTAGGCTTGTCCTTATTCCTAGCGTTAGCCTTACCCTCAGCAGTAGCTGTAGCCTTTGGCCTCAGTCTTAACCTTAATCTTAGCCTTAATCCTAGCCTTAGAGTTAGCCTTAGCTTTAGCTATAGCGTTAGCCTTTTCATCAGCATTAACTCTAGAATTAGTTCTAACTTTAGAATTAGTTTAAGCTAGTCTTAGCTAGTCTTAGCTTTATCTTCAGCCTTCACCTTGACCTAAGTCGTAAGATCTTCCTATTGTCGGTCGGTGATTTGTTGTTTTCCTTTTGTAAACAGGAATCTTAATCACATAATTATGTTCTGCTATAAATCTTCGTCGTTCTTCTCATCGATAGGCGTTTGTTTATGCTCATTTTATTCACGGTTCAACCACACCTTTCCTGTTTTTTCGCTCCATCTTTCGACCTGTTTATGTAAATAGAGTCTGAAATTGAGAAAACTCCCAGTAAATCTGTAGATCGCGCAGCCACGCCCCTCAATCACAAGCAGAGCTTGTTGTCGACCCTGAAATGCACCAACAGAAAGCCGCAGGGCAGGTTCCCTATTCTCAGTTCTCGATTCTCAATTCCCAATTCCCGTTTTCCAATTTCCATATGGGTTTTACTTAGGGCTGTACTTCGCTCTCTCGATCGACCGCCAACTGTGCGAGGGCACAATTATTAGCACTTAAGCGACACATTTGGTGCCTACAACAGCAACAGCTATGCGTATCCTTTGCCACATCCTCTGGCGTCCTGGGACAACCCTTAAAGGCAGCCGGCACAAGTGTCGATGACACTTGGAGGGATTTTCGAGCTGAGCAACCGCAGGATACCTTGGGCGAAAAAATGCCAATGCCAATGCAACGTTGCATGTCATGCAGTGCATGTGTGTGCGTGTGTGTGTGAGTGTGTGTGTGTGTGTCAGGTAAAGGGTTAAGACGCGCCTCCCTGGGGCACGTCCTGACAAACACTTAAGCCAAAGTTAAACGCTTCGAGTGTCGTATTTTTGTTTTTGTTTTTTATTTTTTGTGTAGAGCGACGTGCTCCGGTTCTTGTGATGCCCTAACTTGCGGTTAGTTTAGCTGAGTCATGCAGTGTGTCAGGGAGTTAGGGAATGAATGTGGCATAAAGAGGTTTATCTGTAGTGCCAATCAGTCAAGATCAAGTTGGTTTCTGTGCGAGTATCAAATGAAAGTTCAGATTTCTTGAGCAAGCTTAGCTTTCTACGTGTTTCACTAGATCTAAGAGTTGACTAGATTCTAAAACTTAATCATATAAATAACTATGTATATAACATATAGAAATATAGAGACATACCTATATATCAAAATTTTTACTAAAATTTCATAATCAATTTCAACTATTGCAAACCTTTCATAAATAAATTTCCCTTTATCCATTCACTCTTGACTCAAAATAAACAACTATCAAGGGTAGAGCATTTCCTATTCGGCTTCCACTCCGTTCAATGCCCTTCCATTTTCTTCCATTTGCTTCTACTTGCACAGCAGTTGTCCTGGCTCCTGCAATTTCGCATTCAATTCGCAATCCAAATCAATAGCGACAAATAAAAAATAAAATGTTCCTCAAGAAAGTTTTGCTTTTAATTCGCTTAAATTGCCAGCAGGACATGGCCCATTGTGTGCGTGTGTGTTTGCGAAATCCTTAAAGGATTGCCTGCCTACTCTGTGTGTCGCTCGATTGTTTTTTGTTGGCCCCGGTCTGTTGTCACAGCTAAAGCGCTTTAATTTTGATTGCATTCGATTTGTTGTTGTTTTTGTTTTCGGTTCCTGTTCCTGTTCTTCGCCCTCGTCTTCGTCCTCGTCGGCTGCTGTTTGCACAACTCTTTGACAAATTCGCAGCCTTGTTCCGTGCCCGGGGCATCCTTTTTACGTGCGCGTCTTCGGCATCCTTTTGGCAATTTTATGCAGCGCAAGGATTAACTATTTAGGCATTTGTTTGCTCCCCTGTCACGGGCAAGTAGCCCAGATCTTGGGCTCTTTCGGTTCCTCCGCGTTTTTCATTTTATTTTTTTTGCCGCCTCTTGTTTGTGGGATTTCAATTTATTTGGTTTGCGTTTTGTGTGTGAACAGTTTGCGAGTTGTTTGTAACAGTTATTATAGGATTTTGGCTAGGCAAAGTGGGGTTTCACTATGGATAGAGAGGGGGTAGATGGGAAGGGAAAGAGTTACTCGACATATGAACAAAACATTGAGCAGGAAAATCAATAATATCTCAGACAATTCCATTAAAATTTGCTTTTATTCGGAGTTTATTAAAAGGGCGGAGCTGGCGTTAGGTATGAATTGGGCTTATACACTGCGCGTCATCAGGATAGCGCACCCTTCATTTTCTTCGTTAATGCTGAATATTTTCTATATCGTTCGAGATATCGTTCTAATTTTTTTTCCTATTGGACTCTGTTTTATTTACTTTTAAGTGAAAAAAATTGAGCCCTGAAAAATTCTTGGAAATATTTTTAAAAATTCTTTGAAAAAAAGCCTACAAAAAACGGTTGCTAAAAGTTGTTCATCAGGATAGCGCATTTAAATTCAATTGTTGATATCTCGCTCAATTTGGCAACTAGAGCTACCAAATTTTTTTTGTAGGTCATAAATATGATCTTTGTTAAGAATAAGTTTACTTTATGAAGAAATTTACTTTAGTTTTTTAAGGAAAAATCAAAGATTGAAACATACTTTGATTCTTCACTCTTTTAGCCAAAAATCATTATATAAATCAACAGACATGGTGAAACTATTCTATATTTTCTTGGAAATTACGAATTCTGTTGAAAAAAATACATTGGCAGCAATAGGTAGAGCAGATAGGCGATTTATACTGGGAAAAGTACTTAACTCGCCCAACCTGACTTCGCATATCCAGGGAAAAACTGGTGTTATTTCGACTTTCTTAATGATTTAAAGATTTATTTATAAAGCTCTAGATCTGCACTAACTAAAAAAAAATATTAACAACCACTTTATAGTGTTCCAAAAGAAATTCGCTTTAATTTGCTCCAACACATTTGAAGTTGCTTTCTCCGTAGCTCTGTGTTGTCTTTTCAGATGGCAATAATTCTAATTTAGGAGGACCCGATGGGTATTACTATTTTTTTTCCTGATCTACATTAGGAGGATCATGATTTAGATATCCTGAACAGCCAGGTTTGTGGTGGAGTGGGGTGGTGAATTTTATAAAAATATGGCACCTATAAAGTGCAGTTTTTGAATTTTAGTTTGAATGCAAGTTAATTACAAAAGGCTTTTGAAAACTACTTTTCATTACTTTTAAAAGTACTTTTAAAACGTGTTATTGATATTTCCGCATGATACTATCTAAATTGACACTGGCTGGTCATCGAAATTCTTTATTTGCAATCAAAGCGTGGAAGTCTGTGAGAAGAGACGTTACTCTCCAGGCTTAAATATCAACCAGAACGTTTGGAAATAGTTGTGAATAAATGTGTAAGCCTTTGATAATCAATAAAATTTAAAATTAGAGTTAGTTTAAGTCATAAAATACATTGGGTCCAGCGATTTTGGTCTTTATAGTCGATAATCAAAAAAATCTTTGATTTTTCCTTAAAAAACTAAAGTATATTTCTTCATAAAGTAAACTTATTCTTAACAAAGATCATATTTATGACCTACAAAAAAAATTTGGTAACTCTAGTTGCCAAATTGAGCGAGATATCAACAATTGAATTTAAATGCGCTATCCTGATGAACAACTTTTAGCAACCGTTTTTTGTAGGCTTTTTTTCAAAGAATTTTTAAAAATATTTCCAAGAATTTTTCAGGGCTCAATTTTTTTCACTTAAAAGTAAATAAAACAGAGTCCAATAGGAAAAAAAATTAGAACGATATCTCGAACGATATAGAAAATATTCAGCATTAACGAAGAAAATGAAGGGTGCGCTATCCTGATGACGCGCAGTGTATATACACATTGAATAGTTATGGGAGGAGTTATGGTGGAAGTTATTGAAGATGAGGGCCAAGTGTTCATTAATTAGATTCAAAGTATATCTTTACATAACTTGATTTGCAAAAAAAAATTTAAAGACTTCAAATATCTATAGATTTATCGATTTCCTTGATTATAGATATCTAATCTATAGACAAGGCTCTAATAGTGATCGATAACTTATCGATAAATATGAAAATTGTATTACTTAAATCCCTGTATATATTCAATTGAATCTAATTAAATTGTATGTATATATATTGAATGTATATGAACTTTAAGTTGACTTATATAGATATTAAGGGCATTCCTTTCACTTAATAATACTTTAACAAATTTAGATAGTTCGTAGCCAGCTATTTCCCAGCTTTAGTTTTCTTATTAAAAGGGCGGAGGTATAGGTATGAATGGGTTCGTATATACACATTGAACAGTTATGGGAGGAGTTTTAGTAGAACTTATTGAAGATGAAGATGATGATTCATAAATTAGATTTAAAGTATGTCTTTTCATAACTCTTTTTTGCAGAAAAACATTTAAAGACTTTTCAAATACCTATGAATATTAGACGGCGATGGAAATATGTTTTTTTTATGATTTCTTTATCTAATCTAATCTTCAATAGTTATCGATAACTTATCGATAAATATGAAAATTGTATTATATAAATCCCTGTATGTATTCAATTATATCTCATTAAATTGTATGTATATATATTGATTGTATATGAATTTGAATTTGACTTATATAAACATTAAGGGCATTCCTTTCACAAATTTATATAGTTCGTAGCCATAAGCTAAACGTCAGCTATTTTCCATCTTAAGTTTCCTTGCTATCGATTCAAATGCCTCTGCAGTTCAGCAGTTCCGCCTCTCGGCTGTCGTAAGCCTCAACCTGATGGGTTTTTACGAATTTCGGATGCGCCTCTGGCTGGGCGTTGATTATTGCGACTGTTTGACGTTGACAGAATGTCAGTTGCAGGATTTATCGGCTAACTGCCTACCTGATGTTCATTCACTGACTGTCTGCCAAAACTGCGAATGCTGGAAATTCCCTTGGCCATTTTTGCGGGCCGTTTGAGCCTGATCCCTGGCAGCGCTGCAATTTGCCGTCACAAGTAATTAGTTGGCTGTCAGCGTTGTTGGTCTGTGGCAAAAAGGATTTGCCATTTAACGTGTCACAATGAGGCCAGCACCTGCGCAAACACATGGCTAGCATCGGGTCGGGGCGCGCGCCTGAGGCAAGGAGCATCATTTTTCCTCTTCCTCTTCTTCTTGGAAATGTGTTGCAGCCTACTTTGATGAAATGTTAACGTCCAAATGAGAAATTGCATGTGCTGCCTGTGTTTGCGCATCATTTCATGTATCCTGGCCAGGCCAGCCCAAAACTGGGCTAAGCACAAAAAGGATAACAGCGGCAGACAGTCAACAGCATCCAGCGACAGCAGCAGCAGCTACAAAATGAGTTTTGCTCTACATTGATGAGCCTGCAGTGTGTGTGTGTGAGCTGAATGTCCTTTGTGTCCTGCATTGTGCATGGAAAGTGGGTCGGCGGTTTGTTGTCGCAAAAGCTGTCGCACTCCATTGAATGCAACTGACAATGACGACTAGACAAGGCGCTCCTCGCTTCGAATCGACTCGACTCGCCTCGCCTCCCTCGCCTCGTCTCATTTTCCTCTCTCAATCTGACGGCAAACAAATTAGCCTAAACGAGTGGGTTTTTCTTCTCTTTATCCTAAACACATCTCTTGTTGTCTTCTCCCACTTCTCCTAACTCAACACACACCCTCAATGCTTGGGGCGTTGATTTACGAGCTGCCTTTGAGCATGTCTATCACAGCTGTTGGCAATCGTCGATCGATCGTCGCTGCTCTGTGTGACGATTTCCTTCCGATAATTGATCTTGATACTGCAAAGGAACCGTGACAATTCGCAATTAAACTTTTTATTGAGTGTATCAAATGAGAAGGTCTGTGAAAGATGTGTGACAGAATGGCGGCGGGCAGAAAGGATCGGGCTGATGGAATGAGGCGAAGGTGCTATATCAAGGTGCGGAAATAAGAGCAAGACCATATAGGCGTTAAGCTTCCAAGGCGAATCATTTGTTAATCTGAAACCTATCTTAAGACTAAATTTTATTAGTATATTTTATTATTTATTAATTTTATTTTGTTTAATATAATATTTTTATATATTATGTATCATATGTGTAAATGAAGATTTTGGTTGTATTTATATATTTTTCCTATGGGAAAAATTGTTTATGCATACCAAACCAAGTCTCTATATCCTTTCTCTTCTTCTCTCCAAAATCTCTCTCTGCTCCTCTAGCTGTCTGTATATCTATCTTTCTATCTATGTCTGTCGCTTCCCCCCCTCTCTCTCTCTCTTCTCGGTCTATCTCACTCTCTTTTCTTAGGCTCTCTCTCTCTCTCTCTCTCGCTATCTTCATCTCTCTCTTTCTTTGGGGCTTTGCCCTGTGTTTCTCATTCTCCTTTGCTGCCTCACTCTCTGTCTTCCCCTTTGCTCCTTTTTCTCTCTCTCTCTCTCCCATTCTCTCCCTCCCTTGCCAGTTTCAATTATTTTCATAAAATTACAGAAATCTTTGTCTTTATTTGCATACGAATTTATGTCTCTCAATTATCTTTAAGTGTTCCATTTAAATGTAGGAAGGACACTCTGCCATTGCATGCAGTAGGCATATTAAAAATAACGATTTCATACCATTATTTGCGAAATTGGTTCAATTATGCGGAATTTACGTCTAAATGGCATTAAGACAGAAACCTTTTACGAGCTCCTGCTCCTGCACGTGATTTGAGTTAATTTCCTTGAAGGAACTGTATAATTGGCATATGCCAAGCAATTGGCTGCAGTTGCCCGTCGCCAGTTGCCAGTTGCCGGCAGGGACAATGACCGACGCCAACTGGATCTATGAATATATATATATACAGAATATGAGTTAATGCGGAGGCATATGCACCTTTTTGGCCATGCAATTGCGGCGCACATGTCCTGGCCAAGAGTCGAGGCCTGCTGCGGAATGCCTTGCGTGTCGAATGGCTGTCGAGCGGCAGTCCTCCGGCCACCCTCCCGCTGCGCGTGCACGAGACACGGACACGGACACGCGTCATATTTTAATTATGACAGCCGCTCGAGCGGTCAGTAAGTCAGTCAGTCAGACAGAGTCCGAGACAGAGAGAGACAGAGAGAGAGAGAGAGAGTCGGACAGCAACCCCTTAGCGCTGCAATGACCCAAAGGCAGGAAACAGGATATGCCACACGGATGCAGCGGCAGCAGCCCCGGAACTCTCACCTTTGTTGACAGATTAGTGGCGATCGCAGCGCAACATAAACTTGACATATTTATTTGACACTTTGATTGTTCTAAGCTTGTCATAATTTTTTGATACGCCACGGGACGCACACACACACACACACACATACGGGGGCTAAAGCCTAAAGCCATACAGCACAGGCACGTAGCATTCACATTTTTGTAAGTATAGTAACTTGCAGGGTTTGAATCTTTTATTCTGTGATTTGTTATGCATAGTTGAAGCGAGCATATTTATCTTGAAGGTCTGCAGCTAGGCTGGTATAAGCAATGAGAGTTTATTAATAAGAAATTAGTTTTATTCATATTTATCTCTATCAGAGACTGAGCTTTAGATTGTAGTTATAGGAGATGCCTAGGAAAGCTTTTGCCTATGAGTGGGCCAAGTTACCGTCAAGTTACATTCTGGCACTGTCTATAGTCCATAATCAAAGCAATAGGTGGTCATATCCAGTCAGATTGAATTGATTCTGAATTGTCGTTCTTTAAAATAAATAAATATCAGTTTCTAGCCTGAATGTATAGACTTTTTCATAGGCAACTGCGTCCTGTAAGCTCTTCATTCTACGGAAATCAAGCATGTTTAATTATAATTAATATATAGATATTAATTATATTAATATAGATATTAATTATAATTAAGCATGCTCGATTTCTGTAGAATATCTATAGAGATATTCTACTCAAAAGGAAATCTGCTGGGCGATTACTGCTACACTTCTTTTATATATACTAGATATGTTATATGAATATGGCATATGTCCTAAAGCAACTTAGTTTTGCTATAATTTTCTAGAAGAAATATGCTCTATAAGCTGATCAAGTCAAGCTCAACAACAACTAGTTGTCAAGTTAGTCTGTTAGTCCACTACCGCCTGCTTCGCTCTTTAGGTGATCTTAGAGTAGTTTAGGTAGTTGCTAAGCATGTTGAAATACACTAAATAAAGTCGAACAGCTCTTCACGAATTTGAGGTAGGCCTCGCTCTTTAGTCTTTAGCATAACTGCTACAGGCTCTAAAGTACAGTCAATCCATATTCTTATTAATTTATAGCATTATAACATGTTATTTCTAGAATATTTGATATGGATTTTGCCTACCTAGGCTTTACCATATCTACAATATAAAGTCGCCACTCTAGACAATGCATATTCATATAAATATGAATTCATTCCCCTCTCGGATATATCAAATAGTCGAGAACTGTCTGCATACATTTCTTATAGACTCTATAAGATTGCCTAAGTCTTAGTATATTCTTAGCATTACCTAATCATATCTACCATACAGACTTACTCCTCTAAGCGGCAATTCCTATTCATATTCATGCACAGTCACAGTTCCAGCTACATTCGCTTCTAGGATATCAGCGAGTCGAACAGAGTTTTGCTGCCCTGCATATTTTGCATAGCTCGCCACGTTCTTTCATGTATTGTATGTTCGCAGGGCGCGCGCGTTAAACAAACTCGAACTAATGAGTTCACTTTTTCCATTTACTGGAACAGCTTTGCCAATTATGCGGGACATGCGCAAAAAACTGGGCGAGAATGCAGCGAAATAGGGAAAAAATTAATGTAATAAAGTCAAGGTGCAGCAGAAATTGCGCGGCACTTGACGCACGAGCCGCTGCAGCAGGGCGTGGCAGGCGAGAGGCGGGGGCTGCGGGCTGACTGAATGCACATGCCCAAGCAGCGGGCAGTCTGTGTGTGTGTGTGTGCGAGTGTGTGTGAGTGTGTCGCGTGTTCACTTTAATTTCATTAGGCATTGCATTGCTGCTCATTACAGCTCGCATTTTAATGAACCCCCCTCGCATTGTTGTGCATATCCTGTGGCAGGATTTCTGCGCGCTGCAAGCGACGCGCAGGCGCGGACAGTTTAAATGCCCTGACGCTTTAGGGGTTGCTTGCAGTGCACCCCACCCCACGCCGACTCTCTGCTCGCCGCTTGACCAACGGTCAATCCTTGTTTTCGCTTTTCTCTTTATTTTTTATCGCTGTTGTAGTCGACTTTTTAAGCTTTCAGCTTGTAATATCTGTAATAGGGTAGCATTTGCCACCCCTGTTTGATTGATTGATCTCGGGCTGACCGTTGAGTGTCGGCAGCGACAGCGACCGGCGGCTGGCGGCTGGCGGCTGCGCTTAATGGTCATCAGGCCTAATGTCATTTGTCAATCTGTTCATTAGAGTCGCCTAAATATAGACATATCGCAGCTATTTGCTCTAAACGGAGAGCCGGACAAATGCTGCACTCGAAACTGGAGTGTTTTTTTCTCATTTTTCGCTGTTGACTGATATTTGCTATCATTAGAGTTCATTAAGATTGAGGCACAGCTGCATAGAGATACTAAAAAAGGTTTTTTTGTTGGCTGATTTAATCAAGCTTTCAGAGTTTATATATATATATATATAAAGAGAGAGAGATTTAAATATATATAACATATATAGATATTGCAGCCTGTAGCTTCAAATTGTCTACAAACAATCTATCATATTTTCTGATTCTATGAAATCGCATAGGGTTCTTAGGGTTCTTTCTCTTATTTGATTGCACCTCGTATGTGTAAGATGCTGGAGTAGAAAATTATGCATTTCAAATTTTGCATTTATATGCCTCTAATGTAACATTCAAATTGTCTCACTTTTTAGGATTTTCCTCTGAAATGGAAAGAATATTAATTTATACTTGAGAAATATTTATAAACATTTATAAACAGGCAGTATTTTCGAGTGTTAGATAGCCAAAGACATTTATGGACCAGGCATTAAAGAAGATTTTTAGCGCAGTAAAACTGAAACTCAAATCTGGATGTAGAGGTTCAAAAAGCATAGTCTGAATCGCGTTTATTAAAAGATATTTTTGTTTGATTAAAATGAAAAATAAATATAATATAGTATATTCTCCAATCTAATAATCTAAAATCTATAGATATTACATTAATGCATAGTAAATTCAAGTTGTTGTGCTCTCCATATATTTTATTGCTTCAAATTTCCACTTTAATCATAAAGATCATAGGCTAATTCGCGTTTATTAAAGGATATTTGTGTTTGATTAAAATGAAAAATAAATATAATATAGTATATCCTCCAATCTAATAATCTAAAATCTATAGATATTACATTAATGCATAGTAAATTCAAGTTTTTGTGCTCTTCATATATTTTATTGCTTTAAATTTCCACTTTAATCATAAAGATCATAGGCTAATTCGCGTTTATTAAAGAATATTTTTGTTTGATTAGAATGAAAAATAAATATAATATAATATATTCTTTAATGTAATATTCTTTAATTTACATTATTGCATAGCAAATTCAAGTCAAATATATTATTGCCTCAACAGCCCTTTTACAATTTCCGCTTTAATCATAGCTAACCACATAAACCTATTATAAACATTCTTTTCACACTCAAAAGGGGCATAATATATATTCCCAAGCAGTTTAGAACTGCTAAACTAACCCTGTCTAATCCATTGCTATCCCATTAGCATAAGCACATCCACTGCTATTATCATATTTAGGCAGTAAACCATTTTACATGCATGATATAATAACTATGCCCATCACAAATATGCTGACACACTTTATATAAATATATACACTTAAGTACATATGCTATGGTGATACACTTCGCCCCCGACAACATCTCGTTGGTTCACTTCTGCCAGGCGAAGCATCAATTAGTTTGCATAACGCGTGTTTTTACTTTCCCATTCGACTACAGTTGACTACACTGCGGCTCTCGGTGGGCCTCTCTCGGTGGGTCTTTGGTCAGCGGCAGCTGTAATAACCAAAACATGAGCTAACCCATGATATCTAGCAACTTTTTTCATCACTTTCACGCACACACACAGACACACACACAGACAGCAGCAGTCGCTGAGGCGCTGCTTTAATCCCAGCAGCTGCTGCTGTTGTTGTTGCGGCTGTTCCCATTTACAAGCAGCCAAAATAAAAGCATGTAAGTGCGATGTAAATGAGTGTGCATGACTGGAAGATACCCTGCATGTAGATTTGAGTTTATTTAAGATATATCATATATATGCTGATAGATATTATATGATGATATAGAATCCGAACACTTATCTCAGCTTAGCTTAAGCCTGTTTGTCTAGAAAAATTTGTATAGCTCTATTTTGATTGAGCTGAAATTTTAAGAGCTTAAAGAAGACATATAAGACTTATTTTAAATTAAAAGTCAAGATTCTAACTCTGAGGTTAGTTGATTTCAGGCTTAAGAGGAGAAAAATGAATTGCGCAGAATTTTCTAATGGAAATTTCTGGGTGAGAAGCAATAGACAAAGGCTTTTACTTGTAAGTTTATTCTAATTTACCTGAGAAATCCTCAGGTAAGCTTCTGCAATCGAAGTATCATATCAATATTTAATTAATCTCTATAAATATTAATCCACAATCAATTCATAAATATCTTCACTATAAAATTTCCATAATTTATTCACTGCAAACAAGTCAGTTTTCCTTCACAACCCAAATCCCCGAAACCACCCCATTACCATTGATGTACAGGGTATTTGACAGGCTCGCGTCTAAGCATCCTCCACTCAGGTCCAAGCGCAGCACTTTGAAGTAGGTGCTGTCTATGCAAACGTGAATGGCAAATGGAAATTGGGAAAAGTGGAAAATGCAAAAGTGGAACTGGACTCTGGGCTGATGTTTTGATGCTCGTTGCCGGCCGCTAAATGGGCTGTTTTCTGTTTTTTTCTTCTTTAATCTAAAATTTCATAACATCTAGATATGAGCTTTGTATTATTATCAGATGCTGGCTGCAGGCTTTGGTCCACATTGATCCCAGCCGCAGGCGGCGAGACGCGCGCTGCATGCTTAATGTGATGTGTGCACGGCGAGTGTGAGCTGTGTGTGTGTGTGGATAGCAGGCAGATAACAGTTGGACAACCCCTTTTGACAGTTCTAATTCCAAAGCCTAGCTGCCACCCTATTTATCCCCCTTCCCACTCGCCCTGCCCACTAATGAGCACACTTGAGCAATTCGAGCGCCTGCTGCAGTCAGTGGCATATTATTTGTTTTTTTTTTTTTTGCTGCAGCTAAATGAACGCTAATGAAGTGAGCGACGTCCTGCAGCAGGACATGACATTGTGCATCCATCAGGCAAATCAAAAACTCAACGAAAAGTGCCCGAATTGTTGACAAAGCTAGACGAAGTGTGAATGCGCTTGCTGTGAAAGGGGGATGGGAGAAATATGAGGAATTCTTGATAGAGAATAAATAGAAAATAGATATTAATTTATATACATTTAAATAAAATATAATTTAAATGAGTATATTGAATGAATAAATAAAAATGGTGTATAAACGCACCTAAATTTATATAAAGTATATTATATAAAAATTTAAATAAAATATGAAATAAATAAGTATAAAATTGAATAAATAAAAATGTATATAAAAATTGCTAAATTTATGAAAAATTGTATTATGTTTTAAGTAAATATAAATTTGAATAACTAAAAATGTATATAAATGGTGCTATATTTATATATATTATAATATATAAATTTTATTTTTTATTTGCATATATTTATATACATAAAATTTATAGAATACTTATATTTTTAAAAATATTTTAAAAAATTTTCCCAATAAAAATAAATTTTTAAAAATATATAAGCTAAATTTAAAATAGATATAGCTCTCTATTCTCTATTCTATCAAGACAAATTCCACATCTATTCTCCTCTAAGCACTACATACCTTATAGACCAGCTCATATAGCCCATTCTCTGCCCTATCTCAGCTAAATATGCGCGCGGGGGTTGTCCATCAACGGGTTAGCTGCAGCGGACAACCCGTTTGGTTGGGTTGGCTTATCTGACTGACAGGCGGTTGTTGTCCTGCAGCACAAAGTGTCCTGTATACGGAACAGAAGCTTCCTTTTTTGATTGTTTAATTGTCCTTTTTTCGCTCTCTCCCTCTCCGAACTGGTAGCATTTCAATTTCAATTATTTTAATTATACCTTCTTTTTTTTTGTTTTTTACTGGGGGGTGGATCAGAGTTTTGCTGGCTCAAATATAATTATTTAATTTCTGGCGATTTGTCTTTGAAATGTAAACCGAAAACCATAATTAGAATGCGCCCAGGACACGCGTCACATGCTCGGAAATTCGTTATAGAAATTTGCCTTTCTCCTTATCGCCGGGGTAGCTGTTGCCGCCTATCAACTGCGTTAGTCTTGCGTAAAATCCTTGAGCTGGCCGCAAGATTAATGTCGTCCATCTCCGTACATCTCCCCGTAACTTGACATTGAAATATGCCGCCGAGCTGGCTGACTCTGGCTACCTCTGGTCCGATCCATTGATTGATTTTGAGAAGGAAATTCTCATTTCATTAGAAGAAAATTTGCAATTTGTTTGCAATTTTCGTTTGTTGATTTAGGTCGGAAAATGTTCAGAAATTTGTGCCATTAATTAAAGAATCTTTAGAGCGGCGATTGATGTGCTCTATTAATATTACCAAAATTTTCCCCGATTCCCTTTAAAATTTGCTCACATTTTTTTCCTACTTATTCATATGAAATTGAGTTAATCTTTTACCTCTCTCTCTTCTTGTTTCTTTTTTTGCAGGTAAGCATGATTGCATCGACTGTTTACTCAGATATCGAGTGACTAAGTAGGTATACTATATATAGATATAAATATGCTATATAATTTGTACATTTAATTAATGTTTACTTGCTGATATCATTGTCAACTGCTGACTCAAGAGTTAACACATACGATTTGTCAGCTTGTGGAAAAATATGAGATAGAATAATATAGCTAAGCTTATAGTATATGAATATTATTGAATATAATATAATTAATAAACTGATCGAAGATGATAAAGCTAGAAATGGAGATTTTAATATGCATAAAAATGATAAAGATGCTGACTTTGGAAATGGTGGAAATAATGTGAGAGCGTTATTAATAGACATTCACATGAATATTTTCTTTAAAACATCTAAATGAAATCAGTTGTAAGATAATCTGTATAAAAACTGATCGTAAATACATCAATTTTTTATTTCGATGATATTTAGTCAATGAAAGATCAACTTCATGAGAATATTCTTTAATAAAGAACTGGTAGAAATATTTTTAATTCGTAATTCTTTTATTATTTTATATATATTATATATTTTTTGACTATAAACTGATCTATAGTCAAGTCAATGCTTAGAGTCACTATTATGACAAACTTCTTTGAATATACTAACAGCTC
Source organism: Drosophila pegasa (assembly GCA_035046225.1). Taxonomy (NCBI): domain Eukaryota; kingdom Metazoa; phylum Arthropoda; class Insecta; order Diptera; family Drosophilidae; genus Drosophila; species Drosophila pegasa. The sequence continues at coordinate 10,675,968 of JAWNOD010000072.1, forward strand.
TATGCTTGTAAGCCTTGTAAATCTATAGTGAAAGGTATTGAAAGTACAGCTGTGTTTGATTTTATAAATGAATAATATAAGCAAATAGTCACAGCAAAAGTTAGAATCATCTTCATGAGGGAAATAGTGAGAATATACTAAGATTATACCGAAAATGCAAGATAGGACAAATTGTGAGCGAAGCAAATTTATATCAAAATTTATTTAAAATATATCCCAGCTATTGCAGCTGGCCAGAATGACTTGGTGATACCCTTTACCTTATATATATAAATGTATAAAAATAAGGGTCATTCAGATCAACTCCAGCTTCACAGTCCATGCTTCTGCCGATCTATATATATTTATATTAATTTCTATTCGCAAAGCTGTGAAGTAAATTGATTTACTCTTTGCCAAATTATCAATATGTTATATGTGTTAATAATGAAAGCCTAAGTTTTTATATAATAATATTTCCAAACCCATTTCGCCCTGCTTTGATATGCACAGCCAGAGCGAGCATCGCTTCACTGGCAGCTCCCTGCTGAGTTGGCCAACGAAATGCTTTATATAAGCATGGATAATAGAAGGCAATTAAGACTCAAGTAAAAATTAATTTGCTACACCTTACTCTTCAAGTCTACCTAGGTCTCAAGTCAAAGTTCAGTCGCTACATAACTCCTATCTCTCACTTCATTTAACTTCACTTCATATTTGTCTCTCTCTAAATTTGCTCTACATCAACTAGCTTTGCTCTAGTCCTCGACTCACAACTTTTGGCAACTCTTTCTTCGCTCTCTCCTCTCTTCTTCTCTTCGGCTCGCTCATTAATTCCCGATTCGGCACAGCAAATTGAACATGCCATAAAGTTGCACTTACATAAATTGCGAGCGAAATGATCTGGCGGCATGTGACGGGCGCATCAAATGCGCTGGGAACATTCGCTGGGCGATGCTCTTAATCTTGGCGTAATGCGATCATAAAACCGTCACACGAGTAGGCACAACAGCGCATAAAATGCCAGAGAGAAAAATAAAAATGAAAAGAAAATTTGCAACAAAATGTTAAAATGTCAAAATGATTTTCATTCGACAATATTACATTTTGCACGCCATTTAGGCAAAGAAAAAAAAAAGAAACCCCATAAATCGGGAAGATTTGCAGTTACACCCCGTTCAAGAAATATTTCGTACATTTTTATTTTATGTGCCTTTTTTCGGCGAACGAAAAAAAGAATGAAAAAATGGGAGAGAAAAACGGAATATTCTTACCTTCAGCTAGTTATTTCTAATTTGAACTCTGACCTTGCGTGTTAAAGAAAAATTACTCGAGCGTGCGCCGACACTGTGGAAACGGGTCAGCCATACGATATCATCCCTAAAAAAACATATATATTTGAAATATTAATTACAGCTTAGGCTCTGCCGAAATTCGTTGAGTGAAAGGTGAAAGCCAAGGGAGAGAGATAGACGGGGGAGAGTATGTGAATGAGAGCAACTAAACGAGTTGACTAGGTGAGGTAATGTAGACTAGCTTAGTTTACATATGAACGATAGAAATTTGTATGAATTTTGTAAAAATATTTGGAGTATGTACATATATTTATATGGGTTTTAAAGAAACTGTATAGGGATATTATATTTGCTGGGTGATTAAAAAATATTTCTTATATCTACAATATTTTTGCTTATTGTTTATTTGCTTATAACTTTTTCATGAATAACCAATAACCTCAGATATCAAAAAAGTTTGTTCAGCTACAGTCAATATATAAAGATATAGCTTAGATATTTTCTAGTAGCATCAAATGCATAAACTCATTTGACCTGAAGTTTTAGATTTCAGAGCTTATGAATGCACAAAGTCATATGATATATCAACCAAACTACAGTTCGAACTTTACGAATACCAAAAACTCATGTTTCAAATATTTTTGTTGATGTGTTCGAGTCTCATCTTACAGCTCATTCAATCAACAAACACTGATTATATATATATGATAGGGAAATCTAATATTATAAGGTATATTAAAAGGGTCTATAATTCTATGTATATCAATTTTTGAGCAGCTGAAAGCAAACTTTAGATAACTTTTTGTATATATATATATTTCTACATAATCAATATATGCTATATATACCTATACAAATATCACTTGCATTCCCTTTGTCACGGAAGAAATACTTGAAGCATTCTACGCTCTATAGTATCTCGGATTAGATCATCTTTCAATTGAATATGCATAAATGCAATTGGCTCAATTTTCAATTATCGATTTTGAGTTATGCCATCTAATTATAGCTAAGCCCACGCCATACGATATGTCACTTGACGCATCTTGCATAATGGCATAATTGCCCCCGAAACCCGACCCCAATCCATACACATTCTTCCATACCATATTTTCCATCGGCCATATAATTTGAAATATTTGTTGTAACGCAACAATTGCTCGATGTTATTTAGGCACTGCAGAAGAAATAAACACAAATAGTGGCCAGAATTTATTTCCCTCACCCATTGACCGACCCTGTGGCAATTTATAGCTAAACCCCCTTAGTCGCCCCCCCCAACTGCCCCCACTTCCACCGCACTCTGGGCATTTGCGTCAGCTGTGCTCTTGGATTTACGTGGGGCTGCGTGCGAAGTGGAGCTGCCTTATAGAGCAACTCATACGTGCATATCATTTAATTGTTTCACGAGAAAAATACAAAAATACTCGTCGTAATTATTATATATAAATATATGTATTTATATATACATCATTTTATGTATTTATTTTCTTTTCGAATTGCTTGCGTCGCCAGCGGCTAAAAGAAAATTACATTTAGCGTCACACGGAAAAGGGGGGGACGGTGTATACCCTAGACTTGACGTGATTTAAACAATTTTTGGCATTTGTTTGCGAGGCAAACTTTCTTTAATTCGGATTTAGATCATGTGATTTCTGCTATAAGTAAAGAGAAATATATGCATGTATATATTAATGTTTGATATGATTTCTTCAATATAAATATATAGATATAGATATGTATTGATCATGATATGTGTTAGATAGGATATCTATAGGAATTCTTTTACATATTTAAATATTTAATTATATATATATAAATATACATAGGATTTCCTTCTTCTACACACATTTGTCATATTGAATGACTTCTTTTATTCTGCTTAACAAATTGCAGTCATTGTTGAGTGAGCTAACTCTAGTGCGGTCATAGCAAGGTTCCGGGTGCGAATTGCTCAGCTTTATTTGCTATTTGAAGTGTGCTGGTCAAGCAGTCATTGCTAGCTGATAGCCATTGATCAATTGCTATATTAATTATATTATATTATAGTATTACTTTTCAGGTATTGCTTTCAAAGTGAATGTTGGAGTGTCTAAAGTAATTTAGCTATTTATCTTGATTTTAAACTCTTTTGTTGAATACAACTTTAATTAATTTTGACAGCCAAGTATTTTATAGATACTATGAAATATGGATAATATATATACAAAATATTTATAATATATTAAATATAATAAATATTTATTTTTTGATTATGCCTGAAGGCCTTTGTCGCTCTGGCTTAAAGAAATTGTCATTTAGAATTAATTCTTGGTAACAATAAATAAATAAATAAATAAATAATTTTTTGCTTATTTTTAGTTTATTTATTTATCTTATTTTTTTATTGAAATCAAACGTTGTTAAATATTTTCCCATTTATTTATTATTAATTATTATTGAAATTCAACATTTTTATTATTATTTTATTTATTTTATTATTTATTTATTTCTTTTGTATTAAAATTTAAAATTTCCTATCACTAAATGTTTTTTGAAATTTAAAATTTCCCATCACTAAATGTTTTTTGAAGCAAACATTTCAAGCTGCTGCTCTTATTCATTTCTCTCCAGTAAACAACTCTATGAATGAACAATAAATTAATTAGTCATATATATATATCAAATATTTGTTTATTGCAAATTCGTTAATTAATATATGACATATCACCAAATTTATTTATTGCTCATTTTTTTGAGCTAAAAAAAATATTGTTAATTAATTTTTCTATCAAGCGAAAAATTTGCATAATATTGCTATTATTCTTTGTCTCAGCTGTGTACATATGAATTAACAGATAATTATTGTGGTTTTTATTTAGCATCGTTTTTCTTAATAAATTGCACACGCCAAACAACTTTATGGTCGAAAATGAAAGAATAACAAATTAAAATTGTGACGTCTGCTCGAATTTGCGATTTATTGCAGGTTTTCCGATGTGAGAATGAGAAAAAGACGTGATTATTGTAGTTTGTTTATGTAGTGTAATATGGAGAGATTTTTTTTGATAATTTAAAAATGAATCAAGGTAACTGTTAGAACTACTGCTTTGCTATAAAACCAATTTTAAGATTTTTAAAATATTTTAATTGGTCATTTAGAAATCATCTACCAGCTGAGGACTAAGCATGAAAGAGCTTAAACTGATTCTGACAAACAAAATGTTATCAACTTCAACAGTATAAATATTAATTTAAAATAAAATTAAAACCTTAAAAATAAACTTCATTTCCATACCCATTCTCACTCCATCTCCCAGCTTCAGCATTCCTTACCTTAAAAGCCAAAACTCTTTGCGCCCCAACTTCTGCAAGTTGTTAAATATAAAATTCACTTTCTAGTTTAGTTTCGCTCATAATCTGGAAATTGTGTGGCCTAAATTATTGAGAAGCTGAAGTGGCAGGTTCTATTCTAATATTAAAACTTGCAAATTTAATTTTCATGCACAGTTTTCATGCTCATTTGGCTGGGTTAGGGTATTCGGGCTGCGAGCTCCCCCGAGATGGCTTCAATTTAGATATTTCGTAGGCTCTTTTGAAAATTAAATCCAATTTGACTGCTGTGCCAGAACTCGCTTGCGGCTCCCCAACAAACCGGAGCTCCAGCTTTGGGGCCTGTCACACACAGAACGAGATGGGAGTGAGAGTTCGAGTGAGAGCAGAAGCTGGAGCGGGAGCTCTGCTCCACCTCATTTTTCGGGCTCTGTACTTAACATATTTGCATTGACAAGCAGACAGAGATACATATACATAAATTGTCAGCTGGGCGCTTTGGGGAGCGGGCCCCATTAAAATTATTGATTTTATGCCGTCTGCAATTTTGCCCTTTGGCCACGCAATTGCCAGCAGTCAGCGCAGCGCCCTCTGCCCCCCGTCACATTTTTACTGCTGCTGCCTGTTTGGCTCTACACATTTCAATTAATCAACTCAATTTGCGTTGAAAGTGCAAAGTGCAGGCAAAGCAGTGGCTGCACAAGTCGTTGACCAGGGCATACCCTGTGGGCAGTTGATAATTATATTATATTGGTTGTCATATATTTAATATGATTCGAAAGGTTTTGCAGTTGAGGTATATGTTTTATTTTAATGGGTTGTGATTCTATTTATATAAGAGAATCTATATAATAAAATTTATTGACTCAAGTCTTATGGTTTCTGAGTTCAATGAGACTGCTGTTGGTTATGATATAAACTTTTGTTGTTTTCCTTGAATACTATTTAGCATGGATTAACAAGCTTAGATTCTGTTAGGATTTTCTGCTCTGCGATGCGAATTCAGCTTAAAATCTATTTCATTTCCTATTGTAAAAATACATTTATTAAACAAAATATTTCTTGAAGATCAGATGAGGAATTCTATGATTCTTATATGTATTATTATTATATAACTTTTTATTTATTTACTATTTATATTTATTTAATTTATTAATTATATATTTATTTATATTTATTTTATTAATTACTATTTATTTATATGATATAATATTCGTATATCATATCGTGATATTGACCCATATACACATTTATACAATTTTTATAGGGTATTCGTAAGTTCATTTAACCAGTGAACAGTCAGGACAGTCTTTATTATAATCTGTAAAACAATATTTATATATCCATCTCCATTTAGTCAGGGTATTCAATGTAAATTTTAGTCATTCTTAGCTTAGCTACATCGAACAACTCTGCATATATTATATATTATATTCTTATATTTTCATTCGTATAGCATAGCCCATTAATGTACGTTTTCTACAGGGTATTCGTAAGTTGATTTAGCCAGCGTAGAGTCAGGCGGAGTGAACAATTTTCTGACAGGGGTCTGCCTGGCCCTGCGCTCCTTTGGCTCGTAACTCTAATAATTATGTCAAATCGCATTGTTGCACATTCCTTGTCTCTCCCTCTCTCAGTCTCTTCCTCTCTCTCCCTCTCACTCACTCAGCTTCATCTATTTCCTTTCCAATTTCATGGATTTTAAGTTAATTTTTTTTGCCATGTTTCTTGAAGCGTTTCACGCTTCATTACAACAAATTGGCGCATAGCTGAAGTCGGGCGTAATATTTTATGAATTTCTTAGGCCCATCCGCGCTCACAATTGAAGTTTCGCCAATTCCTTCTCCTTTTTTTTTTACTTTCGCAAATTATGAATTATTAATTATGGCCATAAAGAGGAGGCAAAGGGTTCGGGAGAACAGCGCTAAGCGCATTTGGCCGTGAGAACTAATGCGCTTGTAATTACCAGATTTGGGGTGAATCGGAATGCGAGTGCGAGTGTGAATATGAATATGAATATATTATGAATATTGAATTGAATGCAACTTTGACTTTTCAATTGACAATTGCAAATTACAAAATTATGAATATTAAATTAACCAATTTGCGCGGCTGCAGCAGAGCGCAGCGAATCAGAGTGCGAGCGAATGTTGCGAAAATTAGTTACCCTAGACGTTTGCTTGAGGTGTCGAAAGGAAGGGGTTATGGTATGATAGGGAGACTGTCGATTGAAGATTAGTGATATAATGTTACTTTACATTTGTATATAGTCTAGATATTTAATAGAAAACATTTATAAGTCTCTGTTGATTAGGTTCAAACTAGGTCTAAAATGAAGTACAATTTATCTTGTAGTATGAATAAACTTTATATATTAATAGATTTTTTTGGTAATCCCAGCTTTTCAGTCATGGATTATGCATAGAATTAACTACAAATTGTATATAGTCTATGCCATATTTGTCTGCTTGTACATGAACCTTAGCATGCTTCGAATAGCAACTCTGCGCAGGGTCAAGGTATATCCTAGTCGAGCACTCCCTCTATGTTAAATATATTTTTTCAGCTTTTCTTATTTCAAGAATTTTTATGTTCAAAAATAACTGAATGCAATTTTTATATATAAAATATTACTCCAGTTTTTATTTCTTATTGGCACATATATAAATTTCAGTTCCTCAATTCACTTTTTCTTACATATGTAACGAAAGTAATGCAAATTTGTTTAAAATTCGAGTCGCGTCGTTGCTCACAGTTATAAATATCACACGCATAATCGTTTTGTGTGATTTTGGAATATCTTGTGAATCATCTGCTGTGCCAAATACTTGAATGATCATTGTGAAAATATATTCTACATGGCATGGCGAGTGAACATGTGTATGCTTAAGCTTTCTCTACTTGTTCGCCTAATGCAAATGAAGCGTTGCTTCCGTTTAGACCCACCACCTCCCTCCCACCTCACTTTCCGCTTGACAGCAACTAAATCAAATGTGCGTGTGTGTGCCTAGTCGGAAATTCCAGATTCTCACTCGATCCCTGCCCGAAAAAGAAATATGACGAATTGCCCGTAGTGGGAAAGAGATAAATTGAGACGTCGCGTCACATAATGAACTAATAAAGCTCGCAAATATTTGCGCAACAGCAGCAAACGAGGGCGAGGGGCGATAGCTGGGTTCGGTTCGCACGAAAAGTATCAAGTGACAGTGAGGACGGGCGGGTGGTTCGCTTAGGGGTGGTCAGCGCCTGGCTGACTTATTCGGCGGTTAACCTCATCTAATATTAAATGACCTAAGCTCAAGGGAAAACTAATTTGTTTTACACAATTTGCAATTAAAATTTGCTAAGGGTGCAGTTAGGGGTTGGGGGTGGTGTTGAAAGTCAACAAACGAAAGGGATATGTTCGAAAAGTATTTGAGTTTACTTTCAGCTGCCTCAGCAGTTTCCTATCTAGGTCTATTTATATTGCTAGATTATCAATAAATATGGACTAAATGTTCTGTTTACCTTAAAATAGTTGATGTTAAAATGTTGATGTCATTTAAAACTCATGCAAAATACAATTATTTTAAATTTTATAAAAGAAATATTACTAATTGGTTATATTTTGTATATTTCAGCTGAATTAGCCATGACATCAAGTCCACAAATGACTAAACACAGCTGGTTTTCAGTTGACTCACATATCCTTGATAAGATCATATCAAAGATATAGTCCTGCTAAACCTATAAAGCCAAATGCACAACAATTAGTTCAACAAACACGCATTAATGCCAGCCATGCCCTGCCCTATCATGGTTCCTAGTTGACCTATATATTCTTGGCTACATCATGCCATAGATATAGTCCTAGTAAACCTACATTTTCAAATATGTTCAGCAGCAATATGTATGATAATGCTTTCAGCCACATTTCTATGATTTACAGCTTATATTTAATTTTTATAAAAATAGCTTCGATTTCATGTGATTCTGTAGACCTTTACGTTTTCAAAAAGGTATATCTTGTCAAAATCGCCCCAAAATTGGCCAAGTTATGCGCATTTAAAGCTAGTAGCCTTTAAAAGCTCTGCCCTGTTGCTAACAGCGGATAAAAACGGATAACACTGTTAGTTAACATAGCACTGTTAGTTAACATATTTCTGTTAATTAACATTTTTTGCCCTGCTACCCATTTCTGTTCGCCTGGTGGCCCAGCTCAGTTTTCAGCCAAATTTTCGAGGTTTTAGCGCCGCGCCACGCTCGCCCCTTGATGGTATGCAATGAAATTTTGATTTCGCTGATTTTTTGAGCTACCTGCTGCTCGTTTCTGTTGGCCTGGTGCTTTGGGTGAATTTTAAACAAAGGTTAGAGGCGAAATCGCACTGCACATTTGCAGCTTTTGACTGTTAAAATTTGAATTTGAATTTTCTGGCTAGATTGAGGGCGTTGCATTTTATTGGCCGTTAACATTTGAATTTGAATTTTGACGGTTTAAAGTAAAAATACGGCATTTTTGGTGTTTTATTAGAGCATTTATTGAAATTGGTTTTATAAATAAATTATTAAATTACATAAATAAATTGTTTAATCTTGGCAAAGTATACATTGTTGTTGCTTGTTTAATTACTTAATTAGTTAATTATATTATAATAAATAAAATCTTTTGGAATTTGAAGAGCACTGTTAACGGACTCTCTGTTAACTCAGAAACGACTTTGAGGTCCTTTAATCAGGCCCTTTAACTCAGCTTGATATGAGTTGATAGATGTAGTAGTTGGCAGGATGCACAAGGATACGACTGAGCTGTCATCTGGGCTTAACGACTAGCTTGATCTAGTGTTAGATCTCACTAGTTCTCTTTCTGCTGTTCGTTCTCAGAGCACAGCTCCATGGTAGATGCTGTAAATATACATAAAAGAGAGAAAAAGATATTAAATATTATATTTTTTATATAATAATATTTTATATATATATATATATATTATTTCTACAAATAATATTTACTCTTATATAAAGTCTTCGCTGCCCTCATTTTCCTCCACTGCATCTACAGCAGCTTCAATTACTTCAAACTAGTTTCAACTTCATCATGTGCAGCAGCTAACGCTGCCAAAGCATCTACCCCCGCCCTTCCACTGCCCACTCTTATTTATTCTAGTGGGCGTGTTCTCCACGTTGGTTAGCCTCATGTCGTATTAAATGACCAAAGCTTAAGGGAAACCTAATTTGTTTAACATACTCAGCTACACACACACATACACATGTGGATTGCAATTAAAATTTGCTAAGGGTGCAGTTAGGGCTAGAGGGGTTGGGGGCGGCGGTCGGCGACTTGTGGTGTGTGCAAAGTCAACAAGCGCACCCTCAAGTCAATTAGCCGCGGCTCGGGCGTAGGGGGCAGCGCTGACTGCGTCCTGCTACCAGCTGTACTTGAGCTTTTTAACCCTTAAAATTTTATTAACCTCATTTAGTTTTTTCTCTCCTCCTTTCGGCGCTTATCGCGATGATTTCTGTGGCAGTGGAAGAGAGAAAAACAAAAAAGTCGCCGCTGAAGTAGCTCAATTGAAAGCGAAAGTGTCGCAGCACCCCTCGAGAATCGAGCCGTACCACCCACCCAAAGAACTCCGTTGCAACCCCTCGCAATGTGCAACATTTGTCACAAACAAATCTCGGGACGGGGCGGGCATTCCTTCGTCTCTCTATGTGTGTGTGTGTGGGTTGTGCATTAGATCCAGACGACGCGCCCTGTTGAACGTCTACGCAGCGCAGGTTGATTAGAAATTCCATTAAAATTCCATAAAAAAGAAATGAACGTAAGCCGCACCCGATTTTGAATACCCTGCAATTGGGGTGGCTGAGGGATAAGTGTGAAAGAGAGGTTGTGTAAAAGGATGGAAATATATATAGAGAGAGATATATGTATACAGTTAATATTCAAGCATCGATTAAAAGTTCGACTTACGAATGAATCTAAAATAAATAATAAAAAAAAAAATATTTATATATAGTAGAGCTGTTTGACCTCTTTATAATAAACGCCTCATACTTTGTCTTGATTCAAGTATATTTTATCTTCTTTTCAAATATTTTCTTCAGCTCTAACAAAAATTGAAAGACCTATAGAATGTATAGAGATTCATAGAGTATTTTTAGGTATTTCGCTCTATATAAAGTGAGCTTAAATCAGCTCAAGAGAGTTCTTTGATTAATCATTATGACAAAAAGTTTTTCCTGGCAAAGAAAAACAAGAAGTATTTACAGGGTATCTCCTAGTCAATCACTTATCTATGCACTCAACTTACTTGCTGAGAGGGTGGCTAAGCGCCAGCCCAAGCCAAGAACTACTGACGCGACAATTTCGAGTTCCATTGCCAAATCGCGTGTAAGATTAGTCCGTCACTTGTCTCTCTCTCTCTCAGTCGCCCTCTCTCTCCCTCACTTGCTCTCTCTCTTTTCCACTCTCTCCTTCTGCTCTTGCTTGTCTAATTAAGTCGCAAAGTGTGTCCCTGCTTTTGGGATGGTTGCGTCTGGTGCGGCGTGCGACCCCGATAAGTGCTGCGAGCGTGTCAAATTATCGGCCATATAATGCAGTTCACGTGTCGCCAAAAAGACGACCAGAAATATATATAATGTATGTATATATATAGAAATCTGCTTTGTTCATCTGCAGTGAACTTTAAATTTGCATTTGCTATAAAAATCGTGAGTAACGCGCTTATTGCTCAGGGTTTATATGGCAATGCGATTTAGATAAGCTCGAAATCCAAGAGAGTTACTAATGGAAGTTTGAGTGTTTATATATGGATCTGGTGTGGTATGAAGAGTAGTTAATGCTGGCCTTTGGTAGTTGTAATATAAAAATTATGCCTTCCAGTTGAAGACCTCTAGAGATATGAGTCCAGAGTCGTACTGCAATATTTACTATATTTATTCTATATTTTCCATATTTAATATATATAAACTATATTTATTTAATATTTACTATATTTATTCTATATTTATTTAATATTTACTATATATATTCTATATTTATTTAATATTTACTATATTTATTCTATATTTATTTAATATTTACTATATTTATTCTATATTTATTTTATATTTACTATATTTATTCTATATTTTCCATATTTATTCTATATTAACTTTATTTATTTAATATTTACCATATGTATTCTATATTTATTTATTATTTACTATATTTATTCTATATTTATTTTATATTAACTAGACTTATTTTATATCTATTTATTTTATATTATCTATATTTATTTTATATTAACTAGACTTATTTTATACCTATTTATTCTATATTTATTACCTTTTTATAGAACTTTTTCGAGTCTTATCAAACTAACAAAAGTTTTCTTTGTAGCAAAGCTGAATCAACTTGACTTGCAGATAACCTTAAGTTTTTTTATAGCCTAAACTATTTACATAAAAATTTTTTATCTTAGCTTCATTTTTTTCGAATTTCCTAAACTATTTATAGTCTTGACTATAGATAAAGCTATATAATTAAGCTATCAGTTAGACAGTAAAGAGTTTAGCTATTCCAATGCTGTGAAGGTAAATAGAACTTTCTATCTATAGGTTTATACCTGATCTTATTGGGACTTCTTTCTATTTATAGCTATATGTATATTTGTTATAGATCTGCGTCTGTCACCCGACACTAGCAAATTGAGCCCATCTACTCATATATCTTTTTAAATTTACTTAAAAATGTTGAGAACACATACTTAAAAGATATTTTAGACTACAAGATACTACCCGAATATATTAGCAATGTCTATGAGACATTCCCTAACCCTACATTTACTTCTGTATATATTATTTATTTCACTTCCCATTCATATACCATTTAATTACTTCCACCTCTATCTATATACCCAGACTTAATCTTCCCGTATTCAAACCGTCATCAATCCCCATTTTCATTACACTTTTCCCACATCATGCAATGTGACATTGTTGACGTAACTAATTTGCCAAGCTCGAATCACGGCCTCGCTTCATCACCTGTCACGCCCGCATATCGGTTCCCAATTGGATTTCACTCTATTTTCCAGCGCATATGCATATATTTTCCTGAATTATATCAGCATTGCATAAAGTCTGATCGAACAGAAATGAAAAATAGTCGACAAATTGTGTGTGCATAATAATAATAAATATATCTCGTATAATGCTCGACTCGTGCTCTTGCGTCTCTTTCGCGCTCACAATAGGAAGTGAATATTTGCAGCAGCAGCAGCAGCTCCCAAGCGGCCCACTAACCGAAACCCCAACTAAAAACAATAACAAGCGGTCGAGAGGGGAAGGGGGAGTGGGGGAGGCAGCTGATGTGGGGGAAACAACATCCAACTACGCCACATATAATCATTATTATTAACACAGCGCAGCAGCCCGCAATTGATTACCTCCCTCTCTCGCTCGCTCTCTCTCTCTCTTTATCTGCAAATGTTTATTATTGCATTTTGATTTCCGTACGGTACTTTTATTTTCTGCTGCATTCACTCTCTCCATTTCACTCTCTCTCTCTCTCTGTCGTCTGTTAGCAGCCACAAGTTGGGATATTTTAACAGCGCGCAATGTTAAGGCTGTTGCGCTTATCAGCAGCAAGTGAAAGGCGGCATTTGTCTTACGCATTGATAAAACAAATAAATATGATATTGACATTGCAGTGAATCAGGCCAACATGTGAAGCAAGACAACAACAGCTTGATAAGTTGGGTTAAACAACGCCATTTCCGCTGTCGATGCAGCGGATGTTCGCTTAACTTGCGCGGAGAAGAAAAAAAAAAACGAGTCGCAGCAAAAAACAGCTTCTGCACACTCTAAATGCAGCTGTGAACAGCACGTGCTAAGACCAACAGCTGCTGTTGGCCAGGCTAAGCGTCAGTTGTTTGTTGTTGTTGCACTGAGTCAAGACACATTTAACAGCGGCAGCTATTAACAGCGTAGCGCTCTCTCAGCCACTAACAATGTCCACTCTTCTGTTAGCGGCCGCTCTCACTGCATTTGCTCATTTTTAACAGCGAACGAACGTTTGTGCTGAGAGAGAGAGCAACCACTGTTAAGCGCTGCTGCTGCTCGCTGCTCTGTTGAGCTGTGAGTGCGCGCCGCTGTTGAAATGTCCCATCAGTTCGGTCTCGACAGGCGCGCATAGTGGATGTGTGTAGCGGCGTTTGCGTATTTCGCTCATTCGACTTTAGGGCCTCGCGTAATATTTCGAGTTTTTGAAACAAATTGCAAAGCCAGCGCAGCGATGTCGTCAGTTATATAAATACATGTATTTCTGTGCCGAATTAAAATGCAAAGTGACTAAACACTAGCAATAAAAGCAAATGCAAATAATAAAAAAATGTTAGTCATCAATAAAATGTGTTAAAAGCCAACAACTTGCAAAAATGTTGCTAAAAGAAGAAACTAATGAAAAACATACCAGCAAAGGATTACAACAAAACTAAATACACAAAGGGCTAAACTAACAATTAGCAGAAGCCAAAAAGAAAAGAAGAAAAGAAAAACTAAATTCAAAAGGAAAACAGCAGTGCAACAGCTTGTTTACCGTTAGACCTTAACATCATGTTAGCCGTGAAAAACTTCTTTTTGCCGGAGCGCACCAAAGCGCCAGAGACGCCGCAGCGCTTCTCCCGCATGCCCGAGGCCTTCCTGCGCTCCATACGGCGCCGATCGCTGCGCGTCAAACGCGCCAAAAGCTTGGTGGTGCCCGAACGCGAGAAACGCAAATCAGGTGAGGTACAGTGTCGATGTAAATGCGACCAATGAACTCGAGAAGGGAAAGGAACGAAGAAGAAGAAGAAGAAGCTTTAAGCTGAACTTTAAGCTTCGATTTTAAGCCTAAGATCAATGTGTTTCGGGTGTTCGATAAAAGGCATATCAGACCTATAAGAGTAAAGCAGAGCTTGGAACTCAGCTGCAGGCTTAGTGCGTGCTTCTAGAAATTACTAAAGAGGATACCCTATATATATATATATATATATATTTGTGCTAGAGTAGGGCATATGTAAAGACGATTTTCCTTGAATTTTATAGATTATATAGTATATACTCTATACTCTGTGTTTTTTTTTGTTTCTGTGTGCTTATCTTTACCGCTTGACTATAAAAATCGTTTAGGGCCCATTTGACGTTGCTTGGGCAATTAATGTGGGCTAAGTATATATAGTATATATAGTATATACCTATATATAGCTTTATATTATATGTTCTCTAACTTTTTTGACTTAGCTAAAGCCAGTTTTGCATAAGCCAAATGGAACTATACTATAATTCTAAGAAACACTAACTCAAAGCAGTAAAAACAGACTTTACTGAAGACTTTAATTAACAAATAATAATAATAATAATAAAAGTTAAAATATATTTTTGGTATTTTTAGTATTATTATTTTAATAAATTTAATTATTATTATTATATCTATTTTTTTAAATATATTAAATTTTGTATTATATTTGATGTACAGTAAAATAATAATACTAAAAAAATAATATAATAATAATAATAAAATAATAATACTAAAAAAAATAATATAATAATAATAAAATAATACTAAAAAAAATAATATTATAATAATAATAAAATAATATTATAATAATAATAAAATAATATTATTAAAAATATGAAAAACTCTATAATATATAAACCCATTAAAACTTATATAAGACAAGCCATTAAAACTGTATTTAACAACTTATCTAACGCACCCAGAGTTCAAGTTTGCTTTTCTGTACTTTCTGTCCTTCAAGCAAATGCCAAAAACTTAAGATCTTCACAGTTCGTTAAGCAGTTTTAGTTATTATATATTACTATATAATATGTTTAGACATAACTCAAACAGTTTTCAGCTGATATAACTCTAATTAACTAGAGTGTGAATTGGTTGCTCTCATCTCATATTCATATTCCCAGCTCTTCACGCTAGTTTCGCTTGCCCTGAACCCAAGTCTTAAAGTAGGTGCCATTAAAGCATCATTTTGTTTTAATTAGTTGATTACACTTTGTGCAATTTCTTAAACAAAACTAATGCAAATGACCTTGCGCAAAATGCTCGAGGAGTTGCCTAAAAATTAGTTTTATTTTATACATAAAACATGTATTTAAATGAAAAACCCCATTAAAAGTGACACTCGACGTGTCATCTGTCAAACTTTGGCAAGCGAAAATAAAAAGTTGGGTAACAAAAGACAGAGAAAAAAAGCATAATTATAATGCAATTTGACATAGTTTGGTCAGTTCCGCGAGCTGTTACGTCAAAGTTTTGGCCAAAGCACAAATGACAGCGCCATAATAATATTGTGATGTGCCCAGAGTTTTCTTCTCTATTTGAGAACGAAGACAATAAATATATATAATTTCCATTGTCTCAGCACACGAAACGCAAAGTCAAGTGAAAGGGCAAAAGCGAAAGTTGCAAAGAGAGAGAAAAAAGCGAGAAAAAATACCCCTCAAGAAGTGGGCCGAGGGTGACAGTAGCCCTTGACAACTGTTTAACACATGCAATTATCGATTCTCAAATAATGCGGGCGGGCGCCGAAGGAGACCTTCCGGGCGCGAAGGTGGGCCACAGACGCGCTGCAATCAATGCCAGCTGAGCTGAGCCAATGACGTCAAGGCATGTGTGAAGAGTGTGAAAACAACGAACGACACTAACTTTTTTCCTATCCTTATCTTCATCTTTATCTATGTGATGCGCGATAGAAGCCTAATAAATTTCATTCTGTGCTTGTCTAGATTAGCTAGATATTTATGATATAAGGAGAGGGTTGGTTAGGATAGAATTCTAAATAAAAGAAAAATTAACGTGGGAAGTTCTTTGAAATATATGAAATATATGTTAATAATTAAAGCATCAAAAAGACATACATTAACATTTAGAGAAGGAACTTGAAAGTATATTTGGGTAACCTTTTAAAACAGGCTTATATTAGCATAACTTGTCGCGGGGTTCGAATCTGTAAAGCGTTTCAGCGATTATATTAATGATATTAAATAAGAGATTAAGCAAAGCTATATTTAAAGATGTTGACTTAAGATTTGATAAAACTGATCGAAACAAAGGACTGTGATTGGCATATTGCATATCTATAACTTTCAGATTCGAAAATGAAAGCTTTTACAGCTCACTTTTGATTGACTATGTAAATATATATATAATGGAATTCAAGCTGCGTAACTCTTTTGCCTAAAAGGAAAACAAATTTTATATAGAGTCGAGAGTTTTGCTTAAATAATGCAAATTTCATTTTACAATAATTTCAATTTCAATTCATTTCATTAATAGTTCAATTTATATTCAGTAAAACTGGCAAAAGTTAAAATCACTTTCAATTTCTTTACAAAAATGTTGATTCGTATGGAAATATATAAGATTATATATAGATTTTTATTATTATTTATGAAAGACTTTCTATTTGTTATTATTTTTAATCTATAGATAGACTTCAAACATTTACAGAAAGTCTATATATAAAGAAGACTATGGTAAAATATTTATAATAGAAAAAAAATTATTTTATATTTTTATTTATTATTTTAATATAGACTTATTCATATATAGACTTTCTATAAATATGTCTATATATGGTATATTATTATTCATTATTTTATTATAGAAAAGACTCTGTATATATATTTTTTATAAAGTTAGTTTCATAAGTCTTAAAGGCAAAATACTTTCTCAGTTTTTACTAAAAATCCCTAAGCATTACATCAGCTTTAATCTGAAGTATATATATAATACATATTAATATTCATATAAATTTATTAATTTACATTTATAAACTTGCAAAAATTGCAATAATCCATTTCCCTAGCAACTCGACTATAAACAATGTCTATTCAATGTGACCCCCGGATCGAATCTATAATATATAGAAATCAGACGACTTTCCCGCTATACTATATTGTAATTTCTATATATATAAACCTGTCTCATCTATTATAATAGATCCTCTGTCTATATTGCTGTCCATTTGCAGTGGCCCCATGAGGCGGCAAATAGATAAGATAAGCCGCAGTTGCTGCTGCTTCCTCTTCATGTTGTTTATTTATTAAATTCGAGTATTTCTCTATCTATTTGCGTTCATTCACTTGCAAATTGTTAATTAAATATAAATATTATAGGAAAAGCAAAAATTAATGCACTGATAAGTCTTAGCACCCGCTTTAAGTCCATAAAACTTGAGCAAATATATGTATAGTATATAGCTTTTATCTGGCTGCTTCGATATATATATTTGTACGTAATGTGCTCCAATTTCCTGCGGCTACTCGATTGACTTTTCAAAGACCTTGACGCTTCGCTGACGTTCGAGTATGGAAATGGGAATGGAAATGGGCAACTGAATCTGAATCAGAATCTGATGTGATCTACGTCTGTTCATAATGCCAAGAGCTAGCTGGCGAGACTTTTTATTTTTGCTTTCAAACACGTTTTTTTTATGTTCTTTTTTTCTTCGCTTTTGTTTATTTTCATTTTGTTGCTAAAAATCTTAACATTTTATTTCTTTTTCTTTTTTTTTTTTTTTTTGCTTAAGCAGCAAGAACAAATTAAGAATTTTAACACATTTTGCGAGAGCATTTGCCAAAAAGTAATTAAAATAATACGCAATTGTTTATGCCGATTAGACAGAAACGGGTTGTCTATGGCTATGTCTATATATATGTATATTTATGTATATATATCTGAGATATACAAGAGCAGTGTGCAGATCATGGGAGATCAACAACAACAACAACAACTAACAGCATCATCGTCGTCATTAGCATTGTACTACATGAGATCATGGTTGCTGAACTCGAGTACTGACAAAAGTTTCACTCGACTCGAGAGGCTGGGAAAAGTTTTGAGTAAAAAGTGAAATCTGCGAGTTTTCTATTTCCTGTTGAAAATGTCGTTATAATTGCTTTAGTCACTACTAAATTTGAGACACTAATTGCAATTAATTTTAGTTTAGCATTCCTCGCAGCCCACGCACACTGACCTCCAAAAGTTCACAACTTCCTTGCCCTTAATTTAATATGGCCCGAGAACTGCCTAAAAATTTGTCTAAAGCTGCGACTTCAGCTGAATTAATGTGCAGCCCACGTCAATTAAAGCAACGCCCACCGAGAGCCCGGCCCGACGCTTGCCTTTTAAGGCGCACTGTATTCAAGTTGTGACTTTTGGGCACAGCCTCGCGGCTTGAGTCATGCTGCGCGTAGCTAGAATCAAGTTAGTAGACGACACGCGTCCGACGACTGATGGCAGCGACTGTTGCTGCTTCGATCTTATTTCGCGGCGATCATTAATCATGCAAGACTTCACGGCCAAGAGACAAATGAGCTCTGTAGTTCCGACCAAATACGCTCGAATGGTGTTAAATATATTTTATCCATTCGTAACTAAATATATGTGTGTGTCTATAGATATGGGCCTATAAGTATATATATTTATTTACAAGTTATGCTGCGCACGCGCCCCTGCGCTAAATGCACCTTTTGAGCCACTGTAATTATGTGGCCTACCTTTCTTCTGGCTAGCGTGTAATTAATGAAGTCTTTCCTGATCTTTCCCTGTGCAATGGGCAGTCGAGCAATCTATATATTACAGTCTTTATCAGAGTAGCCGCAGCAGCGGCATTCGGGTCATGCCAGTCATAATTGTTACACTCTGGAGCTCGGTCTAAGCATTATTATTAGAAATATGATATATGATAGCCGCAGCACACTTGATATGCCGTTTGTTTGCATATGATTAGATCGATTTCAGCTGCTCCATTTAGACCTAAAATTTCTTCATTTACAGCTGTTTGAAGTGCTTGCTATGGCATATTTAAAAGTAGTTCGACTTGATAAGAGATAGTCTAGATATTTTCTTAAGCAAATTGTTCTAATTCTCAACTAGAACATTAGATGTAGAACTACTTCTTGGTCTGATCTTTGAGAGCTTGAAATATATAAATGTTCTTTAACAAATTCTTACCATTCTCGACTAGTTCTTAGTCTGATCCTCAAAGGTTCTTAATAACTTGAGATATATAACATATTCTTTACAAAATTCCCACAATTCTTAAGTAGTTCCAGCTCTGACCTTTCGGAACCAGAGATATAAATATGATATAATATGATATATATGATATATATGATATAATATGATATAACAAATTCTTACAGTTCTCAGCTAAAACCTAAGATATAGAGGTTTTTTTATTAAAAATTCTTACAAATCTTAACTAGCTCTAGTTCTAATAGTAGCTAAGATATATGGAATTTCAACAAATTCAAACAAAAACTTAACAAATTCTTTCATTTGTCAACTAGTTCTGGTCTTTAAGAACTTTCTTTCTCTGTGGGAATATCCATAAGCAAGCCAAAATTTATTTTGGATCTTGCCCTTTCCCCTAAAGCCATTTCAAACACTCTTAACTATTTATAAAGACAATTAGTAAAACATTTTAATGGCACTAGCTCTCACACAACATATGCTAAGCTGCGCCTTCGAGTGTAACGAAAAATCGGCTAAGAATTTTCCCAGGAAATGCTATTTGTTGGCTACATCTTTAATATTGAAACACTTTGCGTATATTTTCAATTAAATCATTCGAAGACGTACCCAAAACGAACCTGTCAAATCTATCTGCATTTTTAATGCCCTCCTCCCTCTCTCGGCCTCTAACTGTAATAGGAAAATCGCTTAGGGAAAATGGGGAAAAAGAGTATCTATATGCAAATGAGCTGACACACAGCGACGACTGCGACACGTTTCAAGCGCCGCTTCCGTTGCCAACTTTGGTGGACACTTGTTTTGAAGTTTCGACGGGAAAAAGAAGCAATGAAAAAAAAAACAACCACCAAAGGCCGACTGGAACGTCAGTAGGGCTATGCGCCCGGGTCCGGGCCTGAGCCTATTCTGACCAAATAAGCCTGTAGTTTTTTCTATTATTAAAATATATTTGTAGCCCATCGGCATGCACAAAGCGATCAAAGCTGAATTGTGAATGGGTTTTCTGGTCACTTGTTGCCCATATAGGGTGTCCAGCTGAGCCCTTGGCTTTTGTTTTCTATTCCCCAATTGAACAAATCTCCCCACTCTCTCTCTCTCTTGCTGTCCGTGTATGGGCATTGCCCTAGCAGCGGAAGTTATTATTTAGGTTCCATTCGATGCCATTCAAATATGACACTAGAGTGCGTTCTGCTCAGCTCAGCTCTGCTCTGCTCTGCTAATAAAATTCTATGCAAGGCTGTTAACCATAAAGCGTTCGATCATTAAGTTAAGCAATGCTTAAGCCAAAGGCTATATTGAATATATATATATATATATAAATGTGTTGTATATGGGTGTTGGTGCTGTGTTGGCTAAGGTTCAGTCACACTCAACTGATTCTCTTCTCTGGAACTTACATGAATCTTACAACACAACCGGTTCAAGTGGTTGTTGCCGTTGTTTTCTTTCGCATTTTCGGTGGGCTGTTGTGCCTGTGTGTGTGTGTGCGAGTGTGTGTGAAATATACACTGTCCTGCGGGCTTGCTAATGAGCGTATCAACTATCAATTGGCTAGCATTTAAGTGCTTGTATCTGAACACACACTTAAGATCTGAAAGACATAACAATAAATGTAAAATTTATGAAATGAATATGCTGGAGTTAAAGGAACTCTAATAGTCCTTAATATGTGCTTAGTTTTTTAATAGTGTAATAAGTTTAGGGATCTATAAAAATAGCTGAGAACTGTAAACAACATTCACAGAAGTGTTTACTGCTTTTATAGTAAAACAACTTAATAGATCTATAAAAGTAATGAGAAAATATGCTGGACTTTAAAGCACTCTTCCAATCCCTCCTTTTTTAATAGTATAAATAGATTAAAGATCTATAAAATGAGAAAATATGCTGAACTTTTAGGAACTCTGCGAATTCTTGAATTTTTTAAAAGAAATAAATTTCAGAGATCTTTAGGAATATGAAAATATTTAGGAAAATATGCTGGACTGTAGAAGATCCTTACTTTTTTAATAGTATAAAAATTTAAGAGATCCTTAAAAACAATGAGGAAAATATATGCTGGACTTTAATAAACTCTTAACAGCTTCTATTACATCATATAAAATTAAGCCTTTAGTTACTCACAGCGCTTAGCCTACCCCAAGAGTCATCAACAGCCAGCAGCTCCGACTCTTAAGTGATCTTTAATAGCCTGCGCGCCGCGGCTCAAGTTCAGCTCAGCTCTGGCTCTTTGTTGGCCAGTGTAATTCAATAGGCCGGCAGCGAGACATGTATTGGCGTATGACTGATAGCAGTTACTTACTGCCTCGTAGGTGCCTCCAAAACAACAACAGCAACATCGGCTCATGACTGCAAGTCAATGAACCGAAACACGAAAAATCTGTGACGCGAGATTTCGAGTTGAGGCCGAAGCTTCGAGACAAGTTAGCCAAAAGCCAGCGGCCGGCTCTATATGTACAGCTAATTTAATTCAATCTCGGCAGATAACTGACAATCATTTTCCTTACTTTTTTCGGGCCCAACTAACAAGACGCTGTTTATGGAGCTAGTCGGCCGCTGGCCGGACCTCGCTCGGCCCAGGCCCATAAATAAGAATGTAATGGACGAGGCGCAAAACAATGGGCCTCATAATTTTGTGCAAAAATAAGAGAGAGAAGAAAAGAGAGAAGCAAATAGAAACGAGGAAAAATCAAAAGATGTAAACGAGGTGCTACGATTTCTATGGAAAAGGTCAGTCGAGCGACTGGACCAAATGCCTAGTTAGATCTTGGCACGGGACCTTTAACTGACAGAGAGGGAGAAAGATCGAGAGAGAGTAAGGGAGGGGGAGAGTGAGTCCCGCTGCGGCGAGCTAAAGTAAAAGTAAGCAATTTAGAGATTTGTTGCGCTTGCTCCGACGAAGAAAGCGGCAGGCGGAAAGGAAAATATTCAGCTGGTCAGTTACCAAGGTCCTCTCATACAGCTGTTCGAGACAAGACTCACTCTAATTGGCTGCTGACCATGCAAATCGATTAATTGAATCAAATCTATAATTCGCAAAGTGAGGATGAATTGTGAAGGAGAAGAAAAAGGGAAGTTTTTAGGAGTTGTGGGAAAAAGAAAAATATAAAATATAAAAAATATAAATTTATATATACATGATAAATAAGAAGTATTCTGAATGACTTAAGATCATAATATAAAATAAAATTTGATCACCCCTGATCACTTTCAAATTGAGTATTCTAAAAGATCACAAATTGCTTATAAGATTATGAATAGATCACCAAGCATAGTCAGCAGATCAGCTAAGCTAGTTAGGATTTCCTAAAATATTATAAAGAACCAAAGAAACTAACTCTCTTAAAACACAATGCAAGTCATCAAAATATGACTTATCATAATTGAAACGCATGGAATATAAAAGATCTTAAAGAAAATTCGTTTCAACAAGAAACTTATCGCCTAGAGAAATTAAACGCAGATCATTATAATCCGAAAATGGTAATAAAACGAAATCTCTATGTGGTTTTGAAGCCAAGTAGTTGGATGACCACGAGAGACAATCAAAAGATGATGATCATAAAATATATATGAAACATAAATACGTTTGCCATTTGGCTGTGGCCCTAGACAGGGGCAGCTGCTTGAGACGCGTGCGACGATCCTATCCCAGGAAATTTTTATGAAAGACACACACACACACACAGACACACGCGCACACCTATAACAGTTAGCTGAAGGAAAGTGAAGAAATGCGTGTGGAAAATGCAATCGCAGCACTTTTTCTACCATTTTCGCTGTGCATTTTGCAGTCGCTGGCTTTTGTGAGACAGCTGGCACTTCATAAACATGTCATATTTAATAGAGTTCAGCTACGGGAGAGCTGCTACTGGGAATATCAACCACCAGGACTCGCCTCTTTCTCTTCTTATTATTACTTCTTCTTTTTTTTTGATTGACTTTCGTCTGTTCGTATTTTTTTTCCAACCTGGGAGAAAGTCAAAAAATGCCTCAAAAAAATAGGTAGAAATTGTATATTTATTACGGGCTCATTGTAAAATGATCTGTGTCATAAATTTGACATTTAATCGTCTGAAGAATTCTCAGTTGTTATTGAGCAAGGTCTGGTCAATGCCTTAGGCAGAAATCCTTCATAGATAACATTCCGCAAAAATTCATTTCAGATTAGATTAAATGAAGTCCATGAGTCGACTCAGTTACGAATCGATATTTAGCTTGAAAAAGTTATAGAACTATAAACAAATTATTGCATTTGCTGGAAAAGTTTTGGTCTTTTTTTGCAGTCAACTTTTACTTAAGTAAATTGAAAATAATTTGCTTTTATCTAGCGAGAGTTTCTGGGTTTGCGTGCCATTACTTTGAAGTGCTGCAACAATTTACTAATTGAAAGGTAAATGCGAGAGATAGGGCGAGTGAGAGGGAGAGGGATCGAGGAAGTGGAGCAGTAAAAGTTGTGGGCTCTTACATAGTTTTGATAAGCGTACACAAATTTGACTTTAAGTGCTGATAGGCTAAAGTCTTGACAGCTTATAAGTCAGTTTTCATGCTATACCCTGCATGAAGTGAAAATGTTGATGGTGTGGGATGGAAGTGAGGAAAATTATGTGAGACATGTGAGAAAAATAAACATAAGTTGGTATATATTTATATGCAGAATATTTATCTATAAAGAAGACATTCAAATAACATTAAAAATGCGAAATTTAATATATATAAACATTAAAATATTCTATACCCATCTGTATATATCTATCTCTCTATATACATCCAACTATATATACCCATTTCTATATATTAAGAAATCTACCTATCGCTCTACCTATAACGTTCCACCATTTACTATAAATCTTTCCCCCAAAACACCATTTCTCTGCAGGGTATTAGCTAGTCGCCCACCTACGTCATTTGCCCTTTTATAGGCGCGTGTTTCGCCATTCATATTTTATTTTCTGTATCGCTCGACTTTAATGATAAATTTGTTACATAAACAAACTAATTTGCTATACCCATCTGTATATATCTATCTTTCTATATCCATCTATATATATTCAACTATAAATACCCATTTCTATATATCTATTCATCTATCTTTCGCTCTACCTATAATCTACTATAGATCTCTCCCCTTAAACACCATTTCTCTGCAGGGTATTAGCTAGTCGCCCACCTACGTCATTTGCCCTTTTATAGGCGCGTGTTTCGCAATTCATATTTTATTTTCTGTATCGCTCGACTTTAATGATAAATGAGCTGCGATCCCCACACACAAAAATTGGAAAACAGCGCTGACTGATAAAGGAACCAGAAACACAACACAAAGCGAAATATTTAATGCGCATTTATTTATGTTTTTTTTTTCGTTTTTTGAGTAGTTTTTTTCGGTTTATGTTAACAATTCCAGTTGCCAAAAATGGAGTGCGCTTAATGACCTTCAAGTTCTATGCATAAATTCGACTCTTTATATATATATACACGTATATTTATGTATGTATAAAGAGCTCTTACCTGAGCTCGTAAATCTTGCTGCACCAATGACAGCGCATCTTAAGATTTAACCCCTTTTTTGTCGACAGCCTCACTTGAGAGAGGGCGTGGTCTGTGTGCAGGGTTCAAGCGTGAGGATCTTTAACCACTTAACGCGACCTTCAACTCGACGAATGTATGAGAGTGTGTAGTGTGTGTGTGTGCTCACAGTAAATTAGAAGCAATTGGCGTCTGTGCGTCGAGTCGACTGTTGCCATGTTCCAAGCAATTTTATGAAAATGCCAAACACATGTTGTTCACCCCCGCCGCAGCCTAGCCTTCATTCAGCGAAAACTATTCATTCAGACTATTTGTTTGTTTTCCCATTTTATTTTTGCTAATGATGCGTAAATTTCTATGCCAGATAGTAAGTACATATATATATAGTGAATTATTTGCCGATGAAGTCATGGCAAGAGCATTCCATAATATTTGAATATGAAATTCCTGCACGTGACACGTGACGTAGCCGTCCGAGGTGGCCCGCTGTGCGCGTTGCGTGTGTCGCCAGCCATTCGTGCGGCAGAACTTTTACCAATATAAGCAGACGACAGTTGGCCCGGCTACACCTATGACAAAGTGCTGTCCCGCAGCTCTTTCCATTGTAATTATAGCTAAATGCTACAGTGAAGCCGAGGCCTAATAAAGTTATTTGTCATGTGGCGCCTGACGCTCGCAAAAAAAAAGCTGTAGAAGAGAAACGAGTCTACCTGTTCAGCGAAATACGCTGGAAATTGCGGTGAGAAGAAGTCTAAGCAGCTGAAATGTGATTAGCATTACTGAGAACTATGCCTGCCATAGTTGGCTTTTACAAATGGCTTGGATATGTTAGACTTTTAAAAGCCATTATACAAATAAATAGAATATATCAGATGTGTTTATGTGCTTGGGCTAGTTGTAGGTTCCAGTTAGAACTTTGATAGCAGAACTTAGTTTAAAATCTGGGATTCTTCAATTCATTTTTCACTTTTCTAACCATCTATCAGTAAAGACTTCAGTTCACAGTTGAATGAATTTATATATTCACTGATTAGTATGTTATTTCTTTAAGATTCCTCTCAATTAATTTCCATATTATATATAAAATATTTCATAGCTCTGCCTGTTTATATATTTTTTATTTAGCATTTAATATTGTTTATAATTTTGTTATTTATTTTTCTTTCCAATTTCCTCGTCCATCACTACTATTTCTATGAACAGCCTAATTTTAAGGCATTTCTCTAATTTTTAATAAATACAAATTAATTCTAACCGAAAGTATTGGCATTTTTTCGTAATTCTCTTCTTTAAATTCTACTCCAAACAAAAACGTGATATCTTTTTATTTTCCATCGGAAAAAGGTACCTTTTTATTGGCTTATGTTTTGTGCAATGCCGCACTACTATTTTTATGAACAACCCACTTTCCATTCAGCTCTCTCATTATTAATTTCAATAAATACAAATTAATTCTGACCGAAAGTAAATGGATTTTTCCACATTTCTCTTTTTTTAATGCAATGCTAAAGAAAAAGGGAACATACTAAATTAGTGGACATACTAAAGTACATATTATTTGGCTTATGTTTTGTGTGTGGCGCACTGCTATTTTTATGAACGCAGCTAAATTAATTATAAATTAAGAATTTTCGCCTTTATATATCAGCTTTAAGTTTACACCTTATGCAGCTTATCAAACCAAATTTTATCAATGTTTTTGTAATAGAATTTCGAGAATATATAATATTCCTACTAATACCTAGTGCAAATCCCTTACTTCCTTCTGTTAACTTAACATTCGAAGAGAGAGAGAGAGAGCGAGTGCTCTCTGTTAAGGCGAGCAGTTGCTATTTGATTTACCTTTTGCCTTTCTTTTCGCCTCAGTTTTCGTGTGCTCCGTTATAATCTTGTTTGTGCGATCGCCCTTTGCTCCCTTTTTGTTGCTGTTGTGCCGTTGGGCTTTGGCTAATTTCCTTTGCCATTGTCTCGCCTACTGCTGCTGGGCGTGCGTGCAACGAAATCCTCTTTCAACAACCAATTTTTGCTTGCTTTTGCCACCAGATTCGTTGATCTTTTTCACTGATCTTAGCTCTCCCTCTCTCCTTCTCTCTATCTGTCTGAACACAAAGAAAGTAAATCAGATTTTGGAGCAGCTGTGCATCTTACGAAAATCCAAACAGCAGTCGTCGCTTCCTGACCTGATTTATTGCTATGCTCGGACGAGGTCCACTCGGTCCACAATGTCGACACAGCCAGCCTACCTAAATATTATCGTAGGCTCATGCAAATACCGCATATGATTTATGCTCATATATAGAGACTCGAATGCCTAGACCAAAGTAAATTTGCCATAGCTTATGGTTAAGCGTCTTATCAAAAGACCATTATTTGCCCCAAATTAAAAGGAAAGAATAAAGAAAGGAAAACCTATCATAACATGCATGAAATATTTCTATAGATCATAGAAATTCATTTCATGGCTGAATTCCATTTTGTGGGTCACGATAATTAAGGCAAATGCATTTTGAATTCGCTAATGAGCTGGGCCAACCTTGCCATAGCTCAGCGAGGTAAAATGACTATATGCTATATAGAATATATAGATGAAGAACATATTCCATTTGACAATTCTTCTGGCATAGCTGACATTTGCTCAGTTGACTCATCTCAATTGCAGCTGCCCAGCTGACGTAGTACCTAAAGAGTTTTATGCCTTTCATATATCATTTATTTTCCGTCATATTCTCAACTATCTCTCGTCTAACTTACAGCATACAATGCGCTGTTTACACATTCTAAACACACATCTCAAATTTCCTTCACCTAACTGCAGTCGTAACCGAGTTACTTAAGATAGTTTTTTATGATGGTTGACGTAAAGACAAGCTGCATTTGTTGAGCTGGTGTGCTACCGTAAAACCACTAAATGGTCAAAATGAAATTTACGACATTCCTCGAGAGATCCTTGGTGGGCGCCAAGTGATATATCATGGTGATGGCACGCTTCAAATGTTGATAGAGTCGCCATTCTTACAGCTGTCCGTAATAAAAGAGACTTTAGTACTTTTGGGTCGGGGCACCGGGTCAGCGATAACAATTCCAAATATTTTTTAAAGAATTTCATTTCTCTTCTTATCACAACGAGTGAGCTAATTAAAATGCTTAACCCACATCAGCGGGCAAATCCCTGAAATGGGCTGTGTATGGTAAAAGGTAAACAAACAAACAAACAGAGAAAGAGAGAGAGAGAAAGGCGAACCCTTTCTTCGGGGACAGGAAAATCTCTAGAGAACGAATGTGAAAATGTCTTTGGCTCGTTTGCATACGTAATTAGTTTGGGCACTTTGACAACGATGTCGACATTTGACATGAGTTTGAGTTACGATCGTTAGGATCGACGACGAAGGAAAGAGTGAGAAATGGGAGAGGAGATGTGAAAGGGAAGTTTTTCCGTTTTCTGTTTGGCTTATCTTTACACCTCGGTTTGAACTTTACGCCTAAGCCGATCGGCGATCTATCTTCGCGACATTTGACATCATTAGTCAAACTTAAAGACGCATTTGTAATGTTCACGTTCCTCTTTTTTTCCAGGCTGATCGCAGCCATTAATTAGGCTTCGCTTAGAACCAGTTGCCGCCATGTTTGATTTGATATCATTTCAATTCATTTCGTTTCATTTCGTTTTATGGCCATGCAAATTGCAAAACCGCGCTAATTTTTTTTCCTCTCCTCATCTTCTACACATAAGGCATATCAGTTTCACAAGACTTCGTTCTTTGGGCAACAAAAGGCATATTTATTTCGTTTTAATTTGTAATTTTGCGCTATGGTCAAGGCGAAACCAGTCGAACTTGTTAGCGTGTACACAGATTTTTGTCCTTAACAAGCAAGGACGGAAACAAGTTTACGTCACCCTGTCCATCCTTCACTCTCGCTCTGTATCCATGTCTTCTCGGTGAAGGGCCGCTTCAGTGTTTACTCAGCCCAGCTCTTAACAACTCATAATAGAGCAATTTTCACGTGTCCTTGCTGGGCGCAGTAAATCAACTGGTCAAAGCAGCTCACAAGGATCAGCACGTCCATTGTCACTCCTTCCCGAAAAAGCCGCACAACAAATTCAGCCCCTGCAGCAGATCTGAAATTGATCGCGCCACTCGTGGATGCTAATGTCTTGGGCTTGACCAAGATTTACGAGTATTTGGCAGTTTTATGGTTGTTTCATAAATGCTTTAACATTGGGAGAAGCAGAGATTAGGCGAGCTTTTACACAGACACGAAGAGCTTTTAGAGCAGTGTGAACTGCAAGCTGCATTAGGCGAAAGCTTACTAATACATGGGAAATGAGTAGAATGAGTGGGAGGAGCAGAGATTAGGCGAGCTTTTACACAGACACGAAGAGCTTTTAGAGCAGTGTGAATTTCAGACTGCATTAATCGAAAGCTCATTAATACTTGAGCAACTTGTAGAAAGCTTAGCTGCAGCTAATCACAGCTCGCGCGCATCAAGTGCTGCTGCTGCTGCTGACAGCTGTTCAATTGCCTGGCAACAGCTTCGGCTTGACCTTGAAAGCTTTTTTTTAATCAACACAAAGCTGAGCCAGACACCGTCTGTAGATCTTTAAATTTGATTGCGACGTAGCCGAAAGCTAATTTAAATCAGAAAAGCGTTCGAGCAACTGACAATTTAAGCACCCCTCAGAGGATCGCCCGGCAATTGCCGAAAATGTCTGAAAAGTAGCTGCGAGGAGCTGTCAATCACAGCACAGGCACAAACATGATATATACATGTATATATATATAGAGTCCTGGCATTTGCATAAGAAGAATCACTAATGAGAAACGACAGCAGAGCAGAGCGAGAAAAAAATACTTTTGGCCGCCTTTTGCATGTAGGTCAAAAAGATGTCACGCGAGCTGCAAACGAGTTTGACGCTAATTACGCCGTGTCGAACGAGTTCCCAGTCAAACATTTGCCTCGTCTTACTAATGATTATTTGGTCTCTCTCTCTCCCTCGACAGATTCGTTTGTGAACAGCCAGGAATGGACAATATCGCGCTCGGTGCCCGATCTGCGGCTGGGCATCGTCGGCTCCCTGAACTCGGGCAAGTCGGCGCTGGTGCATCGCTACCTGACCGGCTCCTACATGCAGGAGGAGTCGCCCGAGGGCGGCCGCTTCAAGAAGGAGGTCTTCATCGATGGACAAAGCTATTTGCTGCTCATACGTGATGAGGGCGGCGCGCCCGAAATGCAGGTGGGTGGAGCACACGAATCTAATATGCATGAGATGATATATGAACATGGAGCAGGAGGTCTGCCCATTTAAGGGCTGCTTTTCCACCTTCAAGTGCAGGCGGGGCTGGCAAAACTTTTGCCCCTTATCATCTTGTAAATATTTGAATTGAGGTCAGGCGGCGCTTGCCCTAGGAGTGGGGCAAAACTTTTCTAGTTTCGCTAGCTCGCCCGCTACACTGCACGAAACGGGGCAGTAATAGTCATAAATTTAGAGTGATTTATGCCTGGTAGGGTATACAGGGCTGGTCAGCAGTGGAGCTCCACTGCAGTCCACTTGGCGTCGTAGTTTTTGCCAATTATCAAGTTTTTCTACAAATTTCCTACTTCTCCGTCAGCTTTCACATTCAATCGCAAAAACTTGAGCTGTCTCGCCCCCTCTCAAAACTCTCCTCTAGTGGCTCTTCAGAAGGCCTTTTTTTGTTGCTGCTGCTGCTGCTGCTGCTGCTGACTGTGACTCACTCAATCGAACTTCGACCTTTGGCAAGCAACAATCGTAGCCTCCTGGGTGGGGGTAACGGAGGGGGTGAGGGGTTTATCTTGGCCTGTGGCCAACTGCCGTTGCAACATTTCGGTTTTTAGTGAGCCTTTAAATACCCTGGGCTAGGCTCTAATGGAGGTATGATGGAAGTAGCAAAGCAGTTGAGTGTGGAGAAAAATTGGATATATCTATAATATATCTTCTAAATAGACCTCTATATATAGACCATAAATTTGAGAGAATATCTCAGTTTATAGTATATATAAATATTATTATAATATTTATATATGCCTATATATGAACCATTAAATTTGCGAGAATATCTGTTTTTAGGAAAATATAATAATAATATATAATTATATTATTTTATTATATATATAGATAAAGTAGAACCACCTATAAAGTGTAAAATAAAATCGTCATGATTTCTGGTATATGAAAATATTTGCTAGGGATACTTGAGACCTTAAAATTACTAAGCTAACGGCAGATCCATACAAATATTATCAAATAGTAAAATATTTCATATAAGAAGCAGAAAAAAGGAACTGTATTATAATGCCCATATATTATTTCAGCTCAATTTGATAACTCAATTTGACTTCTTAAATAGTTCTTCAATAACCAAACATTTTAGTTCCAAGACAAGATGAGTTTCGATCTGATTAAACTTCAGACATATATACACTTCTCAATTTATTCTGTGAATAATAGTTCTATTATAATAGTTCTATAAAATATTTATTATAGAACTATTGAAGTTGAGTCAAAATGTATATCTATATTCTCTGTTGATTTACTCAAGATCCAGCCCATTCATCTATCTACTTCTTCTCCTATCCCATTGCTTACTCATCACTTCAACCACAATCCCATTTACAGGGTATTTTCTAGTCTAACCCTTATATTCCTCCCTTTATTGCGACACTTTTCGTTGTATTGTGTTGGGCCCCAGCCAAGGGTCCCTCGCTTTTTGCACGTTAGAAGTTTACGTGATGCGGCAACTGTCCAATATCATTGGGGCTGTCGGAAAGGTTAAAGGTTGAGTTGACAAACTGTGCCAGACTAGTCGCTGCAGTCGTTGCCAATCTCTCGGGTCCGCCTCTATAGCGGCGGCGCACCGTGAGCTATGCAGCATTTCATATTTACTTTTTTTGACTCATTGATTCGCAGCTTGAGAAGCGTTTGTTCCCTGCCATTCGCATTCGGGCTATTCGCATATTTGCAAAGAATATTGCGCCCCCCGCTTACAGCCGGTAGGGGAGGGCAAACGAGAAACCCTCCTTGAACCCTCCAGCTTAAAGGGTGAAAGTGTGGATTATAATTTTTAAGCTGCTTTCGCTTTTTATCAGAATTCTTTTTTTTTTTCTTTTTTATTTGCGGTTGGTATTTATGGGCTTGTAGGGGTTGATCGGCATATAGAGAGAGAAAAAAATGTGCCTGCCACGCGACGTGACCCTAGAAAGCGCATAATACCTCGACTATATCCGAGGGCTTAGCAATTGACTATTTGCAGGGCTTAGCGAATTTTATTTAAATTTCCATTTCAATTTCATTTTATCTCCATTGTAATTATGTGTTGTTAATATTCGCCAGTCAAGCGTATGATTGACCCACAATTTCGCATAAATTTGATATAGTTTGACGGTTGCTTAAGGGGTTTGAGATGCACTTTAGATACCTTTTCTCTATAATTAAATTTATTTTATCTCTCGGTCGGGTTTGCTAGGCTCGTTTGTCTATCTTTGTTTCTGTCTCTTTCCCTCTCTCTCTCTGCTTCTCACACAGCTTGACAGTCACTCAACAGTTTGAAAAGCATGGTATATTTCTCATACAATACACTTTGCATAACATCGCAGCACATGTAAAACTGTTTGTTATGGATGGTTTTTCGTCTCTCTCTCTCTTTCTGTTTTTCTTCTCTCTCTCTCTCTCAGACACTCTCTCTCACACATAGTTGCACAATCATTCAACAGTTTGAGCAGCACTGCATACTACAATCTTTCTGGTCTTTCTCTCCGCTCATGCAATACAAATTGCATAATCATTGCATTATGTCTGCTTAATCTAGCTCTCTCTCTCTCTCTCTCTCTCTCTCTATCTCTCCCCCTCCTTCTCTCCCCAACACCCTCTCTTTCTCAGTTGGCCGCACAAAAACGTTTCTCTCCCGCAATTGAACTAATTTAATGTCCATTTCTTGACTAACTTCTGTCATTCGCATCTTTATGCAACATAATAAACCATATTTCAACGCGAAAAAAAAAATTAACCCTCTATGTGAGAGCAACCCCCTGACAGCCTGCCAGCCACCCTCCCCAAAGACAACAACGGCAACAACAAGAGAAACTGTCAAGCACAAGTGTTAAATGACGTGATTGATGTAGACATTAGATACCCTCTATATCTAAATGTTCGATTTATATTTCTATATGTTCTATTTGTTTTCTATACGAATGTAGTTCAAGCTTGTTTTAGCTTCTCGCTTATTTACAGGGTATTGTGTATTGAGCATGAAAAATCCGTCAATGCCGTCGCGTCGCCACTCAGTCGCGCTTTTCTTTTACTTTGTTTTTATTTTCTTTTCGCAACGGAGCAGGATATCATTACCATATACGAGTCGAGAATATTGCATGCGACTGCTGTCGATTCGACATGTTATTCTCTCCTTCATGTTTTGGCAGGCAGAACAGACCAGTTCATGGCAATAGAAACGAAATATTGAGAGCATTAGAGAAGTTCGTTTGTGATTGGAAAATGGGAATTTATGGAAAATATTTGTAGAGCTTGAGGAAATTTGTGTCGAGAACTTAAAGTCATATATATTTCATATGATTCATATACACTCAATCAATCAATCAAAATATCAGAAATGAAGGAAAATAATCGTAGAGCTTAAAGAAATTTTGAGAACTCAAAATAATATTTATTTTATATGATTCACGATTCAGTCAATCAATCAAAATATCAGCTCTTAAATATATAGATATAATTATAGTCAAAGCGAAATATACAAAGCATTTTTTATAAGCAGAAAAGGTATAGTGCTAGAGGGAACTTCTAGAGTTTAAGCAATATTTATTACTTCAAATGATATTTAAATCATATAAGATATGCTTCAATCAATCAATCAATATAATTATTAGCACTAAAGCCGAAATTCAAGCCGAAAGCCAAAAAAAGCCTACAATATACTTGATTCATTCAGTATACTAAATAATATATTTGTTCATCAAGCAAACTCTAAAGATCTTAAGATTCTATACACATTACCTCAGAATTAGATGAAATATTTCAGCTATAAATCCAAGAAACAAAAGAAGATCCTATATAAATCTATAAAATAAAAGAATTCCTAATCTATTTCCATAACTTTTCTCAAAATACTTAAAATATTTCTTACTATAAATGGAGCTCACTCAAAAAATTCTTTTACTTTAGAATCTATTCACTTGAACGGGCACTAAAAACTTGTTAAAACTAAACTGAAAAGCAACTGCTGCAGAGGCATAGTTGCTTCTTGTAAAAGTTTTCTTAGAACTTGTCAGGATTAGGCAGGATACTTTGAATGGCTCTTAACCCAGATAAAAGTTGAGCACATTGTTGTGTATCTATTTGTCTGGGCGAGACTGTGAGTGAGCCAGAACCCCCAGCAGAGGCCCAACCCTAGCAGTTGAAATTGTTTTGTTGTCAAGCGAATGTCTCCCAGTGTGTGTGTGTGTGTCTGAGTGTGTGCGTGAGTGTGTCTGAGTGTGTGCGTGAGCTGTCGCTGTCTGTGTGCGTTTCCCGTGTCGCCGTTGCATTTTTTTTTGTTCTCTTTCGCTTTCCTGTTTCCTCCTGCATACGCTTTTCACAACAAATCATAAAAAAGCTAGCAACCCACTCAACCACCCACTGAACCACCCGGCGAGGACAACGCGCCAGGACGAGGCCGCAGGACAACGAGCGCGTCGAGCAAGACGCCAGTTGTTTGTCGACTGGCATCGCGGGCGGGCGGCTTTTCCAGCTCCTGCAGGACACTTCCATGTGATATCCGATACACACACATATATATATTTGTATATATAGGCGCATAAATAATTTATAGGAAATTTTAAATACTTTTCCGTGAGTGCAAATGCATAATAAATATGTGAATGTTGTTTGGGGCTTTATGCAAGCGCTGGCTAAACAATCGATAGTTTATGCTGTCGCAGGACACACGAATCCTGCGCAGTAAACACAAAGCGCCTGTTTACAAGCCAATGTAAAAGTTCATTATCCTGCGACTGCCATTGCATATGTGTGAGTGTGTGCGTCTGTGTGTGTGAGGCATACAAAAATCATTAAAAGTTTAGCACACGGCAAAGGAGTGCTGCCGAAAGGATTCAAGTGCTTCATTAGCGACTTTCTCAAGTGTGCGTGTGTGCTCGCCCGCCCGGCGTCCCTCCTCCGTCTTGATCCTTGCTGCTGTCCTTTGTTAGGCGCGCTTCCGCCTTTTGTGCGCTGCCCGCCGCCAGACGCCGCCAATGTTTTCTTCCCTTTTTTTTTTGTTTACTTCTCGCACAAAGTCAAGGACTCACGTCCAAAAGTTTTGCCAGTCCTTTTTTTGTATATTTATTTCGATTTCTTCATATTTTTTTTGCACACGCTTTTGTTTTCGTTTTTCGATTCGCTTGCTTTAATATTTTCCTTCTGTTTCTTTCTCGAATCTCTCGCAGTTCGCTGGCTGGGTGGATGCGGTAATCTTTGTGTTTAGCCTGGAGA
This sequence comes from Drosophila pegasa, assembly GCA_035046225.1. NCBI lineage: Eukaryota > Metazoa > Arthropoda > Insecta > Diptera > Drosophilidae > Drosophila > Drosophila pegasa. The sequence continues at coordinate 10,711,570 of JAWNOD010000072.1, forward strand.
ACGAGGGCAGCTTCAACACGGTCTACAATTATTACACAAAAATGGCGCACTTTCGCAACGGACAGGATATACCCATGATATTGGTCGGCACACAAGGTAAGCTATTACTATATAATTAAGCTATGATTCATGTTAAATGGGGTCAAAGCATTTTCTAATCGTTATTTATAATGAAAAGCTAGAGTTTCATTATATATAAACAATATTAGATTAACTTTGCTATTGATTATCGATGAGTTGAATTAGAATAGATTGTCAAATAACTAAAAGCAAACTTTCATTAATTATCTGTGGCTCACATGAGAGTAAATTGTCGAATATCGAAAAGCAAATTATCATAAATGATCGATAATCAACATTTGAGTAAATTATTGAATATCGAGAGCTAAATTATCGAGGATCAACAACACAATTTATCGATAAATCTAAGTAAATATCTTTACATCCTAAAAAGCAGAGTATATATGATTAGTTCAATATATATAAATTATACTTCAAGCGTTATTGCTTTGATAATCGATAAATTTCTAAACCTTTTATTACATATCAATTTCCTTTGGGAAATTGTAATAATCACATCAATTGTAGAAGTGGCTGACGCTAAGTCAAGTCAAATTACGCCAGTTTCAGAATATCGATAATTTGATCGAATTTCTCTATTCTTAATCTCTGGTTGGATTGCTTTATAAATATATATTTACTAATTTATTTAGCTTTAACTATTCCTTTATCGATTCATTATCGAGACATTGATAATTTTTCTATATTCAGAATATTAAATAGCTTTCCCTATTTAATTATCGATTTATTATCGGTATATTGATCAATATTCCATATTCTGAATATAAAAAAGACAATCTTGCAAATAATAGTTCAATCATCTGCATTGACATTTAAAACTGCATCTAACATAATTTTACGCACATTAAAGTCACTTTTTGTCTATCGATAAATATATCGAAATGTGAAAAATGCTTTGTAAACCAATTAAATTATAAACTTTATTAAATTTGCCTTCTATCTACCTTCTACCATTCTCTAATCAATTCTTTCCCTTTTCAGATGCCATCAGCGAGCGCAATCCGCGTGTTATCGATGACACGCGCGCTCGGAAATTAGCAAGCGACTTGAAGCGTTGCTCCTACTACGAGACCTGCGCCACCTACGGCCTGAATGTGGAGCGCGTCTTTCAGGACGGTGAGCAGCGATTGAATACGAAATAGTCGAGTCGAGAATCTAATTAATTTATTCCCCTCCATGCAGCCTGTCAGAAGATATTGTCGCAGCGCATGCCGCTGCCGCCAGCGATGCAGCCGCCGCGGCCCACCACACCGCAGGGCACGCGCCTGGGTCTGGCCACGTTCCAGGCGCCCACCAACGGGCAGCGGGCGCAGCAGCAGCAGCTGCCGTTGCGCATGAGCGCAGACTTTGCCCAGGCGGAGCAGAAGCTCTGGTCGCTCCAGGCGGGCGGCTCCACGGCGAGCGCAGCCACCAATGAGAACAACAACATAACCAAATACAATTCAGGCGCAGCACAGCAACAACAACAACAACAGCAGCATCAACAACAACAGCATCAACATCTACAGCATCAGCAATTGTCGCTGCCCAGCGACTGTGCCCAGGTGCAGCTGCGTGATCCACGCGATTTGGCGCCGCCACCTGGCAAGGAGCTGCCCACGCCCACGTCGACGCCCACGACCAGCCGCAAGAGCCGACGACGCTCGAATCTGTTCATACCCTCGTCCTCCAAGAAGAACGAGAAGGAGCCGAAGAGCAGCGAGCTGGGCAGCGGCCGCTCCATACCCATCAAGCAGGGCTACCTCTACAAGCGCTCCAGCAAGTCCCTGAACAAGGAGTGGAAGAAGAAGTACGTGACGCTGTGCGACGACGGGCGGCTGACCTATCACCCCTCGCTGCACGACTACATGGACGATGTGCACGGCAAGGAGATACCGCTGCAGTACGTGACGGTGAAGGTGCCCGGCCAGAAGCCGCGCGGCTCCAAGTCCATCATCACGAACAGCGCCCTGACCAGCTCGCTGCTGGCCAACGGGCAGCGGGCGCAGGGCACGCTCAGCGAGGGCATCGGCTGCCTGACGCTGGCCAAGGACAACCAGCGCAAGCTGAGCGAAAAGCTGTCGCTGCTGGGCGCCGGCGCGGCCGGCGGTGCGGGCGGCTCGAGCGGCGTGGAGCCGCTCAAGTCGAACAGCTCGCAGCAGACGAGCGGCGACGAGGGCATCGCCATGTCCAACTCGAATTCCCAGACATTCATAGCGGGCGAGGCGCCCGCCAGCAAGCTGGAGGCGCAGACGCCGAACGTGAAGAAGCGCCATCGCCGCATGAAGAGCAGCAGCGTCAAGGCCAACGAGGCGGACGACAACGACGGCTACGAGTTCTACATTGTCTCTCTGGACTCCAAGCAGTGGCACTTCGAGGCCGCCAACTCGGAGGAGCGCGACGAGTGGGTCGCCGCCGTCGAGCAGGAGATCTTCAAGAGCCTCCAGAGCATCGAGAGCAGCAAAACGAAGCCAGCGACCAGCACGGAGCTGGCGGCAATGGTGGCAATCAAGCAACGCGTGCCGGGCAACGGCCAGTGTGTCGACTGTGGAGCGCCAAGTAAGTGGGGGAGGGGGAGAAGGGGAGACTCTATAGAGTAGATAAGGAGTATAGTCTTAAGAGAAGATTTATAAAGAGGGAACTACGTTCGGCTTCTTGGAGAGAAAATCTTAAGAAATAGTGCAATAGTCGCATCACTAGATTTTGAAGATAGTAATATTAATAGAGAGGGAAACTCAGACCAATATTTTCTATAACATTGTAGTCGGAAGAGAGAAGATGGTTTAAGCTGAGGAACTGTTAAACTTCTTGGGCAACATCTCTTAAAAGAGAATGCAATAGTATCGTCACTAGATTTTGAAGATAGTATAGAATATTAATAGAGAGAGAGAAAGAGGCCTTCATTTAAGATCTATATTTTCTATGAAATAGAAGCTAAGAGAGGGAAGATAGCTTAGCGAGGTGCAAAGTTTCTTGGGGAACATCTCTTAAGAGATAATATACCATCATTATATAGCATCAATCTTTCCTATGAAATGGTAGTTAGAAAAGATAAACTAATGAGATATAAAAGTTCTTGTTCAACATCTCATAAAAGAGTTCTTATAGATGACATCATATATGATATTTCTCTCGACAATTCCTACGAGATAATCAATTAATGGAACCAAGAAATGTCTAGACAGAATAATACATAATCACATTATAACTAGAAAAAGCTGAAATAAAAATATATATATCAACTGATATATATACTGATATGATATATGAAATGAGATATGAAATAGTAGTTAGAATAGCTAAACTAGTTTTAACTAATAAGATATAAAAATTCTTGTTGAACATATTTGAAAAAAGGTTTTTATAGATCATATATGATCTACGAGCTAAGCAATTAATGGAACCAAGAAATGTCTAGACAAAATAATACATAATCACATCATATTGATAACTGGAAAAAGCTGAAATATAAATATATATATATATATCAACTTATAATATATTCTCCTATCCAATATTCATAACATCATTAAATGGTAGCCCAAATTCCAATTATAGACACATACCCAACGATTTCGACTATTACCATTAAATTACTTTTATATATAAAATACACATATTAAATAAAAATCTCTTACTCACCTCTCCTCCACACAGATCCCGAATGGGCTAGTCTCAATCTGGGCGTGCTTATGTGCATTGAGTGCTCGGGCATCCATCGCAATCTCGGCTCTCACATCTCCAAGGTGCGCTCCCTGGGCCTCGACGATTGGCCGTAAGTATTAAATACACTTTAAAAAAAAACACACACACACACTTGAACTGCAGCTAATGCCACGCCTTTCTCTTTAGGGCGCCCCATTTGAGCGTAATGCTGGCCATCGGCAACAGCCTGGCCAACTCCGTGTGGGAGGCGAATACGCGACAGCGCGTCAAGCCCACCGCGCTGGCCGGCCATGAGGAGAAGGAGCGCTGGATACGCAGCAAATACGAGGCGAAGGAGTTCCTGACGCCGCTGGGCAGCGGCAACCACGTGAACGCCGCCTCGCCGGGCCAGCAGCTGATCGAGGCGGTCATCCGGGCGGACATCAAGTCGATCGTCTGCATCCTGGCCAACTGCCAGTCGGAGGTGACCAATGCCAATGTGAGCGCGCGCGACGTGCGCACGCCTCTCCTGCTGGCCTGTGCCATTGGCAACCTGGCCATAGCCCAGCTGCTCGTTTGGGTAAGTTTGAGGAAGAAGGAGGATCGCCTCTCGATGATGACTTATGCCTACTTTCTTCTTCCCACAGAACGGCGCGAATATCAAGCACACGGATCACGAGGGTCGCACCTGCTTGGCCTATGCACGCGCCGCCCAGTCCCTGGCCACGGCGAAGTCGATGAAGGCCGCCGCCGCACTGGCCGCCGGCACACCAGCTCCCGCTCCGGCACCGGCGCCAACTGCCAACGGCGGCATACCCGCGCCCCAGTACAACGTGGAGGACACGACGGCGCTGGTGGAGCTGCTGGTGGGTCTGGGCTGTCCCGAGTCGGCGCCGCTCACGGCCAGCGGCACCTTGCCGCGCCGCCGCGACACCCTGGGCACGCCCTACGAGAAGTCCGTATCGGGCGTTATCTAAAAAGAAAGCAAAGCATGAATAGTTGAATTTCATAAGCTAAAAATCCCAAGTTGTTTTTGTGTTAACTGTAAAATGCATAAGATATCTGTTTAATCTCTGTTTAGCAATTAGTTTTAGAAGTGTGCGTAAATTTCTCTCTGTGTATAGCAAATTGTAACGGGCATTAGGTTTTACTCTTCAGAACTAAATTACAAATTTAAATGTGCAAATTAATTTATATTTTTCTTCGGCCAAATTTGAAGTGAAATTTGTAAAAAAAAAAAATAACAAAAAAAGGAAAAAAATTGTTTTAATTTACAATTATTTCTAGTTTTGTTTCGATTTTTAAGTACGCTTAGTTATAGGCACAAAAATCTGTACAGTCTTGTTGTAAAATCTCAAGTTTTTTAATTAATTAATTTATTATTTTGCGTATTACTGTAACTATTAGCATTATATTATTATTATTATTATATTATTGTTTTTTAACTGTGTGCAGGTTTTTTTTACAAATGTCGTTTGCAAAACAACAATTTAAGTAATTAATGTAATTTGGTTTTTAATTGAAATAATATAATAAGTGACGGAAGAGAAAGAGAATTCTCTATTTAATATGCCTAAAAATAGCTGATGAATGAGAAATCAACAATATAAATATATATATATACGTATAAACATAGTGAATCTAAGACTAAAGCCAAAAACAACTTATAACACTAATATATATATATATATATCTATACATAAATAAAATTCTATATATATACAAAGTTGACATTGCTTGATAATCGGTTAAAACACGCTTGTAACTTGTAGTTTACGCAAACCAAAACAGAACTTGACTTTGATAACAAAATTCCACTGAAAAGCCTCTCGTGTGCGAGGATTTGTATTAGAGATCGGAGCAGTTAGAACGAAATGACAAATTATATATGATATATAATATTAACTAAATGATGATGTAGCAAGCAAACTTGAAAGTATTTCAAACCAATTATACATAGTTATTAAATTCTATAATATATACATATAAATATATATATATATACATTTATGTATACACCCCTCTTTATTGTGTACGCTATTTGTACCACCTGCTAAGAAAATTTAAATGAAAAACAAAATAACAAACACAACAAATCGTGACAAAACTCAATATAATTGGATGCAAAGGGCAACAGGCACAAAGATAAAAATAATCGAAAAACCACAACAAAAAAAACATTAAATAAAATTATAAAAATTGATGAAAAATTGCGAATTCTTTTCTTTTTATCAAATTAGTTGAAATATTTAGCTATGCTGGGTGGAAAAGTGTTGAAGGTGGGATTGAAATTTGCTGTTTAAATAAATTCCAAAAGGTTTTCTAATAATTAAATAGCACATGAGTAGAAAATACTCAGGTAATGCTATATATTCAGGTATTGCTATATATTCAGGTAATGCTATATATTCAGATAATGCTATATATTTAAAATCTTCAACGATTCGATTGATTTAACCATGCATTCATGTATATGGACAAGAAAGACAGATTGAATCAACTGTTGCTTTTGAACAAGAATATAAACACTTGATATTCTTGGCGTCAGAATACTCTACATATTATTATTCTGAATATATTATTATATTAAAAATAATATTATTGTAAAAGCAATCCTTCTTAGTCGCAACAGGGATGTTTATAAGCTGGAAGAAAACAGTTTCACAAACCAAAGCTGAAGACTGAAGATGGATTCCTAAAACAATCTATAAGCTTGTTTCTTGTCTTTTCAGCTTAATCCCTAATAAAAATTCGTATAAATATAGTATTTACTTACAGTAACTTCAGCGATTCCAGAATCTGCAATAATCCTGTATTAAAAACACTCCACATCACCTCAAAAATTACGCCAATATTTTGACTTTTAAATTATAATAAAGCTGTAACAATCCAAATTTAACACAATCTCCAAAACCTTGCTGTAAAAAATATAAAAATTCAAGCAATTATAACATAGCTTAGTAATTATATCTACTTTTTGGTTAGGATATGGGAGTTTTTAGCAATTTCTTTTCTTTTTTTTTAATACGAACATATATTCATTTATGATCGTATCATAATCAAAATTATTTCAATATAGTCAAAAATATTTAGCAATGATCTTCTTTGTAAGAACAGTATAAAAACAAAAGTATGTTTGTTTACTTGTCGGAATCTTTATTTCATTTAAGACAGAATGATATTACATAGCTTTTTGTTTATCTCGTGAAATATTTTAAAGTAAATTAAAATTTGTTTGAAATACGTGTAGGTAAATAGATTTTAATACTTTCTCATTTTTTTGCGTTACTATATACGTTTGTCCGACAATTCAATTTAAGTTTGTTATCATTTTGTAAGATTATTCGTTATATATGTTTTTATATAGTTTGTAGTTAGGATGGGCTTGGGCAAAAACTGAACACTCTATTGAAGGAGGGCGGGATTGAAACAAACTAACAAAGGTTCCGGAGCGTAAGTGAAGGAGTCTTGACTGACCATAGCTTCAAAATAGTTAATATACGCTGCCACACAGGAATATATATATATATATATCTATATATATAGTTGCCTTTGGTTTTGCGGAAGGGTGCAGGATAGTTACTGGTAAGTCGTGGTAAGGGGAGGAATTCGGAATTAGCAACGCGCTCTACCATACGTTAATTAAAGGGAGATACATACGATGCGCTGCATTTGGAAACGAGGCTCCGTGCTCTGGACAAGCATCCGAAAACGCCTTTTTGGGGGGCTAAACTCGGGAGGGGTCCTTAAATTGGTTTTCTTTAGCTTCGTGAAGGGGTTAAACTTGAATCTTGAACAATTTCAATTAGATTTTTATGTGTTTTTTTTTGTTGATTTTTTTTGCATTTGATTTTTTTTATACGTTTTGTTAGATTTTTTGCCATTTGTCCTTTGGGGTTAGCTGAGAGTCGTCGCCGTTTGAGTTGAAAGTGAACGAATTATGATTTCTTGATCTCATTTTTGTAGATTTTTTTGTGTTTTTTTTTACATTTTTCTGTTTTCTGGTTTTTTGTCTAATACAACAAGCAAACTCCACGAAAATGCTGCCACATGAGCTACGATCCCATTGTACAATAGTTGTTGCAGCTGTTGTTCTTACTGCTGCAGCTCTAGATGATGCTGCTACTGCTGCTGCTGCTGCTGATGCCGCTGTTGGTTTGATTACTTTTGAAGAAACAACAACAAGATGATGAACAACAACTGCAAACAACAAACAACAATCAACGAAGAAGCTAACCACCGCCGCTGCCGCCGACGCTGCTGCTACTGCTGCCGCCGCCGCTGCTGCTGCTGCTGCTGGTTATATTTGATCAGTTTTTTGTTTGTTTGATTGACTTTTCGTTTTGCTATCATTTTTTTCTTTTTCTTTTTTTTCTTTTGCTGGTCTGCTTTGTTGCCGTTTTTGGTTGCCCCCACTCGGGCCGCGTCTGAGAGAGAAACTTTTCGTTAACTTGGAACTCCATGTCGTTTTGTTGTGGTTGTACAGTGAAACACACGCTATGCACATCCTTGCATTTTAAATAATTTGCATCTGCTGTTTTTTGCCATGCATTTGCCACCTAGCGTCCGCTCCGGCTCACTCATTTTTTGTTAGCCTTAAACTTGGCGTAGAAGCTTTGGATTTGCGCATAACGCACCGGGATCGAGTCCAGTATGCCCGTGTAGCTAAAGTTCTGCTGCTGGCGATTCTTCTCATGCAAATTGTCGCCGGAAAGGTAAGTGACGACATTCTTCTGCAGCTCACTCACGTGCGGATCGGCATGATTGGTCACCAGATGATTGCAGAACTGCGCAATTTGCAGGAACACCGATGCATCGCGATCTATAGAGAGATTAAGGTGAGTTAGTATAGGAATTTTAATTGCATTTTATCGACAGACTAACCCATCTTGCGTGATATCTTGAGCAGCGACAGCGGCTGGCTCTCGTTGTCGCGCTGTGCGCGCAGATGGCGATTGCCATGCTTGAACTCCTGCTCCAGCCAGCGTATGACGTGACGCACATTCTCGCTGCGCTTCTTCAGCTCATCCAGCTCGTTCAATACTAGAGATTAGACAAGGATTAGCTACTGTTTTATGATTTAAATTCCCACTTTAGCTACTCACCCGCATTGGGTATCAGCACAATACACTTCTTGGTCCTTACCAAGGACTTGACAATGCCATTGTATTCGGTTAGGGCCTTGGCATCGACCACGACAAAGGGTGACATGACCACGTGGCTGGTGCTGTCGCGCAGCTCCTCCTCCAGTGTCTCCACCTCGTTCTGCAGCCAGAGTTTGCCCATTATCTCACACTTCTTGGTCATCGCCTCGGAGCGCTCCTCGTCGGCGCCGCTGCTCGACTGCAGGTTGAGCTTCTCGATGACGCTGTTCGTGGTGGTCGACGCCGAGGCGGAGGTGCCACCGGCTACAGAGGTGCCCGTTGCGCTGGCCAACAGAGCTGCCGCCTTCTCTGCATTGCGATTGCGTAGATAGCCCTTGCGAGGCAGCTTGCGGCACTCCTCCACCGTATCCTTCTCCTCGTTGCTGGTGTAGCTCTTGCGCACGATGCCATTCTTGCGGTCCGAATAGCGGCGGGTGCGTCCCTCGTTCCGCTTGCGCGTCGTCTTCGGTGCAGTGCGTCGCTCACGGCGGCGCGAGCCTCCGCCCTTCTTCTCCTCGCGCTTCTTCTTTTGGTTCTCGGTGAAGCGACGCGTCTTCACGCAGAAGCGATAGTTGAACTTCTTCTGCTTGCAAATGAAGAAGCCGAAATCAACCATCTTGAAGATGCGCAAAATGGACTCCTCCTGGGGCGTCACGCGCTCCCTTATGATCGTCTCCCAGTCGAGTGTTATCTGTGTGCTCTGGAAGATGTCGAAGTTCTTGAAAGCAAAGTCCTCGCTCAGCGGCACATTCGCCCGCACATCGAACAGCTCGACCAGCGCCTCGCGCACATTGCTCGTGGTCAGCAGGTCCCGCTCGAAGAAGACCTTCCGGGTGAACACATCAATGTTGCAGTAGTTCAACAGCTTCATTATCTTGTGCACAAACTCCGGATTCGAGTGATAGCAGCCAATGAGAATCTCGGGATTGATGCGCAGCCAGTCGAAGAGCATCTTCAGGGCGCGTATTGTGGGCTCGTTGTGCAGACAGTCGATGATAATATTCGGATTGATCTTTGTGTACTTGTTGCGATAGACCAGCTTCTTCGGCGGCTCCGTAATGGTAAGCGGCGGTGCACTGGTTTCACCTCCTACGCGCACTGCGGGCTCGTCGGCCGCAGCTGTTTGATTGTCCTCGGCACTCTTGAAATTCAATTGCAGCACCTCGAAGCTGCGCAGCAACTCCTCCGAGTCGACTTCTTGCGAAAGTGGACGACGATCCAGTTCCTCGGGATAGATAAGACGCTCCTCCTCAATAACCACATCCTCGTTATCCGAATAGACACTCGCACCGCCCACCTGGCGTGTTGCACGCTCCTTCTTAGCATAGTCGGCTGCGGGGAGAGAGCGAGAGAGAGAGGATTAACATGGGAATGGTGTGGAATGGTTTAGAGTTCTTCCTGGACTCTTTTCTGTTCAGTTTGTGTTGCAGCTTGACTGTTTTCGTATTTTCCTTCATCCTACTCTGTTGCTGTCTATCCATCTGTCGTCTACCTCCCACCTGCTTTCCCATTTTATCAGCTTCTTGCCTGCCCACAAATATCTCCCTATGGCTGCATATCTCTACATCTTCCTCTACCCTTCTTTCTCTTTCAGTTCTTATCATTTGTCCGTTGTCTTTAGAGCTTAATTCGCTCTCAGCTCTCATTTGTCCGTCGTCTTTACAGCTTCCTCTCTTTTTCTTATCTATCAGCTCTCATAATTTATCCATCGTCTTTACACCTTCCTCTACTATTCCTTTTCTATCAGCTCTCATTTGTCCGTCGTCTTTAGAGCCTCCTCTACCCTTTGTCTATCAGCTCTCAACATTTGTCCGTCGTATTAAGCTCTCATTTGTCCGTCGTCTGAGGAGACGACGAACGAAGCTGTAGAGCTTCCTCCATTTTTCTTCTCCATCAGCTCTCATCATTTGTTCATCGTCTTTACATTTTCCTCTACTCTTCCTTTTCTATCAGCTCTCATTTGTCCGTTATCTTAAGAGCTTCCTTCTCATTTGTCCGACGTATTCTACAGCTTCCTCCCTTGTTCTTCTCCATCAACTCTCATCATCTGTCCATTGCCTTTACAGTTTCCTGTACTCGTCCTTCCCTATCAGCTCTCATTTGTCCGTCATCTTAAGAGCTTTCTCCTTATCAGCTCTCATTTGTCCGTCGTATCTACATCTTCTACTCTCCCTTCTCTTTCAGCTCTCATCATTTGCTCAACTGTCTGCCTACTATTCTCTCCTTCCTACTCCTACTCATATACACTTAATCTCTCATTTCATTTCCCCTACTCACCCGCTGGCGCCTCATCATGCTCGGCGGCGTCTATGTCACTGAAATCGGTATCGAAATTGGAGCTCAAGTCGGTGTAGTCCTCCTCGTCGCTGTAGAAGTCGGTGTCCATGTCGCTCTCGCTGTCGTAGCAGGAGCTATCGTCCGACTGGGCAATCTTGCGGCGACGTCGGCGCAAACGCATGCCGCGACGCTTGCTCTTGCAGGAGAGCGGAGTCTTCAGGTCGCTCTCCTTGGCCTCGTCGCTGGAGCGCGTGGAGATGGGCTCCGTGCCGCCCAGCTTATCGTTGTCGGGTGCCTCCTGGGTCTTGGCGCAACCATCGTCCGCCGAGTGCTGGCTATCCCGTGAATCGGAGCTAAAGTCCTTCAGCGAATGCGGTCGTGCCAGCAGCTTCTTATCCTTGCGCTCGCATTCACCCACAGCAGCTAGCCAGTTCTTGTACTCGTTGCGCGACTTGCGCACTGTCGTATCAAAGTCCTGGAAACGTTTCTCGTACTCCAGCTGGAAACTTTCGTTTTCCGCGGCGCGTGCCAGAATCGTTTGCTCCAGGTTCACGATGCAAGCATCGATCAGATCGGAGCAGGCGGCCACGAGGAACGCGTGCAGCGAATACACCTTGGGCGAATTGATCATCTTCAGCTTGGACAGGCAGAAGAACAGTATGGAGATGATCTTGAAGATGCTCTGCTCGGGTGACGGCAACAGCTGGGCGCACAGAATCTTGCGCAGATCGATGAGCACGCAGTGGCACAGGGAATTGAAGTCGGGCACTTCCTTGTCGAAGAAGAATATGTCGACAATCAGATAGAAGCGTGCATAGAAGTCCTCAATGTTAAACTCCAATTTAGCTGGATTCATCTGCTCCAGGTACTCCGTGTGCTTGGCGAAGAGCTTGTTCAAGTTGTTCTCGCTCAGCTCGAAGGGTATGATGCACACCAGGGAGTACAAATAGTGATATGTCGAGTCCAGATCATAGTTCTGGCCATAGTACAGGGTGCCCAGTTGATTCTGCGCCATTCCGATGGCCGGATTCAGCTTGAATGCCTCCAGGTAGTACTTGGCCACCTGCTCCTTGCTGATGCTCAGGCTCAGCTGGCTGTCGATGCGAAAGTCCAGAAAGTAGCGATGCAAGTCGCCCAGGCTCAAGAGCGACGAGTGTATGGTGTCCAGGGCAAAGGACACGGCCTCCAGGCTCTTATCGACGGCAGCCTGCGACGGCTCCAGCTCCTTGCTGACTGCCGTATCCCCAATGCAGTCGCTGATATAGCCCTCGCTGATAATCGAGAAGTCAATCAAGTATTTCAAGTCCAGGTCATAGATCTCCTCCATCTTGGCCGACAGACGTTTGTAGTTGAAAATGCCGGCGCAGAGGAAGCGCTCCAGCTTCTGCATGCACTCCTTATCGGTACCCTGCTTATGCATGTGCTTCTTCACAAAGGCTATGAACTCGTAGTAGCCACGGCGCCACATCACCTCGCGCACCTTCTTGCCCACCGATTGGTAGTCCTGAAATGAAGAGAGATTGATTAAAGATATAGAATTTCGTAGAGAAGAATATATAAGAATGTGTCTAATTATGGTATGAAGTGGGTTAGAATAGATTAGATAAGATATAAGTCTTAAGAGATCTTAGATATGTAGATATATATAACATCATATCCGAGATATATACAATATCATTATAATATTTATATATATCATTATATCATACATATATGTATTATTAGAAGAGATTAGATTAGATATTAATTTTAAGAGAAGCTAGATATGATATAGCATCATATCATTATATTATATATAAATATCATGAAATATTTATATATATAATATAAATGTATCTATCAATTTGAAGAGATCTTAGATATGATATATCATCATATCATTATATTATAAATAAATAACATTAAATATTTATATATATAATATAAACATATCTATCATTATATGATATATATAAGTAATATACCATTAATATTTAAATATAGTTATAATATAGTTATATACCATTAATAATTATATAATTATAATTAATAATAGTTCCACATCCCGAGTTTTGGCTTCTTGGAGTAATCAGATATGTAGATATATGTCTCATTATATCTTACATATATTATCATATTATATCCATTTAGGTATATATATCACATATCGCTAATATATCCACATTTCAATCTTTAACTTTCATACCACATATCCACATATTATTTTTCTTTAATATATATCACCTATAGCTTACCTTAAATATTATTTGTTTGCACAGCTGCACAAGATTTGCACGCTTCTCCTCGATGTCGTGCTGGAAAAGTTGTCCAATATTTTGTATATTTCGCTTGGCATCGTCCAGTTGCTTGGACTCCGTATATAAAGCGCTGAAATAAGAAAAAGGGAAATTAATAACAATTTCCCTTCAACTTTATGGCAAGTCAACTCATTTACCGATATAGATCCTTAACCTCCTGGCTGAGCGCCGCATTGCCGTTATTCGCCAGCAAGCCATTGTTGTTGTTGTTGCCGACGCAGAGCGACGTATCCAAGTTGCGACAGCGACTTCTGCTGCCACTGCCGCCACCGTCGACGGCGCACTCGCTGGATGCATTCGAGCCGCCGGAGCTAATTGTTGACTCCATGGTCAAAGTGTAAGACACTGTAAAAAAGAAGAAGAGAGAAACAAATAAAACATACACACATAGACACACACACACGCACGCACGCAAGTGTTTAGTAAACGACAATAACAAAGCAACAAGCGTCGAGAATTTTGCAGCTGTTTCGCGCAGCGACAATTTTTCGCCTCAGCTTGGGTTTTTTTTTTCTTTTTTTCTTTCAATGCTGACGAATTTGTTTGTACAAAAATTTGCAGCTTCATGAATTTTTTATGATCTTGTTTTTTGTTGGTAAAAATGCTGACACACATACACACACACAGGCACACGCAGTCGCGCATATGTGTGCATGTATTGCGTATTGAATAATCAATTAAACTGCGACGGGCTGCGCTGCTGCTGCGCTGCCGCTGCTGCTGCTGCTGCTCTGGCATTTTCTATGCAAAAAAAAAACTCACTTTTGCCACAGCTTGTGAAATCTACTCTTGCACTTTCACGCATTTCCAATTGTTGTTGCTGCTGCTATTACAGCACATTTGGCTGTTGATTGCCTTTGCCTTGGCTGATAATTATTATATTAATTACCTTTATCAGTTTTTATATTTGTTTTAAGACTGTGCTCAGTTCACGTTTTGCGTTGCTTTTTTCTTCTTTGTTAAACAACAAAGTGGCGCATGCACGTTCAGACAATGCAGGGAACTGCGATACGCTCTGGTTCACGAACTGGTTCACAGCTGGCCCCGTGTCGTGGTGGTGGTGATGGTGTCAATGTTTATCGTGTAGCTCGACTACTAAGTGTTTCGCCGTATAATGTTTGTTTTTTTCTTTTTCAGTTATGCATACAAAATATATCAAGGCACACTACTTTCGATAAAGTTAATTTTCACTGATTATTATTATTTCAGACATACCTCTCACGAAGGCTCAAATTTTGTCAGGCAATTCGCACGTGTAGCTCAGACATATGTTCGTCAGTCGACGCAGTGTTGAAAAACGCGTGCAATCGATATCGATAGCTGCAATCGTTTGGCTTGAGCAACAGCTGTTAGATGCGCGCGCGATTCAAAACATTCGAATTGAAATTTAACAAAATGAAGTGAAGATAATGACTAACTACGTTTCTTGTACCTAAAATGTTTGACTTTTTATGCACAGAGGCGCGCATACATTTAATGGTCTTTCGCTGATTACAATTTATCACCTTTCATTGTTTTTTTTTTAATATCTGGCCAATCAATATGCAGAAGACATCGCAGCTGCGTCGCTTCAGGCCTTAAGCTCAATAAATATTAAATCGAGTTTTATTATTTTTATCGGGCAGCTGAGCGTCGCAGGCAGCGCAGCGCATCGATTAGCGCTGGTCACGTCTCGCTTAGCGCCTCCATGGCGAGACCCGACCGAGATCGAGAACCTCGAACATCGAACCTCTCCCGCTCTCTCTCTCTATCTCTCTCTCTCGGTAACCCTCTCGCACACACGTATAAAACCCACGCATTGCCATTCAAATGTTTTTAGTTTCAATTCGTGTGCGAACGGCTCAAGTTCGCTGCGTTGCGATCGGGCGTTAATAATCGGCATTAATTATCAAATTGTAAGTTTTTTTAGTGGATCACAAGCACATATAGTGTATAAAGATGTAGATGTATGTGTGTGTGTATGTATATATACCTTTCTTTGATCAATCCATTTGTCTATGCAAACAAAATTCGCTGGCCTAAATCGAGGCGCATCTTTTGAGCTGCTTTATCTCTATCGAAAGTTTAATAAGAAATGTAATATAATAAAAAATATATATAAAATATTTAAGCATGAAATTGTGTAGATCGAATATCTAGGTCCTAAATTAAATATATGCAGTATATATAGCAGTATATATAGCATTTAATATTAGAATTTGAAATGTATAATTTTCGATCTTATGAATCAAAAAATATTTAAATTTATTAATTAAAATATATTTTTAAATTTCTCAAATTTAAATAAAATTAATACATAATTATTAATTATTAATCAATATATATTTTTTAATGACTTAAATTTAAATTAATAGATAATTCTTATGAACCATGCTTATTAATAAAAATATATTTTTTTGCTATATATATCTACAGTCGTGTTCTAAGAAACAATACACAAAACATAAACTAAATTAGAAAATAATTTTTCAAAACGAACATATAAAAATGTCCACTTTTTGTTTAGAGTAGAATGTAAAGCAGAAAATTACTTTTATTAAATTTTTACTTCGGTCAAAATTAATTAGTTAGTGAGGAAGTTAGTGTTAGAAAAGGCTATTGCTTTAATATTTTAAATATTAGTTTTTATTTTTATTATTATTTTAAATTTGTTATTTATTTATTTACTTTTAAATTTTATTTTTAAAATTTTTCATGCCTTTTTCGTTTTTTTGAGCAACTATATTTTGAGAATGTCCCTGAACTACATATGTCCTAAGTTTAAAAAAAAAAAAAAAATATTAAAAAATGTTAATAATATTCATGAATAATTAATTTTGATACTAATCTTATTCTTAATATTTTTATAAAAATTTTTGTTTCCAAATTTTGTGTTTATCAGTAAATTTTGATGTCCAACATTAAGTGCTCAGTCGCACTGTTTTTTATTAGAACACAGCTGTATATACATATATAAATTTCCGAAAATATAATAAACATTTTTTTATTTGATATATGTATAAAGGTTTAATATAACTCATAAAAATATATAAAATAGAGTTAAACTTAACCACTATATATAATGTGCTTAAATTAACACTATTTTATATATATTTGTATTTATACAAGTTTATTATATATTTATATAAGTTTATCTTACATCCTTACTTATTTATATATATATATATAGTTCATATTACCAGTTTATAAATTAAAATATTAAATATATATTATTTTCATATACATTTCTTCACCTTCTCATATATTCAGAGCTCTGAGTTCATCGCGCCAAATTCTTATTAAAATTCAACTATTATATAACATTTATTTGCCCTTACTTACCCTTTACCTACTTTACTAAGGTAAGCTATACATTAGTCCATCAATTATCTTATGAATTTTCAAGTCGTTGCCCCGACTTTAATAAAATATTAATTAAATTGCGTTTTTTAATTAAAGCTGTTTCGCTTAACTGACTCGACATTCACTTTGGCTATTTAGCAATTCCAATTCATATATATAAATTCATATATATATGGTATATAGTAAATCTCATCGTATATCTAATTATAATCTAGATAATCCAACCGTTGTAGACATAGCTATTTCACTTTCTAACGTTATCTACAAATCTTATCTGGATCTGATTGAACTTACATAAAAGGGTTTTTTTCTGTGTTTTTTTTTCCCAGCCGGTGGATTGTGGATAGCTTATCAGCGTTTGTTTGTACGGCTTGGAAATACTTCGAATTTATTTACTAGCCTAGAGGATAAGAGTCTTTAAAAGCAAAGAAAAACAGTTTACATTTCTCCTCTTCAAATAACTTTATCGAACGTTTAAACTATCTGTAAACATTTGTAATTTTCCGAGTAAACTCAATTGACCAATGCAAGAGATACTGATAAGAGACCTGTATAGATGTAACTGTGGATGACTGGCAGATTGAATGATCTATTATATTCATATGTGATTGAACGATTGATTGATTGAGCAACTATAGCTAGAAATATAGACCTATGTGGAGGATTGATTGAAAGATTTACTGTCTACGTATGATAGATCGAATGATTGATTGAGTATTTTGTAAATGTATGCATCTGTGGGTGACTGATTGATTGATTGACTATATATGTAAATCTGCATAAATCTGTGCCTGAATGATTGAATGGCTAACTGTTAGACTAATTAAGTGACTTTATAAATAAATATATTAAGTCATAATTGAATGATTGCTTAATTAGATGACTGATTGATTGATTTAATTGGATTGACTGTATTTAAATGATGTGAATGGCTGATGGATTGACTTTGTATAGACATCTGAATGAATGATTGATTGACTGACTGACTAACTGATTGATTCTATATTTATATAGAGGCATCTATTATTAGCTAATTGATTGATTGATTATTTGTATATATTTCATGTCTGACAGACAATAATGACTGATAGACTGATTATATATTTACATAAATACTTATACATTTATATACCTACTTATATTTCAACTTAAACCTTTAAACTCCAAGCCGCTTAAAGTAATGTATTTATGAGTCAAAGCCGGCATTTGAAATTAGACTTCAAAGCAAACAATTTTAATGACGATCTAGCAGATTGAACCGGTTTTTTAGCCAGAGAGCTGCATTATATATATATTTTATTGTATATATAACACATATATAGTACTTTCTTACTGTTTAAAAAAAGAAAGAAAGAAAAAAAAAACAATATAAAAAGGTAATTAACTTTGATTTATAGCAGAACGCAGAAAAAGTTCATACGAAAATTAGTAAAAACATTGCAATCGACCGCAATAGACTGCATAATACTACTATATAGCTTCGATCTTTTACGACTAGCCACTCCTACTGAGGCCCAGTGGGCGGATCACTAAAATATGCAGGTCTATATTTAATTTTATATTTGTATTACAAAGTTGTTAAGTGTTAGCCTGTGGAAGATAAATTACTTTTCTCAATTGCCAAGCGGATAAGAGGTATTATTTTTGAGAGATCTATAAAAGCTGTCAATAATAAATCACTTTTCTGGTTCAATTTAGAGCTATAGCAATCCAACTGCAATTTTTTTGCTGTTCCTGGTGTTAAACTTTAAAATATCTCTATATGATTACATTAACTTAGAAGCCCTTAAGGGCCTTGCTTTATTTTCTTTATTCAGTCTCTATATATATATATATATATATTCAAAATTTCAAGTATTCGACTCCTAAACAGCAAGTCACGTACATTACACTATATAAATAAGGCACTCAAAGCCAATATAGTCTCTCTCCACTCTTCGAACCCGCATTAGCTACACGTTTAAAACAATTTCTCTATCAATTTGCCAAATCTTATCGGCTGGAAATAGTAAGCTTTATAACTGCCGAGCTGTATTAGCTGCTTATCTAGCAATAATCATTCGGTATTATCTATACGAACTATAAATGATTGTGCAACTTAGCGTTTACCCGAAGCAAACGAGGTAGAAGCTATGCAGAAATCAATAAAAATTGCTAAAAGAAAAAGCCTAGCCAAAGTCCTAAGTAGACAATAAAATGAAAATATTTGAAATTGTATAATATTTAAGGAAGTAAATATAATAAAGGTAAAGAAGTAAATATAATAATAATAATTTGTCTGAGTATATTTTATAAAAATTGAAAATTGAGTACATAAAACTTCTATACAAATGTTGCTAGCAATACACTCAGAGAAATCGACATTGATGAAATTTAAAAATTCTATACAAATCTAAAAAATCTAATAAAAATGTGTGTAAAGTTTTATGAATTAGCAATAAATAAATAGCAAGCAAATAGAAATATATAATACTATTTTCAATGAATCTTTCAGCTTAAAAAAATTCTCTAAAAAATGTATTAATATAAAATTCTTTAATCTCTAATATATAATGTTTTTATTCCGAATAAATGTTCGCTTATTTTAGTGTAAGTTAAAAAAAGATAGAACATGAAAAAAAAATCTTGGCAAAAGTACTTCTAACAATAAAAAAAACTAGAAAATTAAATATATAAGACTTTTTTTTTTCAAATATTAAAATTATGCTTGCTAAAGCTAAACTAATCTAAATCATTTAAATATTAACTTACTTATTAGATTTTATGAGAATAATCTAAGTTAATTGCTATTAATCTCATACAAAAAACTATTATTTTTATTAATTTGTGTAGCTTGTAAATATTCAAATAAAATGATGTCTTATGTACACTGAGAGAAAATAATGAATAAGCTAATGTAATAGTAAAAAGTAGATCTTCACCGTAGAAAGTACACTGGGAGAATCTTTTGTAAGTTAACTAAATGGAAATGCTTTCGCCAAGTGTAGTTTTGTAAATCGCACAGAAATTCAATATTACCGAGCTATAAATAGGCGCATTTGTAGGCCAGAGCAAGGTCAGGGTCAACACTGAGCGACATCTTAATCAATTAAGCTTTCTTCTTCCTAATTCCCCGCCTATGACGACAAAAATAATATATATGTAGACACCCGATCAGCGTCAGCTGTGTACCTAATTTCAGTTCTCACAAATTAATGGCCTGATCTAAATTCGAAAACGTTTTGTGCTTTCTAATTGCAGCGAGGAATTTTGGAACGATGAAGCTGATATGCTTAGCCCTGGTGGCTATGCTGGCGGTACGTTGACCAACACTACTCCTAATCAAATTCAGTATGATTAACAACACTCAATGCTCGCTTACAGCTCGCCCAAGCCGTGGTCAAGGAGGAGATCCAGGCCAAAGAATATCTGGAGAATCTGAACAAGGAGCTGGCCAAGCGGACGAACCTCGAGATGGAGGCCGCCTGGGCCTACGGCTCCAATGTGAATGACGAGAACGAGAAGAAGAAGAACGAGGTCTCCGCCGAGGTGGCCAAGTTCCTCAAGGAGGTGTCCCTGGACATACAAAAGTTCGACTGGCGCAGCTACAAGAGCGACGACATCCGACGTCAGTTCAAGGCCCTATCGAAGCTGGGCTACGCCGCGCTGCCCGAGGCCGAGTATGCCCAGTTCCTGGAGACAGTCTCCGCAATGGAGTCCAATTTCGCCAAGGTCAAGGTGTGCGACTTCAAGGACAGCACCAAGTGCGACCTGTCCCTCGAGCCAGAGATCGAGGACGTGTTCATGAAGAGCCGCGACCCCGAGGAGCTCAAGCACTACTGGGTGCAGTTCTACGACAAGGCCGGCACAGCGGTGCGACCCCAATTCGAGCGTTACATCGAGCTCAATACGAAGGCAGCCAAACTGAACAGTGAGTAGATGGCGGAGAGACGACAATAGATAGTGGATTGAAGATGTGGAATAGAAGGGGTAATGGGAGGGTGTAAGGCGGGTAATAGTATGAGGTTAATGATAAGGATAGAATAAATTGGATCTTGCAGATAGAAGCTTGATAATGGAATCTTCTATCTTAGATCTTCCAGTTTCTATTTTTACCTCAGGTCATATAAGATAAATTATAGAAGACTTAAGGTAGAAGATGGAAGAAGGAATGCATAGGATGGAAGATTATGATAACTGATATATGATATATAATAGATGATGAATGATAGATGATATTTGATAGATGATAGAGATGTTAGATGATGGATGATAGAGATAATAGAGGACGAAAGATGGAAGATGAACGATTAAAGAAATGATGGAAGATGAACGATGAAAAAGATGATAGAAGAAAGGAGATGGGAGATACTAGATAGGAGATGGGAGATAGAAGGTAGGAGATTAGATATAGAAGGTAGGAGATTAGATATAGAACGTAGGAGATGGGAGATATAAGTTATGAGATGGGAGATAGGAGATAGGAAATGTAAAAGACCTACTACAGAAGGTAGACATACTAAAGTTATAAATGATAGATAAAGGATGAAGAATATATAAGGAATACTGGGTCTAGGTCTAGGTATATTTGTATACCCCAAGCTCTTTTGTAGTCTAATTCACAACATTACCATATCCGCTAACCCCAATCTATTTCAAATATATTCACATCTAATCTCTGCTCAATTAGACTTCACCTCCGGCGCTGAGCTCTGGCTGGATGAGTATGAGGATCCCACGTTTGAGAAGCAGCTGGAGGACATCTTCGCCGAGCTGCGTCCGCTCTACGAGCAGGTGCATGGCTATGTGCGCCATCGCCTGAGGAAGCACTACGGCGATGCCGTGGTCTCCGAGAAGGGACCGCTGCCCATGCACCTGCTCGGCAATATGTGGGCTCAGCAGTGGTCGGACATCGCAGATATAGTCTCGCCCTTCCCCGACAAGCCGCTCGTGGACGTCTCCGCCGAGATGGTGAAGCAGGGCTACACGCCGCTCAAGATGTTCCAGATGGGCGACGATTTCTTCACCTCCATGAACCTGACCAAGCTGCCGCAGTGAGTGAAGCCTCCTCAGTATCCCTTAGCCTCATCTAATTGAATGTTCCCACCCGGGCAGAGATTTCTGGGACAAGTCGATCATTGAGAAGCCCACGGATGGCCGTGACCTGGTGTGCCATGCCAGCGCCTGGGATTTCTATTTGAAGGACGACGTGCGCATCAAGCAGTGCACCCAAGTGACGCAGAGCCAACTCTTCACCGTGCACCACGAGCTGGGACACATCCAATACTTCCTGCAATACCAGCATTTGCCCTATGTCTATCGCACGGGCGCCAATCCTGGTTTCCACGAAGCTGTTGGCGATGTCCTCTCTCTGTCGGTGTCGACGCCCAAGCATCTGGAGAAGATCAATCTGCTGCACAACTTTGTGCTCGACGAGGAGGCGCGCATCAATCAGCTCTTCCTCACGGCGCTCGACAAGATCGTCTTCCTGCCGTTCGCTTTCACCATGGACAAGTATCGTTGGTCTCTGTTCCGCGGCGAGGTGGACAAGGCCAACTGGAACTGTGCATTCTGGAAGCTGCGCGAGGAGTACTCTGGCATCGAGCCGCCCGTGAAGCGCACAGAGAAGGACTTTGATGCGCCGGCCAAGTATCACGTATCCGCCGATGTGGAGTATCTGAGGTAAGGGAACCTAAGGAAGTTTTTGCTTAGACTCTAAGGACGTTTTTCTGCCCCTCTAGGTATCTGGTCTCCTTCATCATTCAATTCCAATTCTACAAGTCGGCCTGCATCAAGGCGGGCCAGTATGATCCCAAGAATCCCGCCTTGCCCTTGGACAACTGCGACATCTATGGCAGTGCAGCAGCAGGCGCTGCCTTCCAGTGAGTATTAGAGCAAGGGAGAAAGGAGGGATGGATCTCAATGAGTTACCCCCTTCTATTACTTTCTATTCCTATAGCAACATGCTCTCGCTGGGCGCCTCCAAGCCCTGGCCCGACGCACTGGAAGCCTTCAACGGCGAGCGCGTCATGACTGGCAAGGCCATAGCCGAATACTTTGAGCCGCTGCGTGTCTGGCTGGAGGCAGAGAACGTCAAGAACAATGTGCATATTGGCTGGACGACGTCCGATAGTAAGTTGCTCAAGACTGACTCTATAGGGCGTACTATATATCTATAATCTCTGTATTATCTCCTTCTATTCACAGAATGTAGTTCCACCTAGTCTTTGATGTCTCCTTTGGGTAATTTCTAAAATTCTTTCGCTTCAACAAGCTCGTCACAAACTTTGATTATGTGAAGTATTAAAAAGCCATTTCAAATCCAAACTCGTTGTCTCTGACTCTTATTTAGTTCTTAAGTGGAGCACACATTACAATTACAAATCGCGCTGGCCTGTTGACCATGAGCTCTCTGGCCATTGACCAGTTGACGGCTAGAGCTGTAACTGTGCAGATCGCGGGTTTTTGCTCAAAGAATTGAAATAAAATTACGTGCTGGGCATATTGGAAGAGTCTGTTTATACGAAATAGAAAATAAGTTGGGGCAGCGTGTGAAATAATGCTGAAAACTTTCTTTATATTGGTAAGTAAAGGCAAGGCAAAGGGATTGATGTTGGGTGCATTGTGGAAGTGAATCTTCGGTCTAAATCAATTTCTTTATGCATAAATTGAGAGCAATATATGATAGCTGCATTATGAATTATATGGAGTGATCTAATTAATTTCTGGGTAAAGGCAAAGTGATTGACGTTGCACGAATTGTGGAAATGAGTCTTCGGTCTAAATCAATTTCTTTATGCATATATTAAAAGCAATATCTGATAGCTGCATTATGGATTATGTGGAGTGATCTATTCAATTTCTGGGTAAATGATTTTACCGAACTGGAGTGTTGTCAAAAGGGATACAACTGCGTTTCAGTCTGTGTCTGTGTTCTGATACGAATTGAAGGGAAGAATCTTTGACAGATCATTGGCTGAGAGTTGAGAGGAAAAATCTTTGATAGATTTTTATCTGTGAATGATTCTTCCTCTCATTCCAAGTTAGAGTTTCTCTCTCTCTCTCTCTCTCTCAAACAAACAAAGATCTATTAAAGATTCTTCCTTTAGACTCATTAAGGGTAAGATCTATCCTAGTGAGAATTCGGAACAGTGGTCGATAGGCTCAAATTACAAAGGAAGATTTCGATTATGAACTATGTAAAGTATGTACCCATAATCCGGTAGTGCCAAAGCAGACCTTACCCACGTAAGATCCTTCTATCTATATAGAATACAGTTGACTAAACAACAAATGTGACTTCCTCTTCTCAATCCATCTTGTCTATGCTCACATACCAGTTCAGCCATCAATCCCTACCTTCCCAACACCTTTATATTTACACAGAACACACTTGACTACGCATCATATATAATTTTCCCTCAGAAGGGATTGCTTCTTCAACTCAAACTGCCCCACTACCCCCATCAAAGATCCTTCCTCTTAGGAATATTCAGCTTTGTTTCTCTCACTCTCTTCAATTTCCCTCACTACCCCCCAGCTCTACCTTACTTTAGGACCAGCTAGTGCCACGCCAGACGCCAGCTTGGCTGCTTTTTTGGAGGGCGTCAATCAGCAGCTCTCCATAGTCTACGATCAGCAGCAGTTGGCGTTTCTGCAAAATGAGCTGCTGGGCCGCAATGATCTCGTTGCGCTGCTGCAGTCGGAGTTAGCGCACGAGAAGCTCCTCAACTACCTGAAGAGCATCAATTCGAGGGTGTCGAAGTTCAGGCGTTTGCGCCTGGGCGATGCACTGCAGCGACGCCAGTTGCAGCGCATGCCCCAGCTGGGCTACGAGGCACTCACGGGCGTCGAGCTGGTGCAGATCTACGAGCTGATGGCCAACCTGAGCGACAGCTACGCGACGGTGGAGCTGTGCGCCTACGAGCAGCCGCTCTACTGCAGCCTGCGGCTCATACCGGACGTGCAGCAGGCGGTGCAGCAGAGCCGCGATCTGGCCGAGATCGAGTACTACTGGCTGGAGTGGCGGCGCCGCACGGGTCTGGCCACACGGGCGCAGTTCGTCCAGTTCATGGAGCTCTACAAGAAGACGGCCAATGCGAATGGGTATATCAAGCCGGCGGACTATTGGTTCCGCCAGCTGGAGCTAAGCGCGCATCAGGCGCTGGGCCTGCTGGACGAGCTGATGGCCGCGCTGCAGCCACTGCTGCTGCAATTCCATGCGCACGTCCGCGGCTCGCTGAGGAAGATGCACGGGGAGCAGCTGGTGAGGCGGGGCAAACCCTATCCGCAGCATTTGTCCGAGGTCTTCCTGGGCAATTCATACAGGCGCGCGAGCGCCGAGTTGTTCGTAGACCTGCCATCGCGGCAGGCGGGCTTGCCCAACATTACGGAGGCGCTGCAGCGACGTGGCCTGACCACCACACAGCGCGTGTTCTGGAACGTAGCCGAGTACTATCGCGGGTTGGGGCTGACTCAATTGGAGAGGTGAGTGGAGGAAAATATATTGATATAAATTGAAGGTGGGGTATAATGATCTTAGAGATAGAGATGTAGGTGATCGATAAGGAGAGAGGGCGAGATCGATAAGGAAAGAGAGGGCAGTGTCTGACTATGAATTACTCCGAAAAAGATTAGACGGACGGAAGAGCAAGCGATCTAAGAATGAATGAAACTACAGGGAGTAATGAAGAGATGAAGATTATTATTAGAAAGAGAGAGAATGGTTAAATTCCTAAGAGAGAGAGAGAGAACAAGAAAACTCTAGTCGGGCGTGACCGACTAGGGGATACCCTGAGCCCCTTCGAATCTGTGTTTTTCATAGAATTTGGGGGAAATTGGGGCCGTTATCCAAAATATAACAAAATTCGAAATTGCATAAAATACATATAAAGCTAAATACAAAATTTGGTGTCTCTAGCTTAAGAGATGGGCGAGATATAATTTTTTAACTGAATTTCGATTTTGTTTTTAATCGATAACAATTAATTGGGTATAGTTATCGGTTTTAAAAAAATAAACTTGATCTGCGCGTGCTATACAAGGACCTACAAAAAAATTTCAAGTCTCTAGCTCTTATACGGGCTGAAATCGGCGCGTTCAATCATACGGGCGGACAGACGGACGGACGGACAGACGGACAGGGCCAAATCGATTTCTCTTGTCGTCCTGATCAAGAATATATATACCTTATGGGGTCTGCCACGCCTCCTTCTGCCTGTTACATACATCCAACAAAAACATTATACCCTGATTTCCCATTTTCAATGGGCTCATGGTATAAAAAGGGGAAATTCCTAAAAGAGAGAAAAAAAGGGGAAATTATCTCTCGCTCTCTGCATATACTCTCATATTTATCCACTGTGCTCAATGCTTTATGTATCACTGCCTCTCCCTTTCCATCTCTCTCCCACTCTACCCCTTTTATTTCCCATTGGTCACTCTGCTCACTCTCTCTTACACTCACTCTCACTCTCCCTCCTTCTCAGTTCCCTCTGGTCGCATTCACAGCCCGTGTCCTCCCACAACGAGGACAGCTGCTGGCACAAGGCGTGGCATTTCCACACGCTCTCTCGGGATAACTTCAGCTACTGCCCGCTGCAGGACGAGGAGCGCTTCTTCAGCATGTTCGAGGCGCAGTTCGATCTTCACTATTTCCGCGCTGCTGCAGCGCAGCCGCTGCTGCTGCGCGAGGAGCCGTTCCCCAACTTCAGGGATGCCTTGGGCAAATGCTTCGCCCTCGCCGCCTCCTCGCCGCGCTACCTGCGCAAGTTGGGGCTGCTGCGCGGCGTCGAGTGGAGCAGCCCGCCGGCGCGCCTGAATCGCCTCTATTTGCAGGGTCTGCGCGTCGTCTTCCTGCTGCCCGTCTTCTATGTCCTGGATCGGTTTCGCGTGGAGGTGCTCAGCGGGCAGATCCGAGCGGACGACAACGAAGCCTACTGGCGGCTCACCGAACGCTTTACGGGCGCTGCCCCGCCCACCCGGAGGACCAACGAGCACTTCGATGTGCCGGCCAAGCTGCTCCTCGAGGTGGACGATCAATATACCAGGTGATATATCTCTATATCTATTGATAACTTCCATAACTATTTCCCATCTCTCCAGCCAATTCCTCAGCATCGTCCTGCAATTCCAGCTCTATAAACACTTTTGCAACAGCTCGGCTCAGTATGAGGAGGATTCCATGGACAGGCCCTTGGATCTGTGCGATCTTTCGGATAGGCGTGAGATCGGAGACAGCCTGAATCGCGTCATGGCCCTGGGCTCTTCGCTGCACTACAAGGAGCTGCTGCAGCGGCTCCTGGGCACCAAGGAATTCAGCATGGATGGACTCTTGAGCTACTTCAAGCCTCTGCAAGATTGGCTGACGCAGCAGAATCGGGCGAATGGATTGGAAGTGGGCTGGCTTTGAAAATAATCTTGATTTTACTCTTATCAATAAATTCAATTTAAAGCAATCAAAGCTTTAGGCAGCGGACTCACTAATACATACAAATTGACCAATCACGCTGCATTGCTTTACATATGATATACAAATACAAAGAATAGGAACTGAGCAATTGCCCACGATGTGCTGCCGACTCACTCACGCATTCAATTTGTCAAAGCGCACATGAATAGCTCAGCTGCTGCCCACACTCTGAGCAGCAATTGCCGCTCTGAGAACACACGCTTTCTGCTTGTGCTGCAATCCCTGTCTGCAGCTTACTCACTCACACACACAACTTGCCCGCTAACAAAGGGATCAAACGCTAAAGCGTAAATGGATAGCTGAGAAATGTCCCATACTCTCATACTCTGCCTACTCAATCACACTCACTTGTCCACTTGATGCGGGATCAAATGCAAAAGCGCTGAAAAATGTCCCATACTCACACATTCATATTGTCCACTCAAATTAAAAAGCGCAAGTGAATAGCTGAGCTGCGTCCCACACTCTAAACAGCAATTGCCACTCTGAGAACATACGCCCTCTGCCTGTCTGCAGCTTACTCCCTCACACTGACAAATTGTCCACTCGAAGCGGGATCAAAGGCAAAAGCGCAAGTGGATAACTGAGAAGTGTCCCATACTCTCAGCAGAAATGCTCGCTCTACTGCCGACCCACTCACACATACATAGTGCAAAGCGCAAGTGAATGGCTGAGCTACTCCCACACTATGAGCAGCGACGGCCTCTCTGAGAATAAACGCTTGCTGCTTGTGCTGACATCCCTCTGCAGTTTACTCGTTCACGCACAGCGGAATCAAATGCAAAAGCGCAAATGGATAACTGAGCTTTTTCGCACACTCTCCAGAGCAATGTGTGCTTTGTGGATAAATGCTTGTTGCCGTTGCTGCAATCCCCGTCTACAGTTCGTTCGCTCACTTAGACAAATTGCCGTGCGCTGCAAATGTATAAAAGAGCAGGAGCGCTAGACATATGCACACTTCTTCTTGTCACACTCATGCTTGATGCTTGGGTAATGCAGATAACACAAACGAATAACACTCTCGATGGCTGCACTCTGCATAAAAAGCTTTCGCCAGTGCTGTAATTGCTCTGTTAATTACATTATCATAACAATGTCATCTGCAAGCAATTTTGCCGCTGCCCTTAGTCGTTCTTTGAACGTGGTTGCGATCGCAGTTGATGCGCGTCACTTTTTTCGCTTTTAATTATGTATAAATGCAAATATAATTTTCTTTATTTAGTTATTCGACAGCTTATAATTTCAAAATATTAAATTAACTGCTGCCTAAAGGAATGTTATGTCTAATTTTTCTTTTAGCTAACATCGCAAAGTATGCAATATTCAGTGCCAACTGAATTGAATAAATTTATTGTTTAAATGTAGAAATAAAACCCATAATATTCAGATATTCGTGACGGAGCACAACACTCGCTTAATGAATGATATAATTAACTATTCCTACAATGCCTCAGTTAATTAGTCTGCTCTAAACAGCAATTGCCACTCTTAGAACATACGCCCTCTGTCTGCTGCAACTTACTCCCTCACACTGACAAATTGTCCACTCGATGCGGGATGAAATGCAAAAGTGCAAACGGATAGCTGAGAAATGTCCCATACTCTCAACAGAAATGGTCGCTCTGCTGCCGATTCACTCACACATTCAATTTGTCAAAGGGCACATGAATAGCTCAGCTACTGCCCACACTCTGAACAGCAATTGCCCACACGCTTTCTGCTTGTGCTGCATTCCCTGTCTGCAACTTACTCACTCACACATACAACTTGCCCACTAACAAAGGGATCAAATGCAAAAGCGTAAATGGATAGCTGAGAAATGTCCCATACTCTCAACAGAAAAGGTCTCTCTGCTGCCGACTGAATCACACACACTTGTCCACTTGAAGCGGGATCAAATGCAAAAACGCTGAGAAATGTCCCATACTCACACATTCATATTGTCCACTCAAATTAAAAAGCGCAAGTGAATAGCTCAGCTGCTGCCCACACTCAGAGCAGCAATTGCCACTCTGAGAACATACGCTCTCTGCCTGCTGCAGCTTACTCCGTCACACTGACAAATTGTCCACTCGACGCGGGATCTAATGCAAAAGCGCAAATGGATAACTGAGAAATGTCCCATACTCTCAGCAGAAATGCTGTGCTGCCGACTCACTCACACATACATAGTGCAAAGAGCAAATGAATAGCTGAACTACTCCCACACTATAAGCAACGACGGCCTCTGAGAATAAGCGCTTGCTGCTTGTGCTGATATCCCTGTCTGCAGCTTACTCGTTCACGCACAGCGGAATCAAATGCAAAAGCGCAAATGGATAACTGAGCTTTTTCGCACACTCTCCAGAGCACTGCGTGCTTTGTGGATAAATGCTTGCTGCTGTTGCTGCAATCCTCGTCTACTCACTCACTTAGACAAATTGCCGTGCGCTGCAAATGTATAAAAGAGCAGGAGCGCTAGACATTTGCACACTTGTCTTTGTCACACTCATACTCATACTTGCTTGGGCATTGCAGAAAACACAAAATAAGTGGGATCAAACGCTTGATGACTACTGTCTGTCTACTGTCTCTCACAATGGCTGCACTCTGCATAAAAAGCTTTCGCCAGTGCTTTAATAACATGTCATAACATGTCATCTGCAAGCAGCTTGGCTGCTGCCCTTAGTCGTTTTTTGAACGTGATTTCGATCACACTTAATGCGCATCACTTTTTTCGCTTTTAATTATGTATAAATGCAAATATAATTTTCTTTATTTAGTTATTCAACAGCTTATATATTTATAATATTAAATTAAATGCTGCCTAAAGGAATGTTATGTCTAATTTTTCTTTTAGCTAACATCTCAAAGTATGCAATATTCAGTGCCAACTGAATCGAATAATTTAATTAATTAAAAGTAGAAATAAAACCCATAATATTCAGATATTCGTGACGGAGCACAACACTCGCTTAATGAATGATATAATTAACTATTCCTACAATGCCTCAGTTAATTAGTCTGCTCTAAACAGCAATTGCCACTCTTAGAACATACGCTCTCTGCCTGCTGCAGCTTACTCCCTCACACTGTCCAATCGTCCACTCGAAGCGGGATCAAATGCAAAAGCGCAAATGGATAACTGAGAAATGTCCCATACTCTCAGCAGAAATGCTGTGCTGCCGACTCACTCACACATACATAGTGCAAAGCGCAAGTGAATAGCTCAGCTACTCCCACACTATGAGCAGCGACGCCTCTCTGAGAATAAACGCTTGCTGCTTGTGCTGATATCCCTGTCTGCAGCTTACTCGTTCACGCACAGCGGAATCAAATGCAAAAGCCGCAAATGGATAACTGAGCTTTTTCGCATACTCTCAAGTGCAAATATAAATGCTTTCTGCCGTTGCTGCAGTCCCCGTCTACAGTTCGCTCGCTCACTTAGACAAATTGCCGTGCGCTGCAAATGTATAAAAGAGCAGGAGCGCTAGACATATGCACACTTCTCTTTGTCCCACTCATGCTTGATGCTTGGGTAATGCAGATAACACAAAAGAATCAAAGGCATGATGGTAACTGTCTGTCTATTGTCTCTTAATAACACTCTCTCGATGGCTGAACTCTGCATAAAAAGCTTTCGCCAGTGCTGTAATTGCTCTGTTAATTACATTATCATAATATTATCTGCAAGCAGTTTTGTCACTACCCTTAGTCGTTCTTTGAACGTGGTTGCGATCGCAGTTGATGCGCGTCACTTTTTTCGCTTTTAATTATGTATAAATGCAAATATAATTTTCTTTATTTATTTATTCGACAGTTAATATATTTATAATATAAAATTAACTGCTGCCTAAAGGTATGTCATGTCTAATTTGCCTTTTAGCTTACAACGCAAAGTATGCAATATTCACTACTAAATGAATTGAATAATTGTATTGCTTAAATGTAGAAATAAAACCCATAATATTCTAATAATCGTGACGGAACACAACACTCGCTTAATGAATGATTTAATTAACTATTCCTACAATGCCTTTGGTAATTAGTTTGCTGATTTGCTCTGAAAGTAAATTAACTCTGTTCTATTCGCAAACTTAATTAGTTTGAGCTTGAACATAACTTAGAGGAAAACCGGAAAACTTCTAAAAATACAAATTAAATAAAACAAGTAAGAAAACTCTAGTCGGGCGTAACCGACTAGGGTATACCCTGAGCCTCATCGAACCTGTGTTTTCCAATACACTTATATTTAGCGTAAAATTATACAAAAATTTCAATTTTACATTGGCGAGGTTTGAACCTACGTTAACTAAGCAACGCGCATCACCTCTACCAACAACGACACTCCACTGTCTTAGAAGTCGGTGGCAAATGTAAACTAAAGCAGCAGCTGATAATTCAACAAAATTCAAACGTAATTTGCGATTCTTCGAAGCGACTAGAATGCAAGCGTTTGTATGTGTGTGTGCAAGTGCGTTCGCTTGGCGCTGCTGCAGCGTATTTTTGCAAAGTAGCCAAACGTTTTGTTTAATAACTTTTTTGATATTTAACGGATTTCAATGAAATTTTCGGCATATGATCAACATATTCTTTGGGCATATTTGTCAGTTTAGTAAAAGTGCCAACTCATTCGCATTTTGGCTATATTTGAGACTGAACTTCAATTGGGGAAAATTTGGGGCCGGTATCCAAAATATAACAAAATTCGAAATTGTATAAAATACATATAAGGCTAAATATAAAATTTGGTGTCTCTAGCTTAAAAGATGGGCGAGATAGAATTTTATAACTGAATTTCGATAATGTTTATATTCGATAACAAAAAAACGAATATATTTATCGATTATCGAAAATAAACTTGATATGCGCGCTGTATATAGGGATCTACAAAAAAAATTTCAAGTCTCTAGCTCTTCTGAGAGCTGAGATCGACGCGTTCATACATACGGACAGACGGACGGACGGACGGACGGACGGACGGACGGACGGACAGACAGACGGACAGGGCCAAATCGATTTCTCTTGTCGTCCTGATCAAGAATATATATACTTTATGGGGTCTGCCACGCCTCCTTCTGCCTGTTACATACATCCAACAAAAACATTATACCCTGATTTCCCATTTTCAATGGGCTCAGGGTATAAAAACCCACTATATAATTAAAATGCAATTCATTAAGTTGACTGCGCTTCCAGCTGATAATTAGAATAAAGCAAATAGCTAAACACATTGTTGGCTCTAAGATTATTCATGGAAATGCATAGTTCAATTAGTAACAGATATCTTAATTATAATTATTTTCCCACGCCTTGCAGCCAGCTGCAATATAAGCTATATAATCGTAACAATATGGGTTTACTTGAGGTACTTTAACTATGTCTAGATGGATATCATATATCACATAAGATCACTTGAAGTACTTTTGTTGCGACCTTGAATTTGACTAATCCACAATAGGCTGGAGAAAGGGCAATAATGACTGACTGAGAGATACCCTGCTAAAATGTTCTATAATAGAACATTTTAAGTATTCGAGACGTGAGCGTAAATGAATGTTAATCCAGATAAATTATATGAATATGGTAAATGCCGACTAGGAATACCCTGTACAGCTGTTTCTAGCACATAGAATATATGCCATTGACTTGCCTTAATTCATATTGAATAGCTTGTAGTAAGCTAAAGCCTGACTAAAATATACCCTGTACAATTTTTTTTTCCGTATATTTCTTCACTGTTACTTTAGACAAATGGCAAATATCCTGTACAAAAATTATTTATATTTATTGTTATTAAGAACATAAAAACACTTAACAGGGTATGTGTAGCTTGTCACTTAGGACAATAAAGATTGACTGAGAGATACCCTGTACAATTTTCTATAAGAGAATACTTTATTTAAATACAGAAATTAAATGAATATGACGAGTTCCAACTAGAAACTACCCTGTACAGCGTATTTGCAATGTAAGCACGAAGAAAATAAAAATAAAAACTTTAAAGGGTATATTTTTGTCAGTTACTAGTTTACTATTCGATATTCAATACTCATAGATTGATTTTTAGTTTTGGTTTTCGTATTATTAATTTTTGTACAGATTATTTATGAAGAAAAAAGAGAGCAACACGTTACAGGGTATATATAGTCTGTCACCTATTAAATAATTAAATTTATAAACATTCATGAATACATTTCTTGCCAATATACCTCTCAACATGCACCAACTCATACAGGGTATAATAACAAAGCTTAAATCTGTTCCAGACTGCAAATATATGAGCTCATTTCTGAGGTAAGAAACTAGAGATCCCGAACTAATTACACCATGATTCATACACAAACATGCATATTTACATACATAAACACAAACACACACACATATATATGAATAACATCAAGCTTACCCATTTATTTGTATGCCACTGGGGCAATCAAAGCATCAATCCGTCTTACTCATATCACCTCCTTTAGTTAGCACCTCTCTCATCCTCTCTCTTCTCTCGCTTTATCTTTACAATTGATCTTCGCTGCAATCATTAATTACACTCAAGCACACACACACACACAAATGCATACGCCCCCCACTCTCGTCGCGCGATGAGTCAAAACACTTTTTTTCACATGCGCCTAGGTCAAGAGTGACATTCCACGGCAACTGCGACTGCGACGGCGACTGCGACGACGACTGCGACGGCGACCGCGACGGCGACTGCAGCGGCGACTGCGACGGCGATCGTATAAACATGCATGAACATGAATTTTGCTACTTTTTATGCTTAACTTTTTTATTATGTTATCGATAAGTGCAATTTGAAGAAGAACGACAAAAGAATGCAAAGCTGGTCACACACACACATGCATTTGCCTATGCTTAGCTCATAAATATCGATGCTCGATACTTTACAGGAGCTGCTTTTCACCTCGCCTTCTTTGCTTAGTGCAATTTGGTCACACTGAGTGCAACCTTAAACGACCTTAAACTTGCTGACAAATAAAAAGTCAAATTTGAAATATATACTATGTAAATATTCAGCTACTTGAGTGAGTGGGCGCCGCTGAAAATGAACTACTCATTCATTTTATAACCTGAGTACTTTCTCACACTCGCCATAATTATGCAGTTAAATCTTTTTTTTCGCTTTTGCAACTGATTAGTACTCGGAGTTGTGCTTGTAAGCTGGTATGTAAGTATGTAAGTATGTATGCATATGTGTGTGTGTGCATATTCGTTCAGCTTGCCCTCACCCACCCTTATAATTGCAAACATAGTGCATGCAAAAACATTTACATACACACACACACACACACGCACACACATGTTGCCTATTGTGTTCCCAAGCTTATGGCTGATTTGATTGTTGTTGTTGTTGGTGTCGTTAAGTGCGACGTCAACTGCTCAGCGCCATCGCAGCAGCAGTGCTAATTGCGTTTATCTCACACAACAACGTGTAGGGAACATCAGCGGCGACGTCGACTGAGCTGCGGCTTGCAACTGCGACGTCGCTTCGCTGAAATTTGAATTCATTTTCGAGTCACAAACAAAATAATAGAAAAAAAAGTCGCAAAGTAATTTCGAAAAAATTCTTACACTCAAGTCAGTAGAGTTTTAGACGCGTTACGTGACGTTACGTGGGTGTACGGGCTCCGAAATATTCCGAAACAGAAAGTGACCTCAAAAGCCGAGAATTGGTGCGATCCTAAGACGAAGCTTGCGAAATATATTGTAATTTCCAGCTAAGAATTAGCTGGCGTGAACTGTGTAAGCCGATAATCGGTTTATTTGTTATCCCTTCAAGATCTGATCTTAAGAATAATAATATATTTTGTGATTTATTGTGAAAGTCGTAATCATAATATAATAATATAATAATAAAATAATATAATAATATAATAATAAAAAAATATAATTATATAATAATATAATAATTGTATTAAAAAATCGGTTATATTCGAGACTATTTCTTACGAGTTTTGTGCGAAAATCTGAAGATTAATTGATATACCTCTATATCATTGTGTTTTCTTTAAGAAAAGAGAAATTAATGAGAAATCTGTGAAGTTTTCTATGATCTGTGAAAAAAAAACTAAAAAAAAAAGTATATAAACTAAAGTTTAAAAGATTTATTTTAAATACTAAAAATAATTAATTAAATAAAATCGAAAACCATAAGAGAAGAGTTAAAAATTAAAAAAATATATATATTGAAAATTAAACAAAAATTAATTTTTAAAAATTACTTATCATTATTAACAATAATAAAAAAAGTAAAAAATTCAACAAAACATAAAAACCTTAAAAAAAATAAACTAAAATTATATATCCTAATAACGTTAATGTTATTTATAAAAAATAATCAAATAAAAAAACTCAAAGTTAAAAAATAAAACAAAAATTACTAATATTATAAAGAAATAGGGAAAACATAAACAAAAGTTAAAAAGTCTTAAAAATAAATTACAAAAAAATTAATAAATAAAAGTTACAAAGCTTAAAAAAATTACTATTAATTTTAGACAAGAATAAAAAAAAATAATATATATATATATAATAAAATAAAACTAATATACAAAAATTGTTAATATAAATATAAATCTTGGAGCTATTCAAAAAATATTCACTCTAACAAAGTTCTTTCCTCCAAGGTCAACCCAATTTGTTTGGACATTTCGAAGCTAAACCCTACGAACGTCTTTCTATGCTAAACCCTACGAACGTCTTTCTACCCTACACCTGTTGATTCCTCGCGTGATCAGCTATTTTTATGAGTAACCTGCATGAGCTATTTATGCGTTTAAGATAATGTCAAGCGAACTGTAATTAAAATTGTTAATTGCTGTGAAAGATTTAATAAGCACTGAGCGCTGACCTTGAAAGTGTGTTAAATACATATATATAGATCGCATTGCATGATAAACGAATATGTGGCATTGTCTCTTTATCATATGCTCCACACTGTGGAGCATGGCTCATGCTAATCCCCAACTCAATTTGCCCACACCACAGCCGGAGATCTTCTACAACGGCTACACGCCCAATGCGGCCACGACGCCCGCCCAGCTGAGAGCCGACCACGATCGCAGCCAGCGCTATGGCCCGCCCTACTCGGAGAATGGCGGCAGCAGCGACGATGGACTGGATGACTTTCGGGTGAGTAACTATGCCTTTGCTAATTAATTTAAAAAACATATTCTAATCGATCTCATTGACAGTACGGTCAGACCTATGATGAACGCATGCGCTTGGGCTACGCCTATCCCACACCCCGATTGAATTTCAGCGATCGCGTCGGTGATTCACCCTTCAGTGCGGATCAGCAGCAGGTGAATCGTGGGCAAGACAATCGTTATGCGAATCACAACTATGGACCAACTTCGAGCAGCACCGAGCGCAACTACGGCAGCTTCAACGATCAGCCGAACTACAACAATTACAATGGACCCAACGTCAATTACAACAACAACCTGAACGATCCGTATGTCAACAATCCCAATGTGGAGTTCGTGGGCAACGATCGCAATCGCTATCAGCAACCCTATCAGTCCAATCAGGATCGCTTCAACTTGAATCAGGGCTACCAGGAGCGGCAGCGCTATCAGCAGGATCGTCGCTACCAGCAGGAGCTGGAGAAGCTGCGCAATCTGCTGGTCGAGACGGACCAGAAGGGCTCCCTCGAGTGCACCGCCAATGTGGCGGCTCAGTGGAACTTCGAGACGAACGTCAATGATTACACGCAAACGGAAGCGGTGAGCATGTTAATAGTGGGGTATACACGCACACACACATACCCTTGAAATTCCAATTGCTGTTGAAATCGAGTTGCTGCGGCACGCGATCTTACAACAGCCTAGAGATTGAACGTCTGTGCAACTTGACGGCTCGCTTGGAGTGGCAAAACAGACATAACTATGGTAGACACACACACACACACAACGTAGTCAAGGTCGTTTGCCTGACAAAGTTCTCAGGCCAATTTGCCAATGTCAACGCAGTGCAGTCTGAGACTTTTACAGCACGTTTTTGGGTCAAAACTTAGAGTGGTTAAAGCAAATATGATTTTTAGTGAGGCATAAATTTATATAAGGCTTAAGAGTGATAGGGAATGATAGGCTAAAGAGAGAAACTTGACTTGACTATAAATTTATATGAATGCAAATTGATTTTAGGTATTGAGATATTTACTCAGATCCTTATAGGTGATATAAAAATACTAACTCCTAGATAAAACAAGTAAGAAAACTCTAGTCGGGCGTGACCGACTAGGGGATACCCTGTGTTTTCTGTGTTTTCATAGAATTTGAGGGAAATTGGGGCCGGTATCCAAAAAAAAAATAACAAAATTCAAAATTGCATAAAATACATATAAAGCTAAATACAAAATTTGGTGTCTCTAGCTTAAAAAATGGAAGAGATATAATTTTTTAACTGAATTTCGATTTTGTTTTTAATCGATAACAATTAATTAAGAATAGTTATCGATTTTTAAAAACAAACTTGATCTGCGCGTGCTATACACGGACTTACGAAAATTTCAAGTCTCTAGCTCTTATACGGGCTGAAATCGGCGCGTTCAAACATACGGACGGACGGACAGACGGTCGGACGGATAGACGGGCGGACAGACGGACAGACAGACGGACAGACAGACGGACAGACAGACGGGCCAAATCAATTTCTCTTGTCGTCCTGCCACGCCTCCTTCTGCCTGTTACATACATCCAACAAAAACATTTTACCCTGATTTCCCATTTTTAATGGGCTCAGGGTATAATTGATAACTTCTCCTAACAATCTCGATATAATCTTTTCCGCAGCTCAACGCCCAGCAGCGCTACGTGGAGTATCAGCGCATAACAGCCGAGCAATCGAAGCGCATTAACAAGGATCTCATATTTGATCGTCGTTTATATAGACAGCTAATGCTGCAGTCTGAAGTGGGACCCAATTCGCTATCCCTGGACGTGCTGGACAGAGTGAGCTACCCTCATACCT
Organism: Drosophila pegasa; assembly: GCA_035046225.1. Classification (NCBI taxonomy): domain Eukaryota; kingdom Metazoa; phylum Arthropoda; class Insecta; order Diptera; family Drosophilidae; genus Drosophila; species Drosophila pegasa. The sequence continues at coordinate 10,749,759 of JAWNOD010000072.1, forward strand.
ACACACCTCAAAATATAACTAAATTATTCCTCTCTTTATCCACAGTACAACCGCTTGTTAAACGAAATGTTGTTTCTGTACAACGATGCCAGCATTTGCGCCTATCAGCAGCCCTTTCAATGCGATCTGCATTATATACCCCATCTCAAGGATATTATGGCCAAGAGCAGGGACTGGGACGAGCTGCAGCACACGTGGGTGGAGTATCATCGCAAGGCGGGTCGCGGCATGCGCGATAACTACGAGCAATTGATCGATGTGATGCAGGATGTGGCAGCCGCAAATAGTAAATACATTTAAATATATATTCATAAATATATATATTATATATATTCTATATACAACAGATGTCAGCAATGGCGGCGAGTACTGGTTCTTGGCCTACGAATCGGGCAACTTTCGCCAGGATATAGACATTGTGTGGGAGCAGATACGTCCGCTCTACGAGCTTCTGCATTCGTATGTGCGTCGCAAGCTCAGGGATTACTACGGCCCGGATCGTATAAATCGCATAGCGCCCATCCCGTCGCACATATTGGGCAACATGTATGGGCAGTCGTGGTCGAATGTGCTGGACATATTGATACCGTATCCTGGTCGCAAGCTCATCGATGTCACGCCGCGCATGGTGGAGCAGGGCTATACGCCGCTGCTGATGTTCCAGCTGGCCGAGGAGTTCTTCACGTCCATCAATATGTCGGCTGTGGGCCCGGACTTCTATAGGAATTCCGTGTTCGAGCAGCCGCTGGACCGGCGCGTGCTCTGCGAGCCCTCCGCCTGGGACTTCTGCAACCGGCACGATTTCCGTGTGAAAATGTGCACGGACATCAATCAGCGCAGCTTGGTTAGTGTGCACCACGAGATGGCGCACATCCAATACTTTCTGCAGTATCGCCATCTGCCCAAGATCTTTCGCAACGGCGCCAATCCGGCTTTCCATCAGGCCGTGGGCGATGCCATCGGGCTGTCCGTCTCGACGCCAAAGCATTTGCAGACTCTGGGCCTGCTGCAGCGATCGCTCGATGAGTCGAGCTATGACATTAACTATTTATTTACCATGGCCATAGACAAGGTGAGTGATGCATGAATTTTATATATATTTTATATGTATTTATAAATATTTTTTTTTCTTCCTCTCCAGGTGGCCTTTCTGCCCTTTGCCTTGGCATTGGATAACTGGCGCTACGATGTCTTCAGCGGCAATGCGAATAAGCGCGTCATGAATTGTCATTATTGGAATTTGCGGTAGCGTGTAAAACCTTTTAATCAGGATTTATCTATATTTATTTATGCTTATATATATTTATATGCTTTTATATATTTTTATACCCTGAGCCCATTGAAAATGGGAAATCAGGGTATAATGTTTTTGTTGGATGTATGTAACAGGCAGAAGGAGGCGTGGCAGACCCCATAAAGTATATATATTCTTGATCAGGACGACAAGAGAAATTGATTTGGCCCTGTCCGTCCGTCTGTCCGTCCGTCCGTCCGTCCGTATGTTTGAACGCGCCGATTTCAGCCCGTATAAGAGCTAGAGACTTGAAATTTTTTTCGTAGGTCCGTGTATAGCACGCGCAGATCAAGTTTGTTTTAAAAAATCGATAATTATTCTTAATTAATTGTTATCGATTAAAAACAAAATCGAAATTCAGTTAAAAAATTATATCTCGCCCATCTTTTAAGCTAGAGACACCAAATTTTGTATTTAGCTTTATATGTATTTTATGCAATTTTGAATTTTGTTATTTTTTGGATACCGGCCCCAATTTCCCTCAAATTATATGAAAACACAGATTCGACGGGGCACAGGGTATCCCCTAGTCGGTCACGCCCGACTAGAGTTTTCTTAATTGTTTTATATATATTTATTTATATTTATATTTCTATTTGCAGTGAAAAGTATTCCGGCATAAAGCCGCCTGTCTTGCGCTCCGAAAAGGATTTTGATGTGGGCGCCAAATATCATATACCAGCTAATATACCTTATATAAAGTGAGTACTATTCCTTTCTATTATCTATAGTGTTTAATATGATTTAATTGAGATTATTTATAAGATTTAATAAGATTTAATTGAAATGTTTATATCAATATAAATATTATTCCTCTGACACACTCAGAATTGTTATAGGATTTTATGCTTGTTGCCTCTTCTCTTCTTCTCTTAGTCGTTGCCTTTATTCCCGTATAGCTCTTATCTATTAAGCTCTCTGTAAACCTTCCTGAAAGGCATATAATTAAGCGCTTACGCATGTTCCTTCATGCATTCATATCTTGCTTCCATTTGAGACGCATTGATTACATGGCATATTGCATTACGGCACGAAATGGCCACATAACGCAAATGCAACAATTAAAACTCGAAACAAACAAAAGCTTGTTATTAATTTTGCTATTTTCGATTACAATTTACACACACACACACACACACACACACACACACACACACACACACAGCGACAATCGCACAACATTTCAAATATTTTCCGTCAAATTGGCGGCGATTACGCGTCGCAATATTCGAATTGCCAAGACATCGCAGCTCCGCCACAAGTTGGCCCACTGACTGGCTTATAATGACCAATCCAGTAGACAGGTACACACACACACACACTCGCACACACACACACATATATGCTCATTGGCGGGGCGGTAAAGATAGAAAGAAAGAAAAACTCGCATGTCGACGAATATTTCCCGCATTCACTTTCCACTTGGCTGCTGCCAAAAGTGGCTCTGGCCTGGCTTTGGCTCTGACATCATTTAAATAAAGCCACAAATAGTAACTGTTACGAAAAAAACACACACGTATATATATATAGATATCGCACCACATGTTGTTTTTTTTATATAGTGTATATGCAGGTCGTTCGATTGTCTGGCCTAAACTGACCCACAAAAGCCAAAGAAAATAGCAACAAAAAGCAGCTAATTTTTCCTGGGGCATGCAAATGCAAATTTCGGTGCCACAATAGTGAAACACCGCAATGGATGGCACCGCCAGCACCACCCCACAAAATGGCGGTGTCAATGACTGCCCATTAGCGCTGACCATGCCTGAGCCAGTGCTTTGTGCGGTTTCCATTTGTTTTCTTTACCTTTATTTTTTATGGCCTTTTATTGTCCATTTAAATGGGAGAGAGACAAGGCGTTGACTATTATGACAGCCAGAGTGGAGCAGCGGTTGCGTCACTCACTTTTTGGCTAACCACCATGGCTGGCAGTTGATCAGTTGGCCGCCTTTTAACGGCGTTCTTTCAAGGTTGAGAAAACGTCGGTTGTTTGAGTGAGATATGAAGAGTGAGTGGGCTTGGATTTTTGGATTTTAAGATTTCAAAAAGGATTTTTGATCTTATTTTATATTTATATGTTGAAAATCAAAGAAAAATATTTATCTCTTTGCTTATGATAATATTTATTAATATTAATATTATATTTAGTTTATATTTACATGTTTACTTAAAAAAATTTTTTTAATATATTGTTCTTATTAAAATTAAAAAAATTAGTCATCAATAATAATAATATAATTTTTAGATTTTTTAGTAATTATTTATTAATTAATTGCTACATAATATGTAAATTATATTATTTTCATTTTTTGATTAAAACTGAATTCTTTATATTAATTAAATAAAATGATATTCCATTAATATTTAATAATATTATTTTATTTTTTAATATCAATATTCAGTTTTAATATTATTTTTACATATATATATTTTTTTTAAATATTTTTATTTATTTTTTTTATTGATTTTTTTATTGATTTTTTTTATAGATTTTAAATAGGGTTCCATTTTTTCTTAAATTTTTTCGAGCTTAAAAGTTTTAGTGCTGATTATGTTGCACTTCGATCTCACATCACATTTATGTTATGAACCCATGTGATGAATATTCAGAAGTTGGACATTTTACATTTTAAATACCTCCATCCCATTCCGCATCTGCAATTTTCTATAGAGCGTAGGCTATGTTCTAGTCGGGCACTCCCAACTAAATCACTTTTACTCATTTATATTTCTAATGAATTATTTATTTATATATGTTATTTAGCGCAAGTAATTAGTTACAAAGGAGGCATTGTTATGCTAACCATCCCCACTAATAATACTATTTCCAAACGAATTGAATTTAAAGCGAAACTCCTTTTGTATATCCAAATATATTTAAATTTGCCTTTACATTTGGGCCACTATAATCCGATTGAAACTAGCTTACTGCTCGAATGCAAATAGATCTTTTATAGGCGAGCATTTTTATTTGTGCCCGCAAAGAGGTAATTGAAAAAGCCATTAGCCAGATTTTATGGCTGGCCATTCTATTGGGAGGAAAGATTACAACACAGCAGCAAGAGCAGCTGGCAGGCAGGCACTGGCTATTGTGTGTTGATTATTTATTGCATAATCCATAAACTGCAAATGCTACAGTTAGAGTTAGAGTTACATAAACAAAAGCTACTGCTGCCAGATAGACCAAGAGAGTTAGCCTCAATATGGTAATAAAACGGAGCCATAGCCCGCTGAACGATCGCTGAACACTTTTCATTTCGCTTCGGTTTCACAACACGTTTTGCATGTGCTTTTGTCTCAAATATCGGTTAGGAGCACATGTCCTACAAACCGACTAAGGAAAACGTGATAGATCTGTGGCCCACTTAGTTCGCCTGGCAATTGCAGCAGCAGCATTGCAGCTTCAATGAAACCGAAATGCAAATTGAAACCTAATCTTTAGATATATATATATAGAGACAACGCCAACGTAGTCGCAGACTTGCCAGCCGACTCAAAGTTGATTGACACTAAAGGCAAGACAGTGAGATACCCTGTAAGCGTATGGTTTACAGATTTACAGAGTTATAGCGTTAAATTATAATTTATATTTAACTCTTCTCTCTGAATTCGTTTCTTATCTAATCTTGGGACTTTTAAATCGATTGTAAAGTCTAAGATGAAACAATTTTCAGTTGTGTTTAATATATATATATGATAGATTTTATATGATTGAAATAAGCCTTGATAGCTTTTCTTATAATAGGTTCAAAATTATAGAAGAATTTTGAATTCTTGCAGCTGATTAAGTATAATAGTATATTTATTTATTTATATATATATTATATTTATATGGCTATATACCCAACTGATCTACCTAGACTACAGGGTATCACAGCTGACAACCACACACACAGACACATCGGCCGTTGGTTGCTAATAAAAAGCAATGCCTGGCCGCAAAATAAACGCTAGGAAATGGACGCGAGTGCCGTCAGCAAGTTGTCGTTGCTGTTGTTGTTGCTGTTGCTGTCGTTGTTGCTGTTGTTGTTGTTGTGGCTTGGAAAAGCGTAATGATAAAAACATAGTGTGGCAAATGCAATAATAAACACGTTGATCACCCTCTCAGTGGGCACTGCTTAGACACTTTGCATATGCAATTATGAATGCCAAGCAATGTTTACCCCATTTTCAAAATTAGATAAACCAAACGGCTATATAATGCGAAATGACTTGATAGCAGTGCAGGCAGGCAGGCATTATAGTGCACAATTTCGTTAGGCAGTTGGGCAAGGTTTGCTAGGAACTCATACTGATAGAGAAGGAAGGGAAGCTCAAATTTAAAATATGCCCAATGTACTTTAACTACTTTTAAATAGTTATTGCATTTGGTATATAATTATAACATAATGTGATATAATTATTTGTTATAATTATGATAGTATGTATTGTAATTATAATTATGCTATTAAAGCAGTTTTTGCTTCCGCTAGATTACTCTAGGCCATTAAATGCAATATATATATATGCAATATATATATGCAATAATATATATATATAATATACTTTTTTTATAAGTATATATATTTTTATAAATAGAATATAATTTTTTCAAAAGTATATATATTTTTTTATTTAAATACTTTTTAAATATATTTATATTTGTCTATTTTTTATGCATAATTATTTTGTATACTTTATTAATATTTATCTTAAATTTTTTTATTCACAAACCAGTTTTATAATTTGTAAATAAAAATCAGTTTTCAAAGTTCTGATTTTTTATTTTTATATATTATTTTTTTATTTATTCAAAATTTTCTAACAATTAGACAAAAACTTCAGTTTTGGTTGTTGTTAATGAATTAGTTTATTTTATTGTTTGTTTACTTACTTTTTTTATCATTTTGTATACATATATTTAAAGGTATATATTTTTTTATAAATGAATATTTTATAAATATATAAACATTTAAAATATTAAAAAATATTTTTTTAAAAATATATATATATATATATATATTTTTTTTTTATATATATTCATATTTATATTTTGTATTATTTTGAAAGAAAATAGCAATTGTTTTTTAGTTTTGATCACTTGATTCTTCTCGTTTTTATTGTTAACATATTCATCAGCTTCATTTTCATTTTTGTTGTTGTTGTTGCTTCGTGTGTGTGTTTGTTTTTACAGAGACAAAAAAATATTATTTGGTAAATTAAGTACTTTTTATGAATCGGTTTCGACAGCTTTTTACATTTAGCAAAACTATAGATAGATGTTGTTTAGGTTGCATTAAAAACTATATAGCAAAAAATATTACAAAAATAATACAATACGTTCGTTTACAAACTGACTTAATTAGGCGACTGCACGGCTGCCCGCCTGCCTTAACTATCTTTATATATATAGATATAGATATAGATATATATATCGGTACGAGTAAATTAACATAGATAGAGTAAACACTTAAGCACTATAACAGAAGTCTTATCACACGCATATCAGATCTCAAATGTCATATCGAATCGAACGGAACCGGGTGCACAGATCGGGTGGACCAGAGCAGAAGGAGGAGCAGCTGCAGCTGGAGGACAAATACAGCAGCAGCAACCACGTCGTCAAATGTACCCAGTGTTGTCATTCGCGAATGAGAGTGAGAGAGAGAGAGCGACAGCCAAGTCCAACAACACATCCATCCATTATATACGATCCCGATGAGGAGGTTTTATATGTGGTGTGTGTGTTGTTGTGGATGTTTTTGGGGTTTAGTTCTTTAGCTCTTTAGCTCTTTCTCTAAGTCGTTCGTTCGTTGTTCTGTGTGTGGGTTGCGAGCCCAAATGTGTTGTATCTTATTTGTTGCTTAAAGTCTAGGTCGAATGTCGTCTTCAAAATCGTCTTCTCGGGATATTTTCGTCAACGTTTCTTGGGTTTATCTTTTTTCCTTTCATTTTTCTTTTCTTTTCTTTTCTTTTGTTTTCTGTATGGCTTAAGCTAAAGTTCGTTCATAAATTCTAAGTAAGTTCGTTGCGTGTCACATTTTGGTCACATTGTAAATTTTAGGGTTGCGAAGAATCTCTATCGTTATCACGTTCTATATAGCAATTGTGGAATTGGAATGTTGGGCAGTTGGGTATGATATGGAAGAACTTTTGGATTTTGTATTGTTTCTAAATGTTTGTGAATGTAAATTTGTTTTGCATATCATTTGATTTGCTTTGATTTCTTTTCGTATATCCATTCTCATAACCGTTGCCGTTCATAACCGATTTTCTCAATGCTGCAAAGAGAGAGTGAGAAAGAAAGAGAGAGAAAGAGAGAGAGAGAGAGAGAAAAGAGTTCATTTCACCAATTTTAGTAACCGTGATATGAATGATAATCATGATAGTCATTGAAATCATGCTCCACCTCATGCTCTTCATGATGATGCTCCTCAATGGGTGCCGAATAGGATGAGTGATGATGGATGGGCTCATGGTGCTGTTCCTGATGATGATAATGATGATCCTCCTCGATGTGCTTGTGCACGAACTCGGGCTCCTTGTAGGTGACGTGCTTCTCATGGTACTCGGGCACATGCTTCTCGATGTGAACATGGACGGGCTTCTCCACCGGGACCTTGACGGGGTACGGAACGTGTTTCTCAACCTTGACGGGCACTTCCTTGATCACTGGATAGGGGGCGGGCACATGCACTTTCACCTCATAGGGCACTGGCTTCTCAACGTGCACGGGCACGGGGCGATCATAGGGCACATGGACGGGCACTGGCACCTTCTTGATGACGGGCACGGGCACCGGCTTGTCCACATAGTGGGGCACTGGCTTGTCCACATAGTGGGGCACGGGCTTCTCAACGGGCACCTTCACTGGGTAGTGGACAACCTTCTCCACGGGGTAGGGCTTGTCGACATGAACGTGCTTCTCCACCTTGTAGTGGACGATCTTCTCGACGGGATAGGGAGCGGGCACATGCACCTTGACGGGCACATGGACCTTCTTCTCAACTGGATACGGCGCTGGCACATGTACCTAGAGGAGTTAGGGGAGAGAGAGGTGCCTTTAGACAATCTGTGGCACTCGCTTTATCAGCTGACGGCTCTACCTTGACGGGCACTGGACGATCGTAGGGCACATGGACGGCATAGGGTATCTTCTTTTCGACGGGATATGGCGCTGGCACCTCGTAGGGCACCTTGACGATCTCCTTCACCTCATAGGGCACGTGCTTGACGACGGGATATGGCTTGGGCACCTTGACCTTGACGGGCACATGGATGTGCTTCTCCACGGGCACATGGACGATCTTCTCGATGGGCACTGGCACTGGCACCTTCTTGATCACAGTCAACGTCTTCTCCTCATGCACCGGGAAGTGCGGCACATGATGGTGATGATGATGGTAATCTTCATAGTGGTGCAGGCCACGCTTCGATTTTGTGGTATCATCAGCAGCCGCTGCTGATTCCTCAGCCTTTTTCTCCGAGGGCTCAGCTTCCTTCTTGTCGGTAGCCTCGCTCTTCTCCTCCTCGCCAGCCTGGGCGTAGCTGGTGGCCAGCAGCAGCACCAGAGCCAGCGTAGTCGCTGTACGCTGCAAAGGGGCGAAAAATGGGTGTGGAAGGTGAGCAAGGGATTTGCTAAGGATCTCGAAAACTTCAGCTGAAGCTTGAATTGGGTTTGACTTGTTGAAGAGTTGAAAGAATTTTCTGGATGTTTTTTACGATTTTTTCTTGATTGTAGTTGAATAATGGAAAACAATTGCTTATTCTTTCTTCAATATTTTGATATTCGGAAGACTTGTTATTGAAGCAAAAAGTCTTAGATCGGCTTGAGTTGACTTGTTGGAGAGTTGAAATCATTTTCTGGAAATTTCTTAAGATTTTTTTTTGATTGTAGTTAAATAATGGAAAGCATTTGCTTATTCTTTCTTCAATATCTTGATATTCATTTTCTGGAAATTTCTTAAGATTTTTTTTTGATTGTAGTTAAATAATGGAAAGCATTTGCTTATTCTTTCTTCAATATCTTGATATTCAGAAAAGATTTGTTTTTGAAGAAAAAAGTCTTAGATTGGCTTGAGTTCTCTAAACGTATGATTACGATTTCTTTAAAAATATTTCATATAAAAGTATAAAGTATTTGAAATGGCGAAAAAATTGGTGTGGAAGGTGAGCAAGGAATTGCTAAGGGTTGCTTGAAGGATCTCGAAAACTTCAGCTAAAGCATAAATTGGGTTTGACTTATTGGAGAGTTGAAAACATTTTCTCGAAGTTTCTTAAGATTTTTTCTTGATTGTAATTAAATAATGGAAAGCATTTGCTTATTCTTTTTTCAATATTTTGAGATTCAGGAAAGATTTGTTTTCGAACAAAAAAAGTCTTAGATTGGCTTGAGTTCTCTAATCGTATGATTAGGATTTCTTTAAAAATATTTCATATAAAAGTATGAAGTATTTAAAATTGAAAATATTTTGTATTCAAGTTTAGATCTTCAAGAAGAATTGAATTCAAATTTTTAAATATTTTCTTTGCTCGCATAAGACGTATATCGAATATGCTCTTGATTATTCATGTTTAGATATTCTAAAACATTTAATTGAATCATTTTCGTTTGCTCATATGAACATGCTCTTGGATCATAGAGCGATCTCGCTTGCTTTGTTACACTTCACAGCACTGCACTCCTTGATACCTACCATCAACTTCATGATGTTGACGTTTAAATATCCTTGTCGAGGATTCTTGGTTATCCGTTGAACTGTGTGAACCGTTTAACTGCCCGAACGATCGAAATCGTACTGAGATCGAGATTTAGTTAATGTCTTTTGTATGTTTATGGAAGGAAGCTCTATACACGTTCCGTACCACTCCACACTGTTCGATGGTTAACGGTTTAATGATGCCAACTGCAGCGCCAGCCCGAACTTTTATACTCTAACTAAGGCAAGGCGAATGAATGAAACGACGCCGACGACGACTGTAAGCCCGAAGTCTAGCAACAGCAACAGCAACAACAATAATACTTTATACTATAGCATAATCATAATCGCAATCGCCACAAAGCACATGCAGCGAATGGTGAATGGTTCGCTCGGCCCGCGACGAGTTTGCGTTGCTTGTTTAGGTTTTTTTTCTCTTTATTTTTATACCCTGAGCCCATTGAAAATGGGAAATCAGGGTATAATGTTTTTGTTGGATGTATGTAACAGGCAGAAGGAGGCGTGGCAGACCCCATAAAGTATATATATTCTTGATCAGGACGACAAGAGAAATTGATTTGGCCCTGTCCGTCTGTCTGTCCGTCCGTCCGTCCGTCCGTCCGTCTGTCCGTCTGTCCGTCTGTCCGTCTGTCCGTCTGTCCGTATGTATGAACGCGTCGATTTCAGCTCTCAGAAGAGCTAGAGACTTGAAATTTTTTTTGTAGATCCCTATATACAGCGCGCATATCGAGTTTGTTTTCGATAATCGATAAATATATTCGTTTTTTTGTTATCGAATAAAAACAGTATCGAAATTCAGTTATAAAATTCTATCTCACCCATCTTTTAAGCTAGAGATACCAAATTTTAAATGTAGCCTTATATGCATTTTATGCAATTTCGAATTTTGTTATATTTTGGATACCGGCCCCAAATTTTCCCCAATTGAAGTTCAGTCTCAAATATAGCCAAAATGCGAATGAGTTGGCACTTTTACTAAACTGACAAATATGCCCATAGAATATGTTAATCATATGCCGAAAATTTCATTGAAATCCGTTAAATAGCAAAAAAGTTATTAAACAAAACGTTTGGCTACTTTGCAAAAACACGTGGCAGCAGCGCCAAGCGAACGCACTTGCACACACACATACAAACGCTCGCATTCTAGTCGATTCGAAGAATCGCAAATTACGTTTGAATTTTGTTGAATTATCAGCTGCTGCGTTAGTTTACATTTGCCATCGCTTTCTAAGACAGTTGAGTGGCGTTGTTGGTAGAGGTAATGCGCGTTGCTTAGTTAACGTAGGTTCAAACCTCGCCAATATCAATTTTTTGAAAAATATGCTTTAAACTTGAAATTTTTGTATAATTTTACGCTAAATATAAGTGTATTGGAAAACACAGGTTCGTCGAGGCTCAGGGTATACCCTAGTCGGTTACGCCCGACTAGAGTTTTCTTACTTGTTTTATTTTTATGTTTCTTTTTTTTTTGGAGGCGCGAACTCGAGGCAGCCAAGTGGCAAGCGGCGTTGCAATGCAGCAGTTGCAATCAGAGACTTGGCGGCAAGGTGATAGAGGTGGGTTACAGCGAGGGGGGAGGGAGGGGGGGGGTTGGCAGGGGCAGAGGCAGCTCTATGGATGCGTGCCATTTTGCTGTTTAATTCGACTACCGACAGCTGCTGTTTGGCTGTTGGTGGTGGTTTCTCAAGTCTTTTACAACAAGAAAAACTTACATTTATTTGTGGCCAATTGAATAAGACCCAAATGCGGGGAAACTACTAAAATAGCCAAACATGTTAAGTATATATTTAATTACATGATAATTATAAATAGCATTAGAATTGCTAGCAAGTTTGGTTAGAAATTGAAATTGACATTTAAGAATTGAAGTAGCATATGTGTAGGTTAAACAATTGCAATTATATATTGTCTTACAAATTATAGAAATTAGTCTTGGTTTTTTTATTTTTTTTTTATTTTGGCCTACTTTTAATATACGAACAAATTATAATAATATATAGAATTGGCTCCTAAATATGTGTGCATAATGAAAATAGTATTTAAATATTGCTTATTATATATAATAATATATAATGCTTCGAAAGCTTTTATATTTCTTTATTTCTTTAAGATATATGCATAAATTAGATCATATATTGGTTAAGGACAAGTTAAATAAGCCCCAGCTAGTTGATAATCGAAAGAGTATTTTTGTATATACATTATATATACTATTTGAAGCTAGATATAGATAGACAAATGATAACTGCATTATATGTATAAATATATATTGATATGTTGAGAAGAGATATATTCTCTTTTATTTATTTATTATATTTATTATATTATATATATTATATTATATTCATATTTATTTATTATATATGCAGTTGACACACGTCTCTTTTCTTCCCAATCTCTCAATATGATTATGAATAAATGATATACGATATATAAAGACATTTGTTGTACAATATATAGATAGACAAATGGTAACAACAAATGTATATCGTCTATCATCTATCTATCTATCATCTATCCATATAATTTAAATAAAAAGATTGACCAGGAAATACATTAATTTTAAACCTAAATATGAACAACAATATATTGTTCCATATACAAATAGAAAATATATAAAAGAGCTATATTCAACATCATAAATCATCTATTTTAGGGCTTCACTGTATAAAAATGCATTTCAATTCTCCCTCCCATATTTTGCGGCTCTCTGAGCCCTGAGCCGCGCCTCAGCCACTGATGCATCACGAATGCGGGCTGTCATCTGTCATTTGGGCACAAAGACCAATTCCAATTGCAATTTCAATTGTGTTGAGTGCTGCAATCCTTTTACTTTTACCTTCACCTGAACAGCTGGTCAAAATCAGTTGGAAAGCATTTGTCTACCACAATGAGAGTGAGAGTGAGAGCGAGAATGAGAGTGAGAGAGAAAGAGCGAGAGTGTGTCACTCGGTCATTTGATTGTGTTTTTGTTGTGTCACACATGCCTCTCAGTCTGTGTGTGTGTGCGGTCAGCAACCATAACCTAACCCACTGACAACATGTTTGGGGCAACGCATTCGCAACTCGTTTCAATTTCAGCTTGTGGGTCGCTGTAATTGACGCCCCAGTTGTCTGTCGCCGCCGGAGTTTAGAGTCTTACTTTGGTTACCTTCCTCGTTATTATGTCAATGGGTCTCACAAGCCGCATAGCGGCATGCCTGAAAAATGGGAGGAGAGAGAAAGGGGGAGGAGGAGGCGAACAACGCGGCGCGAGTGGCACAGCTGTTACGAGAGGATAGATGGGGATACCCGTTAAAGTGTTGAGGAATGGGGTATATTGTAGTGGGCGCAGTGGGAGGGTTTTTTGAACTGATTATAGACCAGTAAAGATTAGAAAAGATTCAGATTCAGATTTGTAATTTGTTATTAGTAAAAATTGCATTTAATTCTTTGTCAATTATTTTGATTTTCTTCTCGATAAATCATACTCAGATGAGTCACGAAATTCGTAAAGAGCTGAATGTATTTCTAAATTAACGAGGAATGCAAGTTTAATTAGGCATTAATTACCTTTACAATCAATGAATCAATATGAATATCAATGTCTTATTACAAATTCTAGAACAACATTTTCCTTATTAAAGAATTGAATGTCAAAAATAGTTACAAAATCGTATACCTGCTGTCTGCTACTTCAAATCTATAACTTGCAGGATATCTGCTAGTCAGGCACTCTCATATTTGCTGTTGCCTGTTGCATGCAACTTTCGATTTAGTTTCATTCGCATTGCTTGCATGTCTTGACCACATGTAGTTCGATATGCCTGCAACAAGTCGCAACTAAATAGAGAGTGAGAGAGAGAGAGAAAAGTTGAGAGCAAATGAAAGAGAGGGAGAATGAGATAGAGTGAGAGCGCAATTGGAGGCTGCCGCTAGACGTGCCACATCTTATGTCATAAGCTCGCATGGGGGCGCCAAGTGTTTGTTTGTTTGCCTCTTGATAGACGAGTGCTTATAAGCGTCATTGTCTTAATTCCAACAGCACAATTACACACGCTTCCTTGAATTAATTACACGCTTCATAGATATAGATATTACATATGCGTGAATGTATATCTATATATATATATATAGATATATATAGTGATATCGCTTATTTTCACATATTAATTTGATGTTTGTCATTTTTGAAAGCGTCACGCGACCTGACCTTGTCTTATATCTATATCTTTATGGACAGCTTTACATAAATTATTATGAATTCAAACATTCATAATGCAGATTCGTTTAGTTTATAAATCTTTAGTGTCAACAATGGAGTCAAATGTGAGGCAGGTGTCGATTAATCATCCATATTTTAATTCATTTCGTTTCGTTGTATTTTTTTTTTCTGGCGGCATCTTCACAAATCGCATTTGCATTTTCCAATTTGTTTGTAACTTTTTGATTTTTGTAACAATTAATTGTCTTTTGGCAAGTGTCGGACGTCATTTGACATTCCGCTTTTGCCGCCTATCGCACCAATTGTTGGCAGCTCATCTCTCGCACGAGGCTACGTCCAGTCGAAGCTCGACAGTTATGACACTTTATGTGACGTTAATAAAAGTCTTTTCTTCGCGCTGGCTCGTAACGGTTCCAGTTTTTGGTAGTTCCCATGTTTGTAGCTCTTTCCTCCTTTCCTCTGCCGTCGTCGAGGGTTCATTGCGTTTCTGGTCAAGGTCGCTCGACGCAGCTGTTGCGGCCAGTTAGCCAGGCTAACTACCTGGCAAAGTGCCCAAGTAACTGTGACTGTGACTTGTTGGTAGGTTTTGTATGCGGAGCAGCTTTTAAAATTTGACTTTTTGGCAAGTAATTGGAAAAATCGAAATAACTTTTACACTTGCTTCACAATCATGAAGTGCATTAGATTTAAATGGAACATAAAGCAAACATGATTGAAGAAATGTTTTCAAATAGTTAAAAAGCTTTATGAGAAATGACAATCATTGGACTTTAAACTATAGATAAATTTATATATATTTAATTTTTATATATTTTTTTGGTATTTTTTATTTATATATAATTATATATTTTTTTATTATTTATATATACTTATTTATTTTATATAATAAAATCTTTATGACAAATGACAATCATTGGATTTTAAGCTATAGATAGATTTATATATATATTTAATTTTTATATATTTTTAATTTATATATAATTATTTATTTTCTTATTTATATATACGTATTTATTTTTTATAATATTTGTAAAGGCATATATATTTTTTTTGCTGCACTGTTCTTCGCTTCCAAAGAGCGTCGTCTCTTATTAAAATTTCTTAGCAACTTGAAACATTCTTTTTACAAATCTGTTTTGTATTCTGTAAGTGAGGCTTGTAAATATGTTATAATTAACTAATTTAACATGGGATGTTTCCTTTTGTCCCTTTGTAAATACTTGTGTATATAGTTATACTAGTTAAAGTTCTCCTTGAATTCGAAGTTTAGCCGTATTCAAATTTCCATAAGCATTACCTAAAAAATATGAACTATAGATATATTTATATATATATTTAATATTTATATATATATTTTCGAAGCCGTATCCAAATTTCCATAAGCATTACCTAAAAAATCATGCAATATTCTCATTGAACTCAGCCTTAAGAAGAACTAAATATGCCACATTTGCTATAATACTTTTTTTTTGAACAATATCAAACAATATTTTATTCAAACGAAATCAAATTTGGTAAACAACAATTTTTGTGAGTAGATCTTAAATTTGTATATGCATCCCACAGTGTTGTTGTTTTCTCAGTTTGATTTGGCGTTTAATTGCACCGCTTTGTACCTTTCTGCGCGCAATTAGCGAGTCGAGAAAAAACCTGTTGGACAAATGGGTTTGTGGCAGGTTTAGTGCAATCGCAGCCCTTTCAATCAGTTTCCCTTTCATGACATTGAAGCGGGCAAAAGCCCGTTCGTTGGTTTGATTTGAAAGTGATTATCATCATGGCAATTGAATTGTTTGCTGCAACTGCCATGCCCCACACTTGGCCCCCTTCCAGCCCCCCCTCTCTCTCTCTCCGTCGACACGTAGCACAGCGAAAAGAGGTCAATGGCAAAAGCATTTGAACTCTTGTGGCGCGTCTTTCAAGCCAAATTTTATGCTTTTTGTTTGTTTCGTTTTTGCTTTGTTGTTTTTTTATGATCATCTCGCATTATGCGGTTAACTTGGTTAAATTGTCACGCACCGTTGAATGCTGCGCCCAATTGAGCCGTTCGCACGGAGGCGTGGCAGTGGGCAGGTGCTTGCACTTTATCAAGCTGTGGCTTCGGTCAATTGATTGTCTCTAGGAAACTAGGAAGTGGCCAGCAGCCCACGGAGCACAACTGCAAATCTATGCAAATCTTTGGAGAGC
The DNA here is from genome assembly GCA_035046225.1 of Drosophila pegasa. Lineage (NCBI taxonomy): Eukaryota > Metazoa > Arthropoda > Insecta > Diptera > Drosophilidae > Drosophila > Drosophila pegasa. The sequence goes on from JAWNOD010000072.1 coordinate 10,766,143, forward strand.
CAGAAAAACCAGTTGAAAAAAAAAAACAGAAAACGAAAAAAAAAAAACTATTTATTAACATAATAAGTAATTCCGCCTCTGGAGCCGTTGCAGCTGCTTGGTCTGTAATGGATATGAATGGTTGGGTCTGTGGCTTTCCGGGTTTTTCCTGACCCATTGACTTACTCCTCATGCAATTTGCATACTAAATAAAAAGATACGAAAATTAGAAGAGAAACCTAGCCGAATTTCAGATTCAGATTGCGTTTGTGCCCGTTTTTTGGCTTTGTTTACGTTTTGTTCATTTGCAAATCTCAAATTAATTTTAAGTATGCATCTAGATTTATCATTTGGAGTTTATTGAGGGGGATTTTTGAGCTCATAATTACAACAAACAGAAACACAGTTGGCAATCAAATACTATGTTGTTGTTGCCGTTGCTGTTTCTGTGAGTATAAATTGCGTAAATTGAATAAATATTATGCTATGCAGTGGAGTCTAGTTGTACATTTTGTAAATCTATTTGCCAGCCTTTGTTTCGGACTCGTATTTATTTGTTATTTTTATTTCTTTTACTTCATTTATTTCTTTATTGCTTGCGGCCGCACTGAGGCGTATATAAATTTGTTTTTTGGGTTTGTAGAAACCAGAGAGGCGGTTGAAAAGTCAGTTGAAGCTAGATAAAAGAGACTGAATTGAGTTGAGAGTTATAGGCAATGTGGGAGATATATGGATATTTTTATATAGAGCAGAAATGCAATATATTTCAACTTAATAAAAATCAAAAATATACCTTTAAAAATGCTTATAGACAAAAAAATATAGTATATCTAAAAATTAAATATATGAAGAAAAATATATAATATTTAAGTATTCATCAAAATAATAATTGAAGAACATATTTAAAAAAAAATATATATAGAAAGTAATTTATCAAGAAAATAACTGTATTAGGGAAACCCTTTTTTATTAAAAAAGAAAATAGTTTGAGAGATTTAATTGAATATTATATAAATATTTATATTTTTATTATAACAAAATTAGTAAAAGATGAAAAGATTATTGAAAAAATAAATTTATTTAAATTATACACATATTTATATTTTATATATTTATATTTTATAATTTTTTTTTATATATTTCTATTTGTATATTTTTATTTTTCATATTATTATATACTTTATTTTCGCACTACATTTCAAAATATCTAAAATCTCACAACTTTTTAAACAACCCACGCTAGCTAAACAGCAAAAAATACAAATATATAGAGCGAACTGTAATTAGGCAGCACTAAAATGTTCGTAAATTAACAAAGGCGCAAATAAAACATAAAATAATTAAGCGATTGCCCAAGTCGCTGCAACAAATAAAACATTTTCAGCGATTTTGAATAGAAGACATGGAAAACTGAAGAAAAATTGCCAAACAACAAGACAACAATCCACTCGACTCCACTCAGAATGTGTGTTAACTGTCTCGTTATTAGCAAAGCGTTTGCACACAAAAGTGGCTAATTATACGGCAAGAGACGTGCATTAAATTTATGGCTTTTCCTATGTCAAATACACTTCCTTCAAGCGGGCCAAAAAAGAAATGAAAAATTGTAATAAATTATAAATGCATTAAAATTGGCAAAGAGCTGGAAATAGGAAAACATAAGAAACGGGCCAACGGGCCGAATCAGAGTGAAATATTGCGTCTATAATTAAAATCAATGAAGTGCGCGAATGACGCAAAATATGTTAAGTAAAGTGCGCCACAAAGACAGCAAGAAATAAGAAAAGGTATAAATAGAGCGTATACAGACAGCATAAATTAATATTTAAGGCAAAGGCGCGATAACGTGAGGTGAAAGAGCAAAGCAATATGTTTTCAAATAAATTTTTTAACCAAGATGAACATTTTTTTATATACTAAAAATACTAAATTCTTAGCTAGATAAATATATTTTATTTTATTTTATTTATTTTTTTATTATTTGATACATATTTATATTTTTAACTATAAATATATATTTATATTTTATTAAAATTTATATTTTATATTTATATTTATATATTTTATTAAATTTATATATATATCTATACATATATGTTAAGCCGTTGTATACCTTTTTAATTTGCTAAATTTATATGTCTTTGAATTATTTATTATATGTAAATATTATTTACTACCAAATAGATTTATCTTATCTTAATTGCTGCCTTAATGCACTCGCATATCTAATTTGAATTGGCCAAATTGCATTTAACGATCGGTAAGAAAAGCAGCTCTGATAAATGCTGATAAATTACAGTTGGCTCTTATTTTGAAGCATGTTGTCCCTGTCTGTGGCATGGCTAGATATTGCAACATATTTTGGTTTTTCTTTTCATTTTCTTTTTTTTTTGGCAAATTTCTTTGGAACCGAAAAGTTGCCGCAAAAGAAATTGCAAGTCAATTACCGTTAGTAGACGGTCTGGTTGGCGCCATGACGCAACCGCCACATGTGGCAGCACGACGTCAGCGGCGACGCAAGCGCCAGCGTCGACGTCATCGCATAGCGCTAATTGATTGCGGCTGCGCGTCTCAGTTTGTTGCATTCACTTTGCTTTAGCTACGGCTTTCGTTGCTTTTTTTTTTTTTTTTTGACTTGGCTTTTTGGGTCGTGCCATTCTCCGTTGCCACATGCCACACACACACCGAGTTCAATTCCCGCTGGCCTAGCACAAGATCAATGCTGTGCGTTGGTCAACGGAGCCAACAGGTTCTGCCCAAACAAACGAAAGACTTAGGCAACGAACTTGAATTCTTTATTTGTTCGATTTTTGTTTTCTTTTTTCCGTTGTACACAATTTGTCATTGCAATTAATTACGCTACTTTTGGGCGTTGAGCGGCGCTTATGGCACTTAAAGTCAATGCTCATAACTGCATTAAATCTTACATAATCCCCACGCTTTTCGCTTGACCAAAAATAGCGCGAGATTATGTGTGCGAAAGCTAAATGCGCGCGTGCGTAAGAAGGTAGACCAGTTTTATATTTATATATGTGGCTTACACTCGCTTGCGAGGTAAAGAGAGTATATTGGTTTCTCGTAAAGTTGGGCTTGAATGCAAAGAGAGTGTAGAGGCTTGAAACTGGATAAATGGTGGGAGAATGGTGTTGATAGCCTTAGCCAATGCATTGTGTGGGCGGGGAAAATTGAATAAAAGGTGTATCCTCTACAGTTTTAGAGCTAGAGCAGACTTCCTCCTATAACTTAACCAAGAAGATTTAACTCTTTGGATCCTAAGCGATTATTCCGCAGTCGCTGGTGTTTGACTGGAGAATTCTCTTCTGTTTTTTCTTACCTTTACCATAATTATTCAATATTAATTGTGAGATACATATAATTTTATTCTTGTGAGATAAAATATTTAAATATTCAGATAATATAATAATATTTGCTGCGATTTCAAAGAAAATATTTAAAGCCCTTTAGATTTCATGCCTTTAAATAGATCAACGTTTAGAATAGCTGCCGCTCCTATGGGATGGCAGCGCTCAAGCAACATCTGATTGATTTCGTCGTAGCCAATCGAAATGGGCTCATAGCCTGGCAGACACTCGCAAACGTTGGGCGCCACGCATTTGCCGTAGCTGGAGCAGCTGTGCACGCAGTGCGGCTGGCAGTCGTAACCCCTTAGTCCGTTGGGCTTGGGCAGCTTGACGTAGCCCAAGTCGCACTCCCAGACTTCTGGAGTGATGCAGCTACTGTGCTCTGGCTTGGTTTGCGCCGAGCACGTTGGTACACAGAGATCACTTCCAGCTTTCCGGTGGAATCCCTTGTGGCAAACACACTTATTCGGCGCCTCGCAATCGCTGTTTGCACCACACTGCGGTTGGCACACGGGCTGGCAGAACTTCTCAGTGTCGTTCTTGGCGTAGCCAGGGCAGCAGAAAGTTTCGATGTCCTTAGGCTATTTAAAATGTGGTCTGATGTCAATGCTTATATGTATATTGTATCTGCAGTTACTTACGAATAGATCGATGGGGAATGGGATATCGAAACTATCAAATGCTTCTTTGATCTTCAACCAATCCGGGGACAATGTGGCTTCATTTTCCACTTCCCGTGAGCACAAATGGGGATCCTTAGGCAATGCGACTTCCTTCTCGTTTTCTACCTCCGCCTTTGTTTCCGGTCAATATTTAGATGAATTGTAGCAACTATATATATTTGCATTTACTTACGAACAGATCGGTGGGGAATGGTATGTTTAGACTATCAAAGGATTCTTTAATCTTCAACCAATCGCCCGACAGTTTGGCTACCTCTTCCTTCTCCTTTGCTTCGTTCCCTTCCTTTTCCACCTTGCGATATTTTTATGATCTATAGTCATATTATGTCTTTGACTTATTTGCATACTTACGGGCGAGGGCGTGCCATTTGGCGAGTCAACAATTTCCTTGGACTGTTGGAGTATTATTAGGAAAGTCTTAGTAAAATATCTATGCTTACTTACCAATACTTCTGGGCTTCCCTCATCCTCCGGCACTGAATTGGCATCCTCGAGTGTGGAATAGAATTTGAATTAGCAGAAATTCTGAGAAATATATATGTGCATACTTACGATGCTATCAATGGGCACATTCAAGTCTTTGGACATTTTTATCAAATCGTCTAGCCATATAGACGTTGAAGTCTCAATCGCACTCGGGTCAACGGTTTCTGTGGCCTGTCGAATGGGTTTGAGGGAATTGTCAAAATAATATCTTTTATATACAAATGGGAAATATCGTCGGAAATCTTTTTATACTCACTTTCAACGATGAGTCTAAAAAGTTCTTAGCCAAATCGGCTTTACTAATCTAAATAGAATTTGTAGAAAAGCAATTTCATAAACTTACTTCGGGTCTGACCTCTGCCTTTTCCTGCCGACACTTCCCACTCGAGCATTGGGGCAGGCAAGGCCCGTTAGTCGTTTGCCTTTCGTAGCCAACGCAGCAAACTCGACGCATTTCCGTTTTGGTCAATGGCTTTTTACATAAAGAATTATTAGATAAAGCTTTCTCTATGATTCTATTCCCTTCATTACCATAGTTGCATTGGGATCCTTCGTTTCCAGTTTCCATTCTCTAACATCGCTTTGCTCCATTTCAACCTCAATCGGCTCTGTGCACTCATGCTTGTCCACTTTGCGCAAACAGGGCTCCGACTCGTTCAGCCTCTCATAGCCTTCGCAGCACACCATTGGCACCTTGAAAATGTTCAATGTGATTTGAAGTCAATCAGAATGTGGTATGGCTTACCACTGGTAGACTGCTCGACCTAAATATAATCCAACTATTGTGGGTCTTCGAGTCTTTGTCAACGCACAGGTTTCGATCTTTCTTTAGCCTACATCCATGGCCGCCCTCGATCTTCTCGTAATCATCGTCTATGCAAGCGCAATGCTCCGGCCAATTGCAGAAGGCGTTCGGTCCACAGTCCTTTGAGCAAACGGGCTGGCATTTTTCGATTGGCCCAGCATAGCCTGGACAGCATGTAAAGATGTCAGACTGTGCAAAAAGAAATTATTGGAAGAGAGTTAAGAGAGTTTGAAAATATAGTTAAAACTCTGTTGTATGATATCTTAATTTAATCCAGCGGCTACCTCTGATCCCCTCGTCGGAGTTGACTTTAAGAGATATACACACACATCTGCACTAATATACGATATATTTATAGAAATTCCCCAGCACAATCGCGGATTTTCAAGTCATGTTTTCATGTGGAAAGCCCACTAATAAAATTGGAATTCCTTCTTATCAGCTTGCAAGCGAAATTGCTCTTGTTTTCACTTACATTTTTATTCATTTCGAAGAGTAAATATAAATATTTTTTTAATGAATATACCTAGTGTAAAGGCTACCTTAGGCGCTGAGCATTTCATATTGGACTTACTGTTTGGTACGTTGGATCCGTCAAGATCTTCAACGAGAATTTGAGGTCTGCTGTCAAACATATATTGCTATGCGGCGCAGACTCATAGCTAGAAGCAAGGACTATCCAAATCAAGAGTAATAATAGATGCCGAGTCCTTCGCATGGTCAGAGCTTTAAAGATTTCTACTTCTGTAAGTTTGCAAACCGTCTTGCCGCAATTACAGAACGCAACTAATAAGACGCGACTGAACTTGGATACATTTATAATCGCATAAGAAATGTATATACATATATAAATATATATATGATAGTTTATATGTATGCATGCCCCTATTTCGAAGCTTATCACTGGGCACCGCACGACGGAAGTGAAATGCTGATGTTATTTTTGAAATTCAAAATATTATGCTATCAAAATATTATTCTAGGGAAAGTTCGATTTTTATATAAGAATTTTTGTGTTCTTGGAATTAAAAACAAATTTAATGCTCAAGAGAAAAAAAAACATAATTTTTATGGCTTTTCTAGCAGCTTCAAGTGCAGCGATAACGCTTGGTTCTCCGTTTCGCAACGAAAATGATATAAAACAAGTAATGAAAGCTCATATGGGTAGTGCCCGACTAGGAGATACCCTGTAGCCCTTGATTGAATTTATTCAGAAACACAAAATTACAATTCAGTATAAAAAAGTAAAAATCATTTTTGACAGAACTAATATTTGCAGGCTTTTGGTATAGAGAAATTCTTTAGTTTTTAATAACATTTATGTTTTTTAATTTCTATTTCAATTTCACGTTAGACAAATAATTCAAATATTTTGCAAAATTTATTATTTTTATATTAAAATTTGGAGTTTGATGGATTTGAGTTTTTGCATTTGATAAAAACTATACAAGAGACTTGATAGACCTACAGACCTACAGACCATCCTAGAGTTGGTGACTCTAGACATGAGAGTTAAAATGAATTGTTAGAGTCCCATTTTTAGGTCTCTCTGTTTCCGAAATGTTCGAACATAACGCAGTGCACATGCCGCTGGACAAGGCTGACTCCATGTAGTCAGCTGTTTATCAATATCACTTATGAATATATATATATACTTTGTGTGGTCGCGCATGCACTCTTCTGCCTGTTACATTCAGAGTATATTTATATATTATACTTATAGTATAATATATATAATAATATATTTATAAGCCGCATAGGCTGGATCGTTCGTGGCTGTTGATTATACTATCATACTCAGTCATATCTAACGTTCACTGCATAATAATCATATTTGGTGATTCATTACATATATTTAAACGTTTATATATAATTTTTATACAGTATTATTTAAATATATGATTTAATGTAATTATTTATAAATATAAATTATAAATTTTTGTTTACAATTGCAAAATTTATAATTTGCCCATTTACCATGCTCCCAATGAGCGTATTTATATACATAAGATTTTTTTATTGAATATAATATTTATTTTATTTTTTTATTGAATATAATTATAAAAAATATTTATATATATATATATATATATATATATATATATATATATATTTCTATGTCTTTGTAACACAATATATTTGTTAATAATTTTTAGTCATGTAAAATATGAGCGATTAGAATAAATACAAATATGTCACAGCTGCGACTTAGCTTAGAACTTATCGACATGGCCATGGGCACAATTGGGCTCTCTTCGATCGAAGCTGCTGTTGAGCTTTGTTCAACTTGCTCAGTTGTTGTTGACACAGGTTGGCAGCCCTCAGCAGCCAGAGCAGAGCGTTCGTAGCCGTCGCAGCAGACTTCACGTGCTTCCACCTTGAACTTTTGCTGCGTATTGTGAATTGAATATAATATAATTATATATATATATATATATATATATATATTCCCTATATGTTTTATATATATTCAGTATACACTTACAACTGTGCGCATTTCACCTAGGACATTTAAGCGCTTCAAAATGCCAGCAAACTCCCCATAATTGTCTAGGGTAACGCGTTCGGTTACGGTGTACGGCACTTGAACATTTTTGGTGCACAAATGGGAATCTTTGGTAGCACTCGCCAGCTGTGCGTGAACACTTAGCATGGAAAGTAGAAATACCCAAATTTTGCGCATGATTAATTGAAGGCGTATCAGACTGAACTAAAACATTGCCTCAAGTCCGGCGAGCAACTATGCCCAAATCTTTTATACGTTCACGAATCAAGACGAGCATATTTGTTTTGTTTGAATGCTTGTTTAGCTTTACCGATTGCTTCTCTTCTTTTGCTAGCTAAACCAATTTTTGAAATTTATTTATATTCATTAAATTTATATTTAATAAAGCTTTACACTTTGGAATATATGCTCGTAGAAAGACTTCTTTAAAGGCGTAAGAAATATAAAAAAAAATAAAAACAACAAAAATTAAATATAAAAAAACGCGTAAAAAATCTGTATACGTAAAGAATAAAATATATTAAAAAATTTCACATCTTAAGAAAATTGTGAACTTAAATTGTTCTGCTCCACAGATGGATTATACGACGAGTATAACGTAGTCGGTCACTCCCGTTCAACGTTCATTCTCGTATTTTGAAAAAACATAAATGCTATGCATATCTTTTAAAGAAAAGGAACTGACTCACATGTCTGACTAATTAAATTTTTTAGAGGCGGTTAGATTTCTGACAAAATATATATATAAAAAAATATTTTTCAGAATCATAATTAATATTTTGCTATGATTATCAAAATATGATTAACAGAAATATTTATTATATATATTTTTGTTATTGTTAAATTTGAAGTCAAATAAAAACCAATTAAAGATAAGATTTATTTTTATTCAATTAGCCCATTATTTGTATTTGTAAAATATGTATCCTAACACACAATTGATATATCTATAGCGAAACGATAATATCTTTATTAAGAATATGAAGTTTTGCGATAAACCAGCTCGTTGCCAGCTTCATTTCTCTTAGCTCTCAAAGTTGCTTTCCTTTTACATAAATAGACTCTATAGATAAATAGTATGATAGCTACTAAGGCCACCGTAGGTCCGATTCCATAGATAAGCCATTTTATGTAGTCGAACGTAGACCTCTCAGCACTTTCGCTCTCAGTTGAACACGGGATGAAGTCTGTGGTGGGTATGGCAGTTGTTGCCGAAATTGGCTGACAGCTCTCATCGCTAGCCTTGAAGTAGCCCGGACAGCAGACCTGACGAGACTCCAATTTTGTTTTGATCTATGCAGTATATACTATGTTTCATTAGTTATCTCAATATTTTAACTATCTGCACTTACGACTTCACGCATTGAGCCCTTAATGCGCAGCCTTAAATAGAGATCTGCAAAGTGGCCGTACTCCTCCAGTGGTGTCTCCTCCGTTATGGTATAGCTGACTATACTATCCACCATGCACCGACTATAGTCGGTTGTTGCATCCGATATCTCCAGGTCTTTGCTTGTAGTTTGCTGCAGCGCCTGCGGCACCCGAGTGAGTAACAATATTATAATAGGCTTCCACATGCTGAAATGCAATTGTTGTTCCATTCTATGATATGTAATGCAGGCCACTTGGCACTCAACTGATTTAGTTTATTTCAACCATGTATCATATAGTAACTGAGCTCAACTCATAGCAAAATTTCCCTGCTATTGCATTACATTTGAAGCACAATTTTATCAGTCTTATATATACGTGTTCATAAAAAGAAAAGAGTATATTGGCTTTGTTCTAAACTCTCTTCTTGACTACTCCCATTAAGAGCGTATCAAATCGGTAAATACTATATCTGTTGACAGCCAAGGACCTATGGAACCTCAAGATTTGCAGCTTGGAGAATATATAGTACCATATGTTAGCAAAATAATAGTATAAGTCTACGTCTCAAAAGATCAGGCAGAACTATATTTTTTTAACTTTTTAGCTTGAGGAATTTGAGAGTTGAGCTTGAAGTCTTTTCCTCAGTTTTAGCTCCAAAGGTTGCCAGCTAAGCTATGTGTAGGGCTTCTCGACCAAAAATTATTATAATCTTCTTGATATTGTATATATTATATGTTAGCGCATATTATGCAGTGGCTCCTGCCCTAGTGTAATCCCCATATATAGTAATGTAAGCCTTTGATGACTTACATTTTATTATGAGTTGCATATTCTGGGGCTTTCAGATTTAAGATTAATGATCGTTTCTAGTGGTGTATCTAAAATTGTTTGCATACTTTTTCCATTTATCACGTTGGTAACTATGCGTAAAGCTTGACTCTTAGTCGAGCTTTGCCTGACCTACAGTTGTAACATAAATAAAAGCTTGTGCAAGCTGCACGGCAGTTCCAAGAGCTTAGAGCTTTTGAACGCTTTTTACAATGAATATTTATAGTATTAATATATATTGTTTGCATAAGGCCATTATCAGAAATGGACAAACATATTTTTGTTGTTGTTTGTTGAAGATTTACAAGTTTTATAATGATCGTTGACTGAAATATTTTATAACATTTTAGCAAGAGAAACTATAGAGTTTTAAAATAACTTAAATGTTAATTAAAACCAAATAAAAGTGTCAAATAGGTTTCAAATATTTATTTAACAATAAAAAAATATCTACAAATTAAAGAAAGAGTTTTATACAATTATAATAAAATATAATAATAAAAATTGATATATAAATATATGAATATTATAAAATTATTAAACATGGAAAGACAGCTGGGACCCAGGCGACCAGTTCTTTCTCGGTGAACCACAGAGCGACCTCCTTCTCGGCTGATTTAACAGCGTCGGAGCCGTGGATGATATATTTATACTTTTAAGAATTTTATAATATATTTGAAGATACTCATAGGACATACATGAATACATTATCTTTTATTATTATGTATTATTATTTATGTATTATTATTTGCTGACCTATAATATGTATGTCTCTATGCCCAAAAACCATTGAAAATCCTCTTTTATTTCTGTGTAAATGCATTTATAGCCAAAGCCTGTCGTTGCTTACTCTCTTAACGATGACCTAATCAATTTTTAAATGTATTTATCTCATCGACTAGCGAGGGTAAAAATTAATTAATTATGAAATAATGATTATTTTTGTACCCTACGCTCTTTATGCTTATATATTACTTTGTTTCTGATATTGGTAAAAATCAAGTTGCTTTTTCTGAAGCATTGTGGAAAATACGATTTTTGTTACCTTCTGTATTTTATGAATTTCATAATTTATTCTAAAGACTTCTATATATTATTTTTTAGAATTTTTAATATATATTTAATTTTTTTTTATAATAAAAGAATTTACATTTTTTATGAGAAAAATACTTAATCTTAGTCTGTAGTAAGACCAAGAAATCCATTTGGAATCCCAAAACTTGACTTTACTTTAGTCTCAACTATTCAACCTTTAGGTTAGAACTCATTACAAACCATAAAGGAACGAAAAAAGGAAAAGTGTGTTTTAATTTTCTTTTTATTTACATTAAATATGTACAAAAATTTCATAGAATAGAAATTGACGTAAAACAAAGTCGTAGAGGCAACTGAATTTTCGATGTTTCTGATTAGTTTCCCGTCTAGAAAGAACTGTACATAAGAGGAAGATGGTGACACAACTAACATACATAGACAAGCAGGACAAACGAATGCGACTTGGTATTGGTGTCTCCTTCCAGTTGGGAGGGAGGGGCTGGCAAGTTTCTCCAGAGTGTTCCGACCAGGGGAACACTCAGTGAATCGTCGCATTTGGTGATCTTCCCGTTGAGCACGCTGCTAATTGCTTTCCTCCTAGAATTCCGGTTGGTATCACAAACTAAAACTAAGTTGTAAGTCGTACTTTGAGGGTTGCGGGTCGCGGGGTTTTTCTTTTTTTTTGGGATAATTCCAGTTAGGTTCGTGTTTTGAAATATTATTGGTTGATGTTGTTGCCGTACGCCTTTTACCCGATGTCAGAAGCTGATGTGGCCCTCGTTAGCATTAAAATTGATCTACTTTTTGTGGAGGTAGCCGCCGTGTCCGGAGACAACCTGGCCGGAGTAACCGTGTCCAGAGACACCATATCCGGAGATGCCTTCGCCGGAGATGCCATGACCAGAGGAGATGATGCCATGTCCGCCGGAGATGATGCCACCATGACCGCCGGAGACGATGCCACCATGACCGATAGCAACGCCGGGTCCAGAGATGCCAACACCAGAGTAGCCGGAGGAAATCGGACGGCTGATGATGGGTGCACCCTCGGTCCTGGTGACGGTGTGGGTGACGGTGATGGCGGGCTTCACGTGGCTCTCAACGTGCACGTTGACGGGCACCTTAACCTGGTAGGGCACGGGGCGGTCGACGGGGACGGGCACCTTCTGGATGACGCGCTTCTCAACGGTGTAGGGCACGGGCTTCTCGACGGGCACGGGGTATGGCTTGGGCACATGGACGGTGTAGGGACGATCGACGGGGATCTTGACGGGGACCTTGACGACCTTCTCGACGGGGTAGGGCTGTGGCACATGGACGGGCACCTTGACGATCTCCTTCACTGGGTACTGGACGACCTTCTCGACGGGGTAGGGCTGAGGCACGGGCACCTTGACGGGATAGGTGACGGTCTTCTCAACGGGATAGGGCACGCGGCGCTCCACCTGGTAGGGCACCTGGACGGTACGCACAACGGTGTTGGTGCGCACCTGTGTGGGCAGCTGTTGAACGACGGCTGGGCCAACGACACCAGGTCCGCTCAGAATCGCACCACCACCAATACCGGAGACACCACCCAGACCGGAGGCACCGTAGCTGGAGCCGCCGTAATAGCTGCCGCCGCCGCCATAGCCGGTGTAGCCAATGCCGCGCTTCTCGTGCTTCTTCTCGGTCGTGTCAGCGACAGCAGCCACCTCCACTTTCTGTGCGGCCTCCTCGGCGCTGGCCATCAGCGCGCACATAGCCACCAGGCCAAAAACGAGCTGCAAAATGCAAAAGGTAGCCAAAGTGGGTTAGCCGTGTTAATCACCGCGATCGCCGCAACAACCGTTATATAATCAGACGGCTGGCGGAAGTGCCGCCAACGATTACTTCAAATATGACAATTATGCAATCTGCCAAATGTGTCTGGCAGCGCGCCAAGTTCAATGGTAGCTCCAATCAGCGGCCACGCGGCGCATACGTAATGCGCAAAGAACCGAGTGGCGTATGCTTGATATTTGGGGAGTTGCTTCAAATGATATTGTTTGGCTTTAAAGAGCTTGGCGCTTGAAACTCTTGAAAGTTGACAGCATTTTTATTCTGATATAATTTAATTGAAGCTAATCTAATTTAAATTTTATTTTAAAGTGCCTCAAGAATAATTTAAATATTTTTTTTTAATTGCAAAATATTTTTAAGAAAATTTTTTATGAATTATTTTTTAATCAAATGAGAATCTTTTGACGTAATATTAAAAATATAAAAATATTTTATATGCAAAGACATTTAAAATATTTTTATATTTTATATGCAATGACATTTAAAATATTTATATGTTTACGTTCGAAATAGTAAAAATGAAAATATGTTTAAAATTTTTATTATGAAAATTTATGTTTGAAAAAAATGTTGAATATGTTAGTCTCTTGACATTTTAAAGATTTTCAATATTTTATGGAGAGTCTCAAGAAAATTCTAGAATTTTCAGATAACTATATTCTACATCTTTTCTTTAACACAAAATTATATTTTTTTATTTTCGTAGCACAAAATAATAATATATATATGCATATATGTCCATTGCATTGCGAGGTGACAATTAGATAAAAGATATTTATGATGGATATAATGCAGGCACTTAGCGAGTTTTAAACTTGAAACGTTTCTTAGATGGTTTACTTTGGATAGTAGTTTGTATATTATAGTACGCTTGAACACAACATACCATGGATTTCATTTTGCACTTTGTTTTAACTCCTAGACAGGCGACACTTAACTCAACTCTTGCCGGGGCTTGTATGTCTCAACCAACCCGCAACTGTTAACTGAATAATTTTGCTAAGACATTGCAAGCTTTTATATGCCGATCAGGCGATCCACGGCTGTGGCTGGATGCTCTGGCCCGGTGGCTGCGCCAAAGATCGACGTCGTCGACAGCAGCGGCAGCGGCGGCTGTAGCTCTAAAAGCTCGCTCTTCCTCGCTCGCTCTCTGTCACTTGTTTGCGCTCTCAGTCTCGACTATCTCTCTCTCTTACTAGCCGTCTCTGCTCTCTGTGCGTAAGGAAATGCTGTGCTGCAAGCCGAAAAAGCTTTCAGCTCACACGGACACTGTACGTGTACGTACGTGTAATGCGTGTGAGCCGCACTGCGTGTGTGTGCGTGCGTGTCGGTGTGACGGCTTCGGCCGTTGGCGGCACGGCAAACAGCTAATGGCACCAAGTACTTAGTGGACAACTGGGGGGCACTGCATAGTCAAAAGGTTCCACAGCGTACAACGTGCTTCTCTCAGCTCGAGTGTTTTTTAAGAACAATAAACATTTTCAGCCTTCAAAGAAGAGAAAATTGACAAACAATAGCTTGTTTTAAAATAAAAATTGAAATGACATACAAATAAATTGATTTCGAATATTTCAATATGCAAGAAATATAAAAAGTTAAATTTGCTGATTGAATAAATGTTAAATCTATTAAAACAGTAGCTAAACTATCAAATATCCAAAATATAAAGGAATATAAAGAATAAAGAATATCAAGGTTTCCAATTTGAAACTTAAAAAAATATATATATAGATTGGATAACAATATGAAAACAAAATATAAAGAAAAGAGCTAAAAATGTATGAGAAAAATACACTAAATTCAAAACTTTAAAGCTCAAATGACAATTTAAAAAATTTTTTGATATATATTGATGCTTAAAAATAAATATAATAACAAATAAAATTATAATGAAATAATAAAATACTTATTAAAAGACGGGAAACTCAAAGTACAACTTCGAAATAACAATAAAAAATCGTATAAATTAAAAATTTTTAAATAAAATCAACATATTAAAAATATTTACCTAAACAATATAAATAATCAGTATTTACTTATTTATAAAAAAAAAAAAAAAACAAAACAAAAAAATGCCAGTAATAAACTAAAACATTTAAATACAAATATTTTAAAATAATTTAAAAAATATGTAATATATAAAATAAAATAAATATTAAAAAATAATAAAAAAGCACACTTAAAAAAATATTAAAAAAAGGAATGAATATAAATAAAATAAAAAATACAAATTCTTAAGAATAATACTTTAAAACAAAGCTGCATTTTGGTTAAAAATGTATATTAAAAAATTGAATTAAAATATTTAAAAAATAAAAATAAAATTGAATGAAAATCAATAAATTTGTATAATAAACATAACAAAAGTAAAATAAAAAATTCAAATATAAAAAATAAAAAACAAAAAAAATTGAAAATTTTTACCTAAAAAACAAATATATAAAATATATAACATATAAAATATTCAAACTACACTAAATAAATATACAGCAAACCAGCTTAATATTAAAATCAACAAGCAAAAAAAAATATATTTTATAATAAATTAGGAAACGAAAGAAAACACATGTCCACGAATGCAAACACAATACGGAACTATAAAATTGATGTGTTGTTTTTTATTTTTGTACACTTATTCAATATTGTGGATATTAAGAAATCAAAGATAAAATGTCAGAACTCACTTGGTCAATTTCATTTCCGTTTCCGTTTACCAAAAAATTCTATTAGTGCTTTGCTTTGGTTGTTTGTAGCTTATTAGCTATGCTTCGACTTTGTGTTCTTTTTGTGTGGCTTCATTATAGATACAGCATAATTATTTAGTCGAAAAATAATGAAGAAACGAGAAATCCGCCCCACTCGAATCAAGATAGAGGAAACCTTTGGCTGTTCGCTGTTGCTGCTGCTGTTGCCCAAAAGGCAAAATGAACATTAGCCACACATTTTCTTAAGCTAAGCAAATTCAGTTGCATTTTCCACAATTTTCTTGTGTAATTCTTGTTGTTGTCAGCGAGCTGCAGAAAAAAACCATGCGCCACTTGGTCTGCAAGTTCTTTCAAGTTGGGTTCGGTTCGGTTGGGTTCGTGACTGAACTTTTGATCTCGAATGATTTTCGGGCCAAGCAAATTCGTATTGTGGGTGCAATGATTGAATGCCCACGGTGTGTGTGTGTGTGTGTGTGTGTGTGTGTGTGTGTGTGTGTGTAATTTGACATTTTAATGTGCATAGGAAATACAGAGAACTTGTATATATATAGCCAAGTCAATGGGTAGTACGAGTCGAATCGACCAATGGCCATGTAAATGGAACGTGTGAACAATGAGAGTCGCATTAGAGCATTAGATTTACGACTCCAAATATTTATATATAGATATCTATCATTAGATCAGGTTGTGGTTAATTATTATATGCCGTTTGAAGGCGAAGGTCGTCTGCCGTATGCCGTATGCTGTCGTCAGCATTAGTATTGCCATTATCATTATCATTAGGCTGAATTTGAACTACATTATCGCAGAAATCTTAAATGCGGCCTTTGTCCGCCGTTGTTATATAAAGAACTCTGCAGCGCGCAGCTCGCAGCTGACCCCAAAAACAACCATTGAAAGCCGTCAAAAGAAATACAAGAAGCGGCAGCAGAGAAACGAAATAATAAGCTGTAGATTGCCTTTAATAAACTTAAATGCGATTCAAAGTGAAGGGAAGAAACATAGCGGTTAAGGCCCAACATTAAATTCAAGTTCAAGTTTATGTGCGTTCACTGTGGCTCCGACAGCTGCGGCTGCTGCGTCTGCCTCGGCGTCAGCTTCATTTCAACTTTCATATTGTCCACGTGCCAAGTATATAATAAACAACTCAAAATGTCATAAGAAATATTCTATATTCAATATTCTAATTAAGAAAAATTATAAATTTAAAAACAAAAAAAAGCCCCTAAGAACTTATGCAAATATTTTATTGTATAAAAAATTTTGAAATCTAATTTGACGCTTCTTAAACTGACTAATGCATCTTTGGGTTTTCGCCGCTCATATCGATTGCAAATAAAAAGCAATAAATTTGGCGATCGTATAGCAAATGCAACGAACGTTAACAAAAGAATCGCGCTTAAATTAACAAAAGCTTTGCTCATTTGTTACTCTTTCATTAATGTATAGATACATAGATAGTTAGTTAAAAATTTATGTAGATTCTGATGACGTCCATCCGATTATGCTAAACAGAGCGAATAATCTATGTAGTCAGACTCTGTCTAAATGCAGAGCAAGGCATTTGCATAAAATATCAGCGGGCCATTAGCTAAGCAAAGTTTGCCTCACATTATATATTCCGCTTGTTGCCAAGACTGAAACAAAAACAAAAAGCGAAAAACAAAAAAAATGTTGTCTGTTTATAATTAATGCCTTGCGGCGGCGTTAAGGTGAACCAGTTCTAAAGCCAAACAAATTTAAAGTGATAAAAAATCGTTTTTTCTATCTTCGCTTTTTTTCCTTCTTTTTTTTTTATTATAGAAATATTATATTTTTTCGGCATTTCTTTATTTAGAATTTGTTGTTTGATATAAATTTTGGGCATTTGACAGCTGCGCTTGGTGTTCTATTATATAACTTGATATTTGAAATGCAAATGAAGTGCAATAAACGACAAAGGTGTTGCTCAATGGAGATCTTTTTCCACTGCTCTTCAAATGCATAAATAAAATTAAAATATGAAAAAATAAAAAAAAATGCAATTTGTATAGCTGAAATTTGAAAGCAATAAAACAAAGGAAGAGAGAAACAAAATGTCAATAAAATTTGTTTGACTATCAAAATATTTAAATCGAATCAAAACATCTCTTTGTTCTCATCCATCTATATTGATTAGATCCAAGTGATAAATATAAATTGATCTTTGAGCAGTTTCATTAAACTTCCATCTAATATATATCAAGTCAAGGCCTTCCATAAAGCGAGCTCAAATATCCGGCAAGTCAATAAACCAACAAAATTCTTATTTGCTTTTGTCTAGAATTAAATTCAACAATTTTGTTCTGTTCATCTTTGATGTTACCCAATATTCATCGTATGAGTTATTAGCAGCATTATAAGCTTGTCTTGCGTAATGACTGCATAAAAGAATAAATATTTCAAATGTCAAATATTTGTACAAAAACAATATACTTCGAAGTCCCATTTTTAATGGGTTCTATGCATAAAAACACTTGTGTCGTGTCTGCGGGCCATAAATTTCAAACTGACAAAATGTATAGAAATTCTTTGGGGCCATTGTCTATGGGCAGGCAATTAACAATGAGCAGTGCTTCAATTAATTTAACCATCAGATACACTTTAAGCGATTTATTTCAGAAATAATATTAGTTATTTCTACTTTTTGGTTAAAAGCTCTTTGTTGCGGGGTCTTAAAGTTTGACATTCAATTTACTTAAATAATTTATATATTTTTTATTGTATTTATTTTTTTTATATTTTTATTCATATAATTTTCAAATATTAATTTAATTTAATATTTTTTATTTGTGAACTTATATTTATATATTATTGTAAACAATTTTTAATATTCTTTTTTTTTTTTGTATAAATAATTTTAATACAAATATAAATATATCAATTTATTTTATTTATTTGAGTTTTCTATAATTATATATGTAAAATTTATGTATTTAAATATTTTTTAAATTAAATTTTTATTTTTTATAAATAAAACACAACAAAAATTTAGCCTGCTTTATTGTCTTTATTTATTAAATTTTATCTTAATATCTTTTTAATACTATTATACAAATATTTTTAACTATGAGAAATTATATTTAAAAAAATATTTAATAATAATGTTATATTATGTAATATAGCCTGATTTATTGTCTTTATTCATTCAATTTTATCTTAAAATTTTCCTAATACTTTTATACAAATATTTTTAACTATGAGAAATTTTATTTTAAAATATATTTAATAATAATAATATTATAAAATTTTTTGCATGCTAAAAACTACATTTTCTTCTAAATATTTTTTTAGAGTATGGTAGTTAAAGCAATTTAAATCGATCGCCAAACAATATATACATATACGTATGTGTGTAGAATTCACTTAAAATGCAAAGTTCGAATACTTAATAGGAGTAAAAAATATGGTTTTAATTTGGACAGCATCGATCGATTTATTGGCTCTGGCTTAGCGTTTGTCATTTGCCATTTAATCGATGAATCGGGTAATTTTTTACCTGTGTGTCTGTGTGTGCAACAGGTGTATAATCTGTGCATGTGCTCTACTTTCGAGATGCTTCGCATTTGTCAATTGTCGGTTTTTATTTTAGCTCATTTAGTTGCATTTTTGTCGCATGTTTTGAACTTTGCAATCGATTTGGCGCAAATGCCGAACATGTTTTGATGCACAAACGTGGAACTATGCTGAAAGAGTGATTA
Source organism: Drosophila pegasa (assembly GCA_035046225.1). Lineage (NCBI taxonomy): Eukaryota > Metazoa > Arthropoda > Insecta > Diptera > Drosophilidae > Drosophila > Drosophila pegasa. Next base: position 10,785,446 of record JAWNOD010000072.1, read on the forward strand.
ATTTAACTTTCAAGCTAAGCCTGGCTTTTTTACGGCTGATGTTATCCAACTAATTGCTGCTAACTAGCTCCAAAGTGGTTCTGCTTCCCCCTCTCTGAAGGAACGAGAATTTTATTATAATATTTGCATTTATATCAGGCCATAAATTAGACTTAATTAAACATAATTTACGCCAGAGTTTGGGATTAAAGAAAATTGAGTTGAGTTGAGTGTGAATAGTGTCGACCAGGGCTACTTCACTAATCAGCTTAAAGAGATCGGTAAAAATTGAACGACAAAAATTTAACACAATTTGGCCTAAATTTTTAGGTTTTCTGCTGGACTGGCCGAGATTTCTTTTGCCTTTTGTGGCTAAGCGCAGTTCGTGCCCGAGCGGGAGTTGAGATTGTGTCGAGGTTAGTTGAGGTAGGTACGGATAGTATTTGTCAATTCCGACTGCAGCGGGCAACAGAGAGAGAGAGAGAGAGAGTGAGAGGGAGAGAGCGAGAGAGGGAGACAATCGTGCAAAACCTTCGACATTTAATTTGAACACATTTCGAACTCTGCACGTTTAAAAATAAGAAAAAGAAGGAAAAAAAACTGTTGTTTACATCCAAACAACAACAACTATGACAATTTTTTTAAGTACTGCAGTTGTCTAGTTTTTTATTATTATCATCATTTTTCGGATAATTGCGCGAAAAGGTCACGAGAGTAAAAAATTTAATTTCCTTTTCGGGCTGCATTTTGTGCCACTGTTGGGGCAATTGCTTTGTTTGTTTGTTTGTTTGTTGTTAAAACCGTTATTATAACGCTTTATTTCTGTAATGATTTTATGCCGTGACCTCAACACCCGCGCTTGGCCTTAGGGCCGGCAACACTTTTCGTACTAAGATTCTGGGAAAATGAATGCGCGTCGACAAGACAAAGCCACGCAAATGGCAGCTAAAAGTGGCCAATTTTTTGTGTTTCGACTGTGCTTCGCTGTCCATTTGACATTTCGGCTCGAAGGGGCGCGGCACTGCCGCAGACCTTGAATCGCGCAACTCGACGAGGCACAATGCCAGGCTCGCCTACGCTGCGCGAGCTCTGCCTGCTACACGGAACCGCTGGCCCAGTGGCTCTGCATAGAGTCGAGAGCATTTGCAGTCGACTGCTGCTGCTGCTGCTGTTGCATTTGAGAACTGGCTAACACGCCCACCAGCGACCCGCCCACCAGCAACACTCTAGACACTTCAATTACCAACGAGTTTTAGCCAAAAATAAAAAAAAAATAAAAATAATGTATAAAAATATACATATTAAATAAAGATTTGCTAGGGGCAGGTTTTGAGTGCCCGCAAATAAACTTGACATCAAATTTGCCTCGTTCTCAAATGGCACTTTTAAATATAGTACTAAACATACCGTTACTGATTAAGCACAGATAAAAGTTCGATTGTAATTTATTACTCTCGCTGCGAGGTTGGGAAATTCCAATAAAACTCGAAATTGTCAATCGAAGATGTGACGCGAAGCAAATTAATTAGTGGAATAAAAACTTTTGTCATTTCAAATGAATTTCTACTTAATTTAGAGAGTGAATAAATTGAAATGTGAAAGGAATAATCAAGTGTCGTTAGCAGATATATATATCTGCTTTTTATATATATAATATGCTTCTTATATGATTCGGCTATAATTTCTGCCTCATAGCATACTCTCGACATATTTAATACATTCTTACATTGATGACCCTCAAATACGCTCCACATATGATCTCTTCCTCATATGATCTCATATGCTAATGTGTCAATTTGTGCTTCTTCTTTGATATATATCTCAGGCTGTATATTCACACTCTCCATATAATATATTCTTATTTTATTTAATTAGTTCTTTTTGTTAAATGTCATTATTGTTTGTTTGATTTGCTAATAAACTACATTTATTGATGTTAATAGGTAGGGAGTTCACCAAGGAAATAAATAAGAAAATTTAAAAAAATAAAATATAAATATATATTTTTATGTTTTTACTTTCAATAAATAAAATATCAATATATATATCGTTTCATTCCTTAGCCTAGTCTAAAAGAGAGAAATAAACCAAACATCCAATCAAGCAAATCGAGTTTGTTGCCTAAGTCTTTTGTATTGCACAGCAACGAGAGACGCAGATAACAATAAACTTCTCGGCTAGCAACTGGGAATAGGTGACAAATGAATGTTGTCAAGCTAGAGTACGGTAGCCAGTGCTATTTAAAAGTCTGCTAAGTACTATAAAGCTCTATAATGGCCAATCATTCATATGGCTTAATATGGATTAGCACTGATTTAATATACATTTGAGTAATTATTTTTAAAAATATGAATACGACTCGGGCGTAATTAATATCAATTTACAGACGCTTTAGTCAACCCCTTGAAGTTAGATCCTCCTCTGAACTTGGTATTACCCCGGCCATAAGTCACTTAACACACATGTTTGGCAATATAAAATAATGCATAAATCATTTTGTCTGCTTATGAAGTTGTTGTTGCGGCTTTTGCTCTCCTCTTCTTCGTCGTTTTTTGTTTGTTTTGTGTGTGTGTTTTTGTTTTGTGCTGCCCATGTCAAGAAAATCCGCGCCGCAATTAGCGCAAAACTGAAACAATAAGATCACGAAAAAAAAAGAATTGGATTAAAAAAGAGACAAAATAAAATGCAAACAACACAAAATCCCAGGCATGGGAATTATGTCGTTTGTACGTTTTCATTTTGTCATGAATTGCGGATTGTGTGAGAGTGTAAATATGTATATAAATATCTATATACGTGTGCCTATATGAGGTGTGTGCGAACTGGCAAGCGTTGCTATTATGCATTAGCATCCACCCAGCTGCTGTAAATTCAATTTAAATTTATTGTCCATATGGTGCAACTCGCTCGGGTTGCATAAATCGACTAGAAAAGTTGGCAAGCATTTGGATTTAGTGCGAATCAAGCGAATCAACCTTAGCTATAAAGTGTAAATATTTATAGTTCAGGTCGAGCTGAAACGCAGGTAGTAACCACTTATGGCCAAATAAGAGCTCACAGAAGCTACTAAAGAGCATCAGCTAATTCAAGGGCATAACGATATGATCTCTATTTTTATTGTTTTGTCTCTTAAATTAAAACTCAAATACGTCTCTTATCCATCCGCCAATCTTAATTAATAAAGCCGACTACTGCACGAACGCCAAAGAGGCGTATTCACTTTACGTTAACTTTGAAGTCAATTTAGATCTTGGAAATACCATTCTCAATTGTTACGAATTACAGCTATCTGAGATTTCCATTAAAATATTTCGTTTCTTTTTTTTAAATCATTTTAAATTTCTTATCAATTTCAATGACTGAGGCAACTTTAGCTGTTGATAAATAATTTTTATATATTTATATATCAATTTTATTTTATTTTTTTGTATTGTATGTTTTTACATATTAGTTATTTCATGTTTAAGTTATTGTCTTTAGAATTACAGCTATATGAGATATTAATTAATAAATTTGTTTTTTTTTTTTTATTATTTTGAATTTGTTATCAGAAGTTATCAAAAAGATAATTATCATTGTATTTTGTATTTTTTTATACAATTATTTTTATAGAGTAATGTTTTTAAGCATGTTTTTATTATTTGGTTTTTTTTTTGTATTTTTATTTATTTTTAGAAATTTGATTATATATTTAATTTTTTTCGGGATTTTTTATTTATTTTTAGAAATTTGATTATATATTTAATTTTTTCGGGATTTTTATTTATTTTTAGAAATTTTATTATTTATTTAATTTTTTTCGGGATTTTTTCCCAATCAGTCCAATTTATTTTCTCCTCCATAAAAGTGTTTGTGATGAATTGATTTTTAATTGAATTGAGCACATTTTTGCGCTGTTTTAAATGTATAATTTTGATTGATTTTTAATATAATTGTTTTTTATTCAATCATGGCTTTCTCTATCTGCTTTGTCAATTTATTACCGTGCGCCTATCTTTAATCTTTTGTTATGCTATTTTTGTATAAGTTGTTTTTATTTATATAACTGTATCATTTCATTGAGACTTTGAAAGGCATGAGATATTTACATATATTGTGGTAGGCAGGCAACACGCCCCATTGAAACAAATCAATGTTTATTTAACGCGCCATTTGTTTTGATTCGCTCAACTGCAACAAAGAGACAACAACAACATTCATGAATGACAATGTAAAATATTAAATTACTAATATCCAAATTATTTTTGGAAGAGGCCCAAACACACACACAAACAGCTATAACAATAACAATAACAGCAGCAGCAGCAGCAGCAGCAACTAGCCAGTTGAAATGCCACAGTGACACACTAACTGGGTGACTGCCAACAACAACAACAACAGCAACAACATATCGAGTCGAAGAAAACTCAAATTATGCAACACTTGCGCCGCGGACAGCTGCTGGCAGTGGCAAAGTAGCAGTCAAAGCAGTAGCAGCAGCAGCAGCAGCAGTCGCAGCAGTCGCGACTTCAGCCGCATCGCCTGCAGCGAAGGCAGCATCAGCTTTTAGGCTAGCAGGCCAGTTGGCTAGACAACAGTCGAATGGCCGCCACATTTGGGAAGCAGCAGCCGTTCGCCCGAGATGTTTGTGGCTGTGCCTTTGAGATATGTCGCATTCAATTACTCTACAAGTGCTGGCTGCTGCCCGAAATGGGCGTAATTGACATTTATTTAGGTGCTCAGATAAAGAACTTGAGGGAGTGTCCGAAAAAATAAGAAAATGGAGTGAAATAAACTGAAACGAAAACAGAAATAGTTCAAAAAACACTTTCAATACGGAAATCAAGCTAAATGCCAGATCGAGTTCGTTGCCTAAGTCTTTTGTTTAGCGCAGCAGGTGAAAGGATCACTGCTAGCAAATGTAACTGTATATGTGTGTGTCTCACTAACACACACATACGCCGGCCAGGCACACCCCAATTGGAGAAAAAAGCGCCAAACTATGGCGTTTCGCTGGCAATTTGGCGCCATAATTCATATTCCGTGGCGGGGATAATGCTGTATGCCAAGGAAAAGTACGGCTCGCAGTGGGATCAGCTGGCAGCAATAGTGGCCAAAAGTGGGCAACGCAATTGCATAATCGCTTAGCTGCAAAGCGATGCGGTAGCTTTTATGGCTAATTTAATTGTTGCAATTTGAATGCATGCGATGAGAAATGAAGGCTTTGATCTGCCACGCTCGATAGCCGATCGTTGCGCACTATTCCAGTAGCCGCCGACGTGCGTAATTTCTGGCGATGGCCGCTAAGAGGTCACAGACTTAATAAAAAAATACAGAAATTAAATATCACGAAAATTGGGCCAAGATTGGCTAAATGCAATTACATGTGCGAATTGTTGGTAGTTAGGGAACATATCTGATGGAATTCATAAATGTGACTTTATTTTTTAATAAAGATATTATTTATAAAATATTTCATGGCAGAGAATAGTATTTTTTTATTTTTAATATGTTTTCATAAGTTAAAATATGAGAGTATTTATCAGTGTACATTTGATGCAGTTGATTATAAATAATCAATAAAACTTATGCACACCAAATCAGGGCAGGTTTTGATTTCCATTTTTATATTATATTTTATTTTTAATATTTATATATTTTTAATATTTATTTATTTTTAATATTTATTAATTTTTAATATTTATTTATTTTTAATATTTATTTATTTTAAATATTTTATTATTTTTAAAATTTTTATTTCTAATATTTTTTTATTTATTTTTTAAAAATATTTTTATGTTAATAATAATATTAATTTTATTTAAATATTTATTTCATATCATAAACCGTAGCATGTTTGATAAAGAGATAACATCTTTGATTTGTAAATAATTTTTATAGCATAAACCGCGATTTAGAGTGAAAAAGTAATAAGAATTTTGAGCGTTAATTACTCTACAATGATTGTGACAGGAAAAATATTTCATGACTTCAGTCTAATTCTAAAAAACAATTGTTCTGCAAAGCCTGCAAAGCTCATAAATTTATGTTTGAAAGGATTAGGCTGTTAGCTCTATACATTTAATTGTTATTTGTATTACTATAAAATAAATATGTCTTTTATTTTGGATAGTTTAAATTAAAGTCTGCTATATATTATACGTTTCTCCAATTTAACTTAGTCCTAATCTAATTTCCATTTACTAAATTTCCTTCATTCCTTTGCCTGTTACAAATCCCTTCACAACTGCAATATACCGATGCATTGGCTAGTTTCAATTAGCAACAATAATAATAATAATAATAATAACAATGGTAATATTAATTCTGTGCGCTGCACAAAGTTCAACTCTTGTGGCATTTTGTCATGTCAACGACTTCAATTGCTCCATAAAAAAGCAGACTCGTCTATGGACATAAAATGCACTCGAAAAAAGAAGGCAGTTAAGAGTGGTCTCTGGTAGCTGGCCAAGCGAAGCATAAAGCCAAATGCAGGGCAACCAAAGAATCCCAAAGACGAGACAACACACATGTCCGACTAGCGGGCGGGGGGGCTACGCAGGGATTTCCAGATTGCCTCAGCAGGCCGGCTGGCTTGCTGCTTCACTTGACTCGGAATTGCAGCAAAACGCTTTTGCGGAGGCTGATTTCGATTACGAGTTTTTGATTTTGTTTCAGTTTTTTTCTGCTCTTTTTTTCGTTTGGTCGAAACTGGTGCAACTCGTCGCTTGAATCTATTTGGCTGCCAACTGACGCTGCATTTGTCGTTGCATTTTTTGGCCAAAAACGTAGCCAAAACTCATTTCGCAATTTCGAAAATAAAACCAAATCAAATCGAATCAAAAGCAAGCAACACCAGAGCTCGCTACAATTGGATGGACAACTTGGCGACGTCGATGACCTCCAAAAGTCGCTGTCTAGATCAGCGCTCATTAGAGCAAAAGGCGCGCTTGCAAAATGTGCAACGTCTTTCCGAGCTTTTTCTCAGACAACAGTGAAAAAAAACCAAACTGAATTGAAATCAAGAGACCAAACAAACAACAACAACAAAATCCAACTGATATTGCGAAAAATGACATTTCGAGTTTTTCATTCGCCTTGTCGTCGTCATTTTGTGGCAATTAATTAGTTTGCAACAAATATGCGTACGTCCTACTCCCACGCCCCCTTCACAAAGCCAGCGGCAACAACAACAACAAAAATATGATTTTAATTGCCACGAACAAAAGTTTTTCGTGGCCACTGATTGCCGCAATTTGTTGCTGCTCTGCTCTGGTCTCCATCGTCTTTTGGGTGGCCTCTGTGAGCAAAATATCGTTGCGTAAATGCCACCAGCCATGCATGGGAGAGAGAGGGAAAGAGAAGGAGAGTGAGAGAGAGAAGGAAATCAGGCGCAGTTCCTATGTCCGTTCGTCTGTCTACTTTAAATATTGATTTATATTGCGTATATTCAAGCAATATATGTACTTTAATGATATTGAGTTGATTAATTGATCGGTCGTCGAAAGTCTTTTGTATTATTGCACAATATAGAAAGGCTAAAAATGGGTCAGTATATAGTGGATTATTATATGAGATGATAAAGGCGTCCTTTGGGAATCTTTTTGATTATTATTTTATTTTATTATATTTTTTGATTATGAAGTATTTTTGTCAGGAGTAGCTAGTCAGTTAGCAGGAGTAGTCGTCAGTAGTCAGGAGTAGCTAGTAAGTTCAGTAATTGATATTCGAGTGACAAATAAAGAGTTTTAGAAAAATCTAAATTTAGTCGATCTGTAATCTAAATTTGATATTTATTACATATACGGTTTTGGCTGTGATTTCATTCATTCATAGCATAATTGCATTTCCTTTATAATTTTTATACATTTTATTTTATATATAGAAAATTTTTTCTTGAGCTTAAGTCCATTATTCTGTAAAGTTATGAGCATTGATTTTTATTGAAGATAGAAAAATTGCATGACGATTCTATCTATAAGAGATCAATTCAAATTGTTTATATTTAAGTCAGCTGAAGACTCAAAATACTCACAATTATAATAGACGCATTGCTCGTATTAAATATATTTATATAAACTAAGAGTTTCTCTCCAATTCAATGCACAATTCTCAACTGCATCCACCTTTGGTCTAGCTGCCTTTGAGGATTAGCGTTCAATTGAAAATATATCTATATATTACAAAGTTGAACTTAAAGACCTCCAAAGACCTTTCTAGCTTGACCAATTGCTGTTCCTCTGTTCCAATATATAACCCAGCTTCCTCCTATGTATTACCAGCTCTATCGGCGTCCGCTCAAGTAGTTTTTGTGCAGTTGTTAATCATATTTAATGACAGTCTGGCTGCATTCTTGGGCTATTTAATTTGTTATAATTAAACCCTACAAAAATGGTTTAATGGCAATTAAGCTGCATTAAGAGATCCGCTTGGTAATTGCATGGCCGTTGCGCAACCCGAAAGCTGAACTGAGACACAGTTCCAATTGCAAGACACCTACGAGAGGCAGGCGCAGGCGCAGGCGCACCTGAAGAGCTTTTGTAACAAATGATGGTTGAAAATAATGGAACGTGTAGGTGCAACGGCGACGGCAACGGCAAGCTGAAGTCAAAGTTAACTGCCACGCCCCCTAACATGTAAGAGTTGTTAAGTCGATGACCTTCAGCTGATATGAGTTCTTGGCGCCTGCTAACTGGTTCTTGTAACTCGCTCTTTGATCGATCTATTGCTGAGCTTTTATTTATTTTTTTTTTTATTTTTTTTTGCTGTCTTGAAACGCGAAAGAAAATTAAGTCAGAAATTTAATCGAGGCTCGTTCGACTTTTTTATTAGAAAGTTGTTTTGCTTTAGTTCCGTCAGCAAAGTCCTTGAGCATATGCAAAGAGGCGGCCGCGGGGGCTTTGACCCTATACGTTAGATGAGCGCTAAAACCAAAGCAACGCATAGATTGTTTGATATATGTTTTTATATATCTATTTTTTTTTCTTTCAGCGTTTGCTAAATATATTTCTATGCATACGTGTGTTTTTTTTTTTTATAACGCCCATTAAAATGGCGAACCGGTTCTCGAATTTTGTTTGTGAACATCTTACGGTTCGCGCTCCCCCAGCATCTTCAAACTTCTGCTCTAATTGGGCGTGTTTCTTGAAAAACCCAAGTGGGGAAATGCAAATGAAAAAAGAAGCCAAAAAAAATAAGTCCAAATTTTATAAAGCGATCCAATTCATCAAATTGCAATAAACAAAGCTGTTTTGTATATATATTTTATACCATCTTTTGCTATGTTTTTTTTTTAATGGTCCATTAAAGTTGTCGCCTGTGTGTTTGATTTGCTTTGCCTTTCGCTGGCTTAGAACGCGGCTGCAGTTGCTTTTGAAAGTTGAATTTTTGGTATTTGGCGAGGAAAAACCCGGCCATAAATGACATCTCGAGCGTCTGCTCTGGTTTCGTATTTATATTTAAATTTATGAGCGCTTAGAGCCGTCGCTTCTGCCACTTGCCTTCTGACCTTTTTAATTGAACTGGACACAGCGGGGGCAGCCGGGCAACCGGACATCGTGGCCTTGTCGCCTTCTCGTCTTGTCAGTTGAATCGCGCATTACGCTCGCTCCGACTATCTAAATATGTGATTTGACATGCGTTGGCCTTATCATTTATGGATCGTCGCGCAGCGCAATCCATCCAGTGCCAATGACATGCAGTTCCTTATCCCCGAAACTGGGTCAGCGCACAAAGAGTCAGTTTTAATTCGCGCGAGGATGCTTGACATTGGCTTGAAATACTTTTTTTTATGTTCACGCAATCAAGGTCGACTTACATTTATTTTTAGCTTATTTCAAATGTCAGCTAAATCATAAACAGAGTTTAAAAAAACAACACGACTTGGAGACGTCAAATTTAACACACACTTATAAAAAAATAAAAATAAAACAGGAATATTAATCTTAAATTAACTTAAAAGATCCAAATATAACAGGAGATTTTGTGATATTTGACTCAAAAAATATATATAGCTTTATATAATATAGATAAAGCATTGAGATAGAAAAACCCATTTTTGGAATGGAATTAAATGAGGAAAATCAGGTATAAATCTAGAAACACGAATTTTAAAAATATATTGTGAGCCAAGATATACATTTCAAGTAAACTTTCAAAAACTTGAATGAGTCTGACTTTAGTTAGGACATCAATCATTTAAAAGGCTTAACATATATGAAGTCCTTGTGATTTTTTAATACATTTTGCGCATGTAAAAACATGTTTATTATAATAGGGTAATGTGAGCTCCTTAAATATGTATATTATATTTAATTTTGAGATCAACTATCGATATAAAAATATGTTGTAAAAAATTGTTTGTATTTAGATAGAATATATACATGATATTCTATATTCAACTCATTTATCATCAAATTGTATATATTTTGGAATTTGTTATTTATATTTGAATATTGCTTACTTTTGAATATTTTTAATATTTTAATAATTTATATTGATATTATTTAAATTTAAATATTAGAATATTATTAAATTTAAATATTATTTATATTTTAATATTTTTATATATATAAATATTTTTGATATTTATATGAGTTTTATATTTAAATACTATTTATATTTAAATATTATTTAAATTATATGTCTATTAAATATATTATTTCAAGCCAGTTCAACAACTATCCGAAAATCGCGAAGGTTCATCTACATTTGCCAAATTTTCGCATCGAAAGAATAACTGAATTTACCTAAAAATGTATAACAATATATACATAATTCACTCTCATTTTTAGGTATTCAATAAGAAATAGAACAGTTTAAATTATTTTATACAATTTTATTTCTTAAAACATTTTTACATCATTTTTTTTTTACATATATATTTCATTTCATTGTACGTCGAAACCTTTCACTGATAAACAACAGCAGCTAAATTGTTTATAAAAGTGTTTATAAACAATTAGCTGGCATTTATCCTAAACTGTTAGCTCAAACATAACAATGCTCCATTTGATGGTTTTTGGGAAATAATTTACAAAAGGCTTTTGTTGTTCTTCCTTGGAGGGTGTGGAGTGTGTGCTTCTTTTTGTTTGTTTACTTAAGATCTAATAGAGTGGCAGGGTGGAAGTTCTACTAGAACCTCTTGGAAATTATTTAGGGGAGCTCAGAGACCGTGTGTGAGTGTTAATTTGTTTTTCGTATTTTCTTTCTCTTCATTTTTGTTGGACAGAATTAAAAAAAATGTTGCTAAATTTAATTCGGCTCATATTTCTGTGGTAAGTCCTTGGCCTAGCCCCGAATAGAATCCGCAGCCGCTCTACTTGTGGTAGCCGGAATGATCGGCATAGATGGTGGCATCATGGCCGACTGCGCTGCCTCCGCCGTAGGCGATGCCGCTGCCTGAGCCGTAGCCGATGGCGCTGCCTGCACCATAGCCGGTGATGGGGTATTTGCTGATGGCATAGGTGGGAGCGTGCTTCACCACGGAGTGGGAGACGTGGGGAACCTTAACGTAGACGGGGTAGGGACGATCGACGGGCACATGGACGGGCACCTTCTGGACCTTCTCGACGTAGACGGGGTATGGCTTCTCGACGGGCACGGGGTAGGGCTTGGGCACCTCAACGGGCACTGGACGGTCGACGGGCACATGGATGGGCACCTTCTCGTGACGGACCACCTCGTAGGGCTGTGGCACTGGGACGGGCACCTTCACGTACTCCTTAACTGGCACGGCAACCTTCCTGATCACCTCGTAGGGCTGTGGCACGGGCACCTTAACCTCAACGGGCACGCGCTTCTCATGCACCACGGGATAGGGACGGTCGACATGCACGGGCACGGGCACACCCTTGGTCACAACGATGGTCTTGTGGACCTCAGCCTGTTTGCTGATCACATAGGGAGCGGGCACGGCATGCGAGTGGACGGCAACAGCCGGTCCGCTGTGGCCATAGACGACGCCACCGCCGCTGTGTCCGTAGGAGATGCCGCCGCCGCTGTGTCCCACAGCAATGGCTGGGCCAGAGTGTCCAATGGAGCTGGCACCATAGCTGATGCCATGACCGCCGTAGCTGGCGCCATGACCGACCAGGGAGCCTTGGCCGATGTGGCCAACGTCCAGACCGGCATGACCGTAGCCGTAGCCCAGATCGAGCAGGCCGCGTTTGTCCAGCTTCTTCTCCAATGGCACTTCATCGGTGGCACAGGCGGAAGCCACCAGAAGAGCGGCTAGGCAGAACTAAAATAGAGCGAAGCAAAGGGGAGAGATTAGGAAAGTGTAAATAGAAAACACTTGTAATTCGCAACTTGTTTAGGCAGCTACAAAATATGAACACAAATTATGGCTCAATAAGAGTAAAGTGAAACCCAAATTAATTTGTAATTCGCAACTTGTTCTAGCATGAGTAAACAGTTAAGTTTCAGCCGAAATTCATTTGTAATTCGCAACTGGTTCTAGCCGTTGTCAATAAACTTGCGCAATGCTCGATTAAATTGTGTTAGGTAATCAGATTAGAAAGTTATGCGATATATATGACGCCCACAATTTGGCGGCGACAGCACTACGACGCTTTCAAATGGTCAAGTGAAACGCGCGTGTGTGTGCGTCGCATGCGTAATGCGAGCATGACAAAATGCGCGGGGCAAGAAAATGTGCGCAGTTCGTACGTCACGCATGCGCGGCCGGCCAATGCAATTGCCGCTAAGTTGTGGCCTGTGTGTGCGGTCATAATTGATTGTTCGTTAGCTCAATTTGATTGCAGTGCGCAAATGGCAAAATGGAAAACAATTTCGAATTATTAACATTTATCGTTCGATGGATTGGCTTCAAGTTGAAGTTTGTCGTTCAGGGTTCGCATTTTGGCCAACATATGAGAGATTATGCAATTTGTAAACAGGAAGTGAGTGAAACCGCGCTGCGGTCAAGCACCCAGAGCCGAAGACAAGCGACTCGTAAATAATATATCGTCTTTAGAAATGCTTCGCGCTCTAATCTATGTGTGAGCTGGTTAGCCAAACAATGCCACGATTCTCACATTTAAATGAATTACTTAGAATTGAAACAGTTATTTTTTTTTTACAATTCTGAACCACAGTATTTGCACATAATTGTTGGAATAAAATATATTTGATTGTCTACTTACGAATACTTTCATTGTGAAGTGTGTTGGGACTCGCCAAGGCTGTAAATAAATAATGGAAAATAATGCATATTAATTAATTTATCTATAAACTTGAATTAAACTTAAAACACTTTGCAAATATTTCTAAATATTTTAAATTTAAATTTTCAAATATTAAGTTTTTTTTTTTTTTACTTTAGCACAATTTTGAAAAATACTTCAAGTCTTGTTTGCATATTTTGAAAAAATTATATTAGGCACAAATAACGGGCGGCAAAAATAAAGTTGTGCGTTTGCCAACACTTACGAGCAACGCTTGAAAAACAGTGTTGTAAGGATTTGTAGAATCACACACGATTCCAAACCTTTGACTGGATGCTGTCTGTGGTCAGTGGCGCACTTTTATACCCCCAAAGAGTTTTTGTGTCAAAACGAAACTGAAAACCCGCCAAGCTCCAAGCGCCAAGTCCGTCATAAGCGAAAAAGCTTTTTGTAAGCGAGAGAGAGCGTAAGCGCTGCGCCGCCTCTCTCTCGCTCTCGATCTCTCTGCCAACTCGAAAAGCTCGCCTCAGCCGCACTGCATTGGTATTGGTGGGGCCTTTGCGCTTGTCTGCGTTGGGGCTCGGAAAGTTTTGCAGCGGAAGCGCCCACCACTACCAAAGCGCCTCACCAATACCACCAAGCGGCTGCTGCGCTTGTCTTGGTGCCAGCTTCGAGACTTTTCAAAACTGATCAACTTTTTAAGGGGAGTCATTAAAAAACCGAAAAGAATAAAAAACGTTTTCGTCAGGCATTAATTACTCCACGTTGAGCGTTTTTTTTTTTGCTTTTATTTTTTAATGTATTCTGGGGAATTCCAAAGAAATTCCTTATTTATTAGTTTAGTTCTTTTTTATTTGCTAAATATATTCAGCTAAAAAAAAAGAACCTAGTAAGAAATGTCAATGGTTTGTTCTAAACAGACTTTTTTGCTTTGCTATCTTCTTTTTTTTTTTTTTGTATTTTGTCTGTGACTGCAAAACCTGCTCTACCACTGCACTCAAGCTGGTAAAAACCCCAAAAAGCATAGAAGAAAGAACAGACTTGTCATACAAAATCATATTGTCTTTCCATTCAATCGATTTATAGCTTGTTATAAATATTTATAATTTTAGTTATTGAATTTAATCTCGCTCATTATCATATTTATGTTCTTATAACTATAACACAATTATTAAATTTATCCATTTGCAACATATTCTCACGTATCTCGTCTTATTTTCGTTTGTGCAATTGCGCATTGCATCAGCATAAGTGTGACACTGCCAGCGGCGTCTAGGGGCTTCATTATCTTCATTTTCACTTCATTATAACTCAATCAGCACTTTTGACAGGCACTGAAAGAAATCGCTGTTGAATGGTAGAGTAAAGTGAAGCTCTTAATAGTTGGACAGAACATATAGAAGAAATTATTTATATATAAATTCTAGGGAATTTAAAAAGGATACATATATGAATTCATATTCATATATTTATATATATAAATATTTAATAATGGCATTTATTAAGCTTATTTCATTTACTTTATAATTTTTTTTATGTCCATGTTATATACATAAACACACTAGTTAAATATTAATAAAAAGCTAAGATATATTAAAAATATATCTAAAAAATGTATACAATTTTAAATAAAATATTTAAAGACGTTTTAATACGGGATTAAAAATTCATTATCAACTATAAAGTTAATATTTTGAAAATAATACATAAAATATTATTGTATAATATTCAAATATTTATTTTGTGTATTGAAAAATCAAGCTTTAAAGTCAAATCTAAATATGTATTATAGATAAATATGTACATATAAATATTTATTTTGTGTATTGCAAATATTATTCTTCACAAAAACTTTTTTATATCTGATAATAAATCTTCAAGGTAATCTCTAAACATTTCTAAATATGTTTGAGGCAAAATTATATACTGGTCTTTGGCTGAACAAACGTCCATCGCTGTGAAATAAAAAGCATGAAACCAATTTCATCTTCTATAAAAATAATTTATTTAACTAGAGTTAGATTCATGTTGTACGACCTGTTTTATATTTGTATATCTTTATATTATTTTTTATATTTTATATTTTTTTATTTTATATTTAAATTTTTGTTTGTTTTATATTTAATATATTATATTTATTTATATTTTTATTTTATATATTATATTTTATTACCAATTTTAATATTAAAAATTTTTTATTTATATATATTTAAAATATTCTCCCCATTATTTGCCTATTTTGGCATAGTTCATAGTCGAATTTCTCTCAGTAGAGCTCTACTCGCTTAGGGCTTTTCCTCGCACAATCAAATTGCAAGCGGAAGCTGCAGCTTGACGTGTTTGTCGGATATGTGATAAGGCGGAGCGAGCGGCTTCTCAGCTGTGATGTTTGTCAGGGCACGGCAGGGCAGGGCATACGCACTTTTGGGGAAGTCTTGGGCTGTCGTTTCGGTATGTGGCAATTGCGGCAGTTGCAACTGCAACGGCAACGGCAACTGCAATAGCAACGCATAATCATTGTGGCAGCTGAGATAGAGGGAGAGATCGTGTTTCTAATTTGAATTACAATGTTGCAATGCGGCTGGCTGACAGGCAGCGCTGGAAACAGAGCTCTAAGTAGCTGCTAAAGTTGATTGGCAGTCGCAGTCGCAGTTCGCACAGTGGGGCGGAGGGGCGAGGATTGGTCGGCCGGCCGGCTGGGTGGGTGGGGATGGTGCGGCAATGCGTGCCGCAAAAAGTGAAAGGCCTTTATGGGTCGCACAAACTGGGATTATATATCAGAGATGCATAGCTGCGATTTGGCAATTGCTGCCATAATTATTTCCCCAGCCGAGAAGGAAACCTGTTATGCCTCTCCATACGTATATCTAGTGCGCATATAAACATAGATTTGCATTTTCTATTGTCTAACCGATATATATTATAATAAAATAAAAAAAAAAAAACAAAACAATTCAGTCCAGAACTGGAAAAACAATTAGAATCTATTTATGATTCGGATTCTGATTCTGAATTTGATTTTTATTTTTCTCATTGACCTTGTTGGGCGTATATTAAACAACTTTCCAAAAAAAAAAAACCTCACGCTATAATGCGAAGTGGAAGATGCGATAATATTTACGTTTTGAATATGAAATGAATGAAATCAAGTTGTAGCCGTTGAACTGATTTGTAATTAATCGATACAAGTTTAAAGCAAGTTAGCCAAAAAGGTTTGCCTGAAGCCAACAGCTTTAATTGCTTATCGAAATCAATTCTTTAACTCATCTATATCTAAATAAATAAATATATATAGATGATCGTAACATTTTTAATGGCTATTGTTTTGATACGCGTGCTCTACTCAACTGTAAGACAGTGAACATAACTGCGGAAGTAGAATCTTGATGAGCGTTAACATATTCAAATTAACATGTTCTAACTAAAAGTAGTTCTTTTTGCGTGTTTGTCAATAGTTTCATTTAGGGCTGCTCATCTTCCGGATTCTAGACTATATTTAACTAGATTTTTCTATGAAATTCTATACTGAGCCCAAGACCAAAGCTTCCAAGTCATAAAATATCTTTAATATATTTCAACTTGTAACTGTTGCTGTTTATATGATTTTATTACCAAAGTTTTGTGTTCCTTGTTCAACTAGTTGAGTTAAAATGTAAATGTAAAGGTTGCTTGCATATGTTACGTTGGCAATTGTAATTTTTAGTTTTAGCTCATTTAGTTTTAATTTTTTTATTATTTTTTTTTTGCTTTATTACAATTTGCTATATTTTATTTAGTTATAGATCTTCCTCTTATTATTGTCTAGTTTCAGCTTATTTAATTTTTGTTTATTTATAAAACAATAAAAACAAATATAAAGAAATAAACAACAATTAAATAAGCTAGAACTCTTTAAGTCATTTCATTTCATTTTTATTTTCTTTACATTTCGAAGTCTTAACATATTTCATTAAGTTCTAGTTTATTTAGCCTTAATTCTTGACCCCTTTTTGTTTATTTATTTATATTTCAGCTTGTTTTTATATAATGTATAAAGCTCTAGTTTATTTAGTTCGAATTCTTTACTCAGCTGTAGTTCTATACAGTCAATTTCTGTTAATATTTTTAAATCCAGATTAAGCCAGATTTGCTCTTAAGTTAAATGTACTTATTTTTATCAATAAGAATCTGTTCTTGAACTTAACAGATTATTCAGTGTTAGTTCCAGCTTAAAAACCTCTGCATTGGTACATAGCTTATTCAAAAAGTCATATATATGAATATATATATTAAAGCACATTGTGTACTTTTTGTAATTTAAAGGAAGCTAAGCTAACAATTAGCTCATGTAGCTCTAATTAATTTTATCTTTTGGCTTCAGTTTCTTCTTTGTTGCTTATGTTGACTCTGTTTTTTAGCAAGTTCCGGCTCAACTTCAGTTTTTTTTTTTTAATATCTAGTTATAATATGCTTCATCAGCTGCTGATTCAACCAGTTTATGGCTACTTTCTGGTCTTCGTTCATTTAGCTTTAGTTCTTTATAAATAGTTTCGATATAGTTAATCAATTTCTGATCAATAAATAGTTCTTAGCTCAAGTGTTGATATTGGCTCATCTCGCTTAAGTCAAACCAATTATGATTTAGCTACTTCGGCTGCTCGGCTGCTCTCTCTGATTCTATTTAAACTAACTTTAGATTTTAGTTTATTTGAATTAATTTATATATAGGTCAACTCTAATATATTGTCCCACAATTAAACCATGAAATTATGAAAATGTTTAAATTCTTCCATAGACTTCCAGTTCATTAAGTTCTTAGCTCTCATGTTAAATTTAAAGTGGAATAATCGATAATGAGGATTCCTGTTTCAAGCGCTCATGATGGCATTCAGTTCAAGCCGAGCTGCCGTGGTCAACTTTTACTTTTGCAAAATGTGTCGTTTTCTATGTTCGGCCAGATGGAACCAAGCCAAAAAGCAACTCAAGCCGAGCCACCAGCAACCAGTGCAGCTGCCCACAACAACAACAAGAGCGAACGACAAACGTTACGATTCTGTCAGACAACGCAGCCAACAGATGCGAGCTACAATTGAGAGATGCCAGCAGCAGTTGCAGTCGCAGTCGCAGTTGCAGCGAGCTGAGTGGTGGAGCGGGTGGAGGTGCTGCTTGGTGGTTGCGGGCTCTGTGTTGGTTGGCATGCGACTTGGGCGCTTGGTTGCATGCGCTACATATTGCAACATAAAAGCCAGGCGAGTGCTCGTTACAGCCACTCCCCTACGGGCTGGCCCGCTCCCCTCTGTTGCCCCACTCGTGTTGCAGTTGCAGTTTTTGTGCTTCGCGTTTCGGATTCTCATGTTTGGCATCGCCATAAATTGTGGTCAACCGATGCAGCCGATGCGACGTAATTCATTGATTATAACGACAACAATAACTGCAATGCAATGTGGCATAGTAACTGCTGCCCCCGCACACCCGCACCCCAACCCGCCTCCGCCCAGCCGCTGCCCCTGCAGAGCATTTGTTACCTGCTGATTTATAGCCAATTGTCTCTCTCGCTGTATTTATTTCTTTGTCTTTGGCTTAGCCACTTGATCGGTCGTCGTTCGGTCTCGTTTGTAATCCAATACGCGAAAAGGCCTCCCAAAAATTAGCTAATATAATTATGGGTTATTACAGCCGCCACCAGAAGACCACAAGTGGGGACAGCTGCCACACGATCAGCTCTGCATGCGGCGGCCCACTCTTTGTCTTCTGACATTTTTCTTTATTGTCTGCAACTGCCATGCGATAATTCACACAATTGTGCTACCGTAGCTCCTATATGGTGCACATATATATATATATATGTATATTCAGATCGCCTGTGCGGATTGCAGCTAACAGACAACACGCTTACCAAATAGTCTTGAGACCATTTGACAAACGTCCGTGTGTGTGGTAAAAAAAAACCAAAAAAAAATAGAAACTCCAAGATTTTGCTATAGATTGTCTGGCTAAGAGAATTGCAAATGAATAAATTTAGATCCACAGAAATAATGCAAAGCCGACACGAAATGCCATAATAACACACATGCTTAGCAGTAATCAAGAATGGAATTGTTCGCATATTTAATTTAAGCTTTTCGAATTGAAATGTTCTTCAATTAGAGTTTGTGTAAGCTGAAGCTAATTTGAATTTGAGGTGCTGCAACGGAAGGCAGAAAGACGGCAGGCGAAGGGAAATTTATATTTTAATTTATTTTAGTTTGTGTATTAAAAAAGAAGAAGCTAAGGAGTATTAAATATTAATCACTATTTGGAATTTAATGTTTATATTAGCAAGTGTATCTGACTATTTTTTTAAATACTTTATGTCATTTTATTTTACTTTAATTTATTTATTTATTTTTTGCTTCAGTTCTTTTTATTTTATTTTAAATATTTTGTTTGTGGACTTTCTGTTCAGATCAGTTTGTCCTCCTTACTGCTTAAAATACTTCCTGCCTTGAGCCGAAGAGGTTATACTCCTTAGCCTTGAAGGTACAGCCCTTTTAAATGCTCTGACTTCGACAAACCCTTTTCGATTAAGTCACAGACTTTAAGAGCATATTTTTCAATAGAGTCTACTCTGATATCATCTGCAGTTACCATCAGATCAATATTCTCGTCTTTCCATCTTCTGCAGTAGAAGCATTCATTGTGTCTTTCACTGCGCTTTCTCAGTTAATGCAGCTGGATTGTGTGTCTCATACTCTTACGATAGTTGAAAAACAATTCCATTTTAAATTCATATTTTTGGCTGTAGTAAAATTATACATATTCGTCTGGATTTTTTATAAATATTTCGAAACTCAACATCCTTCACAGAAAGCTTGTGACAGGCAATCAAATCGTTGTCAAAAGGCCCTCAAGGATGTCAACTTGTTGCACGATTTTCCCTTCACTCGCGAGAATCAGGAAATATAATTCGTGTGATTCTGCGCATTGATGGCGCCGTAACCCTTTTATTTTGACTTTCCCATATGTGTTAATTATGCACAACACAAGTTTCCAATTTATTTTAATTTTATTTTAAATCTATGCGCATTCGTAAATTTTAATAGCATTTTATTTTGCCCAGTCGAGCAGAAGAAAAAAATAAAATAAAATTAAATAAACTAAAAAAACGAAAAAAAAACTGGTTGCTTGTCGGAAATCGCTTAAGTTTTTCACTTGATATGTCAAAATGCCAAAATGTTGCAGCGTGCCACGATCGATCGGACCAGCCTATATAAATATATATGCATATGTGTGTTTGTGTGTGTGACCACGCATTAAGCATACGCCCTGTTGGCCATTTGCGCGCACATTTCGTGGCCAGCCGCAAATCATTTAAGCGCCAGAGGCGTGCAAAGCAAGCACAATAAAAAACCAGCTAAAATCAATAGCAACAACAACAGCGAATGCAACCAGCGCTTGGGACAGAAGACAAAAAATGGAGCACAGCTTCCTTTAGACAGCGTTTTATAGCATTTTGCTTTTTATGCGCTCAAACTATTGAAAATTGATTCGAGTTGGGTATATTGACTAGGAGGGGTGCTTATAGATGTAGAGCAGAGATATTGCTAGAGCTATATAATACTTTCGGGTCAGGCATTCCAGAATAGTCGATTTGCTTAATAAGTCTTTAAGCTAGAGATTGTAAACATAATAAATATATTATATAAATTATAATTAAAACTTATTTTATGAAGGTATTTCTTAATACATTTATATCATTTATATCTGAAGACTGTATGACTAAACATCTTTGCAGGATATTTGCTAGTCGAGCATGCCCGCCTTAGAGCACTTCTATTAGCCTTTATAGAAGGCAGCTCAGGGCGTTTGCTAGCCTACTAGCCTCTCATAGATAGCAGTCCAAGACATTTGTCTCGAGCAGTCTTACTAGCCTGCAGCTCACGGTATTCGCTAGTCGAGCATGCCCGCTTTAGAGCACTCTTACTTGTTTTGTTTGATTTGGTCGCCGTTTTGTCCGTTTAGAAACATTGCGGATGCAGTCGCCGACAAGAAGTTGGGGCCGGTTTTTGTCTTGGCCATAAATAGAGCCAAAGTTGTCGCTGTTGTTGTTCGATGCGGTGCGTTGCACAATGCACAGCCAGCTCGAATGCACTTTCAGTTTCGCGTTTCGCGTTTCGTATTTGTTTTTGTATTCGCATTCGATGTCCCAGCTGTGGCATAAAATCATTGCCAGACATTTGATTCTACACTTAATTATAACATTAACCATAGTTATGGCTAAGGCTATTGTTATTCTTATTGCTATTGCTATTGCTATCGCTTGTGCTGTGCCAGATCCGTTTGGCCAGCTAATTAGCATTTAATTTGAGTGCATACGACGGCGACAGTTCGCTCTCGAATCCGTGCCAAGATCCGTGCGCATAAATCAATAATATTTCAGTCGCATTCTCTGCGAAACGCCAACAGAAAAAATCACATAAAATAGAATACAAACCGAGCTGAATTCATGTTCCACAACGCGTTGAAGGCAGTCAACATACATTAAAAAAATAAATAAAAATAAAAATAAAATCAGCAATCGTCGAACTTGATCCAATTCGCTCCTAAAGTGCAGCGCCAGCCAGCTGCTAATGCTCAACTAACTCAATTATTTTATGCGATTTATAATCACTTATGAGTAATGCTGCATATGGCGCAATATGCTTTAATCTGAAGCGAGCTCAGCTCTTGGAATCGATATATTGTAGATTTCTTATTAGGTAAATTTGATCGCATGACGAGGTGTCATGTTTTGAAAGAAAACCAGTTCGACATGTCGTAAAATCGAAATATCGACTTGATAGATAAAATATTATTTCTTTTTTATGCTAAGTCTATTTTATCTCATACAAAGCCAACACTTTGTTCAACCATTATTATATTCCTATTACAAAACTATTACCATACAATTATTACAAATTTATATGCAGCGCTATTAATATCAAATGAACTAATTTAGTTCTGCTTAAAGAGTTATTATAGTGTTTTTATTATTAATTTTTTTCATTGAAGAATATGCAAAGATTTTATTGATTTTAATTTTGTTATTTTTTTTATATTATTTGTGTTGGTTTTGTATGAATTTTTAATATCTTGTATTATAAAATTTATTTGAAAATTTAAAAAAAAAATTACAAAAACTAAATTTTGAATAAAATATTTTCTAATATAAAAATAAATTTTTTTATATAAATTGTATTCAAAATCTGTTTTTTTTTTAATTTTGTGTAATATATATAATTGTATAATAAATTAAAATTTTTACCAACCATAATTTTTCATTTTGATAAGTCCGATTATTTTTTAGAACGTTTAGTTACTTTTGCTACATTTTCCTTAATTAAATTCTAGACTCCAATCTAATTTCCAGTGTTATTTAATTTTATTATTCTTGTCTACATCTAGCAATTTGCTTGCATTAAGTTCTTGCATATTGAGCTACAGTAGCTGACATTTTATGACATATAAAATTCTCTATATATATGAATTGGCTTGGCTTATAATCTAAGCAAGTCTTCGGTCTTCAGCCATAAGGTTTTCCCTCGTTTTGAGCGACATAAACTGAGCTGCAGTTCATTAAATCTTGTTTACAAGTTATAAAGGCAGCAGCAACTGCTGTTTATGCCCAGCGGCCTCATAAATGCGCCAAGTTTTTCAGCCACTCGAGTCGAAAGAGTTTTATGAGCACTGCGCGCTGGGCATAAACGTAGATCAGTTGCAATTCAAATCTGTTTATTTTGAGTCTGTGCTGTGAATGTCACGTTGATATAAGCACGTTAAGGTCATTTACTGAAAAAGAGAGAGAGTGAGAGGGGGGATGGGGGAGAGGGACAGCACACAAATGTGGTTCAATGTCCAATGCAAGCGGGCAGCCAACCACTAACCCACTAAACCACTGACCACTGGCCAGCCAAGCGGCCAGTGCATTTGAAACGTTTCGCTGGACGCGTCTGAGCAGACTCTGAAAACCGAAAAAGAAAAAAAGAAAAAAAACGCCACGAAATGGCCAAAACGCCGACATGTCCAATAACTTTTGGGCATATCATTTTGTGGCTTGACACAACTTTTTTTTTATGTTTTTCTTGCGGTCTCTGGGTTTTTCATCTTTGGCCTGACGCTGTCGCTATTGTCGTAGGTTTTCTTCGCATTGTCTCGCTTGAAAGAGCGAAAACCATTTTTGTTTTGTCATTTGATTATTTAACGATGCGACCTTGACATTTGTCACCTGTCGTCAGCCGGACAATGGGACAGCTGATGTAATCTAAATTAGAGTGGAAAATACTTTTGGATGTAAAGAAAACATAGAACTTGTAAATGATGTAATAACTTTAGTTCTTTAGTAGAGTTAAGAGATTGGAGCTAGAGATAGAGCTAGAGATAAAACTAAGGCTAATACTAGAGATGGAGCTGAGGCTAGAGCTGAGGCTAGAGCTAGAGCTAGAGCTAGAGCTAGAGCTAGAGCTAGAGCTAGAGCTAGAGCTAGAGCTAGAGCTAGAGCTAGAGCTAGAGCTAGAGCTAGAGCTAGAGCTAGAGCTAGAGCTAGAGCTAGAGCTAGAGCTAGAGCTAGAGCTAGAGCTAGAGCTAGAGCTAGAGCTAGAGCTAGAGCTAGATAGAGATAGAGATAGAGATAGAGATAGAGATAGAGATAGAGATAGAGATAGAGATAGAGATAGAGATGGAGATGGAGATGGAGATGGAGATAGAGGTAGAGGTAGAGGTAGAGGTAGAGGTAGAGGTAGAGGTAGAGGTAGAGGTAGAGGTAGAGGTAGAGGTAGAGGTAGAGGTAGAGGTAGAGGTAGAGGTAGAGGTAGAGGTAGAGGTAGAGGTAGAGGTAGAGGTAGAGGTAGAGGTAGAGGTAGAGGTAGAGGTAGAGGTAGAGAGAGATAGAGATAGAGATAGAGATGGAGAGATGGAGAGATGGAGAGATGGAGAGATGGAGATATGGAAAGATGGAGGATAGAAATGGAGAGATGAGAATGGAGAGATGAGAATGGAGAGATGGAGATGGGGAGACGGAGAGATGGACAGACGGAGAGATGGAGAGATAGAAAGATGGAAAGATGCAGATGTGGAGAGATAGAATGGTAGAGTGAGAGATAGAGACGTAGAAGTAAGGATTATGTGAGATCTATCGATCGATATGCAGATGTATTCTGATTAAATGATATATATATGGAGATAGAGAGACAGAGGCAAATCGAAGGCTTCAAGAATTGTAAGCTAGAGTATATATGAAGACCAAAAGGCCTCCATAGGAGTGGAATATAGAGTGGAATATTAAAAAATCAAGATAGAGAAATGAATAAAGTGACCTACATAGAGATGAAGGACAGAGATGGACTCTATCAAACGAAGATAGCAGAGGATAATGCTCAATGCAATCGCCCCAGTTCCAGACCTATCTATACGCATCCCATTAGACATCACAATAATCATCGACTGTATTATCTGAGTAGTTTCTTATCTCGATCAAATGTCATACATTTGCTTTTCACACATTCCCCTAAACATTTCCCAAGAGAATGTTGCAAGAGAGAGAAAAACCCAGCAGCGAGCCGCAGCGGAATAAAAAATTCATTTTAATGCACACTTTTCACAATGTTCGATCACGGCTCGACTTGCAGAAGTTAGAGAAACAACGTGCCAAAGTGCCATTAAGTGCATCAGCATCAGCAGCAGCAGCAGCAACAACTTTGTCTTGTGTTATGTTTTTTTTTTTTTTTTTTTTTTTGGCACTTGGCAGCAGTTGCCACATCGTGGCCACA
Source organism: Drosophila pegasa (assembly GCA_035046225.1). Taxonomy (NCBI): domain Eukaryota; kingdom Metazoa; phylum Arthropoda; class Insecta; order Diptera; family Drosophilidae; genus Drosophila; species Drosophila pegasa. The sequence goes on from JAWNOD010000072.1 coordinate 10,810,332, forward strand.
TTTTCCCAGACTGAAGACTGCAGACTGCAGACTGCGACGGTGGCTGAGACATGACCCAATAACAGGGATTAGCAGCCGAGGCAGCAGTAGAAGCAGCAGCAGCAGCTGTTGGAGTTTATGTCTCTGTCTTGAGCGTTGCCACTGCCACTCAATCATTCAATCAGCAACTGGGGGTTAGCGCTCGTCCAGTCAATCAGTCAGTCAGTCAGTTAGTCGCTCGGCAATTAGTCCAATTTTTTTTCTCTAGTGCTAAAATTAAATGTTGCGAAAATTCTTTTCAGCTGCTTTGGCTTGGCCTGGCCTGGCGCATGAAACATGTGTTTCTCGCCGCTCGCAAAAATATTTGAAAAATCTGTAATTCTGCATTTGCTGCCGCTGCTGCTGCCGCTGCCATTCACAAAAACGGCTTCAATCATGCTATAGCCATTCGGGCAGCTGTAATCTTTATGCTTGGTGCCGCGGGGCGTATGAGCAATGTCGTTAAACTGCTTGGCGCTAATGAATAGTTCCATAACTATTCCGCAGCAGTTCGCTGTTTACGATCAGCGCAAAGCGCTGCAAACTGGCAAAACAATTGCCATTTGCACGTACGCAGCAATTGTATAATTTGATATTTCGTATCAAAAGACTGTGGCCGCCAACGACTGCAATTATCAGCGTTTGTTTCTGCTTCATTTTCGAGTCAAAAATGTCTTAATGCCTGAAAAAATCTGCAATTACAGCATTAAAATTATAATTTTCAGCAGAAATTAAATAGAAAAGTTGTCAGCAGGCAAAGCCTTGAGATGCAGAAGAAAAAACCAATATATCAATATATATCAAAAACTCTACCCAATCTCTGGAAATCTCTATAGAAAGCTACAGCATTGACTTGGCTTAAATTGTGGTTGGGCCTAATTTATGCTTACTAATTAAGTTAAATCTGACAGAACCTTTAAGCCCAGCGGCAGAATCAAATTTATTTTTAAGGTCATACATATTTAATCTTAAATTTAAATTCTGCTATAGCCCTCATAGAACTATAAGCATGTTCTGGGAGTCATAAAATATAGCTGTGAAATTACATCTGAGAATTCTAAGGCTGTTTAAGTTATTTGTTTTGGACTCGTGCGCCCTATAAAAAATCTATTTTTATGTACATTTCGTTAAATATTTATGAATTTTATTTTGAAACGGGCTAGAATTGATATATAATGAAGATTAAGGGATCGACAGATGATACAGTTTGAATTAGGTATTCAGTTTATGTATTAACATTGATTAGCTAAATAAATAAAAGCAAAAAGCAAATGGGCTGCGATCGGGCGCCGTTGACTGCATAATACACCAGATCTGCTATATATATATGATTAAATTATTTAAAGCTATTATTATTTTAAGTATTTATTTTGCTAAAATATTTTTAGAAACCTAACATAAATATTTTAAATATCTTAAAACTATTTTTTGGTTTAAAATAGAAGGTTCTAAATGGCATTTATTTAATTGACTAAAGAAATAAAATTGACTAAGACTGCATATTAAAATACATACATATATTGGATACTTAAATTCTTGATAAATATAGATATTATATATACAATATAATAAAATTTTGTATATTAAAATATTTTTTAAACCCGAATTAATTATATAAAAAAAGAATTACGCACATATACTTTAAGTAATTTAATGTTTTTATTGTTTAAAATATTTATTTTTAATATTCAAAATAATAACAAGTAAGAAAACTCTAGTCGGGCGTAACCGACTAGGGTATACCCTGAGCCTCGTCGAACCTGTGTTTTCCAATACACTTAAAGCATTTAAAGCATTTGTGGCAAATGTAAACTAAAGCAGCAGCTAATAATTCAACAAAATTCAAACGTAATTTGCGATTCTTCGAAGCGACTAGAATGCGAGCGTTTGTATGTGTGTGTGCAAGTGCGTTCGCTTGGCGCTGCTGCCGCGTGAGTTTGCAAAGTAGCCAAACGTTTTGTTTAATAACTTTTTTGCTATTTAACGGATTTCAATGAAATTTTCGGCATTTGATCAACATATTCCATGGGCATATTTGTCAGTTTAGTAAAAGTGCCAACTGATTCGCATTTTGGCTATATTTGAGACTGAACTTCAATTGGGGGAAATTTGGGGCCGGTATCCAAAATGTAACAAAATTCGAAATTGCATAAAATACATATAAAGCTAAATATAAAATTTGGCGTCTCTAGCTTAAAAGATGGGCGAGATAGAATTTTTTAACTGAATTTCGATTTTGTTTTTAATCGATAACAATTAATTGGGGATAGTTATCGATTTTTTATATACACGGACCCACAAAAAAAATTTCAAGTCTCTAGCTCTTATACGGGCTGAAATCGGCGCGTTCAAACATACGGACAGACGGACGGACAGACGGACGGACGGACAGACGGACGGACGGACGGACGGACAGACGGACAGGGCCAAATCGATTTCTCTTGTCGTCCTGATCAAGAATATATATACTTTATGGGGTCTGCCACGCCTCCTTCTGCCTGTTACATACATCCAACAAAAACATTATACCCTGATTTCCCATTTTCAATGGGCTCAGGGTATAAAAATAAAATAAATACGAAATGTATATACAAATGTAATTTAAAAAAAAAATCAATTGATTAATTAAATAAAAAAGTAAATAATAATAAGAAAAATAAAAATGTCTAACAGCATTAATATTAATATTTATTCCACATTTAAAGTATAAACATTTTTTAATTTTTTTTTCCTATAATATGTTTTAAATTTAACCTTAAACTTCATTATCTATGGCTTCACACCCAATCGTTATACTTGGCTTGTGCTTTAAGATTGAAGTGCATTTTGCAAAGATTTAAAATATCAATCAATTAGCAAACATATTTGAGTACAATTCTCACATCATAGAGCTCTTAGCGTAGTAGTCTGCAATTATCAATCTGTTCATAGTTCAAGGTGGCTTCGCAAGTCAGGCGAAGGTTGTGCTATTAATAAGTTAGCTTAAAGACTTCTTTCTATTCAATATAAATCATAGATTAGCAAATAATAATAATATTTTTGTTTTGCTTATTTCGCTTGCCAACATAATTAGCAGCGACTGGTTCACATCGGTGAATCCCCCACGCCAACAATACACTGAAATTTGTCTAATCGACCCATTCTTCGGCGGTGCTAAGAACTGGCTTGGGCATCATTAGCATAGAGTCCGACAACTCATCGAACTCATCAAAATTCACAGCTGATTCTCGCCGAAAAAAGAGGAGAGAAAAAGAAGCAAAAATCATTAGTTGAACTTGTTCTGGAATCAGTCAACAATCCAACTGGATTTCCAAGCTGTTCAAACATTGCATAATTATACAACAAATAAAACAAAATCAATTTAGTTATGACTCGACAAATTTTTTGCTGCTTTTGTGTTGCATACGAAATTAAACGTTGAGCCAAGCGAAGCCAAGAAAAAATGGCATCAGCTACACAGTTGACCCTGAGCGATAATACAATTTTATACTATGGCTAAAATCTCTAAGAGTCTATGCGATAAACACAGTTTGGTATCTCCCCATCCCAAAATAAAAAAAAAATACCCGAAACAGTTAAATATATGTGCATATATTAAAACAGATCTTGCCTTCTTCGAGCTTAGATTTTGCTTAGTATCAGGCACTCCCATTTGAATGGGTTCTAGCTGACCTATATCTTCTCAGATCGTAAAGATCCCTATCAATGCAATATTTGCATTAAAATGGAATATAAATTTTTATTTATTTTATTTTATTTTTTATTTATATTTAATAAATCTCTAAATATATCGATTTTATTTAAATATTCTAAGCTTTCACTATAACGTTGAGCCTTAGCTTAACAGAATCGGCAATTAAATCGCCAAGTTAGCTAACATAAAGCTTTAAGGGCTTAACAGCTGCAGCAGCTGCTATGCTGTCGACTGAGCATGAACAGCAACTGTTGCTTAACAGCCTCTCAGTGGGTTAGTAAACAATGTAAGCTTTAATCGGATAACACTGTTGGCTAACATATCTATGTTCGTTAACATTTTTCATCTCATCCCTATTGCTCTTCTCATTTCTCACCTTTTGCACTCCTCACATTACGAAAGCACTCTCTCACGTATTCTGAATGCTGCTCACACTTCATTACCTTTACTCATATGCAAACGAAATTAAAAGCAAGAGCGGCAGAGATTAACAGTTACATCCTACGCTCTCAACAACAATGCTCACTCAGAGCATAGCAGCCGCTCTGCTCACACTTGCTCTGCTGCTACTTGCTCTGCTGCACTAGTATAGAAATGAGATCGAAAGCTAGAGCGCCGCTGAGATTAACCGTTATATGCCAAACACTGAGCAGCAATGTTCTCTTGAACGAAGCGTCTGCCTGCCAGTGCTGCTCTCCCTTCCTAGCAGCTTATCTACTCGCACTCCCAAGCAAATTGTGTGGGATCAGAGCAGCATATATAGTCGCACTACTCACTCTTATCATATGCGTACTGCAGGTCACACCTGCAAAGCAAAAGCGATAATGATGGCTGAGGATTACAGTTATGTCCCAAATACTCAACAACAAAAGCAGCCAATCAGGGTAAATCTACTGGGTTGCTTTGCTGCCTGCTGATTATTTCTGTTCGCTTGGTGTTACAGTGAGATTTTGGTACGAAATTAGTCAAATTTGTTACTAAACTGATTGGACTAGGTGGAAAGAGAGGATTGGAATAGTTAATTAACCTTCTTATGCTCACACATTCTGTTTTTTGTTTGTTGTAAAATGCAAACAAATAAAATGGATCAAGACAACATGCATATATAGTTGACCCTCTCACTCATATATTATCCGAGCTAGTCGCACATGCAAATGAGCTCAAAGGCAAAAGCGATAATGGCGGCTGAGGACTACAGTTATGTCCCAATAGATAAACAACTTTATGCCCTTGGAATTTGCTACCTCCTAGTCATTTCTATTCACCTGGTATTTCAGACAGATTTTAGTACAAAATCAGTCCATTTTGTTGACGAACTGATTACATTTACTAATATAAAAATGCTCTCATATTTATTACCTGCTGCAATGTACAAACAAATATAGCGGATCAAAGCAACATATATAGTTGACCCTCTCACTCATGAGTACCCGTCCTACTCGCACTGCAAAGCAAAAGCAAAAGCGATAATGATGGCTGACGATTACAGTTATGTCCCAAAAGCTCAAGAACAAAATCACTCAGTGTGTAAATGACTCCATTTGATGGGACTTTTGCTGCTTTCAAGCATTTCTGTTTGCCTGGTGCTTCAGTCAGACTTTCATACAAAATTTGTCGATTTTGTAGCCGAAGTCACTAAAGTTTGAGAGTCAGTGGAGTCGACCGAAGATGAAGATGAGCGACTGAAGATAACAGTTATATCCCTTTGTGCTCAAGAACAACATCACTCACTGGACAAATCACTCAATTTAAGTTTAAGCTCAAGCAACCCTGGCGGATATGCAATGGAATTTTGAATTCTCCGATTTTTAGCTACTTTCAACCCATTTCTGTTCGCCTGGTAATTTAGCTGAATTTTAATAAAAATTTGGCCTTTGGCCTGTAGAAAAAAGGTTTTGCAGAGAGGAAGAAACTAGGTTTTGTAGTAATATCATATTGAATTATTTTATTCAATTTGCCTGAAGAAAAAAAAGATTTTGTAGGTCGAACAACTAGGTAATATTTGATTTGATTTTGATTAAATTCTTTTATTTATTTTTGTCTTAAAATTATACAATATTTAGAACATTTTATACATATTTGTAGAGTGGTTCCACCCAGATCACATCGGGTCACATCTAATAGATTGTAATTAGGTTGGAGCTGTAGCTTGGCTTATGCCGGATAATAAGCCTTTATTAATAACTTTGTACCTGTTACGATTTCGCAAGGCAAAATGCAATTTGTTCTAGCTGAGTTTAGCAACTGTGGTGCGACCTTGAGCCACATTCTCTGCACCACAACAAGTTGGCTTTGTTTGTTTTGCCGTACTTAGTACAACTCTCACTGAATGCAGAACAATTGACAATTTGTAGAACGTTCGACTCGACTCGACGCTGACTCGCATGCGATCAATAAGCGTGACTCTGTCCATTCTAAAAGTCTTGTTACTCTGGGCAGATACATATAGATACATATACATCATATCTTGTTTTGTATCTTGCAGATACTTTTTCTCCACGGTGCTGCAGTTCCAGCTGTATCGCGGCATGTGCCTCGCCGCCGGCCAATATGTGCCCAACGATCCGCGAAAGCCGCTCCACAAATGCGACATCTATCGGCAGCCAGCCGCAGGCAATCTGCTAAAGTAAGTGAAAAAAGAATTTAAAAAATAGTTTTATAATTAATGAAGATTAATTTGAAAATTCTTTCTTAATTAATAAAGATTAACTTGAGTTATTTAGACGAAGTTAGTTATATTTATGCCTCATTTAAGCGTAAACATAACCAAATTCGACTGAGAAAGAAATAAATATGATAAAAAATATAATTATTAATATAAATATATTAAGATAAAATTTAATTTAATTTAATATTTAATATATATATAATTATATAGAAATTTTCAAACCTATTTATCATTATATTACAATATATATATATATATATATATATATATATATATATATATATATATATATATATATTTTATTTACATTTAAAAAAGTTAAACTTAATCTAAATAAATATATATAAATATAATTATTAATATAAAATATATATTGAGATAAAATTTAATTTAATTTAATATTTAATATATATAAAATTATATAGAAATTTGCATATCTATTTCTCATTATAATACAATATATATATTTTTTATTTACATTTAAAAAAGTTAAAATTAATCTAAGTAAATATATTCTCCCTCTCTCTCCCTACCTTCTTTTCCCCCCGCCCGCCCTTAGACAACTGATGGCCAAGGGCGCCTCGCAGCCCTGGCAGGAGGTGCTGCAGGAGACGCTGGGCGAGGGCCGCCTGGATGGCAGTGCCCTGCGCGAGTACTTTGCGCCGCTGGAGGAGTGGCTGCGCCAGGAGGCGCTGCGCACCAACGAGTACGTGGGCTGGAACTACGACGGGGACTACTGCAAGCGCAGCATCGAGACGGCCGGACTCCAGATCTTTGGCGGCTACTACAATGGGGCAAGCACTCGGCTGTTCAGTCTGCTGCTGCTTGGCCTCAGCGGCTGGCTGAGCTACTTTGTAATATAAGCGAGTCTGTAAAATACATAAATATATATCTGAGTATATTTATATATGTCTTATATATGTTTATTTCCGCTTCAAGTCAAGTCAAGTCGCGTCGAGTTGAACTTGAAACAAAGCCAAAAACAATTTCACAATAAAAATGTTAACGAATGCAAACTAAAAGGAAAAAAGTGTATTTAATAGGGGGGGAGGTGTGGCAGGGGAGGCGTGGCAGCTGTGATGCGGGTCATTGGAACGCCAGCGTCGCACGCACATTGCAGCTGTTGTTGTTGCTTCATAATTGAATCAAATAATAAACATAAAAATGAATTTTCTCTCTCTTTGTCTCTTGGCTCAACTGGTTTTTGTTTTTGTTTTTGTAAATTTGATTTAATAAATTGCAAGCCACAAGAAACAACAACAACAACAAGTGCAACTGCAACTTCAGTGTAAACAAGATAATCAACGCCGGGTCGCATTCGGGGCGTGGCCTGACCACAACTGGGGGCCAGGGGCCCGCGGCCAGCTCAGTGTCAGCTTTGTTCTCAAAGTTTGTCTAAGAAATCCGACACTTGAGCTAAGTGAGCGTTGTTTTCGCCGTCCACAAGCGAAGGGGCGTTCTAGTGGGTGGGGCCAGGGGGGGAAGGGGGGGGGGAGCGTGCTTCAGTTTGTTTACAAAACCCATTACAATCAATGAGCTGAGCTGAGCTGGGAGTCTGTGTGGGAGTTGATGGGGCAAGTGCCACACAGGATTATTACACGCAGCTGATGGGACCCAGAGCGAGAGCAATGCAACTTTGTTGCAATTTTCTAAATTAAAGTGTTTAAGTTTAATTGCATCTACTGAGAGGAAAGCTTTGCGATGGGAGGGAGGATGAGAGGCAAATAGAATTTAGTTACTGAGCAAGTTTCAATAATATTAAGAAATTTGTAGTCCTCTTAGTTGAATGATGCCAAGCTCTATGAGATCTATTAAATCTTAAGACTTGCATTAAAATTGTAGAGTAATATTTATTAATTTTACTTTAAATAAGCTTATTTATTGCAGTTTTTTATTAATAAAATATAAACGTGTGTAGCATTTATTAAACAGCTGCTTCACGCTACGAGTCTCTACTCATTTCTCTCTCTACTCTATTCTGTGGCTCTGCCCTGCTCTATCTTTCTCACTTATTTTACTTTCTCTGTATATCTAGGTTTATAGAGAACAAATTAGATTTATTATTCTTGCATAGACTTGGAAAGAGGTTATTTATTTTATTTTAAATTTAAAATATAATTATTTTTTATATTAAATAATATTATATTATAAAATATTATATAATTTAAATAAAATTAAATGCATGATTCGACGAAAATTTTATTGCATCCTAAAGTAGTCTATTTTGTCACTTCAACGTCAAAAACATTCATAGACGACACTTTGTCAATCTGCGTCATTAGCTTATGATAAATATTATTATATTTATTTTATTTTGCACCAGAGACAAATGATTAATAGAAATAACAAACATTAAATAGGAAAATAAGAAACCTATTTGGCAATATTTGTTATTCATTTGCCTCCAATTTGCTAAAGCAGAAACTCAATTCATTGCAAATTTGTCATTAGTTATATGATGTTATATATATATTAGGTTGTTCATTAAGTAATTTCGTATTTTTGTATATTAAAAAAAAAAAGTGTTTAAATTGCTCTACAAAATGCGAATTTACTGAACAACCCAATATATAATTTTTTATTATTTGATATATATTTTATTTAAATAAATAATATTATATAAATCTTTATTTTCTAATCAGTTCAAAATTAAATTTATGAATAATATATATAATAAAATTAAAAACTTACATTTATAATTGTTTCAACCATTTCAATTAGTTTCTCAATTCAGCTGCAAATCTGGTTTCTTCATGTAAGTTGAGCGTTAATTTATGCATTCTCCCACGTTCCGTCAACTGTCGCCGATTGTCAACAGAAAAGCGCAAATAACAAAAACAAAAAGCGCGTTTACCTCGCTTAAACAAGCTACAGCATGTTAAGGACATTATCAACATTTCAATTAGATGCAATCATCGTTAACGAGAGGGGCAGAGAGAGAGAGAGAGGCAGACAGAGAGAGAGAAAGAGAACATTCACGAGCTGATCGTGTGTGTAGAGTTGCATTGTAGAAATGCATATGCAAGTGTCTATGTATGTGTGCATATGTGTGTGTCTGTAGTTGTGTCGCATTTCACTTTCATTTGTAGAATTCGAACTGTGTGCAGTGCGTACTTCCGCCCTGTCGCCTGTGCGCCCCCGCGACGCCCCGCTCGGGCGCAGCGGCCTTCATTAGCTCGACAAAAAGTGTCGTCGGCTCCGCCAATTTGCAATGACAACAATTTGTATATACACAAGCACACAGACACAGACACCGACACAGACACCGATGCATATATGTCTGTGCATTTATCTAGATGTATGTGTTTTCCCCATTTGTTTACTGTTTCACTGATTTTGGAGAAGGAACACGCGACCAGACACAGACGCGCTATTGAGTCGCAGCCAACGGGAAAAGCAACAGTCACTACGAGAGTCGCGTTCCAAGCGCACACGCAACGCATATCGAGCGGAAAGATTCTGATTCAAGAACAAGCGAAATCTAGCGAAAGTCGAAGAAAGTTCGAGCAGCATACTAAACCAAAGAAAAATTGTTCACAAGACTTCAATTATAAAGGATTACCTTTAAATATATATAAAATATAATATAAACTCTTTTAAGCAGTTTCGGCATAAAAGGAATATACGAAATAATATACGATATATACCAATTAAAAATAATAATAAAAGAATACAATTAAAAAAAAAAAACAAGTTTCTAAAATAAAAAAAAACCAATAAAAAAGTAAATTTAAAAAAGTTACTTGAGTAATTTAAAAATATATAAACAATAAGACATATATATTACATTTAAAAAGAACTCAAATATTGTTAATAAAAAAATAATTAAAAATTCAACAAAATAAAATTACAAAATATACGAAATAAAAGCATCTTTAACTGATTTATTAAAGAATAAATAAATTAGTCAATTTTAAATATTTCTAAAATATAAAGTTATTTAAAATAAAAAGTTTTCTTTATAAAAACTTGAAAAAAAAAGCACATAACAAATTGTTTTCATAAATACAAGCATTAAAAATCCTAAAATAATTAATATATATATCATAATTAAAATTTCTTTATATTATTTGCAAAAATAACTAAATAAGAGTAAGAAAAATATACAAACAAAATAAATAATAATAAAAATGTTTTAACTTCCAAGCTAAAATTTAAATGAAATTAAAATTTTTCATTAAAAAATTATTTGGTAAACATATAAAAATAAATTTCTAACTTCAGCAATTAAAATCAATTCATTAAACAAATAAATAAACAAAATAAAAAGAAATAACGAAAATAATATTAGAAAAGATGAAGCTGCAGCAGGTATGTTGCAACTTGCGGCTATCACTGCTGCCATTGCTGCTGCTGTTGTTGCTGCTACTGCAGGTTGTCACCAGCGACAGCCAAAACAATAGTCTGCGCGTGAACACTTACCTCAAGGATGTGAATGCAACGGCCATGGCGTTGCCCTCGATACAGAGCGCGGGCAACATTTGCACGCGCGAGGAGCCGTACGAGGAGCTGCTGCAGGTGCCCGAGGTGCAGCCGGTGCGGGTGCGCACGTCCACCTGGTGTCTGGAGATACCGCCGCGCTGCCCCTCCTACAAGACGGAAATGCGCGAGGTGATGAAGGTGCAGGTGAGTCCAGGTGTCCGCTCGAAATGCCTCCAAATGCTGGCCAGCTGGCGACTGCCGGCTCTGCCTTTAGCGGGCAGCGTTTGCGATTTGCCGATTACGTCAGCTTGTCTTTGGCCACATGCCCCACAAACCTGATTCCATTTGCCGCAAATGTTGACCAGGAAGCCGCGCAACCGGCCATATTCCATAAATTGCCATTAGCTGCGGCCACACTAAATGGGTTCTGTCAAAAAAAAAGAGAGCAAAAATGCATAAAGTCGAGTGAGTCGAGAGTTGCGCAAGCGCCAAGCGTCGTTGCGGCACACCGAAGAACGGAAGTCGCAGCTGTGCAGCAAGCGAAATCTGTTTGTCTCACCTCAACCGGTTCTGACCCAAGTGCCAAGCACAGGTAATGTCCTTGGTTGTCAACTCTGCGATATGAACTTTTGGGCAGGTGCGTCGTATACGTGATAAGTGATATCAGTTTGCCACTGAAGTGGGGATACTCTAGAAAAAAAGATATAAATATGTGCATATATAATATAGTAGTGATTGCATATTAAGTGCTCAGATTTTTTATTTATAATTTATATTTTTAAATAATTTATAGGGTATTTATAAAGGTATAAAAATATAAATGTTTCAGTAAATATATACATGAATTTCATATCATATCATTTTTGTTAATAATTCCAATATCGTAAATTGCAGCCCACATTGTAAATCAAAATTCATTTGATTTAATGTCGTCAATTTTAGAGTATATCGTAATTCAAAAGACTTGATATATCGTGAATATCGTAAATTGTAACACATATCGTAAATCAAATTTTCCATTTACGAGACTTATTTGATTTAATATCGTAGAGTGTAGTGAAAGAGTCTTGGTACATCGTGAATATCGTAAATTGTAACACATATCGTAAATCAAATTTTCGATTTACGATATAGATTCTTTTGATTTAATATCATAGAGTGTAGTGAAAGAGTCTTGATATATCATGAATATCGTAAATTGTAACACATATTGTAAATCAAATTTTCGATTTACAATACAGACTGTTTTGATTTAATAGCGTAGAGTATAGTGAAAGAGTCTTGATATATCTTGAATATCGTAAATTGTAGCATATATCGTAAATCAAAGTTCTATTAATACGACGCATGCTACAATTTATGATGTCAGACTCTTGTGTTATACGACACAGCAGCTTTTATACCGTATACCAACAGCTATATTATAATATTTGCCTAGTTTTATCTATTAATATTTTAATTATATATAAATTTATATCAAATAAATATTTACCTCTCACACTTAGATACTTTCTAATTACTTATAATAGTAATATAAACGATCTTTTATGCTTTTTTATAACGATGGCGATATATTACCAACGACAACTGTCTTACAGAGCAGATACATAATCCATCCATCCATTGTCCAATCTAATATCACATCATAAACTGCACTTAAAACTATTATAACAAAGAGTAACATATATACACCCCACTTAAAATCACCTAGTTTTCCCCAAGCCCATGTTGAACACAGAGTGTTCCGCTTAACAAACACTTAGCTATATACAAAACTATATACAAAAAAACTAAATATTTTCGCTGTGATTAAACGAAGGAAAAAGGCGACAAAAGCGCGAAAAATCGAGAAAAACTTGTAGCTGCCGCATATGCGCAGAGTCCGGTTGCCTGTTTGAGCGAGTGGGAGGAGGAGGAGGAGATGGGGAGGGGAGGGGGAGCTTGGGGCGTTCGCCTAATCAAGCTCGGCTGGTTGTATTTGCTTAGTTTTTAGCCAAAATAATTATGTCATGGTGTCAGCGATGGAGAGTGTAAATGAAAAGCAAAATATGCGGCGCGGCTAGAGAGTCCAGGCTGAGCAGATATCAAATGCTCCACTGATTCAGTTGCTGCTGCTGCTGCAGTTGCATTTGACGCTGAAGCTGTTGACACACTTTCAATTGCATCACAGCATCACAGCTAACGCTCGTTCCAACTGACCATAAGATGCAGCCAGTTTTGGTTTAGTTTACAATTTCAACTCTAATTATGTGTGCACAGGCAGGTGCGTGTGTGTGAGTGTGCGACTTGTTGCAAATTAATTTCATAATTTAACTATTTCAGATTTCAACATGCAACTTGAAGAAACTAAGTGAGCTCTAAATCAAATATTTCTATATTAAATATCTGAAATTGCAAATATTTATTCTAAGAAAGAATTATTATTAGACTATAAAATTATTTTGAGTTAGTAGTATATTTGTATATTTGGTTGTAGTAGCTAGCTAGATGCATATGCTAATGAAAGTGTGTATACAAACTTAAAAGATTAGCTATGAATATATTTAGCAAAGTTTAAAGATTAAAGCTCCTATGAAAGCTGAGTTCAATAAGACGAGTTTTACACATTCTTTGATAATAAAAGCAAGATTTTTTGGTCAAAGCAAAGACTTAAATTTAGAAGAACTTGTATACTAAATCTTACGACTGTAGTTTCTAGACAAGCTGAGTTTAGTTAGATAGCTGGATATGATTATTATATATACAATAGAATTCATACAGGAATTTTTGAATTTTATCTCGAAAGAGAGCTATTTAGAACATACATAGAAAATATGAAGACTCTAGCTACTCTAGAAGCTGAGTTCAATTAGATAGCTGGATATGGTTATATAATAGAGTTTATGTAGAATTTTTGAATTATAACTCGCAATAAAGCTAATTGGAGTACTTTAGCTACTGTAGAAGCAGAGTTCCGTGAGACTACTATGCAATTTGTACGATAAAAAAAGGAATATTTGCTAATTTAGCTAAAAACTAGCAAAATGAAGAAGAAGATAGCTCAAGGAACATGCATACTACATTTCAGGAAATCAAATCTTATGCAAGCAAAGTTATTATAGACAACAGCGATGAGACTAGTTTGATCTATATAGACTTTTGCTTTTATAAAACCGTTTCGCAGTGGCTTCTCCTTTTGGGACTAGCTGCAATTGAAGGCAGTCCAAAAGAGCCGTGGAATATGGACTTTGACAAAGATACCTACAAATCTATGTATATAGCGGCTAATTGCCAATTGCGTTTAATTAATTAACATGAAACGAAAATCTTTAGCGGGCTGCCAAAAAGCCATTTACGAGAAGTGACGCGATGACACGAAACTAGTTTCCAAGAGAGAAATAAATGGAGATTAGTTAGGCCTGGCCAAGGATTGGATATTCACAGACTCAGCAAGAAAAAAATAAATAAATTCAAGTTAATTATATAAACTTAAATGAAAAGTGGGCGCCACAATGATTGATGCGAAGCTGACAGTTGACAGAGCTTGGAAGCTCTACGAGTTGTGGCCGTAACTCGAGCTCTCGCATATGTAAAAATCTATTGCTCAATGCGTATTCAATTACCTAGGCAAGTGCTACACGCATGAGCTGTACGCACAGCGGGCGGTTCGAGGAAAGGCTGCGCTTAATTATGCCGCTACAATGGAACTGGAAGAACGCGCAATACTCGCAATAACTGTATTTATATTAAAATTTCCGCCTTATTAATTTATGCTGAACACACACACTCACACACAGCTGTAGATACAGTTGGGGGGCGAGAGAACAATGCGTAAGTTCGCTTCGGAATTTTCAACGGAATGAATGAACTGCGAATGCCTCGGAACACTCGGCAAATGATTGTGAGAATCGTTTCGGTTTATTCAATTAAATTGACAACTCAAGGGGTGTGCGTGAGTGTGTGTGTGTGTGTGTGTGTGGGCGTGGTCTTGCGTGCATTTCTCAGATTTAACATAATCGGCACTCGCGTCTTTTGTAACTGCTCTGAAACGCGTAGCATTACAGAGCTCAACGAGTTGACATTGAGTGTGAAGAAGATTTACGCTCGCACTTCTTAACGATCAATTTGATTGAAGATCAGAGTCCAGAAAAAAAGATTGTAGAATATGATTTGTTGAGTGTATAAAGTGGGATTATTTCAAGATGAAAGCTTGTAGAGAGTTGCATGCATTAGGAAGATGGAAGCATTTAGGTTGAAGAAGAGAAGAAGAAGGGAATGAAGACACCTTAAGTTAATTTGCGAGACCTTAAGTTAATTTATTATTACTATACCAGACACTTTCACTAAAATCTTTTGAGATATATGAAAGTTATATTTTTCTTTAGAATGAGCACAATTATTATAAGTTCTAAGCTTCCCGAAAAGAGGGAAATACTTTAGGAAAATTACATGTAATTAGAATTAACTTGTAAAAAAATTGTAAAATACATCAAAAGAAGTTTGAAATTTAAACTTTAACCAGTTTTGGTAAGGTATATTTTTATAGCAAGCTCCATTTGTTAAAGAGTATTGCATAGTATTGGGCTGAATAGTTTATAAAACTTATGCATGGAATACTTCTGGGCACAGCTAAGGTCTATAATAGCTTGGAGTAGATTTTATTTATTTATTTAAGAGCTAACTTATTAATAGTTAAATTATAGGCTAGCTTAATACTAGGCTATGGCAGCAGAGGCCTTCAGCCTAGCTAGGAGTAGATATTTCTTTTATTCATATATAAATGAGAGAAAATTTATATTTAATTGTAGATATTTAAATAAATATATATATATTTTTTTATTATACAATATATATATTTATATACCTGTAATAAAAAATAAACATTTATTTTATTACTATACAATATATATATATATATAGTACACAAATGAAATATAATTTATATTTTATTGTATTTATTTAAATAAATACATATTTATTTTGCATTATTTATATATTTTTTATATATCTGTAATAAAAAAATAGTATATATTATTTATATACATATTATACGCGTTAATGTATATTTAGTACATTGAGAATATTCTCACTTCTTAATAACAATTATTATTATTATTATTTTTTTTGGCAACAACAGTTTGTTTTTATTTAATATTTAAAATATTTTAGTATTTTGTAATATTATTATATTATAGCATTAATAATAAAATATCTCATATTTCTTACTAAAAGCCTAAATATCGTAGGATCTGCTATTCTTTAGTTTACAAATGAGCAACACCAAAGCTATGACAACTAGTAGGATTACAAGAACAATTATTACTTCCCACAATTTGTGTGGCTTTGGTGGATGGGGTGGCTTAGGTTGTTCAGTGGTTGTTGTTGTAGTTGTTGTTGTTGAAGAAGCTGCATCTGCCTCTGTTGTAAAATCTGGTATGCCAGTTTCACGGTCTACGCTCTCGGCTGGGCTGGTCGTATAACCTTCCGATGTAGATGATATTAGATCAAACTGAACGTCGCGTGTCTCAACCTCCCCGCTGCTGGCACAATTCAGCAGCAACAGCAGTAGCAAGCCACTGCAGCAGAGCAAAGTCGACAACTTAATGTGCTGCATTTTCGATATTGAGTTTTATATTTAAATTAATAAAATGAAATGTTTCAAGTGTTGCGTGTTTGCAAGCGCCTTGCGAACTGAGCAACGAGCTGAAAACTTCGCCAAGTCCACGCCATGCAACTTTTTAACCTCAACAGGAAGGGGTCTTTGATAATATTCTTATATATATATTATATATACATAAAAGATAAGCTCAAAAAAAAAGTTATGGTTTCATGGGATTATTCGCTTTTTTGAGCTTATCTTCTTAAAACCCAATATGAGTCACAACTATGACGTAATATAACAGTTTCTTTCAATGTCAAGACGCTGAGCTTTCATCAAGAAGTAGAGCATGTGGAAATAGAAATTATACTTTACTCATTATACACGTTCACAAAGTAAAAGGAGTATATTGTATTTTTATTCTAATATACATTCTGTTGTCAATTCTTCTGGCTGAATGGGCGTCAATTCGGATGAATTGGAGTCGTCGCAAATCGGGATAGACTAATACTATCTGTCTAGGGTGTTTATTGTAAATATATATAATATATATAAATAATCGGATAAGTAGTATAGCAAAATTTTAAGAATTTGATGAATATGTTATATATGTCATATAGCCCAATATATACTTATTATCCACACTTCCCTTGCAGGTAGAGCGAGTCAAACAAAGTTATTTCCTCTACATTTTTGGTGCAAAGATCATAAAATTTTGAATGTTGACAGATAATTGTCCATATTTCTTATAGCTATTTATATTTATATATATATATTGGTCTATATATAATTCATAAATCAAAATTATCATTATCTGTCCGATGGGGCGTGCCAAGAAGAAAATATTTATATTGCATTAAATATTGACGATTTCGAAGAACGCGTATTATTTGCCGAAAGTTCTTATTTGCTTCAAACTCCCTTTAGAGCCGATCTGAAATTTTTGAAATACATTTGTTCTGTTTTTATTTGCTATGTGCATTATAAAATATATTTTTGAATATGAAATGACTTATATTTTATCTAAGAACAACAACAAAACGTTCTGCTTCCCTTTCAACTCAGAAAGTTTTTAAAAAAATGATAACTTTTTGTTTGTTCAAAGTGTAAACTCCTTCTCCCTCTCTCTCTCTCTCCCACACACACACTCTCTCTCTCTCTCTCTCTCTCTCTCTCTCTCTCTTCATCTTTCCCTTCCACTCTTCTTTTCTTTGTTTACATTTCACTCGCTTTGCTCCTCTTTCAGCGACTCAATAAGACGCGCACAGTTCGCTTTTGCTGTCAAGGCTATGAGGGCAATCTCTCGGACAGCCAAGCCAGCTGCCGTCCCATTTGCCGCGGCGGCTGTGGGCGTGGCAATTGCCTGATGCCCGACATATGCAGCTGCGAGGAGGGCTACACGGGCAAGCACTGCACGCAGCGTGAGTAGAGCTGACGGAGAAAGCCTCCATCTTTGAGATGACATCAATTCTTAATCTCCTCTCGGCACAGGCTGCGATCACGATCGCTGGGGACTCGACTGCAAGAACTCGTGCCAATGTCGAAATGACGCTGTCTGCGACAACAAGACAGGAGGCTGCCACTGCATAGCCGGCTGGGCTGGTCAATTGTGAGTGCATCTAAATCAAACCTTTTCTCTGAGAGTATTCTGAAGTATCCTTTACATTGTTTCAGCTGCGAGCAGCCTTGTCCCCTGGGCACACATGGCGTCATGTGCCGCAAGGTGTGCGAGTGCCCGGAGAAGCGCTGCCATCCGCAGACGGGCGAGTGCCTGGGCCCGCAGAGCGCAGAGGCAGTCAATGTCAATCACGTGGTGCTGGAGACACTCAACTCGACGATGGCGAATCTGACGCACAACATAAACAACATTGCCAAGCGCATTGGCAGCATGTCGGAGAGCAGCCAGGTCCAGGTGACGCCCAGCGCCCTGCCCGAGGTCATCCTGATCAAGCAGCCCGTGCAGGAGGCTGCGCACACGCCCAAGATCATCCTGCACGAGTCCAGCAATGCGCTGCTCGAGAATCTGCACACAGCCGCAGCGGCGGGTGGGCCCACGCCCGAGGTCATCCACGTGATCACCAGTGCAGGCGGCGTCGGCGGCAGCCAGGAGCGTGCGCCGCAGCTCAACTTGGCCGGCTTTGCGGCCGGCGAGAGCAATCCGAGGAGCAGCGCCCACGATCACGACTCCGGCCTGCTGAGCACGCTGATCGTCGTGCTGCTCATGCTGATGGTCGTCATCATACTGGGCTTCATCTACGTCTACAGGCGGCAGCATCTGCAGAAGGAGGCCGTCGTCTACAACGCCAACGGCACCTTCAGCAACGCCCAGCCCAACGGCCATGCCAATCCCGAAGTTGTGATCAGCGATACGGGGAAAATCTTTCACGGACCACTGCCCAAGCCGCCGGCCATCCTGCCCACCAATCAGCCTCAACCGAACGAGGGTATGTAAGTGTCGCCCCGCCTGCTACGAGGGCGGTTCGTTAAATAGCTTGGGACGTG
This sequence comes from Drosophila pegasa, assembly GCA_035046225.1. Lineage (NCBI taxonomy): Eukaryota > Metazoa > Arthropoda > Insecta > Diptera > Drosophilidae > Drosophila > Drosophila pegasa. Next base: position 10,829,214 of record JAWNOD010000072.1, read on the forward strand.
AAGTGAGCAAGGAATATTAATATATAATATATAATATATAATATATAATATATAATATATAATATATAATATATAATATATAATATATAATATATAATATATAATATATAATATATAATATATAATATATAATATATTATATATAATATATATTAATATAATATTTAGTTCTCCGACATCTCCCAAGCTATTTGCCGCATTAGCCACTTGGCTGGGCATAGCACGCTTATCGAACGCTTCTTTGCAGCATCTTCGCCTGATCTTTATGACACGCCCAGCAATAATTCATCGATCACGGCTCAGCCCTATGCCTATGCACGCAAGGAATCGCTTTATTCGGTCATCTCGCCCAAGTCGCGCAAGGGCAGCCTCGATTCGCATCTGTACGACGAGATACGCTATCATCATCAGCAGCAGCAGCACCATCACCACCATCAGTTGCAGCTGCAACAGCAGCAACAGCAACATCAACAGCAGCAACAACATCATGCACATCAATCACATCAACCACACGCCTCGCAGCAGTCACGTTATCAGCACTCAACCACTGCAACTGCCTTTCTGGCACCACCGCCGCCGCTGCGCCCCAGCAAAGGCCAGCTGCACCACCAGCACATCGCCAGCACCACCAACAGCAACGGCTCACATGTCTCCCATTTGATTATTCCGCCACAAAACTCCAATTTCCTGCAGGTGCCCAGTCAGCTTGGAGCGCATAAAATTGCCCATTTGTAAATTTCACAGGCAACAAATTTATATAAATATAATAAAATATAATAATATAAATAAAAAAATAATAATATTAAAATTATTAAAAACAAAGTTATATTACTATACAACTTGTCTATGTCTTACATACGAAAAAATTAAGAAAATACAAATAAAAATATAATTTGAATATATATACCATTAAAAAAATATATTTTAATGGAATATCATCTTCAGGTAGATTCCATAGTAGGGTCTACAGAATGTAACTCTGCCATATAACTCTTTTACCTTTTATAAATTTGTATAATAAATATAAAAATATAGAAATCATTGAGCATATTTTGTTGTTGTTTTAATTGGGGATATTTGTGAAAATGTTGGTGTTTTTAAAGGGGTAATTTAATGTCTCTTGGCTGTAGATCTACAATAATATTGTTCTATTTTCTTCCATTGTCCGCTGTGATTTGACGCTAAGACTCCTACGAATCTATACCACATTTCTATCTATCACTATCAGTGAAATAAATTGTATGACTGTTTGATCGAAGTTCTATTCTTAATTTGATATACTACTGGGAATAATAATGCCTAACTCTGTGGTTATAATTATTCAAAGTGCTAAAAACAATTAATTACAGCACAAAGAAATCCTATTATTATACACTAAGTGCTGACTTGAGTTTATGCATATATAAAAATAATATAATAAATAAATAAATAGGCTTAGCTATTTCTTTAAATATGAAGTATGAATATTAGATGAAACACAATAAGGTGTTTTCTACGAATCTTATTCTGAGCCAATTACAATTAAATATTTTACAATTATACAAATTAAATTAATTATTCGAATGGTTCGTTTTCCTTTTTTAAGCCCCGTTAGTGGGTGTGGGCCGGTAAGAGCCTCGTGTATTGTGCTTACGCATCATGAAACCGACGAAAAGCAAGATGCAACCCGCCAGCAAAATAAGTCCCGCGATTGCCCAGGCGCCCAAGCCAGGCTTCTCTGGTTTAGATGTAGGTTTTGGTGTGGGTTTGGCTGTGGTAGTCGAAGCAGGTGTAGGCTTAGCTGTTGTGGTGGGGGTGGTGGTGGTGTTGGTGGTGTTGGTGGTGTTGGTGTTGGTGGTGATCTTGATGCTGGTGGCTGCCTCGGTGCTCGTAGCTCCCTCGGTGCTTGTAGTTCCCTCGGTGCTTGTAGTTCCCTCGGTGCTTGTAGTTCCCTCGGTGCTTGTAGTTCCCTCGGTGCTTGTAGTTCCCTCGGTGCTTGTAGTTCCCTCGGTGCTTGTAGTTCCCTCGGTGCTTGTAGTTCCCTCAGTGCTTGTAGTTCCCTCGGTGTATGCTGTGCTCCCATTGCTTTCGGTGCCATTGGTGCTATTGGTGCTATCGCTAGATGGCTTGATACAGTCAGCATACTCAGCAAACTCCTCCGTGCAGACGCATTGGCTGTTGAAACACATTTTGTTTGCCCCACAGCCTTCTGGACAAACACTCTCAATGCAGTCCTTGCTGTCTATGAACTCCTTGTAGAATCCCTGTTTACACACGCATTTTCCAGCCGGACACTCCGTATTCTTCCCGCATTCTTCGGGGCACTTCGCACTCTCCTCCACACTTGCCTTGGTGCAGTTAACAACGCCGCCGTCAGCGAAATTGTCAAAGCCATCGGCGCAAACGCATTGGCTGTTGACGCACTTTTGATTCTGCTCACATTCCGGGACGCACTCACTCTTTTTATCGGCGGCATTAGTCTCTTGTTCCGGTATAGCAATGCCACTACCCAGAGCCAGAAGCAGCAAGCAAGAAGTCAGCAAATAGCGCCACGATCTCATTGTGATTTAAGATGATTTTTATTCTTTGCAAACTAAACTGGAGAACTAAATGAGAACCGAGCACCGCTTGGCCTTTATATGCCAAAGTCGATTGCAAATAAGGGATTTTTTTCTGATTGATTCAGATTTGTGGTGATTATAAAACAATAAAGTATTTGCATTATTGTATCGTAAATAGGGGACCGCAGTGACATGATTCAAATTAAGCTTAAAAGTATATTATTATGTTATAATATATTAACGACGTGAAACTGTAGGGGCGCATTTGAAATTATTGAAATATGCTGTATTCAAAGAACATTTATTTATGATAGCCTGTCGTGAGAGCCTGACTTTTAGATACCCTCACCATATTTTATTTAACGTTTACAGATTATTTTCTACTTTGCGAAAACTTTGAATGAATTACTTTCTTGAGTTGAGTTAATGTCTAAAAGATAATAAGTGAGGTTTGGTAACGCTAATAATTGATTTAATTCGCATTGAAAAATCAATATCGTTATACGTATTATAGGAGGAGATGTGCCTCACTGACTTGGGGACAATATAATTATTTCACACAATATAATTCTAAGAATTTCATCATCAATAAAGAATATAATTTCTTCAATTATATTCAGGTAATTACAATTATTATATAAAATATTTATTATATTCGAGCTATATATAACTAGAAAATAATAAATATTTTATAAATATATAAATATTTTATTTTTCCATAGAGCTATACTAAACCAAACACCTATCGTCCCTCTCTTTCTCTCTTTATGTCACTCTCTAATTTTTAGAACAGAAGCTTAGAATTAGCTCCGGCATATGTTGCTCTAAAGTTTATTTATAGTTATCGCAGACGCACTAAAAGTCTCTCTCTGTCTATCTCTCTCCAGCTTGCTCTCTTTCTCTATCTTGCTAGCTGATAAGGCGCTGAATCTGAATCACTGCGCTCATTCGCATCAGGAAGCTGTAGACGTAAACAACGTGGGAAATGCACTGCAAATGGAAATGCAAATGGAATGAAATGCTGCCTCAGCTGCTGCTGCTGCTGCCCCAGCTCTTGGTGCTGCTGGGACTGGGAACTGGATCCGAGCTATATGGCGATATACACACAACACTCGAATTCGAATCACTCAGTCAGACGCAGCCGAATCTGTGTCAGCGCGAGTTGCCGTAAGTAGGGCAAACAGTGTTGCCAGATGGGCGAAACGAAAATCCAAAACACGGAAATATTGTCGTAGTGCTATCTTCTTTCAGACTCACAAGAATCAGCCGGTGCGTGGCAACGGCTCCAGCATCTACTTCCAACGCATCGAGCAGTGCTGCGCTGGCTATCGAACGGATCCGTATAGCGGGCAGTGCGTGCCGGATTGTGCGCTCAGCACGCCGGACAATTGCCGGAATGGCTTCTGCCGCGCCTCGGGGCGCTGCGAGTGCTTTCCGGAATTCGTGCGCAATGAGCAGGGCGCGTGCATACACACCTGTCCGATCGCCTGCCAGCACGGCCGCTGCTACCTGAACGGCACCTGCGCCTGCCTGCCCGGCTATATGCTCGACCCGGAGACCCGACTCTTCTGTCGCGCCCGCTGCCCCAAGGGCTGCGGCACGCACGAGCAGTGCGTGGCACCCGACAAGTGCGAGTGCTTGCCGGGCTATCGGCATAGCCGTGAGCTGGGCTGCCAGCCCATCTGTGCGCCGGACTGCGGCTACGGCAAGTGCGTGGCGCCCAACCAATGCGAATGCATTCCCGGCTTTATCAAGCGGCGACAGCGCAACGTCTGCGAGGCCGAGTGCTATCTGTGCGTATCATCTATGCTATCTTAGCTCACCTGCTCTCCGCTGTGGTTCCATAGCCAGTCTCTAATTCGCCAATCCCAATTCAATGCAGGCACTGCGAGAACGGCTTCTGCGAGTCCCGCTTCAAGTGCAATTGCCGGACGGGCTATCAATACGATGCGAACACGACCAGCTGCCTGCCCGTTTGCCAGGACGAATGCGGGCGTGGCAATGGGGTTTGCATTGCACCGGGCATCTGTCGCTGCTTCGAGGGCTACGAGCTGCGCGGCAACAGCTGCGAGCCCAAGTGCGAGAGGTAGGTCTAAAAAAAAATATAATAATAAATAGTTGGTAATAATAATAACTTAATCAAAATATCTCTTTCATAGTCAACTGTTTTGCAACTAGCTACAATTTCATATCAAATGATATCAGAAACTAACGCAGGGATTTGTTTTGCTAATACGTTAATGCCTATTCTATATTCTATATATTGAAATAAACTTCCAAAGTTTCCTCTGAATATATTTTTCGAATTTTTTAATGAATATTAGTTCATATATCATCAGAAGGTTTTTTTTTTTTGAATGTTAATAAAAGAGAACAATCTTCTAAAGTCCGTGGGGGTTTTTATTCTAAAACTGTATTTTTAATTAGAAAATGTTTAAAAATACTCTCTGATCGTAGCAAAGTGTGTACCTATATTCAAACTATTACTACTAAACTCTACAAAAAGTATAAACAATATGTATATTGAAATTCGTAAAATAAATATGCATATTCAAAATATATATAAATTCAAAGATCTGGACTCCAAGGAGACTGGGGCATTCAATAGCCTACACTATTGTCTACTTAAAAGAATTAAACCTAACTGATTTTAATTCCTATCATATCAAAATAAGCCTCAGAACTTCATTTAGTTCAAAATAAAGACTTTACTCTAGAAACTATTTAAAGAAATCTTATCCACATCCATTAATAATCAAAATAAAATTCTAAGAGAAATTAATAGAATCAGAATCTTATATTATTGATATACCTATATATCAACTAATATAACTTTACATAATTTGTTCTCTTTTAGCTTCTGCGGCTACTACGGCAAATGCCTGTCGCCCAATGTCTGCGGCTGTGTGCCCAATGAGCAGCACTGCCTGAATGGAAGCTGCGATGCCACCGGCCATTGCGAGTGTCCGGCTGGACGGACGCACTACGTCGGCCAATGCCTGGAGCCGCAGTACATTGAGCGAAAGCTGAGCAGCTTGCAGCAGCGCAAGGAGCTCGACGAAGACATAAAATACGAGTTTCATGCGCTGATCGGACGTTTGTTTAATTGGTCCTAGTTCATAGATAACAAATCAAAAATTGCAATAAATTCACATAGACGAATCCAAGTGTTTAGACGGGCTGGCAGCTCTGGCGTCCCTTGATGCCGCTCTTGATGAAGCCCGGCTTGCAGATGCAAAAGTTGGGCGCACTGCAGTAGCCGTTGGGGCAGCCCTGCGGGCAGTGCGGCTGGCAGAGGTTGCGCTGATGCTCATCCAGGACATAGCCTGGCTTGCATTCACATTTATTCTGCCCGATGCAGACGCCGTTCAGGCAGGGCAACTCGCAGTGGGGCACGCACTGTGCACTCTTACGCTCCCAATCATAGCCCGGAGCACATTCACACGTGTTGGGCGCGATGCAGCGGCCGTTCTTGCAGGGTCTGTTCCAGGGAAGGACGAAAGGACGAACACTTATAGTCAATAAAGTTTCGCTGTGACTGTGACTGTAGCTGTGACTGTGACTGTGACTGTGATTGTGACTGTGACTGTGACTATGATTGTGACTATGACTGTGACTGTGACTGTGACTCTAACTGTGATTGTGACTATGATTGTGACTTTGATTGTGACTGGGACTATGACTATGACTGTGACTGTGACTGTGACTTTGACTTTGACTGTGACGGTGACTGTGATTGTGACTCTAACTGTGATTGTGATTGTGAATGTGACTGTGAGTGTGACTGTGACTGTGACTGTGACTTTGACTGTGACGGTGACTGTGATTGTGACTCTAACTGTGATTGTGATTGTGATTGTGACTGTGACTGTGATTGTGACTGTGATTGTAACTGTGACTGTGGCTGTGACTGTGACTCTGACTGTGGCTGTGGCTGTGACTATGACTGTGACTGTGACGACGATCCTTAATATTAAGATAAATATATTAATACGTACTGGTCACAGATGGGTTCGCATCGTTCCTCCACATTCTGGTAGCCCACATGGCAGCTGCACTGTCCTGGCCTGATGCACTGTCCGTTCTCGCAGTGATCACAGACGGGGGCGCAGCTGCCGTCAGCAGCACGGCGATAGCCCTGGAGGCAATCGCATTTGTTGGGCGCCACACAGCGTCCGTTGGCGCAGCCAGGGTTGCACTCCGGCTGGCAGTACTTGCGGCTAACCGGATCCAGTTTGTAGCCCTCGCGGCAACGGCACTCGTTCTGCTCATCGCACACGCCATTGCCACAGCCCAGCGGGCAGGTGGAGATGCATTTGCCCTCGTCCGTCCTCACATGGCCCGGCATGCAAACGCACGTATTGGGCGCAGTGCAAATGCCATTGGGGCAGTCGTCCAGGCAGATGGGCTCGCAGCGCTTATAGATGTGGGGATTGCGCTCGTAGCCCTCGCAGCAAACCTGAATCTGACTCAGATCCGGGGAGGTGCCATTGCCAACATACTTTTCCCGCGAGCCGTGCAACAAGGAAGCGGTGCTGAAAGGAATGGAAATAGATATTAATATAGGAGGCGGTTTTTTTATCTATATATATTTTTGGTTAGATTTGAAATGCTTTAGGTTAGCCCATGCAAACTAAGCACTCAACCCTCTTCACTATAGATCTAATGATAAAAAAAAAAAAAAAAAATAAACTCAACATGTTCATTATTAAAACATCAATATACATATACTATAAAATAAATTAAGTATATATAAATATATAAAATAAATAAAATGTATAAAATACAAATAAATATGAAACGCCGCAATAGAATCAGCAGACAAATTCAATTTATGAAAATCTAATAGAAGAGCACACATTTAAAGCTGATCAAACAAGAATACGAAGCCAGGAAATTACAACTATAATAGTAAATAAATAATAAATAATAAATAATAAATAATAAATAATAAATAATAAAACATAAATAATAAATAATAAATAATAAAAAATAAATAATAAATTTCTTATCCGACTCATTAACACTTTATTACCACATTATATCCTTATATATCTAAGATCAAGTTCAAATAACTTTCTGAGAACAGATAATGATAGGTGATGAACAGAAACTTTTTCATATTAGTCACAAATAATTTAGATCTGTCTATAGAGATTTTGCACATTAAACTCCATGAAGGAGTATACTAAATCACACATACATATATAGCATATATATCGCCTAGAATATTTAGTTTTCGTTCACTTTCTTCATAGCCTGTAAAAGTCTTCTATGAAACTCTATCTCCTTTTAAAAAACCTCCAATTCTAATTTATGTTCATTTTTAACAATAATTATGTATAAATAAATATGTATATTTATATATATATATATATATATATTCTTAAATATATACATTTATATTGTTTTCCCCGTAGTCAAGGTCTCTGCGCTTGTTTTTCTTTAAATATCACATAAACAAATATATATGTATGTCAGCTAGCTAAGCATTCAAATTCTATATCAAATGAAATTTCAAATCGCATTTCATTATCAGGCAAGTCAAGAGGATGTCGAGGTTGTTAGTTCAATCCGCTCTGCCTATGTGTAGCTGCCCCATTTTCAATTACTCGAAACTGCGCGATAATTATTTTGAGCTTATGCAAGGGAATATTACGAATAGCACTAAAGAGTTCCCTAAGGGAGACTAAGGCGTATGAATATATTCATATTAATTATGATATCAATAATTAATTATTAGTATATATTAGAATATAGTATGAATATATTAATATTAATTATGATATCAATAATTAATTATTACTATATATTAGATACGATTACCAACAATATATCAATATTTATTTGTATATAATTTGCATTCTTTTCTCATTCTATTTCTCTTCCATTTCAGATTATCCTCCAACTACTACTATAAATACTATACTAATTACAGTAGTTATTTTCGTATATCAATTATAATATTTATGATATTTTCAGCTTTTGCCTTCACTCTATCTTTCTGGCTAACCCCATCTATAGACTTACGGCACTTCCTTGTAGCAGATGCCGCTGGCCATGGCCGAGCGGGTCTTGTTGATGAACAGCGCCGTCTCATCCAGCACCTGCGACGGGCGATGCACCTGATTGAACGCCTGAACATAATGTCCTGATGCGCCCTGATAGGTCTCGGCGGGCACAAAGTTGGCGTAGTTGCCATAGCTGCTATATTGGTTCTGGGTCTGGGTCTGGGTCTGGAACTGGGTTTGATTGTACTCGCTGCTGGCATTGCTGGACAGCTGCAGATTGCCAGCGACCTGTACAGGTTGACGGGTCTTGATGCCCGCCGTCTTGTATTGGGCTTGGCCAACGCCGCAAAGCGAGAGCAGCAGCAGCACGGAGGCAGCAGCAGCAGCAGCTGGGCTGAAATACCGCCAAGATGAGCTCATTTTCGGTGACGTCACTCGCTGAATGTCAAACTGTAGTAGATATAGCTGGGGGGCACTGCACACACACGTCCGTTCTCGACAGCTGCTGCACTTTGACTAATCGCTAGGCGAAAACTTTTCAAACTCAATTTCGAATGCCTCGCAAATCGCCTCCAGCCGGCAAACTTTGCTCCCCCTTCCAGACTTCCCGAATTAATCAGCAATGCGCCTATCAATAGCCTCGCCGACGGCAACTCTCACGTCTGTTTTTGTTATTGCTTGTTTATTTATATTGGAGAGATTCGCGGCTCAGCTTCTATTTGCTTACTTGATTTACTTATTAATATACATATATACATATTCGGTAGGTAGTTCCGAGAAATCAATCACTGATCTCAGCAAATGAGGCAATCAATGAGCAAAGCAGAGCGAGTGTTACCAACTGCGTAATACACTGGGAATAGTTCGCTCAGCTTGTGATTATAATTCAGGCTTTTATTAGACTATTATCCCTAAAAGCTATAGCTGTCAAACTGTAATGACTTAATCATGCATACATACATATCTATAAACATGCTCGGCAGAGGGCGTTAAAATTAGAATAAACCATTTATTATACTCATTTACATGTATGCGTGTGTGTGCAAGTAGATTGCAATTATCACGCCCTCTTGTGGCCAACCATCACAACACATTATCCGAGCTGAGTTTATTTGAGCATATGCACATACATACATATATATACAAGTATATGAATATTCACATTCACACAGCCACACAAAAGAGAAAAACCATTTACATACATATGTATACAAATGTGCATGTATATATGTATATATATATATTTTAGATCTTCCAGTAGACACCATAAATTGTTATAGTTATTATTACTATTATTTAAAATACAAGCAAAGATTTAATGTGCTAATTTAAAATTTAATTAGGCGATTCAAATTAATTTAATGCAAATAGAATTTATTTTTCTATATTATGTGGTTAACTACCATATTAAGTCTTTTACTGCAGAAGAAGGGGAATATCAATAAGACGAAAAGCTTAAAAGCTTATGTTAAGTTTGTTTGGTGGATTGAGTGAGTATGGTGGATAATTAACTTGTCTGTTGACCTTCGATGTATGGTAGAGGTGACTGAATGTAATAATGCAGCACAACAGCGGACAATGAAAGAATGAGAGGATAAAAGGTAAGGTAAAAATGGGGACAAAGGCCCGAAAAATGTGTGAAATTATTATTTTGCAATGTAAAAAAACTGATTGCTTTATAATTTAAAAAAATACCTCTCAAATATGTAAATACTGAACAGAATAATAAATAATTTCACTAGCTGCAGCACATTTATTATAATCTATGCATATTTATATATTTCTTAATGTTTAATCTACTCACATTTCACTTTCTGCCTGCTTTTCATATTATTTTAATCTATGTGAATACATTGCAGTCTTTATGTAAATTAGTATGCATACAATTTTTCAAGTATTACAAATGTTCACCATGAAGCCGATTGCACTTGATTTCGCACACGCGACATAAACGACCTTTTAATACGGCAGACGCGCACAGACTAAATCATCGCATAATTTCTGTCCCCTCTCCTCATATCCAATAGCAGCACTAATACATGCACATCTAAAATAATTCCCACGCTCACACCACTCGCACCTCACCTCGACGCTCTCAGCGGATAAGTGCCGCTGGTGTGAGTGAAGTGAGCTATTAGAATAAGCTCTGTCACTCTTACTCTCTCGTGGAAGTAATTGCAGTCAGGCAGTGCAAGCAAAGGGAGTCGCGAATAAATGAGTTATTTGTCCTCTCTTTATTTCCCCTCCATTTCGTGTTCGTCTTAATCTTTTAAATAAAAGTAGCAAAGGCAGCCTGGCAGTGCAAGTAAAGGGAGTAGCGAATTAATGAATTATTTGTCATCTCTTCATTTCCCCAACATTTTTTTTTCTTTTCTTTCAAATAATATATGTATGTACATTCCATCGACTGGCATTTGACGCTGGAAATTAAAATTTCGATGAATACACAAATGAAATTTAATTTAATTATTAAAAATTTTATATATATTAGTTTCCTAGTATTTGTTCAGTTCTCTTCCCCTCATTTGCGACACTGCCCCTCCCTCTCCGAGTCTCTGGCATATCCTGGCCCACACTCGCAGTTGCCCGGCGAGACGCATACGCCGTTAGTGCACTCCGGATTGCAGATCGGCTCACAGTGCAGAGTGGCAGAGTTGGAAGTCTGACGTATGGCATAGCCTTTACAGCAATGCGAAATCTGACGTTGTCTGAGCTCTGGATCCAAGGTTTTAACGCTGCAAAATATATATGTAACACATATAAATGATCTTAAGATCTATTAATATTATTATTGTCTGTCTATAAGTACTATACGGTTTTGTAGCAGATGCCCGGCTCACGATTCGCTATCATCTCACGCTCCCAGCTCTGATAGTCGTTGAGGGACTGTTTCCAAAATTGCCCATGTGCGTAAGCAAGACAGATAATCAGCAGGCCAATAATAATGTTATGCGAGCGCATTTTCCCCTCTCTCTTTGGTCCTCTTCTTCTCTCTCTCGCGCTCTCTTTGCAGTACAGTTATGGTGGGCTTAAAGGTAGGCGAGCAACTGAGCTGCGTTCGTGCTGAGAGCTGTTTTTATAGAAAGCTTAAGAACGGCGCATTGCGCATGTGTGTGTGTGTGTGTGTGTGTGCTTAAAATAGATGAACTTATGCAGAGGCGTAGCAGCATGTGGGGAGAAGGAGTGATGATGGTGAGTATGTTGTGAGCCCCTCTACTGCCACGCCTCTGTCGCACTGATAAGCGCACTCGCAGCGCGCATTTCTTTGTGCTTGACATCGCCGTATAAAATAGAAATATATTTGTTTTTTTCAGATAGTATGTATTATTTTAGTATATATGTAATATTATATATGGCTAGGCAGCTAGTCCCACCATCGGTTGGCCTCCAGCATGCCCGGGGAGCCCAGTATAAAGTGCCTGCCCAGCAGCAGCTGGAACTCGTGCATCAGCGACGCATTCACGCGCAGCGGATTGATGGAGGCGTAGGTGGTCACCGTGTCCGGCGACATGCACTTGTCTATGAAGCGCGTCTTGCCCTCCAGGCAGCGGCAGTGACCTTCCGCATTGCAATACCCATTCTCGCAGCGCTGATAGCTCTCCTCGGGGCCCGCCACCACCGCGCAGCCGCACACATTTGGCGCTATGCAGCGGCCGTAGAAGCCGCAGCCCCGCTCGCACACTGCGTCGCATCTCTCGCGGTTCCGCACGTAGCCGTTGAAGCAGCGGCAATTGCCCGGCGAGACGCAGACCCCGTTGCGGCACTCGTCCCCACAGTCCGGCAGGCAGCTGGTCGTGTTCTGATCGTAACGGTATCCGTTCTGGCACACGCACGTCGTCTGATTCGCACAGAAGCCGTTCTCACAGCGCCTAAGGGGGGAGAGAGAGACAAAGAGAGAGAGAGAGTGAGTGAAAGACTTCTAGGGAGAGAGCGAACGTTAGATGATGGGAACTAGAGATGAGACATATACAAACTTGAAGAAGTATACCTAAAATATATTATTTATTAAAAGAAAACAAGTAAGAAAACTCTAGTCGGGCGTGACCGACTAGGGGATACCCTGAGCCCCGTCGAATCTGTGTTTTTCATAGAATTTGGGGGAATTTGGGGCCGGTATCCAAAATATAACAAAATTCAAAATTGCATAAAATAAATGTAAAGCTAAATATAAAATTTGGTGTCTCTAGCTTAAAAAATGGGCGAGATATAATTTTTTAACTGAATTTCGATTTTGTTTTGAATCGATAACAATTAATTGGGGATAGTTATCGATTTTTTAAAACAAACCTGATCTGCGCGTGCTATACACGGACCTACAAACAAAATTTCAAGTCTCTAGCTCTTATAGAAGCGGAAATCGGCGCGTTCAAACATACGGACGGACGGACAGAAGGACAGGGCCAAATCGATTTCTCTTATCGTCCTGATCAAGAATATATATACTTTATGGGGTCTGCCACGCATCCTTCTGCCTGTTACATACAGTCAACATAAACAGTATACCCTGATTTCCCATTTTCAATGGGCTCAGGGTATAATGAAGCATATTTGATATCGAACAATTAATATAGTGATATAATACTTAATGTAATATAAGTAAGGTATATATTTACATAGATATGGTTTAGTATATGCTTGTCCATTGAAAGCTCTCTTTGGGTTACCCTATTAAGATAGATGTTATAAGTATATGAAATTGATGATATAGATATGTTATATCTATAGTATATCTATCTCATCAAATCCAAACATAAGGGATACTAATATTAATGCCTATAATTTTTACTTATTTATTATTAGTTAGTTAGTATTATCTTATTAACTTCGATCTCCTCCCTTTAATACTCACATATAGCAATTGATTTCGCAGGAGCTGCGATTCATGCGCTTCTGGTAGCCCGGGAAGCACTCACATTGATTGGGCGCCACGCAGTGGCCGTAGCCGCAGTCGGGTATGCACATGGGCTGGCAGCCCAGGGCGTTCGATTCACGTAGGCCGCGGGCATAGCCCTCGGCGCAGACGCACTTGCCCGGCTCCAGGCAGAGCTCGTTGTGGCCGCAGGTGGTGTTGCACTGCGGCTGGCAGAAGCGCTTCGAGCCGTCCAGCTCGAAGCCCCGCTCGCAGCGACAGGTGCCGTTCAGGTAGCACTGGCCGTGCGGACAGCCCAGCGGGCAGGTGGGCACGCACTCGTTGCGGTAGTTCAGCACGAAGTCCGAGAAGCACTGGCACCTCCCGCCCGGCAAGCAGAAGCCGTTCTCCTTGCAGCGCTCGCCGCAGTCCGGAACGCACCTCGACCAGTCGTACTCGTAGCGCCGCCAGCCCTTGCAGCAGACCTCGATGACGTTGAAGTACGGATTGGTCGAGCTGTTGCCGACGATCTTCAGCTCCTTATCGTACTGGAAGAAAACAGCTCTGAAACGATATTTACAAAAAGTGTATAAAAATTGATTTAAAAATGAACTTAATATTCATTGAAAATTAATATTGAATATTTCAAAATATACTTAATATTATTTAACATTTATTAAAAATTATTGTTGAAATTATGGAGTTTAATAAAGGAAAAATGTATGGAAATATAATATAAAATGTATTTAATATTTATTTAAAATTAATATTGAATGTGTAAAAATATAATTAATATTATTTAACATTTATTAAGTTATTGTTAAATTTATGGAATTTAATAAATTAAATGATTGTTGAAATTTAATAAAATTTAATTAATTAACTTAAATAATATTTGAAAACTCTGAATATTAAAAAAAAAATATTTTATTGTCATCTTAAATAAAAAATGAAATAAAATAAAATATATATATTTCAAATGTAAAAACAATTTAATTTGAATTATACAAAATAAACGCTTGAATTTCAAAGTAAATAATAAAACAAAATTGCGTAAAAAATATTTAAAAATAAAAAAATAGATTGCATATTTTGTGGAAACGGATTCATTTGAAACAGAAATATGTTTTACATAAATAAAATAAATGCTGATAAAAAAAAACTACACAATTTAACATACTTAAAAATATTTAAATAATTTAAAAAATATTTAAAACCAAATAACCTTATGCATATTAATATGGTATTTTTTTTTTTTTCAATAAACTTAAATTCTAAGCAATTTATAATTGACTTGAAGCTTTGCTGATGATGCTGAATAAAAATTAGAAAAAGTTGATTAAATAATTTAATAAATATGGATAAAATATTAACTGGCTATCAACAAGTTGCGCCTGATTGCAACATTCTTCCTAACTTTGATAGGTTCTACATGGAATTTTTCATCAGCTGAAACTCAAACTCAGACTGAAATCGTTAGCTTAGCTAAGAAATATTTCACAACATAATGCTCGCTCGACTTTAATCTTGGGGGCTGTACTTACGGCACTTCCCGGTAACATTTATCTGGATAAATGCCGCGCTGGGGCAGCGACAGGCCCTGCGGTATGATGTAGGGCTTGCGCGTCGACGTGGTCGATGAGTAGCGGCGCTGCTGGAGCTGCTGCTCGCGCTGCTGCTTCAGCAACTGCTGCTGCTGGTGCAGGCGCAGCTGCTCGTCGAGCAGTTGCTGCTGCAGCTGCTGCTCGTGCAGCTGCAGCTCGATCGCCTGCAGCACGCAAATGTAGACCAAGAGCAGGCATGCCTGCAGGGCGACGGTGCGCAGCAGCCTGTGCGAAGCCATTGCCTCGTTTCCTAGTTTCCTCTCCTGTTTCCTGATTTCCTCGCTACGATGCTGAGCTGTGCCTGCTGCGGCGACTCAGCTGCGTTCAAGTCTCAATTGTTTACTGTGCGGCAGCGACGGCAACATAAACAGCAGCAGCGGCGGCAGCAGCAGCAATTGGAGAAACGGGTCAGCGTTTAATCTCAGCTGCGAGGGAAGCGGCGATAAGCGAACGGGCGCTCAATTAAAAATATTAGCAAGAGACTGCGCAGCGTTTAAATTAAGAGTACTTCAGCGAGCCATAAACAACTAAATAACAAATAGAGAAAGAGGACAGAGGAGGGGGGAAAGGGACAGAGAGACCAAGTGAGAGAGAGAGAGAGACAGAGGGAGAGATAGCGGAAAATACAGGGAAGGAGACCTTGGGAGACATGAAGAGGGAAAAGGAGAGACAGAGAGAGAGAGAGAGAGAGAGAGAGGGAGGGAGAGAGCGAGAGAGAGAGAGAGAGAGAGAGAAAGAGAGAGAGAGAGAGAGAGTGAGAGAGAGAAGAAGAAGAAGATGAAGCAGAAAGAAAGAGTGATAGAGGCAGACATAGAAATAGAGTGACAGAGAGCGAGAAACATAAGGACAAATAAAGAGATAGATAGGGGGAGCAGGAGGTAGAGAGAGTGCGAGAAAGTAAGCAAAAATGGAGAAAAAACAACTAAAGAAAGAAACAGAGGGAGAGACACCGAGAGAAAAAAAATAACAAGCAGTGGGAATGGGAGAAAGAGAAGCTGGAAGATAGAGAGAGATATATGGATATATAAGAGTTTGATGGACAACGTTGCGTATACGTAACATGAAAGTTGACATATAGCGAAACAAAGTCGAAATACTGACATTATTATTATTTAAATTATGAGAAAAGTGTTACACAATAATTTTTAAAATATTAAGCGGAGATGAGAACTACAGAATTATATATAAATATATAACATATAACATAAATATCATAACATTTTTATGTAGATATAACACCAAACTCCATCAATCAGCGAATTATAATACTCTTCCAATTTATATAAATTATTTCTTAGCTTTATTTATTTTTTACTAAAAAAAAATATATATATATATATATATATATATATATATATATATAAATTATAATAAAAATTTAAGACTTAGTATAGTCATTTAATAAACAAATTTATTAATATAAAAAATTCTCAATTTAGGAATAATTCCTATAATTAAAGTTTTGCTCTAAAATAATTGCTTCGAAATGAAAGGTGAAAATCTACCAGAAGTCTTTAAGCTTCGACTCCAGTTTTCAGATAAATAAAAATATGTACAAAAAATACAACACATATCAAAGCTAATATACCCATTTGTACTTCTATTTTCGAGACACTCTAAAATCAATATTCAGCTAGATCGAAACAGATCAGAGCAAGCCCCACTTGATGAGCGAATGGACGAATAGAGCTTTTCTAGAACACAAATTTCACAAGCTCAGCGGAGAGCTAGATTCGAAGTGATATTGAGAGCTTGTCCGAAAAGAAGGAACAACAACAAAAGCGAACCCAACTGATAAGCCGCCGCCGTGATTTATTGGGGCAGTAGCACGCGAGCGAAACTTGAGAACTTAGTTGGGATTTAGCAAGTGGATTGCAAACAACGGAAACCAAAACAAAGAGTAAACAGAAGTGGCCACAATGCATACACTCGGGCATGCCCAGCGGGCCTGGATGCTGGTGCTCGGCCTCTGCCTGGCCGGCACTGGGGCCAGCTACTCGGAATACGATGCGCCCACGCGCTACGACAATAGGCGCGCCGGCGGTGGCCGCTACGGCAGCAGGCAACAGGCGGCGGCGGCACAGACGCTCTATCCGCGCCCTGGTGGCGGCGCCCTCGGCTTTGACCCTGGCGAGACGCCAGCCCAGCAACAGCTGCCGCGTAGGCGGGAATATCTGCTGCGCGTCCACGAGGGCGTCTCGAGTCGCGACAGCCACAAGTGTCGCATCTGGGTGCCGTAAGTACAGTGAGAGCTCAGCTCAAGCGAACCTAATTTTGGTTTTTTATTAGTTTAAAATGTATAGGGTAAATAGGTGTATGGCTTGTAAATATATTGAGGTACCAAAACATTCAACTAGGAGCTATTCTCTGAGCAAGGCACAACCGATTGGCATCATTCTTTTGCTTATAGCCTTCTATCTATCTAACTATAGGGTTTTTGCAGGGTATCAAAGCGAAAGGTAAACCCTGATACCTCAGCTATCTGAAAAAAGTCTGTGTATATTGTATAATTAGCTACATATCAAGCTCTATGTCTCTAGCTCTTAAAGTTCTCGAGTTCAGCCTAAAAAAAACAAGATACCTCAACTTTAATGTGCGCTATCTTGGTGGATATCCTAGACTATCCTAGACTGTGTGTACTATTTCAGAGCTACATATCAAATTTGATGTCATTAGGTCTCAAAGTTCTCGAGTTATGAGTTAAATATTAAGATATCAATATAAGAAAATTCGCTTAATTTACGTATACTTAATAAGAAACTGTATATAAATTTTGATAACATAATAATAGCCATAGCTGAGTCAATTTTTTATATAAATTAAAAAGTTTTTAGTGGATAATAATAAAATTAATAAATATAATAAATTTTAGATAAAGTAATAATAGTAAATTAAGCAATGAATAATAATAATATATATTAAATTAATAATATAATAATAAATAATAAATAAAATAATAAATAATAATAATAATAAATAAAATAATAATAATAAAATAATAATAATAATAATAATAAAATAATAATATAATATAATAATAATATATAAAGAAAAATATAAATATAGGTAGACAGAATAAAAATAACCAGCTTATATCCACCAAAGTGAATCAAAATTAAATATTCTACGCATATATATACAATTTCTAATAGATTCTTAATACATAATCCTAGAAATAGTCCAGATATTTAAGGTCAATTTTAACGAATGCTTAATGTACCTCACTTAACTCCGCAGCGCTGAAGCCGTGTCCAAGTACCCGCTGGCCAGCCTCATCCAAACGGATGTGGCCAACAAGCTCACCTCGATCGAGGTCTGCTGTACGGGCTACACGCCCACCCGGCTGATGGGCGTGACCGTCTGTCGGCCCATCTGCAGCTGCCAGAACGGCGGCTGCCGCGTGCCGGGCGAGTGCGACTGCTACGAGGGCTTCGTGCGCAACGACAACGGCGACTGCGTCTTCGCCTGCCCCATCGGCTGCCAGAACGGGCGCTGCTACCTGGACGGCAGCTGCCAGTGCGACACGGGCTACATGCTGGACGAGACGCGTCGCTTCTGCCGGCCCATCTGCAGCAGCGGCTGCGGCAGCAATCCGCGCCACAACTGCACCGAGCCGGAGGTCTGCAGCTGCGCCAAGGGCTACCAGCTGACCAACGAGGGCTGCCAGCCCGTCTGCGACCCGGACTGCGGCATCGGCGGCATCTGCCGCGACAACAACGAGTGCGACTGCGGACCGGGCTATACGCTCAAGGACGGCGTCTGTCAGAGCGATTGCTATCAGTGAGTATGATCGATGTTGTGGAATGGGAATGCCCATCATCCGCATTATAGTGTTTAAGAGTGTGTATATAGATCTCGAGTGGATAAAGTGCACTGAAATGGATAAAGATTTGGATTTAGCCAAGCTTAGACCTTTATGAAGTGAACTTTATATATTTTGAGTAATATTTTTGAGTCTAACTCGACTTATTATATTTAAGACTACGTTATTGCTTGAATAGAATCTAGCTTATAATAGTTTTCGAGTTACGGTCGGACGGACGGACGGTCGGAAGGACGGACGGTCGGAAGGACAGACGGAAGGACGGACGGTCGGAAGGACGGACGGTCGGAAGGACGGACGGAAGGACGGACGGTCGGAAGGACGGACGGTCGGAAGGACGGACGGACGGAGGGACCGTCGCACGGAGGGACGGACAGAGAGAGGGACGGACGGACGGAGGGATGGTGGGACGGACGGAGGGAGGGATAGGGATATAATGTAAAGATTGAAAGCTTATGTCTTTGTTATCTATATTAGTAATATTCCAACTATTCAAGGACCAGTACTTAAAAATATGTTTTAGGTGCACATTAAATTTCTTTATACTTCCATAGAATTATACAATAAATACATTCAGCTTACCCCATTATAGGGCTTAAAATGTAGAACTAGAAAATAAGAAGTTTATATAACACAAATATATATTATAGTCCCATATTATATCCACATCTCAACTGAATGTCTTTTCACCTCCACAGAAAGTGCTATAATGGCGTCTGCGTGAGCCGCAATCGCTGCATCTGTGACCCCGGCTTCAGCTACCACGAGCAGTCGACGATGTGTGTGCCCGTCTGAGGTCCAGCTGGACAACTGTTCGAACTCACTTGCTTTATTCATAATAATAAATGAGATATTTTTTAAAGTACAACATATAGTTCTCTAACAACCAGAGGAAAACAGTTTAATTATATATATTATTTATGGTTACAAATATGCATGTGGCTATCCGTCATAGTGGACATAGCTGTAGTCCTCTTGCTCTTTGATGGCCCGTTCACGTCGCTGCTTGAGGTAGCAGTGTGTGGCTACGATGCTGAGCAGCAGGATGGCGAGGCTGCCCACGGACCAAGCCGCAATCACGGGCCATCGGGCTGCGCCGGCTGTTGCCTGTCGCGAGTTGGAAGCCGCTTCGCCCGGACCCTGCTCGGTCGGCTGATCAGTGCTCCGGGCAACGGCCACTTGGCAGACCAGCTGCTGCTCGCGCTCCTCGTCCCGGCACCACAGCCGATTCCTCGCTAGGTCGCACATGCACAGTCTGAGATCCAGGCACGGCTGGTCAAAGGCATCCTGGCAAATGTTGATGCACTTGATCGCAGCTTCTTCCACTTTCGTCCTTTCGCGCCAACAGCTGCAGTTGCACCACTCCTGCACCTTCAGCTCATCCAATTGGCGCTCCGTGGTTGTGGTTGTCCCCTCCTGCCGCAACTGGCAGCCATCAGCAGTTCGCTCGTAGCCAGCATGACAGCGACACTCCTCGGGCGCCACACACTCGCCGTGGCTGCAGTCGCCGCTGCAGCTGGGCCGGCAGCTGGTGGCATTGAGTCCGTCTGCGGGCACATAGCCCGCCCGGCAGGCGCACTCTTCGGGCGCCACACAGCTGCCGTTGACGCAGCCCGCCGTGCAGCTGGGCCGGCACAGGTGCGGCAGCTCCCGCGACGTCGGCTCGTAGCCCAAGAAGCACAGGCAGAACTGCGGCGCCATGCACAGACCCTGCTCGCAGGCCGGCTCACAGACGGGCTCGCACATCTCCTGCGAGTCGGCGACGAGGCGATAACCGGGCTCGCATTCGCAGCGGTTGGGGCCGATGCACGTGCCGTAGATGCAGTCGGGGCTGCACTGCGGCTCGCAGGTCTGGTTGGGGCCCATCAGGTAGCCCGCATTGCAGGCGCACTTATCCGGCGAGAAGCAGTAGCCGTTCGGGCACTCCTGCCGGCACTTGGGCTGGCACGCCTGCCCCTCCAGCGACAGCTCATAGCCGGGGTAACACTCGCACTGCTCGGGTGCCACGCAGCGGGCATAGTTCACACAGCTCTCCGGACAGTGGGCCTCGCACAGAGTACGATTCTCGCTCAGGACGTAGCCCGACGTGCAGACGCAGACGTTCGGCAACAGGCAATAGCCGTGATCCGGACATCCTTGACTGCAGATCGCCTCACAGCCGCCATCGTCGGAGAGCTTGTAGCCCTCGTTGCACACACATTCATCCGGCTTTGCACAGCTGCTGCTCAGCGGACATCCTTGACCACAGATCGGTTGACAACTGCCATCGTCGGACTTCCCATATCCCTCATCGCACACACACTTGTCCGGCTCCCCGCAGTGGCTGTGCTCCGGACATCCTTGACTACAGATCGGTTGACAACTGCCATCGTCAGACTTCCCATATCCCTCGTCGCACACACACTTGTCCGGCTCCCCGCAATGGCTGTGCTCCGGACATCCTTGACTACAGATCGGTTGACAACTGCCATCGTCGGACTTCCCATATCCCTCATCGCACACACACTTGTCCGGCTCCCCGCAGTGGCTGTGCTCCGGACATCCTTGACTACAGATCGGTTGACAACTGCCATCGTCAGACTTCCCATATCCCTCGTCGCACACACACTTGTCCGGCTCCCCGCAATGGCTGTGCTCCGGACAACCTCCACTGCAGACGGGCATACACGAATCGGAGCCTGAGCTTCTGCTGTAGCCGCTGTCGCAGGCGCATTTGCCCGGCGCCGGGCAGTGGCTGTTCACGCCGCAGCCAAAGCACAACGGAGCGCAGTTGTCACCGAAATATCCGTCATTGCAGCTGCACTGATTGGGCGCGCTGCAGTGTCTATTGTCGCCGCAGCCTCCACTACAGATGGGCTGGCAATCGAACGCAGATCCTTGATAGCCATCACAGCAATAATATTCCGTTTCGAACTTGTGAGCGATCTGTGGGGTGATCATAATACAAATAGTCATCAATCAAATTGCTGTGGAAGCAAGTGCCAGAGATGATAATGAGAATGATGATGATAGCAATAAAATATCCTGATTAAAAATAAAAGCGAACGAAATCTGGGGTTTTTTCATCAGGAAATGACTTAGTATTTCCGTCAGCTAAAAGAGAGATAAGTATTTCCTTTAGACACAAATACTCGAGTTTGTTGACGCACTTTCAATTTGTATTATATTAACTGTTTCCATCCACTTTGAAATGGTTTCCTGATCTCACCTCCGGCACGTATTGCGTCTCAATGCGTGATTTGGTTTTCCATATGAAGAACACTCGCTTTCTATACGTTATGGTACGCTCTCTGGGCACCATTTTAGTGAACGTGATCATCTTGGGGCGATTGCATACTCTGCCATCATACGTGTGACAGCAGCCTACCAGGATCATCAACAGACACACCAGTAAATAGAGACTCTGCATTCTCAAGCTATTTGCAAAGAACCTCGCGCTAGCAAACAGCAAGTGCAACTGATCAGCGACAGAGAGACCCGAAAGCGGACTCGAGTTCGGATAAAAGTATCAGCTATTTAAATACATCCGTTCATTTTGTTAGTCATTTCAAAAATAGTATACATTAAGTTATATTCATGCAATGTGGATGTATGGGTAAAGATATTAGTATATATATAATATTTTAAATATATATTTTTATTAAGGGCCTTTTAATGATGCCCTACTTTTTGCTAAATAAGCTTAAAAAAGAATATAAATAAATACATGTAGATCACATTTTAAACTGCAAAAAAAAAATATATATATATAATTTATATATAAATATTTTTTAATATTCATGTATGTATATGTATATATTTTTTTATTTAGTTAAAAATGTAATCTACATATATTTTTTTTTCTGAGTATATCGTTCAATGTTCAATCTTGTATATTTATATTTTATTTATTATTATTATGTTATTTATTATTATTTATTTTATATTTTTACTATATATTTATATTTTATTTATTATAATTATGTTATTTATTATTATTTATTTTATATTTTTACTATATATTTATATTTTATTTATTATAATTATGTTATTTATTATTATTTATTTATTATTATATAGAATATATATATTTTTTTATAATTACCACAGGAAATGTTCGGGATTCAAAGTGGACTCTCCACATATCTGGCCCCCTTACAAGGCGACGTTCTTGCTTAGTATATGAAATTTTTTTTAACCTAGAGCAGATCGTTGAAACACTGAAAACTCCCCTCACAATGGTTACATCGTAAAAAATCATTAGCGAAATCAGCCAGAAGTGGTAAAAGCTTTGCATTTTTCAAGAAAATTGTCGATTTATGTGCGACTTGTTGTACGATTCGGCAACGCGTTTCAAACACAACTGAGATTAGTTAGTCAATTTTGCCTCAGCTTTGTTCGTAACATCCGTCCTGTATATGATAAAAAAAAATGTGTTTTTGTTTACACTATATAAAATAAATAATAAAGATTTACACTATAATTTTTTAAAACAAGCTTTTAGGAATAACTTAATATTTTTAAATAACTATACTTATTTTATCTTTAGCGAGTTGTCTAAGTAGTTTAGTAGAAATAAATAAAAGGAAGAGAGAGAGAGGGAGAGATAAGAAGAGAGAGAGACTGAATAAACGAATGAAAAAACTGAAGCTTACTCAGCCTTTGCTTATATAAAGTTCAACCTTGAACCACATCTTAGCTCTATCTAAGTGAACTAAAACGGGAAGTATATCTGCTTCTAGGCAATCTGAATATAAGTAGTCTGTAACATATAAAATAAATATGTATTAGACATTGATTAAAAGCTCATTTATCTTATGGTATTTACTATATTTACTTTCTTATCAGTTAGTCAATGAAATAGTCAATCAAAGCTTAGTTAGTTAATGAATCAGTAAAGTAGTAAGTATTTAGTTATCCAATCAGTCGTTTAAAGATGATTAATCAGTTAATCAGTTTTCTCAGTCAATCAATCAAAGTCAATCGAGCGCTTGTTTCATAATTAAGTCAGTCTCTCAATCAAACAAATTTTTAACTTAACTTAAATAACGTAAATATATTCAAGTCAATCAATCACTCAACAATATCTGAACTCATCAATCAGATTCAATGTCTTATGATTAATATATAATATTTATTTTTTTATATGATTAATTATTTATATTTATTTATTTATTTATATTTATATATCTATATTTATGTATATTTATTTATAGTATAATTTATAATAAATTAATTTAAAATATAATATCATAATTGTTATAAGCAAAAAAGATGAAAATGTTTTTAATTATTATTTAAATTATTTCAAAATATATTAGATTAGGTTAGGTTAGGTTTAGGTTTGTCATAGATGGAATATGCTGTAAACCGCATAAATATATTTTGTATTACTCTTTGAGGTTTCACTTTTGTATGCGTCACAAAGGATTGCCATGAAAATAAAATAGATTATTTATATTTTTATTCTCTCTCGTTTTATTGGATCATTGTGCGTAGCCGGAGTTGTCGATGCCCTCCACCCTTGTATCGAATGAGTCTAGGTCAAGATCCATGGCCGGATTAGTAGTGCCAGAGTGCGTGGCAAACGAGGGCTCCTTGCGGCGCCTCTTGACGGCAAAGATGATGCAGGAGCCGAGACTGACGGCGACTAAAACGACTCCAATCGATATGATGCCGATGGTAATCGTGGCCCTCAGGCTCGAGCAGTGACGGCTGTGCGCATCGCTCGACTCGTAGCCATCGATGCATTCGCACTGCTCCGGCTGGGCGCAGTAGCTATTCGCGCCGCACGGGCTGCTGCAGAGGGGCATGCAGCGATTGCCCACGCCCGTGTAGCCCGGCCGGCAGGCACACTGCCCGGGAGCTATGCAAATGCTGTGCGCCTCGCACTCTGGCGCACATATCGGCGCGCACCTGCCCACCGCATCCGCCGCATAGCCCGCCCGGCACTCACACCGCTCCGGCTGGCTGCAGTAGCTGTTGGCCGCACAGCCCGCCGCACAGCGCGGCTCACAGTCCGCACTCGCAGCACTCGTCCGCTCATAGCCGGGCAAGCAGTCGCATTGGCCTGGACTGAGGCATTGCGTGTTCCTGCCACACGCCACACAGACGGGCAGGCACCTCTTCCTCTCCAGCTCCGATCGCTGATAGCCTGTCTGGCATTCGCATTTGCCAGCCTCGCTGCAATAGCCATGTACTCCACAGTCTTCCTGGCAGCTGGGCTGGCAGACGCCTTGCTCATCTTTAAGATAGCCCTCGCTGCATTCACAGCGGCCTGGCTGGACGCAATGCGCATGCGCGCCACACTCCGGCTGACACTGGGCCTGACAGACGCCCAGCTCATCCTCCACGTAACCCTCATTGCACAGGCATAGCTCCGGTCGGGCGCAGTGGCTATTGAGGCGACACGACCTGGAGCACTGTGGCAGACATTCGCCCGTTTGATTTCCATAGCCCGGCTGACACTCGCATATTCCCGGAGCTGCACATTTCTCATTGATGCCGCACGCCTCGCCGCAGTTAGGCTGACAGGCGCCCAGCTCATCCTCCTGGTATGCCTCAAGGCATTCGCACACGTTCGGCTTGGCGCAGTATTTATGCTTGGCGCAGGGCTTCGAGCACTGCGGCCGGCAATCCAGGCCGAGCTCAGCCCGCTCGTAGCCCTCCTGGCACGCACACTGTCCCGGCTGCAGGCACTGCTCATTGGCCGCGCAGGCTGCACAGTGGGGCCTGCACAGCCCCAGGTCATCCTCGACGTAGCCCTCGATGCACTCGCACTGATTGGGCCGAGCGCAGTGCCTGAATCGTCCACACTTCACCTGGCAAACGGGCTCGCAGTTGGTGGCATTCAGCCTGGATCTCCGATAGCCGCTCAGGCAGCTGCATTCGCCTGGCTTGCGGCAGACGGTGTGGCTGCCACAATTCCCCTCGCACTGTGGCCTGCAAAGCGCACCATAATATCCAGCTCGGCACACACACGCGGGCTGCTCCTCGCCCACGCAGTCCGCATGGAGACTGCACCTGGGCTCACAGATGGGTTTGCATCTCTTCGAAGCCTCCACCTGTTGACATAGCTAGCTACAGCAAGTTCTGGAATAACTCTGTGCAACACTTCACCCAACTCATACCACAGTCACATGGAACTCTTCCAGCGGCTCTCGGTAGCGCTTCGCTCCGGTTGTGTCCAACAGCGTGTGACGCACTAGCATCTTCATCGTCTTGTTCGTGGCCACCAGCACAGGCAAACAGTGCGCAGCTGTCGTGGTGTCGCCCAAGGTAAATTCCAATTGGAACAGGAGCAGACATAGTGGAGCGAGTGCACGCCCCAATCCAACTCCAACACCAACTCCAACTCCAAACATGTTTATTTCACTTCCGATATTCGCTGCACTTTCGTTCGTTTGAAGTTCGATCAGTAACTGATTCGCAAGCTGTTGCTGCTATAACTTATATAGCTTTAGCTTTATAATGCCTAACCGCAAAAATCTTAGCGATTCCACACTTTATAAATAAATATTGGCAAAGATTAGCGACTGAATTTTGCTCTGCTTGACTCTTGAATGAGCAAAGGAACCAGCATAAATTGAAGTCTTGCCCAATCTCAGTTGAATTCGTATATAATGATTGGATTCACTGGAAAATTGTGTAATAATTAATTTTAAATATATATGTTCTAATTATAATCCTAATTATATTTATAGGAATGCAATTATTGAATAACTTTTGCCAAAGCTCAAGTCTAGCATTTATCATTATTGATTTCTTCAATATTTTTGTATTTTCGAAAATATATATCAAGTCCAAAGCGACAAGCAGACGAACATCCGCTCATCAAAAGTATAGACTCTATTAAGGTCCTGCCACGCCTAATTCAGCTTGTTAAATAGATTTTCACATCCAAATTTTACTACTATTTCGCATTTTTTCAGATCTTTTTGAAGGAAATCTAAACTTTCTTCCAATTGGAATTCAGATTAGTGGCTTATTTTTAGCAGGGAACTTGTATAAATATAATAAATAATATTATGAAACATATATTATAATTATATATATTATTATATATATTAATATATATAAATATCATAAATAATATTAGGAAACATATTATAATTATATATATTATTATGTATATTAAAATATATATTATAAAATATTTGTAACTTAAATAAAACAATTAAAACTGTTACTGAAAAGTGCTGCCCAGCTGCAAGCAGTAAATGCTTTGCCAGCTTTGCCAATCGCTGCAACACTTAACATATGATCCGAGGTATTTCAGCGCTTGCCACGCTTTGGTCACACTGAAATCTTGGTGAATATAATTTGAAACGTGATATTTGTTTAGAATTTTGTATATATCCTGTTATCTGTTATATTATGAAGTGATTATATTGTGAAAGGGTCTAAGATGATGATCTAAAACATCTAGTCGAGTTTAAAATATGCTAAATTCTATAAATTTTATATATATTGTGTATGTGTATATACAATGAAAGGGGATTTTTTTTTATATATTATATAATAATGCATATATTTATATATATTATTAACAACAAAGAGCTTATCTGCAACTATAGTCTGCCTTAAATTCTTTGTCTCTTTTGCTATTGGCATTAAATGAATTAATTTTAATAGATTATAGCTTACTTAACCAGCACAAATATTTAATTTTAAAAATGTCTCCTAAGTTTCAAAATGAATTAAGAAAATATAGATCGTTGATCAGAATTTCAACCAAGTCTACATGCCGTTAAAGACCTCTTAGCTTTATTTCGCCTAGGCGCAACTCTGCATTTTCTATAACTCAATTCACAATGAATTATCATTTGCAATGCATTTGCTTGACTTATAAATAGGCTGCAATTTTAACTTGATGTCGTATATAGTGAATGCTCTCTAGAGCAAGCTGCTCTGATAAGCGAAATCTCGAAATGCATTTGTCATATTCAATGTTAAGGACCTCTGATTGACTTCAGCTGGCCATATCACAGAAAGAAAGCAAGTAAAATGAATTGAGAGTAGGATGAGGTCGTTGTTTTGGCCACGGAGGGTTCAACAAACGTATATGCACATACAGACAGACATACACACATATAGATATAGCACACATATAGAGAGCTCTGATAAGCCGTAGCACAAGCCCAAGTCCGATCTGAACCGTCTGTAATTCAAATCTCATTTGTCGGTTCATTTGCTAAGTGTGCATTAAGCCGAATGGTGTTCAGTCACTCCAGAATCTAGAGAAAGAGCAGAAATGTTGCGCCTGCTAATACTAAGTGTGATCAGCTCGCTGCTGATTTGCCTACAAATCGATGCCTGCACGGAACGTGTGCCGTAAGCCCTTGCCCCATCGAAATTAACCCAGGTTTTTTAACTAATTGCAAATTAATTTGTGCAGCATTATGAAAATGAAAATGAGCCTCGTTACGATGCGCAAATATCAGGGATTGAGCAACTGCACCACGGACTGTGGCCCGCTGGTTGTGCGGCCCATCAAAGAGGTGTGTATAAAGTGAAGTTATGAGAATGGTGTGAAAAACCCGAGAGATTTTAATGTGGAAATAATAGAATATAGAAATGTTTAAAAATATAAAAAATATATAGAAATTTGGTGAACTCGAATCCAATAATTCATAATTTAAATAAATACTATAAAAAATACTAATTAATAATAATAAATTATAAATTTTAAATTCACAATTATATTTTTAATAAGCTTAATTGAAAGAAACGTAAATATAATCTAGTGATCAGTGAACAATTGAAACCCGATGGGGTAATAATATAAATAAATTTTTTAATCCGTTATTAAATATTTATTTTGTTCAATTAGTCATAAACTTTACATTCAAGTAAGTTGGATAGTTGTTCATGAACAAAACTCTAGTCGGGCATGACCGACTAGGGGATACCCTGAGCCCCGTCGAATCTGTGTTTTTCATAGAATTTGGGGTAAATTGGCGCCGGTATCCAAAAAATAACAAAATTCAAAACTGCATAAAATACATATAAGGCTAAATACAAAATTTGGTGTCTCTAGCTTAAAAGATAGGCGAGATATAATTTTTTAACTGATTTTTGATTTTGTTTTTAATCGGAAACAATAAATCTGGGATAGTTATCGATTTTTTAAAATAAACTCGATCTGCGCGTGCTATACACGGACCTACCAAAAAAAAATTAAAGTATCTAGCTTTTATATGTTAGGAAATCGACGCGTTCAAACATACGGACAGACGGACGGACGAACAGACGGACGGACGGACGGACGGACGGACAGACGGACAGGGCTTGTCGTCCTGATCAAGAATATATATACTTTATGAGGTCTACCAAGCCTCCTTCTGCCTGTTACATACATCCAACAAAAACATTATTCCCTGATTTCCCATTTTCAATGGGCTCAGAATATAATAATAGAACACTGAAATATATATGTATATAAATATAGCTTAATTATATTCTCGCTTCCTTTGCCTCTCTCTCTCTCTCTCTCTTCCTCCCTCTCTTTCTCTATGTTTACAATATTCTCTCCCTTCGTCTCTTTACGATTATCAATTCAAATTGAATTTGAATTATCTAGTCATAACCCTCATTTAATAATTTCATATATAGCTGGAACAGAACAGCAATTTAGATGACATTTATTAATTTATTATATTTTTATTATTTATTTTTTTTTTATTGCAATCAATCAGACCTATATGTCAATGGAAGATGTTTGCTGCGAGGGCTACGAACGCAAGGAGGAAAAGTAAGCCAATTCTTAGATCTAACTTAGAACTTACCTCAAGTAAATCTCTCTCTCTCTCTCTCTCTCACTTTGTGCTTCTCCCTGCTCGCCTAATTTAGCGGTGCGTGCTTGCCCAAGTGTCATGATTGCGGTGCCACCGGCACCTGCCTCTCGCCCGAGGTCTGCCTGTGCGGCCTCGGCTACAGCAACCGGGAGAATCGCAGCATCTGCGCGCCCGTTTGCAGCGAGTCCTGCGTCAATGGCAACTGCATTGCGCCCGATGAGTGTCAGTGCGCGCCCAACTTCCGGCTGCGCAACAACAGCCTCTCGGTGTGCGAGCCGATGTGCCAGGTGCACGACTGCACGAACGGCGTGTGCCAAGAGGACGGATCCTGCCTGTGCCGGCGCGGCTATCGACGCGACGCGACGCTGGACAAGTGCGTGCCCAGCTGCCCGAATCTGGCGGAGCACAGCGACTGCGTCGCGCCGAACGAGCAGCGCTGCCACGACAGCTACGAGGGCCACTGGGACCAGGAGCAGCACTATCGCTGCGAGCCGATCTGCAGCAGCGGCTGTCGCAACGGCCGGTGCCTGGAGCCCGAGCACTGCGCCTGCAACGTGGGCTTCGGCCACGTGGGCAACCAAATTGCGGCCGGCTGCGAGCCCATCTGCCAGCCGGCGTGCGTCAACGGCACCTGTGCCGCGCCCAATCACTGCCTCTGCCAGCCCGGACATGTGCCCACGAATGGCAGCCAGCACATCTGCACGCCCAGCTGCCGGCAGGGCTGCGAGAACGGCGTCTGCAGTGCACCCGGCGAGTGTGTCTGCAACGAGGGCTACCGCAAGCTGGCGCCGCATCGCTGCACGCCCAACTGCGATCCGGCGTGCGGCGTCAAGGCGCGCTGCACGGCGCCCAACACGTGCAGCTGCGACGAAGGCTTCGTCCCGGTCAATGGCAGCAGCATCCACTGTGAGCCATTCTGCAGCAAGGAGTGCTACAACGGCATCTGCAGCAACCCGGAGGTGTGCACCTGCCTGAACGGCTACGAGGCCATCTCGCCCTACTACTGCGTGGCCAAGTGCAGTCGCTCCTGCGTCTTCGGCAGCTGCGTGGCGCCCAACGTCTGCCGCTGCTTCAACGGCCATCGGCCCAGCGCCCACGATCCGTACGTCTGCGAGCCCATCTGCAGCGAGCCGTGCGGCCACGGACGCTGCATTGCGCCGGAGATATGTGAGTGTGAACCGGGCTATGCGAAGCGCTGGCCCAGCGGCTCCTGCGAGCCGCACTGCGCCCAGAAGTGCATCAATAGTCGGTGTGAAGGCGGCTCCGGACGCTGTCGCTGCTACGAGGGCTATCGGCTGCGGCCCGGCTCCAATGCCATTTGCGATCCGGTCTGCTCGCCCGGCTGCAGCAACGGCAACTGCGTCGAGCCCAACAGCTGCGAGTGCTGGCCCGGCTATGAGGACACGAAGCTCTACTACGTGTGCACGCCCAGCTGCCGGCCGAGCTGCCAGAACGGACGCTGCGTGGCGCCGGGTCGCTGCGAATGCGACGCCGGCTTCGTGGCCAGCAATGCGAGCGAGCCGCATCTGTGTCGCTCGCAGTGCCGGGAGCGCTGCATCAACGCCGAGTGCCTGCGTCCCAACGAGTGCATCTGCCTGGACGGCTACAGCTTCATAGCGGGCAGTCGCAGCGAGTGCGCGCCCGACTGCAGTCAGCCCTGTGACGAGGACAGCGTCTGTGTGGCGCCCGAGATCTGCGAGCGGCGCACGTATCGCGCCCTCAGCACAGACGGCTCGGGTGGCTATTCCAAGTGGAGCATGCTGGGCTTAGCTGTCCTGCTCTGCGTCCTGCTCGTCATGCTGCCCGTGATCCTGACACGTGAGATCCTGCAGCGCCGCGAGGCGAGCAAAGACAAGCAGCGCGTCCATCTGATCGAGAATCCCAGCTACGGCGTCTGCTTGGCGGCCAGTGAAGAGTTGTCTGCTGATCAGCCGATTGGACTAGGCGATTAGGCTAGTGAATACTTATAGTAATCGCTAATCGATAACTATCGATAAGCGATACACACGTTCTTAAATTAATCGATAATTTACAAGACAATTGCAGCACTTTTACATTAAATAATCGTTAATAAAACAGATTTTTAAACTTATCGATATCACATGATTTTTAAGCTAATCGATGACACATGTTCTTAAGCCAATAGACCAGCACTTCTACACAAAAAAGTCGCTAAATATCCATCGATAGGCTTTTAACTAATCGATAACACAAGATTTTTAAGCGAATTGATAAGACACTTTACAACTTATAACACACATTTCTTATATAATCCCCAACATGAACAATTGACGATAGCACAAGTACGTAACTGAGTTCTTACTTTACAATCGATAGCACACACACTCTAATAATCGTTATTTCACTAATGATAACACACGTTTCTATATAATCGATAGCTTTGGTCGATGACATTAGTTGTTGTTGTTATTTCTTATATTTTTTATGATATTAAAAAGTTGATTTCCATTATATATTTATTTATCAATAAATATTCGATATATTTATCGATAAATTATTGATTTTTGTATTTTATAATGATCATTATATTATATAAATATTGACACATCCGCAAATATATTCTTTATAAGAGATAACACACATTTAACTATCGATAACTTGATGTTCAACTCTAAACTCTTAATTTGTTCACACCGAAGAAAATAAGTTTATATATATTTTATATATATTTAAATGGTTTTCAATATTCCCTTTAGAATTTATGTTATCAATAAATTTGAAGCAATTAAAAAAATTAAAATCGTCTTGAAGTCTTGAAGGAATACTAAATGCTCCATTAATTTTCTTTTTCCAAGCGCTAAGCCCACAAAAACTAGCTGAGAATCAGTTATCGTAAATAGATTAACTTTAATATTGTATATTATGGCTTGGTTTCATTTCAATATATATATTTTTGTGTGTATGTGTGTGTGTGACTGTCTGTGTGTATATATTTATATAGAACTAGTTGCAAGTAAGTTCTTCAAGTAATGTCGACAAATGCTTAGCATTTTCTAAATATTTTACGCGCATATCGAAATATAGACATTTATAAACTATGCTACGCTAGACACTAAATATGCTGGGTTCAACTAGCCTATCGATCGAGAACTAAACTATTTAATAAATTACATATCCATATATGTAGTACATAATACTTGTGTGTGTATGTGTGTGTATGTGTGCGTGTGTGTATTTCAACGAAATCCTTGACTCGAACCCAAAGAAATTGACTACTTAAGATTATGCATATAAATGTTAGCTGACGCTCTGTGGCATCGCATGGCCACGTTCCACTATTACACTATGCCCCACCATCCCTCCCCCCTCGTACCCGCGCTATACAATCTATGAACACAGTGAGCTTTCTGTTCCCCGCGCTTTACACGTAGGTCTCCTCATGTCGTCGCCTCCAGCTGCCCCAGAATCGAGAGATGCGTCACGGCGGCGCATCATTCGGCGCCGGCGGCGGCTTCTCCGGCTGCAGCTGAGCCGGCGGCGCTACCAGAAATCCACTCGAATCGCCGGGCTGTGGCATACCCATAATGGCATTGCCCGCGGCCACACTGGCCGAATCGCCGTCCTCCATGATGACCGAGCTGTCCGCGGCGGACGGTATGGTGGGCAGAAAGCGCACACCAAGGCGTGGCGGCGATGAGTCCTCCTCCTCCTGCACCGCCTCCTGGCGCACCAGGCGTGGCTTGCTCAGCGGATCGTGCGGCTGCTTGCCATTGTGAGCTGCAAGTGGAGCGAACATTAATCGATTGTTAATCTGACTCTCTCTTTCTCTTCCTCTCTCTCCCTCTCTCTCACCTATAATCGAGGGCAACGGCGTGCTGCTGCCGGCACTCGAGCGCGACAAGCGGAATGTGGAGGTGCTGGCCGTCGTGGCCGATGCAGACGAATCGTTGCGTGAACTGGACAAGTTGGAGTCCTGTGAGGTCTTCCGTGTGATCAGCCAAGCGGAATGCCTGCGCCTGCCGTGCGTATGACCCTGGCCCGGGTCCATCAACTTCATGGGCATGCTGCAATTGGACTGCGGCGCCGGCGTCGACGAGTTGGTGCCATGTCGCCAGCTGGAGCTGCGCGAGCTGCAGAAATTCTCGCTGGATATGGAGCTGGCGCGATTCTTGCGCTGCTGTCGCAGCTCCGCAAACTGATATTGATACGGATTGGCCGCCGCGGCGGTGTAGGCCCTCTGTCGTCGCTGTTGCGGCTGGCGTCGCTGCTTGCGTCGCTGACGCTGGCCGCAGCAGAGGCGCTTCAAGCGCTGCCACAGCGTCGGCGTCTGCTCCATCTTGTGCCAGTTGGGCATCTCGCTGGGCAACATGCGCAGGCAGCGACAGCCAGGCGGATGCGGCCCGGCAGCAGTCGCGGGCAGCAGCGGCGGCGGCAGCTCTCCGCCCGCGCCACGCTTGCCTCGGGTGGCGCGTGCGGCATTGGCAGCACCCGCAGCGGCAGCTCCAGCGCCACCTATGACGCGCGTCTCCTCAAAGTGCTTGCACAGCGTCACGCAATCCTTCTTGAACTGCTTCGTCATGATGGCATAGAGGAACGGATTGCAGCAACTGTTCAGCGGCAGAACAAACACCGTAAAGATCTTCGCCTGCTCCAGCGAGATGAGCTGCAATCCAAATATAGCCGTAATGGAGAAGAACGCAATGGGGGACCAGCAGAGGAAGTCTGTGAAGACCAGCAGCGCCATCCGCTTGGCGATCCGCGAATCATTCGTATTCCACGCCTGGCTGCCGCGTATGGCCCAGTACATCTTCAGGTAGCAGCCCATCAGGGTGAGGAAGGCGCAGCCGTTGATGAACATCAGGCTGATCACATAGGTCAGACTGGCCACGCCCGTGGTCGTCTCGAAGGGCAGGCAGACGGCGAACTTGCGATAGTCAGAGACGCCCAGCAGCGGCAGCAGCGCCATGCAGAACGCAAAGATCCAGCCGACGCTCATGATGTAGCCCGCCTGACGCAGCGACAGTCGCTTGTTCAGGTGGATGGCATGGGTAATGGCATAGTTCCGCTCCAGCGTAATCACGGCCAGCGTATAGACGGAGAGCTCTGAGCTAAGCACTGCGAGAAATCCAGCGAACTGACAGAGCAGCGACATTTGCCAGGGTATTGCAAACATGCGAAACTCGCCCAAGGTGGCGGCATCTACGATGGCCAAAATGCCCAAGTAGATTCCCATGAAGAAGTCCGCGGCGGCTAGATTGCAGACCAGAAATCGCGGTACATCCATTTTCGATCTGGAGCAGATGAGCACGAAGACGACGGTGCCGTTGCCGAGCAGCGCGAGCAGAAAGACAACCCAGACACCGCAGCGCAGCGTCCACCAGTCGAAGAGATCGGCGCAGGGCAGAAAGGGACCCGGCATGGGCAGACACTGCACCGAGCCCGGCTGGAAGTCATCCGCCGTAATGCCGCTGAAGAGGCCGGTGCCCAGGCCGTAGCCAGTGCCGGGCGCACTCATGTCATGCTCCTCAAAGTACTCCTCCATATAGCTGTTGGCCAACTGGCTGCCCGTCGGTGTCTGCTGCACATCCTCGTTCAAATTGTAGTTGTTCATCGGCGAGTCCCACAAATCGTGCATGGCAGCGCCCAGCTGCTTGCTGAGATTGTCTGTGAATGGAGCGGATAAAATAGGTAAGTAACTGGCAAGTGAGAATGTGGAAGTGATTGGCTGTATCATACTCTGTTCATGGTATACATTTGTCTAGATCACTTTTAAGTTGATAGACTAATGGGGAGAGTCTTCTTAACTTCTACTTAAACTTAACTATTTAATATATATATATAATTTGTATCTGAATATACATAATTTGTATCTGCTTCACACACTCAAATTAATCACAAATTAAACTTAAGCATAAGGCAAGATATTGCTGAGTCTATAGACTAGCCTTGACTATGCAAACAAAGTAAAATTTATATTATTTTAAGTTAAACAGATGAAGATTAATAAATAACTTATAAATTATATAAGTAACTATTGCATAGGATGTCTTGTGGGAGAAAGATACATCCAATAGCAAAGGAAATATAATATCTTCACATTTGTTAAAATACAACTAATTACCTAATAGCAATAGAATAGAATATCTACCTGCACCCTTACTACTATTTAAAAACAGTATAATTAACGACTAATATAAACTACAAACGCAAACATATAGACTCTCTTATAATTAACGACTAATATAAATTACAAACGCAAACATATAGACTCTCTTATACTTTCTGAACAGAGTATGAGCAACAACTGACAAATATCAAGAGTCTATCAACTCTCGCACTCTCTATACGCACGCATCTGTGGCCAAATGTTCATCATGCTGTTGTTCCACAAGGTCATATCGAACTCCGCGTCAGAGGGAAAGAGCACAGCCTCCTGGACCTGTGAGGTCTTGCGCTGTGCCGACATTGCCACCAGCGGCAGAAAGGCGCAGCAATGATACGCATAGGACAGTATCAACGTTTGAATGCGTGGAAACGTGTCGGGCGGTGGGAATTCACGTAGTTTTGGATTGTTGAAAGTCTTCAAGTGCAGCAGGCCACGCAAGCCTGCCTCCGGCAGCTGTGGAAATATATTATTGCCCAAATTGAGATCCTCGAGACCGGTGAAGGCAGCAAACGCATCCTTGTGTATGTAAGCTATCTCATTGCCCTCCAGATCGCTGCAAATGAATCTTGGCTAAGATATGTATAGGATACAGTACATTGCTTATACTCACAGCAGCTGCAGCTTGGGTATGCCCTGGAAGGCATCCTGCGGCAGCGTCTTGATGCGATTGTAGGAGAGCAGCAAATCGTGCAGCTGCTTCAGCCCATGAAACGGTCGTCCTTGTAACGTCTCAATTTGATTACTCGATAGATCTCTGTAAGGATAGATATGATTATTATAAGGCAATGTGGTTTTTCACTATCTATTATAAAAGATATCTGCTGTATCCTATATCAATATACTCACAACAGCCTTAAGTCTCTGCAGCTACTTAAATTTGGGATGCTTTTCAGGGAATTGGTTTTAAGTTCTCTAAAAGCAAAAGACAAATAGTTAAATATTTATATATAGATATGTTTATCAGAGTTATCTGTCCAGCTTACAAACTCTTCAGTCTTGGCGTTTGACGACACAGATTCGCTGGCACCTCCTGAATGCCAGCACGATCCAGTTTAAGTATCTCCAGAGCATGGCAGGCCTCCAGCTCGGGAAAGTTACGCAAGGTGCGCACATCGGAGAGTATGCTACAATTAAATGAAATTTACTCTATATATATATTGAATATTTTAATTATTTATCTCAATTACTTACAGTTTTCGCATCTTGGACATGCCGCGAAAGGCGCCCGGCGTGATCGTGGATAAGGGATTCGCGCGCATATCCAATATTTGCATGCTGCGCGGCAGCTCTGTGTCGTTTATCCAACGTATGCGATTGCTGGTCATGGAGCTGCAAAATATAGATACGTATCTGTTAGATGCACGTGCGTATCTCCAAGATGCACTCTGTTGGCAAGTGCCACTTGACACTTTGCCGCGTTGCAGCTGCATTTGAAAGTCAAGTTGGCCGACTACCAAGACAACTGCCACGCATAAAATCAGTTCCCAGATATATATTTATATATATATAAATATATTTTGGTAGCATATTTTGTTATCGTCTCTTGCGTTTTTCTTGGCCAACATTCAGGAAATATGAGCACCAGGCCATTTTCAGCGAGTTCTTTGCTTTGTGGGTCAACGTTGAAGGTGAAATAGTTTTTAGAGTCATATAGACATATGATTTTACCCAAGGAACTCATATTTAATAATAAAAGTATTTAATAATATAAGTATATAAAAAAATTAATATTTAAAAATAAATAAATTAACTAAAATAAGCTTTATGTAATCACTTTATAAAATAAATATTCCTTTAAAAATAAATAATATATAAAATATAAATAAAGCATTCATGGTTTCACTCTAAGTCTTAGTAGCTAGTTATTTAAATATATTAAAAAAATTATAAATATATATTTAATATGAAGACTATCAATTTAAAAAATACAAATAGGTATACAAATAAATATTATGTTTAGTAATATTATTTGTATTTTTATTCAATATAATTTATTTTATATAAACATTATATTTAAGTTTTGTTAATCTTCTTTAGCATTTGAACATTTTCTAAATAACTACTTTATATTTGTAGAAATTTACAGGATTTTATTTCATTAACTTTACTATGATTTCCCTTTACCTCTCTGTTTTTGCCCACATTTAATTACTTACAAACAAAAAAAGCATATGTTTCATTTGCCAGCGAAAAGTTTCCACTGAAATCTCATAGTTTATCGAAGTAATTTGTTGCCTGGACTCTATTTTGTTTTTATTTCTCGTCTTCATTTGGCTTCTCGTCTGAGAAACAGTTAACTCTCTGCTTGCAAGCACTACAAACTGTTTTTAATC
Source organism: Drosophila pegasa (assembly GCA_035046225.1). Classification (NCBI taxonomy): domain Eukaryota; kingdom Metazoa; phylum Arthropoda; class Insecta; order Diptera; family Drosophilidae; genus Drosophila; species Drosophila pegasa. Next base: position 10,867,276 of record JAWNOD010000072.1, read on the forward strand.
CTTTTAAATTTGTTTTCTTGCCAGTTAAAAAGAAAACGAAGGAAAGTAAAATAAAAACCGCAACCCATATGAGCCAAGAAAAAGTGCAAGATTTCTCAACAGCCACGCCCCCAGGATGCCCTGCCTCTTAGCCGACGCTAAAGAGTCACAAATTTATTTGCCAGTTTAATTCCCCAATCATGGGGATAGCAGTTGGTTGGTTGGTCGCTTCGTTGGTTTGGCTGATGCTCGGCAAGTGCAACGCAGCGTGGCTTTTATCGCAACATTTAACATGCTCATAATTATCCTGTTTACCAGAAATTCAATTTCCTCGGGGACACATTCAAGAAATGTTACAAAAAGCAAAAAAAAAAAAAAAGAGCAGAAGAGAAACTGTCGCAACGATGTCAACGATTCCAATGACTGTCGACGCAGTTGCCACAATTTCCAGTCGCAGGAAGTGCGTGTGACAAAAACAGAATGCAACTGCGTCTGCGACTGAAATCTGATTCAAATAAAGAATTGCAAATACTCTAGAAGTAAAGTTTATACAAGTTTAAAAATAAACTATATAAAAATATTAACAATTTAATATAAATATAAATAGTACTAAAGAGGCAATACTCAATGAGAAAAATAAATGTATGTATATATAATATAATACAAGTGATCTATAAAAGGTATCTCTAAGTAACATATCTTTAATTTGATTATCGTAATTATGATTATGATTAAATTAGAATTATTCAAATAATTTTATTTTATTTATATAAATCAGATGCGACTGTAAATTCTCTCATTTGAATGCGGATAATAGATAATCTATCATTAACATTTATCAGTAAATATTTTAAGATAAGACAAAGTAAAAACCTTTGCATAATTGTATATGATTAGAATTAAATTCATTGATCTATACTTTTTTATCGGATGTAATATGTATATTTCTCTCCATCTGTCCCCCTCCCTATTTCTCTTCCTTTTCATAACTCCCTCTTTCTCTTTATTTCTTATACAGCAAACTTGGACAATGCGATAAGAATGGAAATATAATCTTCTTCTGTTCTCATATTTCTGCGTCTAAATGCATCCCCATCTCTCTCTCCCTCAGTCTAACCCTTTCCTCTTCTATATCTCCATTTTACAGCTTTTTTTTTTTATCTTTTCCTTTTGCATCTATATTTCTGCATCTCTTAAACTTTTTTACTACTTTTTCTTTAACCGCATTGGAAAGTAAATAGACTTTGACTAACAATAAAATGAAAGAGTTGCATTTGCAGCAGCCACAGGATGCAGCTCAAGTCAACTAGGGGGTAGGTGGCTGGTTTACTTAGGGGTTCAACTACTACTAGTTATAAGCATGGCTATGGAATGGAGGACAACGTCGTAAATTCGCCAAGTAATGATGCGTTATGATTTTTGGTTTCCGCTTGTTTGCCGCCTGACAAAGTAGGAGATGTTGTTCTGCCAACCTAAGAATGCAGCAAATTGTGCCAGGCTTCACTGTACTTTATTTACCAAAGAGGGAGACTTCCCTCCCTCTCTTTCTCTCTCTCTCTCTCTCTCTCTTTGTTATTATTTAACAATTTTAATCTATGCTTGGCACCTGGTGTAAATACTTACAGCTCCTGCAGCTGCGGCAATTTGCCAAGTCCCTCCGGCAAGCTGCTTATCAAATTATCATCCAGCTCTCTAAAAACGAGAAGAAGAAGAAGAAGAAAAAAATGTAGTAGTATGAAAATTATTATCGAAGCACATTTCAAATATCGTTTATACAAATATTGTGATTCGCCCGACTGAGTATTTGCATTTGCAGAGGGTCCACTCCGCCGTACGTGTCCGCACGTACCTAAAAACATTCTGATTGGATGGCCCCGCCGACTTGCCCCAACTGTTTGTGCGGGATGCAAATTTATGCATGAATATAGATATAAAGTTCAGTGGCGAACAAAGTGCATTGATTTCAATTATACGTGAGGGTGAAAATATATTAAAATAAAAAGGGATAATATATAAATTTAAAGTGCCTCTGGTTTAATAATATGCATGTTTATTTGTGTGCACAATAAAATACGTATCGAAGACGTCAGAAGTTCGAATAGATTATATTGTATTGAAATGAGTTTTATTTAATACAATTATTTGTAAACAGATACACATAGAACTCTGACAAACAAAATCATTAATTGTTGTAAATAAAGTTACTTCATCTACTTTTCAAGTATTTCCAATAAATATTATTTTTTTAAATATTACTTTTTTATAGCAACATGAATTTTTTAACAGTAATAAACACTTCTTTATTTCATAGCAATAGAGGTCAATTCTTTTCCCATTTTTCTGTCTTTTAGCTTATAATATGATATGTCTTTTGTATTCATACACGCGCTCAACTATTTATCAATTTATATTCAATTTTTTCCTAAGTTCTGCTTTCCATTAAATATATTAATACGCGCATATATATGAGCCCCGCTCTCCTAGTCCCCAGCACTAGTTGACTCTGCTATCTCTCAATATGCGTGACTGGCATTAAGACAAAACTTTCACTTGGCCAACGCGTTCCAGACACGCAACATGGGGAGAAAGGAACGTGGCGGGTGTTAGTCTGTGTGTGTTTGGAAAAGCTCATAAATCTTTGGGGAAAATGCATACGGAAAATTTCTTGATACTTTTCAACACAGATTTACGCGTTGCACGGCAAAAGTTTTTCACTTTCACTTGATGCATTCTTCGTCTGATGCAGTTGCAGCTGATGCCCCCCCCTCTACCTCTAACCGCATATATACCCTACATAGCTCGTCCGTTTAGTTCACGTCGCATGTCTGTCAGCCGCAACTTAAATTTGCATATTTGTCATCGTCTGCAGCCCTCGAGTTTGTTTAATGCTCCCGCCCCCAAAGTATGCAATGCATGAGCCAAAAATTTGCGGTAAGCAGGAATAGCAACACTGCGACGCGAGCAGCGGCGACGACAGTTTAAGCTGTCGCAACTCTAACATAGAAAAAAGTTTTCCACGCTTTGCTCCAAAATTGAAATTTATTCGAGCTAAGCTCAAAAAAAAGTGAATAAATGAAGCCTAGCAGCGCTGGCAGTTACGATAGAATGTTAGTCTTAAGAGGGAGTTAGTTTCTCTACGGAATTAGAAGAGATTTATAATGTATGAGAGGTACAAGGAGACTTTAATCGATAATTATCGATAGAACGAAAGAAAACCTCGAATAATTTATGTAGAATTTAAATTTATTAGAAATTTAAAAGAGAGACAAAATTAGGAACATACCCAGCTAAAATATGGCCTACGTTATATATCATATACATTTTCACGAATCGTGCATACTCCCCTTCAACATATTTACTGGGTACAACACAAAATAAAGCGGATAAACACCATTTCCACTTGCACTTCAACTCTCGACTGTTTACACTCTCAAGTATTGAAACTTTCATATGAGGTTTTTGCGGTGCAGTGGGTTAATTGAAAATTTAAATACTCTTCAGGGAGTTTAAAACAGAAAAGAACTATAACATTTGAAATGTATATGATATCCTTACTGAAATTGATCATCAAAATACTTTTTTAAATTGATGGTTTTAACATTTACTAATTTTCTCTAGCTACTTAAGTTTTCATTCATATAAGCAAGATCCTTTTCGTTAAATGTCAAATTATATTTCATTTCTTAAGTATATTCTAACATTATATTTAATTATTATATTATACTTATATTTTATTTATTATTTTATTTTTAAAATATATTCTAAATCTTCTTAGCTATTCTCATAGATTTTTTCAGATTCCTACCATTCTTCCTTTCTTACTAATTTTTAATATTTATATTCCCTTAACATCGATAAGAGTATTTCAAGTTCTTTAGCTAATGCATTCCCTCGCTTGAATATCACTTGCATTTTCTTTTATATTTTGGTACATCGTTCTCTGTCCCATTCAGTAACATCCTGTTCCGTCCCGTTCTGTCCTGTCAAGTCATATATGTATGCATGTATGTGTCTGTACATGTGTGTCTAAAGTTCTTAAAGTATTTGTTGTTTGGTTTGGTTTACTTACAAAACTTTTAAGGCCGTTAAATTCTTGAGAGCGCCCGCTGAGATTTTCATGATTTGATTTCGCTTTAGCAAACTGTAAAGTAAATAATAATATATATATATATATATAATATATATAGAAACCATTTATTAGCTGACGCTCTACTTACAGCACGATCAAATTTGGCATTCGCGGAAAGTCCTCATCGTTTATTATTGTCAACAAATTGCTGCCCAAATTGCTAAGCATTTCGAATCCATTAATGAGTTCGCATTATGGATGAGAATGACGAAAGAGAGAGAAAAGAGGGAAATTATGAGTAATCGAGATTTTTATGAACAACTGCTCATGGTTATAATTCACACACAGAGCGAAAGACAGTGAGAGAGATGAGCAATTGAATAAGTTTATAAGTTATGGTTAGAAATTGCAAATGACTTTGGTCTTAAGAGCTTCGAGCTTGAGCTAGAAACATGCACATTAAGTTAATGCTATATCAAATTGAGTCTGAAACCCATTTTTCTTAAATGGTTTATTGGGTAAAGGGGGCATGTTGGGGAGTTGAGTTAAATATCAAATTAAAGTGTTTTTGATTTTATAAAACAAAATTATATTATGATTTTTTATAATAAAATATAAGTAACTTTGAGTAAAAAAGTTTAATAAAAAAATAATTATTTATAAAAAATTAAATTTATTAATATATAATATAATAGATATACTAAAAAATATTTATACTAAAAATAAGTACATTTTTTGTGGAGTAAAAGAAGAGTATTTAATTTTTAGTTGTGTTTAAAAATTAATAAATAGTATAATATTTTGTTGTTATTATTGAGCATTTAAAAATGCGTTACAATAATGCTTTGGATTGGGTTGCACTAAAAATTAAGCTTATAAATAAATTATGAAAATATATTAATATACATATTCTCTTTCATAGACACAATTTCATTGGGCTTAGTAGAATGTAATAATGCTTTTAATAATAATAAAAATCAAAAAGGTTCAATTTTATGCACCGCCAAAGAGTATGCTACATTAATTAATACAAAATTAAAATCTCCGCATATTTATTGAATATGCTATCAAACTAAATATTGGCTTAGTGTCAGCCAATTTTACATGATTTATTTGCCTCATGCATTTCTCAACTTGACCCCAACAATTTTATGCCGTAAAAACCACATGCAGCACACGCAAAAAGCAAATTTACTAATTGGGCTGGTTAAGCTATATTAATATATATAAAATAAATTTAGACTAAGCTGAATATTGTAATGCAATGCAATAATTAAATGTAATTTAATATATATTGTGTTAAATAGCAGGCAGGTATGAAGTGTAGGTTATTAGGAAATAATGTAAAATTAATTAAGCTAACTTTTGTTAGATAAAATATTATATACATATGTAAGATATTTATATAAAATATTACAATGGTAATACAATAATTCTAAAAGCATTCGCATTGCAGGGTATTAAGAAGTTAATAGAAAAAGTTAGCTTTATATTATTAATTAAATTAAGATAATATTTTGCAAGCATGCAGTTTCTCGGGTATTTTAAGAAAAAAGAGGGAAAGAATAATATTTTAAAAAGCTCACAGTGCTTCAAGAGTTTTGAGTCCGGCCAAAGCGTTTGTTGGAATGCGATAGAAGAGATTCCCCTCGAGGCGCAAGGAGCGCAGCTGCTGCAGGTTGCCCAAACAGTTGCCGTCCAGGCTGACCAGGGCGTTGCCATTCAATTGACTGTGACGCCGAGTAAGTGGGTTGGCGGGTGGGTGGTTGGGTGGTGCATTGGGTGTAAATATACATATAAATGTTCACATATACATAGACATAGACATATATATATGTGAACGATTGCACATGGCAGTGAGAGTAAAGGAAATAGAGAAGCGTAAAATATCAACAAAATAGCGTGTAATTACTGGCAAGTGCTTGTTGTGTGTGTGTAGATTTGGGTGTGTGTGTGTGCAGTCAGCAAGCTAAATGGCAGCAAGCGTACTAATTGATCCTGCAGGCGTCTGTCGTCAGCCTGCGGCTGCATCCTTACTCGTAACGCTTAAAAGCAAACATTGAAAATATATACACAAACACACAAATGCACACTCGCACACACACTCGCACACACTCGCGGACACACACCCATATAGATAACAATTCGAGTTGGCATTTTAATACTTACAGGCTGACAAGCTGACTGAGGCCTTGAAAGGAATGCGGCGCGAGCGCTTTAAGGCCGCAGTTTTGCAAATTTAAACGCTTCAATTTGGCCAAGCCGTAAAACGTATACGGATCCATATTAATGATGCTATTGTCCGACAAAGTTCTGCAAATAGACAAAACCTTCCCTTGGTCAACAAGATTCCTAAGGCGAATGGTTAAAGGGCGAAAGGCGAAACTCGAAAGTGCAGGAAATTGCAAGGATAACAGCCTGAGTAATTAATCGTAAGTCAAGGCGCTGAAATACGTATTACATATATACACTCAGAGAAACTAAAAACTTGATTGTATATTCTTAAAATATTTATGATAATTAATAAAATATTTATGATAATAAATATAAAACTCAACCTGCACAAACTCTCTCATATTTCGATTTTTATATATTCTATATATTCCATTAAATATATATTACATTTTTCTACGTCACTTCAAGTAATTTTTTTAAGTGTATATATAAAACATAATCAAGTAATTTATATAGCTTGGCCACGCGCCTGTCTAACCAACCCACAGCTGACCACTGTGATTTTTTCTTTTTGGAAAATGGGTTAGGGTAGGTTAGGTTAGGCTAGGGTAGGGTTGTGTCGCCTAGGTTAGGGTAGAGTAGGTTGGGTCAGGGCAGGGTAGGGGTGTTCGTTGTGAAATTGAATAATGAGTCGCTGCGCTCATGACAGGCAACAATGAAAGTTTTGCGCCCTGTTGTTGTCGCCTTTGTTTTTCCCATAATTTTTGTGTTTTTTTTTTCTTCTTTTTTTTTATTGTTGGACGCTTAATATACAGATTAAAAAAGGGGGTGTGGCACATAGAGGCGACACAATGACTTGTGGTTAGAGGCAAAGTAGAAAAGACTGTGATGGGGGATGGAGCGTGTGAATTATGTTGTGGCTGGACTGAGAGCCGGGCATGTCAAATAGCACCATTAATCATGTCGACAGTGCATATTTGAAACAAAAATTTTAAGTATTTTTTTTGTAGGCTAAATTTTAATAGAAATTAATAATAAAAAAATGGAAATAGCAAACCTAATTCATTAACATTTATTTTCATGGAAAAGAGAAAAACATTTCTAAAAATGTTTCATTTGGATAAGACTGGATTTGGAACATTATATCCCCGGTTTAGTCGAAACAAGTTAATAAATAAATAGCATATCAAATATATAAAGGAAAAGCACCATTATTATGCGGTAAGGGCAAGGAAATAGAGAGTAACTTTCAGAGATTTTTAAATAAATATTAAGTGGACTAAGCCATAATTTTTTTTCATATGTGAGCTGGAAAATAGCTCAGATAATTTAGTCAAATTTTATAAAGATTTTCGTGATTCGCATTAAAAAATATATATCAAGATACAATATTATATTTTGTTTCTTTTTAAATAAATTTATGTTAAATTATATTATATTATATTTATATTAAATTATGTTCTTTATAAATATTTTTTAAGCTCACATAAATCTCTGTAAGTCACTTTCCATAACAAATTCAATTTTAATTTTAATCCAATAAGGTGCCAAAAATGAGCAAACCCTAGAAGCCTATCTACCCTTCTGGCTCTACCAACCAGAGCGCTCTTATTTTTTATTATTTGCAATATTTCCTCTGCATTGCCTGCACATCAAAAAAATTACATCAAAGTAAAGTACATTTATAATAAAGTTTTGCGGACCAGAATGGGAACCTTTGCCCCTTGGTCATACTTACAGCTCCTCGAGATGTGGCACCATGAAAAATGAATTAGCCTCCAATCTGGTCAAATTGTTGTTGCCCAAATCCCTGAAAAAATACAGAGAGAAAAGCGAAACGGCAATGAGACAAAAATAATAAACAAATTAATATGTTTTGCGGGTGGCAAAATATCAGCTCTAGCCGGACCGCCATCTATCAATTTGAATAAGCCAATCGCACGGGAAATAAAATATGATGTGATGAATAGAAAAGGTTGCTTAAACTGTTGGCCAACGTTTCGCAGTCGAAAAACTTTCCTCTAGACCATCAATCAAACGGTAAATGGCATTAAAAAAACATATTGAACTGGGAAATGGCTAAAATATGAAGATGAACTGCGGCAACAACTCGCAGTTGCCAGTTGCCAATTGGCAAATGGCAAATGGCAAATGCAGCGTGCCACAGACATATTTTATTTGCCAGGCAGCAGTCATATTTAAAGCTCGATTTATTTCGGGCCAACTATCGCCGAGCGATGCGTTAATTAATAAATTTTTTATTTATCTATTTATTTATTTATTTATGGCCAGAGTTCGCTTTGGCCATTAATCAGCGGGGTAGCCAAACACGGGAAGCCCAACTCCTTTGAGAGGTTTGATTTTTTCTCTCTCTCTCTATCTGTTTTTTGCGTCGGCAAGAAAACGTGACTGACATACGAGCCACAAGTCTTGGCTCAAAATCGAGCGTACGATTATGAAACCTCGCACAACGTGGCGTATGTGTAATTAGATTAAACCGCATGCCAAAACAGAAGCGAAACAAAAATAAACGAAATAAAGAAACCGATTCGACAACACTGCGAAATTGACTTGTAATTATACGAATGGGGAATATGCGGAATTTAGGCAACCAAAATGCTTTTGTCTCTAATTCCCTCAGTTAACGCACTAATCGCTTAATAATGAAATCGATTTATATCATTGCGTATTAACAGTTATATGGAGCACAGTCGAACACAATTCGTTTTGTGCTAGATTTGTCGGCTACAGTTTGAGCAACGCAAAATGAACTAAAGTATTTGAAGCGGGGAAATAAAGTGTCGAAATAACATTAAATTAACAATTTTAATAATATACAATAAAATCATAATATATAATATAATAAAATAAAATTAATATACTAATTTAAATATATATTTAAATTAAATTTTAGTTATAATACTGAATCATAACAACTTAATTTGATAACACTAATATACTTCCTTTCCCTTTGCGAACGAGTAGAAATATATACATTCTTTGATTTTATTTTAAACCTATTCTTTTTGGACTTTCTCCGGAAGTCTTCTTCAGGGCAATTTACATATGACGTCAGCTTTGATTGACGTAAAATTGGCTATTGATCGAGTGACGAATAGAGAGTTCACTCAGCCGAAATGAAATAATATTAATTGAAATAGTGATAATAATAATTATACAAGTGATTTTAAGAATAACTCTAATGGTAAATATGAAAAAATATATATATTAATTAAAAAATGAATAATAAGGGAAATCTCTTTAAATAATTGTCAAATATCATTAAATAAATAGCAGACTTAATTTTAAAAAATATATTATAATAAAATTAAGAATAATAAATGAACTTTTTTTAAGTAATTGTCAAATATTGTTAAATAAATAGGAGACTCAATTTTTAAAAATATATTAATAAAAATAAGAATAATAAAGGAAATCATTTTAAATAATTGTCAAATATTGTTAAATAAATAGGAGACTTAATTTTAAAAAATATATTATAATAATAAAAATAAGAATAATAAAGGAAATCTTTTTGAATAATTTTTAAATATTGTTAAATAAATAGGAGAATCCATAAATTTGCTATAACTGTTTCAATAATATTGATAACGAGAATGAGTAAAGTCATGATTAACTAAATTTATTTATGTATAAATATACTCTTTTTAACTCATATAAATGCACTCTAAATATAAAGTAGGCAAGTCAATATTTAAACAATTTATCAAGAAGACAGCCAGACTACATTCCCATAATAAATATATAAATTGCTATATACTTATTAGTTCTCACGCAACAAAGAGCTTTCAGCAGTTGTGCCTTATTTTCCCTTTACGTCACCCACTAACTAACTAGTTAAAGTAGGTGACTCTGCGTGGCAAGCACTTAGATACTTACAGAATGAGAACCTCGCTGGGCAAATTAACGGGCACAGCCAGGATGCCGATGCTGCGACAGCTCAGCTTCAGATTCTCGAGGCTGCCTGTGCAGTGGCAGTGCTTCAGCAGCCACAGCTCGCAGACGCTGTGCAGCGTGTGAGCGTTTGTTTTGCTGGTGTTGCTGCTGCCGCTGTTTGCGCTGCTGTCGACTTCGCTGTTGCCGCCGGCGGCAGCAGCAGCAGCAGCTGTTGCCTTGGCGTGCTGACTGCCGTGATATTCCTGCAGCGATTTCTCGTACAGTATTTGCGCCTCACGCTCCGGATCCGATGAGGGCAGCATAACGTTTTCCCTAATGCCGGGGGCCGTGGCTGTGGGCGTGACTGTGGGTGTGACTGTGGGCGTGCCTGTGGGCGTGGCAGACATATTGTAGACACTTATACCGTTAAGTTGCTTGGCAGTGTTACGATTTTCTTTGGTTTCATTTAAATGCAGCGACGTCGGCGTCGACAGCGCCGCTGTGACCCGCATCAGGAGCAGAGACAGCAGCAGCAGCAGAGGCAGCGACAGCGGCAGCGGCAGCGACTGAGGCAGCGGTAGCTGCAACGCCAACAGATCGCGCCTAAAGCCGCCGGCTCTTGCCTTTGCTGCTGCTAGACTGCCGGCGTCACTGCGTTTATGCTTGCGGCGGCGCCGGCCATGCGCTGCCATCTCTGTTGCCGTCGCCGTCGCTGTCGCCGTCGCTGTTGGCGTCGCGGTTGCCGTCGCTGTTGCTGATTGATGCTGTCAAGCATTTGTCATTTGATGACAGTTTTGTGCGCAATTCGTTTGTCGCTCATGATTTTTCGCTCTCCTTGTTGTTATTGTTGTTGCTGGGGTTGCTTCTATCGCCGTTAGTCGAGTTGTTGTTGTTGTTGTTGTAGCTTTGCACGTTTTTTCGCTCACTTTTTCGTATTTTGTATTTTCGTATTTGCTTTTTATTTATTTACATTCACTTTCTGCTTCAGCTGCATTTCATTGTGTTTGCATTTTGTTGGTTTTTGCGATTCGTTTGCTTCGCTTCACGTTTGATGTCGTTTTTTTTTTTTTGAGTATTTGCTAACGGTATTCGAAATGGTTTGGAATTGGAAATTGTTTAGTTGAGAACATTTTGTATGCAACGCTCTATTGTATCTCAGTTGCGTATACGTAACGTATACGCAGAATTTGCGTACGTGCGAAACATTACGTATGCGTTTCGTAAACAGGTTTTGATTGCACTTTTTCAAATTTTTAATTTGAAAATATAATATATATAACACTATATATGCTTTTTCAATAGCTAAAATTCATAGCTTTTTTATTTAATCTTGTAGTTAGCTTGCCTACACAGAAATTATAAATATTTTTATATGTTATTAATTATTTATATATAATATTTTTATTTTTATACATAATATTATTTATATATGATATTTTTAGTTTTATATATAATATTATTTATATTTTTTATTTTTCAGAATATTTTTTATTTATTTTTATACATATAATATACTTTTTTTATTATCTTTTATCAAATTTTTCATGCATTAATTCTCACTTTATTTTTTTTAATTGCCAAAATTATTTAGCCAAATTTTCTGACAATTACACATCAAATCTTAGCAAACACCAAGCACTACGCATTGGTTTTCGCACGCTTTTCAAGCTCTCAAAAGGCAATTAACAAGCACTTCAGACACATGCATATGCATGCATGCCAGACAAACAGCAGAGCCCAACACAAAACGCAAAATGGGTCATTTAGTGGCCAACTGTCAGAGACAAAAGGAGCAGATAAAGCAGAACCAGATGAAGAGAACGAGCACGACGACCACATGGGCAGAGCACAAAGCGCAGCTGATGAATGACAAATTTGACAGCTCCCACGCCCTGCCCAGGCCCAGGCCCAGGCCCAGACCCAGCGCCCAAACGCTGGCTGCACAAACAGTTAATTAATGAAGCTGTTGACAGTTTTTGAATTTTTACAATGCTCAAAGCTTCAAATTGAAGCCAGCAGCAGGAATGAAGCCATGGCTAAAAAGCATGACCAAACTAACAGCAAATATATCACAAATGTCAAGATATTAAATGTGGAGAGCTCCACTCCCAACCACCAACTGCCACACGCCTCGTTGCGGAAATAAAAGACATTTCTCCGGCCCCGAAATCCTTGGCAGCGCGCCTCCATTTAGCTCGCACTACTCAGCCGATGATTTATGACATGTTTATGTGCCGCTGACCTCGTCTATGGCAACCGTAAGCTACAACAACGGCAAAGGATACTTATAAATATACTGGGCTAGCTGGATTTCTTGATACTGTTGTTGTTGTTATTGTTGCAATCAATTGAATTGCCCTCCTAATCGCATTGAATCGTATCAAAGCCAAACGTATCGTTTCTGTGCTCTGTGCTCAATTTATGAGTCCAAAAAAAAAAAATTCATTCACATAAGCTTTCCGCTAATTGTAAACAATATATAAATTCGTATCTCTGCGTATTTATTTGCTTCGATTATCGATATAAACACCAGATATTTGCCACATTATTTAATGACTTTTCGACAGAGTTTGCACAGATTGGCGACAAGCTATTGAAATGTGTTTTGGGCCATTGTTTATAAAATTTGTTAGAATTTTTGGATCATTTTTGTTGGCTTTTGAAGATTTATAGAGTCCATAAAGCTCATGCTTAAATTAGAAAAGGTATTTTGATTTAATTGAACTAAATTTGAATTTTTAAATATTTTTATATATATTTTATTTTTATTTATTCCATTTAGTTTCATATTATTATAGAAATAAGTTGGTATGAATTTCAATCATTTTTTGCTGGTGCTCTAATACTAAAAGGAATGTATATAATTCTGAAAATAATTATTTATTATTTATTTAATTTTTTATGTAATTTTTATTTTATTTTTTTTTTCTTATTTTTAATAATAAATTGTTAATGTTGTTTCTAAATAACATAAGAAAAGTAATAAAATATATAAAAAGAATTTATTTATTTTATTTCAAAACATTGTGATTTTTAATCATTTTTAGGAATGATAGAACTAATCAAAATATATTTTCGAAACTCACAAAATGATTTCCTTGTATTTACATTATTTTTATTGGCTTCTTTAAATCACTCGTGGATTAATCAAGTTATTTACTTAATTATATTAATACGAATTCTAACGCGAAAAAAAAATTCAGCTGGCAATAGCTAAAAAATAAGATTTTAATATTTCCACTTTCTGTTTTGCCTCTAGGTATGCTGATTGCCCAACGCAGCGAAGCCGCAAAATGCAAATATTTACGTCGAACTTTTGCTTGAGTGGGTGTGAAATAAGGAAAAGGTAGGGTAAGAAATGGCACACACAAAAGTTTTGAAAAGGCATCCAAATGCGCACACACGTGTCTGGCCCTGGCCGGCGTGAAAGGCAGGCGCGAGGGGCGGCTGGTTTTGTTTTGGTTCCCACTTTGGCGGTGCGGGCAAAAACGTTTCCCATAACTTGTCTGGCAGCGGCTGCGGCAAACGCGCTGCTATCTGCTGTCTGCCGAGTGCCAATAATAACCGAAAGGATTTTGTTTACTCTTGATCAAGCGTTTCTATATATATATATATAAACTGTACACATAAGCTGTTTGTAGACTTTTGACAGTTTGTTTGAGGTTTTGTTCTTGGTGTGAAACGGCCCAATTTGAAGACAGATGTCAATTTAAGATATGAAATATGCGAAATAGATTGAGTGGGTGCAATGTGTGGTTGCATAAGAAGTACGACTACCTTTCTATGCAATTCTCACAGCATAATTTCTCTCCGTTTGTACTGTCTTTCTATATAATAATTTTCCTTATAATTGTTTTGAATAGAACCTCATTTTATATTATTTACACATTATATTATATTATCTATGTAATTTAAATTTTTTTTTTTAATTCTCAAGGCATATTCATCTTATAAATACATTTTTCAATTCAATTAAAATTCCTTAGATTTTTTCCAATTGATTTTCATTTCATCAAATGAAATTTCTCATGACTCAAATTGGTTTTCATTTTCATTTGCATTGTATAATAATCAAGTCAATGATGTGATTATCATACGATGTCCATCAAATTCGACATATATATACTTTGTAATTTCAACTAAACTTCCTACTTGACTCTCAATCAAATCTAATGGAACAAAAGGTGTGATCAGTGTGACCATATTACTGCAAAACTTTCTATAATTGAGCGCTGTCAGTATTATTTTCACCTCTCAGCCATTGTCTGTGCCATATTAGGCCTGACATTGAGTGCGCATTGTCAGAGATAAATCCGTGAATTGTAGAAGCCAGCCATTATCCAAGTACTTAAATAGCCAATCATATTGAAATGCTAAGCTCTTTATCTAAGCCGCTCTCATGGCATATGCAAATTATTACAGTTGAACGCATGCCAATTTTTAATTGTCACACGATTTGTTGTGACTATGAATGTAATTGATATATGGCCACTTTATAACGAAAACATACTCACACACACACGCACATATGCTCAAATTTATAGGCACACGTGTTTCTACGCACTTCAATGCTACAAATTTCCAACCCACACACGCATAACTCAGAAGACATCAAATTTTCTTGAAACACACATAAATTGCTGCGCACACGTCGATTAATTATAAACCAAATTTCTTTTCAGACAGCCACGCCCTCGAGCAAAAATATGAAATGCAATTGAGTACAGGATTTTATAGCTCCACAGAAAATTGCTGTTGACACATCGGAGCTGATATATATCTATATGGATTTTATATATTTAATATATATATTTCTGAATTCACACAAATATCTACAGCTCAAACTCTAAAAAGGTGGCGAGCTACGCTTCGGGGCTTGGCACAGTGATTAAATCATTTTCAATTTCAATTGCCAAAAGCAAAGAAAAGCCCGCTACAAACTATTTTTTCGCACTGAAAATTCAGCGTAGCGACGTCAAAATTTTAGTTGAGAGTTGAGTGTTTGTAAAGTTGTAAGTGGGGTATATTGGTTTTATAATATGGTGTTTCAGATTTAACTCGACAGATTTGATTGCCAAACTAGAGATATGAATATGAATTATAAATATTTATATATATTATAAATATATTTAAAATAACCCCAGCATTTCTGACAGAAGACGATGCAATATATCCTAAACATCTATGTGAGCAGTTAAGATAAAACATCTAGTCAGGCATACTCTGTCAGTATTTTACTCTTATTATAAAGCATTTAAAAAATTAAATTCCATATTTCATTTTCCCATATTTTTCTTGTATAAATCAACTAACTTTTACATAAATTGGCATCTCTCGACGGAATCCCATTTTATTTATTTAAAAAAAAAAAAACAACTAAAAAGCAAAAAATCATTCCTGGAGATGCGAGGCATCGATCCTCGTACCTCTCGCATGCTTAACGAGCGCTCTACCAACTGAGCTACACCCCCATGTGGAAATATCCTAGCTGACTACAAATTTTAGAGAGTAAGGTAGTAGAGAGTATTACAGAGTTAGGCAGTCCATGCGCCTACTCTTCATAGAGTATGCCAAAGTTGAGCAAAGCCAACGCTTGCGTTCTCACTTGTTTTTGTGCTTTTATTTTTTCGCTTGAGTTTCAAGTGCAGCTCGCCAAATACAAAACTGGTATTTCAACACAGAATGCAACTTTAATTTGTCGTTGTTGTTGCTCCTCGTGTTGCTGTTGTTGTTTCTGTTGCATTTATGCTGCTTTATGCTGACCTTCATTCATTGTGGGATTTTTTTTTCTCGCTCGACTTTATTAATGACAGTTGTTGCATAATTTATTTAATTTTAGTATTTTTATTTTGGCGCGACTTTTTGGAGCTAAATAATTAAATGAGATTTTTATTTTCATGATGAAATATAAAGAATTTCAGAAAATCAATGAAAACATGGTAAAAGTATTGAAAACTTATTTAAATATTTATATTTCCCAAGTTTGTTTCAGTTGCGGAAATAAATGCATATTTGATCGAATGTAATTTTGTTATGTGAAAAGAATAATCAATATTGAACTGAAATATTTGAAGAACCTTTCACCATTCGCTCAAGTGGCAAATGCCACATCAAAGTTCACACCTTGCAGCTATTTAGGAAAGAAACAGAAACGAGAATTTTTTTATTTGAAGAGCACTCGAAAACGCTTTGATCTTATTGAACTGAACTGTTCCTGGTTTCTTGGACTCTGCTCGCACTTTTGTAGTCGCTAACAGTTATGATTGTTGTTGTTTCTAGGTCGCATCAATATCGTGTTTAGCCCGTGGCACAATTCGATTATTGCTGATTATTCAACTGTTTATTTTATGGCTTTCTCATTACAATCATTTGGGGATTGATGCGCCGCTCATCTGCGAGCAGATCTCTCGAATTGGCAACGTCATCGTACACCAGCAACACACACAGCCATCATAATCGGGCTATTAGCGCAGCCTTCTTATTTACATTTCATGCTACTCAACTTTATTGGCAGTTTGGGTCAATTGTCTGCCATATGAAATGTTGAAAATGTTTTCGTTCTTTCACGCCCGAGTTTTATGCTTTTGCGGGCATTTCTGGAAATGTAATCCATAATTGTGAATCGTTATTGCAATTCAGAAGACTTGCTCAACAACAAAGTCGAGCTCATCAACTGGATTAAGTTGTAATACGTTGAGAGCATCTTTAAGAACTTGGCAACTGTATGAATTAGAGCACTATAATTTGCTATGTGAGCAGACTTGACAACGAAAAGCTATTCTTAGCCAGAATACCAGCTATAAATCATAAATTTCTTGCATTATGGTTGTATTATTTGACGGCAGCCTCCTCAACTACAGCCAATTTGACAGCTAACAGCGCAATCTAATTGCCTTGTTAATGATAACCATTAAAGTTTCTTCATTATAAACATTAAAAGACGTCTATTGTAATTTGATAAATGATAGGTTTTCAGTGCTCAACCATGATATGTGCTTCTATTTGCATACATAGCAGCTGATCAACGTAACTTGGGAACTACACAAATTTATATTTATACATTTAACATACATTTATTATTAGCTCTATGCTAAAAATAAAACTTTAGCTTTTTGTTAAAAATAAAAATAAAAAACCCATCTTTTACCTCACCTAAACATAGCTTATTAATATTTTTACCGTAGTGACTTGGCAACTATAAGAGCGATAGTTATTTAGTTTGTAATAAGCTTGTATATTGTTGCAGTCAGGCCTCACTGACTGTGTAATACCCATCCTATAACAGTTTACTAACTTTGAAAAAGATAGTTTGCACTAAATTAACTGTCAGTTTGCAAGATAAAATAATTTTCCGTATTTATTTGTCAGGCAAACAAGACGCATATATGTTATGTGTAATTTCTGGTAAGTCACAAGAAGTAGTCAAAAGTAACTGAATAAAATACAGTTTTACTCAATTTGACATGCTCTCAATAGACATTGATATGTTTTTGGCGTTGGGATGTCTACAAGAGAATACATACCAATAGCAAATAGCATTTCTGCTATACCAGATATAGTATAACAGTGGGCGTCTCTAAAATACTCTATTATCTTCGTGAACAACTAAAAAACTGAAATGAATTTCAATTTGAATTGTCCTTCTATATTTTCAAATGATCAACTCAAAACTTGAACGTTGACCATCAGAAACTACAAAGCATAGCAAAAAAAAAACTATAAAAAAATGTAGTTCAAAGGACTTTCTATGCCATGCATTTTCTATGCACTTTTTGGCATTTGCACGTAAACATCCATTGGCATATCGAGTGGTGCAATCTCCAGTTAACAATACTATATTGTTGGCCACTCTTGAGTATCGCATAAATTGGCACATTTTACAATGCATATTTGGGTCTCTCTGTTGCAAATGAATTGAACGCCATATTTATTTGTTTGGCAACCGAGTTCAATTCACTTCAACTTTTTTCTTTTTTTTTTTGCTTCGATTGGCGACAGTTGAAAATCAATAAAAACTCTCAGAGAGCGAAAGCACAAAGGCTGCCAACTGACCTGAAAATGTGCGCAAAACTCGATTAAGCAAATTGTAATTGTGACAAAAATGAAATCAAAAAGAGAAAAATACCAAAAAAAAAAAAAAAAAAAAAACATCTATAAAAGCAAAGCAAATGAAGCGAAGCAGAAGCAGAAGCCAAAAATAATAGGCAATAGTTCAGATGTGAGGCGTGGGTGTCAAGCCGAGAGGTCAGGCGGGGCCAGTGGACCAAAGCAGCTGCAACAATTGATTGCGTATACGACACGCTGACCACGGACTCTACACACAGATAACAATAGTTCGCTCGCTGGAGTCACTGTGAACGTTTTGTTTGTAACTTTTTGAAATTTGTTGTTTTTGCTTTTGCTTCTTTTTTGTGTGTGTGGCTGAATTGTGCAGACATTTTTATGAGCTCGGGCAATTGAGGCGCTAAGCGTCAAGCACAGGCACACAGGACACAGAGGACATTTGTGTACCCATCTCTCTCACCATCTCTATCACCCTCCCTCTCTCCCACTTTGTATTTTATTGAGTTTTGGGTTATATTTTGCGGCTAGTAATTGCCAGAAATTTTTGTGGCCTGTCGCCTGTCTGTGAAGTGTCTGTGTATAGAAATTAGTGTGAGGCAAACGATTGCCACTGACATTTATAGCTGTCAGGATATGCTCCAAGGACTTATGATGTTATAAATAAGCCAGACTCTTAAATATGCTGAGCTCTGGCTGGAGGAACTCTTTGTTCTGATTAATTAGATTGCTGTCTCCATTAGCATTCAATTACAGTGTAAGAAGAGTATATACCCTGTATACATATACATTTATGTATATATAGCATATTAGCTGAAATGAGGTTTAATATTGGGAAGCTCAAGTATTTGAAGAGATGGAAATATATGCTACTTGTGATATAATTCTCATATTGATCATATATAAGCAAGCTGATAATTTTTTTTTAATATAATAAATAGATTTTCTGATGTTTTCAAATACTTTAGATTTTAATCTAGAACCTAATTTATCTGTTTTTTTTTTATATATACATACATATATCATAAATACTTTCAATCAATATTTAGTTAGCTAATAACTTTCACAGTTGTAAATAATCCACATTAAGACTTCCACTCCTAATTATTATACCAATAATTTTCAAGATTCTCCAAGCCAACTCGTAAAGTTTAAGCTTTACATTGTTTACCATCTAGTATATAACTGAAATTCCATCAACATTTATCTACTGTTATCACAGAAAAAGTTTTTAAATTAAAAATTTTTATTCAGTCACTTTCAAGTCGCGCTAAAATTTCGAACTCTTTGCTGTTTATTTCCAATCAATCAGAGCTACGGATATATATGTATCTTAAACAAATGAAAAATAAATTGCCATGGCACACAACAGAGCTTCTTAACACATGGCAGCCGAGCGAGCAGCAGCAGCAGCTCAGAGCTTGTACTTTAGACGAAGCAGAAAATTTTCCATTTGCGGCAAGTGTCGCAAATTGCATTTACTCGAAAAGTTTTGCTTTCAACCTGAACGCGATTTTTTCTCTGCTTCTGCTTCTTCGTCACCTCTCACACCCCTTTAAAAGCAATTCCCCGTTTTGCCGTTTGCCCTAATTATGCCAAAGTGGTAGCATCATTAAAAACTTGCTGTGGCTGTTGCCGTGGCCGTTTCTTTGATTAAAGCCAAGGCGACGCAGCAGATACAGATACATACATATTTGTGTATATATTTTATGTGTTGACATTTTGAAGAGGCCCGATTATTTGTGAAATCATGTCAATTGCGCTGCAATTTTCCGTAGCATTAAGCAAATGATTTCCGCAGCCGTCGCAGACGCTGCGACGCCCACAACACAGATATCGGGTCGGGCACATATCATATCGAAAAGAATCGTCGCCAACCCATTCAATAAATATAAAATTTTAATGAAAATGTTTATTTTTGCGCTACCAGCCAAAAGCGCACAAGACTTGTTTCCATTATTTTTCTTCTTTTTTGTTGTTATAATTCGCAAAATACACTCTCAAAGCATTGCGGATCCATCCATTGACAGATGCTGCACGTACTGTGAGACGTTATTAAATCAGCAGGATTATCATGGATTTTAAGCAAAGATTAAGTTGTAATGCGTCAGGCAGGATTACCACAAGCAAGCAAAAACAAAACTCATTTTAATAACTTGACATTTGCCAGCGAAATTTTGCATGCTTTAAGTTGAAGCGACTTTTAATTGAGACTTATGGAAAATCTTGACAAAAAGCTGGATTTACTTCAGTTATAAATGATTTATAAAACTTTGACTAGACACAGCAGCTGAGATGAGCTTTTGTTGAGCAAATATTTTGTATTATTTAATAAATATTTTATTTAAATATTTTTAAATATCAATTGTATGTTATATAAATGGGGAATAAATATAAAGTAAAAGCGAATAAAAATATATATTTATGCTGGCATAACCTTTATAATATATATTTTTTAATATTTGTTTATATTTTTTTAAGAACTCCTTTGAGCACATCAAACACTTCCTCGGAATTACTTAAGCAAAATTGAGTTCAACAAATTGCTCAGCCATTTTTTTCATGAGAATTTTTGTAGCCAACTCAAGCGAGGCAGATTGAATTTTTGACTAAAGGCAAATGCTAACAACTTGCTAGCTATATATAATAAAATTGAGTTTATTCATTCTTTCATTCAGTTCATTCAACTGCAAGTCTACAAGTATAAAGCTCAAAAGTCAATTCACTTTGTCAGTTAGCGCATTTGATAGTCGCATTTCAAGCATCTATTTTACTTCCACTTGTTTTTTCATAATGAAAATTAGTTGATTGTGCGTAATATTTATAAACTGTCGTCATCGTTAGAGCCCCCCCTTCAAAGCGCTCTGTCAGCGCGGCACAGACACCTCCTCTGACGCTCGTTAAACAATTCACTCTGCGAAGCGGATCGCCTTGGAAATGCACTTAGGCTTAATTTTTCATTCTATACTCTTTACAATTGGCTGCAATTTTGCAGCTGCCGAACGTTTGCCAAAATTGATGACTCCAGAGAGAGATAAAAAAGAGAGAGAGAGAGAGAGTGAGAAGGAGAAAAAGAGTAAGAGCGAGAGTGAAAGCAATTGAGGTTACTGATTAAAAAAAAAAAAGGTTTCGTGATGGATTACAAATTGAAACGAAAAACTTTAAAGAGACGCAAAGTCGAAGTCTGTGAACGCTCTCAGGGTCTGATTAAAAATGCGCAAAAGGTGCCTCCACAGAATAAGAAATATATATTTACGCATATATATATTGAGTTGGGGAATTTCTCAGCTCTCAGCGAGCCTAAATCAAAGTCCAAACACGCGCCACTTAGTTAGTGGGTGGTGCGGTAGTTCGAACCTTCAGCTATCCGGACACTTGTCAATCGTAATGGAATGACTGAGATTTCGATGTCTCTTTTTGTTTCTTTTCATTATACGTATATATATATAAATATATCTGTATGTATGTCTGTAGAGGAGTACTTTTTCTGTTCCAGCTAAAGTGTTATGAACATTTTGCTACCAGATTGGCATACATAATTACTTCGCTTTGGCCATTGCAATCGGTGCGTGCCGCGCGGCAGAGCTTCACATTTATTTTTCGTCAAGTCCCAATGCGAGTGCATTGACATTCGAACAGATTTTATTCAATTTTTATTTTTGCTTTATTGTAAATTAATTCTGTCTGCACTGAATTCAGCGATAGTTTATGGTGCTTTTGCTGAATTGTAAATAGATACTTCAAAGAGATTGAGTATTTATATTGAAGGCAGGGCAAACTTGAAGGTTTTTGTAATATATCAATCTCTATGGACCAATTGAATGAACAAAATTTTGATAATATTTGCTAGATTGACTTTTGATTATATTTATAAAATATATAGTGTTGATTATATTATTTTATATAATTTATTTATTTATGAATTTTTTATAATGTAATTATATATTGTACATAGTGTATTGTATATAGTAATTTTTATAATATATCAATTGAGATAATTTGAAAATATATTTTAATATCTTTTTAATTATTTATTTTTATTCGTTGAATATAAATTAATTTTTTTATTTACTGCATTTTTTTATTTATATTTTTAAATATTTATTTTAAATATTTATTTACTTTTATTGTGTTTTTAATTTTTATCCAATATTAATATAATAATACTTTTTTACAATATTAATATAATATTTTTTATTTTTAAATATTTATTTTCCATTTTATTTACTTTTATTGTGTTTTTAATTTTTATTATTTACCTTTTTACAATTTTAATATAATATTTTTTATTTCAATAATTTCTTATATCTTATTTTATAAAAATTATTATTATTTTATTTTTTTTTTTTACAATTTTTTCTATTTTATTTAATCGAAAAAGCATAAATATAGTAAACATGTCTATTAAACAAAACAAATAATAACAATAGAATTAATCTATTCTCCAAAATAATTAATATAATATAAGCATTTCACACTTTAATTAAATTGATTTCTCAATAGCATTCTCGATTCAGTTAATTAGAGTATTTCAGCTTCGTTCTCAAGCACTCAACATCACTTTAAAATATTATGCTTATGTCAATTCTGTTGTCACACGAACCCAATGTCAAATATGTTTGCTGCACCCGCTGGCATTTTTTTATCTATCAGTCAAAAGACATATATGCATTTACGCACATTTATTTGCTTGACACTTGTGAAATTTATTTCGCGTTAAATTAAAACCCAATTTTTCGAAACACAAAATACGCGAATATAATTGAACATAATTTAGTTAACACTTGATGTAAAAAGAAGCAAAATCAGAGCGAAAAATAATGCACAAATATGAATGGCCATATAAAAAATAAGCGTTTGCCATATATGTGTGCCAATTGTGGCCGCATTTATATGGCTCATATATACATATATAAACGATAGGTATATATATATATTTTTATGGGCTATCACAAACACGATTCTGGGCATATATAAATCGTCACGAGTAATGCAAACAAAAATCGACGTCATCGATCAGCGTGCGCGATTTTTATTGAAAATTGAAAGTGTGTTTAATAAAAGCATACACACACGCACGCATACACCGATCTGATGCAGGCAGATGAAAATCAAAACAACAACAAAAGTTGTTGATGCCGCCAAAAAGTAAACGACCTTTAACGCCAATAAAAACCGCAACAGCAACAGCAGCAGCAACAGCCAAATTGTTGCAAGGAGTCGCCAACAGTTGCTGCAGCTTTCCTCTTGTTGTTGCTGGCGCTGCTGCAGCTGCTGATCTGTTATAACTGAAACGCGGTCACATGTGTAATTTATGCGTAATGGGAGCTCACGCGCCTACAAAACTTGCGGCACCTTTGCACACTCCAAGCACAAGAGCAACAACAAAGGCACAGACACAAACACAAACACAAACTCACTCACGCACACACACACACACAGACTCACAACACTTGAGCCAAGTTATCCGTTTGACCAATTGTTTTTCAATATATTTCTATATATTTGAGATTTTGGCCAAGTTATCCGTCAATATGAACCGCACGCGTCGAACGCACAAAGCGTACTGAAATCGCAGCTGTTATTTTTTTCTGATTTCGAGGAGTCGCGTCGCACCAAGCGCGAGCAACCGCAGCAACAGCAACAGCAGCAACCGCATCGGCAACAAAACAATTGCGTCTGCAACATAGAAATATGTTGCCAGCAACATTTTAATGTTGCTAAGCGATTGCTTTAGCTGTTGATGTTGATTATCTTTTAAAAGGAATTATTTTTTAATGGATATTAAACATTTATATATATTTTTTAAGAAATGAATATTCATTTCAAAATATATATAAGAAATAATCAAGAAATAATATGTATAGAAAGGTCTAATTAAGTGTTTTCAAATACTCTAGGCTAACTTTTTTTTCTATTTTGATTTTTCCTACTTTATGTATATTTGTATGAGAATATATTTATTTTGAATCTATACATTTTTCAACTATCCTTTTAGTTTTTAATAACAGATAAAATAGAGTTTTGGATATAATCAAAATTGAGTTTGATTAGCAGAAACACGGGACTGTCGCTTTACCACTAGAAGCGTAATCAGACATACAATCAGAAGACAATCTATGGCAGAAATTCACCAAAATGTATAGCTAAAAAATTGAGACAAATAATTACAATAAATAAGAATAGAATTTTAATTATTAATAACTATCCAAGAAGAAAGAAAAGACAAGGGCAAAATATATCAGAAAACCTCTATCTAGGGCACTACGTCTTGAATTTTCCGAAAGATAACAATCCGACTGGAGGATCTTATAGAAAAGGAAAGCATTCACATTAGTTAAACAATAGCAACAGTCGATATAAATATGGACCACACGGCACAACACATCGACTGCCCAGCAGCAGGTGCGGAATACAATTGAGTAATAATATGCTGAGGGCTTGCCTTTTTATAGCTGACAAAACGTCAATCAAACCAAGAGATCAAGAGTTATTTTAGAGCTGGCCATCATACATGATCACTTGAAGTTAAGAGAGTATATTTCTTCTAAGCATTGAGCAATAAGTAGAGATGACAGATGGGTAATGCTTGTCAAGCAACTGATCTGCTGAAGAGTAGCCAGATATATTTATATATATTTTGTGAATAAATACATATTTATATATATTTATAAATATATATTTTTATATTATAATTTTATTGATTATATTTTTATTTTATTTAATATATATTTATTATATTTAAAATAAATTATAAGTCCTTTCAAACTTTCAAACTCCAACACTAAAGTTTCTACGAATCTGCGACCATGTTGCACGCCACATGTTGCAGCGTCTGCGCAGTTGTGTGGCACTTAAAGCCGGCAGCTATGGCCAGAAGCTCGTAAATGTTGTTTGGAAGTCCCTTTCAACGAACTGTGCTTAATGCAAGATTTACGCCTCCATTCATCGAGTGCTGCCGCAACACCTGTTGAGGCAGTTGCAAGCACCACCGAGAGCTGCCTCGACCTGGCCCACCCCGAACCCGTCCCACCCCCACCCCCACTCCCCCTGACCCAATAAGCTGCTCTTGTGTGGCAACAATGAAAAACTTTTCGCCAGCTATTTTTCGTCCTCATTCAGATTTCTTTTGGCTATTTAAAAAGAGCTTAAAAATAAATGGAATTTCGTCTGCATCTATTCTATTTGCGTTCATTCATAAGGCCATTTCGCATGCCAACAATCATCTATTTAATTCTGGCCATGTGAGAAATGTCGCATAATTGACAGCTGATAATTGAAATACATTATTTCGGGCACGATTCTAAATTGTTGTTGCGAGGGAGGGGAAACGCAATGAAAATTTATGCCAGCAAAATTATTTCGGCTTTTTGCTTTTTTGCCTCTTGGCATGTAAATTATGTTAATAGATGCGCGCATTGATTCTAATTAGTTGATGACGTGAGCCTATAAATTTAGCTCTTCCTGACTTATTAAATTAACATTTTAGAGCGAAAAGTGTATCCAATTATGTGTGTAGAAAGACAAAATTAAAATATATAAATATATAAATTGTTGCATAGAAATAACAGCCAAAAAATATAGCTGAAAATCTAATTAGGTATATTATAAAAACATGAGAAATGTTTTTATTTAATTAAAAAAAAAAATGTTTGTACTCGTAAATTAAATAAAATTTTGAAGTATATAGTAGAGTATTTATGTTGTTTATTTTAATTTAATTATTTATTCAATTCGGGGTCATTTGAAAAAAGAGTTTTGGGCACATTTTTTACAGATTTAGTTTTCATTGAAATAAAATTTGAATAAATTATAGAGATAATTCTCCATAAATTAAACAATGTGTTTAGTTTAAGAAATATTTTTTAAAAAAATCAGAAATAATAATTAAATACATTTTTAGTTAGTTTAAAAGTCAACTTAAAAAGTATATTTTTTTAAATTTCTTTTATTTATTTAAATATTTATTAGGGTTAGATTTTATTCGGGGCGTAAAGTAAAAAAAATTATTTAAAGCACCAACATTTTTAATTTTTTCTTAAATTTAATTTGATTTAGTTTGATATAAACTCATTCATCTTATCTACTCTTAGTGTATTGCCGCTTAAATGAAAATTTTATAGATTCCACTTTTTGTTGCTCTTTTCATTTTTTTTTTGGGGAATTTTCCATTTGGAAATTTTCGCATTTCGCTGACGGCACATAACTTGTGGCGAGGGTCGCGGCTGTGGCTTGGGAGTGAGCGGAGAGGGTGGCTTTGGCTGGGCTTTAGGCGACAAATGGGTGGAGCATTATGCATAAATTTCCGTTAATTAAAAGCGCCTGCAAATTGCAAAAGATAGCTGCGAACAGAGCCGCGCGCGATGCTGCTGCTGCAATGCGAATGCAAAATGCGAACTTTAATGCGGACCCAATATAAAATATGCGTGTCGGTAATTTGAGGAATGCAGCGTGTGGCAAGCTCGTAAATTGTACAGAAGCCTGCTATGCTGAGTAGTTTCTATAGTAGCATACACTAACACACACAAAGACACCCGCACACACACACATGCAACAGGCAACCCATTGACCCACCCACCAAGCGGGAAACGGAAGTTGCAGCAAATGGCGAGTGCGTTTGCGGCTGGCTTGCACATTAGAAAGAGAAAGTGACAAGATGAGAGAGAGAGAGAGAGAGAGAGAGAGAGAGAGAGAGATAGCTGTACCCGCTGTGCTTACTCGTAACATGAGCCCTGACCAGCCAGTGCAAAGGGCAACTGCCAGCTGAACAAGTGCAGAGAGGACAGCAGCTGTCGAGAGTAGACGACTATGAGATGCCCTGTACACAGCACAGGTTGCCATAATAGATATAAATATTAATCAGTTTACTTCAATATGATCTCGTGAATGTTTTTAAGGAATTTTAGTATATTTTGAGTTTATTTAATTTTTATTTTTTTGGTATATTTACATATATTTTTAGTATATTTAATTTTTTCAATGCGAAAAATATAGCTTTATATATTATAATAGTTCATATATTTTGTTTATGTTCTAAGATTCTATACATATATCCAAAAGCTAGCTTTAAAATGCTAATATATACAGATAAAATTTGTTCTATCTAATTTCCATACCAATAAATAAAACTGAATATCAATATCTAAATTTATATTTATTTTTCTACCTTGAACTGACAAATAACCTGTTACATACCTCACCACAATTTCAGCATACCCCAACCAAAATGGTTGCACGATATAACTAGGACCTTACATGCTAAGGGTCTTCGCTCGGTTGACTTTTGCAGGCATTTGGGCTTTGCATGAAGTGCACAATATTTGCACACACTAAATCAGTGTGTGTGTGTGTGTGTTAGTTTGTTTATTTGCGTGTGTTATGAGTGCGTAGGATCATTGACTTTTACAGCAAATAACTTGAAATGAACACCTGAAGAGCACTGAATACCGCAAGCTATTAAACAATCACTCAAAGTAACTTTTTACGCAGAGTGAAAAATTCATTTGTAGAAGAGAAAATTTCCCTACAAACATAAAGAGTTGAATATTATGACTAAAGACACTTACCATAAGCTTCAACTCGGGCTATGTTGAGTTGCCGAAGTGTAAAAGGAATTAAAAGAATTTACAGTTAGCTTTGTCGCGCAGCAAAGCATGGCGTATGAAAAAAAAACCGAAATTACGCAGTAAAATAAAACTTTGTATGCAAAAAGAAACATGCACTTGTTAAACTTCACAATTGTATTTTATTCGCATATTTGAAATTTTAAATAATTTCCTTGGCAGCAATATCTTTGCACTCACTTTTTCACTCATTTCGCTTCACTCTCACGATCGTTGCACAAACCTTCCGCACGTCCACCTCCACCAAAAACCGCACTACTACTAAAGATGTAAAGGAACGGAGAGCGTCTAACGAAAGCAAGGGGTAGCTTACGCAAAACACTTTCTCACTCGCTCTTACTCTTGCGCTCCGCTCGAGCTATTTATCTACCTTTCTTTTGCTAATTGCTAAGTGAGCGCCGCTGTGTTGAGTAGCGCTCGCTGTGGTGAGTTAACTTGAGTTTGCCGGCAAAGTGTTGAGATTAGACTTTTGGTGGATCACAAGAAAAACATAGAACATGAAAAGCAATTCAACAAAAGGAAACATTGCTAAGAGAGGCAGCTTAGTTCAGTTGGTGGAATCGTAGTTCAACAAAAAGAAACATTGCTAAGAGAGACACTGGTGGATCACAACAAAAACATAGAACACCAATTGCAGATTAATAAAAGAAAAATTGCTAAGAGAGTAGCTTAGTGCTTACTCTTACTTTTACAAGTTTTCATGCAATGTAAAACTTATGCACAGTGGGGCAAGATAGTTAGTTCAATAAGTGAAACAATTTTAAGTCATAATTTATAATATTAATAAGCTTAAGTTTTTTTTTTTTACATATTTTGTTTGGCAAATGACTTTATTATAAGCTTCATGAGCGACATCTAAATAGGTTAGGCACATATCTACACACACAGCTTACTCACACTCTCTCTCTCACACACACACACACATTTTAGCCACACTCACATACAAATTAAAGTTGACATTGCCGACCTACTTCGAAAACATCCCCCAAATCTTGTTTTAGTAGCTTTCCATCTGCTGGACATATCAATGCCATTCGTCTAGTGTGCATGTGTGTGTGTGTGAGCGTCTGTGTGTTTGTGTGTGTGTGTGATATTTATTTTGCTCCTCACAATTGGCTGTGGCATGTGGAGTAAACTGTAACTAAAGACGCTTCAAGCACAAGTCGCACACAAAATTGCATCTCGAGTGCTGCATAAAACTCGAATTACACCAGAATTATAAGGGAAGTGGGGGAGGGGGAGTAGGAGGAGCAGGGACATATTGGGGTCTATAGAGGGAGTACGAGAAATACGACTGCATTTCACTTTTATTTCAGACATATTTTATGATCCTGCCATAAGTCGACATGGGATATATGGCTGATAAAAATTTCAAGAAAATACAGACAAAAAAGATATTCAGGTTGAAATTGGCGTTATATCAACTATGAGACCAAATATCATTTTTGATTCATAATCTCTTATAGATTGTATTTGTTTTAGTATATTGAAATTGTGAAACCCTAACTTAAGGACTTGCAGATTCAATATCTTTTGAATCCCAGTAAGCTGTACAATTTCCATAGCAAATTGTACTCAGGAATCTATTATACCCCGCTATCTTATAAACTAAGGACATCTTCAATCAAAAATTTTCATGCAGTATCTATTATTAGCAGATCTTAATAAAAACCCTATGAACGCTAAGAATCTCTTTAATTTAGATACCTTTAGCCAACTTCAAGTTGGATTTATTTGAGATTTTATCAAGGTTTTAATTCGACAGGAAATCATTATCCTTATCAAGAAAAGATCTATATATCTCAAGTGAAAATCGATAGGTAATCTATCGCTCTGTAAAAATTTCTTTCATTGAATTTTAATTTAATATTGTTAAAGCGAAATAAAGCTCAATAAATAAATTAATAATTGAAAAATTTGCTAAAAATTACAAATATATTTTTGACCTTAATAAAAACATCTTGAATACTACCATAAAGTTCCGATTATAGATAATCTCAATATTTAATCATCTAACTTAACTTAACGTAACTTCAATTACTCCAGAAGAATTTCGTACTCATTCTCCTATTCTCTCCCTTTTCTTCCCCTCACTTTTCCTCTCTCAATCTCACTCTCACTCTCCTCAAATTGTCCTTTGACACACAATTTAAGTGGACAATGCATTTGGCCATCCATCACACTCTAGTGAGCTCTAGTGGAAATCAACTCCAAATGCTATCACTCACCCAACACCCCACACCCCACAGCAGCCCCCTCCCTCCCCCACCAAGTTCGCGCGCTGTCAAAGCAGCAATTAAAAATTGTAAAGCGATACGAACTGTTTCCATTGTCCTTGGCGTTCGCATTGTTCAGTGTTTATAATATTTTTGACATTTTAATTGCCCAGGACATGCAGGCGTATATGTATGTGGCAAATGCAATAAGGATACTTTTCGCTTGCCCAAGGACATGCTGACGTATGGCATTTGCCAGCAGTTCCCCTTAATTGCAATTCACACTTTGAACTAATATTATTTAAACAATTACGAGAGCAAGGGTAGGAGAGTGTATCTCTCTCTCTCCCCCACCCTCTCTCCCTCCCTCTCTCTTTAAGCTCCACTGCATTCGCAGACGCCATAAAATGCAAATTCCTGTTGATCCTGTTTGCCAATGCCACTGCATGTGCCTGGCCTGCCATTTAGACGGAAGATGCCCTGGTTGACCCCCCCGACAAGCCCAACTACCCTTTGTCATCCACCCATCCCCCACCCCCTACCCCTTCCCTGGCCCCTTCCTCGCTCGCTTGTCATGTCTGTTGTGTGCCAATTTCTTGTACCACGTTCCGTGAGCGCTTTAGCACAAACCAATCTAAGGATATTGTCGCTGCAATCCCCAAAGCTCACCACGCCACGCCCCCTCCACAATACCCACAGCTCGCCGCCTGCCCACTGAGGCGCAGCAAGCGCAAATATTTGATTTCACTTCTCTTTTTCTATTGGCAATACACTGCAAAAAAACTAGTTAACTGCAGTTGGGAATTTGTCAGAATATAAGAATGAAATTAATTTAATATTAATATTAATTAATATGCATAAATTTAAATATATTTAAAATAAATTGTATTGAATTATATATTTAAGAAAATATTTTAATTTTATTAATAAGAAGTTTTATTTAATATTTTTTATCTATAATCTTTTTCAATATATTTATATATATTCGAATGTTTTTATAAATTAATAAATTTTATATATATTCTTTTTTAAATATTTTTATATATTTGAATGTTTTTATACATTAATAAATTTTAGTATGAAAAGGAACTAAGTTAAATAAATAATATTCTTTAGAATAAAATAATTTAAAAAATTATAAAAATAATAATAAATATACAAGAAAAAAATAAAGATACAAAAATAAAAATAGATT
Source organism: Drosophila pegasa (assembly GCA_035046225.1). Classification (NCBI taxonomy): domain Eukaryota; kingdom Metazoa; phylum Arthropoda; class Insecta; order Diptera; family Drosophilidae; genus Drosophila; species Drosophila pegasa. The sequence goes on from JAWNOD010000072.1 coordinate 10,898,491, forward strand.
CAATATAAAATATATTTAAGAACCTTTAAAAACCCTTGAATATTTATGAGCTTCTTTAAAATTAATCCTTATTGATTTGTTAAAAGGTAAGAAAAAAACTTACAAATATATGAAATATTTATATTTTGCTAAATCTGGCAGTGTGATTAATTTATTTATTTTTTTTTTTATATTTTTAAATTAAATTTATAATATCTAATAAATTTTATAAATATTTTTATTGGTTTCATTTAATTTTTATCATATACTTTTAACACTTTTATATTCAAATAAAAATAGTTAACCGCAAACTTATCATATAAAATATAAACTTTTTTAAATTTTCTTACTCTACACCAAAAAATATTTCTCTCAGTGCATTAACTTTTTAACTGCGCCGCTTCAGTTAGCAACTGCACGCAACTGGGCGCGACATAATCCACGAGTATTTTCACGCTGCCAATGCACCTTTAGACTCTATAGATGCCACGCCCACAGCCCACAGCCCCCAGTGCCCCTGTTCGACTCATCAAACTGCGATTACTTTGGCCCCCTTAAGCAAATCCGACATGGACTATTCTCCGCTGTCAGCAGCTGGCTCTACTGCCTGCCTGGCCGAGTTAAGGGCATTAGATAAATATGCAAATGGAATGCGAGGCTTGGAAGCAGGTCTCTGACACATTAAGTATACGACATGTTATTTACGCTAACGCACACAACTTGCGATTAGCCGCGTCTTTAAATTAACCAACTTGATTGAGAGAGAGAGAGAGAGAGAGAGAGAGAGAGAGGGGGGGATAGAAATGTATTCATATGTACTTAAATATGAGCTCTTAACATGGCAGTTCATAAATCATGTAGCGTCCCCTAAATGATTTTTAGTTCATTCATTAATTGCTGGGTTCAATGAACTCAAGCGTGACTACGCCCACGCCCAAACACTTTTTGTGTAGTTATGTGTGTGCGAACCCTTTTCTGATATCCTAGATGTATGGCTTGTGCCTAAAAGGGGTATACTGTGTGGGCGTAGGGTTAGGCGAACTAAATGAAAGCTGCAGATAAGGAAATTGAAATTAAAAAGAATTTATTCTAGATTTTATGTTGTTCTTTCTTATATCTACACCTCTTAAGCCATCTTCCTAACCACTGCTCTCCGATGTTCTTGGGACCAGCAACCGACCCTTAACATTTTTAATTTAAGAGCAACAGATTTAGATTTAGATTTGTCGATAGACTGAGCTGAAACACATTTTGTATGTTCTCTTCTCTCTCAGAGCCAATAGATTTGATTGAACTAAGGCGATGCTCGTTGCTTGAATTTACTACAGCTAATTAATCAATTTGATTACATGTGATAAATATTAATGGAATAAATTGGAAAATTTATAAATGAAAGTTTGCACTATAGTAAATGGGAAATGGAAGGCAAAAATATATATGTATATGGAATATTTGAAATATGTAAATATATATACAAATAAATAAAAAAAAACTAAATGAAAAAACAATTAATAAAATACATATTAAATATATAATAATTATAGAAAAATATAAAATAAAAATAAAAATTTTGAATTCCAAAAAAAATCTTTATAAAATCTGAATACCATCTGCTCTGAAGGTTTGTAAATTTACTAAACTATTTAACTATTATAATTAGTTGCGGACACCAGAAAAGCCAAAGTTAGTTTCTCATATATCATATATCATATATATCACATCAATTTCTTACATTATTCAAGCACCTGTACGGTATCTCCCAGTCAGTCACATGCAGCTAACTCCACTCCTACATTTTTATTCCCCCCTCCCCACACAATGCCTATACAAACATAATTTTTATCAGCGTCCACTCATGTCAACTTTAGCCTCGCTCAGCTCTAGAATTCACTTTTTGTTTAGTTTCAACTTTTATTTATTTATATTTGCTTGTGTTTTTTTCTTGTTCACATTTTAATTTAGTTGGCTTTTGGCAATTTGGGTTCGGCTCATAATTCAAAATGAAAATAAATAGAAAATTCCGCTTCGGGGGTATGTGCAAAAGTCAGCTGGCATCGAGATAACTCCTAGAAGTGCCCACAACATTTTACATATAAATTGCCTGCGAGTGCAAAAAGTGAAACTAGCAAAAGATTTATATTTAATCGGAAAACTCGCATCTGGGGCGGGCGCCCAAAAAAATATATATAGGTGGGCAGTTGCCGTTAGGCATGACAGGAAAATGGCTTAAGAAAATTTCTTGCCGAATTTTTGTCAAACAAATAACTATGAATAAGCATATTTCTTTACAACTGAACTAGATGATGGAATGGAAAATGTTGTGGGAATAGAAACATGTGATAAATATTAATGGAATAAATTGGAAAATTTATAAATGAAAGTTTGCACTAAAGTAAACTGGGAAATGGAAGGCAAAAATATTTATAGAATAATTAAAAATATACAAAAATAGATTAAATAATACGAGTGAATAAAACTACATGAAAAAACAATAAATAAAATATATAACAAATATAAAAAATTTTGGAAATATAGTAAAACAAAATATGAAATCTAAAAATATATAACAAATAATAAGAAAATTAAAAAATGTATGAAAAGATTTAAAAGCTTTTAAAAATGCGCAAAATATACAAAAAATTGTAAATAAATATATAAAAATATTTAATACTCAATTAATTTAAAAAAAAAAGCATATAAAAAAAATATATATAAATCTTTTAAATACATAAATATATAAATATATAAATTGTATGAAAACTTTAATTTAAAAATTATGTTTTATATAAATAATGTAATTAAAATTCAAAGAAATAAATAAGATAAGAAATCTATGAATATGAAAAATTGTATAAAAAAGCTATTCCAACTTATGACATATATAAAAAATTCATTTTAATCCTATTCACTTCTTATAAAGAAAAGTCTTTTATCAGCCTTGGAAATTCTCATTATATTTGTGCTCATGATTGTGTAGAAATGTCCTTAATAAAATATTGATAGCTTACCCGTGTCGCATTTGGCACACAGATTATGCCTCTTGAAGCTATTTGTGAGGAAAATTCAGTCAATTTTTAGTTGATTTCCAAGTTAAAACAGAGCAGAAACTGGGCTATTCAGCATGCGGCTTGTGGGCCATTCTGGGCATCAAATGCTTAATGTGCTTCCTGTTGACCAGGCCAAGAGAACGTGTCCACAGTTTGTTCAGGCGGAATCGAATGACATGTCAAACACGCAACTGGGCGGGATTTTCGGTGGCAAGCCGTGCACAAAGGTCAGAGTGCCTACCTCCCTCTCTCTCGCTCTATCTCTGGCTCTCTATCTTTGTCTCACTCTGCTGCTGCTTGACTGTGGGAATATTGATTATTGTTGTTGCGGGCAGAGCTTTCCGCGGGATTTCGACCAGCTTAGAGCATTTTGGACAATTTTGTTTTTGGCTTGGCTTGGCCCTTGGCCATTGACCTTGCCCCTAGCCGAGCCAAAGAATAAGCAAAGAATTCACGGCATTAAACCAAATGAGACTACATTTTTATCTTCTTCTTCTTCGTGTCACTTTTGTGGCTTTCAAGTGCTGCAAAAAGGGAGAGAGAGAGAGCAAAAACAAAATAAATAAGTCAGGTTAGGCGTTAATTTCTTGATAAATTTGCCCCACTTAAAGGTCGCCTCAACAAAAAGTAGGATCTTTAATTTAGGTAATGTCCCATGGCCCCTTGCAGCTTATTATCGCATTAAACTTGACACACTGATTATCTGCTATCTTAAGCTAATTAATTTTGATTAAAGCATCTCTCCAAAATGTAGCTGACATTTTTAGTTTGTGATTTGAAGATATTTCACAGAGACGAAATTAGGTTAAAAGTGGGCTGGGAGAGTGCTAAAGGAAATAATCTCATTCCCCAAATTAATGAAGTAGAAGTAGGTTTGATTATGTCTTTAGATTAAAGAAGAGCTGAGATAAGTGTGGAATGATTGAATTAGCATCTAGAAAATATATAAAAAAAAATATATATTTAGTATAGTTTAATCAATGTTAAGAAAGCAAATGAAATATATATTAGAAAATATATTTAAAAAAATTAATTTTGATAAAGTTTAATGCATGTTAAGTAAGCAAATGAAAGTCAATTCAGAACTTAGCCTCAAGGTCTTACAACTTTCAAATGTTTTTCTGTAGGGCGAGGCGAGGGAGCTACACCTATCTTTTTGTCAAGGGGATAAAATTTATTCAGAGCAACTTGAAGGACCAAATAGACAATCAACAAAAATATATTACAATAACAAAACGTTAAGTAAACTCAATAAAATACTCAAAAGTTAAAAAAATGAAGTTTAATATGAAATAAAATTTGTATTCATATAAAATATATATTTGATAAAGAGTCAATACCATTCCTATCATATATTTCGACAATATCAAGCACAGAAATACTGCAAAAGGCAACCAAAGGCAAAAATACCAAAAATTGCTACAAAAAAATCAGGTTAAATACAGTCTGAAAAGTAAGGTTTATATATGAACAGTACTCTCCATATATATATAACATATATACAAGAATTGAAATCGCAGCCTGTGCTGGCAATCAAAGTGGATTCGTTCGCTCGCTCACTGTCCGAACAATTTGCATAAAAAATCGCACAAATATTTATTCATATGCATTCACTTACATGCACTCAAAAAAAACAGAGAAGAAGAAGAAGCAGAAGCGTCGCATTTTTGGCATTCATTTTTTATTGACGGCAAAGGAGAAGCAAACAGAGAAATAGCTGACTAAAAATTTTGTTTTTCCCTTTGCTTTTCCTTTTATTATTGGCGTTGATATTGAGTTTTGGTGAAGTTTTTCTCAGCCAATGCGTGTTTTGTTCTGGATGCGCTTCATAAAGAAAATCTCAACGATTTATCAATGAAAATGAGAGCGAGACAGCAAAATAACATTAATACCGCTTCATGTTTACTTTATGCAAAGCGCATGCCAGATGTGACCCTATATCATGTGAAATCAACGAGAGTCCAAATTGAATTAAGTTTATATATGAGTCTGAGAAATGATTATGAAAATTCCTTAAGAAATTTATTAAAATTCTATAAATAAATAATTAAATAAATATATATATAATATATATATTATATATGAGTCTGAGTCTTTGAAATATATATGAAAATTCCCCAAGAAATTTATTAAAACTCTATAAATAAATAGATTATTAAATAAATCTATAATATATATATTATATATGAGTCTGGTTCTGAGTCTGAGTCTGTGAAATATATATAAAATTTTTTTTAAAAGGCTATAAATAAATTAAATTAAATAAATAAATCTATAATATTCTTTCATTCTGCTGACAATGCAGGGTATTTTCATTCGACGACAAGAAATGTAGTTGCTCATACTAGAAAACTGTGCTCATGTATGGAAAACTGATAAACAAAACTAACATTTAAATACCCTAGAAAAAGGATACATAAATGCAATTTCGAGAAGATATTGTATTGTTTGATATATCCATAATACCCAAAAAAATAAATTCTTGGAGCTCTAACTTACATCAGATATTAAATTCCTTACAATTATTTATATATTTTTATTTTTTTTAATTCATTGTAATCTATTATTAAATATTTGCTGAATTGCTAAGTAAATTACCGGGTATTTTCGGTCTGTCATATGCATATTATAAGTATTATACGTAAACGTCATTTAGATAATCCAAAATAGAGTTAAGTTAGCAAGATCTGAGCACTATACAGCTTATGATAAAATTCAGATACCCTGTAAATCAGTAATCAAAAAAAGAGTTAGCTAGGCTACAAAATGTGAGTCATAGAACTAACGATAGAATTAAGATACCATGCAAAAAATACTTAATTAATTATAGGGTAATTTTATATATATCACAATTATTGAATATAAGAAGATCGCAGTAGGCTTAAGTATATTTAGAAGATAAAAAAATTGTAATGCTTGATTTATTTATTTATTTTGTGTAGTAGGCCTTAAAATTTTAGTTTGTTAGTTTGTTTATTTATATTTTATATAATTTTTTTCTCGGCAGGTTTTCACTGCAAATCCTAACTTCAAAGTGAACGCATTGGATTAGTTAAAAAAAAAATCTTCTTTTAATTTTTTTATATAACTTGTTGGGATTCGAATTCTACCAAAATTTTACGTTTGACCTGATACACTAACATTTTAAAAATTTCCAAGAAGCAAGGACAAGAGCAACAGCAAAAAAGTTTCAGACTAAATATGGTTTCGGTATTTCACAGCCCCACCTATCACCACATGAACATCATGCTCAAGTTCCATGCGGTGCCGAGGGCAGAGATGGCGACCCATGCACCCGATACGCAAATGGCCAAAGATCCGCTAGGAGGCCAGGGCGATTCAGGTAGACGTACGATGTCGCACAACAGCGGCAAGCCGCCGATTTTCGAATGGCCGTCGCCGCGACTTTTATTCGATTGCTCCCAGATACGAGAGGACCTAATAACGCCAGCGAATCGCTTGGCCTCCAATGAGACGCTGCCCGTGCTGATGAGCAATCAGACGGCGTTCACGCGCCTCAACCCAGATATTGTGCCGCGCCAGCGACTTCACGACGAGCCCAAGTTCTCGCATCGCAGCTTCTCCACGGACACGAATCGATTGCCACCGAACAGGCCAACGAATGCGCAGGAGAGCAGACCGAAGGCTGATCCGCGTGGCAGTCCAAAGTCCGGGAAGAAGCAGAGGCAGTTGCGATCGGCGAAATGCTCGCTGTCCATACTGAGTCAAATCAATCTGCAGGAGTGCGTGCAGCACTTCCTCAGCTCCGTGCAGTGCGTGGCCAACTTGATACTCAACATCGAACCCATCCAGCACCTGACGTGCGCGTTCAACTTTCTGAATGCCCTCTTCGAGTACTTTGCGATAAATATCGCCGATGCGTTCAGCAATAAGGTGATACCTGGGCTCCGGGATTTCATTGAGCGCCTGTGCCGGCAGGTGGTGGGTCTCGGCGAGAGCTTGGAGCGGGGACAGATATCGAGCCTGGCATTCCGCCAGGAGGTAGACGCCAAACAAAAATCTCTTGTATTTGTCATGACATCGTCGTGCCAGAACTGTCTGCAGCTCTATCCGGGCCTGTGTCCATCGCTCGCCGATGCACTGCCCCCCAAGCCGATCATACCGCAACAATCGAGAGAGCGCTTGCTCCCGGACTGCTCCTTTCGGCAACTGCTGCTACACGGCATCATTTGAGACCGTTCCAATACCACCCCATGTGAAAAAAATATATATACAAAAATACAATAAATTAAACTTTGCTCACTGATATTTGCTGATCTTAATTTGATGTTATTAGCAAAAAGTTGCATCGGGTATTTTGAAACGAGCCTCAATATTTTAAGGGAAATAAAGCATACTAATAATTGGGGCATTAAATGTATTCTTAAAATACTTTGTTTTGAGTTTTAGTATTTTTTAAATACTGTTTTTTGGTATCTTTATTGTGAAAATACTACTAAAATCATTGGAGCTGAAATAAAGCACAACAATCATAATAATTGAGTGAAATTTCATTAATAGTATTTTAAAAATACTGTGTTTTTGTGTTTAGTATTTTTTAAATACTGTTTTTTGGTATTTTTATTGTGAAAATACTACTAAAATCATTGGAGCTGAGAGGTTAATCAATTTTTACAGGAAATAAAGCACAACAATAATAATTGGGTGAAATTTCATTAAAAGTAATCTTAAAATACTGTATTTTGATGTTTGGTATTTTTAAAATACTGCTTTTTAGTATTTTGATTGTGGAAATACTACTAAAATCATTGGAGCTGAGAGAGATTCATCAATAATAATATAATTGGGTGAAATTTTATTAATAGTATTATAAAAATACTGTAGTTTGCTGTGCAGTATTTTTTAAGTACTGTTTTTGGTATATTTATTGTGAAAATACAACTAAAATCATTGGAGCTGAAAGGTTAATCGCCAGCCAATGCGTGTTTTGTGCTGGATCACAATCAATCACAATCATCAATTTTTAAAGGAAATAAAGCACAACAATCATAATAATTGAGTGCAATTTTATTACTAGTATTTTAAAAATACTGCATTTTGATAATTAGTATTTTTAAAATACTGTTTTTGGTATTTTCATTGTGAAAATACTACTAAAATCATTGGAGCTGAGAGGTTAATAAATTTTTTAAGGAAATAAAGTACAACAATAAAAATAATTGGGTGAAATTTCGTTAAAAGTATGACTGAAATACTGCATTTTGATATTTGGTATTTTTAAAATACTGCTTTTGGTATTTTTATTGTGAAAATACTACTAAACTCATTGGAGCTGAGGGAGATTCATCATAAATTTAACCCAGTACAAGAAACCAGATAAACATTTAGAGTACTTACTGAGAATTATAAGTATTTATTTTATGTTAAGATAAAAATATATCAATATAGAACTTAAATTAAAAATAATTAATAATAAAAAAGTTTAATGAAAATTAGAGTATATATAAAACTCCATAGAATATAAAAGTTTTTATATAACTTGTAAGATTTATACCAACGACTTATGTATATTGTATACTATATCTATTACGTATATAATACTATATCCCATATATTCTTTTTATACACAATTATATATTATTTACTATTAATTTTTTACTCTATCTGTGACTTAACTCAAATTAAATTGCCTTGAAACTCGACTAAGCCACTTCAAAGTAGCCAACTCGCAATATTCCTCATATATGGCGCTATAACTCTCAACCAATTCCAAATTCCCATTCCCATTTCCATTTCCATTCCGTTCCACTCCTATTAATCCCGGCGTCAGCTGAGATACTTGTGATTAAATTTAATAACCCATGTGATGTTTGAGCTATTCGGTGGCTTTAATGCGCCTCGCTTGCTCTGACGCCCGACCGCGAATGTTTATTGCATAACATACGCGAAAGGGGCAGTTTGGCTGCAAGCTCTGCGGTTGGGGGCGCGGCGCCATAACAATTTACCTCGATGTCACCTCTGCGGCGCGAGCGACAAGCAAAACTTTCGGCGAATGTTTTATAGGAGAGAACCAACGAGCCGTATTAAATAAACGCCACGAGACGAATCTCATTTAATTTTACGTTTACAATTTCAGAAATTCTCTAACAAAAACAAAAAAAAAAACACAAATAATAGTTGAAGTAAAAGTAAACAAGAATATTGGCCAGAGAACGAAAGCGATATGCGCTAACTAAGTGAGAGAGGAAAGCTAAAAATGTATTATAAATGAGAAGGAGGGAGAAATATATTTTTAAAAATAATTTTTTTTATTAATATTATATTTATGATACATAATATTTAAAATTTTGTATTTAAAAAAAAATTGTTAACACATTTATATAAATACTTAAATATCATCAACAAACAATTTTTAAAAAAATGTTTAAAAAAAAATAAATGAAAATATATATGAAAATAAAATAAAAAATTGATTAATAGATGACTAACCAAAAATTTGCTTAGGAAATTAAAAAAAAAAACGATTTAAAAAATATATAAAAGATACAAATAAATTCTAATTACAAAATAAATATATAATATATATTTATAAAAAATATATAATATTTATATTATATTATAATTAAATATAGTAAATAGCAAACCCTTAAGAATAGTAGATAGCTTGATTAATATAAAAAATATATAAGTGAATGAAAATTAAAGAATAAAAATATAAATAATTAAATATTTAAACCAACCATAAATAACCAAAATAAATAGTCAAATAAAAAAGTGTGGAATGAAGCAACACTGGTAAAAATAATTTGATTTTGCTCAGTTCATTCCATATTTGTCTCATTTTAGTTTATTTAAATTAATTTTTAAATTGCATAGGAAAATCTGCCAATGATTAATGTCATCAACTCATTGACCAAGTGCATATACCCGAGTCTCCTATGGCAGTGCAGCAAGTGTTCAAGGGTTAGCCAAGAATTTGCTGGAAAGTGTTTGGTGTCTGGTCGTCGGTTGGTCGGTTGGTCGTCTCAGCTTATCGCTGACAGCTTCTGTCTGGACAGATTCGTGTGCTAAATTATTGAAATTTGACAAGTGAACTGAGAGACCGAAATATCGAGAGACTGGGAGACCAACAGAGACAGAGACACAGAGCCACGCTGGGGCATGCTGGTCAATTGGCCAGCAGCTGCAGTCAACTATTTTCAGCTTCAGTTTCGGTGTCGGCGTCGGTGTCGGTGTTGCGTTTGCAAATCCAATTAATTAGCTTTGACATTGCGACACTTTGTGGCATGAAATTAAAGTCAAGCGTTCGCCAGTTATCTACGCAAACGTTGCCTAATTTGTCAATTATCGATTATTGATTATGTTGCCCCAGAACAGACGACGCATTTTTCTCGTATCTATTATTAGTCCCAATTGCGGCCATCTATTGCGTATTATAGCAGTTGAACTCTCGGAACTAAGGCTGAGAGGGCAAAGGCTGGCGTAGCTGAGTTGGGTTGAAAGGGTTGAACTTTAAGATGCAGGCAAAATATTTAATTACTGTTGCAAATTCTAGTATTTAAGATACTTTTTGCGGGTTAATAGATAGTATGTTTTGTTAAAGAAATTTAAGTGTCTCATTGGTATATTTATTGTATCTTAAAGATAATTTTTGCTGGCTTAATAGGTAGTTAATTTTGTTAAAGAAATTTTAAAATCTCATTGCTATATAGATAGTATATTTAGCTAAAGAAAAACTTTAGTATCGCATTGCTATATTTACTGTATCCTAAAGATACTTTTTGTGGGCTTTATAAATAGTATATTTTGTTAAAGAAATTTTAGTAACTTATTGCTATATTTATTGTATCTTAAAGATACTTTTTGCTGGCTTAATAGATAGTATATTTTGTTAAAGAAATTTTAAAATCTCATTGCTATATTTATTGTATCTTAAAGATACTTTTTGTGGGCTTAGCATGCTCAGCAAATGTCGCAGTCGAGTTAAGGATTAGCAAAAACTATATTTAATTAAAGAAATGTTAGTAGTAATGTAGAAAAAGTATCTTTAAGATACAATACAGAATGAATGCAATGATGTTCCGTATTGTATCTTAAAGATACTTTTTTGTACTCATAACGTGAACCGCAACATTGAGTCTTTTATAATTTTAAGACCTTATTTAGATACAGCAACCTAAAGGTAACTCTATTTCGGTATTCTTTATGCTCAAACCAGCTTTGACCAGAGTTCTCTCTATTATTGTATCTCAAAGATACTTTATTAAACCGTTTAATATAGACTCATAGTTAATATATAATATATAAATATAATTCTATATTTAGTTACAAAAATGTAAAATTTTAATATGAATTTAAGCTTTAATGCTTGAGCAAGCTTCTCTAAAATTGTATCTTTAAGCTAAGACCTCAGTTTAGTTAATCCCAATCAAAGACATTAAACAAAGTGCATAGTTAGGTTAGCTGTCTGTCTAGTTTATATAGCACTTTCTTATCAAATTCCTTCTTCAAGTTACTTAATAGAAAGCTACTTCCGAAAGGTTAAACTTATTTAAATACGCATAAATATAATTACACAAACTGTCAGTCAGCAAAGAAAGTTTCCACGGCAACCTGTTGCACTCTCCGCTTGTATCTTTAAGATACTTCTCTTTAAGCCCTTGGCTTTTGCCTTGCAAATTAATCAACAACATTGTTGCGGCAAATGCCACATCCAAATTGGCTCTATCATTCATTTATCTCTCTCTCATTGCGCTCTTTAGCTGCCTCGCTCGCGCTATCTCGCACTCCCTCTCTCTCTCACTCGCTCATTTCTTGCTGCTGGGATTTGGCTTTCATTCCGTTTCTTGCTTTTATGGCCAATAGCATTTTATTAGAGCCAACAAACTATTTGCCGCAGTCACAGCCAACTCACAACACATGCAAATGCAACTGTAGCTAAAATAGAAATTGAAATAGAAATAGAAAATTTCCAGCAAGCAGTGCAGAGGCTGCCAGAGGCTGCCACTAAAACACAAAAGCCACTCTCAATGCCGGCTGAGCTCAATTTATGAGTCAACAAATTGATTTGGCAGAGTCCAAATATTAAAACTCTTTTTATAAAATAAATTAAAAAAGAAATTTCCGATTAGGTTCTACCGAGATTTGAACTCGGATCGCTGGATTCAGAGTCCAAAGTGCTAACCATTACACCATAGAACCGGTTGAAAGTAGCAGCAAATTCGAAGAGCTTGAATCTCTCAGACACACTTCACGTCACGTCGACACTTCACTGTGGTGAGTGTGAGAAATCATTTCGGCTCATCGTGTGCTCCACACGGCTATTTATAGAATTGATAATGTGTTTGTGAGTGTGTGTGTGCGTGTAGCTGTGTGCGCGTGTGTGTCGGAATTTACTTCGCGGTGGTCAGCATAAATTTTGATGGGCAGACGTATTTCTGATTCTTATGTGTATATGGAAATATTTATACACATTGTGGCTGAGTAATGCCAATTTTAAAAGTTATTTTATACGCATTTTAAATTTATAATGAAAAAGAATTATGGGAGCAAAAGATGAAATATTTGCATTGAAATAAATAAAATACGTTTTCTTTGAATTAATTTGTATAATAAATATATTAATATTATAAATATAGAATACCTTAGAAATATATTAATATTATAAATAAACAATACCTTAGAAATATATTAATATTATAATATATATGTATAATACATAAAAAATATATTAATATTATAAATATATAATACATAATAAATATATTAATATATATAAATTATTTTTTAAAAATAATACAAAAACCTAATTATTATTATAAAACAAATTAATTAATTAAATAAAAAATAATAACAATAAATGTATGCTAAAAATTAAATAACATTTTACTAAATTAAATTAATACCCATACATATATGAAAAAAAATTCATTTATATACAGCTACGTTCAGTAAAATGATAGCGCAACTCTTCACTGTGTTTTTGCCCAAATAAACAATATATATACATATATATAAACAATATATATACTAATCTTAATATTTGCATAAATTTTTTTCCCAAATTTTATGTTGTTCACTAATTAACCAATAATAATGTGGCCAAAACACAGTGATGAGTTGCGCTATCATTTTACTGAACGTAGCTGTATATATTAAATAAATTATTATGATTATTAAATTATATAAATTTATATATGCGTATATATTTATGCACCACAAAATCAAATGTAGATATATGTATGTATAATTTCTCTATAAAATTAACTTTCTTTATAAAAATAATAATAATAATAAAATAAAAAGAGTATATTCTTTATTTTTGTTATTAATAGTTTTTTTTAATATATATAGTTTAAATAAAAAATAAATTAAAGAAATAATTTTTTTTTTAAATATAAATTTACTTAGATGCAATATATTATATTTAGAATATACCATATTTCTAATATATTCCATATATATATTCAAGATCTTACATTTATTTATGAAAAAATGTTAATAAAATGAAAAAGATTTGACTGCATTACAATATATTTATTTTTTATATATTCATAAATAATTTGCATATAATATTATCAACTGAACTCTATTTATTCATATTTATATTATTCTCTTTTTTTAATAGCTACACCAATTCGAATTTTTACTATAATATTTTAATATGTAAATGTGAATTCATAAAAATAAAAAAATTAAAAATTAATTAAAAATAAAAATATATATGTATTAAAGTCATAATTTATTGCTCTTTTGTATATCTATCAATATTTATCTCTCTCTCTCTCTCTCTCTCTCTCTCTCTTTAAATTGCTTTAATTTTCCTTTGCTCTCTCTCTCTCACTCTCTCCCATTTCGATTACCCCTTATCTAAACAGTTCTACAATCACAATTTTAGCTGTGGATAATATCGAGCACAATCATGGCAATCGCACATTAAGTGCCGCATTCGCAAGGGCCATCAAGTGCGATCTTTTTATGGTCGATTCTAAACAGTTCAACTTTACGCTTAACTCCTTTTGTTAGCCTTGCCGCTTGGCTGGCTTGCTGCTTGTGGGCGTGGGCGTGGCAGAACAATTATGTGCAGTAGAGAACAGTTCATTGTCTGGCTCAATCTCACCGTCTCACTCCCTCTCACTCTCTCTCTTTCTCTGACTGTCTCTCACTCTCTCTCTGTATGCAAGTTAATTAGCCAAAGACTTGTTATCCCTACAGAATGCTGTTGTCCTGTAACTTTTCCCCTTACTGCCACGCCCCCAGCGCACGGACTGCCCTTTTTAAGTATCATGAACCTGCGCTAACCTGTGCTTAAACGATTTTCGCGTTTATTTTTAAGGCTTTTGCCTTTAGTCCTCGCGACACATCAGCACATCATTTGCATGTGTTTAGTGTGCGTGTGTGTGTGTGTGTCAGGGCGTATCCTGGGCGTTATAAACAGACAACTTTGTGGCGCGTAATTTGATGCCGCTGACGACAATCTCATTAACATGACAACGCAATCGGAATCGGCATCGGCATCGGAATCGAACTCCAAACAGCAGTTCGAATCAGTATTCATGTCGTCCTATTGACAGGACTTCCCGCAGTCATATAAAACGCACTTAAGCCACAAACACATAAATGATGACTGTCACTGCACTTGTTTGCAGTTTATAGGGCAACTGTCTCTCTATCTGTCTGCCCTCACTCGCTCATCGTGGCTAAAATGTTAACCAGCAATTGGTAAATTGATAGCCCAGGAGATGTGCATATACTTATGCATGCCACTGTCAGTCGTCAATTTATAGATCTACCATATAAATATATATATATATGTATATATTGACGTTGATATATAGTAAATTTTATTTAGTTCCATTTGTGATTAACTTGGGAAAAGCTTTTAAGCAGTTGAGCTTTTGCTTGGTGGAAAACTTTGATAACAGCTGAAAGCTTTTCCGTTAGCTTTTACAGTCTGTTGGAAAAGTGGTTGTACATGCCTATGCTTTGTTCTCTAATTGAGGTTTTATGCTTGGTAAATATATAAAGAATTTGCAAAAATAAAAATTAAAATATATGTAAATGCTATGAATAAAAATATATTAAAATTATAACAAATTTAAACCAAAATATAAAATTGATATAAAAACAAAACATAAATATAGAAATAATATATAAAATGTGTATAATTTGTAGAAATATATATCTAATTTTAAAAAAATCTTATACAAATAGAAAATGAGTTATTTATTTATAAATTAAAAATAAATATATAATAATAATAGAAATAATATATAATAAAAATAGAAAAATAATAATAATAGAAATATTTGAAAAAATGTTATGATATTATTTGCAGCTCTCAAAAAAAATTTTAAAATTAACTTATATTCCAGTCTAATAGTGGTTCATACTCTCTAAAGGTATTTTATTAAAATTTATAAAATGAATATTAAACTTTTCATATACGCAAAAGGTTTTTTTAATTAGTTCTACTTAACAAAAAAACTTTTTAATATACTGGAAAGTTGTTTCATTAAAATATTGTTTGGATTTTGTATTAGATTATAAGTCAAGCAATTTATTTGCATTTTTATATAATAAAAGTAATAAAAGACCATAAATTATTTATTTTTTTAATAATTAATATGTTTTAATAATTTCTTTTAATAATTTTATACGTTTCTATATTTTATTTTTATTTATATTTTTAGATTTTCTGCAAATTAATTCAAAATGTAAATAAGCTTGTGCTATTATTATCATTTAAAGTTTTTTTTTTAATTAAATATAAATTGTCTGCAAACTTGACATATTCTGCTTTTAATTGGCTTGATATCTTAAAATAATTTTTCTAGCCATAAATCAGTTTTGCTTTTCAATTTCTACCAAATAAACAAAAATATCTATATATAGAAAATCTTATATATAATTTACCTAAGATATATTTGCAGCTTAACTGGGAAATATATACTTCAATTAAATAATCTATGCTCTAATTAAATAGAGAGCAATTAAACTCTTAATCAAACGCAAAATATCTATTAACGCCTCAAGTGGAGTGAGCCTCGTATGATATTCCAATCTCAATCCACTTGATTTAGTCTACGTACTTTCAATTTTATTGTCATCGTGAGCTGATTAATGTTTCGCTTGTCTAGAATTAAAGCAATCTCTTCAGGAATTGCCTGGTATTTGGTAAGAAACAAGAGCTAGGTAACATATGGTTACCAACTTCAGGTAGAGTCCATGAGGCGCGTGGCATAGACAAAAATCGCACCTGATCTGCTCGTGCTTTCGCACTGATAAGACTGAAGAAATCTACATGTCAGAGATTGCCAAAAAGGAATATATATAGAAATATTTTCTATATAATATAGGTATACAAATGAAATCTGTTTCTATTTAAATAATTCTTGCGTATCACAAGCAAAGCGAGTCGAAGTATTTCAGAGAGAGATAATCATGGATGGCTTTTACGTAGTCATATAGACATTAAGAATATGATTTATATTAGCTATATAAATTTATATATATATATTTGTATAATCTTATCAATTGTAGTACGCCACGGACAGTTGCATGCGTTTCCCAGCCATGAATCAGTGTGGCGAGGTGTGGGCTCTAACCTTTGGCCTTTTACTTTTGCTTGAGGAGATTAGAAGTGCGAGCGACGGAAGTGCGCCCAGGCTGGGGCATGAATTTTAAGACACATATATATACATATCTATATTTATATATATGTAGTATTAGTGCATTTTATGGGCTTTAACTACTGAGCATGTTTAGCACACCATAAAACTTGGCTAATTTGTGATAAGAGACAAGCGAAACCATTGGCAACAGTCAAAAGAAACTTTGGTATTTCAATCGGTCAGACACACACATATATATTATATATAGTTTATATATACTTATACGTACTGACGTATCATATCTTAGTTTATTATTGTTTTTTTAGGCATTCTGATAAAAATTGTAAATTCCTTATTTAATTTGAAATTTGTTTTCCTATTTCCTATATCTAATTATCTGCATGATTCACTGGGGTTATTCAAATTACGGCCGGATCAATGCAACAGGTGTTTGACTCTTGAGCCAGATAAGCCACGGGACTTATTTATAGCCGACTTTATTTGTGGGGAAATACTTAAGGTTTTATCAGTTCCGATTTATTTATAAACAAATGGGCCAATTGATATTGAAAAGGAAAAAAGATTCTAATTTAATTTAGGAAAAATTCAAGTTCATGACTCAAGATTATAAAAAAAAAACTGAAATGCGTAGAATATAATATAGACCTAATCAAAAAGGCATACGAATTGCTATTGCTATGCCTGAGCTGAGACCAATTAGAACTAATCACAGCTCACATACTCTATATATTATAAACATGTATATAGAATGCTTGTTTTTCTCCCTTTCCACTTTTTACACATTTGTTTCAAATAAAAATTGCGTTTTATTTTAATTTTATGGAAACAGCTGTGTAATTTATATTAAAAGCTCTAAAGACAACACTTTACTCTTTTGTGGCTCACAATTTTGCAACTTAAAATTTTGCAACTTGGCTAAAAATTTGCACATTTTTCTGCAAAGAAAAATTAAGTTTTCAAAAAACAAGATACATATTCTTCAAATAATTATAAATAGTATGCGAATCCTCTGCCAAGCACAATAGACTGTCTAGTCAAATATATATTAGATACAAATTAAAAATGAATAAAACAAAATAAAATAAAAATAAGTAAACAAAAACTAAAGCATTCAAATTTCATGCTTATTCATTTATAATAAAATGTCTTGCTCTATTCAGTTAAGCTCCAAATGATTTATATGTTATGTTGACTATCAAGTTATAAAATAATGTACAGATAAATAAAAAAGCATTTTCACTCACTGAATTCGAATTCCAAATGAAGACGTAGATTTTTAAAAATGGAATCCAGAATGCAACCTAAAATACAAAGAAGAAACAAATATATTAATAATAGTAATGAATGTACATAATGTTGCAGTTGGGCAATATCGACTGCACAATACTCCTTCACGGTCTAAGCACTATCAGCTTTAAAAAAATTGAGAAAATTCGGAAAAAAAGATAAATTTCTGAGTATCTTTTGGAAAACTTCGGAAAAAATATATCCTTCTGAATATCTTTTTTTCTCGCTTCTTAAAAACAAATATACTCATTTCACTTCGTGGATGAGTATATGAAAATGAGTTCCAGTTCAAAGTCTAAGCATTCCACGCAGAGGATAGAATAGAAATTGGCCGAATAGACACTTAAATAAAAGACAAAAGCACAAGCATATAATCTAGGGATTCAATAAAAACAAATGTGAAATATTAACGTAAGGAAAGCAACGTTTTTCGAATAAGAGACACATTTAAGATTTGTTTGAAATATGCCAATATGAAAACAATATTGTAGTTCAAAAATCTGTAATTTAAATAAGAAACAAGACATTCAAATTGAATTACAATCCAAAAATTAAAACTAAGCTTTAGCTTAAATTAAAATTAAATAAAAACAAAAATAAAATAAAAATAAATAAAAACAGCTTTAACTTAAATTAAAATTAAATAAAAACAAACAAACAAAATTTAAGAAAAACAGAAATACGAGTGCAATGTCCTGAAATTTAAATAAAAAGCAAGAATATAAGCTTGAAAATGGTGTATTCAAAAAAATAATTGCTTCAAATCTAAACTTAGACCTTGAAATTTGAAATAAGTAATTCGAATTTCAACTCATACCCAGCATATTCAATTCAGTCGAATTCGAATTCTATGAATTCTAATTATATATATTAAATATAAATTAATATTAAAATTATATGAAACATACAGAAATGTTTAAGATAGTGGAAAATTTCCAAACAAATACTAATATACTCTTACACAATTGAAAAAAAAAAATAGAAACAGAGATAAATGTAATAAATCTGAGGGCACAATGGGCAAGTCAAGTCTTCAGACTGTGACCCCCAACAAAATGAGATTAAATGAAAAATGAACCAGTATAAGAGCCACTATGGAAAATTCAATTCGAATGGAAACAATTACAAAGAAAAATCCAGACAAAGTACAAAGGTTAGACAAGGGTGCAAACTCAGCTAACTGATAAGAGACAACTATTCGTTGCAGTTGCTGTTGTTGCTTGGCGTGCTTGCGTTGGCAGAGATCAAGCCGATTTCGAACTTACCCCACAAAATCCCGTTTCGAGTTTCGATTTTCCATTTCCAGCGTCTAATCAGCGTGCGAGCGAGTGCGCAATGTGGGCGCCTCCCCAAACTGATAAGGGCACAGCGAGCAGGTAGCTGGCGTAAGTCGCCTTGCTTTAAACCGCTTTGAAGACTTATCGACAGCGACGGCGACGCCGACCGCGACGTCGGCAGAGGCAGAGCGAACACCAGCAGCGACGATCCAAACGATTTCTATAGCAACCGATCCTGTTCTGCTTTCAGTTTGCGCTTTGGCTTCGCTGCGTGCGGTCGCTTTTACTTGGCTCGTGCTACAAGTGAAAAAGAAGAAAAACAAAAAAAATATTAACAAAAGAAAACAACAAAATTCAAATCCCAAATTTTGTGTCGTGCAAAAATAACTAAAATAAATTATAGTAAAAAAATTTAAATATAAATAAATTATGTAAGTTTCTCTTTGGGCGCAATTAATAATATTTAAAAGACATGTAAATGCCCACGCCCCCTCTTTTCTTTGTAAACACGTGTTTTCTTTGCGCATTTTGATTTCGTACACACACACACACACACACACGCTCACACACTGACCGGCAAGTGTTTTTTTCCGCTTTGGCTCATTTCCCAGCATTTTGTGTCTCACTGGGTCAGTGCACTGTCCTCGCGAGTTCATTGTCGCCCTTCAACTGACAGTTGTCCCACTCTCTATCTCTTCACCACTTCACTCACTCTCTCCCTGTCTCCCTCTGCCGCACTAGCTTTCGCTTGTCTTCTTCTTCTTCGCTTGCTTTGATCGCTTTTTGAAACTATCTCTCGCATTTGGCACATCTGTTGCTTTCACGCTCATTCCGCGCTCGAAAAAAAGAGCAAAAAGAAGTAGCAAAAAAAAAACCGCAATTCTGCAGTTGTATGTGACATGGCATGGCATGGCATGGCATTCTCTTTTACCGCGCCTTTACTACCAACTGTTTCGAAAATAACAACACACGCACGCACACTTGCACCGGACTGTGGGCGAATATTTTTAGAACTCTCAATTATCTGTTTTGTTTTCATACGCAGCTTCTTAGGTCGCCTGCCAGCTCTTTCATATACATATTTATTTGTATATTACACGTTTGCTCTCTGCATTTTACACTGCTGGCACACGCACACACACACACATACACACAGCTATTGCTCGCTGGGATCGTACGACTGCCAAATATCTAGACAACTAATTCTTATCAACGGCAAAGCCGGTTTCTACCAATGCCCCCAGTTCTCGCATAGTTGCCATAAAACTACGCAAATTCTATTGAGACAAATTCACATACATATACAATTATATATATATATGTATATATGTGAAAACACATATTCAGCAATATAAAAGTTGATACATACATATATGATTTTATATTAGCTTATGAAGTAATATTTCCTCAACTGGCAAACGTTTTTCTAGTTCTACGCATATATCAGCAAAGCATTCTAAATAAAACATGTATATATGTATATATATACTAAAAAATCTATTGTACAGTGCATGCTCGTTATATAAAACTAGCTTAGTCAAAGTTCATAGGAGATATAAAATATATAAATTAAATTGTATAATATATAAAGTAATTAACTTAACAAATTTCAAGAAATTAGCTCATATTAAATATATTTTTGCAACATTTTTAATAATATTATATATATTCTATTTTTTTATACAAATGCACTCTAAATTGTCTTATATTAAATATATTTTTGCAACATTTTTAATTATATTATCTGTTTTAATTTTTTTATATTTATTTAATACATTTTGCCCAGGATCAAAATATTTGCCTAAATATATTTCATTTGAATTTGTGCAAATAACATATTTTTGTAAAATATATTTTTAATATATTTTTCTAACTTTTTAAATATTTTCTTGAATATACTTTATATATTTTACTTTATATATTTTATATAAATCGAATTTTCCTATATTTATACATATTTTTAGAAATATATTTGTTGAGTATATTATCGAATTTGTATATATTTTAAAAGTATATAATATTTTCGTTATTTAAAAAAAAATATTTCATTTCATATATTTACATATTCATTCATATTTTATATATATTTCCACTGGCTTTAATATACATTGTTTTATCGTTATATGATATATGTAGAAATACCTCCTAATTAATTCCATTGTCATTTTCATTAAACCCCATCTAAAAACCTCTTTTGCTTTGTATAAGAAAAAAACAGTCGAATCATCTCAACATCTTATTTAGCGAACTATTACTGTCCGTTCATGATTTTTTTTTTCTAAATGTACGCTTGATAAATATTGTAAATAATACGAAGCAACTGTAAACTTTGTTCTTATCACTTAACAAAAAATATATAACAAGTTTTAGACTTTGCTACCAATTGCAATTAATAATTTTAATTACGAGTGTCCACTTATGATTGGGTTTCCAGCAAATAATTTACCTATTGCTAAAAACATTCATTATATTTGGATGCTTTAATGAAGTTAGCTTGGGGCAATTTCCAAAGGTCGTGCATAGATCTATTAAATAATAGAGAGTAAAGCACATTTTCTACGAAAAATTACTATAATTATTATGGAATATAAAAAATATTTCTTTATATTGTAATCATGTGGGTTTGCCTGGTAATTAAATGGGAAATATATTATGAATTATGCATATGATTTTGATAAATATAGAATCATGCAAGTGTTGGCTTTATAATAATAATTATTTTCTAAGAATATTAAATTGATTTAACTAAATATATCTTATGATATTATTATCTTAAAGATATTTTGGGGGTTTGCCTATATTTTTTAAAACAACTAACTAGTTGTTTTAATATAACTAAAAACCCAAAATACTAATACCATTTTTATTAAATAAATTATTTTAAATTAAATAAATTTCATGAGTTTTAGTAATTTCATAAAAATTTCTATACAAATAATATTATAATTTGTAACTTTATGAAAATTCGTAAAAGAATTTTTCACAAAAATATTGATCTTTGAAAGTCCAGAGAAACACTATAAAACTTTCCCTATTAATTATATGATAACAGTTTATCTTTATAGTGTTCCATTTAAGCACTTCAAATAGTATAATCACAATTTTACTACCAGCTCTAACTACCGTAAAAATTAAATATCTCAATTACCTTTTAACTATAATTTCTTCCCACAAAAATCGAAAATCAAAAATTTGCGTGTGCATTAAACAAACTGTCAATCATTCAATAATTTAGCTAAATTACATAGTATTCGAGTTGGGGTGGGCGGCATTGTCTGAGACAGGGAAGCCTTCAGCCATCCATCAATCAGCGTTAATCATTGAGGTAAACTGAACTTGCTAAGTAACCAGGCAACAGGCAAAAATAAAAATTAAAAAAAAAAAGTTTTCCAACAAAACTTTGGACTCGTCTAGTAATATTTATTATGATGTTTGCTGCTGTTGTTGTTGTAGTTTATATTCTTTTCATTCTTAACTAACAAAAAATATCGTTTGTTGTTTTCTTTTGCTTTTTCTCCATTTTTTTCGTCGTACTTATTCTTATCAAACTGTTTGCCCGTTTATTGATTAATAAAAACAAAAAGCAGCAGGAGACTTATGAACATTCTTCCACGACATGTGTATACATAGATAGATATTGATAGCTATACAGGCCAAGTCGCAGCCCTTTGCACCCAACAACAACTACAAAAATTCGAAAAAAAGAAGAAATATTTATAAAATCGAATGTTAACTAAGCCAAGACTTCTGTAGAAATGTTGCGGCGTTTATCATATCAGATGATAAGACTAAAACAAAAAGAAAACCCAATGCTTACATAACTAATGACAGGAAGCACGATATGATATGATATAATACTTGTACTACGAATGGCGATAAAGTATTATACACAAATTTAGTTGTTAAACAAGATATTTTAGTTTTTTTTTTTTTTAAGAAATGTCTAGTTTATATATTCGTTAGGGAATTCTTAAATATTTTCAAACCAATGCTTGGAAATGTTTATCTATATACATTTATAATGTGCAGTTTAGGGTGTGATATATCAGATATAGATGCCTTATTTTAAGCATTTTTACTGCCAGCATTTGGGTTTCTTTTTATTGTTTCGATATTATTTATATACCAGAATTTATCAATAATGGGTTTTCTCATAAAATTTATACTTATTGACTTGCATTTTTGATTTTTCTGATATAACTTGAAAAGTATAAGAGTTAGAAAGATAGAATTTGGTATATAGAATCGTATATGATATGCAAACACTTTTAGCATTTCTTTCATTACAAACAATCTAGAATTCTCAAGGTACTTAAGTATAGTCTTGCGTCTAATTAAATAAAATATATTATAGAGAAAATCCTCTCTTTATTAACTTTTCAGTGAAGCTAAATTGTCAATTTATATATATAGATATTAAATGTCTCACTTTTACTCGACATTTCTATATTCTTGAATTTTGGGCTCTAGTCTCTAAGCTCTATTTGTGTAACATACTCTCATAATACGTCAATTTACCCGCCAATTCAGCTACTCATAAATTAGATCCCATAATTTATTTCTGTAATTTTCTATAATATATAATACTCTGATTCAGCAATTTTATTAGCCTGTTTTTGCCATACTAATCCGCATGGTTCTTAGCCATTTCTCTGGCCTATCATAAATTCAGATCTATACGCATTTATTGTAAGCAGTTATATGAGTGCCCCATGCCGCCTCTAATCAGGTGTTAGGTCATAATTCGAGCGTATCGATAAGAGTCCAAACACTAAAACCTTGACCCGTGCGCTTCACTGCTTATCGCAACCAGGAAATCATATACCCAAAAAAAGAATAAATAAAAATTGAAATTGAAATTTACCTGTGCTCTAACTAATTGCTACTTCAATTCGATTACAGTCAAATGGCCGCGAACCCGAACGAAGCACTCTTCAATCGCCCAGGCCCGAATCGCCTGCGGCAGGCGGAGGTCTATCGCACCACCGATCCCGAGCAGGCCGTCAAGATACGCATGAGCAAGGAGGGCCTCGGCGCCGAGGAGCCCATCTCGATACCCGGCCTACTCAAGCGCACCGTCAACAATTTCCCCGACTACCCAGCGCTGCGCACCAAGAACGGCAAGAGCGGCTACACCACAGTTACCTATAAGTGAGTTAAGCGCGCGTTAATTGGCGACCTCAAATAGAGATGAGCCAGAGATGCAAAAAGAGATAAGGGAAATCTAAGGCAATTGCAGCTCAGCTGGAACGATTCATTCTGTTGACGTTATTTGAGCTCGAGCTAAATACGATTCAACACGACTAGGAAATACCCGAACCAACTTATGAAAAGCTCCTAAAAACAATCTTAATCATGATTTAACTCAAGTAGAATTCATATTATGTTATCAAAATGTATTTCTCCGAGTGAGTGAAAATACAATTTGGTTTATATATTTATATAATGAAATAATTATATGTGACATTGTCGAGTCTTAAATAGAATTTAGATTAAATGGAATGTATATATTATCTAAATTTCCTCGAAAATGTCACATATAATTATTTCATTATATACAATTATTAATAGATTTTTAAAGTGGACTTTGTCTTCAGCTAAAGAATGAATATGCCTCAAAACAACCCTAGTCGATCTATCACAATTAAGCAGTGTCAAAATGTCAAAAAGAAACACATATATATCAATATATTGATGACCAGCGATACAGGTGACGTTGAATAGAAGAATGAGTACATATCTCTTGGCCTAAATCCTAATGTAAACAAGAATAGATGACAGAATGAGCTGATTAAGCTGAGAACGAGCGAATACGAGGTGTTCAATGAAGAGAGAATGAAGATGAAACTGATAAAATCAAATACACTTAGGAGATATACGAGATAGATAGATATGTACAGCAGCTAGACGCTAGTAGCTGAGACGTTTGATAGTCACCAAAATAGATTTTATGTCTTTTAAAAAGTCGAATAAATCGTGTGACATCACACACGGTATATATCGTGATATATGAAAAAATCTTCAAGATATATATTATAAATCAGACAATTATAATTTCCCCTCCAGAACCTAAAAGGGTCTTTAGATTCGATTTAGCATCATATCTAATATCAGCTCAAGTCTCAACTAAAGCAAATTTTCATATAAGAATTTGTAAGAATTTGAATAGCTTTATAGATATATGTAATAATTTCTATAGAAATAGATAAACTATTTTGTAATAATTATCTCCTGCTAGCTGAGGTTGCTTAAGGTAAAGAACTGATAGATATTTCAGATATAGTTGAACGAAGCTATAGTATGATCTGCAAAGCTATCTAAAGCGCTTTCATATACAGAAATTGTGATCATAGTCGAAAGAAATTACTCTAGAGATACCCTCCTCTTCTATCATCTCTATTAGAGATTAGCACTAGCTTGAGCAAGAGCCCGTGCTCATCTCTCCTCCAGCGCAATTCCTTTCGATTAGCTCGCCTCGGAATCAAATTGATTTACCACAAAATTAAATTAGTTAAAGAAAAACCAGTAAGAAAACTCTAGTCGGGCGTGACCGACTAGGGGATACCCTAAGCCCCGTCGAATCTGTGTTTTTCATAGAATTTAAGGGAATTCGGGGCCGGTATTCAAAATATAACAAAATTCAAAATTGCATAAAATAAATATAAAGCTAAATATAAAATTTGGTGTCTCTAGCTTAAAAGATGGGCGAGATATAATTTTTTCGATTTTATTTTTAATCGATAGCAATTAATTCGGGATAGTTATCGATTTTTTAAATAAACTCGATCTCTAGCGCTTATACGGGCTGAAATCGGCGCGTTCAAACATTGCCAATGGACTCAGGGTATAAAAAGAAAAATCTCAACTAAGCTAAACCCATTTTCGCAGGCAATACGAACAGACGGTGCACCAGACGGCGAAGGCGTTCATCAAGCTGGGCCTGCAGGAGCACCATTCGGTGGGCGTGCTGGCCTTCAACTGCGCCGAGTGGTTCTACTCGGCGATGGGCGCGATTCATGCCAGGGGCATCATAGCCGG
Source organism: Drosophila pegasa (assembly GCA_035046225.1). Taxonomy (NCBI): domain Eukaryota; kingdom Metazoa; phylum Arthropoda; class Insecta; order Diptera; family Drosophilidae; genus Drosophila; species Drosophila pegasa. Next base: position 10,924,714 of record JAWNOD010000072.1, read on the forward strand.
CATCTACACGACCAACTCGGCGGAAGCGGTGCAGCACGTCCTGGAGAACTCGCGGGCGCAGATTGTCATCGTGGACGATGCCAAGCAGATGGACAAAATCCGCGAGATTCGCGACAAGCTGCCCAACCTGAAGGCAGCCGTACAGATCCAGGAGCCCTACGCTCCCTACCTGAAGAAGGAGGATGGCTACTACAGGGTAAGCACCGTCAATCCCTTGCAAAGAATTCCCATTCATGTGTGATTCGTGTAACTCTTAGTGGTCTGAGATCGAGGCGATGAATGTGGCCGACGTGGAGGAGGAATACAAGCGCCGGCTGGAGAACATTGCGATCAATGAGTGCTGCTGCCTGGTCTACACCTCCGGCACCGTGGGCATGCCCAAGGGCGTGATGCTCTCGCACGACAACATCGCGTTCGATACGCGCGGCATCGGCAAGGGCCTGGAGAAGATTGTCTACGGCGCCGAGAGCATGGTCTCCTATCTGCCGCTCTCCCATGTGGCGGCCCAGGTGGTCGACATCTATGCGGTCGCCTCGTTTGGTGGCTGCATCTGGTTCGCCGACAAGGACGCGCTGAAGGGGACGCTGGTGAAGACGCTGCAGGATGCGCGGCCCACGCGTTTCATGGGCGTGCCGCGCGTCTTCGAGAAGTTCCAGGAGCGCATGGTCGCGGTCGCCAGCTCCAGCGGCAACATCAAGCGAATGCTCGCCGGCTGGGCCAAGGGCATCTCGCTCAAGCACTACATGGAGAACCAAGGGTAAGTTGCGTTCGCCCTCGACTCTCGCCTCGGGGCGCATAAATTATGCAAAGCGAATGCACAGTTAAAGTGGCCTAGACTCCCCACCCCCATCTCCCCTCCCCTCTCTCAATCCCTGCCTGACATTCAGCTCAGCTCGTTTGCTAAATTATGCAAGCAGCCAGCGTCCGTCCGAAGGCCGAACGGCCAAAATCACAGCAAACACAACATTACTCATACGCCACGCTGTACACGAGGCGAGTGGAGCCGTAGCTGCTGCACGGGGCTCTCCACCTGCATACGTGCACGTCCTTTGTCTGCGCAGCAACGTGACATGCTCGGGCTCCGCCAGCGAGATTAGCTGGCTTTCAAACATGTTCGCCTGGTGGCAACAGACAATTTTAGCCCGGCTTTTGTTTTGTGTTGCTTCGAGATGATGAACAGCAGCAGCAGCGGCAGCAGAAGAAGTCGTGTAGTTGTACTTTTCAAAGGCCACAGATCCATTGAGCCTAGCTGTGCTCTTTGATGGATGAGGGATCTAACTGTACTGACTGAATCTATTTATAGATAGACTATTTATAAATTGAAGTTACTTTAAGAATATTTCCTAGCATTTGGTTTATCTTTTCCAAGAGTATAATATTTTAAAATTTATTCTGAAGAATCCTTTGAGCACTTAGATAAGACAAATATTCTACAAACTATATATATTTATAGATAATTTTTATGGTCATAAATTGTCTTATGAGGAATTGTCCTAGGAGCAAGGATAGAAACAGATGCAAGATTTGTTAAAGAAAAAACTTATTTTACTTTATATTGAAATATAAAAAAAGAAATCGAAATTTATTTTAAAATAATCTTATTAGTTTTATCTTTTTGTTGCAAGATATTAGCCTAGATCGTTTATGGAAATTCTAATTTAATTATAGGACTTACATATATCCCAGCCATTTATTTCATTTTGGAATGATATGAAGACTTCACCATATACGAGATCCACGAGATAGTCCCATAATCTAAAAAAATATTTAGGCTTCATTAGTTCTCAAAGCCTTCTTCTCAAAAAGGTATAGGTATATATATGATAAAGGTATATATGAACTAAAATATTCATAATAAGTTTCGGGAGAAGAAACTGTCATAAAATATATCAAACAAGATTAGATAAATCATTTGCTACTATAAGCATGATTGGTAGTATATGTGACATTTCTATACTACCAAGAATTCCTCTTCTAATATATATCGTTCTTGCATTGTTCACCACATATTCCTCCTCTATCAGCACTTCCCCTTCTGCCAAAAATTCAACTTCTGTCAGGTATTTCTGTAATACTAAAAACTCATTTTTTACCAGCAATAGGTTTTTCAGTTCGTAGAACACTTTCAAACTATTTTCTGTTCTATTAGACATTGTTCTACTACAAAGAATTCCTCTTCTATTACAATTTCCTCTTATAAAAGGAATGCCCTCTCCAATAAAAATTCCTTTTTTTTTAGAAATTTCCTTTCAAGTACTGCTTTCACTTCTATACTAATAATTATAGACAAATACTAGAACTCTTCCAATTTATCAAAAGTCTCTTCTATGAATAACAACTCCAACTAAACCTTATCTATCAAAAATTCATCAGGTTCAACCAACAAATTCTCTTCACCACCTTCTCTCCATGCCAAGAAGTTCTCTAAGACTGTTTTTTTCTTGACTTGGAAATTAACTTGGACTGTCGCCAAGTGCATTAGCTGCTGCCGCTGCTGCTGCAGTAACCCATTAGCTTTCCACACACACACACTGCCAAAACCCTCTTGAGACACCAGCCTCCTTTATCCTCCATTATCCTTGACCCATGTAATTAGCCAAACTTTGAAGCTAATCAAAAATTCCAATTAAAAAACTTTTATAAACTATTTTTTTCCCCTCAAAATCCTTTTCCTTGGCAGCAAGAACAGCGGCGGCTTCCGGTACAAGATTGCCAAGTCGCTCATCCTGTCGAAGGTGAAGGCTGCCCTGGGCTTCGATCGCGTGATCAGCTTGGTGACGGCCGCCGCGCCCATGTCGCCGGAGACGAAGAAGTACTTCCTGAGTCTGGACATGAAGATTCTGGACGCATTCGGCATGTCCGAGACGGGCGGCTGCCACACGCTGTGCCTGCCCGACTCGACGCTGCTGAACTCGATTGGCAAGTCGCTGCCGGGCTGCGAGACGAAGGTGATCAACCCGGACGAGAACGGACATGGAGAGCTGTGCATCCGCGGGCGGCACGTGTTCATGGGCTACATCTTCAACAAGGAGAAGACCGAGGAGTCCCTGGACGACGACTGCTGGCTGCACACCGGCGACCTGGGCTACATCGACGACAAGGGCTACGTGATGCTGACGGGCCGCTCCAAGGAGCTGATCATCACGGCCGGCGGCGAGAACATACCGCCCGTGCACATCGAGAATATCATCAAGAAGGAGCTGGAGGGCATCTCGAACGCCTTCCTCGTGGGCGAGCAGCGCAAATACCTAACCGTACTCGTCTCCATCAAGGTAAGACCCGCGACGATAATTGCATTACCCCCAAAACTAACTTTACTCAATTGGCAGACCGAGGTGGAGCGCGAGACGGGCGCGCCCATGGATGAGCTGACGCACGAGTCGCTCGTGTGGATGAAGTCTCTGGGCGTGGAGTACACGACCCTCAGCGAAATCCTGAAGGCCGGCCCCTGCCCCAAGGTGTGGAAGTCGATCGAGGAGGGCATCAAGCGCGCCAACAAACAGTCCATCTCGAATGCCCAGAAGGTGCAGAAGTTCGCCATCCTGCCGCACGACTTCTCGATAGCCACCGGCGAGCTGGGCCCCACCCTGAAGGTCAAGCGCAGCGTGGTCAACAAGATGTACGCGGACCTGATCGAGACCCTCTATGCCTAATCAACGATTCCACGTTTGGCTGTGACACCAAAAAGAAAACAAGATGAAAAACAAAATCCTAAGCTAAATAGAAAACGAAATGAAAATGTTTGCAAAATCCTGGGAGCGATGCAACTTGAGCTTTAACACAAAGATTATATGAAATGAATTTAAACGGACTTACAAGCCATTGCCAGCTTTTATATATATATATATAAAATATTCCTATATATATAGAGAAATTGTTTAGATAGCAAATCCTATCCTAACCCACCCGCCACTCAATTTGTATGAGTGCGATGTTGATATAATGATGTTAATGATGTTGATAATGTTGATGATGATGATGATGATGATTATGATGAGGATAAGCATAATGATGATGTTGATGTTAATGATGAACGACTATTCTTTTCCATCAAACTATATAGATATTTAGCATTTAAGTCTTTGAAATTTTATGTTAATTTGTTTTATTTACTGAAACACACACACATACACACACACACGCGCAAAGGGAATTATACGATCCTATTGTTTGAATTACAATAAAAAAATATATATATATATATTTAAAATATTTAGTAGAGAAATTTTTTAAGAAATGCTTTCCCAAAGTGCCTAATCGAAGTCAAAAAATCTTTAAAACTCTTGGGAAAATTGAAAAAATGTATATGATCTTAAGTCTTAAATGAAATTTGGGTTTGGTGTGTTCGCATTATTTATCTTAAAATTCAAAATTTAAATTGATATCTTAACACTAAAATTCCTTTACTAATTCTCAACTTCTTGCTTAATTTTCAATCTTTTTTTCTACCTTTCTCTTGCATCCTTTCAGGGTTTCTTCACTTTGTTCTTCATTACTCGACTTCAAGGTATCCGAACTTAAAAACGCCTGACTAAAATATCAAATTACTTTGATTGAAGTAATTTGGATATCCTGAAGTCGATTAACTGGGAGGTCGGTAAGAACAGAAAGGAAGAAAAGAAAAGAAAAATATCTATTGATCTTCCCTTTCATTATCAAAAGATCGATTCTATCTTTATTGATAAACATTTCTACTTTTTCCCTTGACACTCATATAGTTTATAAATTTCTTTCATTTCTTGACCCTAATAAGTTTCATTAAGCTTCTTACATTTTTATTGTAACTAGCAAAAGAATACTTAAACTTGAGACTAGGCCATAAGCCAAGTGTTCTGAAGTCTCATCCGATTGCTTCTTGCCAAAAATACATTTAATAGCAGTTAAGTCTAAGGATGCTTATATAGAAGTTTTAACCCATTGGACTTACTACAATATTTCATACTTTTCAGCCTTAGCTAGAAGGTACATGTCTCGCTATCTCTCACCAGTTGCTTCATATAACTTATCATTTTTCCCCAAGAAACATCGATTGAGTCCAAGGGATAAAGAGAATATGAGTTCTCACACACTCACACGTCCCACACAGTGGAATGGAATTTATAGTGAGCGCTCTCTAGCTGACTTCAACTTCCTAGGTCATCTAGTAGTTCCTTAGCAAAAGACTTGTTTGCCATTGGAAAAATACCACGCGATAGATTATCACAAAGGGAAATTACTTTGAAGCTCTATGACAGCTAAGCTTCCATAGAACTTATCAGCTGCTTTCACTCGCATTCGCTCTCTTCAATCTCTCTCCCTTTTATACTCCCTACCAAACTCTTCCCTATCACCCGAGAACTCCCACACACATTTATCACCTTTCTCTCTCTTTCATTTTACCAGCTTCTCTCATCTCTTTCCTCCCAAACACTTCTCGCCCTTCTCCTTTGAAGTCTTCACACATTTTATTGCACGCACAAATAGATTAGATTACAGATTAGATTACACATTAGAACTTATCTTAGGCCTAAGGCTCAATCTCTGCTCTCCTCGAGCGGCTCCCCCAGCGGCTCCTCGCTGGCTGTCTCCTCCTCCTCCTCCCCCTCGTCGTTCAGTCCCTTGGCCAGGCGTTCGGCCACGCGCTGCATCAGCTCCTCCATGCTCATCTCGATTTTGATGCAGGCGCGCCGCTGCAGATCGTAGCGCTGCTCGGGGCCGCACTGGATGCGCTCGCAGCTAAGGCTCATGCTGAACCAGCTGCTGACGTCCTTGAAGCCGGGCCGGCACTCGCACTCGTTGTGGCCCACGCAGTGGCTGTGCTCCGGACAGCCGCCCTGGCAGATCGGACGACAGATCAGCTGATGCTGTTTGTTCGGATGGTGCGAGTGCTCGTAGCCGCGCATGCACTGGCACTTGCTCGGCTCCACGCAGTAGCTGTGGGCGGGGCAGGGCTCCGGGCAGAGCGGCTCGCAGAAGCCAAAGATGATGGTGCGGTAGCCGGGACAGCACATCCGCACCGTGTCCCAGCGCACGCGCTCCTCGTACACGACGTACTGCTCGCTGGCATTGTTGACCAGGCGCGTCCGGGTCAGCGGTACCTGGTACTTGACGCTGATGTTCTTCTGGCAGTGCCCGCTCGTGATGGCCAGCGCCTGGCTCTGGCCCAAGAGCAGCAGCAGCAGCAGCGGCGGCAGTAGCAGCAGCGACAGCGGCAACATCAATGACAGCATCCTCCTCCACGACAGCTTCCACTTGTGCTCACGCCTCGAGCTGCACTGAATCGAAGAAGGGAAAGTCGTGCAGTGCCAAGTGCTCTTTGTGCGCCGACGATAACTCCGACTCCGACGCTGTTTTGCACGCCCTTATCGCCCGAATGGAAAATGGAAGCGAGTCTGGCAGCGGGCACACAGTACATGAGTGCCTGCAGTCGATAAGAAAAGCCAGACTTGATCTTCTCAATGGGCGACGAGCGACAGTGATAATAATTACAACAATATCCGTTATCCAACGATTATGTATAAATACGGATGTATATATAACTATAGATTGTCCGTTTCACACAAGTTCACTTCTTCATCCAACACAATTCTGCGGCATTGCATAAGTAAAACCAATGCTTTCGTACGGAAATACTTACAAGGTCATCAACTCATATGTATATTTACTTATATAAATATATACCAGAATATATATATATAAATAATCTCATGATTACAGCTTTACACCATTCTACAAATTAAAAACCGAATCGAATCATGCATATACAAATAAAATTAAGCTTAAGTCCTAGCTAGGACTTTTTGGGAGACATCACTAAGCAGTCCTAGCTGGAACCCTTTGGGAAACAGTATCGGCAGTCCTAGCTAGGACGCTTTTGAAAACATCAATTGCAGTCCTAGCTAGGACCCTATTGGAAATATCAATTGCAGTCCAAGCTAGGACTTTTTCGGAGACATCAATAGAAGTCCTAGCTAAAACCCCTTTGGACACATCAATTCCAGTCCTAGCTAGGACCTTTTGGAAACATCAATTGCAGTCCTAGCTAGGACCCTATTGGAAACATCTATTGCAATCCTAGCTAGGACTTTTTGGGATACATCAATTACAGTCAAGCTTAAGCTAGGTATCTGTATGAGCTTGAAAAGCTTTGTATACATATATATATATATCGCATAACTCATTTACTATGACGTGATGCTGTGAAATTAACAGCAAAGTTTGTTATCTGCTGTCCAATCGATGAGTGTCCCCTACTGTTACAGTAGCGATGGAGCGTAGAGAGTTGTTATGGAGCTTTTGTCTTAGCTGTAGTTCTGGCTTGCATCGTCGAACAGTCACTCCACAAGAGGGAGACAAAGAAAGCTGTCGCTGAGTGTATTCCCGGTTATTTCCGAGTAAAAATAAGATGGCTATGACTGTCAGTGGACAAAGAGAATCGACTAGAAGCTGACATTGTGGTTATTACAGAAATTCGTAATTGGGTACAGTAGTGAAGTCTATACTAGAATGAAGGACATATATATATATACAACAACATTTTGTTCATCAAAAATCAATTGGGCTAGACATGCCGAAGCTAAGGAGCAAGACAAAGTAAGACCCCTCGGAAAAATCAATTACTAAAGTCGATAAAGTCTCGGAAACATATATAAGAACTTAACTAAAATCTATTTCTAAGTTAAAGTTAAAGAGTATTCCCAAAGCTGCTTAGAACTTGATTGTAGAAAAACTATATATAGTCCCAACCAACTGTATATTTAGCAACCCGCATTGAGTCAAACCACTATGACTAACTGGCGCAATCGAAGCTTATAAAACCCCCAGCTGCATGGAGAAAAAAGCTCAGTTGCCGACGAGACAGAGAACGAAATGGGAGTGGATACCTCTTGGAGACTACTGTGCCTGGGCTTAGGATTAGTGTTGGGCTGCCTGCACTTGACTCTGGCGACATTGCTGACTGAGGACAGCCAAGAGGTGAGCATAACTAGTTAAGTTGGGCTTAAATATCTTCTTCTTATTCTCCGATCTTAGAAGAGTCTGCAGAGCAGCGCCTATTGCCCAGCGGATCAGGTGTGGCACGCAGAGCTCAATAAGTGTTGTCCTCCCGAGTCGAGTGAAGGCTGCCAATGCAGACGTGGCTACGAGGACGTCAATGGCAACTGCAAGTTCGAGTGTTTGCCCAGATGCAATGAGAATAGCACGTGCACGGCGTACAATACGTGCGTCTGCAAGCCTGGCTTCGAGTGGAGTCCGGCGGACAAGAACTGTCGTCCGAGGTGCAGGCCCAGGTGTGGTCCGCACGCCATTTGCTTGCCGCAGGGTATATGTATCTGTGAATCGGGTTACGCCCCAGTGAACGGCACCTGCCGGCCAGTGTGTACACACGACTGTGGCAATCATGGGGAGTGTGTAGAGCCCGAAGTGTGCAAATGCGATGAGAACTATGAATATGATCGGAAGAACTTGACCTGCCGTCCCATCTGCCTTCCCGAGTGCGGTCCACACGCCCATTGCGTCGATGTCGCGGTGTGTCAATGCGAAGCGGGATATTCGGCGGTGAACAACACTTGTCAGCCAGTGTGTACACACGACTGTGGACCGCACGGGCACTGCTGGGCGCCGGAGCAGTGCCTCTGCGCCCCGGGCTACGAGTGGCTGCACTCGCGCTGCGTGCCCAAGTGCGAGCCGCGCTGCGGCCTGCACAGCTACTGCGAGAGCAGCAATCGCTGCAAGTGCGAGGCGGGCTACAAGCCGGACAACACTCAGAGTCTGACGTGCCACATGGAGGTAAGTTGGTACATCTACCTGCTCACCGGCTGCGTCATCCTCCTAATACTCAGCTGCGTCGGCGGGCTCGTCATCTACTGTCTCAAGCGCAACGGCAACATCAGCTACTATCCGAATGCCAGCTTCGCGGATACAGATCGAATCGTAACATAATCATAATCTATATATAACTATATATAACTACCTAACCACAACTGATAAAATAGTAAATGTGATTTCACATTTAAGAGAGAAAATAAACTTATAATTGAAGTGATTAATAATTGTATATATAGGATTTCCAGTCGAGCTACACTATATTTATATTGAAAATTAGAGAAGGACAGACGGAAGCACGGAAGGAAGGACAGACGTAAGGTCGGAAGGAAGGACAGACGGAAGGACGGAAAGAAGGACAGACGGAAGAAAGGACAGACGAAAGGACAGAAGGAAGGACAGACGTAAGGACGGAAGGAAGGACAGACGGAAGGAAAGACGAAAGGAAGGACAGACGGAAGGAAGGACAGACGGAAGGTCGGAAGGAAGGACAGACGGAAGGACGGACAGACGGAAAGACGGAAGGAAGGATAGACGGAAGCACGGAAGGAAGGACAGACGTAAGGTCGGAAGAAAGGACAGACGGACGGACGGAAAGAAAGACAGGCGGAAGGACGGAAGGAAGGACAGACGGAAGAAAGGACAGACAGAAAGACGGAAGCACGGAAGGAAGGACAGACGTAAGGTCGGAAGGAAGGACAGACGGAAGGACGGAAAGAAGGACAGACGGAAAGAAGGACAGACGTAAGGAAGGACAGACGGAAAGACGGAAGGAAGGACAGACGTAAGGTCGGAAGGAAGGACATACGGAAGGACGGAAAGAAGGACAGACGAAAGGAAGGACAGACGGTTGGACGATTAGCAATACGAATTAACATACTCTTTCACCTCAAAGTCAAATTGCCCTAGACAGGACTTCTCTTGCTCTAAACCCCACAGAGATCAAAGCATTCATACATAGGAAGAGACAGGCACACAGGCAGAGAGCTAGATCAACGCACCTTTGGTCACGCCTCCTACGTCATAGTCAATGTCACTCAAGTAAAAGAGTCAACTGATCCTTGTCTGTATACCTACTGATGGCTTGAGGACCTTCCCATACGAACAAGTCTTTGCCAAAAATGTCTAAGGAATTTGTTTTACTAAAAAGTAAAATTGTAAAAAGGAAAATATTCTATAAAAGCAAAGGAAATTACGTTTTGGCAATGGCTAATCTTAGGTTGAGATCGCGGCAAATTTTGCATATAAATTTCAAGTGATAAATCTTCTTATTGCAATTGGAATTGGAGTTCATGCGTTATTCATGGCTGACACTGGGCCTGAGCCTTGTCATCCTCCCGGGGTTGGGAGCAAAAGAGGGAACCGTGTGCCTGGAGCGAGTGTCCAATGGAACTAACAGCACAAACGAAGAAGTGGTAGGTGCTGTGAGAAGGAAAATAGTTGCTCCTTGATCGCACGTTCGTCCTTGATCGAAAGTTCCTACTTCCTCCCACAGGAATGCACCTGCGGCGTGGGCTACGAGACGCTGAGCGAGTACAGCTACGTCGGCTGCCAGCCGAAATGCTACGCCTGTCGCTATGGCGACTGCATTTCGCCTGGCATCTGTCGCTGCTGGCCCGGCTACGAGCAGGATCTCAAATTGCGCCGGTGCCAGCCGGTGCAGCATCTACTGCTGTCCGCCGAGCAGTGCATGCCGAGGTGTCGCAGCAGCTGCTGGCAAAAGCTTTTCAGCTGGAGTCACCTGTTCGCTGCGCCAGCCAACTGCGTCGACACCTGTGGCCAGCCGAGGGCGGAGCCTTGTCTGCAGCTCGAGCGATGCGTCTGCAATGAACTCAATCAGCGCCTGATATGCCAGGATTCGGAACAGAAGCTGCCACAGCAATATATATGCAGTGATCCAGCTGATAAGACAGTCAGTCCGGGCAGCTTAGCTGGAGCGAATGCGACTGATGAAACGCCTCCAGAAGATCAGGCAGATCATCGCATAGATCGGATTACAGAAATCCTTCCTACACACTCGAATAATGATCGAGCAGATCATTCAAGCAATCTAGATTCAATTCAGTTGCTCAATATGAACCATACGACTAATCAAACAAATCTCTCAGCTCAAACTGATCGGAAAGATCAATCAATCAATCGAGATCGCAGAAAGAAAACAACGCAGACAGTTCAGTTGCTCAATGTTTATCATTCGGATATACCCTCTAATATCTCAACTCGAACTGATCGGAGAGATCAATCAACCAATCAATATTCAGTTCAGTTGCTCAATACGACTTTACGCTCTTACGTTCAAGCAAAGCTCTCAACTCGAACTGATCGAGAAGATCGGAAGGATCAATCAAGCACTCGAGATCGCAGAAAGCAAACAACGCAAAGAGCTCTATTACTCAATGTTTATCATACGGATATACCCTCTGACGATCAAGCAAATCTCTCAACTCGAACTGATCGGGAAGATCGGAAAGATCAATCAGTGCAGTTGCACAATATCGATCCTAAGGAGATACGATCTTACAATCAAAGAAAACTATCTAGTGGAGCTGATCCAGCTAATATATTAAATGAGATAGAAAAATATAAGCTTTATCCGAGGGATCAAACAATTGCGATTCATCAGGTTGATGTGACTGTTCTAACACCTGCGATCTATCCGACAGATCCCTCAGTTTCCACTACGACTTTGATAGATCATTCAGCTCAGATGGCTCAAGGTGACGTTAAGACGGAACAGACTAGCCAGACAGATCATGAAGATGAAATCGACTCCGTGGATACGACGACATTGGACTTTGAAAGATCTCTGTCGGATGAATTGGATAGAATGTCACGGACAACGGAAGCAGATCCAGGCGATGCAAACGAGGACGCAGTTCGTACTACTCTGGATCAAGATGCTCAATTGATAGCTGAAGCACGGGATAAAGATGAGCAATGGATAGCTGAAGCACTGAAGGAACTGCAAAGTCAAGATACTAATCAAACGCCTCAAAGTGACTATAGACCTCACGAAATGCCGAAAAACCTCGTCGATCGCATAGAGCCAGAGGATCGCGACGATCTGAGCATTTTGGCAAAGCAAGAGCATCATGTCAATGCTCAGTCGTCGGTTCACACCTTGACGGACTTTCAGATAAAGGGCGAACTGCACGATACGGCTCTGATAATTGCTCTAGTCCTATTCTCTATCATAATATTCTTCATTATTCTTTTTGTGTTATGCTATAAGATGAATCCCTCTAACAACTTCATCTAACGGTATATGTATATATGTAACGGTTTCAATCATATTTCGTTAAAAAAAAAAATTAAGAAAATATGGAAAGAATTTCCATTCTCTGTTAACTTGAATTAAATGTAAGAAAAACCTAATTAAAGCGAGCAGAGAAAGGAAATTTATCTATAAATGAAAAGAAAAAAAAGGAAATTAATAATAAATTAAATTTAAATCTAATTATATTTCCGAATTCCCCTTTTTGATCTACAAAAAAATGATCTCTGATCTGTTAACTTAACAGCAATTGATTCTTAACAGCGCTCGCTAATTGGCTCAAGGCTCTTTAACAGTGCTGTTATAATTATATAATTATTCTATTAATAATAAATTAAATTTAAATTTATTTATATTTTCGAATTCCTCTTTTTGATCCACAAAAAAATGCTCTCTAATCTGTTAACTTAACAGCAATTGAAATTCAGCAAGATTCTTAACAGCGCTCGTTAATTGGTGCAAGGCTCTTTAACAGTGCTGTTAATCAGCCGGACATTGGCGCAAAGGAGTGCAATAAGATTGCAGCAAACCGCGATGCTCGCAAGCAGTCGAAACGAAGACGCGAACGTGAAGCCACGCTTAGCGCATTCAAGCGATGTTGCTCAAATTTACCGTTACGTCGTGAGTGCTACACTCTACGCAAATGTAGCTCAAATGTGCCGTTACAACGCGAGTGTATGTATGTGTGTGCATATGCTAATTCTAAGCAAAGCCAAGGGCGCAAGTGCAAATCGAGTGAAATGCTAAAGCCAACTTAAATTTGCCATTATGCTCGAGTGAAAATGTGTGTGTGTGCAAATGTAAAATATCTTAAGCGATCTAAGCAATGTCCTGGCTAGACGCGCTATTAAAGCAAAATTCCAATTGTGAAATCGCAGTCTCACTCAGCGATGCGAGTGTAAATTCGAGTGGCTCTGTGAATACGTAGTCAAAGCAAACGTAACGCAACTTACCGTTGCGTCGCGAGTGTAAATGTGCGCGCGTGTGTGTGTGTATAATCGCTAAGCAAGCCGAGTCTCGGCTCAACAGACAGCAACAAAAAGAGATAGAAAGTATGTAAGTATTTACACACACACACACACACATAGAGCGCTTGCTCAACGCATTTTTGTTTTTGCTTCTCACATACTATCTAACTGCATAAATATATGTATGCTCAAGTGTATGTGGCGGACTTTATTTTATTTCATTTTTTGCATATGTGTTTCGTGCGTTTGTGTTGCTCGATATATACAAATAAACATGAGCACAAAGCAGGCGCGCAGCAATGATTAGCAGGCGCACGTAGACACATGTAGACAAAATGTATATTTAATGTTGTTGCCGTTGTTGTTGCTATGTACATATGTAGTGCGAGTAGAAGTAGCTTTTGCTGCCGCAGCTAAAACGGTAACAGCGACGCCAGCGTCGCCGTCAACGTTCTCAAATTGTGTTTATGTTTGTATATATGTATGTCTGTGTATCTCATGCATACGTAGCCGGTGTATGTTAATGCACACACACATATACAAGCATAAATATATGTACGCTTGTAATGAGTAAGCCGAAACCAGAAATGGCATGAAAACGAAACGTAATGGGCAACAACAGCTAAACACGTGAAGAGCGACAACAACATTTAAAGCTATACATACATACATACATACATGTGTGCATACATATAGGCATGCATGCGTGCCTGCGTGTGCGTGTGTGTGTGTGTGTGTGTGCTTGTATGTTGGGCTCAGGTTGAGTCTCTTCTTGCTTGATGACGGCGCTGTAGCCGCGAGCATCTCTTGGACTTGACTTCGTAGTTTAACGTCACTCACACTAACAACAACAACAGAAACAGAGACAGCTTAATTTGAGCGATTATTGGCTCTTTACAAGTGATTTTTTTTTTACACTGGCGGTCAGATAAATAGGCAGACTTGACCACAGACAGTAAAGGGCAGAAAAATGAGCATAGATGGAAAATTAAAGGAAATAAAAAATAAATAGGAATTGATCAACTGATCAACAATTTATAAAAATTGATATAACTATATATATAATTTTTTTGATTTATAAATAATAATTTTAAATATTTTATAGTAATAAAAATATTTATTTTACAACACTGTCACTACAGTGGTGGTCAAGTGTATTAATACCACTTCAAAATTATTAATAAAAAATTACTTTATATTAACAAATGATAAATATATAGAAAGTACTCAAATCTGCACTCTAATCTGTGCTAATTAGAATATCATCATGAACGCATAGGTCAATTGTTCAGGGCGGTGGGGGGGTCAATAAGTTATCGAGCATTGACATCAATCAAAGCTCGCGCCTTGAGAATTTTCCACTGCTCGCTGTACGGTCAGAGGAAAAATAAGCTGCACTGCCGGAAAACTGATAAGGTCTATGAAAAATATTGACCGCAGGGTGAGCAAATTGCCAAGGAAATGAGCTCAAACGATTAAAATGCTAACACCAAGCGTTGCTTGTGACGTCACACAAACTTTTTTGCAGTGCAAGCGACCTTCTTTGCTGCTGCTGCCTATTCAATTGCATTTTCGCTTTTGACTCATTTGCGACTTTGCACTTCATTCGCCAGCTCTTGTCCACCCCACAAATGTCACCAAAGTCAGTTAGCGTAGATAATAAAATATAAATAAATTTTTATTTGCTAAATAATTTTATGATAATAAATAATGATAAGCAGCAAGTGTCTTCTGAGATTTGTATAGTAAAATTCCACCTACCTGGCGACATTTGACATAGGCTGCTTTTTCCTGCTCAACTTAAGCGCTTTTGACATTTTTGATGGTTGTTGCTTGTTTGCTTTATTTGCGTCGTTTGAGTGTGTTAATGATGGGCGGATTAAAAACTGTTTTTTAATACCGGTTGTTTATTGTAATTGCTATTTATGTGGCCGACTGAGCGAACTTGTGGAGAGACAATAGAGAGATAGCGAGAGAGAGAGAGCACAATCAAGAGAGCAGCGGCAGCGGCAGCGTCAGCTAATAATATAGGTATGTAAGTATGTAGGAATATGTTGTTGCTATCGTTTATATGCTCGTTTCCCTCTCCATGTGCCGCCGCGACCCACGTAACAACAACTCTGCTGCTGAGGCTGCCGATATGCTACTGCTACGTTGGCACTGCTGTTCTCATGAGCGTAGAAATGAGTTTGAATGAGTTGCAAATGTGGACGAAGAGCGGGAAGAGATGAGCGAAGCACAGAGTGCGGTGGATGAATCGTGTCAGTGCAATGCATGTATGTATGTGTGTACAAATACTGACACACATACTAGTGTGTATGCCTATGTGCGCATACATGTGTTCACTTGTTTGTCAATATGTACATACATATGTTATTTGATTTTCGTTTTTTTGCTTTTGTTTTTGCTTTTGCTTTGCTTCTTTTATGTTTGTGTGCGTTTGTGTACGCCACACTTCTTGCGTTGCTTTTGCTGTTGCTGTTGTTGTTCTTGTTACTGCCGGGTACATGAATATAAATGTTGTTTATCTGTCGACGTCGTCGCCGTCGTCGTCGACGCCGTCTCGGGTGTCCGTCGGCCTCATCTCTGCCTCTTTTAGTAGTTTTGTGTGTGTATCGTTTTGTGTGCTGCTGACGCTGACGCTGTCGCTGGCTTTGTTGTTGCTCTGCCTGTTGTATATGAATATGTGTTTCTTTATTGTTGTGTGTACTTGTTGCTGTTGTTGTTGCTGTTGCCGTTGTTATTGTTGCCTGGCTGGCTGGCTACTCACTCACTCACTCATTCACGTTGCTCGCATGAACTTTTTGCTTTGGCTCTGCCTCGCTTGCTAATCAATGCTGTGCGCCTGGTTATTTTGCTATATCTATATGTACACAAACAAATCTACAAAAGTCACAGACATGCATATGTGTTCACGCCCCCCTCCAGCCTCCAGCCCCTGCGCACCGACACCGACATTAGCGACACGAATCGTGCGTGTAAATATATACAACGCATATTACTTACACATACGATTGCGTCGTCGACGAAGAAGAAGGAGAAGCCGAAGAGCGTGGCTGGGGTAAGCGATAGTATGCATATCGGTTCCGTTATAGCGAATACAATAAATGACACTTGGGATGAGAGAGTGTGTGTCCATAGCTAGTTCTTTGTATTTGCGTGTGTGTGTGTGTGTGTGTGTGTGTGCCTTTGATTTGGTGTGTGTGTGCGTTGAGCAATTGAAAAGAGTTTTTATTGTCGGACACAGTTATATTGGTGCAGGAGGTGGGGTAAAATGTCTTTGAGTTCCGTTTTAGAATGTGTATGTGTGTGTATGCAATATGTATGTGTATGTGTGTATGTATGTATATATGTTATGTGTGTCATATTGAACACTTTTATGAACTGCTGATGTTTAGAGTGAACCACCTGTGCAATATACATTGCAAATATACATTACATAATGATATTTTATATTTTTTTTGTTGTGGTATATATGTATGCTTATAATAAGAATAAAGATTATATATTTCTTATATTTCATAGATTTGCCCAATAAATAATGACACCCTAAAAAAAAAAAAAAAATGAAAGAATTATAGAGAATTATTAGTAAAAATAATTATACTAAATGAATAATATAATTTTATGATTTTTTTTTATTAATATTCGTTATTTTTTCCAGGTCCACCCTAATAAATTAAAAATTTTCTATTAACTAAATTTAGTGAATATAATGTATACGATATGAATTATATCATTCTATGTATTTTCTTAGCTTAATATTTATAATATTTTTTAGGTCCACCCTAATAAATTAAAATATTTAGTAATTAAAATATATGGCTATATGAGTTCTATAATTTTATAAATTTTTTTAGCTAAATATTACAAAAATTACAAATTTTTTATTTATTATATTTAGTAAAGAAATTATATACTATATTAATTACATAAATTTTATTAATTTTCTTAGCTTAATATATATAATACTTTTTCAGGTCCACCCTAATAAATTAAAATATTTAGTAATTAAAATATATGCTATATGAGTTCTATAATTTTATAAATTTTTTTTAGCTAAATATTTGTTATATTTTTCAGGTCCACTCTAATAAATTCAAAATTTTCTATTGTCTATATTTAGTAAAGAAAATATATATTATATTATTTACATAAATTTTATTAATTTTCTTGGCTTAATATTTAAATTATTTTTCAGGTCCACCCTAATAAATTAAAACTGTCTATTAAATATATTTATTAAATAAAATACAAGCTATATAAGTTCTTTAATTTTATGAATTTTTCTTATCTCAATATTTCTTATTATTTGCAGGTCCACCCTAATGCGCTCGCTGACACCGCTGGGCATATCTCAATTGTTGATTTGATTGTTGTTTATAGCTAAAGCGTAGGTAAGTGATTTTTTCTATACACACATACATATATAAATATATATATATACATATATATATAATATAGATACACATATATATTATGCCAACACATATACATACATATGTAATGCACATAAGGGCCCACTGTGCCCCGCTCCTGCTGTTCTACTGGCTTTTATATTTTTGCTTTGTTGTTACCGTTACACAGCAGGCACTTTGCTGTGTGCGCGAGTGTGTCGACGCTTGTTTACTGTTAGTGCACAAATACAAAAGGAAGACACAAAACGCAAAATGCAGCAACTACACAATATTTGTGCTGTAGTTTTAATGCCAAGCCCCATCGCCGCTCTCCCTCGCACTCGTCCCCGCTGACCATTGCTCTTGGAAGCGGCACTGTTTACACTTGTTTGACATTCATGGGCTGCTGTTCATTGGTAAATAATTTCATAATAATGTTGTTGTTGCGCCCCTGACAAATGATAAGCCGTCCGTCGTCCGTCGTCCGCTACAAATTACAAATTGCAACAATTACAATTGGGTTAATAATACATCGCAGCTATCACAGCTATCACAGCTGCTGCGGTTCTAGTGGCTGTGCAACAGACATAACTCGCCATTTAAATTTATTCTCCTCTCTATATGTGTGTGTTTGTGGCAAAAAACTGTTTGACATTTTGCAATAAAATAAATTAAACAATAAATTATAAATTTGTACAAAAAATGACTGTTGGGCGAACAGGCGCACATC
Source organism: Drosophila pegasa (assembly GCA_035046225.1). Classification (NCBI taxonomy): domain Eukaryota; kingdom Metazoa; phylum Arthropoda; class Insecta; order Diptera; family Drosophilidae; genus Drosophila; species Drosophila pegasa. The sequence goes on from JAWNOD010000072.1 coordinate 10,942,885, forward strand.
AATGCACAGGCAGCGCCTCTGTTGACGGCGACTTTGCTGCTTCTGCTGCTTCTTCTGCTTTGTTGTTATTTGCCAGCTGAGGCGAGCCCACAGTGTTTGAGTCTTTTTTTTCTGCTTCTATTTCACTGCCTCGCACATACATACGCCCATACGAGCACACTCGCACATGTATGTATGTGTATTTATGCATGCGCCGCCGCATGAGTGTGTGTGTGTGTGCGTGCGTATTATGTTTGGGCTCGTGTAATGCGAGAGCGTAGCTGACCAGCCTTTAGGTATGTGTGTGTGACTCGAGAGGGGAGTGGTGGCAGCAAGGCAAAGCAAAGAAGCACCGTTACATGTTTTATGTATGGCCGCAGCAGCAGCAGCCACAATTGGCTTGTATTGCTTTTTGGGCGTGTGTGTGTGTTGTGTGCCTCTTTTACCTAACCCGCTCATTCGCTTGCTCGCTCTCTCTCACTCACTCTTACTCTCTACGATTGACCGGTCGCCATGCAGTTTGGTGTTGTTTTGTGGTCTGCCTGCTGCGCTGCTCAGCTGTGCTTTTCGATCGGCCGCAGGTGTTTGTCGCAGGTCAGTTATGCACATGCGAGCTTGTGTCTATGTGTATATGTATGTGTGTGTGTGTGTGTGTGTGTGCATATATTTGCATGTGTGTTGTTTGTGTTTATGCCGAGGCGCAATTGAGAGATGGCTACAAGGCATAATGGTTAAATTTTGAATATGAAATATGGAAGGCAAATATAATATGCTTGTTGATAGGGGCCGATGCCTATGCTTATGTGCACACACTTATGCATGCATGTATTTGTGTGTGTGTGTGTATGTGTGTGTGTATGCACGTGCTCATATTGCCAAAGGCGACTTTAGAGATTATGAGAGGTCAGACATATGTACGTATGTATGTGATGTACATACGTATGTGCTTACTTAAAAATTAAAGATAACGAATGCCGTTATTTTGAAATGTGAGTACTCAACGGAAGAGCTCTTATCTTTATACTATAAAAATGCATATGTATGCATTGATGTATTTTATTGAGTTAGCTGAAGTATAGACATATGTATGGATGTATTATACCTTAGACATATGCTCATAAAGCTTATATATTGATTAAATATACATATTTATTCATATTTATATTTTATTTTATTTTTTTGTTTTATATATTTATATAGATTAAATATACATATGTATATCTATAGGCTTACATATAGAGTTTTACATACATATTTACTGCTCAGTCGTGCTACTATATTTATGAACATAGCCCAATATATCTATAAGTTTATATATAGGGTTTTACATACAAATTTACCTACTCAGTAAAAATATTATCTTAATATTAATACGGTCTTTGCTCCCTCAGTCAATAACGCTTTGAGAAGCTATGGGTATATCCACTGTAATTTGTTAAGAATTCTCTAAGATTTACTGCAGACTAAGGTATTCTTAATCTAAGCATTTCTTAGTCTGCTTTAATCCGATAAGTATAAGAGTTTTTTTTATATATATACAAAAATAGAAGAGTTCAGTAATTCTAAGAGTTATCAAGACTATGGGTTCATATTTGGGAGTTTACACTGTATAATTTATTAAAATATATATTTTTCGGCTATAGATTTGCAATTTTTGGTCTGTTGACTCGTCTGATACTACAAATATATTATATATTACTACAAATATTATTAAGTTCAGGTTTGCTGAACTTTGTATGCTACAAATATTTCATTCATAATACCTGAAATCTTGACCTGAATTAATTTGAATGAGCTTGAGAAAGAGATTATATTTGGGAGTATTTTAGAAGGAAGAAAGTTGAAACAATAAAAGGTCTCATAAATTTATATTATATTAATTATATATAATATTTAAATAAATTACAATATATATATAATTTTTTTTTTGTATATATAATTTTAATATAGTATTAATCAACAGTGTAATAATACAGTAAGAATACAAATATACAGTGTAATCCTTCTCATATAATATAAATATAATATTAATCAATAATACAGCGTAATCTTCCTCATATGATCCATTGTTTTGGTCACTATTCAGATTACAGACTATTGGAAAACTCTTATAAAATTCTTCGTTTTAAGATTTCTTACAAGATTATAAAGTCTTTGTTTCGATCTACGTCATTGAACTGCAAGAATAATCTCTTGTAATATGCAGACGAAGAAGAATGTGTGTAAATAGAAGTAATATTAAGCATGACTGGACAGAAAAAGCCAGGAAAAATCTATGTAACTGTTCATATATATAGAACTCTTCACTCTATATTACAACTGATAGGGTGTGCAGACGTCTAAAGTTCCTTTTTTGTCGCCCGCTTGGCGACTGATTGCCGAAATTATCAAGCGGATTTAGATGGGAATATATATACATAAATGTATGCTAGGCGATTAAGCAGTCACAAGGGTCAGGCATGGAACCAGGTCAGACCCAAGTGCAGACACGAGCAGTCGCACACCCTATGGAGAGTCTTTCTTTTTTATCAACTAACGGCAACGTCATCTACGGCCTGCCTGCCTTATCAGGCAACGACAGAGCAGTCCAGACAGTGCGAGAGAGAGAAGGGGAGAGAGTTTCTGCTTTAAATATAGCTCGATTGTAGGCCTCAACATTTAATCGACATGGAGAAGCTGAGGCCAGCGAACAGCTACACGAGCAACTCGCTGCACGAGGCGGTCCTGTTGCGCAAGGACGAGCAGGACACGATCGGAGTGTACACAGTGCCGGAACTGTTTCGTCTGAGCTGTCAGAGGTTCGCCCAGTTGCCCGCCCTGGTCTGGGAACGACCGGAGCAACAGGATTGGATAACGCTCAGCTATGAGGAGTACGAGCAGCAAGTGGAGCGGGCGGCACGGATGCTGCTTCACGTCGGCCTGGAGGCGCGCAGCTCGCTGGGCGTCTTGGCCTTCAATTGCCCCGAATGGTTCATAGCCGAGTTGGGTGCGCTGCGCGCCGGCGGCGTCTTGGCTGGGATCTATCCCAGCAATTCGGCGGAGGCGTGCTTCCATGCCCTGAAGACGAGCGAGGCGACGGTCTGTGTGGTCGACGACGAGAAGCAGATGGCTAAGGTGCGATCGATTAGGCAGAGGCTGCCGCGACTGAAGACCGTCATCCAGCTGCACGGCCCGTACGAGTCGTTCGTCAACCAGGAGGAGGGATACTTTAGCTGGGAGCACTTGATGGCGCTGGATCTGGAGCAACTGCAGCCGGAATTGCTGCGAAGGGAAAGTGAAATCTATGCGAATGATTGCGCGATGCTCGTGTTCACGTCGGGCACGGTCGGGATGCCCAAAGCCGTGATGCTCTCCCACGACAGCATGGTCTTCGAGACGAAGGTTATTGGCGCCACGCTGAAGAATACGGTGCTGGGTGGCGAGCGGATCGTCAGCTATTTGCCCCTGAGTCACATTGCCGCCCAGGTCTTCGATGTCCTGGTGGCCCTGGAGCACGGCGGCTGCGTTTACTTCGCCGATAAGGATGCGCTCAAGGGCACGCTGGTGCGCACCTTCCAGAAGGCCAGGCCGACGCGGATGTTCGGCGTGCCACGCGTCTTCGAGAAGTTCCAGGAGAGTCTCGTTGCGGCGGAGGCCAAAGCAAAGCCCTATTCACGCTTCATGCTGGCAAAGGCGCGCGATGCGGTGCAACAACATCAGCTGGCTACGATCGCCGGGTGAGTTAGTGATTGAAGTGGATTAGGAAGTGTTTAGGAAGGAGAAATATGTCGAGCTATTTGTTAGTCCGTTCGGAAGTTGGAATTTCATATAAGTGAAGAGTGGCAAAGGGAAGAAATCTTCCTTCGCTGAGTTGTGAATTGATCTTACCCAGTCTGAAGTAGACTGAGGATTCTTCTTGTTCAGTCTTAAAGTCTGCAAGTTGAACTTAGGATGTCTTCTGGAATTTAACAAAAGGAAAGACCCTACTTGGTTAAGCCAAGGATCTCCTACGGATGCCTACAACAGGAAAGACCTTACTTTCTCCAGAAGCGTCTCCGTTTCTTCTACCTAGAGCAGATATTAGGTCGTTTTTTCTTGTCAGAGTCACTCAGTTAATCTTTATGTTCATTTAATTAAACTAAAGATCTCTTCTGAATATTAACAAAAGGAAAGACCCTAGTTGAACTAAGGATCTCTTCTAGATGTTAACAAAAGGACAGACCCTAGTTGAACTAAGGATCTTCCAAGGATGTTTACAAAAGGAAGGACCCTACTTCCTCCACAAGTTCTTCCGTTTCTTCAGAGTCCCTTAGTCAATCTTCATTTCCAATTAATTAAACTAAGGATTTCTTCTGAATATTACCAAAAGGAAAGACGCTTCTTAGTTAAACCAATGATCTAATGATCTCCAAAGAATTTTTACAAAAGGAAAGACCCTACTTCTTCCACAAGTTCTTCCGTTTCTTCAGAGTCCCTATCTTCATTTCCATTTAAATAAACTAAGGATCTCTTCCGGATATTAACAAAAGGAAAGACCCTCCTTAGTTAAACTAATGATCTCCTAAGGATTTTTACATATGGAAATACCCTACTTCCTTCACAAGTTCTTCCGTTTCTTTCATCCTGAAGTCTTGTTAGGTCGTCTTTTCTCGTTAGAGTCCCCTAGTTAATCTTAATTTCCATTTAATATTGCAGTGAGAAAATCTCTTTGTATGGCCAGGCCAAATACTGGCTAGCCGTGCGCCTCATACGATCCATACGTCAGATGTTGGGCCTGGATCAGTGCAAAACTTTCCTAACGGGCGCGGCGCCTGTGTCGTCCGAGCTCAAGCATTACTTCTTGGGCCTGGACATGCCCTTGGCCGATATCTACGGCATGTCCGAGTCGGCTGGCGCCATTACACTCCACGAGACCATCACGAATCTCTACAGTTCGGGAACTCCGCTCGTTGGCATTGAGGTGAAGATCCACGAGCCGGATGCAAATGGTCAGGGCGAGATCGTGACGCGTGGACGGCACAATTTCATGGGCTATCTGGGGCAGCCACTGAAGACGGAGGAGGCCATCAAGCCCGATGGCTGGATGTACAGCGGCGACATGGGCTACATGGACAAGCACGGCAATCTGGTAATCTGTGGCCGCATCAAGGAGCTGATTATCACGGCGGGTGGCGAGAATATACCGCCCGTGCACATTGAGGAGCTGATCAAGGAGGAGCTGCCCTGCATCAGCAATGCTCTATTAGTCGGCGACCATCGCAAATATCTGACTGTCTTGCTCTCGTTGAAGACCAAATCGGATCCGCATACGGGTCTGCCGCTCGACGAGTTGCGAGGCGATACTATTGACTGGCTGTCAGAGCTGGGCCTCCATCAGAAGCACCTGTCGGAGCTGCTCAATATACCCGCTGACCTCCAATTGCCCAACGATGAAAAGTCCCTGGCTGCGGCGCTCGATATCAATGCTGAGCCCAAGCTGTACGAGGCCATCGAGGCGGGCATCAAGCGTGCCAATCTCAAGGCCATCTCATCGGCGCAGCGCGTCCAAAAGTTTGCTCTGCTCCCGCACGAATTCTCCGTGCCGACGGGCGAGCTGGGACCCACGCTCAAGACCAGACGCAACATTGTCCACGCCAAGTACGCGCCCCTAATCGAACGACTCTACAAATGATTTATTATTACCTTTATTATTAATTTGACTTAACATATGCCGACATTGTTTATAAGCTTTGCTTAATTATAGTTTACTTATATCAAATTTAGTTATATATGGGTTTTTTTTTTAACTTATTACGATCTCTTGCAATCGCCTAGAAGACCTTAGGCTTCCACTTTGATCAGCTGCTGCTAGAAAAGAAAATTTAGGTATTTATTATAAAGGGAATTATACTTTGTCCTAGAGTTCAAAGCTCCGAAGTAGCAGACTATGGAACTGCTTGCTATTCTGCTTATAATTTATGAGAGTGGAATGCCCTCATATGTTCAATAAGTGCAATATTTGTTTCTACCTTGCCTTATCTCTCTCTCTTTTTGGAAAAAAATTCACATTTATGCATATGAGTACACACTTAGAATATAAAGAATTCATTGAACCTCAATTACTGATCTATACATTTTTGTTGCAGAAGAATGAGCACATAGCCTTTGTTTGGTGGAAGCTTTTTCTACCTTATCAGTTTATATATACCTATTAAAAATGGTCTGTGGAAGTTTCATCATATTTTGTTGGAGAAAAAATTGTGTATCATTTTTACTTCAGTTCTCATCAATCTCTCATAGCTCTCTTATAGTGATGGTTTTCACATATCTCTCATGTTATTTCTCACAGATCTCTCAAATATTTCTTACCTATTTTCAAAGCCTTTTAATATCTCTTCGAGATCTTGTATATATCAAAGATTTCTGTTACATTTTACTGAAGTTCTTACTTATTCCTCTTTAGATCTCTCATAAATCTCTCACCACCCATAGTTCTTTTATAGTTCTGTCATATATATGTCAAAGACTTCTCTTAGGATTTTGTTCTTACTATCATAGATCTCTCATAGATCTCTCATAGATCTCTCACAGATCTCTCATAGATCTATCATAGATCTATCATAGATCTCTCATAGATCTCGCATAGATCTCTCAAAGGTCTATCATACATATCTTATTGACCCTCAAAGATAGTGGAAAGAATGCTGATGGAATTTCCATTCATCTAAAGAAAATATCTTATAAGCCTTTTATATATCTCTCATAATTCACTCGGATGTCTGTTATAGTTCTTTCATATTTTTTGTATATTACTTTTCATGGATATTCCCTGTATCTCTCATAGATCTTTTATTGATCTCTCCCAGATAATCTATAGAATCATTATAAGAAGGCCATTGATCTCTCAAACACTTCTTATATATCTCTTTCCGATTTCTCATAGATCTCTCATATCTCCATCATATCTTACTCACCTTATCCTGAATTCCTTTTAACTTTTTGCTCTGCTCCTTGCGATCCATGTAGCGTTGACCCCAGCGCAAGCCCGCAAAGGCCACAGCTATGGCCGCCAGCATCCAAATAATTACCGAGCGTGAGTCGAAGCGATCTGTGCGAATTCTGGGCCAGGTCAAAGGGGGCGTCAAGGTATACAGCTCGATGTTAGGCTCCTGCGAGGTCTGCTCAGAAAGAATTATTAAATTAGCTGATCATTGAGATCTCAATTCGAGACTCACTTTACAGTCACAAGCCGGCGGCGTCTGTTGCCTAGCCGCGCTCACATCGAGCAGCACAATGGAGCGATTCTGTTGGCCATCGAAGCAATCGATGCCTCTAATACTTAGCAATTGCTGCATGTTCCAGGCGCTCAGCATGGGCCAGGAGCGAGCAAAGTTGAGGGCAGTGGGTGGCGTTCTGAGCATATGCCTGACCAGCCAGGAGCAGTTCCAGCGGTTGTCCGACAGCTGGACGTGTTCGAAGAAGAGCAGGCTGCTCAAGTTGAGCGATTGCAGGCGGTTCGAGCTGAGATCCACGCGCAGTGCCAAACGATTGAGGCCGGGCGCCAATTGCTGCAACCAGCTGGCCTCCTCCAGGAGATTTTGAGCCAGATTAAGTTGAGTTAAGTGTGTCAGTTGCTGGAGCAGGCCAGGATGTAGTTCAATCAATTGATTGTGCGACAGATCAATGTGCTTCAGCTGACTGTTGTGATGCAGCAGATCCACGGGCAGAGTTCTGAGCAGGTTGCGGCTTGCATCAAGTTGGAGGAGGGTGATCAGTGGGCTTAGAGCCTCCGCAGCGATGTGCTCTAAATTGTTGTGACTGACATTGATGCGCTGTGGGTTGAAGATAATGTAAGATAAGTGTAGATAAGATAAAAGTTGTTGTCTTTTAGGTTATATGGAAATATTGAATAAGATTTTATAGCTGCTATAAATACTCTTTAGGTTTGAGGAAGCTGCGATAAAAAATCTTGATGGTCTGCTAGAGATTGCTTGAATGCCTCTAAGGTAAATTAAAGAATCCTTGGATCTTGTTAAAGGCAGAGGAAGTATCCTAAATGGATTACCCATTCGAGTTTATAGAGTTTCTTTTGTTTTCTCTGATATCCAAGCATCGTTCATCTTCCCTAGCTCAGCTCTAACAAGTAAGAAAACTCTAGTCGGGCATGACCGACTAGGGGATACCCTGAGCCCCGTCGAATCTGTGTTTTTCATAGAATTTGGGGGAATTTGGGGCCGGTATCCAAAATGTAACAAAATTCAAAACTGCATAAAATACATATAAAGCTAAATATAAAATTTGGTTTCTCTAGCTTAAAAGATGGACGAGATATAATTTGATCGATTTTATTTTTAATCGATAACAATTAATCGATTTTTTTTAAAACAAACTTGATCTGCGCGTGCTATACACGGACCTACATAAAAAATGTCAAGTCTCTAGCTCTTATAGAAGCGGAAATCGGCGCGTTCAAACATACGGACAGACGGACAGACGGACGGACGGACAGACGGACAGGGCCAAATCGATTTCTCTTGTCGTCCTGATCAAGAATATATATACTTTACGGGGTCTGTCACGCCTCCTTCTGCCTGTTACATACATCCAACAAAAACATTATACCCTGATTTCCCATTTTCAATGGGCTCAGGGTATAAAAACCTTAGCCTGCTTCTAGGACTTTCCCATTGCGCTCACTGGATCTCTTAGTCCTTTAACTCACCTCCAACGACTCCAGTCCAATGAAGCTATTATTTTCAATTGCCTTCAGCTTATTGTAGCTCAAATCCAAATCTATTAGCTCAAAGTTCTTGGAAAATATGGAATGTTGTAGCTGCTCCAGCGAATTCCTAGACAAATTGAGATGCACCAAGCGCGCTAGGCCGGCATCCTTGAGGAATTTCACATCTGTTAGGAGATTCTGCTGCAAGTGTAGCGAGCGCAGATGCGTGTTGCTCTCAAAGGAGGCAGCTTCCACTTGGCTAAGCCGATTGTGTTGCAGGCTCAGGCTGGAGAGGCGATGGAGGCCGTGAAAGTCCGTGGCTGCAATTAGTTGCAATTGATTGTTGTGCAGCTGCAGGTGCTTGAGATGCGACAGATTGTAAAAGCAGTCCGGTTCCAGGTGCTCGATGCGATTGTGGCTCAAATTCAACTGCTGCAAATTGGGATAATGCTCGAAGCCACGCGCGGGCAGGCGGGTTAAGGCATTGAAGCTGATGTCCAGGGAGGTGAGGGCGGCCAGTGGCTGCTCGGACCAGGCTTTAATCACGCTCAAGTTGTTGTTGGCCAGCGAGAGGTGCTGCAGGCGTGCCAAGCCATGCAGCGCATAGTCCTCCAAGGAATTCAGCTGGCTGTGCTCCAGTTCGAGGCTCAGCAGCTGATTGAAGCGCAAGAACATCGCATTCTTCAGCTGCTGCTGCTCCAGCCGGCAGTTGTGCAGCCGCAGGGCCGTCAGCTTCGTTACATCTTGCACTGCCTGCAGCTGTGTGGCATTGCAGTTGATCAGCTGCAAGGACTGCGTGTGGCATGCCGCACAGCACAGCAGCAGCAGCAATGGCAACGGCAACAGCAACGGCTTGGCCAACATTCCGCTTTAGACTGAAAAGTTGGATGATGTAAATGTCGCCGGCGCTGCCTTATCTCAATGCAGCTGCTCAGGTGGGCTGTCAGCACGCATCAAGATTAGATTTATCAGCTTAGATGTACATCGCATATTAATATATCACTTCTGGTTCAAATATTTGGACAGGTCAAACACGGCAGTAGAGAGAGACTAGGGACTAAAGACTAGAGACCAGAGACTAGAGACTAGACTGGGGACGTATGCTTCAGCTTTACGCAGATTTGAATGCTAAAATTACTCCCTAAAAAGCGTTGAATGATTGGAGCAGTAGCTTTGCGTAGGGTTCAGGGTATTTCCTAGTCGGGCTTACTCTGCTGTGGTAGCTTAACTTGTTCCAACTACTTGTACAGGTCAAATACAGACACAGACTAGAGACTAGACTAGAGACTAGACTAGAGACTAGACTAGAGACTAGACTAGAGACTAGACTAGAGACTAGACTAGAGACTAGACTAGAGACTAGACTAGAGACTAGACTAGAGACTAGGCTAGAGAATAAATAGAAGCTGTGCGCGGTGTGCAGGGTATATGCTAGTTGGGCACTTCCTCCTGGAGCACTCTTACTTCTCTTAGCTTTAATTTCTGTTTATGTATATGAAATTATAAGGCAATTCAGATTGCTGTTTGAATATATATCTTATAGATATATGTCTAATATCGGATATACATATGATATATTACGTATACAAAATGTGGACCAACAACAAGGTGCTTGACACACAATTCGTTGGATAAATACACAACTGGGTGTCGTCTCGTGTCATTGCATATAAGCGAACCTTAGGGAATCCTAATGCGTTATGATTTCCAACTGTTTGAACTTAATCAACTGTTGCAAGCACTCACAAATGAATAACTTGTATAGTTCGTGTTTCTTCCGAGTATTATATCAGTAATATAAATGCATACTTGCTTAGTGGTTACGATGCCGCTGTGTGGGTTTATCTACACTGGAAAAAAATCAAATGAAATAGTCTAAAATTAAATTTTTAATATACTTCTTAGCAGAAGTATTTAAAATACCGTTCTGCAGTGTACTGAGAGTTTTCGTTGAGTGTAAATGATGTATAGGACTTACAAGAGAATAATTATGTAAAAAGCTGTTTTCTTTAGTGCTCAAGTGAATGTTCTTCGAAGCAATTGCTATACTGTGTACAAATATGTTAAAGCAAAACCTTTGTTTAGTTTTGTTTCTGCTAATTATAAGATATGCTAAAGCTACAAGTATATGTCGCACATGGAAATATGGATCAGCGGTAGGTGAAAGACTTATCATAATAAAAAATTAAATGAAATATCTTAAGCTAACTCCCTTTAGGAAGCGAACTATATGCCTGTCTTGATTGAGAGCCCTTGCCCCGACTATGTCGATACGATTTGCAGTCGATGTGCTCCCAAATGCAATTTGGATTGTCCGTCAAATGGCAATTGCACAACTCTGAAGATTTGCGGATCCGTGGAGCATTATCAGACAGATAAACCACAGATTGTTCGTGCACTGGAAGGTGTTACAAGCTCTACACAGGTGGAAGATGGGATTGATTCAATTGGAATAGTCTTATGCGCCACTGTCATGATCATTATAATTCTTATTGTCACGGTATACTTGAAGATGTGCAACTTACGTTTAAGGCTAACCCGAATAGGTGCTTAAGAAAAACTTTAAAATTATTTTAGATTGGAAAAAATGTGATTACTATAAAATTTCATATAATACTATAATAATATAATATCATTTTGTATGGGTCATCAGCTGATGTGATTATGATTTAAGCTGATTCAGGCGAAAAGTCGTTCATGTGATGGACTAGCATATACTGTGTAAATTGTTTTGAATGCCTTTTGAAAGAATTTTAGATTTTTGGTATAGCTAATTATTTATTAATAACTTTTATGCTTACTAATGAAGTCTATGAATATATTGAGAAATACTGAAATATCAATATATTTCTATTGAAAAATTTGTTAAAACTAAAATATACTTAATTTGTTTTTAAAAATAAAGTCTACGAAAATATTGACAAATATTGAAATATCAATATAGTTATACTGAAAAATTTGTTAAAACTAAAATATATTTAATTTGTTTTTAAAATTTTCAAAGAAAGAAAATTAAGTAATTGGTAAATTTTGATATGCTATTTACCTATTTATTGACCTAGTTATTGGTAAATAAAGTTGTAGGAGCAGATAGACAGAGAAACAGATAGACATAGGGACAGGCACACCTTCTTTTGCCAGTTACAAACATTTTCAGAAAAACAATATGCCTTGATCTCCAACTTTGAGTGTGTGTAGGGTGTAATATATAAGAAGAAATATAAATATATGCGGTTGTCGTTGAATTAGTAATCCTTTACAATAATTTAGTTGCTTGTTGGTCGCGACATCTGCAAGTCGTGAATAAAGTGTAAACTCTTCAGAATGTTGAAGAGCCTAAACAAAATTCTATTAATCTTGTTCTTATGCGAGGCAGTGAGTGCAATAAAGAGATATGATTGCATAACTAGTGACTATGAGGTAAAGGGTCTCTTTATATAAGGTCTCTTTATATATATCTGCATGATATCTAATTTTTTTCTAGGAAAACTCCTTGAAAATAGTTTTCAAGTGCCGCAAAGGCTGCGTGGGCGTCGTGCCCCATTGCGTGCCCCACTGCTGTGGCGATTGTCCACCGCACAGCTTTTGCCTGCAGCCGAATTTCTGTGCCTGTAATCCAGGATATGCTATCAATGAAACGAATCCGAATGTCTTTCCAAGACTGAAGAGTTGCAGACCGGAGTGTGTGCCGAATTGCCCCGATCACAGCCATTGCGTAGCCCCCAATCAATGTGAATGTGACAGGGGCTACGAGACAAATGCCACTGATCCAAATGTCGTGCCAAGTTTGCTGAGCTGCAGAGAGCAAACGTCTAATGGGACAACGGAGCTGCAGCTCGCCCTCTACGTACTCTTCGCCTTTTGTCTCCTTTTTATCACAATCGGTGGCATTTCGATAATTGTGATTAGGATTAAGAGCAACAGAGCTGCGCCACCTGCGGACATCAAACGAGACTCCTGGCACACTTCATTCGTATCGTATGAGAATGATGTGTGGTAAAGGAGGGATTTTTATTATTGTAATAAATGAAATGAAATAAATTGTAAAGTATTTATGCAAGTGCATATACATTTATATATGCAGGCTCTAAATGTTGAAATATATTTTTAATAATAATAATAATAAAAAAAAAAAAATAATAATAAACAGCAACAAGTGTATTATTCATCTTAATATACTACTCAGTATATTGAAATATATAAAATATAAATATATGTTTGAATAGTATATTGAATTGTGTGTGTTTTTTACTCTTTAATATATATTTTATATACATACACTTAAAAATTTATGTTTTATTTCTCTTTTATATTTTTTTCTTCTGACATTTTATTTAATTTATTAAATATAATATAATAAATATGTAAATATATATTTAAATTGTTTTCTCTTCTCTTTGCAGATACAATACAAAAGGTATGTATAACAAAAATTATATTTAAAATTTAAATATGAATATACGAATTATTTATATTAATAATAATGATTTTAACGTTAATGTAAAAGAAAAATAACTTGTTTATTTTAACGGAGTACAACAGTAAGTACAATGTTAATACAATAATGTACTAAACTGATACTGAACTGAACTGATTTTTCTTATAATTCAGCGTAGTGTAAGGGCTGAGTGGTATAGAACTTGTTGAGAACTAATTGGTCTCTTAAAGTGTTGGAGAGTTGGATAGAACTTGTATGGGATAGAGCTTGTTGAGAATTCGTTGGTCTCTTCATGTATTGGAGAGAAGGTGCGGTTTAATGTGTCGACGAAGGTTCGTTCTCTTCATGTGTTGGAGAGAAGGTTCGTGACTTTTGTAGTCTGTGTTGCTGGTAGATATATTACTATATATACATATGATAAGCCCAATAAATCTTTGATTCATTGCTTAGTCAACATTGCTGATTAATTTCTAAAGTATTATAAATTTAGAGTCGATTGTTGTTCTCATTTTTTTTTGTCGAATTGGAGACAGAATCTTAATAATATAAAATTATTTAGTTTGCAAATTATTCAGATCAAAGTTATTAAAATAAAGGTATATAATATTAATATATTAAATGTATAGTAAATATAACATTCATATAAATATTAAACAAAAAATAATTCACATAAAATGCAGGCAAAAAAGGTAAATTGACATTTATGCAATTCACTTCAATTAAAATATATGCAAACTGCTTAATTTCTCTCATGCTCAGCGATTTATTCGTTGTGTGTGCTTTTGGTTTTACCTGCATTCGAGGCTTAACGTATTTGCCAAATGCGGCTTCCGTTTGAAAAGCCGCAGGTTCAAATGCACTTAGCCAACACTGGTTGGCAGGCAGGCCGGGTAGCCAGGCAAAGTGGGAAGCAGACAGATTGAAGCGATTATGACTATACAAATTTGCTTGTTGCCGCAATTGTAATGTTTATTAATTTGGATTTTGAGCCAGTGCCAAGTTTTGGCTGGCATGGACAGAGAAAGGGAGAGAGAAAGTGGGAGGGAGAGAGCGCTGGCAAAAAGTACGCCACAAACTAATTGAAATTGATATAAATGGGCCAGGCAAAAACAAGAGCTGTCCTTAGCAAAGCGCCAAAGCTATATATATGCAACATGAAGTATGCCTTGCGGCTATAAACCATAAGCTGGCAAACACATATCGTACAAGCATGACGTAGTCCATGATAAATATATATATATATATATATAATACATGCATGTTACATATTTGTTGTTTTTAAGTGATGTATAGATAATTGCATGAGCTGGAATTTGCTGGCAAAATTGCTTTGAGTCGAACTAAATTAGTTTTAGATTAGAGTGCTTAAGATTAAGTTAATGTATTTGTGATGGATCTATTTGAAGTGAATTCGGGATTTAGTGCTGTAGTCATGATTGATACTGTAAGTCATGCTCAGTCTACGCTACGTCTATCGACAATATATATAAGAGCTCAGCATTAGAAATGATAGAATAGGGAATACGAACTTGCCCTCATCGGATATATCTACAATAAAAATGCATGAGCACATGAAAAGACCTAAATTATCACTAGAGTAAAACAGTCATTAGCATGATAAAAAGAAATAATTTATCAGAGATAGAGAGAGATAAGAGAGATCTATAGAGCCTGTTTTTTAGCAAAAATATATTTTATATTTGAATAAAAATTATATTATATAATCAAATTAGAAAATTGAGATCATATTTTTTATCAGTTTCAAATATTATCTTATATCTTATAATATAAATCTTTTTCGAAAGAAAATAAAAAGTAAATCAGAAAAAATATATAAAGTAAAATGGTTAAAAAATAAATTTAAAAAATCGATATATGCAATGCTAAAAAGCTGTTCTAATATTTTGAAAAAAAAAAAATATAGATAAGAGATATGATATAGAGTTGAGCACTAATATTTTTTAATTCGTTTCTTCTTTTTTATGTATTGATGTTCGCATCTATAGCAAATTATTAAAATAATTATTAATTATTAAAATTATTTAAATTTCCATTTATTTTGTCTAAAGTGTGTTGATAATCTATAAATCGTTCACTTAGATGCGCGACAATCGAAATAGCTTTCGTTTTCTACAATGTTGCCTGGATTTAGTTTTTTACTTGACATTTTGTTGGTTTCCAGCCAGAGTCGGAGTTCATCGGTTATTTCGGGTCGAAATGCGATGTCCGGGAAAATGGGCAGCAGTTGGAAGATATTGTAGTTGATGAACTGATGCTTGGAAAGGGCAATGGCGTGCACAAACCCGGAGGTGAGCGAGACGAACTGCTGCTCGAAGTACATGGACTTGTCGTCCCACCAGATGAGCTTTGTTACTATTTTGTACGGATAGAAGAGGGGTATAGGGCGTCGATATCTTATTGTAGTGGCGTTGACAACTATAGATCCGCCACTCTGACGCACCACGTTGAACAGCCCGGTTATCGCATAATAGTAAATGGTCGCAAAGTTCAGGTCGCGCACATATCGAGCGTTGTTCATGTGCTGCAGAAAGATGTCGGCGTCTTGGGACGTTGAGAGGCTATAGATGGTCGACTCCTCGATTACCGACTGCTTCTTCCGAAGCACGCGCACCATCAGAACGGTGAATGCACAGCGTATGAAGTAGTTGACATCCAGGGTAACGTACAGAAAGAGCAGCAGCACAATTGGCGACATCTTGCAGCTGCTGTCTCTCCTCAATTTCGGCGACAGACCTCTGAGCGGCTATAGGTCATACTTTAAACAAATATTTAGCAAACAAAAATTAAAAAAAAAAAATAAAAAATATAGCACAAGTCTGTTTACAAATGTTAAGCCTTGTTTGCTGTGATTTATATATATCTAGAAGAGCTGATTTGGTCTAATATTACGATTGTCTTATCTGAGTTAAAACCAACAAAATCTGGGGTTAAAAGCTTTGTTTCAATATTTTATTCTATTTTAATTTTTATATATTTATAGGGCATTTTTTATATATTATTCTAGGGTATTATTTCTGTTTAGTTTATCTTCTTCTTTGAGCTGTCTGTATCGCTTCTTCTAAGTGAATTCCTGCAAATGTGCGCTGGATACCTTTAATTTATATTCCTTTGCCTTTGTCTTTCTGTTCAAAGCGCATAGCAGCTTTGTAACCTCTTCTAATGACAATTTTATGGCATTTAATTCAATAAACTATAATCTAACTATATTAAAAAATCTATAATCATTAATGAAACCTTCGTAAGTGATTAGGATCAGATTTCCTGTTAAAGCTCAAAAACTTGTAAAATGGAGAAATAAAGAATTACAAAAATTCATAAATACAAAGATACATAATAAATAAGTAAATAAAATACAACATATAAAAGTAAAGATATATAATAAATAAGTAAATAAAATACAATATATTAAAGTAAAAAAAATAACAATTAAAAATTTAAATATTTACAAAAAGTAAAAACATGCATAAAATACAAATGTAGAGAGAAAAATATAAATGAATACATATACAAGTTTTTATGTAAAAAAAATAAAACAATAAATAAATACAATACAAAATTAAGTCAAATTATTTAAATTTTAAAAATATATAAATAGGAAATAAATAAACATAAATAAATATAAAAAAAATACAAAAATCGACTACATTTTAAAAATTATTAAGCTAAAGTTATATCTAATTTTTGAATGCATCTTACCATGTGGGATGTTGATACAGAAGAAAAAAAAAATTATTAGAACAAATCTTAAATATATTTTTGTGTATTATTATATTATTCCATTATTTGATTATATAATACAAATAAGTATGATCAATAAATGTCATTATATTACGGAGTATCTATCAATTGCACATACCCCTTTTTCGAATAACGTATTAAGCATTTACGCATTCACGGCGGCAATTCGATTTATCAGCTTGAAAGCTTTTTCATTGTGCAATTAATAAGAACTTGGCTGTAAATCGTGGCCAACAAATATGCACGCCCACACACACACACTCTTTGTCTGGCTCAGATTGGGCACAAATTACGCATACGCGGCGTTGGCCAACTCGTGCAGTCGGCGCATTGTCAATCGCGGTTAAATGTGACACAGTTGCTGTCCCTTTTGCTGCTGCTGCTGTTGACTGTTGCTTAATAATATTTTACTGCAGCAGTGGCTGTCCGCAATATATATATAAATATATATATATTTGGTCTGTTGCGCTGTTTTTGATGCGCCGCGGCGGCGAAAGATAATTCAATTTTCATGGCCAGCGAATGCGAAATGGATTTTAAAATTGCACTGCAATTGGACAGGCAACAGGATGCAGCTAACAGCAACAAATGCAGCAGCAACAGCAACAAGGATGCGCTGACCACGCCCCCAGTTTGACTTCGAAACGACAAATTTAATATGCAGCCCTTGATGCCAGCGTTTTGTTTGTTTACCTCGCCTCAACTACAGTTGGCAGCGGCTAAAAGCAGAGAAAAAAGGAACTTGGCCAAATGCCAGACTGAGGGGGGGGCTCAACTCCTTTTTTATTTGCGCACTTTATGTGGCTGTGCGGAGTCGTTTCTGTCTGTGCTTGGCTCCATATGTTAGAGAGAAGAGAGAGAGAGAGAGAGAGAGAGAGAGAGAGAGAGAGAGAGAGAGAGAGAGAGAGAGAGAGAGATGGAGAGGTAGAGGGACAGTGAGCAAGAGATACATGGAGCTATGCAGCTCGTATTAAAATATTTTTGTGCATATTTCAGCTGCCAAAATTATTACAATTTAGTTCCGCAAAATAAATTTGCCTTTGCCTGCTTATTTTCTTCCATATTATATATACATTTTCACATATTTCTACTTGTAGAGCATATTTCTTTCGCCTCTTGGAATGAGCACAGAGTGCCGAAAAAAAGGAAATAAATATTTACTCGTGTTGTGTTATTTAGCTTGGAGTTGTTTAAAGTTAAGCTCGCAGCAAAGTGAGTTTTGAGTGGCATTTAATTTGGACACGAGGGAGTGAGTAAGTTAAAGTTGAAATTATAAGTTCTATGAGGAATTAAATGTGGAGCATTTGTAACTCGGTTTAGTCAGTGAGATAGAGAATGTAGTAGAAAGAGAGGGAGATACTGAATGAAGCAGACACACAAAGAGAGAGTTAAATAGAGACATAGAGATAAAGAGATAAAAGGAGGTTGAGAGAGGCAGAGAGAGAGAGAGAGAAAGAGAGTGAGAGAGTGAGAGAGAGAGAGAGAGAGAGAGAGAAAGAGAGAGAGAAAGAGAGAGAGAGAAAAAAAGAGAGAGAGAGAGAGAAAAAAAGAGAGATTGAGACTGAGACTGAGCGAGAAATAGGGAGAAAGTGATCGAAAGAAGGCGAGAAAGTGAGTTCAGAAACGAAAGAGACAGATGGGTAGGTAAGTAGAGAGAGAGAGAGAGGGAGAGAAAAAAAAACAGATAAAGAGAGAGAAAGAGTTAAGCAGAGAAAGAGAGAGAGTTACACAGAAAGAATCTAAGGAAAAGTCGAGAAAATTAGATATAGACAAAGATAGATAAAGGCCACAGGACTTCGAGCTTCTTAAAAACTTGAAATTATTGAACTATTCTGATATCATAGACAGATTCGACCTTTCAAGAGCTGCTCAAAGAGAATAGTCCATTTTAGTATTATTTTAGCAACTTACGCTTCTACATACTCATCATTCTTTTTCTCGCTTCTTTGTACTCGCTCTTTGTCCAGCTCTAAAATAATCAGCCAGCTTTAGAGTTCAGTGCATTTGGTCTATTTGTAGTTTCAATTAACAATTCATTATATAAAATGTGCTTTGCTTTGGCTGTGCTCGGTATTATATATCGTGTTGCTTTAACCTCTAATTGCAAAGCTGTGCCCTTGGCAAATCCAGCATGACCCATATAGTATAAAGCTCGAGACTCTCATACAGGATCTTTTGCTTTGCTTTGCTTTGGCTTTTCAATTTTAATAGAATTTTTGCCTTATTTACTGCAACAATAGCTGGAAAAAAAGTAGAGAGTAGCAGCAGCAGTGGCTGAGCGGCGTAACATACAACTTTAATTGTATTTTGGGCGTAGTTCGGAACTAGATTGGGTAGATTAGTTTATGGAACTTAAGCTAAGAAAATTGGAAAAATTTATATTGTAATAACGCTTTCAATTAATATTGTATATTTTTCTGTATTCCGTATAGGAAATCATTTTATAATAATGTTATAAATCTGATTGTTGACTTTTGCTTCATAAAATATATTATTACTTAAAAAATATATTTTCAATATTTTTTTAGAATTTATTTTTAGTTACAAGTCGAGCAGATTTTGAAAATATGAAAGACTTGCAATTTACTCTGCATATTAATACTCTGAATATTAATCCTCTTTTAAGGCATCTAAAATATAATTCTTTTAAAAAAAGTTTCATTTCCAGCCAGCTTTATTATCTCTACATTTTTACAGGGTATTTATCTTGCCGAAACCCTCTATCCTTAAAGTTTCATTTTCTATTTTCGGTTTTTCTTCTTTGACGTCTTGCAACAACAACAAAAAAAGTCTAAAGTTTTCATTACAGGAAACACTGGACTGCGTTTAGTTTGTGTTTCCTTTTTGCAGCCGGCGTTGCTCTAAAGCAAATGCATAGATATGTGAATGTGTGATTGTAATTGTGTGTGTGTGTGTGTGTGTGTGTATGCGGATGTGTGTGTGTGTGCGCTTATTTATTTGGTGTGCAGCAAAAATTCGGCATTGTGAACAATGAAAGAGAAATGTGAATGTAAAACGAAACATGGACGTAGACGAGTGAGTGAGTTTTAGGGGGGAGTGGGGGATGGAACATGGCATGCAGCATGGCTATCCCGGATGGACGAGTGACTTTACCGTTATGCCACACAGAGCCAAACTGTTGACCGACTGACGCTTTTCCGCCTGCCGCACGCTTTTCATACACTTGCCGGCAGGCGGCATAGTGGCAAATGTGTGTGTGGGAGATTATGTTGTCTCAACTCTGAGTGGACCCATAGCTGTGGGAAATATATATTAAAAATATCTATAAATAAAACACTAGAGAAAATAAAGCAAAATACAAAAAATTCAAAATAAAATAAGCTAAAATAAAATTAAAAAGAAAAAATATAATGAAACAAATATAAAATTGAAATAAAAACAAAATGTCAGTGAAAAGAAATTAAATGAAAATTAAAAATTAATATATAAATTTAAATATAATAAATATAAGAGTTAAATCAAAGTAAATGAAAAGAAATATATAAATAAAAAGAAATAAAAATAAAAAAAAATGTCATTTATATAGGAAATAAATATACAAAAATGTACAAACTAAATAGTAAAAAAAAAGCCAGAAAGAAGGTGAAAGGTATTGGATCAAAATGGAGACAACAAAAATGTTAGTAATGTTTTGTATATTAAAAAAAATCGTGTTTAAATTGCTCTAAAAAATGCGAAATTACTTAATGAACGACCTAATATATATAAAAGACAACTGCATAAAATATATATTGTATATATTATTTATAGATATTAATTAGCCTGCCTTTCAACTCTACCCACATAAGCATTTTTTGCATGTAACTGAATATTTGGCAATAAAGAAATTAATGTATAGGAAATGTGTTGGTGAATTAAGGTATTCAGATATCATGAATAAACGAGGCAATTAATTTATACTGCTCTCAAATTGATTAAAAAAATATGACCAACATGGGATTTTAATGCATTATTAAAGCACTTTACAAATAAAATGCGGGAACAGTGAAAATGTGTTTGTTTTTCCAAATATTTTGAGGCAATATGACAGAAATATAAATACCCTTAAGTGACTTACAAATAATTATTATTATATTCTATTAATTTATATTTTCAGTCTATAATTATATAAAAATCTGTTAGATATATTAAATTGCTTTATATATGCTAGCAATATTTTTTGTAAGTGTATTTAAACGTCGTCTTAACGCTTAGTTAACAATTTCTTGTTGCATTTAATTTCATTTTTGCTGCTGCTCTGCTGCAGGATTTCGCTTGCTTTGCTCTCCCTTTTTTCGGCTATGTGGCCAGGCTTCATTTCGCTTTTGGGTTTTGTGTTTCATTTTCTTGCTGGCGTTGCCGTTGCTGTTGCTGTTGCTGCAATTGCTGTGCAGTTTTGGGCGTTGTTTTAATTGCTGCTGACAACGAAACTTTCAACGCAAAATCAGAGTCATGTTTCGGCCGTCCAATGCGGAGGTGCATTTAAATTCGTGTTGGCCGAAAAAGGAGCTGATTGAATAATCGACGTAATTTTCATGGCTTAACGTGGCCGAAAAACGGGAATTAAATTGAGTGCAACTAGAGTCAGTTAGCTAGTCGTTCGCATACCTTATCCCTGCGTGCGGCCAGACAATCTCCTATGCAAATCCTCAATAAAGCTCGCAAAAGCATTTCACTTTATTTATTTATTATCGGTTTGTTTGATGTGCGGCTAGAAACATGTGAGAGAGATAGCTTATTTTATTTAGAGCTGAGCTGCTGCTGGTATTCCTGCTTTTGAAGCTTTGTTAACATGCAATTTGATTGGGATATTTAAATTTATATCAATTTCTAATTAAAGCTTAGTTGCACAGTAATTAAAATAATACAAATTCAGATCTATATCTATATCTATATCTATATCTATATCTATATCTATATCTATATCTATATCTATATCTATATCTATATCTATATCTATATCTATATCTATATCTATATCTATATCTATATCTATATCTATATCTATATCTATATCTATATCTATATCTATATCTATATCTATATCTATATCTATATCTATATCTATATCTATATCTATATCTATATCTATATCTATATCTATATCTATATCTATATCTATATCTATATCTATATCTATATCTATATCTATATCTATATCTATATCTATATCTATATCTATATCTATATCTATATCTATATCTATATCTATATCTATATCTATATCTATATCTATATCTATATCTATATCTATATCTATATCTATATCTATATCTATATCTATATCTATATCTATATCTATATCTATATCTATATCTATATCTATATCTATATCTATATCTATATCTATATCTATATCTATATCTATATCTATATCTATATCTATATCTATATCTATATCTATATCTATATCTATATCTATATCTATATCTATATCTATATCTATATCTATATCTATATCTATATCTATATCTATATCTATATCTATATCTATATCTATATCTATATCTATATCTATCTCATACTTATGTATGTATCGCTATAACAGCTCTATTTAAGTGAATCCCAAAGCTTTTATTGCGTGTCAATGGGCGTTACACTCTTACAGTGGGGCTTCAACCGCATTTCAGCAATTTGTGCACGTCTGTCAGTTGACTCATTTGGGGAATTAATTGCGATACGCTCGCTGTGCGTATTTCACTTAATGCGAAATGTGAAATGCGATAAGCAACGTTTGGCATAATTTTTTATGCCGAAACACGTATTTTTTGTTGCACACGCGTCGATTGGCCGCTCGATGCAATGCACGCTGTCGATAAGCCCGCTGCCATGTAGACAGGACGAGCGACAGGGCAAGGACGCAGAGAGCTGACTCACATTGTAGCGCCACACTTTGTCGACTTTAATCCGCAGCTCACGTCGACGACGAGTGGGGCAGGCGGACGGAGCGGTTTGAGTGGGTCAGGAAGTGCAGCTCGCTGTGCTGTCATGTAATAAGTGCCAGCTTCCATTCAGTGGGCGTGGCACCTGAACATTTTCCATTACGCGCCAACTTTAATGCAATAATCCTCAACGTCGAACGCACGGACGAGTTGATAACAATTTCAATTTTTATGACAAGTCAACTTGCAACGGAACAAGGCGAAACGAACTCACCTCCTCCTCGGCCAAGCAATGGCCGCCACTGCCCGTGGCGGTAATACTAGCTGCAACTGCAGCAGGAGTAGTCAACATAAAATGCAGGCATAGCCGCAGATGAAATGCTCTTGCTGTTAAATGAGGCGGTTACATATTGTTGTTAGAAGATGGAGATGGCAATGTTGGTTGAAGGTTTGATAGATTTGATTTCCTATACTTAAAAAAATTTTTAATGCATTCCTTATTATTAAGTAAGGAGCGTGTTTAAGACAAAACTAGGAGAATATAAAAAGCTTGATCATCAACATTTCCTCCTAAAACTGCAAAAGGAATTTAAATATGTTTGTTTTATGTTTCATAAGATATTTCACTTCATTTCTACGAAGTTCTTTAAAGTATTTAAGTCTATCAGTGCTTCGACGATCTTCCATCATATAGATGTGTCTTTTTATTGCAGTTAGAGATTGATGAAATGAAAAGGAAACGGACCTGAGAATAAAGTACAATATTTTGACAATATTTTCTCAAATTAAACTTGATAAAAAATATTTCTTTCAAAGCGAAGTTTTGCTCAAATCAAAGCTATAGATTTTAAAAAACATTATTCAAATATCATTTTAAAAAATTTATAAAAATGATATTTGAATAATATCTTAAAGAATCTATAGCTTTGACAGGAACAAAACTTTGGTTTGAATGCAATATATTTTATTAAGCTGAAGAAAGTTTTCAAGTCTGTAAATTTAAATTTTATATGTTTCTTATTGATTTTTTAAAGATTGTAGCAGAAATATTAGTATCTTTTTGGCCATTTGAATAAGTGTGCCTATCACAAGAAATTTAATGTTCAGATCGTTGCACTTTTCTATTTTCTTCTGCAACAGTTTTTGTTTGCCTACTATCCATAGATTTGCTCAAACCGACTCGCTTCTCGCACAGTTTGTAGTCTCTTCTCATATAAAAATAGCCCATTTCATTTACATATAATGACATCTTGTGCTACAGCATCCATATACCCACACTTAGAGTATATTTATGTACAACAAGAACAACAACAAATAATAACATGACCGATTGCACCATTACCGTTGCCGTTGCCAACACTCGCCTCAACTGCAGGGTTCGTCTGACTGAGCCTTCGCGTTATGATTTATTGGCGTGCAACACGAACTCTCTCAGTGCATGTATGTGTGTGAGTGTGTCTGTGTGTGAGTGTGTGCACTCAGCCATTTTTATGTGTGCAGCGCGTGGCGAGGGAAGGGGGCAGGGGGCAGGGGGCAGGGGGCAGCGACTGCAGCTGCTGGCATATCATTCGCACGGCTGTCAACAATTTTTGGGCTACGGCCAGGATTCAATGCATACGAGATACATGCACGCTGTGGTCCTCACGGAGGGGACGCACTTAATTGCTAGAGAAAAAGCGAATGCGGCAAGTGTAGCTAACATAAATTGGCGAAATGGGGCATTTCGGGCAGTCGCATCGCTGGATGTGTCTAGATGTGAGTTGATTAGCTAACTGAACCCATAAACTATGCGTGTTTTTAAATACATATTGTATTGTTGATGTGGATATAGGTAACGTAGAGTACCTATATGTACTAAAATATTATATGTATTAGGTGAAGAATATAACATATGATTTTAATAGAAGATAGAGAAGATTTGCATCATATTTTATATTTTGTTTTATAAATATATATAACAACTATATACTTTTATATCTATAGATATATTTGTGTACATAAGTACTTGTTTATCTAGCATTTATATATTTATGCTTGAATATATGGATTATATGTGTGCTTAACGGCATTTATAGCTCAATTTCCAGTTTTTTAGTTGTATCTTTTTCCTGTATTTTCGACATTTTTTTATATAAATGAATATATCAATATCTTATTACATCAATATGTATTCGCATACATATTTATTTATATTGATAAAAATTCATATTTGTATTTAGTTATATTAATAAAAAATTGCTTTTATATTTATTTATATTACTGAAAATTTGCATTTAGTTTTATTTATATATATTGTTTTCATCTGGCTTCTTGAGCACTTCCGAATGCTCCTGTAGATCTATCCGAGCCGTTATCTACTTGCAGTCTCTACATCCTTATTATTGTAGTATAACTATTCAATATAGATATAAATATATAAAGATAATACTATAAGCTCACCTAAACATCTTTAATAAGATAGATTGTCCATAAAAGTAATAACAAAATATTACTCATACGTAAGGTAGTACAACTGTTATACAGCTTAGCATATTCACAACAAATTTATATTACCAGAATTTCAAAAGAAGATTTGCAATATCTAAAATATTTTTCTAAATTTTCTAATATTTATCATAATATATTTTAACCAAAATTACACAAACGCCATGTTGAGCATACTTAAATAAAGATTTAAGCTTGTATAGATATCTCTCTAAAATATTAAGCATACGTCGAGTAGTACGCAATTATATAATTGACTATGAGCAAATCGTATGCCCTCATAAACTTCCTACTTTATTTATATCTTACCATTCCCATATGGACAAATCTCTTTAATATAATTTAAAATTCAACTCTTTAATACATATACAACAAATACATCAATCATACGCCATGTATGACAGTTCACAAATTGAATGAAAAATTCGTGCAAATTATTTTAAGCTCTTAAGAGTCTTTCGTTGAATTTTTGGTAGTTTATTTGTAATTTGAATAGAGAGCGCTGCGCTGACCATGGCTGCTGTTAATTTTAGACAGCCGTGTCCTCGACACACATTTCGGCCGTGATTTCGGGTCGAGAGTCACGAAATCAATTGGCAAAGTGAATAAGCAAAAGTGAGAGCGAAGCCAAAGCAAATTGTTTGGAATTTGCATAAATTATCAGCGTGGCAAATTGGAACCGAGGGGGCCACCAAATGCACCAAATTGAAACAATGAAGCGGCCATTTGTATTGCACTCACAGGCAAATAGCAGAGGATCTGCCCGGGGAGGCAGAGCTTAAAGAATTGCCTGCCCTTTCGGCGTGACGGCGTGCTTCAATAAAATGTCGCCGACTTTGCTTCAATTTGCGGCAATTTTCGCGTCTTCTGCTGCCATGCTGGCATCCTGGCTGCAGTTGCAGTCGCGGCTGTGGCAGCATTTTGTGTGAAGGACTCTTGCAAATGGCTCGTGAAATCAGGCACAGTTACGCCCATCGCCCACCGCCCAGCGCGCAACGCCTGCCATTTGCCCTGCTTGGCGGCATATTGACAAAAAGACCCAAACGAGCGTTCCAAAAATAAAGCGAAAAGTCT
The DNA here is from genome assembly GCA_035046225.1 of Drosophila pegasa. NCBI lineage: Eukaryota > Metazoa > Arthropoda > Insecta > Diptera > Drosophilidae > Drosophila > Drosophila pegasa. The sequence continues at coordinate 10,969,181 of JAWNOD010000072.1, forward strand.
TTTGCGTTAGGTTTTGCGCTTTATTTTTTTCTTTTCTATTTTCTTTGCCTGTTTTATTTATTTTCTTTCCGTATTTTTTTTCTTTCTGCTTCTGCCGGAGTCTGCTCTAAATTGCACTTTATTTGCGGTTTGTTGATTTTATTGCACAACTTTGTTTACAATTCTGCTTAAATTTCATTACACGATCCCAGTGAAACGAACCAAACGAATCGAGCAGGCGAGTGTGAGAGAGAAAGCGAGATGTGGGGAGAGAGAGAGGGAGAGCAGAGCAGCGCAAGGCTTGCTTGGCGGACATTCAAAATGAATGACGAAACCTTGATATGAATTAATATTTGAGCAGTGGCCAATCCAAATGCCAACTGGACCAGATTTGGCCAGATGGCGAGGAGTAAAGGGCATGGCGCATAGGGAAGTTATATATGCAATATATATATATACATAAAATGGGTCAATTGTGCAAGAGCGACAAATCTGGTTAGCTGAATTGTTCTGTCAAAATAAGAAGAAATAAATTGATGGAGTAAGCGATTGAGCAGCGCAGTTGAAGCAGGGATCAAGAGAGTTTGAAGAGGCGAACAAAGTGAGGAAATTAGGGATTTAATTATAATTGCACTGTGAACGGCGGGAGTAATCGGTTGGGTAGGTGTGTGAGATGAGTCTGAGATTGAGTCTGAATGTGTGAGGTATTAATTGTGAGTCAACGTGCTTGTGGGCTTGGAGGATAGACGTGTTTGGGACAGTGTCTTTAATAATTTTATGATGCATTTGAAAGGCTTCATTGTTTAATTATTCAGGTAACTTTTTGCTTGCTTTTAAAAAACATTCAGATGCGGTTAGCTATTTCGCATTGGAAATTGTTTAATGGATATATATTTTTATTATATATTTTTTATGTGTATTTTATATATTTTTTATTATATATATTGGGAATTGTTTAATGGATATATATTTTGATTATATATTTTTTATGTGTATTATATATATTTTTTATTATATATATATTGGGAATTGTTTAATGGATATATATTTTTATTATATATTTTTTATGTGTATTATATATGTTTTTTATTATATATATATTTTTTATATTTTTAGTATATTAAAATAGCGCTTGCAAATTTATTTCTTTTGATGTCTTTAAGCAAACGACAGAAATTTTCCATAAATATAAATGTGACTTATCCCTTTGCTCTTTTAACAATGCTTCTAATTTCTAAACCTGTTAGATAGATTCCTAAAATATGTATGTTGAGCTTAAGCTATTCTACAACAATATAGTAGTTGCTTTTAAATTCCTTTTCTAGATGCATTTAATCTGTAGTTAAATCTCTGAGCTTGTTTACCCATTACCCATTCGCAATCTACTTAACTGCTTAATTTCCATTATAGTGTTGCACTTGTATATATATTATATATATATATATATATATATATATATCCTGCCTTTATATCTTCGTATCTGTATCTACCTCTTGCCTGCATCCTGTTATATTATTAACAGTCGCTGGCAGCCGCCATTTCTCCTCCTTTTCATTTACCTTGCGTGCATTTTATTTAATTTGCTTGGCATTTTGTTTGCTTGCCTGTTTGCCTGTTTGTTTTGATTTTTCATGCTTCACTCTCTGTTTGCTCTTTTGTCCCTTTCTTCTTGTTTTATTAAGAGCTTGGACTTGGTTAAAGTATATATTTTTTTTTATTTTTATGCCCTTTTGGCTGGGAGACCACAAATTCATTCAGTGCAGTCGACAAGTGTTTTTGACCTTTGCCTTGCTGCCTTTGACCGATGGCGTGTTTCCCATATATAATGACCAAATCACAGAGTTATCACAGCCAGCTGCAGGCAACTGCTGCAGTACTTGGCAAGTGGACAATGAACTTCGCTTCGAGCAAGGATTGAGATGAGGGGGAATAATAAATTGTATAACTGTATGACTGTAGAACAGTAAAACAGTATAATAGTATAACACTAGCACAATATGACCGTACAACTGTAGAACAGTAGCAAAATATAACAAACTAACAGTAAATCTGTATAATAGTATAACAGTATAGCAGTATAACAGTATAACAGTATAACAGTAAGACAGTAGTATAATAGTAAAACAGTAGTATAACAGTATAACAGTAAGATAGTAGTATAGTAGTATAATAGTATAACAGTAAGACAGTAGTATACTAGTATAACAGTATAACAGTAAGACAGTAGTATAGTAGTATAACAGTATAACAGTAAGACAGTAGTATAGTAGTATAACAGTATGACAGTATAACAGCATAAGAGTATGACTATATAACAGAGTTTCAGTATATCATTATAACAGTGTTTCCGTATATCAGTATGACAGTATAACAGTATAACAGAATAACAGTGTTTCAGTATATCAGTATGACAGTATAACAGTATAACAGAATAACAGTATAACAGTATATCAGTATATCAGTATAACTGTATAACTGTATAACTGTATAACTGTTAAACTGTATAACTGTATAACTGTATAACTGTTGTCCAGTTGTGTTCTACAAAATACAATTTTTCTGAATACTTTCCATGCGTTTAAACGTATGTATGCATACCCCTAGACCCTAGGAGTTGATGAATGTTATTGACTCATCCCATGTGACCCTACGAACAAGTTCATAAAAACAGCCAAACACAAATCAGCGCAGAAAATAAAAAACAAGCGCTGAAAACTATGCAACGAAAAAAATCCCACACACAAGAGTTGGCGAAATGCGTGCGAGTGCGTGGAGGAGCGTGACAGAAAGGGAGCGATGCAGAGGGAGAGGGAGAGAGAGAGAGAGAGAGTGAGCGAGAGTGGCAGAGCATGACCAAGGACAGCAGCTAGCCTGGCTAGCGGGATAATCAAAAATGTTAATTTAGCAAAAACAAAAGCAGCAAATGAGAAATGCTTGCAAAAAAGCCGACGCACCGCCGAGCGGGGTCCGTGCGATGTGAGCTGCGCTGCTTGCCAGGCGCAAATGACCCGCGCCAGCTGCCATTATCAGCCTTCATTCATGGATACCAACGAGCCCAACCAACACGAGGCCGAAGCCACAGCCACAGCCGAGCCGAGCCAAGGCGAGGCGAGTTGAGTCGAGTCGAACACGACCGGGCAGCAGCTGGAGCAGCCTCCCATGGCCTTCGGTTCGTGCCTGTGTGTATGTGTGTGTGAGAAAAAAGTTTGAGGAGCACTGGAAGCGCAAACAGGGATAAGCACAATGGAAGTCGCAGCAGCTGAGAGGCACAAAGAGAGAAAGAGAGCGCGAGCGCGAGCGAGCTTTAAGCTGGCATTAAGAGCGAGTGCAGCGCCTACAAGTGGCCTGCTTAAGGGAGCAGCAACAGCAGCTGCAGTAGCTAAAGCTCTCTTCAGTTTGTCGCTCTTTGTGTGGGCGCCCTGTAGTTTTCCCGTTTGTAAAAGCCATTTTTCATTCATGCGAATTTACTTTAAATTAATTTTTTTGAGGGGTCATAAATCATTTTTGGCTCTGGACCTACGCAGCGAGAGCGAGTGCGTGTGCGTGTGCGTGCGAGAGAGAGCAAGTGAGCACATGTGTGTGAGTGTGTGTGTGTGTGCGTATGGGCATGGGCTCTTGTGCATGAATGAACGTGCGTGAAATTTGAAATATTTTGAATTAGTTGCGTTTGCATTGAAGGATTTGGGTCAAGTGAGCAAACGGCCTACGATTTCCCTCTATTACTGTTCACATTTTGAATGACTTCGATAAGGGAACATAACTTTAGGAACTATCCTAATGAATTGAGCAGTTGAAAATGTTGTTATGGATAACATAACAAAAATGGATAACATATAAAATAAACTTATAGAAAATCAAATATGAAATCATATAAAAAAATTATTAATATAACTTAATCTTATAGAAAAACTAATACAAAATCATATAAAATAAATAATTAAATATAAAATAAACTTCAAAACAAAGTATAAGAATGGCTTTAATACTTAAACTTTTTTTTTAAATATATAAATTTTTAGAAAATGTAATAGAAAATATTATAAAAGACATAACTTAATATAAAATAAACTTATGGAAAAACTAATATGAAATAAATTAATAAATATAAACTTATGAAAAAACTAAAGGAAAATTAAATAAAAATGTAAATAAATATCAAATGCAAAGATAGGAGTATAAAATAAACTTTAATAGCAAGGATAGGATTGTTTTTTTTTTTAATTTTTTTTTTTTTAATATAGTGGCACTTTAAATATATTTTGTCGAAATAATAGTTCTCATATAAAAGATTTAAATTAAATATGCATTTTATCTGTTGTTATTATTTATCATTATATAAATTTTCTTTTCTATATTATTTATACAACCTGGGAGAAAAAAAATATTTATTTTTAAATTTAATAAAAAATTATTTAAGAAAATGTCCTTCCATTTCCAATTAAAAAACTTTTTTTTTTGTGCAATATATAAACATCTGTTAACGATAAAAGTGTTAAGAAACACTCCAAGAAAGTTCCATTATATATTTATTTTTTTTTTAAATCCGCAAACATTTAAATTTAATTAAAAATTCAAAAATTTTATTAAATATTATAAAGACCTTTTCGACAGCCTAAAATTTCCATTTTCAAATCAAATTAGACTCAAGAACCAACTCAATATTCAATTGAGTGAGCCACCAGGCAAAGCTTCCAGCTCCCACACCCTGTATCTGCCTCTCACACACACACACACGCACACACACACACATGCCGCTGCGTAACTACCTCAAGCAAAGCTCAATGGTGCTGCTGCCTCTGCTTCTGCTCTCTCTTAGATAGGCAGCTTCCCGCACAGTTGTGTCTTGAGGCTGCTGCCTAAGCCAACGTGCGAGCTAGTCAACGAGTCGGAATAAGCTGACTCGGCTCTCTTTGGGCAGTCGCTCTTCCAGGCGCTGGCGCTCGCGCTGGCTGGCTTCCAGGCACGAGCATCGCTGTGTCGGGACGCGCGAGTTCCAGTCACGTTTTTAGCATCCCCACGCCGTTCGGGGGCATCCAATCCGTCTGCTGCAAGAGATGTGCGTTCGTGTGCGAGTGAGCTTAACGAAGTTCTCCGATTCGTCTGCTGCCACTGCTGCTGCAGTGTTCACTTCCAGCGTCGCCTGGCTGGCAATTGCGGGCTGGCTGCCTATTCAGTTGGTGTTCCGGTTTCGGGTTGTGCTGTTAGTTGCCTTTTCCCTGCACAGCCAAAGCAGAGCCAAGCGGAGTCGCGTCGCGGTCGTGCCTGTGTCTGTGTCTGTGTTTTTGTGCGTGTGTGTGTGTGTGCTTGCCTTGCCTGCCTGCCTGCCTGTTTCTTGGTATGTGTGCGTGTGTGTGTGTTGTGTTGTCTGTCGTCGCTTAACACTGCGCGCGCGTTTTGCCAGTGTATGAGTGCGTGCGAGCGTGCGTGTGTGTGTGCGAGTGAGTGTGCGTGTGCGTGTGCGTGTGCGTGTGCTCGTGCTTGCTCGAAACAGTGTGACCATATACGTACACTAATACATAAGCACACACGTACATGGCAACATTTGAGCGCCCAGCAGGATGCTCGGGCAGCAACAGCAACAGCAGCTAAAAAATAATAATAATAATAAAATAAAATAAAATAAAATACATACAGCACTAACAGGTAAATCGGGCAACAACTAGTCTGGCAGCTATCTAATATATATTTTGTATATATTTATATTTATGTATATGTATATATGAGTGTGCGTGTGTGTGAGTGCGTGTGCGTGTGCGTGTGCGTGGAATTGAACATTTTTGCCTTGCGCTTTCCAACAGGAGGAAATTGATATTCTTATTTCTTGTGCTTTTTTTGCAAAAAAAAAAAAAAACTGAAACAGAAAAAATAACGGCACGAGGCTCGCTCTCTGCACTGTGTATGCGTGTGTGTTTGTGAAAATTCCATCATCATCATCATCATCAGCATCATCGTCATCATCATCGTCGAGGCTGGCAACATTGTTGTACACACATTTCTTCTTCTTACACATTCAGGCATCTCCCGCTCCCGCTCCCGCTCCCCCGCTCCCCCGCTCCCCACCCCAGCCGCTTCTTCCTGCCCAGCTCTATCTCATCATCTATGTATTTTATTTACTGGTTGCTCTGGCCTCTTCATCTGCTTCAGCATTTTTATTGCTGCGGAAAAACGAAATGCGAAAAACGAATTGCAAATGGCAGGCAAATTTCTAATTGACCATCAAATAAATGTTTCAAATTGCAGCAAGCAAGCCAAAAAAGAAAAGAAACGAAGCAAAAGAAGAAAAGTATCTTTCAGATACATGTCAAGTGCAAGGCTAACTGTGTGTGTAGCTGTGTGTGTAGCCTTTACTCTCTTACTGTCTGCGTTTGTGTGTGTGTGTATGTGTATAACAGGTGCCAAAAAAAAAAAAAAAATATTTATATATATAAATGGAATTGGCAACCTTTTATGCTCGCATTGTGCTCCTCCTGCTCCTTCTCCTTCAGAATTTTTTTGGGTGGCGAAATTGGCCATAAAATAAAATCATAAGAAATTGTTTTTGACATTGTCAACAAGTGAACAACTTGTTTATATTGCTTATGGATAGTGTGAAAATGTGACTTGATAGTGAATGCGGCCAATAGGCAGCTTAACAGCTATCTCAATTCGAGTTCTCAAATTGTTTAAGCATATGCTGAAGTCCTTACGGGGTTGAGAGCGTGCGCTTAAAGTGTGATTGTTGAAGGAAATATTTGAAAGCAATTTAGATTCAATATTATTTATAGCTTTATTGAATATATATATCACTATATTTTTAAAAAGTTGATACTCCTGGTTTAAACAATATAAAGTATTTTCTTTATGTAATGTATTATCTTTTTAGTTAGATCTCTTTGCTTGAAACATTTCAATAAATTTTAAAGAAATCCCATTTTAAAATATTAAGAAAAAATTCTTTATAAGTTCTTCAAATTATTATTTTTCGTAAATATGTAAATATTATTTTGACTATATTTTTGTTCTTCAGGTAAAAATTTATTTAAGTTCTTTCATACTATTTTTTGAATATTCATTCTGAAATATTTTAATTGTATTTTTTTTAAATATGTTAAAAAATTCTTAAAACGATTTTTTTTTCAAAATATATATAAGCTTTTATTAAAATATGCATATATATTTTATAATTCTAAAGATTCTTTTTTCCTCAAGTTCTATTCAATATCTAATCTCTACTCAAATTTTCTCTTCCAGTCTTCAAAACAACAGCAGCAAACAATGGATGTTAGAACTATATAAAAACATACAACAAATAAAATATCTATAAAATAAAAAACAAAAATATATAACAAAAATACAAAATAAATTAATATAAAATACTGTTTTAATATACTAAGCAATATTTTAATGATTGAGTGAGAGGCACAACAAAACAAAACAAATTAAAAATATACCAAAAATTTTAAGTGTTTGTGCAAGAAAATTTCTAGAGAAAAGTGTGTGAAAAATATCAAAAAAACGAAGAAAAAACTAAGATAAAAATTTAAATCTTAATGAAGCAATTAAAAAAGGCTTAATAACCCAACAAATTTATAGTTAAATATAAAATTTAAAACAAAACACAAAGCACAAACTTAAAATGTTGAACGCAACAAAAAGAAAAAGGAAATTTTGAAATTTATTGTAAATATTGAAGGAAAGCTTCTTTACATTACAAACCAAATATACAAGAAGATACTAGAAGAAGATGGCCACTTTTTTCGCTGAATGATTTTTAATATTAATTGTAATAACCAAAATCAATTTGAATACCATATTTTCTATTATATAGAAAAGTAATACAATTATATATATAAATATTCCAATCAAGTCAGACAAACGCGAATCTCAGCAGAAACTCAATAAGCAACTGAAGCACGCACAAGATTGAACGAGGACGTTTATATGTATATGTATATATGTATGTGTATATATTCATTGAATTGGCGACAGTTTGACATATTGAAGCTATCTTAAATGACAATTCAATATCCAATGCAAATTTATTCATAATTCAAATATATAGAAAACTCAAACAAATAAAAAAGGTCAGCAAATTTTCAATCATTGACATTCGTGACGTAACATATGCATATTCGATAATCGCAACTAACTAAAAATAATACAAATAATAATTATAATAATACTAGCTATACTAATCGCAATTGAACTACAATTAAAACTCATTGACTCACCTATGAATACATCAATGTTCATGTTCATCAAACATATATGATACGAGTATATGACACTGCGAAAAAATTTGATAAAATATTTAATATAATAATAATAATACAAACAAACTAACAAACAATAAATGGAATATTTATAGTATTCAGCTAGTTCAACTAAATCTTTATAACTTATACACGACGACAACCAACTAATTGGAAAGCGACAACTTTTGACCTAATTAATACGGAAAGTTAAGGTGAGTTGAACTTAATCAGAATATCTGACTTTTAATTGAAATATATTAAAAAAATTACTTGGAAAAACACAAGGAGGATATATATTTGAAATATGAAAATGAACCTATTTTCATGAATTTTTTAAATGAAAAATGAATAGGGAAGTAAAGAGCTGAGGAATTATGTGATAAATATATGTCTAAGACTCTTTAGATAAATTTATTATTCTTATGCTTTCTTATATTATGCTTTTCAATTGTAGTCCTTTGAGTAATTTAATAAAATAGTTATAAAAATAAAAAAATTAAAATTATTTAAAAAAATTAAAAAAATAATTATAAAAAATAATAAATTATAAATAAAGATTCCATAAATTATAAATAAATATTCAATGAATTAAAAATATATAATATATATATATATAAATTATAAATATATAAAAATAAATATAACTAAAAATATTGAAAGTATTTTTTTTTTTCAAAATTTAATTAGTTGAAAAAGAATTAAAATAAACATATTTTAAATTATTTCTTAAAGAAATATTTGAAAATTGTGGTTCACATTAAATTTGTGTATATATTTTAAACAGAAATTAAAAATACGATTTTAAATATTTAAGGTATATTTTTGTTGCATTTTTTTTTTATTTATTTATTTTTTATTTTTTTAACTAAAAATTCACAAAACTACAGTCATGAAATGACTTCCTCCTGATTGAGCTTTCATAGCGCAGGCAACTCTGTTTTGGTACACGAAATCATAACGACGGGCACATAATAATATAATTTTCCCAAACGTCCCGGGCTCCTGGTACGGCCTCCTCGCCTCCTGTCGCTTGTGCTACTATGTATTGCCCCCAGGTGCAACGTGTCCCCAAGTAGCCGCAGCTCGACTTTGGTGTTTGGGTTTTTTCTGTTGGGGGCCTGGGTTGGTTCAACGAAGCATTTGAAAATTGTTCCATTGACCTTTGACGACCACGCAGTGGGGAGACCCACACACACACACACACACACATGCGGACACACATACAGCCGGCATGTAGGTGACTGTGGCTGGGTGGTCGTGGGTGGGGCAATGCCCATAAGCAAACACAGCACAGCCACCGCAACTCTGACGACAATAAAAAGCAGCAGAACAATTGCCAAATAAATAACTTGACGCTCGCTCAGCGCGTTTATTTGCTTTTGTGCCGTGGCCTGGGCTTGATTTTCATTTTCATTTCGCAAAGCACACACAGACACACCTACACACACACACACACAGCTCCAGACTGTTGCATATTAAAAGTGCCTCAGCTTCCTGTTTTCCTTTCCTTTTCTATTTTTTTGTGTCCTTTCTGCTTCTGCAGCCGCTGCTCATTTGGCTCTGTCTAAAAATCTGAATCTGAATTTACGTCCCCATCCGCTCGCTCTCTGCCTCGCTCTGGTGTTTTTTTTCTTGGTTTTTTCATTAATAATATGACACAATTCCTTCAGCATTGTCCTGGCCAGCTGCGCCTGAGAGCACTTTTGGCTTTGACGCCTCCTTATGCTCATTATGCTCATTTGAGGCTTTGTCTTCTAGAGCCTGTCCGCTTGCTCCCTCGCTCCCACGCTCACGCTCACGCCTACTCTCATTTGCCAGCCAACGTCTTTTTGCTTTTTCTTTCATCATTCATTCATGCAGCACACACACACACACACACGTATTAAGTTACATCTGCAAATCCAAATGCAAACACAGCGGCAGCAGCGAAGGAAACCCACAAAACAAAAGTGCAATATTCACGTGTGTGTGTAAATGTGAGGGTGTTCGTGTATGTGTTTGTGTGAGCATATGCATTTGCATTACACTTTTTTGGTCTAATATGTTTCTACGTAAATTTTGTGATTGTTGTAGCAAAATGCAAATTTATGTCCTGAAATATTAATATAATAAATATATATATAAAAAATAAAACAAAAAAATAAAAATTTAATATGGAAAAAAATGTAAAAATTAATATTGAAACGTTATACAATATTTTTAAAAATGTATTAATAAAACTATATAAAATTAAATAAATAATATATATAAAATATTTATAAAAATTAATTAATAAAACTATATAACATTAAATAAATAAAATTAAATAAAATATTTATAGAATTCTTTGAAGCCGAAAGGATATGATGTATATATCTGTAAGTCTATATAGCTTTCGTTGATTAAAGCTATTATAAAAATAAATATACTAGAGATATCGATGGATCTATATATATATATTTATACATATATTTATTACTTACATAAAAACGTATTTATGAATATATATAATTAATTTGCCGAACTCAGCTCACAAAGTCTCCAAGAGCATCTCAATAATTCTAAGCAACAATAAAGAATTATTCGACTTTTGATATTTTTCTAGAAATATGTATTGATTGAATCAAGAAGGAGAATCTTTATTAAAGGAGCCAATCCTCTTAAATAACACTTTTTTCTATATAAATCCTACTCTTTCGCGAATTTTTAGGGTATTCATGCAGGCGACGTTTGCACTCATATTTTGTTTTCGGTTAACTTTCATTTGTTGACTGCTCTTGTTGTTGCTGTTGGGCGACGTCCTTAATTATGTGCCAGAGCCCATGACTGACTGCCACAGTGGCACACTGGCAAAAAGGACACACACGCAGGCGAACGCGAATAGGCGCGACTTGTGCTCGTCGTCGTCGTCCTTCGTCCTAGCTGTTGTCCTGATGTGTCATGTTGGCGGCGGGAGAGCCAGCAAGAGAGAGAGAGTCAGAGAGAGAAAGAGAGAGAGAGAGGCAGAGAGCAGAACTCGAGACTCAAGTCCTTGTTGCGCTTGTTTTTATCGCTCGTGTTTGGCCGTTCTTGATGAGTGTTGTCGCCTCGTCGTTCTTGTTGCTGTTGCTGTTGGTAGCTTTTGAAGAGCGCCGTTGTAGTGGGTGTCATGTCCGTTTAGCTGCTGTTGTTGTTGCTGCTGCTGCTGTTTGCCTCGCACTTTGAGGCGACGCCGCCTGCTTACTGCTTATTTATGTATGAAGGACCTTAAACTTTAGCTGCAAATGAAAATGGCTGCGCGTAGCACACACACACGCACACACACATAGAGCGAAAATCAGTTGATGAAAGCTAGTTCAACAATCTAGAAAGCACAGCTAGTTGGGTGTCATGTGACTGAGATTAGATACCCTTTTTGGAAAGAGGTTTTAATTAAAAAGGAGTTCGATATTTAATAGATCAAAATATTAACTAACAAAGATATAAATAATGCTATTATATTTTAAATATTTAATACAATATTATTAGGTATTCTGTAGAAGGAAATTAAATTATTTTTATGACTAATTTTTAGCATTAAGCATTAGCAGAAGGATGCACTTAGTATATGTGATATATTAATAAATATATATATAAATAGTGTATATAAGATATGAATATATATGTAAATGTATATATTATATTACAGAATATTGTGAAATTTTCTTAAATACATTTGCAAGCATAAGAAACATCAATTGACAATTAAATTTCTTATAAAGCCTTTAAAGAAAATGTCAAGTTTATTTCAGTCCTGAACCAGGATGTGTGAAAAACTGAGAGATAATCTTGAAGAGAAGGAATGAGTTAGATTTAGAGAATATAGGAATATATGGAAGCTTTATAAGCCAGTTCTATATTTCATTCGTATTCAAATTCAAATGCATGAGAGTAGTTTAAAGAAAAAATCTCAGAAAATAAGCTTCAATAGCAGCAATTGGATAGACCTAAAGCCTGGAGAACCTAGAGGAATAGAAAGAGGAATATAAATAAACAGAAATATATATATTTATAAATAGAAATATATATAAAGATATAGATATATTTATATACAAATTATTGCTTTTTTTTTCATTTAACTTTTACCTCAAAGCTACTCTACCTCACTCGCTTTATTCGCTTATAGGGTATAGAAAAAAAGTGTCTAGATAAAATATTTTAGCTGCTTTTTAATCACAGACGGCGACACAACTTTTCCTGCCTGGGTGCCTGCCTGCCATTTGTGCAGTTTCTCACGTGTGCCAGCATCCTTATTGTCCTTGTTGTCGCTGGCGTTGAAACAATGCCCACATTTTTCTAGCTTGGCTGCGTTTTCATAACCTTCGCCAACACGCAAATAAGTGGCGGACGTGTGGGGCTAATGGCGAAAGTCTAAAAAAATTTAAGGTTAAAAAATTTGGTTTTATTATTGTTTGTGCCACTTAATTTGAAACTAGGCCAACGCAAAGGTTGTGCCCCCAGCAACTGAAATAAAAGCGAAAAGGTCACAGTTTGGCTCGTATCTCAAAGCGTTCGTTGGACATTTTTCAAAGGGTTTTGTATCTATCCAGCAAAAGGGGGATAAGAAATTATGTGGGCACAATGTTGGAGCTTATAAACAGCCTGAACACTGTTAGATTGCAGATAGAACTGCGATTAATTAGATCTAATTATAGTTATTATTTTGAATGCGAGACTTTTATTTGAAATATATAAGAAAATAAAAATGTAATTATTTGTTTGTTTATTTTGTTTTAATTGAATTTTAATTAAGAGTAATTTTTTACAATATATACATTATTTTTAATTTTATAGGGTTTTATTAGAAGTATATTTAATTTTAGATTCATATCCATTTTATTTTTTTACTATGATTTTTTTCTGTTTTTTTATCATTTAATTTAATTTAATTTATAGCTTTTGATAATCCATTATATGTCAATGAAATTTTTTTTAATTAATTGCTATTAAATATAAAATAAAAGAATTGTTATTTTTAATTAATTTTATTGATTTTATTTTTAATAATATATGTATTATGCATTTTTATATATATTATAAATATTAATATATTTTCGCTCAACAAAATTTTTATAGCATACTTTTGTGCTGCTAGTTTAATTGAAGTTATTCTTTTTGCAGTATTTTTTCCCGTTCCATTTTTAGGCATATTTCCGCACGAGCTTATCACGCATTGATATAATTTATTAATAACATATACTTATCTTTGAGTTTTTACTGCTCAACCGAGAGTTGAGCGCAAATTCATAATTAAAACGATTGTCTAACCATTTGGGACACAATGTGCTCCACTCGCTCTCTCGCTCTCCCTCTCTCTCTACCACTCGAAGACCGTGAGGTGGCTCAACACTTTGCTAGTTAAACTGTCTGTTCACATACAGAGCCACCCACGCCTCATGCCTCACGCCTTGGCCAAGCGCTATCCCTATCCCTAGGACGTTACGTGTCTGTGCATTGAGCAGCAGATGTCACATGGGGTTGCTAAAAGTTTTCGTCGTTCGCAACTTGGATAATTTAACAGTTAAGCAGCGGCACAAGCACTCTGTGTTAGTGTATCGGTGTATGAGTATGCATGAGTATGCGTGTGTGTGTGTGTGTAAAGGATGTACCTTTCGTTCTACGTGAGATAATGCAAATTTATGGCTGGCAATTAGCGGGTCGTGAATCGCAACCAAAGCCAAGGCAATAACTCAAGCGCACGAACTTCGGCTAGGCCCAAACTTTTTACCCTAATTGCAGTTGGCAAAATCTCGACCAGGCACAGCGGGTAGCCCAGCTCCCTTTGTCAATGGCTAAACCAAAATTCAGTTAGCGAGTGCGCCGAGCATTAATTAACACGGGACGCATATGTGTGCATAGATGAACCGAATGAAGTTACACCAACGACGGCCACGTTTACGGCTACGGCTGCAAATGCAGAGCTCCGGCAGGAGCTGGCCTCAAAGCAAAGCCAAGCAAAACAAAGCTTCAGCCTGAACACGTATCCAACGTACACGGTTTTTACGCGCAGCCAACATATGTCGCTGTAACTGTTGTATCTGTTGCTGTAACTGAAAATGTATCTGTATCTGAAGCTGGCAGTGTATCTATGCCCGGTAACTGAAAATGTATCTTCAGCTGAATACTGAGCGAAAAAGTTGAGCATTTTAGGCGAAATACAAAAGTTTGTTAAATATAAAAAATGAGGAAAGTTGCAGATAGAGAAATGCGACTTTTTAGGCGCTTTACATACTATTTCCTCTCAGTGTATATATGTTTTTATATATATTAAAAAAGATATTCATCGTATTCCATTTATTTTTTTTAAATAAATAATTTTAATATTAATTAAAAATAATATTTTATTCTGTTGCTTAAACATAAATCATTTTTTGTATTGCTGAAAAGCTTATTATGTTTTCAGTACAATATTTTTGTATATTTCTCTGAGTGTATCCATGTTTATATCTATAATAGATATACTTAAAGAATTCTCTCACATTTTAGGGAATATTCTTTTTATCATTCTTCAAACTGATTTGTTATCTTCAAGCGTAGCTCAAAATTGACTTAGTTTGTCGCTCCTATAAAACTAGCATTTTCCTTGCACATTTCGCTCAGTGTATACACATGTATCTGAGTTTGTTTCTGTTTCAGTTGGCTACAAGAGCGCAAGGCATCAGTTGCAATCTGACTTCAATTCAATTATTTTAGATTAGAATGTGACTGTGTCACAAGCACACACAACAGACACACACAACAGACACACACACACACTCGCACACACACACACACACACGCACACTCACTCACTTTTGTTTCTCTATGTCAGCTGTCATTCAAGCGTTCATATGTTCATTTTGCTTGGCTCGCAGGAGCGACATGCTGGATTGGAAGACAGAAAGCAGGATACGTGCCCCGTGACGCCAGCTTTTGCATTGACAGTTTTGCTGCTGCTGTTGTTGTTATTCTGGTCTGGTCTGTGTGTGGGTTGCTAAGAAAAGAAACCCTAAGGCGAAAAAAAAGAAAGAAAAACACATACAAAATCTGACATATGTGACGTCAGAACTATTGTATTTTTGGCTTGGCCGCAACTAGCTGTCGAGCTAAATATATAAAACTTAAGCTGGATCTTTGCCCCACTTGATTTGCTATTTTTCTTAAATTCCATATCAAATATGATTGTTTCCAAATCATATTTTAAAGTCCTGCTAATTGATGGTATTATTAGCGTTTATCTCATGATTTTCTCACACTATAGAGGCAAGGAATCTACCTGCCTTGACCTGTTTATGGAATACATTTGCTTAGCAGGTAGATGTCACGGCTCTAGGTAGATAAGCGGCCAAGCCTTGAGAGTAAAGTGCATTTTTGTGTAAGAATCGAGGGTGAAACCAGTTTTTTTATGGCTAGAGAGAACGTTAGAAATCCATGAGTCAAGTCGCTTTGTTTTATTTCCTTTTGATAAGAGTGGGCCGAATCATATCATATCCGAGAACCTTCTATATAGGCTTGTACACAAATCTAGGCAATGAGAAATCTGCAAGGCAATTCACTTAGTTCCGCTCGAGCGCCGCTTTGTGATTCATAAACAAATGTATCTCATATACTAAGTGGCAATTGCAGCTATTTTCGAGCTTATCGGCATCGTTTAATGCGGGCGACTTAAGCGCGTTATTAAGCGGGTATTATGATAAAGTCAGACACATCGAATCAACTGACAACGGGCACCAGCATCTCACTGTCTGCTGCGTCAGTTACAGAAGCAACAGCAACAGCTGACTGCACTTTGCCAGCATCTTACATGACACTAGACAACAGGGGTTTTAAAACTAGAGACATGCGTGAGCAATAATAAATAAGAAATATTTATTACATATTATTTGAATGATATAACAAATTTATGTTTAAATTCAAATTAAAATAATTTATGAAAGTAAAATAAGAACAGTTTTAATATAGATTAAATATTAAAATATAACTTTTAACTATATAAAAAAAATTTTAGCAAAATATAATAATATTTAAATAATTTTAAATAATATCACATCACATTACAAATTATATATATCCATATAAAATATATATATCCATGAAAAATTCATAAAAAATGAAAGAAAATGTATAAAAATATGAAATTTTAAACGTCTAAATATAACAATAATATATATAAAATAATAATAATAAAACTTATTAAATATAAAATAATATATTTAAATATATGTTTTAAAAATATTAATAATAGTAAAATAATAATATATATAAAATAATAATAATAAAACTTATTAAATATAAAAAAATAATTTTAAATATATGTTTTAAAAATATTAATAATAGTAAAATAATTCAAATATATTCATCATATGAAATAAAAATGAGCAAATATTATATTATATTATTATATATAAGAAAATTATAATTATATAAATAATATATAAGAAAATTAATATAAACATTAATATGTAAATTTTCACAGCTTGAAAATAATGTACAGAAATTTATTCCGGGGACGTATAGGAGTTCATTAAATCAAGCTGAAACTTCTCAGTTAATATCTATAATTATTCTATTTCATTATTTTGTATATAAATACAAATTACTTTGGCTGTCCATAAAAATACTTGAGAAATGTTCACAATGCTGTTGTCTAGTGTAATTTACGATATGCATTCTGCATCTGCCTGCTCTGTCCTGACTCGATCGATGCATTGCAACCCTCCGCGCCGACTTATCAGACAGACGCCGCGCCAGATATGAGAAACAGAGAGAAAGAAAGAGAGAGAGAGAGAGAGAGAATGATAGTGTGTGTGTGTGGAACAGGAATAGAGCAAGGGTCGAACATTATCTAGGGACGGATGTTTTTGTTATTATTCAGCCCGATTCTCGGATTCTCGAGCTCTCCAGCTAAGCATCGCTCGGCCCGTGAAAGTCAGTGCTGAACTGAGACTCGACACGATCGGTCGATAGAATGAATAGCAATTGCGTAGCTCTTCTCTGCCTGTGGCTGGGCGTGCTGGGCACAGGTCTGCAGGCCGAAAAAAGGGAGAACTATTGTGAGCGGAATGTGACAACGAGCAGCTTGGTGCCCGTCACCAAGCAGCGGACCGTGATCAAGCAGCCGGCCAAGTGGAAGTTGTGGAAGAAGGCGGAAAAGATCACCGAGTTCTACAACACGCACGAGGAGCAGATTAGCTACAAAGTCGTCTCGGAGTGCTGTCCGGGCTACTTGCAGGTGGAGTCCGAGCTGTGTGAGCCAGTGTGCGAGAGGGGCTGCCCCGCCTACGCCAGCTGTGTGGCGCCACAGCGCTGCCAGTGCACCGCCGGCTACATCTCGGCCGTGGCCCATCGCGACGGCAGCCACTACTGTGAGCCCATCTGCGAGCGCGGCTGTCCGGCGGGCTCGCATTGTGTGGCGCCGAATACATGTGAGTGCAAGCCCGGCCATCGGCCCCTGCCGCCCACCGGAGATGGAGTCAGTGCGCCCTGCGCCCCGGTCTGCCAGGTGGGCGACGGCTGTGCCAATGGCCAGTGCGTCGATGTGGAAGTCTGTGCGTGTAATCGCGGCTATTTGTGGAATGCCGAGAGCAGCAGCTGCCAGCCGCGCGACGACGACGACACGCTGACGCTGACCAGCGATGATGTCACCGAACTGGAGGAGCATCTGGACAAATCATCGTCCACCCCAACGGCTTTCATTGCCGCCGACTGCGAGGCGGGCTTCATCCTCTATGCGGGCGAATGCCGCGCCGAGTTCTTCGAGAGCAGCGATGGCCAGGCAAAGGAAGCGCATTGTTCCCTCACGGGCTGTGGGCCGCACCAGAGCTGCGATGCCGAGGGCAAGTGCGCCTGCAATGCGGGCTATGTGGCGGAGGAGCGCGAGGAGGCGAATGCCACACTCTCGTGTCGTCGCGGGCTGCTCGAGCAACTGTTGAGCATCGATCAGGCGGCCGACGATGACAACGAGCTGGATACGCTGACGATACCCATTGTGGGCGTGGCATCGGGCGCATTGCTGGTGATTGTGATTGTGGGCCTGGTCACTGGCCTGGGTCGACGCCGCAAGCAGGCGCCGAATGAATCACTGCCCGAGGAGCCGGTGCTGCAGTGTGAATACACACAGAAGTCGTACGATGTGGATGAGTGGGTGCCATAGACAGAGGAGGAGGAGGAGGAGGCGGAGGAGGAAGAGGAGGAGGAGGAGGAGGCGGAGGAGGAAGAGGAGGAGGAGGAGGAGGATGATGGCGGAGCGGATGCAGCAGCTGGAGAGCATTGGCTGTGTTTATTGAACCTTTGAATAGTTAGCGTCTAAGTTTATGTCATAAATAAATGTTTTAGATTGTTTTTAGAGCAAAATTTTATACTTGATTTGAAAGAAGAGAAACATTTTATAAGGAATGCAATTTTTTTTGGGGAAAATCAGCTGTGATTGTGGCTGAAAAAAAGATGAGGGGAAGTAGAAAGAGAAATATTAAATGAATGAAAATAATCTCTAAAAGTCAATTGAATGCTGATAGGCTGAAGCAAGGCAAACAAAGCGACATATGTGGACATGCAGAGATAAATGTAGCACATAGGGGCATAGAGGGAAGTTGAGAGATAGAGAGAGATGAAGAATGAAAGAGCGAGCGATAAAGACTGTTAGAGTACATATGTAAACAAACTCTGGATATTTCTTCAATGACCTCCGTTGGTCTCATTCAGATTTCCGCCCTGCTGTGCTCTCTACTCAACTAGGGATCATATTCAAGCTAAGCAGGTAGTTTTCTCTCCCATATTTAGCTATTTTTAACAATTTTATAGCTAAAACAAAGCTGCATTGGTCACATGGAGAGCTGGTATTGGGCTGTTGATGAGATGGGAGCATAGATAGTTATTGAAATGAAGCGGTATTAATAACTTGTATGTAAAAACTAGGAATTAGGAATAGTAAGCCATATAGTAGTATCCATAGAAAATCAATAAATTGACTTCTTTTCTAATAATATAATTGTTCGTTCAAATATAATTAAATTCATTTTGAATCAAATGATGTATAAATGTATAAGACTTAGTATGAATATGTTATTTATTTTGTGTTATGCATATCTTTTTTATCTTATATAACGTTCTTATTTAACTATAACGTCATTAACGGAAACATAGCTTTATATACTTTATTATCACCAATAAAATTATATTAAGTTTAGTTGCAATTTTTCATAATATTTGTTGTCGTAGCAGAACTACGGCTAGTTCCATTTCAGTCTCAACACAATCTCAACTCTAATAGGCTCAGGGTATAAAAACCCACTATTAAAACTAATTATTATACTTATAATATTTATTTATCAAATCCTAGACTTAACTCATTGTTCACAGATGCTGCACATCATAAAAGAATAACTGATTCATGATTTAGCTGCACTTTGACTTTTGCTCTTTGATTTTCTTTCACACACTCTCTTTTGTTCTCTCTGGTATAAGTGTCCACCCAAGGACAAGTTGATAAGCGACATAAATTAAAGAGATTTATCAGCGGACATACAAAGACAATAACAATTCTCTTATTTCTGCTTTTTACCAAGAGTAATTAAATGAAATGAGAGTTTTATCAGCAGCTCAACCAGCTGACAGCGGAAAATAAATTGTCATATACAGTCGAAGATAAATGTTGTGCTAGCTTGTAGCTAAAGACTGATTTTATTCTAGAAGCATTTCTGGCTTGAGTGGTATTTAGAAATAAACCATGTTTAATTTTGTAGCATAAGATAATGGATATTGAAGGGAATTAAGATAGTTGGGATTAGAAAGATTTTAATAGAAGTAAGAAATCGAAGACAGGCCTGTTGAAGAAAGATAACAAAATGTTAATAAATTCTTAAAATATAATTAAAAAACACATTAAAAAATATATTTAAACAAAAATATATTAAAAAGATGAAAATAAAATAAAATATTCTATAAATATTAAAAAATAAAAATAAAATGAATAACCAAGCTAAAAATTTGATCATAAAATACATATGAAAATAAAACACATAAAAAAATAAATTAAAATAAAAATAATATATAAAATAATAACATAATAAAATAAAAAAAAAAAAATAAAAAGCAATAAACATATAAAAACATTTTTTGATGTTAATATTTTATTCAAGCATAGAACTCTCTGTATTTTAAGGGTATATGAAGTTATATATATATTATAATATTCGCTAATCGATATATAATATTACTGCCTTGAATATTCATCGATTAATAATTTTAATCTTAAGACTTTTCGAATTGAATCAAGAACTTTGAGCATTTTCTAGCTTTTTCTTAACCGACTTATACCTTCTACTCCTTTCTTTGGTCTCATCATTTTTAAGTTTACCTCAGTTTATTTTTAGCATTTCAAATTGAAACAATTTGTCAACATTTAAATAAGACATATAATAATATGCTACATCATATGAAATGAACATATGTAACCGCAAACATGGGGCATTTATCGCTCGGAACGGGCCCAACGAATTGGTTCCCCGAGCAGTCATATATGCACTCATCTGTCGATTACGGGCATATATAAATAAAAAATTCATAAAAAAGAGGAGAAAAAAATTTAAAATGGCTAAAAATACGCACGCACACACACACGCACACACTCACACGCACACACTTACACACACAGAGAGGTCTGCTGTCACTCTCGCTAATGTAGCTGAGAGTTTTTTTTTCGTTTTTGTAGCCATCGCTTTAATATCCATAGCAATTTTTTATCAGCTTCAGATGTACATACATGCATGCCATATGGGTTTGCGTGTATATATATAAGTGTGTGTGCGTGTGTGTGTGCGTGTGTATCTGTATCTGCAGTTGTAGCCGTATCTGTGGCCTGTGTATCTGTAGCTGCGACAGCGGCACAAAGATCTTTTAGCCATAATCGCTGCACATTTATATATTTTTCGCACTAACCCACACACACTCACACACACACACACACACACGCACTCACACACACACGCACACACACAGCTACGCAAGCTTTAAGGTGCGCAATAGACAGTGAGTGCGAGAGCGAGGCGCGTGAGATGAGAGAGAATGCGTGAGAGTGCGTGAGAGCGCGTAAACTTTGGCAGGCAAAATCTTGAGCAGCAGCAAAAAAAAAACGAAGAAAGAAAAGAAAACACAGAAAAAAAGACAACCAACAAGCAATTTCTGACAGCGGCAGCAGCAGCTACCCTAACCTAACTTTAGCCCCAGCCCCCCACCAGGCCCCTCTGCTGTATGCCCATGTTTCCTTTGGCGTTGGCGTTGGGTCCTTGCAGCAGCAACAAGGATACTTAAAGCTTCTTTAATTTTTATGTTGTATTTTTTTTCTCTTCTTTTTGTCGGCGCACGTTGAGTGCGTCTGTGCCCCACTGTGCGAGTGTGTGTGTGCGTGTGTGTGTGTGTGTGTCTCAACCATTCTCTTTGATTGCTTTTGTGCGTGTGTATTTGTATTGGTAACCTTTGCTGGCTGTGCCAACATTTTTGCGTGGGACGTTGCCCAAGGACATGGACTCGTTTGCCTCGTTTGCCATTTGCTTTACTATTCCTGCTGCTGCTGCTGCTGCCACAGCTTCTACTTATTCTAACTGCTCTCTTCTTATATGTATATATACATTTCTCTCTTTTTTTGTTGCATACCTACTTTCTTATTTATTTATTATTTGTTGTTTGCAACATTTATTTTTGGCCAAGCACTAAAAACGTGGCAGGTACTGCATTTTAATTGAATCGAGACTTGACAAAAGGATGAAGCTCGGCACGTTTTACATTTAAATATGAAATTCGAACTTAAAACAGAACTGCTTGCAATTCGAACTAGAAATTTTGTATAGGGAGTGGAAGAGTTTTCGCTGATTATGGTATAGGAATTTTAGAGATTGAAAGGGCTTTTAGAAATGTATTAGAGTATTGTTAATAGTTCTTGTTAAGTTTTATACAAATCTAGAAAACACTTTATTAATTGCTCCATGCTGATGTCAGTTTCTAAGATTTTTGGACTCATTTTTTACTTTTTGCGATCTGTTAATTAGTTAAATTGGGAAATTTTAAAACAAACTTCCCCGTTTATATCTTCCGTTTGTCATTAAAGAAATTTTTCTTCATCATCATTTAAAAAAAATATATATTTATAAAAAAACTGTAAAATAAATAATAAAACTAAACAAAGAAATACTCTAGAAAATAAATATTTAAATAATATAACTATATAAACAATTTAATATAAAAGTTAAAAAAATAAATATTTGAACTATTTATATACTATTAAGAAATAATAAAAATATTAATATGTTGTTCGATTTGTAGTTCAGAGCTCGATAAGCGGAATAAATAATATAACTGAATTAATAGTTAACCTAATGAATTAAAATATATATATACAACAAAAATAAAATAATGTCTATTCACCTTCATGAAAGTGAATATAGAGCTTGTAAAAATGCTTCATATTAATTTTTGTAATTTTTAAATATTTATTTATTAAAATTAAAAATGTTTTCCAACTATAATTTAAGACATACACAGCCATAGAATAGAGCTGGTTACTCTGAACATTTTTTTATATTCCTAAAAACTTTTCATTTTTATTTAGGAAAACGTTGGATCTATATGCCTAATTTTAGAATTTTATTTAAGAAAACGTTTGGATCCATATGCCTTAGTAGAATTTGATTTATGCAATTCTTGTGTTCAGATTAGCTAAAATTCTATCAAACAATTAATCTGTGGCTCGGCAAGTGCTTTAAAAATTTATAATATAATTTCTCTTTACATTTTCTATTCAAAAACTATTCTTCAAATAAACTTAAACTTCTTTAGCAAAAACTTTGCGCCATCCACACGTCCCAAAACTTTATATCTATTATGGATTCAATTTTGTTTCCTTGCAGTTTTTCCACTTGCCCAGTTCTGAGAGTGTTTCGCAGCTTATTGGTGTTTTATGACGCTCAAATTGATTTATTAAGCGCAACAAGCAACATGAAGGAGTAGAAAGCACGGAAAGTTTCGAGCGCAGCAATTCCCTAAAGTTGCAGCTTAGCTGTTGCTTCTCACTTCAATTTTTTTTCTGCATTTTATTTATTCATATTTTTTTGGACAGCGTCTTGTGTATGCAGCTGCAGCTGCAGCTGATAAAGCTGAGGAATAATGGGGCGTGCTGCTGCGTATTTTGCTATATACTTGTTGATGCTACACACACCCACACACACATACACAGAGCGCCAGCGTCTGTTGCAGCTGCAAAAATGCATTGTCTTAAAAGTAGGTCGCTGCTCTTGCAGCTGCCCCTCTCTCTCTTTGGCTCGCTCTCTCTCACTCTCTCTCTCTCTGTGTATGCAAAACAGTTATCAAATATTAACCACTAGTTGCGCTGCGGCATGCAGCTGCCTGTCAGCCTGCCACGCCCACTAGCGCCCAATTAACTGGCGACTTTTCGGTTAGCAACTTTATGGCCAGAAGTTCGGCTCGTCTCCATTTGGTTCGAGCTGCAACTTTAGCTTTTGCCACTTTTGCTGTCACGCCCAGTTTAACAGCAGCAGCAGCAACATACAGCTGACCTATTTTTGCCAGTCACACACACACACACACACACACACACACCTACACACACACCAGCACATACGCAGATTTTCATATTACTTACAGCTAAAGCAGGCGAGAGAGATACACACACAGCCACACACGTTTGCATATGACTGTGCACATGTGCAAGCTGCATAGCTGCACAGGTGTGCGTGTGTGAGCAGGTGTGTGCGTCTCTGCCCATGCAATGGGGCTTCAATAACCGTTGCACTGGCATTGCGGGCGGCTCTTGTTTTGTGTGTGTGTGCTTGTGTGTATTTTTTTCCTCATAATTTGCAGGCCCAATGCATCCTGCATTTTATTGTCAAGTTGTGGCAAGGCCACGCCCACAGCTGGACGCAGCTGCAATTAAATACACAGCCAGGTGCACATATGTATATGCACTCCTAATGCAACGCCGCCCTGAAGTATGTTAATAAGTTTCGCATTACAGCGCCGCGCGTTGGCTGTGTTTTAGTTTCGATATACCCTGTCTGAACTCTAGCGAGAAAGAGAGAGAGAGAGAGAGAGAGGGGGAGAGGGAGAGGGAGAGGCAGAGGGAAGTGCTCTAAAGCGGTGCGAGCTGTGTGTGACAGGTGAAGGTGAATCGCTGTGGCTTGTTCAGAAGTGAATTTAATGGGATCTGTGACTGGACTTAACGAGATTCAAGCTAAATGGAGGGGGAGAGAGATATATTTAGGGGGGGGGGGGGGGGGAGATAGCCAGAGAGCTCTATATGTATACTGGGTATAGTAAAATTGTTAAAGAAACAAATTTTTTTTTAAGATATAGAGACATGCTACAGTTATCCTAAGTATTCCTTAAGTATAGAATCTCTTGAACAGCTCAAGATATGAAAGCAAATTTACAGAATATAAACTTATGAAATACCTATATAATTTATTAAAATAAATATGATACAGCTGGAACGACTGATGTCTATTGTCTCTTAAAGTATACACTATTAAAGCTCCCATAAATGGTTTATATTGATTATTAATAAAATAAAAAAGTATTTAATGTAATAAATAATTATTAACCTTATTCCTTACATATATTTTTGGAAATAAAATAGTTTCTCAGCTTAAAATTAATTTATATACAGACAAATGTCCTATTATTATAGGTATAGAATATAGTCAGAGACTAAGAATACAACTAATTTTTAGTATTACCAGCGAAATCTTGACATTTATTAAAAAAAAAAACTTAAGCTCTACATACAAGATAACGATTCGAAGTTCTATAAGCTCTATATACGAGATAAAGATTAGAAGCTCTAATTTATTTATACTTCTTTTAAATTCTTTAATAATGAGTTAAATAATTTACATACTGAGCCAATACATATATTTGTTTTCTATACACATTTTCTATACAAGAAATAGTATTCATATAAAGCAAAAACTTAAAGCCTCCCACTCATCTATAATTTATACAGAAATTCTTCAATAGAATAGAAATGCATTAAGTTTGTCAACTGAGCTTCCTTCCAAATACAGCAATATAAAACATAGCTCTTTTAGCAACAATACTCCCCTTACAGGGTATCTGCTAATCGGATATGCACTCACTCTGGAGTACTCTTAGTTGTTTTTCCGTTGCTTTCTGCAAGAAATGCTCATAAACTGCACTTTATATTAGGCTCTCTGTGACTTTCCTGTGAGTGTGTGCGAGTGTGTGTGTGTTAGCTGACATTCATAAACTGCTGCCGGCCAAGTTAGAGAAAAATATTCACATTTTTATGCTAAAATATATTTTTCAGTCTCTGACCTAAAAAAATCGTTAAATGTTTGAAAAGCGGTTTCGCTGCTGTTTTTTTCCTTTTAGAGAGCAAAGTGCCCAACCCCACAAAAGCATTTAACTTAATGCACGTGGCACTCACAAACACACACACCTACACACACACACGCACACATATACTATTTGGAAATGTGGTTTGACAGGTTAAAATGTGTGTTTTTTTTCTCAGGCGGTTGGGTGGCTCGGTGGTGGTGGTGGTGCTGCTGCTGCTGCTTGTGGTATCTTGTTTGAGTTGCGAAACTGAAACTTTGCGGTTGCCTCAACATTTTGCTGCAAAACACACACATTTTTCATAAATACTTCAAGCTTGAATATGTTTCATTGTTTTTCGTTTTGTTTTGCGCCCATAACTAACTAAAATAATTGCTGCAAAACTTTAAAAACAACAAAAGCTGTTGGCATACTTAATTAGGGTTAATCAAATATATTATTTAAACTTTTTAATTAAAATTTGCTCTAATTTTAATAGGATATTTAGAGAAATTTGGTGAGGCGAGGAAAGCGGGAGCTGCAATGGAAAGAAGGAAGAACTAGAATAATATAAGAAAATGTTGGATGGTTAAAGAGATTAGATAAAACTATTGGGAGTTGCAATAAATATTCAATGGAAATTTGTGCAATTCATAAAGATTTTGCTTTAGTACAGAGAAGAAGCATAAAAGGCTAAAGAGAGAGAGAGAGAGATAACTCTTTCTATCTTTTTATATTTTAATTTATAATCTTTTTGATTTTATTAAAAAGTTAAATAATTTGTATTACTTTTATTATTTATAACATATTTGATTTATTTTTGAATGGTAATAATTTTAAATTTATAATTATTAATAGTAAATTGCTCAAATTTTGTACAAAATATTCGATAAAGAACCAAAAGTGAAAGAATTAACTGAAAATATTGTCTGTATATATATTATTTTCAAATGATTTCCAGACTGTCTGTTTGCATAAGCAAAATAGTTCTATAATTGTTTCAGTTTGGTAAGCAATAGTTGGTTTAGTTACAAAAGATTATTATAAATGCAGCTTTGTGTTATAAGCTTTTTGTATGGAGAATAGTTTAAGCACAAGACTATAAGAGCATACTCTAACTTTTTTTTAAGGAAAACAGTTTAAGCAGAAAGTTAAAGGTATATATACATTTATTTTGAAACGAACAGTTTTCAATAACAATGTTTACATATGCATATAATAATCAATATCAAAATATATATTTTGTATAATATTTTTATAAATTTTTATAACTTTATGCACATAAAATCTAAAAGCATAATTCTATCTGGAATCATTTAAGCTTGGATAAAGTTTTGTGGTTCAAGTCTTAAACTATTATTATAAGAGAAGCTCATTTAGAAAGCAGATTAACAATTAAACTAAAAGTTGAAGAAGAAAGAAACCCGTTTAAGTATATAAGTAAAATATATTCTGAAATTAAAAATGCTTTAGAAAATTCTGCCATAAATTCAATTTATTTCACATTTGCAAGCAAAAGCTTGCTATGCTCCATAAAAACCAAGGCATTTGCCTACTCTACTGAGTGCAGAAAGAACTGGAAACTAATGAAACTATTTGTATTATTTTTTAAGATTCCCCCATGCAGCGCAGATCTAATGTGCTTGAGCAAAATGAAAATCCTTTAAGACACTTTCGAGTTATGAATGCAGTTAAATAGTTTCCTCAGGTCTCACAGCTGGTTAGCCGAGGCTCAGTGGGTCATGTGACCCTGTTAGTGGGCCATTCCGTCGAATGATTTTATTTGCCATTGCAATTCCCAAATGAGACATGACACGAAATAGAGAGGACAAGTGAGAGAGACAAAAGAGAGAGTGAGCGAGAGAGGGAAGCGTTGTTAAGTGAATGTTTAATGCGCTCATAATGGTTGAATGTGTGGTCGTTAACACCTGTCATAAAGTTAAAGCTCAACTGCATTTGCAGTGCGACAGACGCAAAGGAGATGTGGCGGCGGTACGCCCCCTCGAACGCCCCCGCCTTGGCCGCCCTCTCACATAATGCGTCCCCGCACTCAAATTAACAATTTGCCGCCTCAATTAGAAGATAAATGTTTGTGTATACCAAGAAGCTGGCGAAAAAGGTTAACGAGTCCCACACACACACACAGGCACACACACAGGCACACTCACACACACGTGCGCACACACATGCATATAAAATTATGCTGCAATATTTTGTTGGGGTTGAGGGGGGGGGGCGGCCGTTGGCAAAGCAGGATATTTCCGGGGCTTTGGCCAACAGCTGCGCGTCAAATAACTCAACTGTGCGTCGAGGCGAAACTAGGGAAGGGGCGCCAGTGTGTGTGTGTGTTGGCTCTGTAAATGTTTGTGCAGCTAGCGGTAAGGATGTCGAGCAGCCAGTGTGCCCAGCCAGTCGCCTTTCGCTCGCTCTGTGTGTCGCTCATCCACGTCGTCGTCGTAATGTTGCCTGATTATTGGAGCAAAAATTAATTGAAAATGTTGGTCAATTGCCTTGCAGAAAACAAACCCCAAACCCCATCTCCCTCTCTCTCTCTCTCTCAGCTACGCAGCTGCCTTTGGCTTTGTAAAAGCCGTGTTCATCATAAAGTTGGTTATTATTTAATATTACTCTCAGCCCACGGTCCGTGCACGGCACAGCTCCTGTTGCAACTATTTATAAATCGGCTGCAGGCACCGGCACCGGCAACTCCCTCGCTCAACTCCCGCCTTCAGGCAGCCAGCGTTAATTAGTTTTAATGGAGTTTGCGGCCAGCCGACGTAATCTTGTGCAAAATGAGAGAAAAAAAATAAATATGGATAAACGTGGCTTGTGGCAGCTGTGGTAGCTGCTTAACGTTTCCTTAAATGCAGTTTACAGGTGCAACAGGATATCGCTTTATTGACGAAATCCTTGCGCTTGACTTTGCGAGCACTCGAGGCAGACTCTTAAGTGCCTTTCCCTTTGTTGTATTGTTTAGCTCAAGAGATTGTTCAGTTTATTGTGCGCAAGCGGCAAAGGGCCGCTGTGTGCGATATGTTTGGGGCATGTGTTCAATTAAAGAGCCAGCACAACTGCCGTTGGAAGTGTTTGGGCTTTCAGATATTGTTAATGAGATAAATTGAGAAAAATTGAGGTAGTTTGAGACATTTTCGGTTTTAGCAATAGAGAGAAGACTCTTAAAAAAAATCAAAATGAATTGAATATCTTTAGCTCCTATAAACTGCGAGTTTTGTTTAAATTGCTTTTATTTTATAAGGATAAATATCCATTTTATAGAAAGCGATGCAGGTAAAATTTCAGAAAGGCGAAGAATATAAAGAGCAGCATACTTTATATTCTTCTATAATAAATATTTATTTTATTCTTCTACATTATGATGTATGTTCTTCTTTTTTCTGCTCTTTATATTCTTCTTCTTTCTGAAATTTTAAGCATTTATTTCTTATACAAAAATCGATATATTATAGATGCAACTTTCTGAAATTGTATATATTATATTTATATATAATATGTAAGAATCTAAGGAATATGTATGAAGCTGCATAGATTTAACATATATTTAATGTGGAGGAGGATATATTACTATATATTTTTAGAGTCTGAAGTGAAGTTTTAGTGAAGAATGTTATTGAACAAAATGTATATAGTGGACAGAAGGAGGAATATGTCGTGTATGTATATATCTATGTCACTTCCCTTTTGTCAACTCAGTCTTTCCGTCTATCTGCCGTGCCCTATGAGCTCTATGAGCTCGCAGCTGCCTTATTAACTACATAAGCTAGGTAGACAATTTCATATTTATATTCTATTATACAATAAGCAATGCTAATATATATTTGCATCATATTTTTCTTCGACTACGTATTTCATTTGCCCATTTTCGATAAGCCATATCGATATTATGACTTGGGGTTTGAATTACAGATTGAAACACCATCAAATCTAGAGCCACCAATTATTGTCCCTAGTTTCACGCAATAAATTTCATGAATGCGCGTCTAACTAACCTATTCACATTTTATATACATCGTTTCATATGTCTTCTAAGAATTAGAATTAGAATCAGAATTAATGAGATAGCAAAATGCAGGGTATTCGCTAGCTGAGTCAGCCTTGCCATGCAGCGTTTAGTTATTTTAAGTTGCGAAGCTTCCATAAATTTTGCTGCTTGCTTGACCCAGTTGCTGTGCAGCATAAACAATCTCTATAAAATAACAAAAGGTTAGAAATATGCTAACAAAACGCCAGCTGCGTAGCACGTTGCCGAGCAATAACCTGGGCAAAACAATTTAGTGCACTATAATGAGTGCACAGCGTGCAGCCAGATAGCCAGCTATAGATATTACAGCACAATACATATACATATATAAATATATATGTGTATAATATATCTGCACAGATATACGCTCTAAAGTTTTGTTTGTTAAACCGCAACTACAAAAGCAATCAAAATCAAAATGAAATTGCGTGCAGCTTCCAGCAACAATACACCAATACACACACACAGACACACGCACACAGTGAGATATTTACACGCAGTTGCCCTCGAAACTGAACATGGAGGACAAACATTAACATTTCTATGCGTGCCACAAGGCCTATAAGTAGGCAACAGCAACAGCAAAAAAAAAAAAATGAAGCGAAAAAAAAAAACAGAAACAAAAAAAAAATTGAGGGAAAAACAGCAAAAGGAATTTCCAGCAGCATCCAGGGACAAATTCTGTTGCGAGCTTTTTGCCAGACTCGTGACACAGTGAACGAGAGCGAGGGCGAGCGAGAGACAGAGAGAGAGAGAGAGCGACTGAAGCTGAGTGAAGCTGCGTGCGTAAGAGCAGAGTGCGCGGCTCTCTTTGCCGTGGCAAAGGCAACAAAACTAATTCGATTTGTTGTCAGCTGTGCCCCTCGCTCTTTAACTGTTTGTTTATGCGTGTATATTTTCTGCTTCTTCTTCTTTTTGCTTTTTTTTTTTTGGCTGCCCAGCCTAATAAAACTCATTAAAAAAGCAGCGCAACGCCCACGCGGCGTATGTGTGATATTTTTCCTGCTGTCGCTGCTTTCGCTTTTCTAGCCGACTGCTCTTAGCTGCCGTTGTTGTTGTTGTTGTTGTATTTTTCGCATCGTGACATTTATTTTTACTTAATTTATTTTGTGCGCCGCCGCTTTGCAAATTTCCACACAGTCGTTTTCCCATTTTCTGCGCATCTTTCCGCTCCCCTACCCGAGCTCCAGCTCCAGCTCCAGCTCCTACTACATCTACTCCTACTCCAGCTGCTGCCTGCCTCTTGCCTTGTATCTTGCGCTGGCTTTTTCGGCATTCGCTTTGCCGTTCGTTTCGTTTATTTGTGTACATACATATTTATTTTGCAGCATTCAAGCCAGCCCCGCTCCCAGCTCATTTCGATACACGCTTCCAGCTCATTTGCCGCTTCGACGACAAAAATTTCAGTTTTCAGCTATGAGGGGCCTGGCTGCTGAGGTGCACAAATTTATTGGCGAGTGGGAGGGGTAGAAAGGGGGGTGGGGCGTGCGGTGGCAGGGGTCGAGTGCTTGGCAAACTGTAGTGTTTGTATGTGAGCAGCTTTAAGTGGCAACGGCAACGGTGTGTGTGTGTGTGTGTGGAGGCGGGGTTGGGCATTGGAAATATGGGTCAAGTTGTTGCCGCCTGTGCTAAAAATTAAGTCGTCGCTGTCGCAGCCGACGTCGCTGCTAACGTTGCCGTCATGGCAATTATTGCTGTTGCGCATTAAGGGTTAATCCTATTGCCTTATAGAGTGTACAGAAATAAATTTCAGACGGCGCTGTGACTGTGTGTGTGCCTGTGTGTGTGTGTGCATATGTTGTGCCAATAGGCAAATGGCTGCCAGTCTTGACCACGTTGCTGGACCCGCTTCCTTTGGCCTCTTTGGCTGTTGCTGGCTATTTTGCGGCTGGTTAATCGGTAACAAAATATGTTTATTTATGACTGCAGCTGCCAAATTTTATTCATACACTTATATATATATATAAGCCATTGGGCATTGGAAATAAAATTCTGGTCGTATTTAAGCTTTGGCTATTTGCTTTTAGGGCTCTGCTTAAATATTGCCAATCAAAATGAGCTATAACTATTTTTATATACATTCAATTTCATTTGGCAAAAGCTAATGGAAGCTTTCTTAGTGTGAGCATAAAAAGTGGATATGTATTTTTGTGTTGGAATTCCTAAGAGAAAAACAAATGTAGAATAAAGCCTGAGTTATTTCATACTCTTTGAAAAATGAAATATGTCTGCTAAATAACTCTTTCAAAATTTATTTAGAGAAAGTTTCTAATGATTCCGATTTCTATTTGTTTATTGTTGAAATTTGCATATTGTTTGTTAATTTAATGAAACTATTTTATATTCAATAAATAATATTTTATTTAATATAATATAATAATATATTTATTTAATATAATATATTTATTTATTTAATATAATATATTTATTTATTTAATATAATATATATAATATATTTAATATAATATAATACTAATGTTAGATTTTCTGTTAATAAATAATATTTTATTAATATAATTGAATAATATTTAATTTATAATGAAATCATTTTTGTTTTTCATCATATTTTACATACAACATAAATACTTAAAAGCAGTTAAATTGATTTGTTTAAAAATAAATACATTTATATTTTCAACACAATTTATAGTTAATTTTTCACAGGCAATAAAATTCAAATTTATTATAATTTAATTATAAATATTTATCAAATATATACATTTAATTTAATGGCCTGAAAATGTCATTTGTAAAATCCATTTAAATGAAAAGAGAATTAAAAATGCAACAATTTGTTCAGCTCTTATTTTTTGCTGCTCTGCAAATCCTTTTCTTCAGCTGCAATTGATTTTCTTAATATTTAATTATTTTATATCAGTTCTTCAATGCAGTTGCATTGTTTCTTTTATATCTGAACGATTCGTGTATCAAGCGGCCTTAATTAACAGCCTGACTGTTGCTTATTAATGGGCATAAATATCTTTTGGCACACTTGACACCCGTATCTGGCTGTTGCAGCCCTGACAGGGCATATGCCATAAATAATTGTCAAGTAAATTGGAAAGAAATGTGGGAAAATAGTGCAACATGCGCTGAGGCCAGAACGAACGGTAGAGAGAGAGGCAAGAGAGTGTGAATGTTAATGTAATTCAGGCATATGCATTATTTAAGCAGGATTTATGAGGAAGTATGTAGCATGTATATGCCACATATATACTCCATATGAGGACAACAGAGGGCCAGGCTCTGGTAAAGGCATTGTGGTTGGCAAAAGTGTTGCCCGTTTTTAATATATGCATGCAGGCATGCAGCAATATATCTGCTGAAGGCTGTCAGGCAAAGGCAACCGCAGCCGGCACAGCAGCAGGCGCATCAAACAGACAGTGAACAACCAACATGCAAACAAACAACAAGCAAACAAACAAACAAACAAGAACAATCAACAAACAGCTTGACAGAAATTCCATGCGAACATCGACAGCGACAACTGGCAAATATTCATGAGACATGTTTGTCATGTTTGCTGCTGCATTGCCAATGCCTCATAGATGATGACGATGATGATGAATGCCCCCATCTCCCTCTCTCCCTGCCCCACGCTGTCCGGCCATAAATTTCGTTTCCTTCTAAAGCCATGTGCGTTCGACAAAAATAATTTATTTGCATTTAAAATGCAAAATGCGACGCCAAACAATTGTTTTATGACCCGAGCAACGGAACGTGGACGTGTTTTATTGTCGCCTCGTGCGCCAGCGTTCAATGCACCCAGCGCAATACCCTGTAATCTCGTGCATGCCATGAACCCGACATCTTCAAGTCACGCAATTGAAATGCAGTTCAAGTGGCTGCTGCATTGACCCTGATGCAGGCCAAGGGGCAAACACAATGCTGTAGAGCTTTTATTGCCAGAACAGCAGCAATTGATGTGCGTAATTAGGGAGAGTGCCACGCTAAGAGATTAGCACGAAGAATTGAAACAGAGATAAATACCTGGACATTTGTCAAGGAGATAAATTAAGGAGGTAAATGAACTAGTTACAACAGAAAATGGACTGAAAATATCTGAAAATAAATTAAATTTAATGATACAAAAAAAAGCTAATATTTTAGATATATAAAGAAACTTGAAAAGTATTATCATATCAAAATTCATTTTCCTTGTGAGTCTCCCCACAAATTCGCCAACTTAAAGCTGAGCTGAGCTCAAATACTCGATAAAAATCGGAGCTCTGCAATTTGTTTAATATGAGCTTTCTATACAGCACTTTATACTGATACGCACATAAGCTGCGCATTGTTCGATATGCTGGACTATATAGTTAGGGGCGGTTCCAGAATGTGGCCAGCGTATATGCTTCCAGCTCATTGATTAGTGTCGAGAGGCTGGGGCAAGGCGAACGGTTCGCGTTTGTTTATGCGCAAAAATATGGCCAATTTAATGGACCAGGCCATGAACATAAAATGACACGCTGCCAAAACTAAAAAAATGATAGACAGAGAAGAGAGGGAGGGAGGTAGAAGAAGGAGACTGCAAGAGCAGCTAAAAAGCTTATGACTCAGTTGACATTCGCCAAACTAGCTTCAGCAGCAGAAGAAGAAAAAAAGCAGAAATAATAAAAAAAACCCTTTCACTGCAGCTCAATGAGAAAAGTTGAAGAAAAATGAGAAAAACGATTCTAGCTTCAGTCAAAAACCAAGCAAATATCATAAAAACGCTGACTGCTAGCAAAAAAAAGAAGAAAACAGATATATATATATAGACGACTAGATGCCCTTTTACTGAAAAAAAAATGGGATTTAGAATTTGTTTCGTATATTAAAAAAATAGCATAAATTATAGTTGTGAAACTATATGAAAACCTTTCATTAATTTGTTGTTGAGCAATAATATCCTAGAATTATGAAAAGAAATTCAAAAAACGAGTACTTGACAGAATGATACCCTGTAGTTACACTTTATTTACTTGGATCAAAAGTTACTTACTTCTTCTACTACTCCTACTATTACTACTAATCAGGTTCAATATTTTAAAATATTTTGCCATGTAAATAAAAACAAAAATTATAACAATAAGAAGGTAACTGAATAATACCGTGTGCAGTATATTATTTAAAAATATATGTCAGCAGAAAACCGTAGAAAAATAAACAAAATATGAGCTTTATATGATATATAAATGATACCCTCTGAAAATTATATATTAAATAGTATATGCAACTAAAAATAATAATATATAATAATAAACAATAATAAACAATCATAAATAATAATAAATACTAATAAATAATAATATAAAATAATAAATAATAATAAATAAATAATAATAAATATTAATATATAATAATAAATAATAATAAATAATAATACAACAGCATCATATTACTATATTAACTATATGTAATCATAAATAAAATACAATACAAAATTGAATATATTTCAATTCAATTGAGTCAATTCCTTAAATTTAATTGTAGTCAAATCTATCCACAAAGCTCACACTTCCATTAAAGAGTATGTGCGACTCTTAAATGCCCTCTAAAGCTAATCATATTTTAGCTGTATATTTAGCAAAAACAAATCCCTTTCCCATATAAAAATACTGCTTAGCACAGAAATAAATTACATGCCATAATAGCCCGAGTCCGACTTCTTTGCCCACACACATACACACTCACACACAGTGATATCTCCCTTGCCCATGCACACCCGCACATGCCAACTGACACACTGTCGCATTTGTTGGCTGTGGCAAGATGCTATCAGTGGATTTTGGGGCAGATGAGGACTGCGGCACAGAGGCCTGCGTAGGACACGTCGCTTTGTTCCATGTCAATTGGCCGCCCGCACGCAGAAAATTTAGTGGAGGGCCGTTAAGAAATCACATAAAATATTGCTAATATAATCCTTTATAGTTAATTCGACAGGACGATAGCGAAAGCAAAGGAAAAAGGGTTCGGTTCGTTTGTTGTTCTTATTGTTATTCGGTTTGCCTTTGTGCAAACTTTTCAGCACGTTGACATTTTTTCGCTCCTGCTGCTGCCGCCTGCCGCTGCCGCCTGCTGGGTAAATGGGTCAAAAGCAATTCTATATGGCCAGAAGAGTGTTAACAGCAGTAGGCAGCAAAGGACATGGCGTTAATCTTACCAGAACTTGGCAGCTTAAATGTATTGAAAATTTACTAGCTCCAGCTCGTGGTTGTGGCTGTGGTTGTGCCTGCTGCTCGTAGTCCATGGCCATAGCCCGGGCAGCTGCTTAAGCAAAGTGATAAATATTTTGGCATAAATCAGGTAAATCATTTCAATTATTATTGTGAAATTGAATTTTGTAGACAGTGAAGCGAATAGAAGGAAGAGGATGTGCTCATCAGATCTAAATGATGATGCTTTAAAGTTTAGTTGAAAGCATTTGAAATTGAGTGAGGCTTGGGGTAGAGCATGGTTAGTTGAGTGGAGAAATGGAATTAGGTTAAAGGTTTTTATATATAAGAATGTCTTGGTTGGACAGTCAAATATTTGATAAGGAATATTATTTGAGAATGTTCTTTAATATCTAAAGTTTATGCTGAAATAGCTATTAGAATATTGAGCTTATATTTTTGATATTTTTAAATAACATATGTAAATTATGGAACTTTATAGCTTATATAACTCTAGACTTTATCATATATGCATATGCTTCTTAATTCTAGACTTACCTATTCTTTACTCTATTTTATAATATTTCATGATCATGATCTTAATAGAATTATTAATGTATTATTATTTTTATTTAATTTTTATTTATTATTTACTTATTATTTATTTATTATTTATTTATTATTTATTAATTATTTAATTATTATTTATTATTTATTTATTATTTATTTATTATTTATTATTTATTTATTATTTATATATTAGAATTATTTGTAAATTGTTTCAGATATTCAGAAAATATTTGAGACATTTAAAATATATTTGCAGTTTCAACATCTCAGAGTTTAAAATTCTTATTAAATCATAGTTTAAATGTAACTTAATCTCTTTATTTTTAAAATATAATTTATATATAGAATAATATAATACAGTTTCCTATGAAATTTAGAATATTCATCCATTTAAGTTAGAGTCTAAAGCACAGCCAAGCCTGCCCTGGCATTCCACTAAACAGCTCTGGCGCACAACTTAATAAACATGTTTGTTGAGCAAATTGCAGCTTGCACAGTGCCTTTAGGGCCTCGAGCAGCAGGTGACAGTCGGACTTTTTGGAATGCCGCAGAAAGATAAGAGGCGCGCACAGAGCAACGTTTAGGCTGCAATTGAACTTGGCCAAAATAAAGCAGCTTGTTAAAGTGCACAAAAGAGACGTGCCCAGGGGCAGTCGAAAACTGCTGGCCGGACAGACAGACAGACAGACGGACGAACGACAATTTGATGGTTCACTTGGCGGCCAGACAAATTTATATATATAGATATTTAATTGTGTGCACCTGGCCGCAGGTGCAATATGGCTAAAACGGGTTGTCGCCTTTTATGGCCATTTCTTTTGGCTGTGTGCCAAGTAGAGCAAAAAATTATTGCGCATACGCCGCGTGTTGCAATGCAGCTGCAAATTATTTGATTGCATTTTTGTGCGGGCTGATGATTTTCCTCTGTGTTCCCCCCTCTCTTTCTCTTCTGCCTTTCGCTCACGTCGCTTGTTTGCCTAATCAGCTGAAGTGCACACCGCAGGCCCTTTATGTCCATATATAAAGATATTCGGTGGCCCCATTGGCCCCTATTCGAATCGTCGTCGGCCTCGTCGTTATATTGATGTATGGAATTTCATGAAATTTTATGAAATTTATGCGCTGGCCGCCGCACGAGTTGTGTGCGCATAAAATGGACGCCATTTTCGCACATTTCAGAGCAATAAAGGGGGCGAGTGGGGGGGAGGGAGGTTTGGCGGCTGTTGAAATTGTGGACGTTGCGGCTAAGCGAACCGCGTCGCATTGCAGATGAAACCAAATTTATTTATTTTTTTTTTGAGCGGCAACGACTGCTAGGCGACTC
The DNA here is from genome assembly GCA_035046225.1 of Drosophila pegasa. Classification (NCBI taxonomy): domain Eukaryota; kingdom Metazoa; phylum Arthropoda; class Insecta; order Diptera; family Drosophilidae; genus Drosophila; species Drosophila pegasa. The sequence goes on from JAWNOD010000072.1 coordinate 11,006,783, forward strand.
TCTCGACGGGCGCGTGAGCAAATTAATTTTCATCATGTTGAAAAAAGCAAAAGGAATTATGAACTAGCAGAGAGACTGAAAGTTACCCTAGTAGAAGTTGGAAAAGTATTTAAAATTAATTTTTGGTTGGTAATTGAATGGAATTTTTCTTTTTTAGAGATATACCTATTAGAAAGAAATCTACATATATCCTTTAGTTATTATATATCTTATTTAACATAGCTTGATCTTGCATTTGTTAAGCTTTCCTTGTCGGAAACGGACCCTTTGACCTGGCTTTAATACTTTCAGTAGAAGAGAAATATTTAAAATTAAAGTTGGCTTGGTATTTGAATTGAGTTTTTTTTGTTAGTGATATATCTTTAGAAAAATATCTACATATATATGTATAAGGATATTTGAATTGAGTTTTTTTTGTTAGAGATTAGATCTTTAGATATATTTATCTATCTTTAGATATATTTATCTTTATATATCCCATCTAACTTAGCTTCATCTCACATTTGTTCAGCTTTCCTTGACGGAAATCGTCTCTTTGATCAGACTTTAATACATTCGGTATCTCCCACACTAATATTCTCATATTTTTACAGGGTATACATATGCCCACACACACACACTCACACTCACTCACTCACCCAGTTAAGGGCTGCATGGCATAAATGATATGGCGGACAGTGGCAGAACTCTTAGCTGAGGTCCTCGGGCCCTGAGGCCCATTTCTCTGTGCCCTATCTTTCCCTTTGGTTACTTCCTGCGCCTCGCTCAATGAATTATGAATTCGTTTTGTGTGCAGCAAAAGTTTCCACTTTTTTTTAGCCTCCCCGTTCCCCTTTTTTTCACTCTTAACTTGGTTTTTTTTTTTTTATTATTTTGCGGCTGGCAAGAATTATGTGCAAAATGTTCTTAGCCATGTTTTGGGCTAGCTGGCGACAGTGGCGCAAAATTAATATTTGTACAAGTGGATTTCGGGGCGGGCCGAGAGAGAGAGAGAGAGAGAAAAGTTGAGCACCCGATGACAAACGGCGCGAACTACGCCTGGTTTTATTCCCAGCCATTTGTCTAGCTGCTCGAGGCTCTCGAGTTGTTTTTCTCCTCTTTTTTGCATGTGACAAGAATTTAGTGGAGGCGCAGTCGAGTGCGATGATGGAGTGCGAGAAATAGAGCAGCTAATTTGACAACAATTCGTTTTATAGCTCTGCTGCAATTCATGAATATGCATTTTATGCACAATTTGTATCAATAGATACGAGCTACCTACAGGCCAAATGCAAATGATGCAAAACGAAAATTGAATGCACTCGTTTATTAGCCAGCAAGTGATTTGCATACAGAACGCATTTGCATACAGCTTTTTGACAGCCAATCCGATTGCATAACTACAATATGCCACCCTCTCGCTGCCCCGCCCACTAGTTGAGCCAAAGCATTTATCATATTACACTGTCAGCTGGCAGAGGCAAAATAGTAGTAGTAGCTGCTCTCGCACGGCAAAAACTATTTTCATTCTCTTTCAATCTGACCTGCAGCTGACAGTGGCTACATTTTGACAATGCCTTGATAGCTTGCTCTAGTTAGCGCAACTCTTTTCAGGTGTTACTCACTCACTGCCTGACTCTCTTCCTCCCGCTCTGTCTCTGTCTTTTCTCTTTCGGTATTTAAAACCTTACAATTTGATTAGAAGTGCTATTCATGGAACTTGTTTACTTTCATGCATTCAATACCTTTGTAGAGGGGAGGGCTTAGTCTAATAATCATATAAATAAATTAGTATACACGTAACATATACAATATACATATATCTATAAAATAGACTGGATATAAAGATAGAGTGTAAATTTGTTTTACCTATTGTAGAAATTTGACTCTTTAATAAATTATAATATAAATAGTATGAAAATTAATCAATTCTTGTAATTTTTTAGTAACTAATCAGTCCATTCGAAAATGCTATAACTTTGGCACCAAATATCAATTCAATTTGGACATTTGCCACATTAAGGAAATATAGAGTAATATACAAAAAAAATGATAGTAATATATAATAAAAAATGATTATTATAAATACATGTATATTATATCGCTCTTTAGCTCTACCTTCTCGATTTAAATTTGATATTTCTCTCATATTGATTTGCTAGAAGAAGTGGAGTATCTAAAAGGCTGGATTGTCAGCATTTCAGTATGTTTTTGCCGCTCATAAAACTTTAGAGTTGTGCACAAATAACTGTAGTTCGATGTGGTTTTTCTTTTTTCAATCAGACTAAAAAATATTGATTATGTGGCAAGCAAACTTAATTTATGAGCGGCTTTGGAGCACTTTTAGGACTCTATTGAAAAATAGCTCTGACAGAAGGATATATATCCTTTTATCTTCTTCTATCCTTCTATTCTTCCATCTATATATATAGTAGATATATATAAACACCTGACAAATTTATACAATATCATGGCTATATCGAGTTGGCTTTAGCTACTGATAAATAAAATACTTACTTAGAATCTCTCACGTCTTCAACTGCTCACTAAGCCTTGTTCTACCTGATAAGAGTGCAGCTGTCAATATATTTGGCATTTATCAAAGTCAAAGTATCCCAAAACTATAAATTTTGCATAACAATTAAGTAACTAAGCTGCATAGCTGTCCTAGAAACAAGATATTGATCCAGTACCCCCACACATATGAGTATATAAATAGCTTATTTGCCTAATATTTCCAGCAGTCTATTTCACTTCAAATATGGTCAATGGCTTGTCTAGATTTGGCCTCTTACTTTTTAAGTGTTTGCGTATATCTCACACAATCTCCTCCTTCCCTTCCCCCTCTCTTTACCTAGCTCCACTTGAATTTGCCTTGCAAAACAATTGCCACTGCAGTGAAAAATGCAAGAAAACAATTGACAGTTGGTCGATGTTGCAACGAGCGAGCACTTAAAGGCCTGCCATGGCCAAATTCGTTGAGCCACCTGCCCAGTGCCCCACTTGGCAAATTGCAATTGCTCAGCTTTTGGGCAGGTTTTTTGCTCGGCGGGTTATTCTTATGCAAAAGTTGTGTGTTTTGTGCAGAATGTAACAAGTTTGTTGGTTATGAATATGCATCAAGGCTTTTGCTTGGGCTGGGCTGTCAAGTGTCCTGCCGCAGCAGGACATGCCATAAATGCCCCGCACATGTCCATCAACGTCAACGTCAACGTCAGCGTTCACCTCGCCCAAAAACTGCCGGCAAACCCATTTGGAAACTTTAACATTTGCATTTGTTGTGAGGCTCCAACTGCTGCAGCTGCTACGTTTGGTCATTTGGTTGCATAAGACACACACACACACGTTCGCATATATGGACAGGATGTGCCAGGCGTCCAGGATGCACTTGTGCATTTATCGTTTTGCATACGCATTATTTATGCCAGCCACAGACCAAAAGGCTGCTTGCCATGCAGCATTAAGTAGGCCTGTCTGCCAGGCCTGTGACCAGCATGTCAAACAACGACCCCATACCCCCCATTCCCCCCATTCCCCTCCTCTCCAACCTGCAGCAGCTGCACAAATTCCAACCAAGCGATTAGCATGCAAAATGTTTTGGCTTTATTGTTTTAGCAAAACTAATTAGTTTTCAACTGTAATTGAAACTGAAAATCTTCCAACAGCCTCCCTCAATGGCTCCTCCTCTCAATTGCCGCTGCTGCTACTGCAACTGAAGCGATTTTCATTAGTTTTGGCAACACAAAGCGCCGCATGACATTCAGCTCAATGCCGCTCAGCCTTTAGTACACAAAACCAATCTGAGAGGCACTCAATGCGATTGTTCGCCTAAATGAGATATTAATGCTATCTATACACAGCTTTATATAGATACAAATACGTCTTTATATATATGGCAGTCAAAAACAGTTGAGGTTGTTCCACATACTTGACATAATTGATTGAAAGTCTGCCAGCTCAAAGGTTGTTGTGCCTCCGTTAGTAGCAATGCAAATTTAGCCAGAGGCTGGCATTTTCGATTGTCTCTGACAGTTAGTTGACATTAAATCTTTATCAAATATCTAGCATAGGTTTAACGAGCTTTGTCGTTTTGGTAATTGTTTCTTACAGTCATGTTTTAAATGAATATGAAAAGTAATTTTTTAATTATTTTAATTATTATTATTAATTTTAATTATTATTATTATTATTAATTTTAATTATTATTATTATTATTAGTTTTATTAATTATTTACCTATAATTATATTTTAATAAAAAAAATTTAAATTAAATCTTCTGTACAAAAAATTATTAATTAAATCTTCTGGACAAAAAATTATTAATTATTTACCTATAATTATATATATATATAAAAATCAATGAAAATGAAGTCTTCTGTACAAATAAACCTTTAAAAAAATCGTCCTTTTGCAGTGGCTATGTCGGAATCATAAATTTTGTCATGAATTTAGATCCTTTCGCAGCGTGAATAAGTTTTATGGCTGGTCAGTTGCGGCCAACTGAAACTTTCTTTGAAAACTCCGACATGCAATAAGTTTTAATCTTAAAAAAATCTCAAAAAGCTGCCCCTAAAGAGAGGGAGTTTAGCATAATATTTATTTTTATTTGAAAAAATGCTTTTGCGTCTATATATTATGTGTTTTATATATGCATTATTATAGCTCAAAGCAGATTTTTATTTTTTTTTTTAATTTATATGGGCTAGTATGCCTCAAAGATTAAAATAGATATTTTTCAGCCTTTTTTTTTATTTTGGTTAGGACATTTTGTTGGCAAGTAAAAGGAGAAGTACTGCAAGTTTTGGTTGTATCAGCTAGAGTTTATTAAGAGAGATATCTTCCTAACAGCTAAGTTCATAGCGACAAAGAATTGTCAAATCAACACATTTTAATCAAATTTAATAATTTTCATCTCTTTTGGTCCCTCACAAATACAAGTTGAAAGATTAACTAGTTTAAAATCCATTTAAAAATTTAAAATTGAATAGCTGCAGATGATTGAAAATAGATATATTAAGAATATCAAATAGGTATCACATGATATTTATAATAGTCATAAATATTTATATAAAATTGTCTATATATTATATATATTGCTACATATATCTACACAATTTTCTTTATATATATTATATATATATATATTATATTATATATATATTATATTATATTATAATTAATCAATTACTATAATATTATTGCATTATAATTAATATATTTCTCAATTTTTGTCGCCCCTTTCCAGGCCCGTCTTGCCACAGCAATAAAGAGCAACAGCAACAATAGCAAATAGCTACAAAGCACTGCCATCTAAAACCTGCAATTGCAACAAATACAAATACAACAACAGCAACAGCAACAAACAATTCAATTGCGCAATATATAAATATATATATACATTTATATATATGTCTAAAATATACTAGAGAAATCAACAAATTTTACAAAGTCAGCAGCAACTGGAAACACTTGAGAAAATGATATAAAATAATAATTTACAAGACGCTTAAACAAGAATACAAAAAATGCACTAAAAAACAACAAAAAAACCGAAAAGAAGAAGAAGAAGCAGCAAAGCCGTAGCTGAAGTGGAAAAACTTTAACTGTAAGAGAAAAACCAAGCACACACAGAGACTCTTTGGGTTGTAAAGACAAACAAAGAAAGCAAAGTTGGGAAAAAGAAGAAGAGAAGACAACAACAACAGCAACAACAACAACAAGAACAATATAATAATATTGCAAACAATAAAGCATATACTCGCCATATATTGAAAGAACGAAGAAGAAAACAAGTTGAGAGAATTTTTGTAAAATTAAGAGTTATTAAGCAGCAGCAGCAGCAGCAGCAGCAAACTAAGCCCGAGACAATGTAAGCCAGTAAAAAGGACACGAAATTGACAGAGCCAACGGAGCAGAGGGACAAAGCAGGAGAGAAAAAAAAGAAGGATTAAGTAGGAAAATATACGCGCATCGTGAGCAGCAAACACCGAAGAGACTATGAAAAATGCGCAACTGAAGCTGAGTGAAGTTGATGATGAAGAGCTGTGGCTGCAGCAGCAACAACAGCAACTAGCTTTTAGATTAGCGCACAGCGGCAACAGCAACAGCAATAGCAACAACAGCAACAGCAACAGCAACAAGCAACTTACTCAACAGCAACTAAAGAGCTTAAGTACAAAACACCATAGCAACAGCAACAGCAGCACAACATTAGCAACAACAAAAGAGAAACAGCATGTAGTTATATACAATGCAAGCGCTTTGCAGGAGCAACAGCAAGAGCAACCGGAGCAAGAGCAACAGCTAGACAGCAACATGTTGTCGGCGGCCAAAGGCGGCAGCAATCAAGCAACATACACAAACATAAGACTGTGCGCACGCAAGCGGCAAAGATTACGTCGGCGGCGAAAAAGAAAACAACTAACAACACCAGCAACAGCAGCAGCAGCAGCAGCAACACTTAGCAATAGCAACAGCAACAGCAATCAAAGCAGCAACAGTGAGAGCGAGAGCATAAATTTATTTCATGGCCTGTGGCCAATTAGCGTTGGCATTGCATTGCAACTGTTGCTGCCGGCGTTGAGATTGTGGCAACTGCAGCTGCAGCTGCAGCAGCGAGCAGCAATATTGCTACGAGCGCTTGCTAACACAACCACCGCCATTTTTTCCTATCTACTGCAGCTGCTAAGCGATTGCAGACGTAGCAACAGCAACAGCAGCAACAGCAACAGCAGCAACAGCAGCAGCAACAGCAGCAGCAGCAGCAACAGTTGCAGCGGCACACATCTAATCAACGGACTAAATAAACACTCATGGATATTTTTATTGATATATTTGAATTTATCTGCTAAAGGTAAGTGCAGCTCTCAGCAACAATTAAAATATCTTAGACAAGTGCAAACACTTGTGCAGCAGCAACAGCAGCAACTGTTGTTGTCGCAACCACTTAGCAACAACTGTTGCCGCACAAGCTGCCGTATTGTTTAGCTGCATGCCAGCAACAGCAGCGGCGGCGACGGCGGCAACTTCATAATGCACGCCGGCAACATATTGTCACTTTGACACATAAAACCACTCAAGGGTGGCCACAATCTCATCTGTTTCGCTCCTCAGTTTTGTGTGTGTGTGTTTGTGTTTTTTTTTTGTTGTTCCGTGGGGGCGTTTGTTAGTTGTGACATTTACGACAGCTTCAAGTGAAGCATGTCGACAACAGCAACAACAACAACAGCAACAGCAGCTGAAAGAGGCCCGACCTCAGTCTCAGAGACAACCTCAGTCACAGCCGCAGCCTGCGTCGCCTGACTGTCTATGGCACTTGAAAGCGTCTGCGCCTAGGGCTGGTTTTTTTTTATACCCTGAGCCCATTGAAAATGGGAAATCAGGGTATAATGTTTTTGTTGGATGTATGTAACAGGCAGAAGGAGGCGTGGCAGACCCCATAAAGTATATATATTCTTGATCAGGACGACAAGAGAAATCGATTTGGCCCTGTCCGTCTGTCCGTCCGTCCGTCTGTCCGTCCGTCCGTCTGTCCGTCTGTCCGTCTGTCCGTATGTTTGAACGCGTCGATTTCAGCCCGTATAAGAGCTAGAGACTTGAAATTTTTTTTGTGGGTCCGTGTATAGCACGCGCAGATCGAGTTTGTTTTAAAAAATCGATAACTATCCCCAAATAATTGTTATCGATTAAAAACAAAATCGAAATTCAGTTAAAAAATTCTATCTCGCCCATCTTTTAAGCTAGAGACGCCAAATTTTATATTTAGCTTTATATGTATTTTATGCAATTTCGAATTTTGTTACATTTTGGATACCGGCCCCAAATTTCCCCCAATTGAAGTTCAGTCTCAAATATAGCCAAAATGCGAATCAGTTGGCACTTTTACTAAACTGACAAATATGCCCATGGAATATGTTGATCAAATGCCGAAAATTTCATTGAAATCCGTTAAATAGCAAAAAAGTTATTAAACAAAACGTTTGGCTACTTTGCAAACTCACGCGGCAGCAGCGCCAAGCGAACGCACTTGCACACACACATACAAACGCTCGCATTCTAGTCGCTTCGAAGAATCGCAAATTACGTTTGAATTTTGTTGAATTATTAGCTGCTGCTTTAGTTTACATTTGCCACAAATGCTTTAAATGCTTTAAGTGTATTGGAAAACACAGGTTCGACGAGGCTCAGGGTATACCCTAGTCGGTTACGCCCGACTAGAGTTTTCTTACTTGTTTCTAGCTGCTGCTGCTGCTGCTGTTGTGCTTGGCAAGCCACATAAAGACAGCGGTTGAGCGGTTGCCACCTGAATGAATTGTGTAGACAGTTTAAAACGCTTAGATGTATGCTGTGCATAAATATAATCCTTGCCAGAAAGAAGAGGGCGGAAAGAGGAAGAATGAGAGAGTTCTTTAAATTAAAAGCAGATTTTTGGGAAAAATAATGTATGAAATAAGAATCAATTTTTATAGAGAGAAATATTGACAAATTAAATGAGAAACAGAGAGCGAGAGACAGAGGGAAAGATGATCTTGATCTTACAGATTTCGATCTCATAATTAGGGAAGGACGGACTGATGAACAGAGACTGATAGTGAGAGACAGAGGCAGAGAGCAGCTTGATCTTACAGATTCCGAGCTTATAATTAGGGAAGGACGAACAGAGACTGATAGTGGGAGACAAAGGAAGAGAGCAGCTCTATCTTACAGTCTCCGCCTTAATACTTAGGGAAAGACGGACGAATGGACAGATAGATCCGCTGATATAGCTAAATACGCTCCATTCTTAAGACTATGAAACCATAACGAGCACAGAATGCATTGCAGAGTAATATAAAGACTTATAGGAAGTAACTCTCGCAGGAATGCTTATAAATTTGAAGTCAAGACATGGTCAATTAGAGTATGGTGGTTGTCATAGTTCCAGTTTTCCTAATCCCAGTCCCCGTTCTGATCTCTCGAGATTCTGTCTGCTATTATTGGCACCTCTAGTAATCTTCCTCAGTGTTTTCGCCTGAAGAGTTAATTTAAGAGACAGAAGGACGGATAGACGAGTGATGAGATGGACTCGAGAACGGATTGACAGACAGACGGACAGAGTGATCGACAGATAGTTGGATAGATGGACGGACTAACACACTGACAGACGGACGAATGGACAGACGGACGAATGGACAGACGGACGGATGAACAGGGCAAGAACAGGACTAAATCGTCGTCGTTTTCCAGAATATTTTACCTTTACGACCTCCTCCTTCAGTATAAAACAAGTAAGAAAGCTCTAGTCGGGCGTGACCGACTAGGGGATACCCTGAGCCCCGTCGAATCTGTGAGTTTCATAGAATTTATGGGAATTTGGGGCCGTTATCCAAAATAGAACAAAATTCAAAATTGCATAAAATACATATAAAGGTAAATATAAAATTTGACGTCTCTAGCTTAAAAGATAGGCGAGATATAATTTTTTAACTAAATTCCGATTTTGTTTTTAATCGATAACAATTAATTGGAGTTAGCTATCGAGTTTTTAAAATAAACTCGATCTGCGCGTGATATACACAGACCTACAAAACAAATTTCAAGTCTCTAGTTCATCGATTCAAAAATGTTTAAGTATTTTCTGTAAAAGTTAACAAAAGCTTCATCAAGAACTTAAATACAATCTTAAGGAAGTTTTGATAGTTCACTCTGCATTTCTGATATTGTGGCTTGGCAGAAAAGGTGAAAAGTAATTTAGCTGCTAGACAAAATCGTATTATGTTTCACTTGATGAAATGCCCTGGCAAGTAAATCAAATTGAAAATATGCAAATATTGTGCGCTCTTGCCTGTCGCCCGTTTATGTTGCACAGTGCTCCGTTGTGTTCCGTTGAGTTGTGTTGTGTGTCTGACGCTTAGCTGCAACAATTTAGCATGACACCAAATACTTTTAGCAAATATGCCAGGAAAGGATAAGAGAGAGAGAGAGAGAGGGAGAACCTTCCGAGATGCCTTTGGCTTTTCTATTTGCATTTTGCGTTGCAAATTTTCGTGTGCAACTTGGCAAAAATCCCTTTTAATGGGTTTTACTATATTTTTCTTTTTTTTCTGTTTTGTTAGCAGCTTACACATTCTTTGCGCTGACAACAATAATTTTAATGCAGCCTGGCTGACAGGCATAGCAGCCCTGGCACTTACATATATTGAGCTTATTAATGGGCACAGTGCGGCTTAGGTGTTGTTGAGAGCGGAGGCCGTGTGGCAGTGGCTGTGTGTTGATTTGTGCCCGGGCGGAATAAGTCGTTGGGCTTTGCGTGTCGCGGTTGTTGCCAGCTATGGAAACACTTCTCATATATACATATATATGTGTGTGTGAACGTCTTTGGCTGTGCAGTCGAAGTTGCTGTTGTGTCTGTCTGTCTTGGTGCCCCGAGTTCATGTTTCATGCAGCAGCAACTGTCGCTGTCCATGTGCGTGTGTGCATGTTTATGATTTTATGGCAGCACTTCCGTTTCCGTTATGCCATATTGTGCTGCCATATGTGTGTGTGTGTCTCTCTCACACACACACACTCTGTGCCCCTTGGCTGCCAACGATAATCAGATTTAAACTTTGCGCAACGTCAACGTCGCTGCATATGCAGAACTGTTTGTGTATGTGTGTGCCAGCTGCCCTATGACATCGTTCATACGCCCCGTTGGCCAGCCAAGTGGCACTGTTATGACGTTTATTGCTACGGAAAGCTTTTTGGCATGCTTCAAGACTTCTCACAAGACTTTCCGACTTGCCGACTTTTTCCTCTTTCGTTGGCCATTTGACAGCCAAATAAAAGCGACCAAGTTGATTTTAATAACTTATATTTGCTTGTTGTTGCCACTGACTAACGAGCTGCAACAGAGAGAGAGAGAGAGAGAGGGTGAATCTAAAAGTAGAAGCAAATTGTTGGCTTTTAAAAATATATGTATGTATTATAGAAAGTTGAGAAAAACTTAAGCCTGTCATATATGTGACATATAAGTGGAAAGGGTTTGACAGCTAAGAGAAAGGTTTGAGAACAGTGGAGGCGGAGGCATGCATGTAATTTAGTAATTGAGTTAAGAGCTGCTGGAATATGGAGATGGAGGAATGAAAAAGAATGGAAAGTATTACTTAATGGAAATTGTTAAAGATAGTATATAGTAATATAAATTGAAGGTATTATAGGAAGGTATACTAATATTATAATCTATATACTCTGCTGACCAAATCAAAGCAATAGAAAAAGATATTTTAATATAGCTTAAATATATTCAGATAAAACATTGTTTTTAATTTCGATGTGAACAATCAATTTCTAAAGCGATATAAAGAGAAACTGTATTGCATCACAAATATATTCACCTAAAACAAATTTTTCATTTCAATTTGAAGAATCTGTCATGCCATTATGTACGACATAATATAAAAATTAAAAGATTGTCTCTTAGCAATACTTTGGCATACGATTTAATTGTGAATGACTATGAATGAATTCTTAAGTCTCAATTCTGCTCTTCAGCGCCGAATCATGATTAGTTGTTCATCTTCAATACTAGTTGTTTATCTATATCTATATATATGTATATATCGGTTGTATCTGTGCCTAAGACTCGCTTAGTCTTCCCATACCCAAAGTTCGTCGGGCTTTATTAAAAAGCACACAGAATTCTAGTAGAATCTGCTTTGCTCGCTTTCAGTAACTCGAATATCATTGTATCATACAATATATCACATTTTACTTTCGATTTAGGTCGAAGTCTCTCTATTTGATTTACTTACTTAGCCTAATTTTTTTTCCACAGGACTGTCAAGGCTAGGTATATAGTATATATGGCAAAATAGTATAGTAGACACTAGTATATATGACACTCTTAGCAATGCTTTTTTGGCAATGTTAGCAAAATTGTAGAGATATTCCCAGTGGCCTGTTACAAAAGTTTTCTATCAAATATGAACTGAAGTTTGTTTTGATGTGTATTGACTTATCGAGGGAATCCACGCAGCGTCTTTAAGACTAAGCAGGAATTTGTATTATAATACTTTCAGCAGACCTACTAAATTTATTATATTATATTTATCTTTAAAAAGGCAAATCTTAAAGAATATTTAGCAAAAAAAAAAAAATAGTAAACGCATAGTAAATTTATGACTCCCATTACATACAGATAAGCCGCAGTATATACTCATTTTACTCAGTTTACTTTTCTATACCAAGAGCTTAGTCTATCTGTTCTTATCTCGTTTTCTGCTGCTGCCAGCTAACATGCTTCAATCCTCTAACCCCTTGACCTTATATACATCATTCCAAATACCTTTGCATATCCATACACGTACGATTCCTATGTATTTCAGCTGTCATTCAGTTGTTAGCTCTATCAATCTATTGCGCCTACGTCTCAGCTTCGGCTGCCCTCAAATGTCATATGACTGAGTTTTTTTTTCTGCCTTCTCTCCATCATTAGCTAAAGGCTTACACAAGAAAGAAAAACAGAATATCATGCAAGCCTTTAGCATATGCACACTCACTCACATGTGTGTGTGTGTGTATATAGGCACATCATGCTGCACAAACAACTCACACACACACATACACCCACACACACTCTCCGCCTCAGTCTCTCCCACACAGCTGCCGCATACAATGGAAGCGCAACATTTTTTTTTTGCTGCGCTGAAATCAATCATCAAATATGATAGCATTCATAATTTGAATAGTGGACGCAGGCGTTTGATTGATGGGCCGTGCCACGCCCGGGATGTCAGGCTGCCTCCACTCAGTGCTTAACGGCATTTGCTGCCACGCCTATGGCCGCCCTTCTTCGATTTGTAGCCAGTTTTTCCTAATTTTTTGTTGCGACTCAGGTTACAGCGAGCGGAGCTAGAAAAACACAGAAGAGAGCCAGTCATAAGCAATTAAATACTCGAGTCTTTTAGCAGCTGTATCCAATTAGGGTGTAGCTCTGTGTGTGTGTGTGTGTGTGCAGCCTAGGCTAGCTGTTGAAATTTTTATTGCATAAATTAAGCTTTGAATGGTTAAGCGTCACCTTGGCGCTATTAAAATGCTTAGCATCCAGTTGGCGCTGCCAACCATCTCTCTCTCTCTCTCTCTTTCTCTCGCTCTCTTCCTCTTTCTTTTTCTGTTGCTCTCGAACCCATTAGCAGGTGTCGCTGCCCCGCTGTGCTCAGCATTGCTTTTAGCCCCATGGCTGCTCAGACAGGCCATCAAGTCTAACGAGTCGCGCACTGTGACCTCCTGCCCTCGCATTCCGCGCTCCTCTCTCAGTCCTCTCACTCCTCGCTCCCTTTCTATATCTCTTCCTCGCATTCCTCTTAACCTTTCCATCACTCCTTTTGTATCGGTTTTTAGCAGCTTAAGTGGTTTGGCGCCGCGTCAGTTTTCATTTCGCTTTCAATTTTTAATATCGGCGGACAGCAGGAGTGCCAAATGGCGGAACTGTTGCCGCTCTGTGGGCGTACCCTCCACAGATCGGGAATATTTGCTTTGGCATGAAATATGGGCGCCCTTGGTGAGTGGTCAAATGTGATCAAAGAAGAGCTTATTGGCTGAAATTGAGGGTAATTTTCTTGCGAATGTCATGGATTGAGTATGCTCTATAATAATTTTATAATATTTTTGAGATTTTGCTCATAAAATTGAGTTTGTCTAGTATGTTGTTTTTAAACTTAATATATATTTTATATTATATATTTTTATATTGTGATTGATATATACAAAATGAATGAATTATTAAAGTCAAAAGCTGAAAGCTGAAGTGTAGCAATAATAGTAAAAGGGCAGAACAAGAGTCGAGCTATTTACATGTATATTTAGAATATATATATACTTAAGATTCTTTAGAGATATCAGAAATGTCAGAATTCTGAGATGAAAATATGCAGCTGTAGCTGGAGAAATAATAAAGATAAGCTTCCATCTACGACTATAATTCCTAAATTGGAAAAAGCAAGCAAGCATTGTTATGACAGATTCTCGGAGTATAAAACATACATAACATATAATGTTGTAGAAGCAAATACAAGAATGAATCGTCAAAGATATTTAATGCAAACTAAACAAAGCATTAAATACTCCTCTTAGTTTATATTATGTTCATATTTAAGTATCGCAACAAAAAGCAAACACTTTTTCAAGTAGAACGATTGCTCTAAGATTCATGCTCTCATATCTAATGTAATAAATTATACAATTTTAATATAAGAAAACTAAATCTTGTTAAACTTAAATTTTTACTCGCTGTATTGAGATAGAATGCAGCTGTGGAGAGCATTTAAAGTGCCCCTTATCAACTCTTATCTGGTCAGCTTTTGTTGTTGTTTTTATTATTGCTCGGCTTTGGTAGGCGGGCTGCATTTTGTAACCAATTTTGTTGTGTTTGTTTTGCCTTTTATTTTTCTATTTACTTTTTTTTTGTGAGTGTTTTTTCTTTCTTTTGTTGTTGTTGTTGCTGCGCATTAAATTGGCTTGTGCTTTGCGGTCGTGGGCCAGGTAAGTCGGCTCAACTGACTTGGGCTCATCGTGGAGCTTCAGGCATTGGCCATGTCCTGGCGCAGCTGTTGCAGCGTTTCTTTTTGCTGCTGTTGTTGTTACTCTGTGGCTCTCGGTGGCAGCGCTGGCTTTGTGAAATAGCAATTACTTTTTCATGCTTCACTGCAATAAAATTGCAATTTTATGCGGCCAGCCGCCAAACAAGCGAAGCCTCCCAAAGACAGAGCCAGAACGGCGGGGCCGCGCCGAACGGAAGTGCAGCCATTGAAAAGGCATTTCAAAATGGCCGCAATTTATGGCGGCAACAGTCGCTGCCAAAATTTAAGGCCACAAAACAGGCCATGACTGGAGCATTTAACTGTCATGTGGAGTCATTAAAGGGCGTGAAGTGTATAAGCATCAAGTGAATAAATATATGCGATGTGTATGCGATGCACCAGAGTGATGTTAAGAGCTCGATTCTCGAATTTAGAAACGTGCAGCTCGAGTGAAAGTCTAGAAATGGGCAGAAAAACTTAAATAAGATAAATTTTGTGAGCTGAAATTCAATAAGTTTGGAGGCAAGCTGTCGCTGGAGAATAGCCATGCAATAGCATACGAAAAAGAAACTAAAAAAAAAGAATACTTTAAAGACAAACATTGCTTTTATAAACCTTAAATATCCCTAGTCATATTTGACTTCTCCCAGAACATTTCACATATTATTTAAAGAGAGAAAAGTTGGAAGGCAAATTTGGCTTCGAATATGCCAAAGCAAACTTTATCTTGCACTTTGGCCAGTCCGAAGTTAGATTTTAGTAAATTCAATTACACAAATTTGGGTCAAGCTTTGGCCAAAGTCAAACTTTTAAATATCTCCAGCTGTTGCTCACATTTCAAAGAGCATTTGTCTTGCTCAACAATTTGCTTTTCAAATTAAATTTCATTTGACTTATGCGAAAATCATTCCGACTTCCGTCGAATAGTTGCTCAAGTTACGCTCTCTCTCTCACTTCCTCGTCTTACTTTCAATTTAAAGAAATGCCAAATTACATTCAAGCATCCGCCTGAATATTCATTAGTTGCGCTTCCTGCTAAAAATGCGCTGCCCAAAAAAGTATGCTACGCTTTTTTATGCCCAAGCTGCAATGCAAATGAAAAGCGTGTAAAAAGCAGCAACAGCTCAGCTGTGTAAAAGTAGATTTTAAATATACAATGCGCTTTTATCCTGTTGCGCTGCTTTATTTCTCTCTCTTTCTCTCTCTCTCTCCCTCTCTGTTTGTTTTATTATTACATTCATTTTGACACTTCATCAGACGTTGGCCCTGTTTATAAATGTTTTTTTTTTTTATTTGCTGCTACTGCAGCTGCATCTGCTGCCTGTTTGCTTTGTGTTCTGATGTCAATGCTTTGCCTTAAAGGCTTAACTGCCCCGCCCACGTCCATGTCCAACGCCAGCCGCGTACCGCCACCCCCCCACCATTGTCAGGGCGTGCGCTCGTTAGCTGCGACGCTTGCGGGCGCTGCATTTTGTTTAAGAATTTTTAATTTTAAATGCAAAGCAAACGGGCGCGTAAAGAGAATGCAATATGCAAACGTGCAGTAAACTGAATACAAGAAAAAGAGCCAAGAATTTCCCCCATTTTCCCAGCCCGGCCTGGCAAAAGACTAAAACACGTATTAAACCTAAGCACAGCAGCGAAAAACAAACAAAAAACAAACTCAAATTTATGTGCATAATTTCGTAAGGTGTTCATTTCGTATGCAAATCGTGAGCAATTACATCTGGTGTTAGAAATGTACGTGGATTTATATAGTTTGAAATTAAAATATTACGTTTTAAGAGGCAGTTAAATTTTGCATAGCGTAATAATAGATGTAATTTATAAATTATAAAAAATATATAAATTAAAATAAAATTGCTGGAATAGTGCAACTATTGGAAGAGCTTATAATTAAAAAAAAATCTAAGCTCAAGGTATTGCTCGTTCACTTTAGTTAAACAAAACTTATGACGTTCTATAAAAATATATATGTTTATATTTATATATGCAAAAGAAGCTGCACTATTCCAACGTTATTCGAGTTCTATGCTAACATGCTCGAACTATGAGCCTCGAAGGTGCTAGATCTAGCCGATGTGCTGAGAGATCAAACATGGTTCTGCAGTAGTGAGAGAAAAGCGACGCGAGTGTTCGCAGTCGCTTTACAACTAGAAGTCCCTTAGGCCAACTGCTGCTCTTATAAATCATGCGCTAGTTGCTGGTTCCCACAGCTGGAGTATATGAGACATCATTAAATTAATTTTGCGTTTTAAATTTCATATAACTTCAAAGCTTAAAAATAAAATAATAATAATTTATAATAATAGATATATAATGAAATATAAATTATTATTATTCATATATAATAATCAAACTTAATCTAGAAAAATTATTAGTATTAAAAATATCATTTAAAAATTCATTTAATTTTATATTTATTTATACATTTTATCTTGGATAATTACTTTTTATTCTAAAAACATTATACTATTATAATATTTTATATTTTTATATTTTTTTCAAGTTAATTGCATATATATTTTAAATATATGTGTACTATTATACTATTATTATATCTTACATTTTTATATATTTTTTTCAAGCTAATTTTATATATATTTCATTATATATACAGAGTTATATAAACTTCGAGTTTCCCCATTTAAGCGCAATCTTATCAAATCCACAATTAAGAAAGCAAAAATAATTTCCACTCGAGTACGAAAATTGCGTTTTAATTAATTTTATCGCAAACAGCTAAACCAATAGCTAACTGCCCCTATTCATGGTGTCATACTCGAAAGCGTTTTCACTTCTCAGCTGCATTATAATCGAGTGCAATTAAAATGCAGCCTCTGCACTCTATGCCCAGCCACGTCGAGCTCTTTCTCTCTCCCGCTCTCTCTCGTTCGCTCTGTCTCTGTCTGACTACCGCGCTGGCGTTGTAATCAATATGCCATTATCAAACTTCAAGTTGGCTGCTGGCGGCGGGCTTCGGGCTGGCACCTACCTCATGAAAATCCATCACACAGCCATGGACAGAGTATTAACACAGTCTTTCGCTGCTGCCACGCCCACCGCCCACCGCCCTCCGGCACGTAGATTGTTGGTGGGCGCCACAAGTGGCAATCATTAAAAATGAATTCTCAAGCAAGCGCAGCCGCAATTTTCGCTGCACTTGCCTCGTGCCACAAATCCGACACTGAATGCTACTTAGTGGCATGAAATTCCCATTGTGCGCTGTGTGGCATGCCACACACACACACATACCAAAAGTAAAGTGTAGAGATGAGGCAAGCTGTGATCCAAAAACTGCAAAGAACTCTTAAGAAATTATCAAATTGGGATGCAGAGAGAGGGAGAGGGAAAGGCTCAGAGAATATCTAGTTTTTCCTGCTCGTTTTCAGTTGCATGCATAAATAATTCGACGATAACGATGGCAGACAAATAACGGGGCGTAAGAGTCTCTTTTACGTTACTCGTAAGTGTGTGTGTGTGTGTGTGTGTGTGCGGGTGCGTGCGTGCGTGTATGTTTGGCAGAGCCAATTTATTATCGCCAAGAAAGCGAGCAGTCGTCCAAGCAGCAGCAGCAGCAGCAGCAGCGGCAGAAGGCAACCAAGAAAATTTGTATGTTAAAAACTTTCTGGCTCAATAAAAGTTTGCCTTTGTTATGCGCAAGCCAGAACAATAGAGAGACAGCTGAGCAGGGAGAGGGCTAAAGAGAGAGGGAGAGAGAGGCAGAGACATATGGCGAATACAAAAAAAAAAAGCAGAAAAAACAACAAAAAGCGGAAAACTTTCATTTGGAGGCAGTGCCGCCCGCAGAACCGAACGGAACAGGCATCGAATCAGCTTTTGGAGCAAGTTGCACCAAACCGAAAAGCAGAAACTCGTAAACTTTTGCATATCAATAAATTTCAGAGAGCCCTACAGCCGCTCGCTCTCCCGCTGCCCCCTTCCCACCCTTTGACCTTTGCCCGTCGTCTACACAGAACTATATCTTGTTCCATTTGCCACACGAATTATTGATGTTGATTTTGCGGTGCTATTGTGAAATGGCAAAAGGCAAATGGCAAATGGCAAATACTTGCAGCTCCCCCTCCCCCCTCTTTGCAGTCACTGTGCAGTCTGTACCCCCAGTCACACGCCCACTTTTATCAATTTTGCCGTTGCTTTGTGCGAAAACTAATTTTCATCTTGCTCATTGTCTTTATCGTTGTTCCATTTGCTTCTCTCTTTGCAGTTTGCCTAGCAGGATATCATGAAAAGAGACTGTTACATGATCTATTGGATCCTTATAATACACTAGAACGTCCGGTTCTCAACGAGTCGGACCCGTTACAATTAAGCTTTGGTTTAACTTTAATGCAAATTATCGATGTGGTAAGTACGAGAAATTTAATTGATTAAATTTAAAAGTTTTATATTATAATATGGATATTATTATATGGATATGAATATGTGTTCTATGTGAACAAAATATGTGCTCTATCGTGAAGTAAAGTAATATAAATGTGAAAATTACTACTCACTACTTGCGAGTGATTTTTGCTTACCTGATAAATAATATTCAATCATTAAGAATATATTTAATTATTAATAGTATATATAAGAGAGATGAGCTTCAAAAATGTTTTAATATAGGCAGTTAGAAAGTTTAGATAATTGAATTAAAAAACTAAATAAAAATGGTTTACCTCTTGTATTGTATACATTGTGTATTAGAGTACTTATATATAAAAATATATATTTAATTTCAATTGATTTCCTGTAGTTGAAACGCATAAAGCGAGTCATCAAGAGTGAATGTATGTATGTGAATAATAGTTCAGATGCAGTTTAAGCTTGTGATAATATGCAGCTGCTATTTTTCAGTAGGATTAGCAGATTGCTTATAAATTGTCTTACGCCTGCCAAAATTGAGGAAATAGTTCTAAAATATCCTCAGCGAGATCCAATTCCAATCTCAATGCCCAATATGCAATTTAAATTTCTGCTAAACTTGGTTGTCGTCTCAACTTCAGTGCTCTGGTGATTCATCACACAGCTGAAAAGTTTGAGCATGAGTAAACTATAATGAATATTAAGCTGACAATAATTGGTATGCAGTGTAGAAATTATAGCTGCCATAGCGAACAGTATTGAAGTGAATTAAATTGTTTTGATTGTTTTATTTGTATTTCTTTTTCTATTGCTATTACTTGGTCAGCCCTTGACAAAACCTTTAATCATTTAAAAATATTGCTAAGCATTTTTTTCAATATTCCACAAATTTAATTTACAATATTTATGAAGAAATAAATATTCAAATATTTATTATAATTATTATAATTTTTCGCCTCTAAAGTACTTAAACATATATATGTCACAAGAAGTATAATAGATAAACATTCTTAAAGAAAATATAAAAGAGATACATGTTTCTTTCAAATTTTTATTACAAACCATTCGCATGAATCGTATCTTAATTATCGTCAATTATATTACATGAAAGTGATATCAAATGCAACGCTCTTACAGTTGCATTAAATATCAATTTCAAATGTCTGTCAATCAAATTCCTCTTCCTCAAATGTTGTAAATTTCAGTTTGTAACCTCGCCTCAAATTTCACCCTGTTTAACTCAATATTTTTTGCATTAAGAATTGATGAGCCACGCTCAAAATGCGCCCATTTTGCCCTGCATTTTGCATTTAAGCAGCCAACTTTAAAGTGAAAGTTTTTCTGCTGTGGAGTATGTATGAAAAAAACGAAGGTGACAAAAGCTGATGACACCATTTTGTGAGCAGTGCATGAAAAGTGAATTGCCAAGAAAGTGAAATTTTAATTATTTGCCTATGTGTCGGTGTGTGTGTGCGGGTGTGAGTGTGTGCTAGTGTGTGTGTGCGTTCCCTGAATGACAGCTTGGCTTGAGCTCTCGGGCTGGCTGACTGGCCTGGATGTAGACAGGACGCACACATCCTGGCAGGCCGGCTGCCAGGCGAGTGTCGAGCAAATTACATGCAACGTCATGTGGCATGTGGCATGTGGCATGTGGCATTTGGCTCATTCGCACCTTTCGCAAAAGGTGGGCAACGTGTGAGCGCGTTGCATGCTGCATTCACTGGGGCAAAGTTTCTGCTGTTGCGTAGAGGGCAGCCAAAGGTGGCTTCATTTGTAGCTACATGCAGCAAGCCGAGTGCTAGGCGTTTGCTTTTGTTAGTGAGACAACCTCAATTCATATTAGATTCTCTATGGAATGTGTGTGTGTGTGTGTGTGTGTGTGTTGTTTGTTGCCTGGCTGCCTGCCTAGCCGCCCGACCGCCCGCCTGTGTCCCGAGCAAAGTTGGGATTCAAACTAAAAATGGAGCGCACAAACAAAAGACACTGCGCCTGAAAGCCACGCACATAAAAGTTGCGAGCCGAAATGAAGTGCGCGAGTTGCGATATTTTTTGTTGCTGCTGCTGCAAAATGAAGTTGAAAACAAATGCGGCACAATGCTTTGGCCACTGGCTTGTTATACCCTGGCAGAGAGGTCTAAGAAAGGCATATGATAAGTGAAGAGTGTAGATGTGATCAAAGATATATATATATGTATAAATATATATGATATGATATGAAGAAAGTATAGACATGATATGATATTATAAGGAAAAATATATATATGACAAGTAGAAGATATATGATAGACCTAGTAGTTTGTTGCTTAAAAAGTTGTTAATCTTTCGAAAGGTTTTAAGATATTAATTGTAGTTAATAATATATAACATATGTATGTATAGGTATTAATTAGAATTAAATATATTTGTAGCAGTCGACTGTCTTAAATTGATAAGTATAATGAGTCTCAAAAGGTAGTTTTTGTATTTTTGTTATTTTTAAAGTGATAAGCAGATATAAGTAGAACTTAGCTAGAGAGAACTAAAAGCTGAGGATCCTGCTCAGATATTAAAGATTGATTGAGAAGCTGAAGTAAAAGTAAAACGATAAATCTAAAGAAAAAAAAAATTCAATATATACAAGATTTATTTAAGATTAGCTTGAGAGAACTTGGAGTTGAGGAGCTGCAGTAAAAGTAAAACGATAAAGCTAAAGAAAAAAAATCATTCAATATATAAAAGATTTATTTAAGATTAGCTAGAGAGAACTTGGAGTTGAGGAGCTGAAGTAAAAGTAAAACGATAAAGCTAAAAAAATAATTCAATAGATAATTCAATAGAAAATTCAATACATTCAGTAATATTTTGAGGTGACGGTAAAAAAATAAAAGTAAAAGAGAAGAAGAAGAGAATTAAAAAATATGATCTAACTTTTTACAAAAGATCTCAGAGGTTAAAGATTCATTGAAGATTTGAGGCAAAAGAAAAAAGGGAAAGCTAAAGCAAAAGACTCTCATAAATATATTAAAAACTTGTTTTTACAAAAGATCCCAGAGGTTAAAGATTCATTGAAGATTTGAGGCAAAAGTAAAAAGGGAAAGCTAAAGCAAAAGACTAATAAATACCTTAACAATTGCATTTATCATCCTTAGCATCTCTCACAAATAACTAAAAATTCCTAGCTGGATTACAGGTCATCTTCCAGCTGATCACACAGCTCAAAAGTCAGCTTTCCCTTGCTTTTTCTCCTCTTTTCAGTTGTTGCTCAAAAATTGCTGGCAGTAAAAACTGCAGCACGCACACTCCAGCTACAGCAGCAACAACAGCAATTACAGTTGCTGTGCCAGGCATAAAAATGCGAAAATCGGGTCATTTTGTTACAGTGGAGCTGGCTGGGGGTGTTAACACAGCCATCAGTTACCCTGTAAAACGGCACGGGCCAGAACAATGCAACAAGAACGGTTACAGTTGCTGCCGTTGCCGCTGCTGATGCTGCTGCTGCTGCTACATCGTAAAGTTTATGTTCTGTGCAAAGTGTCAGCGCGTCATCTCGAAGTATGTGTGTGCGCCTGACTGACTGACTGACTGCCTCACTGCCTCGCTGACTGGGACTCTCTGCTGCCAGCTAGCGGTGCTTAAAGTTTTTATTTAAGGCATAAGTTGCGAATTGCTTAGGTGCCGCTGCTGCTGCTGCTGCTGCTGCATGTAAATCTCCTTGCTTATGTGCCACAATTAACGCTCGCAATCAATGTGGCAAACTTCTCAAATGCGGCCATAAACGATTCAAGTATTAAGATTTAGCATATATATAAAACATGATTCCTGTACGGACAGGCTGGCAGAGTCGAAAGTAATAAAGATAATATGGATATATTTAAGGGAGTTGAGGTGTGATTATGCAGCTCACATTGCTTGTGCTTAAGATATTCAGTTTGGAAGTTTTGTTTTGTAGTTTTATTTATTTATAGTTTATCAATGAAATATATATACCTAGTTATATATATATTCTCATATCCCTTTCCATGTATATTTATGCTAATCTTACTAGCTTTGAATAGTTATAAAAAAATTATAATAATAATAAATTCTATTGAATAACAGCATAGCAGATGCTATTTTGTGTCTTTCATTATTAAGCTCCAAGAATATTTCCTAGCAAAAAATTTGTTTTTGTATAGTTTCAAAGCTGAGGCTCATAAATAAATAGAAAGAGTTTTATAGCATCTTATTGATTGAAATTCTCGCTTAAAATTTCTTATAGATTTGTCGAAGAATAAGATTTATATTGGTGGAGTCTCAAATTAAATTTTTTTTTTAAATCAGTTGACTTATTAATTATTATTTTTTTTTTTTTAATTTTTAATTTTTTTATTTTATAATACTATTTATTTATTTTTATTTCATTTTTTTTTGGCAATAGAGGCGATGGCCCTGATGAGATGAGATAATCGTAAATATATATTAATATGATCTGCATTCGCAGAGACTCTTTAAGCTGTCTTCTAAGCTGTCCAGAACTCGAATTGCTGGAATGAAGGAGGCACGTTGACATATCTGCATAGTGCTTTCTCTATTTGATGGTTTTAATATGCATTCGCAATTCCTAACTTATGCAACTTTACTCTTACATATTCATAATAAATGTATTTATATATTAGATAACTCTTACAATTTTCTCTTTTGCTGGCACACAAACTTTCACATAAATCTTTTTCTATTTTCGACCGATTCGCTCGCTCAGAGCAGGCAAAATAATTTAAAATTTTGCTATTTACACTTGAGCATAATATTTATGCACTTTTGGCTCGCTCCCACGCCCCAGCAATCGCATATGCCTTTCTCGTTTCGCTCGCTTCGTTTGGCTTGGCAATGCTATTACCGTCTCCCCGGGGATATTGAGGCATTTGACACTAGCAATATTTTAAGTGTTAACTGCATTCGCAGCTGCATTTGCATATTTTACGTGCTGCACGCTGCTGGCTGCCACGGTTGCTTGGGCAACAGTTGAAACGGGGATGGTGGGCGGGTGTTTGGGGGCGTGTGTAACGGGGTATTTGGGGCTGGTCTCAAAGCAATTTGAAGATTTAACACCTGACAGCTGCCTCAGCTGCTGCTGCCGCTGCTGCTGTTGGCAGCCAGTGCTGGTGGGCGTGGCAAGGCCAGTGTAAAGGCCAAGCGTCGTTGTCCCCAGAGCAGTTGCAATTCAATTTAAAGCACAAAAAAAACTGGCACACACAGGGGGGAGAGTGAGGGGGAGGAAGAGATCGGGGGGTAACTGCAAAGCATCATCAATTCAGCTGCTTATCAGCGCGACAGTCAGCGTCTCTTATCTGTCAAGTTGCCAAGTGATTAAGCTTTAAGGATGCCAACGCAAGCTGTTTAACTGAGCGTGCCGAACAATGGCGCTGGCTTCGGCCAGGCGGGGCCTGCTCAAGGATAGCTGCCCCGATTATCCCCACCACTGGCTGCTATGCATTTTTATCGCCCGTGATTTATACGGGCGCCGAAGCACATGTCATAATTGCGCCCCTGGGAGGTCAGCTGTAAAAGGACACGGGCATGCGGCGGAGCCAAATGCAGCTGCAACAATGCAACAAAGCAAAACAAAGCGAGCTAAAGCGGAAAACGAATCCTGCATTAAGTCCGCTTTGTGTGTGTGTGTGAGAGAGAGAGAGAGAGAGGGAGAGAGAGAGTGTGTGTGTGTCTCCATGTCACTCTCTGTGCGGCATAGCTGAAAATTGCATTTGAATAAGTCACAATTTATGCGTCGCATTGTGCCACAAATGTTGCAGTTCAGCAATATGCTAGCGTTGAGAGCGTGACACGTGACGCGTGACACGTGAGTGACACGTATCAGAGACAGACAGAGAGAGAGAGAGAGAGAAAGAGAGAGAGAGAGTTGAAAGAGATTTTATGAGCAGATGTAGGTAGAGTAAAGTTTTAGTATTTGATTTGAGTTTCAGTCATGGATAAAAATCAGAAAAAGAGTGTGCTTAACTCCTTCATAACTTAAAGGCGAGATACGGGAGATACTTTTTAGTGATGTTTTCTGACAGATTTTTGCTTAAGCTATTTTAGCTATTGTAAAGATTCTTAAATATTATGTATACAAAGCAAGCGAATATGCCAGAAGTTCAAGGAAATATTTTAAAAGTATCTGGGTGGATTCTTTGCAAGTTTGTCTGAGAATCGCTTGGTGAAAATCTGCTTCTGTGAAAGTATGTGAAACTTTACACATTTATGATAGCTTACAAAAGACTGTTTCTAAAAAGGCGTCTTTAAATATCTGCTTTTCTGAGTCAATCTTCGCTATGCTATGATAGAAAGAGCGCCTCCACCATTGAAAGTTTGCCTATGAAAGTCTTTTATTTGGTTTGTATGTATGTTTTTGAAAATCTCTCTCTATATCTAAAATTAAGTATCATAAAATTCACTCTGCTCGTTGCTCTACAAAATTTTGTTTCTAAAAGTCAATCTCTAAAAAGTAAATTTGGAAAGTCTTCCTATAGGTCTGTTCCCAAAAGGCTGTCAATAAAAAGCTGCTTCTGTAAGTCGGTCTCTAAACACATTCTGAAAAATTCTCTCTCTGACAGTTTAAGTTTTAATTGAAATACTAATAGGAAAATGTCTCTGTCTCTCTAATAAGCTTCTTGAAATCTATCTCTAAATATTGATCTTTGAAAATTCGTCTTTAATAGACTGCTTCTGCAAGTCCACCTACAAAAGTCTGTCTCTTAAAGATCTTCTTTAAAAGCACTTTTGAAAATCTATCTGTAAAAGTACGCCTCTTAAGCTCTGTCTCTAAGAGTCAGCTTCTGCAACAGTATCTGCGCGCGTCTATCTCTGTCATTAATGAAGAAAGAAGAAGTTTGTCAACTCGGAGTCTGGCATTGTGTTGAATACATTCATCAAATTGCCATCTCTAATGCTTCAGACTACACGCGCATCCAGCCAGTCGTACAAACGCCTAACGAGCTGTGCACACACAGTGTGGAGGCAGCGTCGGAGCGCAGCGCAGCTGCCCTGAAAAGTATGCTATGTATTTTATGCAGCACACTTTTGTTTACCTGTTTCTCAAATTAGAATGTTATCATGTTGCAGTTTGTTTACAACTGGCTCCTGGCTTCCTGCTGCCATTACAGCTGTAGCCCTTTGCACCTGCAGCAGCAGCACCTGTCCATTTGCAATGCTCGCCTAATTCCAGGCTGGCGTCAATTTTCTCTTCGTTTTCGTTTGCTGCTAACAGTTTGACGTATGTGTCTGTGTGTGTGTGGCTCAAAGGTGCCAAACAGATTCTTTTGGCAAGCGCTCCATACATGCATTTCATCAACTTAAACGGGACACCTCACACACACACACACACGCACACACACATGCTTGGCATAGTTTTCAACATTTTTCAATGCATTTGGCTTTGGGTTTCACGTGCTGCTTCTGCCGCTGCAGTCACTTTCCCTTTGATTGATGTTGTTGCATGTGCGAATGACTGCAGCTCGAGTGTTCCCATCTATATATATATATATACACACACATGATATACCCTTTCAAAGGTGAAAAAAAGGAAGGAACTGACACATATTCGTATGTAGAGAGTACAGCTGTTGGCATGTCCAGACCATTGCTCAATGGCCTTTGCGAGTGCTTTTCTCATATCGCCCCAATTTGGGGCAGCACTTTGACAACCAAAGACACACACAGCTTCCCTTCAAACGATCTCAGCTCAACTTGAGCTTAAGCTAGAAATATACTCAGGAACGGAATCTAATGGGAGGAGTTGAAATTTATATCGAGAAATATAAATTAAAATCATCTGAAGGTAGCAGGAGATTGAAATTTATGTATATTTAATATGGAATTATGAAAGATAGATCTAGAATAGAGCAGATTTTATATAATATAATATAATATAATATAATATAATATAAAATAATATAATATAATATAATATAATATAATATAATATAATATAATATAATATAATATAATATAATATAATATAATATAATATAATATAATATAATATAATATAATATAATATAATATAATATAATATAATATAATATAATATAATATAATATAATATAATATAATATAATATAATATAATATAATATAATATAATATAATATAATATAATATAATATAATAAAATACTCTCATAGGGATTACAAACCTTTAGGAATTCAGACTGACAATATATCGTGGCATATCAGAATATTATGTTATCGGATCGTGTGATGATTCTTATCAACAATATAAATACTAAATGGCTGCAGCCAAGCCTTCATATTCAGCCAAGCCCTTACAGCCTACATTTCCATTTCCAACACTTAAACAATGACTAATTATTTCAAATTTAATAATAATATAAGTCCACAAACCCAGTTTAATTCTCTCTTATAAGACGCGTCCAATCCTAACCAACGTCAACAAATTTCGCATTGAGTCTAAACTTGAGGATTGTAAAACTTAATTGATTTGCAGATAAACGCTTGAGTTCATTATTTTCGCTCTCCCTGGCTAATGACATTTCGCTTCTTTTGCGCTGATTCGCTTAAAGGCTAAGGCAGCCGCAAGATATATAGTTTGGCTGCAAATCCTGCCAACAAATGGCTGTAATTGTCATTGAAGCCAGAGTCGGGCATTCGGGCCAAGGCGCATTTCGTTTCAGCCCGGCTGCGAATTGATGAGCTTTATGGGCCACAATGGCATTTTTGGTTTAGCAGCTAAGCCAGCGAAACATTACGTAAACACTTCAGCATGGAAGTCAAGTCCTTGAAAAAGTACGCTAAGCACTGCCAAACTGGGCTATGTATGTGTGTGTGTGTGTGTGTGTTTGGCTGTTGATAAAAGCGCAATTTAATTAACTGTACCCGAAAGATACAAAGCCCAAATACAGATACACACACAGCGGCGCACTTTGCATTGCCTTTTGTCTTTGTTCTCGCTCGATATCGAGTTTATAGCGAGCGCATATACATATTCTCTCTCTCTCTATATATATATATATATATGTTATATATTTTATATATACATTTTATGCACATATATGTCTTGGCATATAATATGTGTGCCGCGCTGTAAATATTTGCCGGCAGCTGTCATTTTGATAATGGAGTTTCAAATGTTTGCTATTCATGCTCATAAACACATGTTGGTAGACCGCCCAGCTACGCCCACGCCCCGCTCCCCCCTCTCTGCGGCTCCACGGGCCTCAAGCAGTCAGCCTATACCCGGCCTGCCCCGCCTGCTCCTTCTCTCTTTCTCGATGCTTCTCATTTTCTTGCCAGCTCCTCCACTAGGCAACTGTGTTTGCCTTCGATGAGAGCAGGCTTACACACACACACTCACACAGCTACGCACACTCGCTTGTTGTTGCCTTTTAAAATATGCAAAAGGGACATGCCTTTGCCAGCCACCCACGCTTCGATTTAATTGCATTTTAAAAGCGCACGTAGCATGCCTCAAAAGTTCCTTCGGCTCTCATATTTTCTATTAATTTTTACCTGTGCAAAATACACACGTGTTTTCATGCGCTTAACTCATTTGAAAATCGATTTTCAAAACAATCTCTCTAATTTTCTAGTACAAATATTTTGGATTTTTCATAATTTGACTTTATTAGGTTAAGAGGAAGTTATGCATAATAATTTGCCATGCGAGATGTGAAACAAAATTTAAAATAAAGATGCAATCTCCAGACAGTTAAGACAGACAGTTAACGAAGGTTTTGTGTCTTTGCATATAAAGAAAGATTAAATGAATACATCTCTACTTGAAACATTCAAATCTTTTTAAGTTATTTGTATATTTATATAGAGTATGTATATAAATTAACTTTAAGTAGAGGACATTTTGCTTTGGAATCTTTATAAGATATTATGAGTTAGTCTCTGTTCTATAAAAATTATGACATAATTTATCACTGTGAGGAAAACTTTCTACATTTTTAAAAATGTAAAAAAAAATATAATTACAAATAAATATATAATAATAATAAATAATAAAGGACAACAATTTGAAATCATGAATATATATATTTAAAAGATATTTTAAAAAATGCAAATAAAAATAAATATAGAGTAGAGGGAATTGAGTAATTTCTCAAAGTAAAGGAACAATAAATTTATAAAATTTAAATATTTTAAAGATATACAAAAATGCAAATATAAATAAATATAGAGTAGAGAGAATTGTGTAATTTTACATAGTAAATATGAAAAGTTTCAATGCACGAGTTTGGGCTCCAATATTTTTCCATTTCATTTAAAATTTTAATAAGCCGGAAAAAGAATTATTGTCTATAATTTGAGCTTTTCGAAAGGCCCAAAAAGCTTATTATTTATTATCCTTTTCCAAATAGCATATTTTAGTAACACGAAATATATTTAAAGTTAGTTCATATTACATATCTCTGCTCTACAAAAAACAACAATTGCATGTAAAATTTAACCCTCAATTGATCACAGTTGTATTCAGCCTTAGACAATTTAATACTGACTAGACTTGAATCGTTCAATCTTCCATTCTATTCAACACTTAATCACCTAGTTCCAGCTGAACTATGCCTTAAATATGCCCCAGGCAGACACTATTCGTCATTCGATTTTATTTGAGTAACAGCTAATAGTATTTTTGTTGTAAAAGTCAAATAAATACATTAAGTGCAACTGCGGTAAATGTGAAATGACAAATGAAAGAGGGCAATAATCGCAACACCCGAGAAAATGCGGGCAAAAAAGCAACTTGAGACCAAATAAAAAGCAACAGAATGAACAACAAATACAATAAAATGAAGAAAAAGGCAAAAGGAAAAGCAAAAAGAAAAACAACTCCCGGGCGCATTAATTAAAAGGCGCAGACAAAGCGAGGCGCAGATTAATTGGCGTCAATGAGCAGCAGACAAACGGAAAGAGAAAGGCAGAGAAATGCAGAGAGAGAGTGAGAGGGAAGAAAAGTAGTGTGAGCGAGAGATAAGACGAGCCAATGACAAGGACGAAAAGTGATTAAGTAGAGAGCATGGCGCCAAGGGGGGGCCATATCAACGGATATCAGCGAAAATGAGTAATGAACTCGAGCAAGCAGCAAGGCGTTATACTTACTTACTTACCTACCTTTTTTTCTGTAGTGCACAGAGGACAATAAGAAACTAGGCTCGACTGTGCGTGTGCCTCCGCGTCTCTGTGTGTGTGTGTGCGTGGGGAATGCGCGCCGCGTTTTATGCTACATTTTTTTATTCGCTGCTTTTAAATTCCCCGAACGCGTCGCGAGTCAATGAACTGCTGCAGTTGGAGTGTGAGTGAGGATGTGTGTGTGTGTGTATGGAATATATGCAAATTATAAGCCCAGCCGAAAACTTGTCTTCTGGGCAGTGTGCAGCGACGGTGGCGAGGCGGCGAGGTGGGGCGTGGCAGCGCCAACTTGCCTCTGTAATAATTTTGCCGTTTGCTGCTGCTGCTTTTTTTTCGCCGCTCATTTCAAATTCAACAACTGCCACGGCGAAAGAGCGCAGTGTGAATGAGAAAAGAATAGTGTTAGAGTGTGCCAGGCAGAGAGAAAGAGAAGGAGAGAGTGGAAGAGAGCGGGAGAGAGAGTGGCATGCATACGCTGGTGCTTTTTGAATGGAAATAAGCCTCGTTTATGGTACGTCTGTTGCTCGATGCGCGGCTACACTACGCTACACACACGCAAAAAAAATGGCCGCCTATACAACTGTCTCCCTGCCCCTCCCCCCTTCAACTGTCTGCTAGTTTGCATGCAACGGCAAAAACAACAGCAGCGAGAGCAACAAAGGCAACTGCAGAGGCCACCGAAGGCGACGACAAATAAGCGCCACAATTTCTGTGGCTAACATTCGTCTGGCTCGCCCATCTGCCCCCCCCCCCCTGCTGCTACCCCTGCCACGCCTCTATGCCCACATTTTTATTTTAATTAAACTTGAAGCAGGCATTTTCTTTTTGCTCCCGCCTCTATTTCTTAACATCTATTTTTCTGCACAATTTTTTATTCATTTTGCTTCTCTCTTTTTTTGGCTTTTTACTCGCATTCAGCTTTATAATTGTGTTGAAAGTTCTGCAAATGAACATGTGCATGCAAATAGGAATTTAGAGTGTGGACTGCGTGTGTGTGTGGTGTCTAGAAAATGCTTTGAAAGTTAACCAAATAATTGGTGGTAGCTGCGAGCAGGAAGTTGCCATTTAGCCAAATGAGTTGTGGCATTCTATTGGATAAGGAGTCCAAGAAAAATAGTTGGACTGAAGAATAATTCTATTATTTGTCCTGACCATTAGCATTTCAATTTGCTGTTGAAACTAAATTAATTTAATGGTTTTAATATATTTTCTTAGACATGTTTTGAAGCATAGTTTAGTTGAAATTCAATAGAAATATTTAGATTAAATGACATGAACTTTTTCTATTATGTAAATTATTCAGCTTTTGGAATATTTTTTTTTTAATTTGAAAATAATAAAATATATTTGCCAAAATTTAAGTTCACCTGCTCAGACGCTTCAAACATTCTCAGCATAGCATAGTTAACCATAAAAATGTTGTGCTATTCCATTTATTGATGGATGGACTTTTACCAAGAGTTTTCACAATTCTTAACAATTTCTTATGGAATTTTCAAGTGCAACTCGCTTGGACTTTTATTGCATCGATATTTTCCTTTTGTAAATTTAGTGTACAAATATTTTCAACAAAATTCCACGTCAATTAAGAAATTTCTGCCTCCTTCCATTAAATTCCATTTCTATTATGTATAAAAACACGGCAAAAATTCGTCCATGTGTAAAGAATTCTTATAAACTCAGTTGTAAAAAGTTTTTCATTTTAAGTAACATATCCAAATGGATTTTTTGTTTGCTCCAACTGCAGTTGCAACTGAATAGAGTTGGGGGGGAAAAGTCTAAATGCTTCGGCCAATCCATACAATATCCAATAACAGTTTGCGCTAAGCACCGCCAAAATGCGCGACTGCAACAATCTGGTAAATTGAGCTACCAACAAGCGGATAATGCGACTGACCACGCCCCACGCCCCAGGCCCCACCACACCGCCGCTATATGCAACAAACAGCGGCGCACAGTAATAACCCACTAACCGGAACGCACAAAAACCAATTTTCTGTTGTAATTTGTTGAAAAACGAAATTTGATTAGGTTTGACGCTGGACACGCTCACACAAATACATATATATATCTATATATATATCGCGGGAAACAGGAAACGTGAACAAAAAGCATAGCATATTTGGCTGCGGTTCAGTTTGTGTGGGGCATATATACTATACTAAGTGAAATGGAAGCTGTAGTCAAGTGCAATAATGTAATGGCTATATTGAGAGAGAGAAGGCAATAGATTGACAGAGAGAGAGAGAGAGGTAGAGAGAGCGAGTGAGCTGCAGCTGTTGTTGCGTTTGTTATGACCGCAATATTACGTGTCCTGTGCACACTCCTTGCCGCATCCTGAATTGAAAGCAACTCCGTGAGCCGCTTTTCTTTTTTTTGCTCTTATTTGCAAGCAGCTCAATTTTGTTAGCACCAAAAAAAAAAAGTAAAATAAGTGACTGAAGACAAAAAATAAGCTTGGGGAGATGTGGATTTTAGATGCACTGAAAATACTTTTCTTTCTGCTAAAATAAGTTATATTTATTCTTTGAAAAGTTGGTTGTTTGGCATTGTAACTCTGTGATATATATTTATATATTTATTATAATTTTTTATATATTTATATTGTGGAGTATGTTATATATTATTTACAATTTTCATTTGGTAAATGAAGAATATGAATATGGTAAAGAGAATATAAGAGGATGTCTCCTTCTCTTTCTATACCTTTTTATTCCCTTACTGCCCTCTATTTATTATATAAATATCCCTTTCTGTGTCTCTCTATCTATCTCAGTTGTACTCTTCTCTCTACCGCTTCCCCTCTTTCTGGACTCTTAAAGAAAGTAAATGAATGGGTTCAAGAGATATGCATATATATGCTCTTATATAAATACAAATATATCGAAACGCAAATAATACAGTTTTAAGCAGATGAACAGATAAACTATTCAATAGATATATCGATCGATGGACAGACAGGTCAAACTGATAAGCTGATAAAAAGATAAATAGGCAGACAAATAAAAATATGTCCAAGAAAATGTAAAGGCAGGCAAATAGATAGAAGAACAGGATAAAGGATAGAAAAAATTTCAGATATACATATGAAGCAACAAATAGATAAACAGTTAGTCGAACAGATATTTAGATACATTTATAAAAATTTAAAGATAAATCGATACATATATAATATATATATATATATATATATATATATATATATATATATTGTACAATATCAAACATCTCAACAGCCACAGAGTAATTTATACAAAAAAGGAATTTCTAAAAATTTCAAGATAAATTCTTTGTAAATTTCTTCTTGCTTGATTAACTTCCCTTTTTCCTAACCACGAAATGTTATTAGGGAATCAGTTATGCTGCTGCTCTGTCATCTGTGCCTCAGCCATTGCACAACCGTAATATACTCGATATCTGCTCCATGCTTACCCCGCCCCGTCCAATACATATTGATGACTGCAGTTTGGACACGCCCCTGGGCAGCTGGCAAGACCTGTTTTTGTGGCCTGCTCTGGTCTGGCCTGGGGCTGGCCTTTCTTGCCCAGGCTTGACTTGCCCTGGCCATTGCTCCATTTCATTTTACCGCATTTCTGTCGCAATTTTGTGCCAGTTGTTGTTGTTGCAGCTTGGCGCATTTTGTGATTGCACTTGCAAGTTGCGCACAGTTCATACCCGGAAATTGTTCGGTCAAAATATTTGTGAAATGCCTGGCACGACTAGCGCAGCCATTGAGCTGCTGCTGCTGCTGTGGCCCCTGCGTTAGTTAAGCGCCCAGAGATTTGGGTTTTTGGGCATTTTTGGTGCGCGGCTTGCGCGCGCTGCTGAATATTTCAGGCATTTAATTGTAAATTACACATACGCCCAGTGTGCGCTTTATGCATTTTTTACTATTGTTTGCCAGTTGCTGTCGCTGCTGCTGCTGCCGTTGCTGGTTTTTATTGTAATGCACGGATTTGGTTATTGGACCACGCGCCTGGGGAAAACACTTCTCTTTATATACACTCTTGTTTTTTTTTTTTTTTTTGGGTTGTTGGCCAGCTTTTGGTTAGCGCGTATTTAAAAATTTAACTCGCTTGATTAAAGTTGTTGTAAATTGAAATGCTTTGCGCCTGTCGCTCGTCAATTATGCAATAGTTTGATGGCTGATGAAAAAGTTGCGCGGCCCACAGGGATGGCCCTTAAAGCGTTGCGGCTTTAATAATCTCGCTTAGATGGAATCAGACATTAATTTAAAAATATTTTACAATATTATCGAGAGATATATATATTAGTTTCAATGCAGCATTTATAAATATTAATGTCAAATTACAATGCTAATTACGATTTGCTTTGTTGTCAGTTTTTAATTGAATATTAAATGAAATCGTTGTTGCAGGACGAGAAAAATCAATTGCTGGTCACGAATGTGTGGCTGAAACTGGAGTGGAACGATATGAACTTGCGCTGGAACACCTCGGACTATGGCGGCGTTAAGGATCTGCGCATACCGCCGCATCGCATCTGGAAGCCGGACGTGCTCATGTACAACAGCGCCGACGAGGGCTTCGACGGCACCTACCAGACGAACGTGGTGGTGCGCAACAACGGCTCCTGCCTCTACGTGCCGCCGGGCATCTTCAAGTCGACGTGTAAAATTGATATCACATGGTTTCCCTTCGATGATCAGCGCTGCGAAATGAAATTCGGCAGCTGGACCTATGATGGATTTCAGGTTTGATTCAGTCAATTTGCGAGAGCGCGCGAAAAGCAAGGCAACCAGGGAGTACACAGCTCGTAGTTGTTATGCTTACAAAAAATCTAAGAAGAACTCAAATCTTTTGCGTATTTTTATGATTTATAAAAAGTTTATATTATTTTTTTATTTTGATTGAGGTGGAGATGGCGTAGCGATATATATATTTATATTATTCTACCCTCTCCCCCTATTGTCCATTGTAACTAAAGCTGGATTTGCAATTACAAGATGAAACTGGCGGTGATATCAGCAGTTACGTGCTCAACGGCGAGTGGGAACTACTGGGTGAGTAAGCCAATGCCAGAAACAACAACCAAAATAAGGATAGAAAAAAACAATTCTCTTGAAAAAAAAAAAACAAAAACAGAACAAACAAAGAAAAACAAAACTGGCTTTAGAGCGGGGGCAAACGTTGCTTACACCAAGCAAGTCTCTCTCCAACTCTGTCTCTCTCTCTCTCTCTATCTTTCTCTCTCTCTCTCTCTATCTGTCTATCTGTCTTGAAATACAACGTAAACATAGACATTAGAAAAATTGAGAAATGACTGCCAGAGCATTGGCATCGTCATTGTCAACGACTTCTATCTTTCTTGCCTTGCTTGGATAAAGGCAAAACACAAGTTTCCAACACTTTGGCCTAAAGCCTGAAGAGTTCTGGTACTTTCGCAGTACTTTCCTAATCCTCCAATCTGTAAACATGGCATTAGACATTTCTCACTCAACTGACGCAGGGTTCAGGTTGCGAGCTTAAGTTCCGAACTCGTTCCGTTCGAAACTCAGACTGTAAAATGGAAAAGTAGTAGCCGTTGATTGTTGTGCCAGTGTTGGTAAGCCACTGCTGCCAACGCAGGCAGCTGCAATCAATGGCAAACGTTTCGCATCACTGTTCTGATCACATCTTAATTTAATAATTTGCATTTACCATATCTCATCTGTCATATATATATATATTTATATTTCGAGGCCATCGAATACGGAATGTAGTACGGCATCTGATGAACCCTGTCAAATACAAAGCAAAACCCTCAACTATTCTTCTTTAAGCTTTACTCTATTTACACTAAAAAAAAATCAAATCTATTACACGCTTATCCAGTGTTCTCCCACTCACTCACTCTATCTAATAAAAAATCAATCAACTATCATCAAAACTTGGGCGCTTTAACTTTTCAAGTCCGAAATAGCCGCGTAAACGTTTCGTTTAACCTAGTTTAAATCAAAACTATATTGCTTAAGTACGTGTCAGTGGCGTAGCATAGTTTGGGCTGATCTAAGCTATGCCACGCCCACTGGCGCGTAATTCAAAGAAAAATGAAAAATAAATCTATGTAAGAGGTAAGGCCTGGCCCTCGTATGCAACCCCTTAGAACATTTTCTCAACTTCTCTCTCATCTCTACTCATTTATTTCTTTTGAACGAAGCTCTTATGGCATGACGCAAACAAAACAGTTTAGAACTGCAACGAATGCTGCCTAGAAATAATAATATATATATATATATATCTAAAGTACATAAACGATTTACAAATATTGCATTTCATCTAGCTGTTAAGTAAAGCCCGGCCCGAGGGCCAAGTGAAAACATAGCTAAAATATTTATATATCCATAATAGAAGCTCTCCCTCTAATAAGTAGCCCTTTTAAATGCCTTAACTTTTATTCCCCTCCGTTTTGTAAGCTCTTTAATTGCTTTTCATTATCCATCCATTGGCCAATTCATTGGCGCTTTTTGTAACTCTCAAATGGTTTCGACATTAGTTTTGATTACTTCCACCGCCGCCCCCCTAAAATGTTAAAACACAAATAAGCAAGAAGTTCAGCTGGAAAATGGAGTGAAGTAAAAACTCGAATTGGGAAATGTTAGAAATTAAAAGGGACCGAGCAGAACTTGCACATAAAAGCGTAAATTGCACTTTTCCGCATAAAATGCTAAGGCAGCTGAAATGCGCAGACCCAAGCACGCCCACATGAATACCCTACAGCACCCTCACCCACACCCATTCACACTCACACACACACACAGTCAACCACATAGATCTGAACTTTTGTTCAGTGAAAGAGATTTGGCTCTTTCAACCACGCACCAAACCAATTAAGAAATTAAAAGACAAATACAAATACACACACACACGCACACACATACTATAAATTAGCAGTTGCACACAGTCACACTAGACAAAAAAAAAAGTTCCCTTCTCAACACTGGCCACAAAAGTTCACAACACACAAAAGTGCTGAGAAAGTTTGTGCAACAAATTTCGCCTTGCGTCTTTTTATATCTCGTTGGCTTTTTCTTACTTTTGCTGCAGTTGCGCTGCCACGTTTTTCTTTCGATTCTTTTTTTTTTTATTCATTCTCATGATTTCATTTGGCTTTTGTTTTTCTCTCTATCTCTCTATCTCTCGCTATATATATATAATTTTCGGGAGTTTAGCTTAAGTTGTTGGATTGCTTTTTTTAGCTTCCATTTTCAATGCGCATTTGCTGCGGCCATCGCCTTTGGCTGGCAGTTTATGCAAATATTTTTATGTGGAAGTTTCCACAGTTTTTCACAATTTGCTAGGATAATTTTTAAATACTTTGTGCGCTGTGCGCTGTGAGCTGTGAGCTGTGCTCTGTGTAATCCCCGCTGGTAATCTGTGCTTAGGTTGAGAGCACATAATTTAGCCAACCCTTGGCATATGGCAAAAACTTTTGCACTGCTCAGACACGTGTGCAGGTATGCGTCTATGAGAAAGTTAAGTTGGTAATTAAGAGATAGGCTTTGCCTGCCATATATATATATATATATATATATATATATATATATATATATATATATATATATTTTTGTATATAAATACTCGCTTAGATAGATAGCTGGGACAGCATGATGTTAAGTCTTCAAAAATCAGGCCTCAAATTGAGAACTTAAGCGTTTGCATTGCTTTAACTAACTTTTGCTTGTTGCTCGGCCAACTCAAGCAAAAGTGATAAAAGTTTGTGGAAACATGTTTGTCTCGGCGCTTACTTCAAATTAGTTGCTCGCTCGTATGCAAATAAAACTTTTTCGCCCAAAAACTATAGTAGCGCATAAAAGTATACACACACACTCGCACACACACACTCGCACACACTGTGAACTTTTTGACTACACTGGAAGAAAAACCACAGCATGCACACAGTCTACTCAAGTTTTCATACCTAATGCATTCATTTCGTACTCGTACTCTCCTATCAACTAGAACCTATTCATAATCTAAGCAACATCAAACTTTTCTCAAATTTCTTAACGCTTTTCAATACTACTCTTCACACGCTTTACCTACTCTCTCTCTCTCTATCTATATAATATTTACTTACTCTCTTGCCTGTATGCCATGCTCGATTTAGACATAAAGCTCAGACAATGGCCCAAGTTGACACGACTCAAAGAGAAACTCTAAGCGAACACGAGCAAACTGATTTATATTATCTGAATTGAGTTTTTGTCTGTACTAATATGTTGATCTTCTGTGCGTTAATGCGCTGCTCCTAGGTGTGCCCGGTAAACGTAATGAGATCTACTACAACTGCTGCCCGGAACCGTATATAGACATCACGTTTGCCATTATCATACGACGACGTACACTGTACTATTTTTTTAATCTGATTATACCCTGTGTGCTGATTGCATCCATGGCTCTGCTCGGATTCACACTGCCGCCGGACTCGGGTGAAAAGCTGTCGCTGGGTAAGCACCTTCCCATTTAAAGCTATTAATATTAAGTGGACGATAAAGAGGAATTACGTTTTGGAGGTGGTAAATGTAAGATAAGAAAGTTGAATAAGGGAAGATGAAAGAATTTGAAAATGAAGCTAAGATAAAATGATTTTAAAATTTTTAGAATTATTTTCTCATATATTTGCGACCTAAAAAAAAAATACAAAATATATTTTTAAAAATAAGAAAAAATATTTTATAAAAATAAAAGGACTCTTACAGTATTTTAAATCACATTTATTTGCTTCAACAAAGCACTTCTTGGCCTTTGTTATTTCATTTCATAACCAACTTCAATTAAGCAACTCAACCCTCGACTAGCCAGTTGAATAGTTAAGACTGTTTTAATATAAATTTTTCATGCTATAAAGCAAATACTTGTCAGCTTGAGAGGCGCTTCAGAGAAAGTATTTGCGGAGTGCTTTCTACAATAATGACAGCCAAACCGCCAACAGCTCAAATATAAAATTGAAAAAAAAAGAAGAAGAAAAACTGCCTGCGCTGGCTGTTGATGAGTGTTTAGAGAGAGGAGCTAGACAGGCCTGGAGCCTGACTGACAGACTGGCTGACTGACTGGCTGACGTCTCACATTAGATGTTATTACAGGGAGCAAGGCGTCGTTGCTGTTGGGTGTCGATGACGCCATGGGCTGGGGCGAACAGAAAAAAGCCAAACTATTGAATGTTGCCATGACTGGGCTACAAAAATGTGAGCTATGCGGCGCAAATGATGGCGGCTGTGTTGCCGGAAAGCAGACAAATTTGAATATCATAAACAGTTATTGATGGGCTGCGCACAGAACTTCAAGTAGTTGAAGTGCTACTTTGACAGACAATGATGGATTGGGATTTGGAAAAGGCGCTTTTTAACTATA
Source organism: Drosophila pegasa (assembly GCA_035046225.1). NCBI lineage: Eukaryota > Metazoa > Arthropoda > Insecta > Diptera > Drosophilidae > Drosophila > Drosophila pegasa. Next base: position 11,046,127 of record JAWNOD010000072.1, read on the forward strand.
CTCATTAGAATTTAAGTAACTTTTAAGTTGGCTTTAACTATATATAAGTAATTTATTGCATATATATAGTAGAAAGTATGTGCTAAGGAAGCTTAACTCTCCTTTTCAGCTAGTTTTTAAATTTAGTTAAAATTTTATATACAAGCTCTAACTCGGCTAAGTCGCTTAATTTATCTTAAGCTTTAACTCCAATTAATTAATATATAATATTATAAACTTTTTTATTTATATATTTCTTTATCAAGGAAGCTTAACTTTCCTTTTTAGCTAGTTTTTAAATGAAATTAAAATTGATTTTATATGCAAGCTCTAACTAAGCCAAGTTACTTAGTTTATCTACAACTTTAAATGAAATTAATTTATACATAATATTATATGCTTTCTGTATTTATTTTTCCTTTATCAAGTTTCACACACATAATATACGATATATTTAATTTCATTGATCTAGGCGTTACGATCTTGCTCTCGTTGACCGTGTTCCTTAATATGGTTGCCGAGACAATGCCCGCCACCTCAGATGCCGTGCCACTGTTAGGTAAGATCATTTTGTTTACCAGCTTTCCTTAACCTCTATAAATATATACATATATGTGTTCTATATATATACGTACATATCTATGTAATTCTTGTAATATCCTCATATATATTAATATACTTGTGTTTTTTGCGCTGTGTCTACGTTCGACTTTGCTTTTGAGTTCGTGTGTTCTTCTGTTTACAGTTCACAGTATATAGAGCCATATAAACTTATATATAAATATCTATCATAACTCTAAAGTTGCTATTGAAGTTACATTCATATATATTCATGCATTTCTAAAACGATTTTAATAACCAAATAAAATCCGATGATTTTATAATATTAAAACTTTGACACACCATTAAAAAAAGAAAAGAAAATCCTTTAATCAGCTAAGTTTTGCTATTTTTCAAGCAGTTTCTTTGACCTTAAAGTCAAATATATAATTTGACTTTAGAGTGCAGAAAGAAACTGTAAGCTGATGTTAAAAAGAGACTTAAAAAATCCGTAGAGAAACTATAAATACATATAAATGAAAATAAATGAAAGAAAACTAAAAACTAAAAGAGTAAAGAAATTTAAAGAGACTTTAAATGAAATTTCCCAATAAATACTCGTAATTTGCAGTTATGACACACAGAACACACGAGTTGGTTTGATAACATGCACACACAATTTGAAAACGAGTTTTTTGCACGCTATTATCTATCCTTTTTGGGTTGTGATAATCAATTCCATTTATAATACTTCCAATCGAACGATATGCCATGCTGTATCGGATGTTTCTTAAGAGCAATAAATATGAAAATCAAAACGAAATCAAAATTCTATAAGATTCCAATATATCCTAAATATTTGCTTATTAGACACATTTCCTTCATTTCCAAATCCTCAATTTGCTTAAGAAACAACCCGTACAAAATAAATATTTAACTTACAACCAATTGAGCTCTAATCTCTATCTAAAATCAAATGTTTTGACAATTATTACTACAAAATTTACTGCCAATTAAACTTTGTTCCAATTTTTAATTAAAATATTTACAAAACAAAAAACCTTCTTAAAAATTCAATATATACTTAACTCTATTGTTCAACTTAAACTATCTAATTCAGTTTTTTTGAGTGTCTAATTCTATATATAATCACTAAAGATATTAACTGTGTGTGTGTGTTTTAAGAGAAAAATAAATATATCTATTTTTTTTCTATAAAACCTATTAAGAAAATTGCTAAGATACAAAGATTTTGATGCATTTCATATATAAATACTAACTCAAATATTTGTATATATCTCTCTGCCTTTTTTTCTTTCTTTCAAAAAATTGTATAACTTTTGCTAAACCAAAAACAAACAAAAATAATAATATATAACGTATACGAATATGAAACACTGAATGAATTCTGAACGAAATATGCTACCCTGAACTATGCTCGACACACACAAAAACAACTTAACAAAAAATAAACCAACAATAAACAATCCAATGAAAACCCATCTTTGCACCACAACAACAAATCACACACCCAACGATAAACTATAAAAAAAAATATAAACTATGCTCTCTATGCATACCTCTATATATATATATATATATATTTACTTATATATATGTTGAAATATAATATATATAAAATGACAACACGCCCAACCAACCAACAGGTACATATTTCAATTGCATAATGTTTATGGTAGCTTCATCCGTTGTGTCAACGATTTTAATATTAAATTATCATCATCGAAATGCTGATACGCACGAAATGTCCGAATGGGTAAGTTTTCACAATGGGTCATTCAAACCAAAATCTAAATCAAACAAAAAACTCGTATCCAAATCAACTAAAACAAAAAAACAACAAAAAAAACTGCAGTAATGCGAAACTCCTGCCCCGCCCTCCACCGCCTCTCATCACTTATCATCAGGAGCAAAAAAAATGAGAGAGAGCAGCAGCAGCAAGGACCTTGTCGCTCTGCCTCTGCCATTAGCCATTTAGCTTTTCTTTCATATATGAAAACCAACTGCATATATATATATCTCGCTCTCTATATATATATATTCCGTTTTTATTTGGAGAAATGCGCTAAAAATAATTTATGTGTTAGAGAAATGTTCCGTTTGCTGTTGTGTTTCCTCTGTTACTTGTTGTTTAGTTAATTTGTGTTGTTATTGTTGTTTGTGTACAATTTATGCTTTTGCTTATTTAGTGCAAAAAATAAATAAAAAACAAAAATAAAATTTACCTTTAAATCCACCAACTTTAATCAGCAATTTACGAATTTTAATTGTAGCCTGCAACTAAATTGCAAAGCTTCACAGAAATTTGTTCGGCCACAATGCCGCGAATACTTGAAGTGCTTCCGGCCGAATGTTGGTTCAGTCAAGTGAACTGTGTATCTAAATTTAATTTAATTTATGCTAAAAATAATTTTAATAAATGCAATGTAGAGATAACCTTGACTAGCATAAAAGGAAATAGCGTGAAGAGCGCAGTTTATTTATATGTCGAGCCGAGTCAATGTTCGAATGCTTCGTAATTTGTTGGTTGAAATAAAATCAAGTTAGACTACAAAATATTAGCGACATTCTACATAGTCATATAGATGCATAGACATATGTTTTAAGAGCATCATTTTAAAAATGTTTTTATGAATTTGTTGAAATAAAACTATATGCAAAACCATTTTTAGACAGACCAAATAAGAACGAGGGCAAAAAAAGTTGCAATGAAAATTCTAGAATTTAAAATTTTATATTGATTTTAGTTGTCAAGTGAATATACAGCTAGCTCATTATTTACAGAGTAGAATATTACTTAAATTATTGCTTTGTTTGTGCTGACAATGCTTCAAGTGGCAGCTCTAAATTGGAGTAAATTGGTTTTCTAAGTCGACTCTCATGCAAAGCCAAATTCAGCTTCTAATCGACTTGTCTGACTCTTGCGGTTTGCTACCCTAGCTACATTTGCTTCACTGCATACCACTTACCATCTGCATTTATGCTTAAGACTCAAAATAGTGTGCTTAATCTCAAACTATGCAAGAAATGCGCTAGGAATTGAAGTCATGATGGCAACAGACTTTGGGACTTGCATAGAGTATTGAAAATTAAACCTGCATTCTGCTATTTTGAATTATTTCTTGAACTACAACAACGGCAAATATTATTTAATATTTCAGCAGATAAATATTGTCGATAGCTTAAACAGTTGCTTAGCTATAGTTTTCGTAAATAGCATCATTCTTCTGGCTGACATCTTTATATATTCCATATGTATATGCAGCTGAGCAGCTGAAGTAAGCTTTAGAAGAAACAGCACCACATTTGAGGTATTCAGGAACTTAACTAATCCTAACTTCAAGTCCTTATAGTATATATTATAGTATATTCAAACATAGTATATTCAGGAATTGAACTAATTTCTTTACTCTAAATTATATTCCTTCATACCTAAGAAAGAGTCTTATAACTAATTGAGGTCATTGGTAACGTCATCATATATAATATATATATTTGTCATACATATTTGCCATATATATGTGTCATATTAATACAGACTTGCATAAACTTCTACCACTGTTTTACATTTCAAGCCGCTCTCAATACTCATTTGACATTCTCAGCAAATTTTTAGCTTTGCCAGAATTCGCCCAGGTCATCGCATTTTTTACTGTAATCTTATTTGTGTCGAGCTGTAACGCTTCAATTATTATAATGAATTCATTAAAAACAGAGCATATGCTCAAATGAATACACATAATTCACTTGATCATCTTCCATTCATGGCTCATGGAAACCTTCAATAAAAATTAAAATAAAATAAAATAAAATCAAATCATGCAAAATGCAATTTTACTAGTTGCTGCACCTGCATAATATATATTTATATCCCAAACGTATATATACACAAAACAAAAAAAAAAATGAAAATATTTATATATATATATGAATATATTATAATTGTTGTTATTATTGTAATTTCATATTGTTGTTCTGCCCCGTTCGTTGTTGTTGTTGTGTAATACATTTTTAATTTGATATATTTGGTATATATTTGATATTTGGTATTTCGTTTTTACATAAATATAATTGTATTCATTTAAAGCCTGCTTAGAGGCGATTATGCAAGCTGTTTTTGTTGTTTTAGAACTGTATTTGGCCAACGCCCCCAACAACCCCACCGCCCACATGTGTCCATGTGTGTGTGACCCACAAATTGAATTATGAGCTAGCAACTGAATAAAGCAATGTCGAGAGCCCAAAAAATGTGACGGACGGATGTACAGAGTACAGAAAAAAATAAAGAAAAATCCTGAATGTTGTTAACTATGTGAACTATGTGAACTAGCCAACATGTCTGCTACAAAAAAAATAGAAAGAGTACTAAATATGTCTACTATAAAATAATTTATGTAATGAAAAATATCGTAATGTTGATGTTGGGCCCATAAAACGTGTTTTTTATTCCTACTTTATGTAAGCAAATGTCACGCTCTTTCTCTCTCTATATGTCTATATATTTCTCTCTTTCTGTCTATATGTATAAGTATATTTCCACTGCCTGTTCATATTCACAAAAAAACCAAATGAAATCGAACTGATATCTAACTAACCCCAATTATTCACTCTGAGCTAGTTGCACAATAAGCTCCACTTTTTGCTTTACTATTTTTTCGTACTCCCCACAGCCGAACAGAATAATATTATATATACATATATACATGTGCTGTATATATATATTTATATATTTTATATATTTCACTTGTGTAAATAGCTTTAAATGTGTTTCGTGTATGCAATGTTTCCATGTGGTGTGCGCTAGAGGTGAAATATTTGTTAACCAATTGTTTTTTAATTACAAAAAAATTAATTCAATATGCAATTGCATAATTAGGCTAATGATAAAAAGAGATTAATATCGTACAAAGTGATATTAGTAATTGGGACTTAGTTAAAATTTGTTATAGAGGTTTATGTGTGGGTGAGATATAATTAGCACTGAGTAAGTTATATTTTTTTTTTTTTGCTATGCATTTAAACTCAATTTCAGCTGGAGCTGTCGCAAAGCCACATTAAAATTAAAATTAAAAAAATATATATATTTTGTAATATATATTATTAAAATATATATATGAAACTTAATAATCGTAAATACTATTTATATGTTTATAAGTTAGTTTTCAATATGCTGTTGCCCTAAAAGGGTTGACAGCCAATAAGCTTAACTCAGCTGTTTGCCAGCTCTCTTTATAATTAGCTTTATATAAATGTTTTATATTTATTTGAATTGAGTAATAATTTGGAAAAGTTTAAATATCTTATATATTATGCAATGATTCCCTTTTTCTAGTTCCATTCATACCACAGGGAAGTTTAATGCTGTAAATACGTTGTGCTGTGCTTCAATAATCTCCAGTTAATCAGTCAGTCAATCAAGATTATTAAATTAATAGTCAGTCCATTTTCTTAATATCTTGAATGACTAGAAGAAGGGGATTACTAGATATATACTGAATGACTAGCTAACATATAAAGATATGCATTTTCAATGAAGAGAATTGCAAGGCGTTAATCTACACTTAACCAGACTTGAATGTCTTTTCTGCAGAATTCCATTCCTATAAAGGTCTAAGTTCATTCCAAATTATGAGCCTGGTACCCCTTCCTCCCTTATCTAAGGCCACATTTCTAGACCCTCTCTATATATGTCATTCACGCTAAACAACAGTTACGCCATACTGCCTGGGCTGGCATAAGCAAACTTCATCTTTGCATATCCTTCTGCGAATTATTTGAAATTTATATATCCGCTTGCCATTGCCTGTGAAAGCAATTTCATGTCGAGTGGCCGTATCGCTGGCAAAATTAGAATATCAGAAACCAGAGCACATAATGCACATCTAATGCTGGCTATCATGAGCTTGGCGCTTTTTCTATATTCTTTTTTATTTGAGCCAATTGAACGTGGCCAAGACGTCAAGTGGAAAGCAATTTCTGCACATTATTGCAATTGCATGAAGAGCATAATGGAAACTCGCAACGCGCCCCACGTTCATTGTGTGTGCGTGTGTGTGTATGGGTGTGTGTGTGTGTGTGTACAATACATAGAACAAGTTCTTGGCTCACAAGTTGGCTAAGCTGGGTAGCCCGCTAAACTGAAGGCAGCTCAGCGAGAAAGTCAATTGGCTTTTAAGAAGTCAGTCACATGAAAAGTTTTCTATAGACCGTCTCTCCATTTTTTCTTTCGCTTTCAAGAATGTGGACAGGCCCTTGTGCCGACTCAACATGCAATTGAATTTGGAGCAATTGAAGTAAAGCCCCAAAACGAGCTCAAACACACACACGTAGAATGTGGCGAGGCGACAGTTGGCCCAGTTGCAAGAAGTTGTCGTGACACGGGCATGAAAATTGAGCCAATTGGCAAACGCAGGTGCATTAGAAATGTGCAGCGCTTACGGCTGGGCATGTACGAGCTCCCAGCTCTCATCCCATCTCACTCTCTCTCTCTCTCTGTCTCTAATACTCCCTTCGAGCCACGTTGTTCTGTGTGATAACAACAAATCAATTTGCACAAAATTTGCACAAAGCCAGCGACAGAAAAAAAAGGTCGAACACAGCTGCGGTCTGTGGCAGCTCCACGGCAAGCCTTCGCACTCCTGCGATATGGATAGCAGTCCGTGGCGACTCCCTATCCAGCTGCTTCTGTAGCCATGCCATGCCGCAGTCTCTCTCCATTGGATCGCATTGGAAACCTTGCATTTGGTTTGCATGCCACGTCCTCAAGCGCATTTCCATGTATCCATCGCTTGTTAGCGAAAACCGCCAACGTCAAAGGAGTACAAGACAATGGCAGGGTGGCAGGGTGGCTGGGCCATAGGGGGGGACAGTTGGTGGAGCCACATAGTGGGGCATTCGCTGCAGCAGCAGATGTCAATGTGGCAAGCTTAAAAAACAAGCTGGAAAAATAGAAAGAAACGTTGTTTAGTCACCGAATGAAATGCAGCTTAGCATGACAATCGATTCGATTTTAGCTCTTTCTCTCCTCAGCTGCACTTTGAACTTTAATCAAGAGTAAACAACGTTATGGAATATTTAATGGCAGCCGATGGGGGGGGGACTCGATTGATTTGTTGGCAAATAAAACTTCCATTTGCAGTTAAGAAAATCTTTTCAGCTTGTGCCCAACTTTATTTTGCTTGGCAACAGACTTAATCGAATAACACATGAGTGCATGCGCTCATGTTGGAGCAGGGTCGAAATTGAGTTGAGATTGTAGCAGCTTTATAAAGATGGGAGTGAGTAGATCAAGGCAATATGTTAAGTTAGTATAAAGTTAAGTGAACTTGGAGATATATAGAAAATCATTGAGGGTATAGAATTCTTGGATTTAATTATATTGTAGAGTATATTTAAAAAAATATTAAGGAACAATTATAAAAAAAAAATATTTAAAAAAATATTCTGGAACAATATTATGGAACAATTATTATAAAAAAAAAATATTTAAAAAAATATTCTATACAAATAATACGTCGAAATTGTAAAATATATTTAATTATTATATTTTTGTTGGCATATTCAACACATACAAAATAATATTTATATTTTCTACAATTCCATATACTATATATAAATCATAGAAAAAATAGTATAACAATCATAATTACATTAATACCAATCATATCAAATTTTTAATAATTTTCCCAAGTATTAATAAAAACATCTTGAAAATCAGATTTCCAAGTCCTTTTTAAATATTAAATATTATCTTATATATTTATTTATCTTTCAGTCTACCTTGTCTAGTAAAAAAGTTGAAAATATTTAATAAATCATTTTTTTTTTAAGTATGAAAAATCCACTTTCGTATCTAAGTTATTTATGATTATCTTACATATTAAGTAACTCGTATTTCAGAGAAGACAATTTTACATCTTTTACAAAGAAATCAAGCTTAGATTGCCTAAATAAGCGCAAAGGCAAGCTTTAATACATAAAATAAATAACATTTTTATTGTTTTATAATCCTAAGAAATATTTTTCACACATTTATAGGTGACAATAGGTTTAAATAGGAATGCATATTCCATACATATTTCATAAAAATACTTTAAATATGTAAGCTTGCCCCAAAAATGTAATTGAAAATGAAATTTAAAAACAATTTGTAGCACAAAACTTGTTGCAGAAGTCCCCCCAGACATTTCTAGATCAAATGTGAATAAATGTCAAATATGAGGGGTGTGTGTGAGTGTGTGTAAGTGTGTGTGAATGCGTTGATTATTTATAGCCAACAAGCAATGGAGCTGAGTGTGTGTGTGAGTTTGCATATTTATGTGGGTCTACGCCTTAGATAATACGAAATTTGTTGTCAGTGTTATTCTTGTTGTTGTTTATATTGTTGTTGTTGATGTTGTCGTTGTTGTTGTTGTTGCCGTTGCTGTGACGTGTGTGTTATTGTAAATCATAAATTTTGCATGCAACATAGCTATAAATAAGCGCCCGAGCCGCAGACGAAGAGCGCCGCACATAAATATTATTATAGCTAAGTGTAATAGTGTAACGCACACCACGTTGCCCAACACTACAATCAAATGTCATACACAACACTCTCTCTCTCTCTCTCCCAATCTCTGTGGATGGGCGTCATATTTGTTGAATCAGAATCAAATATAAATCATAATCGTGTGTGTGTGTGTGTGTGTGTGCCTTTGTCTCTGTTCATGTCAAAGCGCAATAAATCGTTGTCTGCGCGCTTAAGTGTGCCACATATTTGGCCAGACACACACGCACACTCACACACACACACACAATCATATGCCTGGTGGGGCTCATGAAAGAGAAAAAAGAAAAGAAAACAAAATACAACTCGTTTTACACGCATTTGGAGTCGAGTTCATCTGTGCAGTTCCGCCTACTAAACGTTTCAATTTTCACCTGCTGCACACCGCACGCACAGATACGCATCGTATTCTTATGCTGGCTGCCATGGATATTGCGCATGAGTCGACCGGGACGTCCGCTGATATTGGAATTCCCGACAACGCCCTGCTCGGATACGTCGTCCGAGCGCAAGCATCAAATACTATCCGATGTTGAGCTGAAAGAGCGGTACTTATATGACTCTACTCTATATAAAATAACACACACTCTATATATATCTATATATATATCTTTATCTGTGCACGATCTGTTTGTATGCTAAATGTGATTTCTATTTTGAAGCTCCTCAAAGTCGCTGCTGGCCAATGTGCTCGACATTGATGATGATTTTCGACACAATTGTCGCCCCATGACGCCCGGCGGAACACTGCCACACAATCCGGCTTTCTATCGCACGGTTTATGGGTAACAAAAAAGAGAAAAGAAAAACATCTACACACACACACACAATAGACACACAGCCAGATAGACAGTCAGACAATGGCACCCACTCACACAGTCTAATCCCAATTTAGTGGCTTGCCAATAAATGCGTAACCTTTCTCGTTGGCTTTCAGGCAAGGCGACGATGGCAGCATTGGGCCAATTGGCAGCACACGAATGCCCGATGCGGTCACACATCATACGTGCATCAAATCATCAACAGAATATGAATTAGGTTTAATCTTAAAGGAAATTCGCTTTATTACTGATCAGGTAAGTGCTTTCGTTGTCAACCCAAGTAAACAAACTACTTAGACTATTGTTTAAGGCTTGAATAAATTATACTTAACTCTCATTTGAGAAGAACATATTTTTGAGATAAACATGTACGTTTTATGCCCTTGCAGAGCATGTTCTTATATAGATTGGGGTAGAGCTTGGGTTGAACAGTAGAGAGAGGGCTTATGGAGCATAAAAGTGTGTGTTGAGGAATATATAAGTTAGGCTTGTATTATCTTTACTTGTGGGCTGTCCTAAGTTAATTCGTTTCCACTAGGGCCGCAAGAGTTTATTCTTCATATCAGAAGATAAATACCATTACATTCCTATAATAAACCTCGTATTTCGAATAGAAGAATCATAATCAATGACTGAAAATCTGTTATATTTTTATAGATAAGCATGATGAAAAAATATAGTTGGGAGAAATTTCATTAATTCTGTATGATCAAGCCTGAAATGGGCGAATGTATTAATTTATATATATACCACTGACTATCTGGCTTTAACCAGCCTTTGCTTACCTTTCAACCTAATTAAATTTATCTGCAAGGGCATTTAATATTCAATAGATCATTTTATAAATATTTATAAACATTTTTTTAGCAAAAACTAAAAAACTCGTTGAACAAATAAATTAAATTGCATGCAGAGTTATAATATCTATAAACACACACTCAATATATACGAAAGTTTATAAATTAGACTTCAAGTTGTATTATTAAGTGCACTATATTATATATTACCTATACATATTACCTATATAAATCCTAATTTAGTTTGCATTTAAAATTCCATTGATTTAGTAAAAAACAAAAACCAATATTTTTGCTTCTTTTTCTCTCTCCAAAATTTCTCAACAACTCTTTCTCTCTCATACATAATATCAATCGAATATATCTATATAAAAAATTAAATTTACAATTAAAATTTAACAACAACAAAAAATCGCTGTCAATTGTTGAAAATTGTAATTATTTAGCTACGTAAAGAGGACGAGGACAATGACATTGCCAATGATTGGAAATTTGCAGCTATGGTCGTTGACAGACTGTGCCTTATCATATTCACAATGTTCACAATATTAGCCACAATAGCTGTACTACTATCAGCACCACATATTATTGTCTCGTAGCCATATGGGCGAGGTGGTTATTGTTATTGGTTTTATTATAAAATCAATTTGTTAATTATTAAATTAATAACGAAACTTTTTAAGTAAATTTAAAAACATTTAAAGAAAAAACCACAAAAACTAAAAAAAAAACCAACAAAAAAAGAGAAAAACACTTTAAAAACCATTGACTAAATAATACCAAAAAAAACAAAAAAAAAAAACAATAATTTAAACACAAAAACTCGTTTAAACAAATCCCTTAAAGCAAAACCTTCCCAAAAGAGACTTAAAAACAAAAAACTTAAACTAAAATTTGTTTACATTTTTTAAATTCCAAAAAAAGTAAAAAAAAAAACCAAAAAAAAACTTTCCTTACCGCAAATCCCCAAACAACCAACAAATTAAGTTTCTTCCATTTGAAATATTTCAAAAACAAGAAGAATATGAGGACGAGGAAGAATATAAGAAGACAAGAATGACACGGGTATATTTTCTTTAACGATTTGTATATTTTACACTTTAGGAGCAATTTTTCACAGAAAACTTTTCCAAAAAAAAAAAGAAAACAAAACAAAAGAAAGAAAGAAAACTTCAAAGAAATTGCAGTATTACATAAAATGTTTCGAAGACTTCGATTGTATACGCTCAATTTCCTTTTGATATAGCATTGAGCTTTATAAAGTGAAATACATAGTAGAAATTTAATGGATCCAAATGGTAGGCGAAACCCAACGTTGTTTTGTATTTCCAATTATTTATTTATTTTATTTAAGGTTTAGCTGGCTCTACTCCCAGCTAACAAATCAAAGAAAAAGAAAAAAGTAAAAAATTATATCTTCTTGAAAATATTAATTCAAGTCAGTTTATACATGTAGCTTTTCCAGATTCCAGATTTTTCTCATAAGTACCACAATTCCATTGCTTCCAAATATAAAAAAGAAAAATATTATAAAAAACGAAACTTTAAAGGAATTGTATGAACTACATAAGATTAGAATCCCATAGAACAAACTGCATTTCTAAACAGAACCAATATGACGAACTACATATCCAAGACATTTGTACGTAAATCACTTCCCTTAACCTTTTTATTTTCGTTTCACAAAAAAAAAAACCATTTAAAACCAAAGCAATAAAAACAAAATCCTATCCCTAAGCTAAATGCAAAGACAAAACCAATAGAATAACCCATCCTTCGAATTGAAACCAGAGAGAGAAACCAATTGGAATTACAAAATTTAATCAAATAGAGAAAAAATGAAAAAAAAAAAAAAACGAGCAGTGTATAAATAAAAATACTGAATATCCCTACTCAGTATATAAATGAAGAAAAAATACCTAGCCCAGAGAGTGCACAGCAAATGGAATGCAAACATAAATGCATTACATCTGGATGTGAACGGCAAAGCAAAAAAAAAATTTGATTGAATATCAAAAAAAAAAAGAAGAGAACAAACAAATGATTGAAATTTTAATGGTTGCGAGCAATAATATCTGCGTGTTGATGAATTGCATGATTTTTTTGGTGATGCAAACAATGATCGATCGATCTATTGTTTGATGTGCTCCGGCACATCCAAGCAAAGGTTCGCTCTTTTATTGCATTGAGAACAGCGAATGTATCTAAACTGTACACAAAACTAACTTTCGGTATTCTTTTACCTTACAAAGAAAAAAAAAACATTTTTTACTTTACTTTCTTTTTTAATTTGCATAAAAAAAAAACTTAAAAAAAATACTGAAATTTGGTACAAAACACCAAAATGCATACAATGCTACTCAACACAACAAATTCACGAAAAATACTAGAGGAAAAATACCAATAACAATGAACATCATCAATGAACACAAAACATGTACGGTGCATGGCAAATTATGTGCTTTGCTCCAGTATTGCGCGCACAACAACATACACAACAACAAGAGAGAGAGCTTTATACATACATATTACATAGCAAACAAAAAAATACATGAGAAACATATATAGAGAAGAGATTCATTAGACTTGAATCTGCCATTCACGTTCACACACTCACTCAATTATTGGCTGATGATGTTTTCATACCGAAATGTATTTTGAAGATCTTCCGATCAAGTCGTATGTTACTGTCCACAAAACTAGCCAAGCACACAATTTCTAAACATAAGAAGAAGAAGACGATACACAATAGAAAAAACAAAAATCTTAAAAATTACAATTGCATGTGCATCAGGCGAGAGCTCGCGCTCTCTCAACTGATGTCACATGCCTAAACTCAAACTTTCGATATATATATGTTAAACTTTCACAGATTTTAACATTTTACGTTTATAATTTTTAAGTTACAGCAATTCTGCTTCTAATTGTAAATCTTGTGCATTGAAAACAATCAGAATTTTTCTTTGAATATAAAAAATAAATACAAATTAAAACAAAAACAAGCCACAACGAGAAGAACAACAACAAGAACATTAACCATAAAAGCAATATATTCATTTGCATATATAAAAGTAAAATAATTAATAAATACAATTACCGAAAACAAAAGAAAGAATTGTCATATGTTTAAAGTAAGCTTAACACATCGTAAATAAATCATAACAAATACCAATTAAGATTCTAACAATGAGCTCAACAAACACAAGAAACATATATATAGCAATAGTCTAACTCATATATGGAATGACTTAGCAGGGGATCGAAAGCATTATAAGCAACTCTTGATTCTTATTTAATTATTTTTTATTTTCTTATTTTTCTATTTAAATTTTGAATTTATAAAAACTTTGTAAGCTGTTTTTTGATACCATTTATAAGCAAACACAATTTTGAAACTCTACAAAACACAAAAATTTCTTTTTAAATTTTCGTATTTATTTTTTTTTTACAATATGAACGCACTTTATTTTTGAATCAATTTTTGAAATCGTAGTGTTTTTTAAGAATGTCGAAATTTGTGGGACAGCTTAGTAAAGTTAAGGTTTAGCTTTTGATAAACTAAAAAAGGAAACAAAAAGGGGAAAAAGAAAAACAAACTGAATCCAATCTTTGCAAGTATTATATATTATAAAAAATACATATGTATATTAATAAAAAGGTGAAATTATATATTTTACTTTCAACATTTGCTCAACACAATTTACATATGGTTTTCATCATTTCTTTCGTTAAACTAGACAACATTTCGATCCTATTAAGCGTAAAACAAATACAAAGAGAACAAATATAATAGAGAGAAGAAATAAATAGCAAACAAGCTGCCAGCATGAAAAATAATAACAATAATTAATTTTAAAATATTTTATAACATTTTGTCATGATTTGAGCTCAATTTTTTAGTATCTGAACACAGCTGAGTATATAACTATGAATAATGAAAACAATTGTAAGACAGTTTAATTGAGCATAGAGCAACAGTGTTAGGCTTGCCAATCTCTTAACAATTGAAATGAATAACAAGTAAATGTTAAAGTACAGACCGATTGAAAGTAAACTTAAGCAATTTTTAACAAGCATCAGCAAATAGATTTAAAAACTAAATACATGAAAGACAGCGCCCAAAGACGAACCCCATAAATAAATCTCAAAAAAGAAAAGAAAACAAAACTAAATAAAAATACATTTATTAATAAACAAAGTGCACCCGTGAAGATGAAAACGCCGAGAAGCTAAAGCAGGCGGTTCAAGAGTTTAATACTACATATAAGGAAGGAAAAACAAAAAAAAAACAAAAAATATATAAATTACATTTCTAATACATAAAAGACAACTGTTTGGAAAACGTTTCTTTCTTTCATACACAACTACATATATAAATATATATATAGTATGCATATATATATACTATATATATATATATATATACATATATATATATGTATACATTTCTTTTTTACACTGAAAACAAATATATATATATACATATATACATACATACATACACACATATATATATATATATATATATATATATATATATATATATATATATATATATATATATATAACTTAGCGTACTATGTAATAATTCAAAAACAAAATATTTAAAAGCAAATGATGAAACTTTTTCCTAAAAACTAGTTGCATTTAAATGAATTTTAAAAAATAAATATACATAAAAGTATATATTTATTAAAAAAATAAAAACATGCTCCTTTCTCTACTAAAAAAAAAAAAACAAAATACAACTTTAATATAATACTTAATTAGAGATTAATAATAGTCAAAAGTGAAAAAAGAAAACAGAAAACCAAGCAGAAATCGTAAACTAGAAAATATTAAAATTAAATTAATTTTTAAAAATGAGAAAACCAAAAAAAAAAAAGAAGAAAAACATGCGCTGATTTTTTATGTCGTTATTAGTATTTAAATTTAAATAATTGCATATAAAAAAACATGAAAAAATTAAAAGAAAACCAAAAGAAACCAAAAAAGTATATTATATAATAAATTAGAAAAAATTGAAAATTGGTCATTTTGACCTGAATAGTAAATTATAGAAATAATAATAAAAAAATAACAACAAATTGAAAGGCAAAAGAAAAAAAAAATACAACCCGAGAAAAACGATTGTAAAATTTTAATTATTATTCAATAATAAAAATACAAAAAAGAAATGATTCGACAAAATAACAAAAAAATAAGAGAAATTCAGCTGGATGCAAATTTATTTTCCCTAAAAGGAACTAAGGACGACACTGAGGCGTGTGGAACGGCCGAACTACATGGAAAGGTAACAGCTATAAGGCTTAAGCAGATGTGCTTAGATCTGTGCAATGTATTATATGACAAACACCAAACGGAACAGTTTAATGTATATATTATTTAGTTAAACAACATTCAAAACTCATTTGCAAATCTGTATTAACAAAAAACATCCAAAACTTATATTTTTGTTTAACTCATGTAATCATCTACTTAAACAATACATTGTAAAAACCAAGTCTTGTGTGGTAATTATCAATCATATGAAACTTAACGATGCAACTATAGCAATTTATATTCAAAGTGGTAAAATTTCACATCAGCTCGCACTTTTCGAGTCCTGGTGTCGTAGTCTGATTAAGACTAATCAAAAAGTAAATTTTACGCCAACAAAAATTCTGATGTCTCGCGCGCAGTTTGTCAACAAAAACCAGCTGAATAAAACATTTTTTTTTAGCACTCAAGTCCTTTCTTTACCAGACTTTCTTATAACAGCTATGAAAAACATATAATGCAATATAAAAGAATATATATCAAGCAAACCTGAACAAAATAAATCAAACGGATGCTGCGTGTATGTATAAAACAAAACAAAAACAAAAAAAATATTTACCTATATATCTTCCATTTTATCTTCAAATTATGCTACGTACAAATGTTGACAAATCTGTTTTTAATCGAAACAAAATTTTCCTCTCTATATAGTATATCCACAATTTCGGCATGATTTCTCTACGTACTCCTGCTACTTACTTCCAATTCCACTATCAATTAGCTAACAGTACTCAATCCAAAAAAAATAAAAAAAAATTAATACCAATAAAGCCTATATCTATTTTTCATTAATCTGCACTTAGATTTGCATTTGATATCCATATAAATTGCATGCGAATATCACCTCATATATATTCTATATAGTCTATAATATTACTCTGAAACCAATACTAATATAATATATTTACTTTTCTTATGCTTAATGGCCCTCAATGCCGAGAGGTGAGCTTCGAATAAATATTAATAAAATATAATATAAAAGTATAATATACTAATACAAGAATTTACTCTTTTTTTTAACATGCTAACACTACAAGGATCAAGGACGGCTTTAACTGGATACTAATGTGCTTAATATGTTTCTATTATAATGAATTTATTATTTTATATTAACAAAAAAGAATTGCAGACTGTAATAAATATATTTTATAACGTTTTAAATAATGTGTTTTAAGTAATTAAAAATACACGATTTGAGCTCCTTCATATTCAAAACATAACGGATAAATTTCGTCAAGTGTGGAGTAGAAATTGCTGTGGAGCACTACTCACTCACGACTATCGATATACAGCAACCAAGTTCACGCAGAGATATTACATATGTTGCTCCGTATGGCATTAGGGGTTGATTTTTCGCATCGCAGCCAACTTCACGTGGCGCAGCTTTTGGATCTGCCGTGAAGTTGGCTGCACACATACTAATGTCCTGTGTTAAGTTGGCTGCAAAGATTTTAAATTGCCAGCCTTAGCAAAGACCCAAACCAGTGTGACGAATATTTAGTTTGGAAACAAACCCAGTATTTGTGTTATGAACGGTTTGAATTTGAATTTTGCCTTTTTGGAGACTCTTGTTTCAGATTCAATACAAATCCTCAGTTACTACTATTTATAAGTTTATACGGTTATTTATAAGAATATTATCATTCTACTACTATTTATTATTATTATTATTATTATTATTATTATTATTATTATTATTATTATTATTATTATTATTATTACTAATTTACCATATACGTTCTTGCTTTTATGTATGTGGGCTGTGGAGTCAATTGGTTTCAAGTAAGCTTAGCGTATTATGAGTCTATTTAATTAATTTATTATATTTTTTCCTTTTCCTAGTTTTTCTTTTAACTAAATGTCTCTTGAGCTATTACTTTTTATAAGCCTATTTATTTATTATTTTTTATTTCTTTATTATTGCAGATTTTTTAATTTAAATAATGGACAACAGATATTTTTTACATTTGGAAATTAAAAAAGTTTTGAGGAACAGAATGCTTGATGGAAGAAATCAATGTTTGCCAGCAAATATCAGTTTAAACATATGTAAGTTGACATAAAATTTTTATCATACTTTTTTCATTTTTATTTTTAAATTTATGTCAATATAGAAAATGAATATAACTATATATTTCATGTGCCCCTAAATATTCTGAATCAGTATGAAAAATCTATTTTTGACTAAATTAGATTTAAGCCTTTTATACCTTTGTTTTTGGGATAGTATATTTAACAGTTCTTTAAAGGCAGTTTGGCATATTATACACTTCCATCATATTATTATTATATAATGTTCTTATTAATGTGAATTTATGAAAATGTGCATAAAAGACTAAGCCGGAACTGACCTTCAAACGTTCGAATATTTTTGATCAGGATTAGGGGTTGAGTTGTTTTAGTCTTGATTAACTCTCCGTCTAAAAGCAGAAATCTGTCAAACTATAAAAGCTGTAGTTAAAAAAACGTCTGTAATGCTGCCATACAACCTTCTTCATATAAATTGAGTTATGCTTTATGAAATCTAAATATTTATCCAAAAAATCATTTACTTTTTTCACTCCAGAAATCTATTTCCTTCTTGTTTTGCTTCTATTTCGACACAGATATAATTCCTCTTATGTGCCTGTTAAGTAATACATATTTAACACATCAATTTGTAGCTCCCCCTTCAACTGCTTCTCCTTGTCTACTCCCCTTCTCTTTTCTAAGCCTTCCACAGAAGTTTTACCCGCTCCGCTTTGTTTACGTTTATATTTTATTTAAATATGTTGCGATTTTTTCGCACTTGTAAATCAAACAATAAGCCCCACACACACTCACACACACACACGCGCGCTCTGCACTTTCGAGTGCGAGTGAGGAATGCAAATCAACTGTAATCGGACAACAATAACAACAACAATTGAATACACAAAGTGCACTTTTTTTTTGTATCTTTTTTGTTGTTGATCAAAATTGCATAGCAAATACTCAAAGCAAGTGCAGCGCGTGCCGGCTTAGGGTGTGGGGCATGCCTCAACGCTTGATAATGAAGCCCAAAACGTGGAAGGGTGAGAGTGTGAAGAGGTGAGAGGTGTGTGCGAGCGGGTCAGCAGCCCTAAGCCCCTCTACACACACTCCACCCCCCCCCCCCCGCACTTAAGTGTTTGCTTTTTTTCATTGCATACTTTTGTGCGTGTAAAAAATAATATGCGGCTTTTTTACACACACTCACACACACACTCGGGCACAACAAGCGCGGTTTAAGCTGGTATATAAACTATGTACAGCGCCTATGTGTGAGTGTGTGTATATAGGCATATATTTATTGTAGTTGTTGTTTATGTAAATGGCGTTCTATGTACGCCATTGCCCACGCACAATTGCGCCAACGAACAACAACAACAACAATGGAAAATGTAACGCGCTTTTGTTGTATATTAAAATTGCCGCCTGTCTTACTGTCAATGTCTGTGCGCGAGTGTGTGTGTGTGCGAGTGTGTGTGTCCGCGTGTGTGTGTCACGTAGGCTAGTGTAAAGTATATAATTAACGGCATTTCACATATGTATGTGCGGGCAAACGTATCGCGTATATAAGCCGCATATCCCACCCAGCCCAATGCCAGCCCCCTATTTGTCGCTGATTACACGGAATACATAAAGTAAATGTCAAAAGCGATACACACACACACACGCACACGCACACTCAGCGGCAGCAGCAGCAGTTGTTGTTGTTGTTGTTGTTGTTGTTGCTGATTGAGTTTGAGTTGCTGATGAGTGCAAGCGTCGACCCCAATGAACCAAACCCCCCGCCAGCCCAAGCAAAGCTGAGCAACACCCACACACAACACACACACACACATACACACGTTTGCTCTTGTCCACTGTGAGCCTACCTCAATATTAGTACACACACACACTCGCACACACACACACACACATAGATATTGAGAGCTGCATGCTGTTTGTCTGTTGTGCTCACCCGCTGGCCGCTTCTTTCGTGTGGGCGCTTGCCATCTTGAGCCGCCCCGCACTCTCCAAGCTCTTGTAGGTGCTGCCCGCCGCCTCCAGTTCCGCTCCTGCCCCTGCTCCTGCTCCTGCTCCTGCACCTCCCATTGTCCATGGCCAGTGTACTGCACAATAAGCACAAATTACGAGTACGCATTTGACTGGTTCTTAGCGTGCGGGTGTTTGGGTTCAAGCTATTCGATTGTCCGCCTCCATTGGGGGTCAATGTGTTGGTTGTTGTTCATCCTCATGCTGTTCTTGTTGTTGTTGCCATTGTTGTTTCTATTTCTTCTGCTCAAATTTATGTAAAGTTTTAACTGCTGCAGTTGGGCATCTGGCTTTGATTTTCATTTGAGACTTGCTTAGTGGGGCTTGCTTAGTTTGAGGATTTTGCAAAATCAAACAAATCTTCAAAATTCGCTTCATTTCATTTACATTTACAAACAAATATTAATAATATTCATTTGTGTGAGTCGAGTAATATTATTATTAAAGAGTGCAGAGTTCAAAGTCTGTTTTAGTTTGAGCATATTAATTTGATATGATTTATATTGCTCAGACAATTTGGACAAATAATATAAATATAATATGAAATGTAAATATTTGATATATAATATTATAAGATATTAATACAAATATACTTCTATATGCATCTCTTCTCATTTTCACTTGAAGTCTGTTAGGTTTTTTATTTAGATTCATTCTAAGCTGAATGTATTTGCCTGTTATTATCAGCATCAGTCATAAATGTGAGTAGAGAAAGATAAAATATCTAAGGATAAAAATATCTATTATATATAAATAAAAAATATTCATATTCATATGACACTTAACTATAAAACTATTTAACTTTCAGCTTAATATGTTACATTTTGATAGCTTATAATATTTTTCCAATTTGTTTGGTTTTTTTAAATTTCTTATCACACCTACAATTCTATCCTTTTAATAGTTTCTCATTTTATATTATTTATTGTCGATTTTGCTATTTTTTAGTATTCATAATATTATAATTTTAATTGGTTCAATAAAAAAAAAATATATATATATTTTTTTTATTATTTTATAGGATTTTTAGTTTTACTATGAATTTTTTTCCTAAATCTTAGAAAGTTTGCTCAACATAAATAAAATAAATAAATACTCAAACCTAAACCTGATTGAGATATAATTCATATACAACATTTAATTTAATCTATATTTCATTTAAATGGCCTGAGCCTAATGAAAAGCTTAGTATGTTATTTATTTAAAGAAACTTTTACTATGCCAAACGAATATTTATGGCCTAATCAATATATTTCATGTGGAATTTTTATATCCATGAAAATGTTTTTTTTTTTTTGTCACATTTAATTATATTTTAAAATAAAGTTATTTTTGAGCAAATTAGTTTAATTGTTAAATATTAAAATTAAAATATATTAATCAAGCCATTAAGTGCCTCCAAAGTATTTTTTAAAATACCTGAAAAGCAGCTTAAAAACTAAAAAAAAAAAAAATATTAATGAAAATAAAATAGGGAAAACAAATTGCAATTAAATATCACTCGCTCTATTGACTCTTCAAAAAGTGCGTAAATTGTTTTTAATATTTAAAGTAGCTGTTAAAATGCACTAGAGGCAGTCGTATTATCCAGCAGGCCATAAAAAAAGTTCATTTTTTATAGATATTTTGAAATTGCGAATCGCCTCATTAATACTAAATGCAAAATGTGAAATTAAAAAACTATGCAATTACATAATTTGGCTAATGGCTGATGAACAAATGCAGCCTGCACAAACAACAGTGCGACACACACACGCACACACACACACATAGCCCACTCACACACACACTTATATTATTATTATATACACTTGATAGATACATAAGTGTTTTGCCTGCTGTTGGCAAATTTTACTGTACATAGAAAACTGTACTCGTCGTCGCCTGGCATCTAATTATATACAAACAGTGTGGGTGGGCCAGTGGACTGTGGGGGGCTCGGCTGCCAGCGGGGGGTGCCTATGAAAAATCACTTGAAAATCGACCAACCACTGCCCTAGAATAAACCCCAAGCCCCCTGGCGGCCTGGCTGTGGCCAAGCCAGCAGCACACTTGAGCACTTTGTGGGGGGAGATTGGCAAAGTAGGCTTAAGATTTTCTTCGAGAGAGAGAGTGCACAATGCATGAGGCAAGACAAAACCAAATATAATGCAACATTTTTGACAAGATGCAGCACGCACACACACGCACATGCACGCACACACGCACACGCACAGCATGCAACTGCAGTTCGTGTCTGTGTATTGGTTTACTTTACTCATTTGCAATGTTTTTGGTAGAATGTAAAATTGAATTATTTAAAATTTAATAGAAAATCTTTGGCTTGTCTCAAAAATATATATACAAACATGCACACATATATAAATGTGTATATATATCTACATTATATCAACATGCATATGCCTTATGTATGTTTGTACAAAGACAGAAGCTTCTTGTGCTCTAGCTCAGCTGAGGTATATTATAATATGCTCTTGCTACTTGTCACAATTTTCAAATGTTTTGCTTTAATATTTCGATTCGGAAAAATAAAATAAACAAATATTTGGAATAAAAATATATTTATATATATTCAGTTTCATATTTTTATTTAATTTATTTGTTTCTTTGGAAATTTCATATATGGAAATTTGACAAATAAAATATTTCTCCTTTGTAAATTTATATCGCTTTTTGTCTATGACCTTACCTTTAATAATAATTTATATATTTCTTTGCTTTCGCTTTTGCTTAAGCTGCTTTGGATATAAATATATATATTTTAAATGCATGTGTGTTCCTTTTTTTAGTTTATAAACTATTCATACATAATGTTCTTCATCAATTAAATTTTATATTACTTAATTATAGTTCTTATTTTATATATAAATAATTCATTTTATTTCAGCATTGACATTCGTATATTGTAGAAATTTTATTTTTTGTATTATTAAATATCTGTTCCTTATTTCTTAATATTTATTTATTTTAATTAATATTTATTTTGGTCTGCTGGCCGATAAAAAAATAAATAAAATAATCTAATCAAAGACAGCTAACTGGCTTGCAGATTTTATTTTATATATTTTCTTTTTATATATTTTATTTTTATATATTTTATTTTTTATATATTATTTATATATATACATAAAAAAAATTATTTTAATATACTTTATATTATTTGAATATTATTAATTATTTTAATACATTTTTTATTTGGCAAATCTGTAGTTAGAGCATTTAAAATTTGTTATATTTTTGTGGGCATTGTTTTTCTTACTCTCTTATATATATATATATATTAATATATATTTTATGCTTCACTTCACACACACACTTACACACACATGCATACACACGCACTGAAATATCAACATCTTGAGTTTGCTTGGCAGAGTTTGAAGACGGAATCGCTTCGAATCCTCTTTTGCATCCATAGGCCATGTTATCATTTCGGTAATTGCATTTTTGTGTTTGTCGTTGTTGTTGTTGCACATGTTGATGTTGTTGCTGTTGTCCGTGCTGCACTTTACGGGTTTTTGTTTCCTTTGGTCTCTCCAAGGGGTTATTTTGGTAATTTTCTCAAGAAAACTCAAACCTTTGGCAATGCGGCCCATAAATAGTTGACCTGACCGCTTGCACTCTCTCTCTCTCTCTCTATCTCTGTTGCTATGGCAGCTGTCTCTCTCTTTCTCTATGTATCTAATTTGAGACATACGCACACACATATATGAATATATATATAGATAAATATGTAGAGCTGAATTGCATTAATAAATATGCACAGCAGGCATTTATATAGGATACATTTAGGCGCTGCACAGCATCCAGCATCCTTTGTGACTGCAAAATTTATTTTCTATTTATTCCTCTTGGTTTCTAGTTTTTTCTTTCTTAGTTTTTGGCAGCTTCTTGAGGCAGCTGCAAATAAATGAATGAAGCCTTATAATTGGACTTTGGCTCTTTACACCTTTTGGCTTTTGCCAGAAATTAAGATATATGCACGTTAAGTCGCAGCGGCCTGGCATATCCAATGTAATCCCTGGGGCTAGCCATAAAATAATGTAACAAATATACCTTTTTAATAAGTAATAAATAATAAAAACTAATTATTATTTTATGCTTTTGTGTAAGTTTCTGTAAGAAATAGTAGTTGAAAGCATCTTACTGTCTTTAAAGTAAATAGTTGTGATACTTTATTGAGCTAAGAAGATCTCTGGTCTGTGGCAAAACGCGGAAGCTACGATTCTATGAAGCAATTGTTCTCAGTTGATCTAGCTCTATATGTATATTTATGTAGAGGCAGATGGAAACATCTCCGGCTCTACATATCAAGCTTATACGAGAAAACGAAAATTTGAGTCAGTCTAGCTCTGTTTATCCATCCATAAATACATGCAATATAATACACACTAATATCTATTGTATTTAATTAAGAAATTTATATTTATTTGTCAATTTTTTGTCAAGCTATTAGGATAATAGCATTTACTCTCATTAGTATTTCATATTCCATTAAATTAAGAAATCTCAGTCCGGAAATAAATTAATCTTAAAGAGTACAATAAGATCAGACAGTACACTATTTTAGGTTTAATTCCAAAGCTTTGGAAGCTTTCGATTCGCCTACTTCACTAAGTGCAGATGGACTGCGAAAGAGACAGATTTTCTTAATAAATTACTTATTATTTGACACTCTTATATACTCACATTATTTTCTTTAGCTAGTGTCTTTAGTCTCCATTACATTTCTTCTAAACTCTCATGCTTAAAACTTCGTAGTAGAAGAGTTTCTCTCGCTACTGAGAACGCAATCTCTTTACATCAAGTAATAACTAGAAATCTCTAAGGTTACCCCAGCTCTTAAAGTCAATTGCTGATCGTGGCGTTTGCTGCTGGGCCGAGAGGCCATTTTTCAGTTCTTTTTTTGAATATTTTAAATAAATATTTTAAATAAATATAATATTATAGTAATATTTTTAATTTAACAAGTTCAATATACTCATGTTAACTGGCTAAAATTTGTGAGAATGAATAATCTCTAGCTGGGCAGCATTGTAAATCCAAGATAAGCTTCGATAAACAAGATGATTTTAATATAAAAAAACTTAAAAAAAAAAGCAACAAAAATGTTTTTTTGAGCAAAATTCAAAGAGAATAAAGCAAATAAATCTTTTATTTTTTTATTTACAATTTCCTTTACGCTCAAAGATCGAATACCTTTGATAGCCGCAGCAAATATGATCATTAACGCGTTGTCAATCTCATTGTGAAATGCATTTAAATTACAATCGAAAATTAACGGGAAAAAACAGAAGAAATTAACAGTCGAATGGAAGGTTGGATGAATGGCTGTTGGATGCCTGGTTGGATGATATCGCATAGTTTTGAAGCTGAATGGTATTTTGTGTAATTCTTTGGCTGCAGCAAACAAACGAATTGAGGGGGCCCAACGAGTGGGGCGAGCTGTGACAGAGAGAGAAAGATAGAGAGAGGGAGTGAGAGGGAGAGGGGGAGAGTGATAGGGGTGCTAGGAAGCTGGGGTTACAGATAAATAGCAAGCATTGTGCTGGGTGGGCGGCGTAGAGCGGGCTGCTTCGAGTGGGCAGATAATGAGCGGCAAAAAAAAACACGCACACCAAAGGCAGGGGTGTGAGAGCTGATGGTGTGTGCCAGTGTGTGTGTGTGTGTGTGTGGCTTAACAACACAACATAAATTAACGCATATTTCAGTTGCAATTTAAAAACGCACAAAGAGCGAAAGGCTGCCGTCGCTGCCGACTGCAGCTGACGTCGACAGCGACGCCAACGTTTCAATTATATGCTGTTGTTGTTGTTGTTGTTGTTATCATTAACATTGTTGTTGTTGTCAAAAGTGCCAGCGCAGCGCAATAACTGTTTGCCGCTCCCATTATTGTTGTTGTTGTTGTTGCTGCTGCTGCAGCTGCTGCGGAACGCACAAAAAATGAATAAAACAGACAACGCCCCTATGAGGCACACACACACACTTGCTGTGCTGTAAAGAGCTGCTGTCGCCGCGCCTAAAAGTATGCAACGCATTGGCTGCCTATCTGTCAGGCTGCATCGCTGCATCCGCCCCCGCCCCCCGCGCCATCCTGCACTGCCGCTGTACATTATTTACCTCTTCTTCGTTTTTGCCTGGCTGCGCGCTCTTCTCCTCTTTTTTCCTTTTTTTTCGTGCGTTTTTTATGCGTTTTATTGTGTGCGTGCGCGAATGAAAAATAAAATGTATAAAAATACATATAACGGTACCGCTCCAACAGTCGCCGCACACGCACATTGGCCTCGCCGCCCCCAGCCCCACGCCGGCCCCACGCTCGGCAGCAGCATCAAAAAATGAACAAAACGCAAAAGAGATGCCCAAATGCGAAACTGCGTGCAAGCAAACGGGCCGAAGCGATAGTCCAGGCCCACCCAGGCCGGGATCAGGGCGCAGCTATATAGCACACACACACACACACACGCACACACATGCATATATATATAAATATATACAAGTGCATATATATATATAGGTGCACTGATTGCATAGCGCATATCGACGGGGCCATATGGCATAGGGCAGGGCGTAGTAGGGTCTGCAGCAAAAACAACAAAAAATAAATTAAAATAAAAAAAAAGAAAAATAAATGAAAAAAAAAAAAAACAAAAAATAAATACCCTCGCACAGCCGGCGGGGCCAATGGTGCGTATGTGTCACGGCGACAACAACAACAGCAACAACAACAAAATGCAAATAAATTAAAATAGGTTTGAGCCGCTGTTCGCATTGTTGTTGTTAAGCTGCACAAATATATTGCAAATATATATATATTTGTTTTATTTTTTCATCTTTTTTTTATTTTCTACCTTTTTTTTACAATTTTTGTTGGCTGTCGCGTTTTATTTTTCGGGCGCCTAAAAGCGCACAACATTTTTTAATTGGGTTAGTAATTGAAATTTATCGAACGCTGCCATGCACACACACCTACACACACACACATGCAGAGTGTGTCCCCTGGGACAAACAGAAAAAGCGACAAATGAATCGAACGCATTTGAAAAGTCGAACGCGCATAAATGAATAGAAAACAAAGAAAATGGCAACGCTTCAAAGAAATGCATTGAAATTATTACAAAATCATAAAAACAATCCCTAGCCTGGGGATTTGAGTTCGGGGACAATTATATTTCGAGCTGTAAAAAACTATTTACCCGAGGCGAAGCGCTTCGAGAATTAGCTGTGATATTTTAAATTTTATGAAGATATACAGTTGATTGAAGAAAATGCATTCAAATCCATTCAAATATAAGCTAGAGAATGCATTTATAACAGAGTTAATTATTTGTATTTTTATTTATATTTTAATTGTTATTAAATATTAAGAAATATGAAGTATATTATAGTATATCCAATACGTATATATATATTAGAGATGCAAAACTAAAAGTAGAAACAATTAAAAAAGTAGTTCGGGAATATGAAATTGTCTAATTTGTCTATCAATTCACGTATTCAATTCATGGAGAGCTTCTATAGATTTCGATGAACAGGATTTTAACAGAAAACACATTTTACTTTTAAAAATATCACTTTTATTTACAATTGACTTCTATTAATGTTTTTCTAGCTTTCTGTTGCTTTATAGCAACAAATACTGAAGTATTAAATGATAATATGTAAAACTAGACTTGATTTTGAATATATAAAAGATCATAGATTAAAATTGTATCTGTATTGGTATTGGTATCTGTATCTGTATTGGTATCTGTAATATCATAGATTACAATTATATCTGTATTGGTTAGTTTATTGAAGTAAATTCGATATGACAGTATATCTAATACATTTTACTGAAAATCCATTTGATCTTGATCATTTTTCAGCTCTCACTATGGAAACTAAGCTTATTCTCTACATGTGCACCACATGCAGTATGGGTATGTTACCACGCCTAAATTTATATTTTTTAAAATGAATTTTTATCGATGAAAAACATAGCTTAAAATGTGTAAAAAATATTTATATATTTTATAAGTATATTCTTGATATAATGTAATTATTTATGGTATATATAATTCCATATCAGATACATAAATATCTGAGGAGACTGCTAGTCGCATGCATATATATTTGAGATACAATTTTTATTTTAACTCAAATGACTGCGCTACAAAACTTTGTGCTGAACTCTTTGTCGCATCAGAGCGACGCCTTTTATTTAAAATACTTTTATAATCCCTTGTGTCTATCGCCATGGTTTTCCGCGGCTTGTTACTTGACCGTACCGGTTACAAGTGCTTTCTCGTATGTCGATCATGTTGACGTTGGGGATGGCCGTAAATTCCTTAATGCTCTCCCGCAGTACACTTGACGGAGTCAAGAAATGGCCATGCTCATACTTGAATAATATATATGGTAAATATATATTTATATATATGATATGTATATATATATATATATATAAAACGCGAGCTTGTAAGGCTTGCTGAATATTTAAAAGAATTTATATCAATCTGTTTGTAGTAACTTCCGATGGGGAGGCTGATGAGCCTCACGAAATTGTGCACGAAATAAAAATAAAACTCTTAGTCGAAATCAATCTAGTTGAGATACAATTATAGATATGAGATGCAAAAGTATCTTAAGCTAATAATGAGTCTAAACTTTGAAATTAAATTAAAGATCTTGATGAGAAAAGCAATTCGACATATTAAAATAAAACCAAATAATTTACAATTTTTTCATAAATATAAAGAAATATATACATAAATAGAATCATTTTAAAATAACTATTAAATATATTAAAATATATATTTATACTCAACAAAAACATTTCAAGGCAAATCTCCTCAATGCTTTCATTTCAAATCATTTCGAGTGCCATAAAATGTATAAAACTGGTTGTTCATTAAGCGAAAAGTCGCATAGATTCAAAGGATGTGTGGACTTTTTATGGGTGTCCTTTGGCACAGCATCAACGAGCAGCGATAACTTGAGCAGCGACAACTGGAAAAGCCAAAGCGAGATCACAGCCCATCGAAAACTAAGCATTCAAATAGCGTGCGCAATTCTGGACCATTCTTTTTCACACAAGCACACACACAGAGAGAGATATAGAGAGAGGAGAATAGAGTAGAAACTGGACATTATCTCTGCCGAAAATAATAAATAAAATAAAAAAAAAAGAAGGCAGATCTATCTCAAAAGAGCAGAGCATGCGGGCCAAGCCGAAAGATTGCGGATCAAGGCGACAGCAGCTCGTCTCGGAAACCACCCCGAGGAGTGACCAGCGTCCAGATTGCCAAACTGGTTGACCAAAATCGAAAGGATCGAAAAAGGGGTTGCAGCATCTTGGCCGGAATGGATGTCAAAGTTCAACGTCTGCTGCGATGCTGTGTCCAGTTTGGAAAACCGGCCTGGCCATGGATCACAGATCTCTGCTGCCGGGCTGGGCAAAGCGAAAACTGTTGAAATTTTGATGTGAAAGTTCACGAGATTTTTATAAAAGTTTCGTGTCCTGCCACGGATGCTGAGCGTGAGAAAGTTTTTTGCCGAAAAAAAAAGAAACACAAACACACAGAAAATCCGAGACGAAAACTTGTTTCCCAAAAAAATGTCCTGCATTGCAGTCTCGGTACGGCCGCAGCCCAAGCCAAGCGGACGACGGCATGGCAAGCGGCAACGTCTTGGGCCACTTAGCCAGCGATTTATTCATGCTATTTGGCCAGTTGGCTAATTGCTAACCAAATGCCAAAAGACGTCTTCTGCCAAACATTAGCTCACCAAATGGCCAACGGCCTCGCCTGCATTGTTTGCCCCGTAGCTCGCCCAACACTAATTGTCCTTCAAGGAGCCACTCCGCCCGACGCGCTGCTGCTGCAGCCGCAGCCTCTGCTGCCCCACGTTGGCGGCCCCATTAGCTTAGGTATTCCATTAGGCGGCATCGATTACTCAGACATGCATTGATTTTTTCACAAGTGACTGCCAATTTCAATGCATAAACGATTAGCTGCAGTCCTTAATGAGCTGACACATCAGCTCGTGTTTAGCTACTCCAAGCTACGGGAGCTCCAAAGTTCTGAGCTCAAAACATGTTCTGTATATGTGTTAGAGTGTGAGAGTGTGGGAGTTGGCATCAGAAGGGTAGTGGATGTAACTCTTGTGCTATATGTCTTCTTATATAGCTATTATCAGAATATGCTTATCCTCATTGAAAGTTTGTCAATTTGACAGCAGTTTCACCACAGTTGCCCAGTTTCAGCAGCTTACAGCTAGAGCTTAGTTGAACTATATTTTTTCTCAATATAAAG
Source organism: Drosophila pegasa (assembly GCA_035046225.1). Classification (NCBI taxonomy): domain Eukaryota; kingdom Metazoa; phylum Arthropoda; class Insecta; order Diptera; family Drosophilidae; genus Drosophila; species Drosophila pegasa. Next base: position 11,076,479 of record JAWNOD010000072.1, read on the forward strand.
ACTTCCAGATATGGATCACAGGGTTTCTGCCATTAGGTATATGCTATGATAATATTGATGGACTGATTTTATAGCGGTTTCAATTAGGCAGTATTTCTTATCCTACATTTTTAATACAGTGAATAGAAGTGGGGAGAAATAGGATTTAATTTGAAAAGATTCCCTGCAGATTTTTATCTCACTACTCTTCTTTTATTAAGTTAAGCAGAATATTTTGGAAAGGGAGGAAACTCAGACTGACAAGCATTGATATATTGAGCTAGTTATAAAAGCCAATCTCAACGTTATATTTATAATGTATATATTTCAAAAAAATATTTTCTTTAATATAAAATTAAATTATTTTCTAAATATTTCACAATATAATTTTGCTGAAGTCTACCGCTTGAGGCAATTAAAAATTAAATTACACTAAGTATATATATTTATAAAATTTATATTTTATATATTTATATATTTATATTGTATTTTATTTTATATATATATTTCAATTCAATTTCAATTTCAATTTAAATTAATTTTAGGTAGTAATCAGTTTATTTGTTTTATAAATATTTATTATATATATTTTTAATTAATCACTTATGATACTTTAACATTTATCTTACAAGACAAACAGATAAACAATAATAAACCAAAACCTTAATGATTAAGTCGCAGGTAAAAAATACTTGGGCTCTAGTCTCACCACTTCAAACAATACTTTCTACCAAAATATAAGCAAATATCTTAGGCAAAATCAAATTCTTTATTCATTTTACGCATACGCAAACTCTATCTCAATAGTTTCTCAGAAGCTACGCTGACTTCTCAGCTCATAATGATAGATATATGACCTGCGCCACTTTCTTTGGCTAATCCCATCAGAAACAATAAACCAATGACCGCTGTGGCTTATTTACGACCAACTTAGATGGACGTTACAATATTTTCCAATATATTTGAAGTAAAAAACAAGAAAAGTACGTTACAAAAACCGGTTAAGATTGAGAAACTGATGCATTTAACGCTGGCATATTTTGGCGGCAGAAAACAACTCGATTTTATGCAAAAACATCCTGTTTTGGTTGCTTCCTTTAAACGGGTCCAGCAATTAAGTTGAACTTCGGCTTGGCCCGATGCTGAGCTGCAGACAGAAGTCACATAAACAAGGCGAGCAGCGCCGACAGGGGCTGTGGCCGGGTAGTTGGGCCCCTCTGACTGGACTGGGACAGTGACAACCAATCAGCAGTCGAGGCTTCAGTGCTGCACACACATGCGGCGCATAATGAAAACAAATAGCCTAACCCTTAAATAGATAAGCCAAGAAAAAGAAAGACAACTCACCCCAAGACGAAATGTATTGAAAGGACGGAGGTCCCAGCAAGAGACGAACGTTATTTATTTTTAAAAATGTTGCATACTTCTTAGCGCGAGGGGAAAATGTCGAGGGTGAGCAGGAGTTAAGAGAAGGATAGTAGATGCTGAATAGAAATTACACAATTTGTGATAAAAACTTGATTATCAAAGATCAAAATTAAATAGTTAAATTTAAGATAAAATTGAAAGTAAGGACTTAAGGCGTATTTCAATTTATATTAATATTTGTTAGTAATAAATTCAACAACAAAGGCAAAAAAATGTGAGGGTTAGATTTAGTTGTTTAACTATTTATAATTATTTTTCTACTAGCAGAAAAATTAAAATTTTAATTGTATATTATTGAATTATATTTATATTTTATTATTATTACTAACAATTATATTTATAACTATTTTTAATGGAAAATTATAGGTAAATTTTTGAATTATATTTATATTTTGTAATTATTACTAACAATTATATTTATAACCATTTTAATGGAAAATTAGAGGCAAATGTAGGCTAAAAAATTAAATGGAATTGAACTGCAGTTGGGGAATCCATTTTAGACTTATTCAAAATGTTCCCTACATTTAATACTTAATTTAGTTATTTAGTTATATATAGCTTTAACCAACGGGTTCTAGCAACAATGAAACAGACTAATTATGTGTTGAATTAACAGACTTAAGATGCATGTTGTTTTACGGTTCTAAATTTGACTTCGCATATTTCTTCATGGTGTTATTTACATCTTAGAAATTTTGAACTTCAGACTAAATACTTTTATGATAATAGGAATATTATTTATTACATCAAGTTACACATTTATGTAAATTATAAAAACAAATCTGTTCTCAGCTGGAAATATTTTAAATCGTGATGTCCTAGAGAAATGCTAATAATATTATAATATATCTCGCCTACGCTGCAAATTTAGCAGTTTAAAAATCTATGCAAATGCTTAGTCTGAATCGTGGTGAATACAAATTTAAATAAGTTTACTGATCTGTGAAATTATGTTTATTATTTTATTAAATATAAAACAGACAATTAAATGGAAAGTTTAAAAATGTCAATAAGATGTTTATTTAATATAAACATACAATGAAATACAATGACAGATATAAATTGAGTGTTAACCAAATTTAATTGGCTGTGTGAAAACATTAAATTTAAATACAGCTCAAAGCGTACATGAATAATAAACAAATTATGTAAATGATATAAATAAAAAGTGATGTGAATAAATTTATATTAATTTATACAAAAAGCATAAACCTAATAGAATTTGACAATTGCCAAAACTATAATAGTTTAAAAAATCTTCTTGAGTGAATCTATAATAATATAAAATTATTAAAGAAAAAAAGAAGAAGTTTTATAAATTATAAATTAATTTAAACATGCTCTTTAATCAAATATTAATCCAGAAAAAATATCCAAACATTATATAAATATGTAACACCTTAAACTTTTCCCTCTATCAAATCAAAGTCAACTTCTACTTGCGGCTCACATAATACTTCCAACTTCTGCATGACTTTCAAAGTAAACAAGGAGGAAAAAAAAAGGAGGCAAGGACAACGCCTGCTTCAAGGTTAACAAAGAGGCGCAACAGGCGTCATGGCATGGGGGTGTGGCAGGGTGGCGCAAAGCAATAACATGTGCGGGCGTCTCAAAAGCAAAAAAAAAGAGCGTCAAATATTTCAATGCAAAGAAATATGAGACACTCGCAGCAAAAAGTATGCTACGAAAAAAATGCAAAATATGCCCAGCCAAACGAGGGTGGGTTTAGAGAGAGAGCAGAGTGAGTGAGGGAGAGGGAGAGAGACATATGCAGAGAGAGGCTAAAGTAGTGTGAGAGTGAGTGAGACACAGTGAGCGCTTCTTAAAAAGCGCAAAAGACGTTTCGGGTTGGCCCATCGCCCATCGCCGCCTCAGCAATTGCGCAATTATTGAGGTAGGCTTAAGGGTTAGACTCCGTTAGACTCGGTTAGACTGCGGCGCATACCCTGTACTATAGGCATCGCCCGTCGAGCTACCTACCCCTTTCGCGTTTGCCTTCATTAACTTGACTTGGGCAGCTCAGTTCAAAGATGAGCGGTCAAGCGCCGAACCGGTTTGCCGCCTGTCTTCGACTGGACCCGGCTCCTGGCTCCGTCGCCGATCCACTCAGCATCCTTGAGCCACTGGACTGGACTCTCGACCGACCCATCGTCGATCAGTTGTGTTTGAAACTTCATTTCGGTCGCGTCGCGCACTTTTTTATTGTTGTTGTTTGTTTTGCTGTTACAGGACGAAGGATTCGTCGCGTTTTGTTTTGTTTCTTTTGATCAATTTCGTTTTTATTAATACCTAAAATTTCTGTTAATTTCGCATTTGTTGTTAAAAATCGTTTTCTCAAGAGTTTTTCCTTGAAGTAAGTGGAAAGTGTTGAAATATTTGTTAAAAGTATTTTTGAGCTTGAAAGCTTGAAACTGAAATTTCATTTTTGTTTGAATGATAAAGTGAAGCAGTGCAGATCGGAAAACTGTGATAGCATGAGAAAATAAAGTACAATAGAAGAAGTGACGCAATCTGTAATTAGAACCCTGAAGTCGTCAAAAAAAAATTGTCTCAACAAATCCTGTATTTTTGTTTAAAAATATATATATTTTTAATATATATATTTTTGTTTAATTTATATCAAAATACTATTGAAACTCTGCTGAAGTATTACGAAAGAAGGCCAAATTAATTTAAAGACTTTTTACTAAAAATATTATAAATTGAAGAACTAAAAAGTTATAAAAGTACAAGTTGTATTAGAACTGTGGGCCACTGGAAAGAATTTGTAGAGAAAAATGTTTCCAAGAAGCCGAATAATGAACCTGATGGAATTTAATTTAGGATGAGATAATGATTACATAAGTGAGACTTGAGCCATGGATAATGTATAAAATAATGGACTACTCAATAAAACTGATTAAATAAGTGATACTAGAGGCATCAAAATATAAAAGGTCAATTGATACAATTGAAAATTAAAACGAGTTTTATTGAGTCATGCCCTAAATATATTTAATTTTTTAAAGCAATTTTTTATAAATATATTTTTTTTTTATTATTTACTATTTAGGTACATGAGCTTGTTAAGTTTATCTTAACAAGCTATAGATTTATTAAAGATTCATTAGATTTACCTTTAGCTTTAAAGCAAAATTTTAATAAGTTAAAAAAACTCGATTTTTAATGTAGATATTATCTGCATAGTTGAGGTTAGAACCGTGGCTTATAAATAATTTCAGTTATTTTAAAATAATATAATTATACAATACATTAGAATAATCATTAGCCTTAGCTGAATAAAAAAAACTTGCTAGATTTCAATTTAGATTGAGCTTCTGCAGGATTTGAAAAATTAAAGATTATTCTTGGAATGATAAATAGAATTATTGATTAGCTTGAAGCTAGGTCTTAGAGCAAGCAAAGTAAGAAACAGGGAATACAAACTACGTCTAAAATATTACAAATGTAACTAAAACATCTCTTAGCTAGTTTTTTAAGAGAGAAATATTCTAGATTCTAGCTAAGTCTAAATAAAATCTAAAATTGATTCAAATATTCATTAAAATAATATAATATTCAATAAATTTCCTTATCTTTACAGCTCCATGAAGAAACCTAATTTTCCGCTTAGCCCAATATTCTAGAAATCCTTTCCCCAAATCCATTTCGAAATTCTTTCCTCAATCGATGCGCTGCTTTATCGCTTGGACTTTGCCCTGATCGAAAGTGTTTTTTGGTTTAAGTAAAAGATCCCCAGAGTTGTGTAGCGCCCATGGATCAGTCCAATGGCAGTCACCGTAAGCCCAGTCTCGACCAGGCTTCGTCTGCCGAGTCCGCGGCGCTCGAGAGTTGTGGCAGCAAGCGCAAGCTCTACGCCATAGAGGAGCACGAGGAGTCGCGGACGGAGCCTGAGCCGGAGACGGCCTACGATGCGGACGTGGACGAGGTGGGTGAGCAGCCGCTGGAGCAGCCCCTCTCGCTGGGCAAGTTGGCCAGCGAGCGGGAGGTGATCTACGAGCTCTTCCAGCCGTGGGCGCTCAAGACCTACGGGGATCAGGCAAAGACCAAGACGATAACGTTGCGCAAGAAGGCGCGCATCCTGAAGGCGCTCGAGGGCAAGGAGCACAGCCGTCCGGACAGCTCCAAGTTTCGCTTCTGGGTGAAGACCAAGGGTGAGCTCTCCCATTCTCTCCTCATCCCTAGCCTCAGCTCAATCTTCTCTTTTTCTCCCGCAGGCTTCACGACCAAGCGTCCAGATGGCTTTGAGGAGGCGCCTGGCAGCCGACGTCGTCTCGAGCCCTTGTCCAGCTCGGCTGTGCTCTCCGACACGCCCGGCGCCGTGGACCTGTTCGCCGCCTCCAAGAGCAAGGACTTCGGCCGTCGCATCTACCGCAAGGTGGCCTGCGTCGAGGAGTTCTTCGACATCATCTACAACGTGCACATGGAGCTGGGCGGACGCAGTGGCATGCACGCGGGCCAGAAGCGCACCTATCGCATTGTGAGTGTAGCGTATGATCCAAAGTTATTACTATTAGCATTGGCATTAGCATTGGCATTAATATAAGTATTAGCTATAGTATTAGTAAGAGTATTAGGGATAACATAAGCATTAGCAGTAGCATTTGAAATAGCAAAGTATTAACATTAGTATTAGCATTAGCATTAGCTTTCATAATGTATTATCATTACTATTAGCATTGGCATTTGCATTAGTATAATAATTTGTTGAAGCAGAAGTAGAAGCATTAGCATTGCCACTAACATAGTGAAAAATTACTATTAGCATTAACATTAGCATTAGCATTAGCATTATCATTAGCATTAGCATTAGCATTAGCATTAGCATTAGCATTAGCATTAGCATTAGCATTAGCATTAGCATTAGCATTAGCATTAGCATTAGCATTAGCATTAGCATTAGCATTAGCATTAGCATTAGCATTAGCATTAGCATTAGCATTAGCATTAGCATTAGCATTAGCATTAGCATTAGCATTAGCATTAGCATTAGCATTAGCATTAGCATTAGCATTACCATTACCATTACCATTACCATAATCATTATTATTGGCATTGCCCTCAGCATTTGCGTTACCATTAGCATTACAATAACCATTACCATTAGCATTATCATCAGTAATATCTTCTCAAATGATCTCTAATATTTTTCTATCCCCTCCCCTCTCACAACCCCTTCTCCAACCCCCTCCAGATAACCGAGACGTACGCGTTTCTGCCCCGCGAGGCAGTCACTCGCTTCCTGACCATCTGCCCCGAGTGCAAGAAGAACCTGCGCCCCTCCTCGCCCTCGGCCGCCTCCAAGGACGACCTGGCCGGCAACGAGAGCTCCTCGGAGGTGGAGACCTACCTGACCTACTCCTCGCACACGGAGAGCTCTCTGGAGGCGGGTCCCACGGCCAAGCGTCGGCGCCACTCGAGCGCCGATCTCAAGCTGGATGCCGCTGCACCACCAGCACCACCAGCAGCACCACCCACAAGTCCCGCTGCTCTGCCGCTCGCTGAGGCGGCTGGCGAGGCGTCGGCCGAGGTGGGCGTGCCCAAGATACGAGTCAAGCCCCAATTGCAGCGTCCGCTGAGTCCGCCCGTGGAGCCGCCGGCTCCCGCTGCCCCACAGCTCCCCAGCTTCGACCTGCAGCTGCTCAAGTCGCGCGACAATCTCGTCCGCTACTACGACTTCATGCGGCGCTTCTACGCCGGCGGCTCGCTGCTGCCGCAACCGGTCCTAGCCCCGCCCCTCTACGGCAGCAGCCTGCTGCAGAGCCTCAGCTATCCAGCGGCAACCACCACAGCCACTAGCACCACCAGCACCACCAGCAGCACCACCACTGCCAGCAAGGTGACGCCTGCTGCTGGCTCCTCCCCGCCTCGAGCCACTTCCTCTGCGGCACGCTCACCCACTGCCACGCCCACCGCCTCTGCGGCGACAGCCTCCTCAGCCCCCCACACGCCTATTAATCTAACGAAATCTTCCTTTTCCAGCTCCAGTAACGGCCAGGCCCCCACCACATCCACGCCCCTCAAGCTCGAGCTGCCCAGTCCGCCCAAGACGCTGCCGCTGCCTCTGCCGCTGCCTCTGCCGCTGTCAGCTGATCTGCGCATACCGCAGGTGCTGCTGCGCAGCGGCGGCGGCGTCGGCGTTGGCAGCGCTGCTGGCAGTGGCTCGACGCAGCAGCAGCAGCCACTGCCGCCGCTCGATCTGGAGCGCCTGAAGCCAATTACGTCCACCTATTTGCAGCTCACTCGGAGCATGGGCCTGAGCGACGAGGATGCTCTGCGCTTCGACAATCTGGTGAGTAAAGACTTTAAATATACTCTTTAGAGTATGTAAAGAGAGTAAGGTAGGAAGAGGAAGAGGAAGGGGAAATAAGAGCTAAAACGGAACTTTCTTTAAGCACTTTACACGCATAAAGAGAGAGCAGGATGGCAAGATAGTTAGCTGTAAGAAATTATAAGAGCTCGAATGAGAGTTTGCATAAAACAATTATAAGTGTTTATTTATAAGAGCTAAAAGTCAACTTTCTTTGCATGGATGAAGAAAGACAAAGAGAGTAGAACAACAAGCTCGTATAAGAGTTCGGCTAAAGCACAGCAAGCAATTTCTTCTATATATACATTCAAGTGTATATGAAGTTTAATTCACAGACAAATATGATCTCTTATATTGTGTTCAATTTTTTTCGCCTTTATAAGAATATTTTTACTTATACAATTTCAATAAGTGTGACGTCACGTGCAGATATGCACTCTCGTATAAGAGTAAAATAATATGCACTCTCTTATAAAAGTAAAATAATATGCCCACTCTTATAAAAGTAAACTAAGAGAATGCATATCTTAAAGTTAAAGCGCAGTAAAATAAGAGAGCGCTTATCCGAAAATGGGATAAAATAAGAGAGTGCATAGCTTAAAGTAAAGTAAAATAAGAGAGCGAATATGTTGAAATGAAGTAAACTAAGAGAGTGCATAGCCTAACATAAAACAAAATAAAAAGAGTGCATAGCCTAACATAAAGTGAATTAAGAGAGTGCATATCCTAACGTAAAGTAACATAAGAGAGTGAATATATTAAAATGAAGTAAATTAAGAAAATGAATATCTTAACGTGAACTAAAATAAGAGAGTGCATATCTTAATGTGACGTCACAATTGCATATATGCAAAGTTAAAGCTTCAATTTATTAATATTTCATTTTATTTTTCTTATATTATATATATTACATATATTCTATGTCTTTACAACATTATATTACTATTACCATGACAATTGATACTTAATAGTTGTTTACATAATTAATTATTAAATTTCACGATTTGCGCACTTTTTACACATTTAGCTAAATTTTAATAATATTAACGCATTTGCTGCCATAAACAACAAATTGCAAAATCACTTTTTATTCTATGCAGAATTCAATTTGCAATTTTTTCCCATTATATATTAAATTTTTATTCAATTTAAATGCCTTTGGCGCATATTAATATTTATTAATACCAACAAAAAATTGCTTTTATTTATATATATATTGATATATATATACAAACATATATATATATATCACATTTTTACTATTTTCTGTCCATTGTTGAGCTGCAAAACAATGAAATGTGCAGAATTAAGCAAAATCAAATATGCAAGCGAAATTTTCAAATATTTATGTCCTTTGTAATAGTTTAATTCTATTTTTTATGCTTTACGATTTTTTAAAGTATTCATAGGCAACGCTGCTAAATTAGTTGAACGCTTTTTGCGCAACCTTAACATTTCATGTACCCCTGCAGAGCGCATAACATATGAAGAGAGTTGGTTATCTTAAGTTTATCCGTATGGGATCACAGCATTGACAGAATGTGCTTATGCACAGAGTGAGAATTGTTGTTTAGTGTAAGCGAGATGGTGCACTTAAATTGCAAAGCGAGTTAGCGTGAGTGTGAGCGGGTAAGCTGCTATGCAGAGTGCCCATTGCTGTTGAGAGTGTGGAATATAGCGCACGCACACACAAGCGCTCTTTATTTGTTTTGATCTTTCGCATTTTCGCACTCTAAGACAAAGCGAATGAATAATACGCGTGTATGAGTGGCAGGCAGACCTTTGCCGTCGTGTGAGTGAGAGACTTAATGTGATTTGTGCTCTTATTGTTGATCTCGTTTTACATGAGTGTACTTGCCGTGGACAATAGGCGAGGATAAAATGCATTGCACTCAAAGACACACTACTTGAGCAAGGCATAAGTAGTGTGAGCGGGAGAGTTAGATTAGTTGTAGGCAGCGCTAACAGAATGTGTTTATGCTACATGTGTATGTGCTATTAAGAGCTCAAATATGGTCTGCTTTACTGCAGAGTAAATGAGTGTAACCAATATGTAAGTGTGAGTGGGTAAGCTGCATGACAAAATGTACGAATGGAGTTGAGAGAGTGGAAGATAGCTCACGCACACATTTGCGCTCGTTGTCTTCTATTGATATCCACTTTACATTTTCGCACTCAAGCGCAAGACGTGTGAGCGTATGTGTAGATGATTACAAAGCGTGCAGAAAGCGCTTATCCGCATTGGTTATTGGTGTGAGTGGGCGTATTATCCCAAGTTGTTAATTGCGCTCTCGCTTTTGATATCATTTCAAAAGAGTGTGAATAATTTGAATGGAGAAACTGCTGATATATGGTCATTTCGCTCACCCCAATGGCTTAACTAGCTGAGAGTTATAAGAAAGAAGTATGCAATTTGAGAGGTGTGAGTGGGAGAAGTAGTTGTTGGCGTCAACTTAGAGCGAGGGTTTAGTTTGTGCGCATCTTTCATGTCGATCGGTTGTGTGGTGCGGGTGCGGGTAGCGAAACTCCTCTTTTAAAATTTTAAATGTTTAATCTAAATCAGAATTAGTTTGTGCCGTGTGTGTATATGTGTGTGTGAGAGGTTTTGCTCACAATCTAATTGCAATTCTAAGTTCTTCCGTTCGTGCTTAAATGTGAAAATTGACAAATAAAACTCAGTGAAAAAAAATATTGCGACGCATAAGAACACGTGATGCACTTGAAGCAACGGATAGAGGTGGAATGAAAGACTATGAAAAGTGAGTGAATTTTACGAAATCTGCAAATATTTTTTACACTCAACCAAATTTTGAGCTTTTTCACTGCGTATTCTGCAAGGGTATTAATACTTCGGCCGTTTCGAAGATATTTCTTTATATGCTATTATTATATTTCAATAATTAGTTTTAATTTTACCTACATTTATTGTCTAAGCAATTTTTGTACTTCACAATTGATCGACAACAAGTTTTTTACTAATTTAGTTTCTTTTTTCTATGACATGCTTGGCTTATAAATCTAACGCATCTATCGCACTGTAAATGAGCTAATGAGAGAGCGAGACAGAACTATGCCCAAAAAACAAAAACAAAATCGAAAGCAAAAAAACATCAACTCCAACAACAACAACAATTTTCGGCCACAACAAATGCAAAATTACGCAATAGTTTTTTTATTTATTTATTTATATATATTTGTTTGTTTTTTGGAATTTAAATTGAATTCCGTTTTATTTATTTTTATATATTTATCAATTTTTTTCACTATTTATTATTTGTTAACACGCTTAATGCAATGCTTTTTGTTGTATTTTGTTTATTTATTTTTTATTTAGTATTTAATTGTTATTTTTTATTGTATTGTATTTCATATTATTTTGTTTTGTTTTCTTCTTTTTTTTTTGTTATTTTCCAGCTCAGTTATTAGCGAAAGTCCAGCAAAGAAAAAAATGTAATAAATTAGTAAAACACAAATTTAAATGCTTTTTTTTTATTCTATTCTGCTTTTTGCATTTGACAACTAAAAATGGAAGAAGAAGAAGAAATGTGTAATAAATTAGAATGCTTATTTAAATTGAAATTCCATGCGCTTAGTTGATTTTAGACTGCTTTTGTAGTTGTCTAGCATTTGAAACAGGTGTTCTTTCTATTTATTACAGGTGTGGTAAGTAATTATCTAGATTAAGTATTGCACCATAAATTTTAGATATATATAAACATTTTTTTGTTATATTTATATATATAAATATAATATGCAATTTATATAAATATTTATATTTCATTTACACCCGTTGCACAGATTAAATATTTAATTTATTGTTAAGAATTTTTTTAACTTTGGAGCTGATCCTTTATATAATTTTATATTATTTATTTGTCCCACATTGTTTTCATAATATTGTGTTTTTCGCCTAATTCTGTTGTTCAATATTTATTTATTTATATAAACACAGCTGCATTTTTATGCAGCAATATTCCATTATAATCTCTGAGAGTTCTGAAGTTATAGAAATTTTGGAAAGCAATTGATTTATTTAATAATTTTATTGTTCAATTTTCAATAAGTTTCAATAATTCTGCGAAATATCAAGTGGCTAGTCAAAGTGCGAACTATTTCTGATTGAAACTATAGAAAAACCTATGGAAAAGACCGAATTTTACCTTAATTTCCAACTGATTTTCTTAACATGTTATCTCCCTATCTTTGTACGGCAAAGACTCAATTCTGTTGATGCATAAAATATAGTAAATTAAACAGCTTCAACATCGTCTCTCACCTTATCTCTGCTGTTTTGTATATAATTTGATGGCTATGACTTGTCTATGGGGTATTCCTATTCAGCTACTTAGTTGACATCAGAGTCAAGGTCAAGGTGCCACTTCAATTCCAATTATAAGCTCCATATATTGTCGTATCAGAATCTTCTCTTAAATATATATTTATGCTGCTAGAAAAATTTTAATCAATGGGAGAAACTTTGAGTTTTTTCTTAGCTTTAAACGAGATTGCAAAATAAATGCAATTAATGTTTATATAAATTGATATGAAAACTCAGCTTCTTTCAGTTTATAGTACCCGTTTAATAAATTGTATATGCCTGCATCAGTCCCTATATATTAATATATCGCATATTAAATATATTCATAGTCATCTCATAGTCAGTCTTTCTCTTCCTTCAACATTTACATTTTATTCTAAACAAAAAGCTGGCATCATTTTAATTTCGAGCGGAACAAGGTTATTTTATGGGCTTTATTATCCTGTTTTTTTTTTTTTTTTTTTTTTTTTGAGTAGTCTCTTACCTTTCTTTAACTTTCATCTGTTTGCAGGGCATTTGCTAGTCAGTCACATTCAATGTTTATGCATGTATTCAAACACTTCTAGACTTGCTCTGGGTTAAACCCGCGCTGATAAGCATTTATTTACTCAAGTTCGTATAGACATTTGAAATGTTTACAATTTGATTTCAATTATATATGAATATATACAAATATTTATATATATTTATAAATATATATTTCACATTTTCTATTACAATTCGTTACTCTATTTACCGCTCTATTTGGTTGGCCGCTCTTGAACCTGTCCCTGGCCTTCGTCTCCCTTCACATTGCTCAGCACGAATTTGACGCTCAAGACGCGTCCGTTTTGATCCACGATCGTCTTGACCAGTTCCCCGTTTTGATTCTTGATATCCGTCGGCGACAGATGCACCTGCGACAAAAAGATGTCAATGGCGCTGTCTCGTGGCGGAGGTGGTGCAAGTGGTGCTGGTGGTACTGGTAGTGCTGATGGTACTGGTAGTGCTGGTAGTGCTGGTAGTGCTGATGGTGCTGGTGGTGCTGGTAGTGCTGGTGGTGCAGCTGCTGTCCAGTTGTTGACACGCACGCGTGTCTTGATTGTCCTTCCGTCGGGCAGGACGCGCGTGCGCACCACATCGCTGCCCAGCTCCTTGGCCTGCTGAATGTCGTTGTCGGTGATGCCGCCACGCTCCAGCATGTCCCTCACCTGTGGATCCATTTCGGCCGTTTTCGGTGGCTCGACCGAGTTGAAGTTGCCTCGATAGCTGATTTTGGTCACGGGCAGCTCGTCCAGATTGATATTGGTCACCGGCCGGAGGGAGTCGTCGAAGGTGGGCAACGGCTGGGCTGGCGCTGTGGGCAGAGGTGGAAAGCTGCTCTCTGGCTGTCTGGTAGGGAAGGGATAGGGCGTGGGCACGGGCGCAGGCTTCACTGTAGTCGTTGGCAACAAACTGGGCACCTCTCCAGGTGCAGCTCCAGCTGCAGGCCCAGCTGCAGCTGGTGGTGCAGGTCCATCTACTCCCGTCACGAAATGTGGATTCTTAAACCACGGCGGCAAACCCTGATCAAAGAGGGTAGGAGTGGATGGCTGCCAGCTGGAGGGCAAGCCTCCTCCAAAGTTTCCTCCAACTGTTGTCCAAGTGCGAAAGAGTGGTCCATTGTATGTGCGCGTCCTTGTGGTAATCGTCCTGCCCTGATCGTCCTGCTCCGTGGTTGTCTTAGGAACGATGCCCGCCGGAAATTCAAAGCTGGGCCAGTTAGGCTTCAGCTCTGCGCCCGTTGACCAGCTGGGTCCATTGTACGTCTTGATCGTCGTGGTCACTGTGCGTCCTTGATCGTCCTTTTCCGTCTTGGTGGTTGTCTGCGGCGTCACGCCAGCCGGAAGGTCGAAGCTGGGCCAGTTACCAAAGCTGGGCCAGTTGTGGTCAAAGGGCGAGGTGCTGCCCATGGAGAAAGTGCGTCGATGGCCCACACTCGAGGGCAGGTATTCCCAATCTGTTTGGGGATTCGGTGAGGGCGTGGGCGTTGTCACTGTTGGGGGCGTAGTCGTTGGCGGTTCCTCCTTGCTGGAAGTCTTGCTGATGCTCTGGCCGTCCGGCGAGAGCGTGTAGGTCGTCGTCTCCATCTGACCCTGGTCGTCCGGCTTGCTGATTATCACCGGCTGCTTGGTCTTCCACAATTCACCCAACACCGCCGGCTCCATGCCCAGCTCGATGGCTTGGCGGGTTAAAGCGACGCTGGGTGTATCATTAATCCCGTTGCTCGTTGCGCTGCTTAGCTGAGATAAGCGGGATGACGTCATTGAGCACTCAATTTAATACAAACTGACCTACCTCCAGGGCCAACAGGCAGAAGGCGCCACAGAGCAGAAAATAATTTGCACCTTTCATGCTGCGAGTGTTGAAACGAAACTGAGATCCGCACTGGGGCGGGTGGCCACTAAATAGACTCTACTCGAGCACTTGCTATATAGCAATCCAGATGAGCGGCAGAATATATAGCTGCAATCCCATACAGACACAATTTCTATATACAAATGTCAGTCCGATGAGCGTAATATTTGTGCTCTCCCGGGGTTATCGCTGCTAGAAGCCTCAGTGCGATTCACAACTGATTGGAATGTCTATAAAAGTTTATATTATATATATAATATAGACCCAAAACAAATATTTATTAAATATATATTTTATTATTTATTTCGCTCGATGTTCCATTGAAATTCGTAATGCCTTTTGATGAATCAAAAGAAATTTCCTGGAAAAATCTAGTCGATTCGCTTTAGATTTTTTATTTAGAAAAACAAATCTAATATAATATTATGAATTTATAATATGAATAATGTTTTCAATCCCATTACTATTTAATTGTCAAGTTTAGCGGTATTCAGCTTTAGCGGTATTCCGTCTGGCCGAATGTCTGTCTGTTCGACTGTCCATCCGACCTTCTGTCCCGATGCCTGTAGCATGTCTGTGTATATGGACGTAAAACTTTTAGCCGCTAGAGATGCTAGAGATTTGCAATTTGAATCACACACTCCTGGGTGTCCTAGTCTTATGAAGTAATAATAGTAATAATAATAGATAAGCAATAGAAATTTATATAAAGAGTTAAAGTTGCAGATTAATTCGAATTCCCTAAATATATTTCCTATACAAAATCCAGAGTCATTCAAAACAAATTCCAATACAGTTAAAATCCAGGTTCTATAATTAAAATATATGAAATAAATTCTTATATAATATATATAAATATATATTCACAATATACAATAACATTTTCCACAGTCGGAAATATGAAAAAAAAAATCTGATTGCAAATTTTAGCTTTCCTCGGCTGAAAGTTAAATGAAAATTGGATTAGCCCAGTCGACCCAGTCTCGTAATCCCTTACCCCCGATCTATAAAAAATATTAAAGATGCTGTCTCTGTTTTAGGTAGGTAGTCCTTAGTCCTTAGTCCATGGTCCAGTGGCGGCCCAGTAAAAAGGTTGTTGCAGGGATGGGACGCGGTTAGGTTAGCTGCAGGGGTTACGGGTTGCTGGTTACCCATGCAGGATTTACGCTAAAAAGACGCCATAAACTTTGAATGCCGGTGGAGTCACAACAAAAAAATAGAAACCTATAAGCACCAGATGAGCAGGCGCGACTAACAGATGCCCTGTAGATAACTGAAAGTTGTTAAAATGCAGGCAAAAATATATAATAAGATCTAATATCTAATATATGGACCAAATAGCTCGCAATTCTTTATATTTTCTGTATGTTGTATGAGATTTCACATATATAACTAATTTGTTATCATTCAACATTCGAACTTTTAAATCAATATCAATTTATAGAGTATTAATAACTTCATTGGATCACAAATATCAAATTTTTTAAAGAATGTGAAACAGATTTGACGAAGCCAACAAAGGTTATGAATATTTCATATACCCTATGCATTATTCCTGCCACGCACAGCATGTCCAGCGTGCTAGCCCATACAGGGTAGACAAAAAACGGACCGAAATTGGAATTTAATAGACGCCTGGG
Source organism: Drosophila pegasa (assembly GCA_035046225.1). Classification (NCBI taxonomy): domain Eukaryota; kingdom Metazoa; phylum Arthropoda; class Insecta; order Diptera; family Drosophilidae; genus Drosophila; species Drosophila pegasa. Next base: position 11,092,533 of record JAWNOD010000072.1, read on the forward strand.
CGTCGGTCTGTGACTCGTCCTTCGACTGTCCTCGTTGTTGCTGGCAAAGTTCAGAGGCCGTTGCACGGTACACGGGAATCGCTGAGTGGGTGGACCAGAGGTGCAGGAAGGGATCGGACGTGGGTTCAAGATGGGGTTAGGGTAGCGTAGGGTGGGGTATTCTGGGGTAGGGTAGGGTGGGGTGTGCACGCCAAGTATTGACGACTTTTTAAAAGGGTCGAGTGACGTCGCTGCTGTTTAAGGACGGGACAATGTGTGTGGGCCGCACAGCTGTGGGAGCTCGGCCACGGGCTGCGCTGGCGCGTGTAATAAACCAAGCGATTTTAACACCCGCAAGGCGAAGGGTGCAGTGTGCTCGAGGGTAGGGCACAGGGTGTCCGGGGTAGTCCTTGGTAGCTGGGCAAAGTTATAAAACTTTACAGTTAACTAGGCTTGGCAATCAAGCTAAAAGCAAAGGCGTCGTCATCAGTGCCTCCCGAACAGCCGCACACCCACACCACGCTCCCCCGTCTCCGCCTCGCCCCCTCTCCCGCTCTCTTAGCCGGCGCCGCGTCACGTCTGGCGCCATCTAGCGGCCGTTGCATGAGTATGCCAGCCGAAAAAAAAGCAAAGGCAACGGAACGCCAAGCACCTCTAAACGTGGACAGTGCTGGGCACACACACACACCCACACACCCCCACACACACCTGCACGCCCACTCACACATCCTTTTAAACGTGTGTGCCCTTTTTTGCGACTATCCTATCCGCCGGGTTTGGCTTAACCAATGCGACGTTTGTTTGCTCAAATCGTTTCTCGTTTTAAACATTCGCCTTTTGTTTTTTTTTCTTTCCTCCTTTTTTTTTGGGTTTTCTCTTGCCTTTTGCCATTCCACGTTTGCCATTTTATCTGTCTCGTTCGTAGACATTGTCTGTGGCCCCACAAAAAAAAAGGAGAAGGAGAAGAAGGAAAAATGGGCAGCACCCTTTGCCTTCTATCTGCCTCTTTTTTGGATCCATCGACTCTAAATTAAAGTCTAGCCAAAATGAAAGACTTGCTCTAAGAGATTTGATTATTTAGATGGTATTTGAGGGAAGCAGTGGAAGGAGAAAGAGATATCTCGAAAATTCGGGCTGTTCGAAATGCAGATCTTTAAGAGGCAACTCCAAATGAATGTTTAAATATAATTTAAATATTTTAAGAGAATTTATGAGTTGTTGAAGATCATATGTTATGTATAGAGTAGTGAAATGGTATGGGTTTTCTAATGAATATTTTGATAAGGCTAGAGATATTAGCTCGGTATATAAATATTTTGATTATGAAAAGATATTTCAGATAAATTAGAAATAATTTCAGATCTGCATATAAAATATCTTGAGCAATAAGCAGTTTAAGTCAAGAACTAATGATATAATTTTTATAATATTATATTTTTAACTCAAGGACAATAATTTCTGAGTTAATTTTCTTTTTAATCTCTTTTTGTCATATAAATAAATTGTATCAAAAGTCGATCTATTATATATGATCTACAATAGGTACGTATCTATTGTAGATCATATATAATTGAGATCGACTTTTGATCCAATTTATTTATATGACGAAAAGAGATCCAAGAGTAAAACTAGCTAAAAAATGATTTTTCTTGCCTTTTTGCTACAAACAATTTTAATTAAACTTCAGAATGATCCCTCTTAGAGTTAGAACCCCTCTCATAATGCCCGCTGTTTCATTTGTATATCAAACATATTTCCAAAATTTTCCCAAATACAATTCCCCCAACTTCAAAATTGATTTTCAATCCTTTAAAGAGCACATAAGATCTGGCCATTAATAAGTAGCTTAATTAAAATGGTTTTGTGCGCTAGAAATAATTAAAGAGTCCGCATAAATGTCGGACTGTTCAAAAAAAAAGAAAAAAAAAAAGAGGAAGCAGAAGGAGAAAACTAAAGAAAAACATTTCTTGGCTGGCTTTGGAGGAGCTCGCAGGAGTTGGCCAAGAATACGGCACGCACCCTTAGAAGTTGAAGGCAGCAAAATAAAACGACAAATGGAGCTTAGGGTGCCTTGCCCCACCAGCAGCGATAGCAAGCAGCAACAGTACCCATGCTGACCCTCCCCCTACCCCCTCCCCTCTCCACCCGCTCCGTTCAGGTTCCCTCTTGACCGCGTCGGGGGATTCGGGCATGTCAGTCAGACTGTGAGAGCGAGCGGAGTTTTAGGACCGTTTGGAACATGGGTCGGGCACTTCTTCATTAATTTTCATGGTGGCACAAGAACAATGCTCGCAACGAACCCCCTAGACCCAGGCCAGGCCTCCCCGCCTGCCCTTGCCCCCCACAAAGCTCCAATATGAAAACGTAGAAAACAGAAATGACGGAAAAAATAGAAGGAAAACGTAGGCAGCACTGAAAGAAAAGGGAGTGAGATGTGGTTTCAGATATTTGTATACCCTGAGCCCATTGAAAATGAGAAATCAGGGTATAATTTTTTCGTTGGCTGTATGTAACAGGCAGAAGGAGGCGTGGCAGACCTCATAAAGTACATATATTCTTGATCAGGACGACAAGAGAAATCGATTGAGCCATGTCCATCTGTCCGTCTGTCCGTATGTTTGAACGCGCCGATTTCAGCCCCCATAAGAGCTAGAGACTTGAAATGTTTTTGTAGGTCCATGTATAGGACGCGCAGATCGAGTTTGTTTTAAAAAAATCGATAACTATCCCCAAATAATTGTTATCGATTAAAAACAAAATCGAAATTCAGTTAAAAAATTATATCTTGCCCATCTTTTAAGCTAGAGACACCAAATTGTATATTAGGCCTTATATGTAATTTATGCAATTTCGAATTTCGTTATATTTTGGATACCGGCCCTAAATTCCCCCAAATTCTATGAAAAACACAGATTCGACGGTGCTCCGGGTATCCCCTAGTCGGTCACGCCCGACTAGAGTTTTCTTACTTGTTTTAATAATTTCTGTAGCCGAAAATATAAAATATTATATTTCCCATTCTGGAATTAGGAAAGATTAGGAAAGATCTATTAATTTCTATCCATTTACTCAGTTGATATATTAGCTTTTTCGCTCAGTGCATAGAAAAGTTACTCCTGCTGCCAAGTTGTGGGTGTGTTTTGTGCAAATGAGTGGTGCTGGTGGTGGTGCTGGAGGTGGAGTCGAGCGAAGGGGGTGGCCTGTGGGGTGGGCGATTGGGGTCTGGTTAGAGCGAGCTATGCGCTGTCCTTCCTTCGCTGTCTGTCTGTGTGTTGGAGTGTGTGTGGGTGTGCGTCTGTGTGGGTTGATTACTTTCTGTTTTAGGTGCCCCGTCCGTCCACGCCCACCCGACACACCAAGCCCTCCCCCTCCCCCCTTTCAGGGCTAACGCATTTTTATGTTTGCTCGCCTGGCTAGCGGTCCTTATTTTTTATCGCCAGCACAGGATGCGAAGCCCTTTTTTGCTGAGCCCCGCTCGTGCCCAGCGCCACGATGCGTCCAAATGGACGACTGGCAGAGACAATTGTCCACTGAGCGCAGGGCGGGCGAGGCGGAGGCGTGGCTGGCGGAGATGGGGCGGTCGGTTTTGTTAGAATTGCAATTTTTGCCAAGAGGAAACGTCTTGGCAACTGCTTTGACATGCTCCTCGGCCTCTGCCGCAGCCCCAGTCGCAGCGCCAGTCTTAGTCGCCCCCCCCCCCCCCCCCCCCCCCCCATCCATCCCCATCTTGGCCTCAGCGTCTTTAGCGAAATGCTCTAATGAATTTCCGTCCAGGCAACTGGGCAACAACCCTCAAAAGAAAGCACGAAAAAAAGTGGAAATAAAAAACAATTAAAGTGTGCTTACGAGGGCTGCTTGGGCAGCTAGAGGGATGTGGTTGGGGGCGGGGTGGGCGGAGGAAATGGGAGGTGGGAGCAGACGCACCCATAATCATAATTGCGCGCCCGAAAGTGCGCACGGCCCCAACTCCCCCTTCCACCCCCCCCCCCTTGCGCGACTTGTCGATTGTTTCTTGAACCCCTTTTTTCTTTCTAATTGTTGAGCCGGTATTCCCGTTAATTTCTTCTTTCTCTTTGTTGTTGTTGTTGTTGTTGCTTTGCTTTGCTTCCTCCCGCTTAATTGTGTGCCCGGCTTGTTTTCCTTTTGGATAGCTGTCCTTCATCTATTTTTCTTCTCGTTTTTTTTTTCTGGTTAGAGCAGAATTTTCACTTGCTTTTAATTTGTCAATTTTGTGCGTTGTTTTTTATACCCTGAGCCCATTGAAAATGTAAAATCCGGGTATAATGTTTTTGTTGGATGTATGTAACAGGCAGAAGGAGGCGTGGCAGACCCCATAAAGTATATATATTCTTGATCAGGACGAGAAGAGAAATCGATTTAACCCTGTCCGTCCGTCCGTATGTTTGAAAGCGCCGATTTCAGCCCGTATAAGAGCTAGAGACTTGAAATTTTTTTCGTAGGTCCGTGTATAGCACGCGCAGATCGAGTTTATTTTAAAAAATCGATAACTATCTCCAATTAATTGTTATCGATTAAAAACCAAATCGAAATGCAGTTAAAAAATTATATCTCGCTCATCTTTTAGGCTAGAGATCCCAAATTTTATAATTAGCTTTATATGTATTTTATGCAATTTTAAATTTTGTTACATTTTGGATTCCGGCCTCAAATTCAGATTCGACGGGGCTAAGGGTATCCCCTAGTCGGTCACGCCCGACTAGAGTTTTCTTACTTGTTTTTTTTTTTATTATTATTCTTTATTCTTTTTGCTCTGTTTGCTGATGAGCTCTGAAAGTTGGCAAACAAGGTGGCAATTACTTATTTTGGCTTTTCGGCGACTTGCGTTTTAATTACTTGGGCTCGTTTCGATGGCCAGGGATTTGCATGGAACTTGGCACATTCGGTTGAGGTTGCGTTTAGGTGTTTTACCTTAATTGAAGATGGCATAGAAGAGGAGCCGCAGCCTTTTATTGTACCAAGTCTTCAGTTCTTAAATTTTTGTTATTTATATAAATATTTTTGCACAACGAGCTTAAGAACTGACCCCAACTTAAGCTCTCAAAGTTTCGTCTTTTGGATATGTAATAGAGTGAGATGGAGATAGTATTTGCAGCACGCTCATCTCTTCCCACTCGAGACTTGTGTAATCTCTGAGCATTTCTTATGATTTCTGATTGGCTACACTCAAAGAAATCACTCACAACAAGCAATTTGACTAAGATTATGAGCAAAGGCATGAGAAAGCAGGCAAAAATTGCATTGCAAACGTTTGAGCTGCCGTTAAATGCAACAACAACAACAGCAGCAGCAGCAGCAATAAAAGCGAAATGATAAAAATAACAATGTCAATGATCATGATGATTATGACGATGATGATGATGATGACAAATAAACAAACGGACCTAAGCCAGACAATGCTAAACACAGCACGAAAAGCAGCTAAGCATGGTAAGAGATGAAGGAAATAGCCAAAGAGAGGGCGAGAGGGAGATAGGAAACGTGAGTGCGAGTGAGCTGGCAAATAACGAATTCCTTTGGCGAAACGCAAATTGATAAATTAAGCGCCACTTATGCGCAAAGTGAAGAGTCTGACAAGTAAACAATAAAGCAATGAGAGCCAGAGGATGGGTGTGAAGAAGAGAGGCGAGAACGTGCTGCCGGCGTGTAAAAGAAATAAAGAAATCAAAATAACGGCAAGGCCACGCACAGCACAACAACAACAACAACAAGAACAGCAAGAAAAACGACCACAAAGTGCACGCAAATAACAACAACAACAACAACAACAACAACAACAGCAAAAAGACAAGCATAAACATGCCGAAAATAAAAGTCAAAAGATACACGCACTCGCGCTCTCGCTCGCACTCACATGCAGCGAGGAGTCGCATATAAAAAAGAAAATAGAAGCAAAACAATTAACGTCCTTGGCAAATGCTTTTTATTCTCTTTTTCGGCTGCTGCAGTAAAAGAAAAACTTGAGTTTCGCCCATATATAAAAGTGCAAAAAGCAAACGAAGAAATTATGCACAAAAGTGGAAGCAGAAGTAGCAGCAGCCGCCGCAGCAACAAGAAGCGCACAAAAAGTGAAGCAAAACAAACAAATAAACAAACAAGGCGAACAAACAACACAAAACGAGCGGCATGTCGGCGTCGCAGTCGCCGTCGCCGTCGCCGTCAAAATGCTGAGAGCGCAGCGTTCATGTCGTGAGAGAGAAAGAGCGTACAAAAGAGAAGATGACAATGATGATGATGATGATAATGATGATGGCGACGACGCCGACGACGCACGCACGCACACACACACACATAAAGAAAAGTGTTTGAAAGCAACAAAAAAGACGAAACTAGAAAACGAGCAAAAAAACTCAATGACAATGCCAGCAATAACAACAACAAGAGCAACAAAACAGCCGAGCCGGAGACAACAACCTGTTGAGCCTCGTGCACACACACACACACACACACACACATATATATATATACAGCGAAGCCTGCAACTCAAGCGGAAATGCAAATAAACAAACACGAGGCGCTGCGAGACGAGACGAGGCGAGCAGGAGAACGAGAACGAGACAGAGACAGAGAAACAGCAACTCGCGTCGTGCTCAACTATGGTTGCCTTTCATTGTATGGCGACACGCACACACACACACACGCGCGCTCGCTGGCTTTGAATAACATTATGAGAATTTCGCCTTTTACTTTTAACACTTTTTCACAAATAAAACAAAACACAGAAAAATAAACGCGCAAAAGCAAAACAAAGCAATACAGAAACAAAATAAAAACTCAACGACAAGCGAAAGTTGTTGCCCGGAGCCAAAGGAATTTACGACTTTTGCGAAATCAATTGAAAAGTGGCACAGAAAAGAGATGCAACAACTCGCTTGCTATCCCGCTCACTCGCACACACTCAATGTGTAATTCGAATGATTTTTGATTTTGCATGCTAACTGTAAAGATTTTTTTTGGTCGGTTTATTGTTTTTGTTTTCCTTGTTGTTCTCTCTCTCCCTTGTTATTTGTGACAAAGGATTGTCGAATTTTTTGGTTTATCACTGAAGCGAAAGGCGAGAGAGAGAGAGAGAGGGAGAGAGAGCTCTTGCTGGACTACTCGTATCTTTGGGGCATTCAATAACTGTTTGCGGTCGAGCTTTTGTTGTAATAGATGCGTCGTTTGATTGATTTGTAATTGCTTTTTATTGGAATTGAGTCGGAGCTGGTTGTGGGAAAACCTTTTTCTTTTCTTTTACTGATTGCGTGAGTTAATGCATTTGCCATTATGATGAACGAAATGCTGCACAACGAAGCAAATTAAAAGAGAGTGTAAAGTGAATTTTGATAAGAATGAAAGTTCTTATTGGACAAGTGCGGAGGGGCGTTCTGATTAGATGAGGAGTATTTGCATTTTTGTTGCATATTTTTAAGCGCGAGTTGATTAAAAAAATATGAGAAATTATTTTTGTGTTTAAATTTGAGGTCTTAGAATACTTATGTTATTTGAATTCTTATTGGACACACTCATTAAAAAGTTAAGAAGTATTTATATTATTTCCATTCCTATTTGAAGTCAGTTTTAAAAGCTTTAATTGGAATTATAAATACTTTTTATATACACATATATTGTAAATTCTTGGAAATTTGTATTTAAGTGTAGAGATTACTATACACTTACCAAATACTATATCTAATGCCTCCACTAAATGGAAATTCCAAGATTCCCAATCCACTCTAAATGAACATTTTTGCAATTTCCATGCATCTTACCTTCAAGCATCCAATTATGCCCCAAGAAAACGCCATCAATTTGCTTGCCAACAATTTTTCAAAGGTCTGAGCAACTACCCATAATAATAAATAAGAAGAAGACGAAGAAGACGTACTAGTTGTTGTATTAGTTGATGTATTTCTGAGCAGCAATAAGCAAGCAAAAACATATTTGCCAAAAGCTTGAATTATATTTTCCAACTAATTTGGAGCAGGGCATTAGTTGGACCCATTCCAAATGGGAGATAGCATGATACTGTCTCTCTCGCTCGCACCCGCAAGCCATCTCTCTCGTCTCTGTCTCTTTCCCTCTCTCTCTAGCTGTCTCTTTCCGTTTTGGAAGAAGAAATGCATTGATTATGCATGCGTAAAGCTGAATTTCTAGTTCTCCTGTGGATGCCTCTGCTGTTGTTGCCGTTGTGTCGTCTGCCTTTGATCTTACGTATGCGACTCGTTCCTTGACAATCCTTTTGCTGCCTTTTGCTCCTGCAGCGGCTACTCCATGCGCTCCGGCCCCTCCTGTTGTCCTGTGGCAAGTGGAGGCTTTCAAGTAAAAAGATAAGATGGAAGCACAAGTTACAGACGCATACTGTCCCAAGATTTGCCCCGACCATCAAAAAAACATAGTGCTCTCTGTGTGTGTGTGAGTGTGTGTGTGTGTGTGTGTGTGTGTGAGTGTGTGTGTGTGTGCGTGTGTGTGCTCTGTGTGGCTCCTGCTGGGCGTTGTGTGTATTAGAATGCCTGTGTGTGTGCAGAGTTTTCTTGAAAATTGTGCCTTTTGTTTGTTTGTGTGTGTCCTGGACAAATTAAAAGCATTTATGTGCATGCACTGGGAGAAATTGGGGTGTTAGGAGAAGGACAATAGCTGTTAGAGTATTGAGTGTGGGAATGAAAAGAGATTTTTAATAAATTATTACAACAGTTTGAGGTTTATACATATATAATATCTATTTCTATTATTTTCTTTTCATCTATAATTTTTTTTTTATAACAAAATTATAATATTATTATTTATATTTTTTTTAAATTTTTTTAAAATTTTTTTTTTCATATATACATTTTTTTTAAATAATTATTAAATAAAATATACAAAAAATATTCGTAGCTTAACATTTTCTTAATCAATTTATATGCCAAAATATTTTTTTTTTAATATTTTCCTTTTAATTTTCAAGTATTTTCTTCAAATATATTTTTAACTTAGTCAAAAATTGATAATTTCTACATAATTTCTATTAATTTCTACTCATTCGCAAGCTTACGAATTTTCTAGATTCTTAAAAGTGTCAATTTCCCTGCTGCCCTTTTCTCTCAGTGTATTTATATGCGCATACCTTTGCGCCTGGCGTCAGCCTCTTGGGAGAAATTAACCCAAACCTTGGCGACAACTACTCTACGCCTTCGCCTTGCCACGCCCCCAACTACCTTCGATACGAATTATGCAGAAAACTTCATTCGTTGAGCATTGCGTTTACGTAACGTTTGGCCAGCACGAGCTCAGGACCCAGAAACCAGAGCCCATGCCCCGGCCTGTTCTCTCTCTCTCTCACTCACTCTCACTCACTCACTGTGTATGTGTGTGTGTTTGTGTTGATTAGATTTTCTTGCAAGAAAACTGACCAAAGAGTGCACATACGTCAGCAATATATACATATATATATGTGTGTGTGTGTGGGTGTGTATAGGTAAAATGTATGTGGTTACACCCACACAGCTGCATAGAGAGATTGTTATATGTGCAAGGCTTGCATTACTTTTACTCGAAGAATTTTCGACTCTCTGCATGTGTGTGTGTGTGTGTGCTGTCAGTGTGTGGTCAGCTTCTTAAAATGCAAGCAGAACTGCATAGCTCATGCACATGTGCAGCACACACACACACACACACACACACACACATGCACACACACACATGCACACACACATGCACACAGCTGCAGCTGCAGACTCTCAGCTTTTGTGAGATGGGGGATGCTGGGGGAGGCCTTTTCTTGGGCTTTTCTAATGCACATTTTTGCATTTCCGCCTAGAAAGAGTCGACTGCAGTGCTAGAGTGAGAGCGCCTGCAATTCAAATGTCTTATTAGTGCACACACACACACGCGTGCACAGTGCGTGGGTGTGTGTGTGCGAACGAGTACGATATATTTGCAAAGAAAGTGCAGCAAGTTTTGTGGTTTAAGTTTCTGTTTCGGTTACCGAAAATGCAACTTGTGGGTGTCAACAGACACTGCCTACGTGCGTCTGTGTGTGTGTGTGTGTGGGTGTGTGCTCTGACTGTGTGCTGACTGGGCACAACAAAATTACAACATTTTTATCGTATGGGCACATATTTAATTTTAATTGCCAGAGCACAGAACTCAATGTGAGGACGAAAATCTTGAAGGAAATTCGAGCTGAGAAATGGAAAAACAAGGGAAAATATAGCATTATAAGGGCTGGAAGTTGAGAGAGAAACTAAAGTGATAAAGATATGGGAAATATATATTAAATTTTGGGAATTGAAATAGCAATTTTGGATGATATTCTTAAGCAGAGAAACTCAATAAAAGACTGTAAAAATATTTTTCGCAAATATATTTTTGCAATTATTGATTGTTGTTATATATTACAATCGGTATATTATATTCATTTGCTCGAAAATAATTTAATTTTAAGTTGATAATGAAAGAAAATCGAATATTTCTCCAACAAAAATTTATTTCACATAAAACTTTATACAAAATATTTTAAAAAATAAAAAAAAGATAAATAAGATTTTTTTAATGCCAAATAAAATAATATTCCAATAAAAACCCATATAAAATATTAAAACAAAAATATAAAAAATATATAAATTAAATTTTAATACATAAAAAAAACTGAAAAGCTAATTAAAATTAAAATTCCCACAGTCTAACATAAAAAAACCAAAAAGCTAATCAAAATTAAAATTCCCACAGTCTAACAAATATTAAAATATTTTTTAATGTATTTCCTGAATTTTGAGAGGGATAGAAATAAGTCTCTTATGCATATTTTAATCCTTTTTATATCACTTCCTATATTATCTAGTATATATTTATACTTATGTATAAATATAATGAAGCTGTTTTTAAATTCAAGCACATTCTATTTGCATTTATTCCTTAATATTTGCAAAATATTTCCTTAGGCCAACTAAAATGTTCGCTTTATCTGTGTGCGTAGGAAATATAAATAAATAACCAGCTAGAGTGCAAATTAATCTAAATGCTAGAAGAGCACAAATGACAAAGTAAATTGCTCATTTATGCATAAAACTGGACAAAAACTTGGAGACGTTGAAATGTTGCAACAAGAAAATGCAATTTCTTAAGACATTTCACTCGAACCCCCTCAGACAACAATAAACGCCCAAAAATTTGTGTGAATACATAGATTGATATATATGTATAAATGTTAAGCTAAAAATCAACAAAAGACATAACATATATACAAGTGAAATAGCTCAGGTGTGCGTGGGTGGCTGTCTCTGTCTCTGTGTGTGTGTTGGTCAAAATTGTAATCAAAATGCATCTTAAGAAAAATGGAAAATGAACATAAGACAAGTGCGTGCGTTAGAGCGGGACGTACAGAGCACGACATAGTGGGCGAAGCAGCAAATCGATAGCATTGCACACTTTTAGGCCTCAAGACGTGGGCGTCACACGCACACACACATATAGACACACCTGTGTGTCCACCTGGCTGGCATAATAATAATTATAATAGTGCAAACATTCTATAAACTAAATTTCCTGTTCAATTTTTGAAGCGTTGCTAGCTATCTCTTTTTCTTCAAATAATTATTATGCATATAATAAAGGAGCTGGCTAACTCCTTAAGCCCAGCTGGCCGCAGGGCAACAATGGACTGACCCCTCCACTCCCCCACCTGAGCTCCAACTGCCATAAAGGCAGCTCAAAGCCATCGATTGTCTGGCCAAGTCATTGATTAGAAGAGAGAGAGAGAGACACACACACACACCTATACCTTTAAGCGGAATAGTGTAACTCACTCATGTGTGCGTGTGTGTGTGTGTGTTTGTTGTGCGTGGGTGTGAAGGTGTGTGGGGGTGGCAACCCTATTTATTGTGTGCGTGTCGCTGCCAAAGCGCCTTTTGTTCTACAATGATGCATCGCCATCATTATGATTTTCTCTCTACACCCACGCACATGCACATGTATATATATAGACTTGCCATGTGTGTGTGTGTGTGCTCTGTTTGTATATAATTTTCCACATATAAATATGCACATTGTGCCGCAGTTCAACATTCAGACTGCCCGCTGTGTGTGTGTGAGTAATTATATTTGTGTGTGCGTGCGTTTTCTCGTTCTTTTTTTTTTTATTAATTGTTTTCATTGCATTCCAGTGTATGTTTTTAGTCCGTTCCACCCGGCCACGCCTCCGCGCGCCGCCCACATTTGTGCGATGAACATATGCAGCGTTCATTCAATTAAACGCATTAACTTGATTTTCAATTAACTTTAAATATGCGAGATTTTTATGATCAATCTATATATATATATATATATATATATATATATGTATTTATTTATGTATATATAAATATATGTATATTGTCAAGAAATGATGTTTGCATAAATCGAAAAATTTATTGAAATTTGATAGCATTCAAATGTGCTTAACACCAGCGCCAAATGAGTGGTATATGAATGTCAGGCGTAATCTGTAAACTTAAATGATTCCAATTTAAATATTGGATGAGAAAGTTAACAAAAAAAAAAAGAAGAAATATATATATATGTTAAATGTATCATATTTGGGTAGAATTATTAATTTTGTATCATATATTGATATTATTAAAAAGAAATTACATTGAGTAAAGGTTTTTATTTGACAATTTCAGAGTATACTTTGAACGCTTTGCCCTTGGCTCTTGTCAACATACATAAATATAATCAAATTATTGACAAACTAATTATCATTACACTTAATTTCCTTTGAAATCTTTGACCAAAAGAACAAAGATCCTGAACTCTTCTTCAACTCAAGTCCTTAGCACATATTTGATTCATATAAGTAATTTTTGTCCAGACAATTTCGCTTTGCTAACTTGAACTTCAATCTTCGGGCACTAAACCATCTTGGGTCAGACAAGCAATTCAGTATATATATATATATCCTTACATATATATTTATATATATATTTATATATATTATACCCATCTCATTTTCAGCTCACTTTCGCTTGTAAAGCTCAAAAACTACTCAAAAGTAACTTTGCCAACTTTCGCTGTTAAATACAACCCTTTAAGTCTCCGCCCCCTGCACCCCCCACTCCTACGCTCTCACTCCAGTTGGGCAACCCCCCTGTTAAAGAAGCAAAATCCTGTTTTTAGAGAACATTTTCAGCGATTTTCTGCTGTTATTTCCATCAAAATATATACGAATGTTTTTGCTGAAATGCAAAACACAATTAACTGAAATTAAAATAGGCGTACAGTCAGAGACAGTGGGTAGTGTGGTAGCAACCCTTATAGAGTCGTTACCCCCATCCTAGCCCTACCCTTCTATCAAAGGCAGCGCATTTCACCTGCAAACTTCGGCACATCTCGAGACCCTGTCTTGCCTTTGCCTTCGCCCTGCCTTTGCCTTTGCCTTGGTTTTTAATCACTTTGTCACCCCCGTGCTTTGGGTAGCGTCATCTAATCCTAATTCAGAGCGCGCGTTGTGCCAAAACCCTTTTCACAAAATGTGCCTCTGTCTCACATGGGCCCGGAATCCCTTTCCCTTGCTTTCAGCCAGCGGGCGACCCCTTGGCCCGTTCGTAAATGCAAATCAGACACAATTTTCCGACCCAAAATGAAAATTCCAAGTGAACGCGTATAAAAATACGACTTTGTGTGCCCTTTTTTATTTAACTTTTCTTTTTTTCTGCTTTTGCTTTTGCTTTTCGGGCATTTTCTCCCCGCTTCACTTTGAAAAGCTGAAATTTATTTTTGATTAGGAGCACCCCAGTTGGGCCCAGCCCACCCATGTGCCTGGCACTGCTGTTGCTGCTGCTGCTGCTGCTGCTGCTCATCATCATCAAAACTTCGGAGCATCAACAACCCGCCCCCATCCAGAGAATATCCCGAGTTGCGTTACTTGGTGGTCCCGAAGATTTTGCGCCTGGTTGCCTTGACGCTGACATTGGACAGGCGTTACCCAATCCAAGTCAGTCGGCCCCCAGCCAGCCCCCTTGGCCGGGAGCAGTTGTAGCTTTCCCCCTTGGCGGCACATCTCAGTTCGGTTGTGCCGTAATCCTCCACGTAAAGCGTAAACTGAGCTCGCGTCGTTAGCGTCGCCTGGAAGGACATCTTTGTATTATTTTCAACATTTAATTTGTTGCCGGCGACAACGTGAAGGAGCAGGGCTTGGACGATGACAAACCCAACTCCCCCAACCCCACACCCACGCGCTCCCCTCTCTCTTTCTCTCTCTCTCTCTGTCTCCCTCTCTTGCTACTTTGTTTCACAATTTTGATACCGCCGAATGTGTATAGAAAATAAAAATGTCCGACTGTGCGAACCTGACGCCAAGCCATTGCCTCCTGCCAAATGGGGCGTATGTGGACTCGCAATTTTTGTTGCCTCGTTTGCGCTTATCCAATAACCTCGAATCTAATTACTTTTATATTTATTTCTTCTTCTTCTTTATTTTTTTTGACAAAATATCAAGTGGGGTTCGCGCAGGAAACAAAATTTTCTTTTGCCTCTCCCTTGATTTCATTTTCATTGCGTCTCCACTGCTATTTTTGGGTGCATGGGGTAGTTGGTTTTTGACTGTCCTAGGGGTGCGGTCAACTGTATTGAAAGACTATACCCACACGACGGGCAGCGTATTATTGCCAGTCATCAATTGAAATTTTGATGAATGACTGGGGATAGTATTACGAATTGGGTGTTCGAATGCAATGGAGAAAGCTAGCTGCATAGTAGATACCTATAATTTGCCTTGCCAATAGATTGTCCTTAAAAATAGTTCTCCTTTTTTTTTTGGGTATGCAATTTAAAAGTCATTTCATATGAATTTAGGGAAGTGAGCTAGGAAAACTAGGGCAGAAACCCTTGCAGCCTGTGGATGCTCTCTTATGTTAGCCTTGGACTATAGTTGGCTTAAGCTTAAAACTAGTTTGACTTATAGTTTACAGCTTCAATATATATTATTAATGAGAGCATCTTTAAGATTTGATTTAAATTTGAAGACTTTTTGTAGGTTCGTTTAACCCAAGCTATAAGTTTATATATCTGTCAAGCTGAACATGTTTCAGCTGAAGACCACATCAAAATATTTTCTATAGAAATACTTTTGCTAGAGATACCTCTGCTTCAGCTAAAGATACCTTCAGCTAGAGATACAGCTAAAGATATCTCAGCCAGAGAGTCCTAAGTGAAGATACTTTTAGCTAGAGATACCTTCAGCTTAAGATGGCTTAAGTTACAGATATTTTCAGCTAGAAGTACCTTTAGGTTGAGATACCTCAGCTAAAAGGACCTTTACCTAATAATACCATCAGCTAGAGATACCTCAGGTGGAGGATATTTCAGTTACAGATACCTCAGCTAGAGATATATTCAGCTGTAAATGCCTAAATTAAAGATACCTCAGCTGAAGATACCTTACTCTAGCGAAAGACCTTTACCTAACAATACCTTCAGCTAGAGATACCTTCGGCTACCTTTAGGTAGGAGATACCTTAGCTAGAAAGACCTTTACCTAACAATACCTTCAGCTAGAGATACCTTCGGCTAGATATACATTAAGTTATAGATACCTGCCTTATCTATAAATACCTCACTTATAACTGCTAAAAATATCCCATAAATTCTATTATATTACTATTCAGCAAGTCTCCATATACTTAGCGAGTTACCTACCCAATACACACCTGATTCACAAGTCTCTGCTTAAGAAATAGCGTAAGTGCAGTTGTTGATGGGCAAAAACTGGCTTTCAGCCTTTTGCCTTTTGCTTGTGCCAAGCCGAGCTGTTACCCCACATGGCAGACACATGAAGAGTTGTGCAGCTGGCGCCTTGGCCCCATCCGTTTGCTATTTCTAGCCCCAGTTCTTTTCACCCCTTCTATTTCTGGCACCAATTCGGCGATTTGCCTCAATTTTCCATTTTTTCTTTTGACTGCCATAACTTTGGCATCTTATAAGCGAGCTCCGATAGCCCTCGCTCAAGGTGAGCCTGAGTTAAACTCTATTTATTTCACCCCCTTTTGCTGTGCGCAAAAACCTTTCATATTATGCAAAACAGCAGCCAGCCCCGGCACTTGATGAGCGGCAAAAGGAAAGCGTAAGAAAAACCCCTTGAAATCGAAATGAAAAGGCGTTAGGGTAGAGGTTGGCAGGGGTCGAGCGAGGACCATCTCTTCTTGTCGTCCTTTTTTTTTTTTGGGGCTGGAAAGTAAACTTTTTGGTCGGCCAACGCGCGAGAAAAAAAGTTATGAAATATATAAAAAGAAAGTAGAAGAAAAATAAAACCTGTAAAGGATCGAGGGGGAGGGTGAGTGTGAGTGTGGGCTGTGGCTGTGGCTGTGAGGATGTGAGACGGACCATGCGGCATATCCTTCATTAAATCGAAGAACAAACGAGCAGACAAGCAGCCTGGCGACGACCGGAGCACAGAGCCCATGGCCCAGAACCCAAGGGCTAAGCCTAAGGACGTACGAAGGGCCAGCTAGCCAGCGAGCTAACGGGTATTAGAAGGCGAAGCTCAAGAATACACACATGTACCCTTCGGAGCTCAGACTGGGAAGGCAGTCCGTAGGATTTCTTTCATTTTAGTTTACCATTTCTTTCGTACCCCCCACTGTCCATCTGCTTCAGCCCTCTTCCTGTCTCCCTTCCAACCTCCACCCAGCAGAGTGTGTGTGGGACCCTCTTCAAATGTGTTGCCTTTGGCCTGGCATGTGGCGCGACGACCGGACCCCCACATAAACCCCCATGCCAGGAAGGTGGCGCAACAACGTTTCAAATTCAACAACGAGCTAGGACGATGACGACGACGACGACGATGGGGCGGGGAACGACAACGACGACAATGATGGAAGGACAGGGGCAGTGGATGTTAAGGGAGAAATGTCGAAAAAAAAAAACTTTTTCTTGGCATTTGTTGAACAGGAAACCAAGTCGAGAGTGGGAGAGGGAGTGAAAAAAGGCGGCGTGCCAAGCTAGACGAATGAGCCAGGGCAGCGTCTGATGTGTCCTGGGTTTGGCACAGGCCCTTGGCACGATATGGGCATAGGACTTGGGTTCTGGTGTAAGGCAATGGGAGTTGGAGCTGTGGAGCTGTGGCACTGTGTGGCTGCGGAGCGCTGGCTGACTGACTGACTGACGAGCGCGCATTTCTCGTTTTGGGGCTGCGCTGTGAATAGCTGGAGGTTTTTATTTTGGGCAAGGCAATGCCCAAGGATATGCCCGGGGACCAAATGGCGGTTGGGCCCGGGAGTTGGGGCTGGGCGTCTGACTTCGTCATGTGTTAGTTTGAGTTAGAGCCTGGGCTGGGCCCGGCTGGGCTGAGTTGGGCTGGGCATTCGCTGGGGAGGCCCGCTCGCTCGCTGCGGTAACCATGTCGCCTGATAAGACACAATGGACATATCAAATTGTGGCTTAGCTCATGTATGTGCAGTCCCCCCATTCCCCATGCCCCATCCACTCCATCGCTATAGTCGCCGGCCCAAGGGGCGTTTGCCTTGGGGCGCGGCTGTCGTTCGAAGTTGGTAGAAATATAAATGGAATTTATGTTCAGCCCCCACCTCGCCTCGCCTTACCCCTCTCCTCAGGCATAAGCATTTGCTTTATGTGGGAACCAGTTCAGCGACCAGTTGAAGCGGACAGCTCTAATAACTAACTAGCTGAACGCTCTAAAAACCAAAATCCACATATGGAAGTCGTATATATATATATACGTTCGTACATATATCGTATAATATAATTCCAAACCAAGCCCCCAACACGCAGCGTAGAGTCGTAACTGCCCCAACTGTCGGTTGATGGACGCCAAGTGCCGTGGCAAGCATAATGCGCGTAACGTGAAATGAGTTTTGATGTGTGGAGTGTATGACAAAGACTGACATTTGCCAGAGGGGGGCAGGGCAGCGCTTGGTAGGGGTCGGTAGGGGTTGGTAGGGTAGCGCGGGGTCGTCATCCTCTGCACCGAGGGACAATTTGATGGCCTAGGGCCAGTTTTTGGCCAACTTGCAAAAAGCACACACAAAGCGCAATGTTGAAAAAATGTAAATTGTGAAATTCATTAAAAACAATTTAGAAAAAAACGAAGCAGCTAACCAGATGGGGGCAATGTAAGACATGTAAAGGGGAGCAGAATTGCAGGTACAAATATGAACAGCTCTTGTTTGAGTGGAGGAACAGCTCTTGAAGGGTAGAGTGTGGATAAGCTAAAGCTACAATTGCAGTTGGATTACGATTTGAGGTGATGTTCAAATGTTCTGTTAAGAGTTTTTATATGAAAAAGCAATCAATGTCATGTAGTTGAAGAGAGGATCCTTCCTCAATACCATAGTCTACGAAAGGATCTTACTTAATTCCCATTGATTCTCAAGGAAGGTAGAACTGTCAGTCAAGAGGTACTTTAGCTATAGAGCTCTTATCAAATTCCCATAAACTCACTCAATCTAATTTCAAAATCCCATAGATTCTCAGTCGATCTATAGAGATTAGCTCAGCATCTCTAATCTCAGTTAATCTATAGAGGTGGAGTCAAACTCTATAGGAAAGTTTGCAAGGAGCTCTATAGTTAATAAATCTCTTATAAATAAGTTTTCTCTTCTTTCGCTTATTTTTTTCACATCCGTCCATTCGTATCTTTTTATAAAATGTAAATCTCAGATCTCAGTGAAACTATAAAGGTTGAATTAGAATCTCTATCTATAGGGAAGTTTGAAAAGGGTTCTATAGTTATACCATCTCTTATCAGGAAATTCCCTTACCTCTCGCTTCTCCATCGATTCGCATCTCTTTGATTGAGAATGTATATGATATATCTCTAATATATTTCAACAGTATCGTATGACACTTGTCTATAAGTTCTCAGGCTTCACTTTTTCTCGAACTCTATTATATTTATAGTGAGCATTTCTCTCGTGTCTTGGGCGAACGTTTTCCAAATTGTTTTATTTTCCTGTTTATCAGTGGATGTTGGTGCTTTAACACCATTTACTTCCAACGTTGCTCACAGCAACCCTCGCCCAACCCGCTTTTTATGACGATTATTTTTATATCCTAACCCACCCACTCGGGGGCCCACTTCTAACCAAGATTTCGTCTTGGGCTCCCGCCTTCCAAAAAACTTTTGCCTGCTACCAAAAAATGTTTGCGATTGCCTTGGTCCACACCTCCTGCAGCCCCTTGTCCCCTTGTCGGCCCTTGTCTCCCCTGCGCTTGGTGTCTTAGCGCTTGGCAAGCTTAGCGCAATGGTAAAGGATTTTTGGTCTTTTATTGCACGTCAGACGTTAGTCCGCTCGTAGGACTTCTTGCTTGCCGAGTCCTGCTGCTGCTGCTGTTCCTGTCCGTTGCCTTGGCCATTATGCTGCAGCAGCATGAAAAAATTTAACGTTTATTGCTTGCGCCAATGAGCTAGTCCTTCTGCTCCTGCCCATGCTCCACCGGCTTGGCTTTGACTCTGGCTGTGGCTGTGGCTCTGCAGTCCTTTCGACATTTTGTCGGGCGCCAACTTGTCCCCGCTGCTGCTGCTGGCAATGCGGTCCCAGCGCCCCTTCCAGCTCGGGTGTTGCCTTTTGCTTTTGGGGTTCCTTTCGTCCTGAGCAGCGCCATCTTGTTGTTTTGCTGAAATGCGAAGGACATTTGATGTAATGATGCCTGGAGGCAGCCACCACTCCACTCCCTCCCGATCTCTCGTTCGCTCTCTCACTCGCAGTGTGTGGGTGTCCCTGTGTGTGTGTGCTGGCGTGTGAGTGCTATCAGCGAATGTTAGGCGAAGCGACTGGGGGTCCTGGCTGGTTCGTTCTGCTCTCTGCTTTCTTTTTGCGCAAAAGGCTCTGTGGGGGCTGCCGCCACCGCAGCCGCCGCCGCCTGCGCCTTTTGTTTGAGTTCACTTAAGTTCAGCGCTTGGGGTTCTTGGGTCCTGGTCCTGGTCCTGGTCCTGGTTATTTGGTCCCTCTACTTGTGCCTTGCCTTCGCCTTCGCATTGAGTTTTCTTCTCCATCTTTTTTTGCAAAACTTTTGCCGCTGCTGCTTTCATTATCCTTTTGGCGTATCCTTGGCAGCCACTGACTCATGTGGGCGTCTTGAGCAGCGACCAAAGCGAAAGCAACGTGGAAAAAAATAAGATGAATTACTTCTTTTGGCTGCAGCGCCAATGACCAACACCCAGCTCAGTACCCCTTCTCCCAGGCTCAAGCAGGAGTCGCCTTCCCTGCCTGCCTGCCTAGTTCAGGACCCTCGGCAGCTGCCCTGGCTGGTCATCAATTTTCGTTCTGGACTAGGGCGCAGCTTTTGCTGCAAGATGTCCGTTTCATTTTTGGCGCTAAGAGGGAACTGAAAAGGAGCAGCGGAGCAGGAGGATGTGGAGAGAGATGGGGCGGCTGGTCTTAGCAACCGAGTTGCGGGTCCAGCTATAGCAACAGCATAAGCAGTCGCTAGGAGATTAGATTTGATGGGTTTTAGGTGCGCCGCCATTGCCACAAACCAAGCGCATGTGACCCGTCCCGTCCCGTCCCGTCCTGGGTGTTCGCTTTCATGTCCTGTCGCCTGGCAAGCTCAAGCTCTCTCGTGCGGGAATATGTCTTGGGATATTATTTTTTGTGCGGCAAATGTAACTCCATCTATTGCGCCCCCATGTCCATGTGCATTACTTTAGTTTTTTTTCCTCATCTTATGTCCAGTTTGAGGCGAAGTTTTCTTTAAGTAGAGCTGGATTTTTGTGTTAGAGTAAGTTGCTTTAAAAATCTATAATAATTTAATTTGTTTAATTTGTTTTGCATTGATTGTTTTCATAAATTTATATTGGCATTAGCTCAGTTAATGTATGAGCTGTTGCTGTTAGTAGAAATTAAACTCAGGCCTTTAATACGTTTTTTTATGTAGATAAGAGACATAAAGTGATATGAGCCTAAGGTATACTATGAATCTGCTGGAGATCATCTGGAGATTAAGCAAGAGTTTATCGAGAAGTATTAATTCAGTTATCAGTACAAGATGAAGGATTATGCTATTGATTGAAGTCCTTCATATTCTCAGATTTATCACTCTAGTATTCATAGAACTGTATATTTCGTCGAACTCTATTATTCATTTGTCTGCATTGGCTTATCATGAAAATTGAAAGACTATTTATTGACTGAGGTCCGTCATGTTCTCAGATCTCAGGTTCTTAAGAAACTTTATAAACTAACTGCATCAGATTCTTTTGTGATCCCATACATAAATTGCATTTGAAACTAAAATCGAATGCATGAAAGAATTTAGGCTTCATCTCCCAATGTTTGAGTTTCATAATTATTTCTAAATATTCTCCAATTAAATTAATATAAATATCTTTATGAGGTGAAGGTATTATAAGGTCAAGCCACGCGTGCCTTAATATTGACTCTTATAAGATGATAAATTATTATATTAAAAAAAAATATTAGCGAGGATCTTTTAAGGGCTGTGACTTTGACGATGTTTAGTCATTTGAAAATAGATCATCCATTAGAACTATGGAAAACTCTAGTTCTGAAATATTTATATTGGCTTATCAAAATAATTATAATAATAATAATATTTTGTTTGAAAAGGCTATAAAGTAGCTTTGACAACCTGCTATTCTTTCCACTTATGTGAACTACCATCATAAGCAGAAATCCCATTTTCACATCGAGCAATTAGAGATCGCTCGGTGAAATTGTGTGCTTGAATGCTTTCGCAATAATTTGAGACACTTTGCCATGATTATAAAAATCCAATTGCATTTATTTGCTTCAATCAATTTTAATCAAGCTCGACTTTGCCCACAAAGCAAAGTACACACACACACATGCACACACACACACGAACTATAGACCGAAAATGCTTTAGACAAAGCCACACACACACACACATCAGCACGCACAACATTTACCCACACCTCGAGTGTGGCGCGTGTTGTGGGCGCTTGCGGGGCGGTTTTATCTTCGGGTTATTACCGCTGAGTGTTGCCACACAAAATAATGCATTAAAGACGACAAGGAATACGACAGAAGCAGCAGCAGCAGCAGCAGTAGCATCAACAGCTGCGTCGACGAGTGCTGCGAGGGGGGGCATATGTGTGGGAGGCTAAACTGAGGCACTAAGTCGACGTCGTCGTCGGCGTCTGCAACCCCTGCGCAAGGCGAGACAAATACAAAATCCCCCGACCACGTACTCAGTGCTCTGACATTGCAGTCAACCTGCCTGCTGTGCGTTACAAAATGCATTTTATGCCCCCAGCCCCCCCCCCCCCCCTTTACCAACTGCCGCCCCCCCACCTCAGCCACTGGCCTGGCGTCTGCAGCCTATCCCAACAAAATTTATGATGCTTGCAAAATGCCTAGTGTGAGTTTTCTTGGGCCTTTGACCAGTATCGAGGTATATATGCTTAGGAGCCAAGCCGTCTTGCTCTCTCGCTCACACACTCTCTCTCACTCTCTCTCTCTCTTATACTTTATATAAGAGCTCTCTGGGTGCAGAACAAAAATGCATTGCATACTTACAGGCGTCGCCTGCATCGCCTGCTGAGGCATCTTAAAATTTAATGAAAATCTGCAGCTTACACACACACACACACACCTACACTCACTCTCACACACACAATCTCAAAAAGTGCACATTGTCTGCCCTCATACTTCATTATTATGTGCCCAAAAATCTATATACATATCTATTTATATGCTTCTGCTTGCTTATCTGCTGTACTTGTTGTTTCTATTGCTCTTATTGTTGTTGCTGCTGTTGTTGTTGTTGTTGTTGTTTTTTGTACTTGTCAGAGCCTGCAATAATAAGTTTTCTATGCACTTAATGTCAAGTAAACAGAGAGCCAACTCCCAGCAGCCTCCTCTGCACTTGCCCGCCTCTGTTGGCCCACTTTCTTAAGAGCCGCTCGGAGGTGCAAGTCGAGCAGAGGCACTTGGAGAAAATGCAACTGAGAAAGGTCCTATGAAAGGGTGCATAAATGAGTTAGGAAAAACAATTTGAACTTATATTAATAGATGAAATTACATGTATAAATACATATATATAAGGGTAGCTATATATATAGCTTGTAATAAGAGAAAATGCTGAATTTATACGGAATGTTTTATATAAAATTTACATATTATATGAAAGATGATTATAGATATTAGGAATTAATATTTTTGATGCTGATTTTAGTCATATGAATATATAGCGGATGTTGCTTCACACTTTAACTATTTTCAGCCTGTGAATCAGCATATATGTCTCTTAAGCTGGTGAATAGTTTCCAAAGATCTCTTCTCAATCCAAGCGCTAATTAAATTTAAATAAAATATTTTTTTTAATTTTGTATAAAAATTGTTTAGAAAACATAAAAAGAGTCGTCTATTTATATATATATATTTTTTTTTAATTATTCCCAATAGATAAATAGATAGAAGAAAAAATTGTAGGACAATAGCACGAACTATATAGAAAATATATTAAATATTACAAAGATATTTTCAATATTTATGATTTTTTTAATCCATTATTTGAAGTGAACAGTTTTTCTAGCTGAGATTGTTTTTTTTTTCTACATCTAATTTTTATTAAAACTTTAATAAAATATATATACAATTTGTGTAAATAATTTACATTTTTTGTTTTTGTTTTAAATGTTTTTAATTATAAAATTCTTTCAGTCTAAGATGCAAACCTCTTTCCCTATCGTTCATTTCAATATACCCCTTTCTCTAGCAACTGTCATACCAAACTCCACACTGTTGCACTCCTTTTTCCAAGTGTACCGAGCTCCGTACGAGCTCCAACGGGCATTTTGAGCTGCTTAGTTGGTTTTCGTCTAAGGCCAGGGATTGGGTGCGCTGCTCCATAGTTTTTGAGCAGCGCATTACGCATACGCACCGAGGCCCCACACACACACAGCCCTCAGTTGATTTTGAATGCAACTCCGACTGCAACTTCGACTGCAACTGCAGCTGCAGCAACTTCTTGTGCAATTTTCTTAAGATTTCCGCACTGCTCCCACACTCTCTGGCTCTCGCTCGCACCTGTTGAGAGCGTTCGCAGCGTTGTCTTGGCCAGAAATTTGTTGCTGCTGCATTTTCTTAAAATTTTCTGCAAATATGTGAGCTCGCCTCAGCCTATGTATATAGAGCGACGTGCATACATAGATATTAATATATATAGATTTATGTTTGTATATATTTAGATTTATATGTATTTTTGTTGGCTCGTATATTTTGCAATTTTCGTGCTGCCTTTTGTCAACCCGTTGGAGACTTACATGAATAACTAAAATTTTAATATATGTGTTATTAAAGTGGTCCTAAGTAGCCAAAGGGGCCTGGGGACTCGGCAGCGGCGCTCTGCAACTTTTGATTGGCCATTGATTGTATACTTTCGGCAGGCACTGTTTGGCCAGCATTAAAATTGCAATTGCCGTTGAGCAGTAAAAACGACGAACTCCTACTAATTCATGCACATTAGACATATACATATCAGCAAATAAGCAGCTAATACGATGCCCGACTCAACAAATATGTGCATATATGCGTATGGCAGCTCACATAATCAACACATACACACACACACACATCCAGAGAGATGGCAAAAGTTGAGGATTTATAATAATTTATTAAGAAATTGCAGTGGGTGAAGGAAATCAAGCAGAAACCATGTATGGGCATATATGCTGCGGTCGAAGTGCAAATCACAGCAGGGTATTATCATTTCCAAATTGCACAGAGTTCATTGGACTCGGGAATGCATTCAGAAGCTGGGCAAGAGCTGAAAAAATAACAGAATTATGCCTGAGAAATGCTCAGATATTATTATGGGAATATTCAATAGATTGTTAGCAACAGCAACAATGAAACGTTATTTGTTCTCTTGAGCTATTATATTTACTATAAGCAATGAGTAATTTGATCTGCAACTGAGTTGATTTCATGGCAGCACAAATGGAATATATTTCTGGATGTAGATATCTGTTTCATCAGAATCTAGGCCGCTTCTATATTTTACACTTTAGGTTGAAGTTCGAGCTCGAACTGAACTTATTGTGTTTCCAATACTGATTGATCATTTCACTGCATATATAAGTTATGACTGCAGAGTTATAATTTATAAATGCTCATCCAGCTTTCATTAAAATTCATTGAAAGAATAATTGGTTTTTTGAGATGTCTTACTAGCTGTCTATTGGTTAGTTCCTCCGTCCGTCTACTTATATGAACGTAAATCATTTCCCCGCTAGAGTCATTTCAAGACTCTAGCTTCAATAGCTGGGAAATACGAGATTTTACACATTGGTACCATCATCTCTTAAAGAATCAGTAGTATTATAAGTGCCATAAAGTATTCAAATTTCCCTTCATGTTCCCATGCCTTTTCCAGTAATACCCACTAGATGCGTGTTGACTAGACAAATACTATAATATATGTAATAAGTCAGTAAGCTTATTATAATAGTTGGCCTTCTATTGTAATTAAATTATAAACTTGAATCGGATAAAACTATATCTATTGAGTATAGGAAATGAGTATTAAAGTATCGACAGGGCCTGACTGCAACATTCTTACTTGATTTGTCTTAACTCTACAATTATTTCAATATACTCTCATTATCTTCATATTTTTTCATGAACATTTTATTGCACTTAATAATTATAGTATTCTCTTAAGAAAAAAAATAGTTTGTGCTTAAAAATTGTAAAAATTCAATTTAATAGAAAAATTTTAAAAAATGTTTAAAATAACATAATATATTTTCAATCGCAATATCTACTTTTGAGCTACCTTTTTAAGGCAGATAAAGCTGACCACATTCATCTAAGTCTGATTGTTATAGATATTCCACATGCAATTTTACTTAAAACATAAATAATTGACTGAAAACCTTAATCAGCTATTATGATCTATGCCATTTTCAATGATTTCATATTTACAAAAGCTTTTTTTCACTTCTACCGACTTTCATATAACAATTTTTCAACTCTAAACTCTACTTTAAGAGCAACAATATCAGAAATTAAGCACTCTGTAAAAAGGAAAAACCTAAAAAAAAAGTAGAAAATAGAAAAAACAACCCGATTATAGACCACACCCACAGAGCCAACTATAGCTGATTAACCAAATCTATGAGGTATGGCAAATATATAATGCACACACACACACACACACTCGTACGAATACATTTTCGCTGGTTTTTCACTAGCTTAACCTACCTCAATGAGCTACAAATTGCAGGCGGGCAGGCGGGAGGGCGGTCAGCGGCCAGGGGGCGTGGCGGCACAAGCGGCCAAAACAAACAAATGCAGCCAATAGGAAAACACGGCCGGGCGCTGTGAGCTATCATGCCACAGTCATAACCATAACAGTGCACTAAGCTGGCGGCCCCGCATATACAGCGAAGCCAGCGCCCCCCCCCCCCCCACTTCTGCCTTGCCCCTCTCACCCAACTAACCTGCTGCAGTTTATGGGCCATGTGCAGCCGTAAAGCGTTGCCAATTTTTGGAGCGCGCGTCAAAGCAGAAAAAACATTGGGACACAATAAAAGTTTTTGAATAGACGGGGGCGCGAGGGGTCTAGCTAAACGGGGGTAGCATAGGGATTTGGTGTGTGTAGGGGTGTGTGAGCTGTGTGTGTGTGTGTGTGTGTGGGTGTCTTTGACTTTTTTCTGTAGGGAACTGGCCGCTGGCGCAAAATATTTCGATCAGGCGTAAAATGTGCGCAAAATTCAACGAGAGTTTTTTGTGCAACATCAAAAAAAAGGGGGTGGGGAGGAGAGGAGCGGGGGTGGCATGCATATGCGTGGGTGTGTATACTTTATTATTTATTATAAACACACACACACATTCACATGCTGTTGAAGTTGTCGCTGCATTTGGTCAAGCGCAAAAAATAGACAAAATGCAAGCAGCGAAAAAAGACAAAAATTCAAATAAAATGTTCTATATACAATAAATGCAGTTGTGTGTGGGTGTGTGAGTGTGTATGTTGAATGCAGTTTTGCCTAGGTATGCGTTTATTTTTTTTTGGTTGTTTGTTTGTAGGTGTGCGGCAGTGCGCTATTTAGTTTCCTGTTAAGCTGCAGTTGCAGCCAGGGCTGTCCGAACAGAAATGCAACAATATATAGAATATATAAAAAATAATATATAAAAAATAATAATATATAAATAAATAAAAAATAAATATAAACTTTGTATATTATCTGAAAATAATATCTTTTAGCTTAAAGTCTTGCTTAAATATTTGTTTTACTTTCTTAAATTCTCTCTGAAATTGGATTGAATTTCTGATTTGATTATCATGCAAAATAGCTGTCATGCTTTAGTGTGATGTTCAAGGAAATACTTGAGAATTTGTTTTTATTAATTCTTTGGCTGAGCTTTAAGCTGAATTGAATTGCATATCAATGCTTAGCTTATGGTTCTCTAAGGACAAGCTGGAAGATTGCAAGATATAATAATACAAAACGAAGTTTTCTTTTCAAAGTTGTTTTCCTGAAATGAATTCCTTGAAGTTGCTTCTAAAGGGAAAATATTATTAAATATTTAATTCACTGTTGGCTTCATGCTATATATTGAATTAAATATTAATTAATTATAAATGAAATAAATAATTAATTAAATATAAATATATTATATTAATACCAATTTTAGAAAATAGTTAAAATAGTTCAAAATACAAATATTCATGAACAAGTATCATTTATCTCTTTCTATCAAAGACCCAGGTTTTTGGTGCTTGAACGCTCTTCTAGTATTATTACTATTATCCCTTAAATTTCATCCAAGCCCATTCAATGCAATAGACATGAAATCTATCTCCAATTCTCGCCCTAAAATTTAAATTCAACTTGTCTTCCACGTTCAGCTCGAACAACTCCTATCTGCTTAGGGTATCGCACTCATTGTTATAGATTCGCCCACATACTCTATGGAAATGCATTGTAATTTGTAACATTTTGCATTCTATTTGCCATGCCTGGTTTCTTTGTCAGCTTTGGTTGCCATGTGGCACCATGCGCCAGGCTGCCAGGCGGGTCCAGGCTGCTGCCACTCACACCCTTCAAAGCTTAAGTGGCAGATTTTTAATTGAATTGGCTGCAGTTGCAGTTGCAGTTGTTGCACTTGCAACGCAACGCCCTGCGACTCTAACCACAGGCACTCCACAGGCCCGCCTGCTACGCCCGCCGCGCTTTGGGCTTGTCACATTTGAATTTTTTTGCCATATTACTAACCATTTTGCATTTGTTTTTGTTTTTGCATTAGTTTTGGCCGCCTACAGCAATAATAATAAAAAAACACGTACATATACAGCAAATGTCTGACATTATATATATATAGGCTTTTATGTATGTGTGGGTGGGCGTGTGGTCCCCTCCCCCTCGCTGATGTTTGAAAATAGAGGCGACTGCGCATTTTATGCCCCTCTTTTTTCTACACTTCAGCTGCGCATTTTTGCAAATTTATATAAATATTTTATATATTATTTATTTTACACACAATACATACGTACACGACTACATATATATAGTATATAGTATATATATTATATATTTTTTATGCTCTATAAATATTGCATTAATTTTATTTTTCTGCGACGTTTTGCGTGTTCGCATTTATGCATTTTTGATGAAATAGTTTTTGGATTTTATACAACTAATTTTATTGCAAGAAAAAATCACTTGAATTTATATTGCATACATCAAGAAAAACATATATGTATATGTATATATAGCTCTGCAAGATTTACGATGTTTACATTGCGTTTCTGGGACGTGGGCTTATTATTTTTTCAACGATTCTTTGCCTGCAAAATCAATTTTATATAACAGTCAATTCAAACAAGTTTAATACATTTCCAATATAATTTATATGAATTTTATGAAAATTGATTTCCGTTTCTTTTTTACTTATTAATTTATCATTGAGAAGTGTGCATTAAAAAATGTTTATATAATTTTATTTAAAAAATAAAATAAAATAAATAAATATTTGCAAAGGCAAAATTTATTTATTGTGTGATAAAATTCATTTTCAGCACTTTCTTTGTGTTCTCATTTTTTTAGCAGACATTCAAGTCTTAAATTTTTGATGAATTTGTGCAAGAGAGCAGTTTAAATACCTTGAGCTGTCCTTTTGATTTTTTTGGACATTTACTTTAAGAGAGATTTGATTAAATTGATTGCTTGCTTGAAATCGATTTACTAGCTCGGATTTCTTATTGTTAAAAAAATATAACAGCTTTAACATAAATTACGCAGGCTAAGAGCATTGATCAGCCAATGATCTCAGAATAGACGAGATTTTCAGGCTTTACAGATATTCATGTAATGCAAAAATGCTCCTGTTTGTCATATTTAAAGTCCAGTTAAAGGAAACTATACCAAAATTTAAGAAAAAGAATTTCCTTTCTAAATGTAATACACTTTCTCTCTAAAATATTTAAAAAAAAAACCTATTAACATATTTGTTTATCAATATTATATTATTGGATTTGATTTTCAGTATGATTTCTCTTAATTTGAACAATTTATTCAATTTTGTTAGCCTATTGTAGCTTTAACATCTCTGATATGAAATTTCCCATTCAAGCATACAAAACCCGACTCCTTAATTGTGCAAAGTTTCACATCAAATTGAAGCATTGATGTATGTCTTAATACAAATCTAGTCAGCATATATATATATATAGCATATATATATATATTATCAGAACTCAAGCGACCTATCAGAGCTGGCGCTACGCTTAATCCCAGCGTAAAGCCCGTTCGTATAATTATCATTTCACTTTCAATTGCGTAATTGAATAACGCTTTCATAACGCCACTCAAAGCAGCTGCTTTAAGCTGCTTTGTAATTAATCGATAGTTAACAAGAATATCTATTAAGCGCAGAGCAAACGGATTCGCATTTTGCGACTGGCATTTACCAAATGTTTCCATTTGGCGTTTAAATGCATAATATTATCTTAACAAATCAATTGTCTGGCTCATTAGCCACTGAGCATATTCATTAACCTAATTATGGCGAAGGCCACAAGATGCGTGTCTATATATATATATCATTTTATATATGTATTCTATATTAATACACTTGACGCCCAAATGCAACAGCTTTGTGTCTTGGGCCAGTGGCCAAAAGCGTTGCGGAGTCAACTTAGCGAGCTTTAATTATATATTAGCCAATTGGCCTTCTCAACTAAAACACTTTGACTTGCAAATGCCAAACACAAACAGCCGCACACGTACACATATATACGGTCGTCTGTATGCTCTATTAATATGCAATACACTGAGCGCAAGAGGGCTGCGAGTTGAGCTGGAAATGTGTTAGCAAAACTTTGACAAGGGTAAATTGATGGGAATGTAAGCGCTTAGGTATAATTATTTATTGCAGTTCATATTCTGGGAAATATATATTTTTATTTTTATTTGGTAATGATAGAGTTATACTTTCAGGAAGTACATTTTCTCATTAACTTATGATATATTCTTGGGTGAGAGACTTTATTTTCATATCAAGGCAATCTATATCATATTTAAATTTTAAAAACTTAAAAACTTAAATCATTAAAATTCAAATTTATTGAAGAAGATTTTTCTGAGATTTAATACAACAAATTTGATCTCTGTTTCATAATTTTTATAGACTCAAATCAGCATAAATGAAGGAAATATTGATTCTTATATCAGTATATAAATCTTATGATATGTCAGACTTCAATCTATAAATACTTCATAATAATTTATTCTTTTCTTTTTTTTCATCAATCTGTATTGAATTGTTTCACATTGAGTTTATGAATATTCAAGATCTAAATGAATTCATTAAATATATATATATATTTATTATTTGATTTTATTTCATTATCTTATATATCTGACAAGACAATTAGTATTCAAAAATTGCTTCATATTTTATGAAATCATTGTTTTTCCATCTCTAATTGATTCCAATATATTCTCAAAAAAATAAAATAAAATAAATTCTACAATTCGCCCAATTTCTAACACAACCTCCTATATATTTCTTGCAGTGTATTTATAATATATACACATATATATGCATTCCATTCAATTGTTATTTGAAACTTGGAAGTTCGTTGAGCGCCGTCAATTTGGCTGGCAAGTTGTAGACATCGTCTGGAGGCCTCGTCATCCACACATCATATTGTCCTTGCGGTCGTCGTCGTTGTTGTTGCTGTTGTTGTTGCTGCTGTCGTTGTTGTGGCCGCCTTTTGGGGGGCTACGGCACGTGTTGAATGCTGTGCGAATCGTTGTTGACACACATACACGATGATAGCCATTATAACTATAAGAATCAGCTAAGCCTTGACTCCCCTTGCACCCCGCTCAACAAAGGCAGCGTCAAGCATAAATTGCCACGGACAGGATGTCTGTGGACGCAGGCTGTGCAGGCAATTTGCAGTCGCTCGAGCCACTGACATATTGAACGCTAAAGATGCGAATCATGTTACCACTCCACAAATCACCCCCGCCCCCTCCCCCTCCACTCAACGATTTTCTTTTTTCGGTTTTTAACATTTTTTGATTGGGCCGAGGCCCCCAACCGATTTCCTTCTAATTTTAGTTGACTCTCCCCTCTGCACTCCGCCCCTCAGCTGCCCTCTTTGGCTATTTTGGTCAGTTTGGCGTGACGAAGACAAAAACCATGAAAGCAAAGAAGCAGAAAAACTCTGTAGACAATCATCAAATAACTGACAGTCCAATCGACGCTTGAAAGCGTTTCCCGTTCCCCATTTTTGGGAGTTGAATTGCGTTCGGCTTCGGCTTTTCCTTTTCCATTCAACTTTTCTATTTCTATTTCTCTCCTTTTTTCTGTGTTTTTGTTTGGTGTGGGTGTACGTACTTCTGTGGCTCATGCGTTTTGGGGCACATTTTTGGGGAATTGGAGCGAGCAAGTTTGCACTGCGGTCTCCGAGTTGATTCACTTTAGCTGAAGATGAATCCGAAAACCCATAGACAGAGTCAAAGAGTGGAAAGCTAAAAAGTATCCAGGGAATTTTTGAAACTTTTGATACATAAAAAGGGGGTTTTTTGGTCTGATATTATATCAGGTTTGAATGAATTTATAGTATTTATATATATTTTTAAATGAAGTCATTTTATGTTTAGAAGTTTTTGGTAATTTATAGCCATGCATATAGATGAGTATATATGCATAAAAAGAGAAGGGGATTTTTGTTCTGATATTATATCAGGTTTCAATAAATTTACAGTTTTTAATAAATTTTTAGATTAAGGGATTTTATGTTTAGAAATTTTTTGTAATTTATAACCATGCACATATATATGTATATATCCACATATGGATTATAAACATTTTTATAATATTTTAAATATTATCTTTAAGCATTCCTATTTAATTTTTGTTCTGCTTGTTATGTCTTATATTCTACAAATTTCTGACAATTATATTTATATATAATTTTCTTTACACAAATCTATAAATATGTTTATGACACTATAAAGATTTAAAGTTCTGAGGGTAGGGAAAGGTTTATAAAATAGAAATGAAAGGAACAGTTAAAATCGGTATCCTTTAACTCCCATTTAACTCTCCCATTTTAACTGTTCCCTTCCCATCCCTCACATACCGTTAACATGTCTGAGAATTTGGAGGAATGCGTTGCATAAATCGAGACGATAAAGACCATAACCTGAACGCAAATCAAGAGCCAACAGGATAAAGATGCCGTCATGATTTTTTGGAGCTCCTTTTTTCTTCGAGTAGCCACCCCAGACAGTGCCCCAGCCCCAAGAAGCAGCCGACGATGACACACACAACCTTCCAAATCCCCGCGTGTCCACTTTTATTGAAGAAAAACAAAAATCTGTCGAGTTTTATGATCGGCGACGGCGAGGGCGACTCACGCTGAAGGCAAACCTCAAAAAATGTTGAAACAGCGACGGGGCTGCAATATTGAACTTGAGAGAGAGAGAGAGAGAGAAGGCGGAGGGAGGGGGTAGGGGAGCCCGCTCAATAAACACGCACAGCGGCCGCTTCGCCCAAATGCCCAACCTCAAGCTAAACAATTTCTTTGGCCAAAGGTAGCCGTAGCCGTAGCCCTAGCGCTCTTGACCCTTTTTGCACCCACGCCAGCAGCGCGAGCTCACAACAAAAATAAAAACCAAAAAAAAAAAAAAAAAACAAAAATAAAAAATTGAAAAATATAAAAGAAGAAAAACAAAGAGACTGAATTTGCCCGTCGGTTTTTTTCGCTTTTATTCCTTTCAAAAACTTTACGCTGGCCAACGCATAACCCACGCCCCCGCACCCGCCCCCGCCCACGCCTCTCCCTCCACCCTTGCGCGCACACACGGCAGACAAGCGACAACAACGTTGTCCACTTTCGCACCAACCTTCGCTCGCTGCCTGCCTGCCTCCCTACCGCTGGCGCTCATTCGCTCGCTCTCACTCTCCACTGGCCCCTGCCCCCCGGCACACGCACCGAGCGCGTCGCACTGCCCCCGCCCTGCCACCGCCAGCGCTGGGTTGTCCCTGCCAACGGTATGACGGTACAGCAACAACGTTGCCGGCTCGTCGTATATTTTTCTCATTTATTTTTCAAGCTCCCAACTCTGGTCTGCCAACTTTACCGACAGCCCACCACCCACCCCCCGCAGCCCAAGCCCAAACCCAACCCAAAATGCCGCAAAGCATGCTTTATTTTTTGTGCGTTTTTCATATCCGAAACGCCGACGAGCACCCGCAGCCCTTTCCACGTGCGCACTCACACTCACACAAATACTCACTCACTCACACTCACTCACACACACACACACACTCACACAGAGCGACCTCCACTAACCGCGCCGTCCGTAAACCAAACGACGAACCGACCGATCCCAACCGGCCTTTTTTTCGCCATGCCGGCGAAAGACAAAAGCAACAACAACAACAAATACAATAACGGTTATACTCCGACTCACACCATCGCGCCACCATCGCATCACAGTGCTTACACTCTCCTACTCCTACCCACACCAACAAAGCCAATGTGCGCTCTCTCGCTCGCTCGCTCTCAATCCCTCCACACTTCCCGCTCGCTGTCTCTCTCCCTCCGCAGTTGTTGTTGCTGTTGCATTTTTGTTGGCGACGCGCAAAAAAAGCAACAAAAATAATTGCCATTTCCCTCTCTTCGTCCCGTTCCACACGAGCAAAAAAAAACGAAACAGCAACAACAACAAGAACGAACACCATGCCTCAAACCCATTCAGCAACGACACCTCACACCCCGAAACGACGCTCAGTGCTGCCGCCTCACCCCGCCGGCCCAGTAGCCACCCAAACCATTCACAAAACTCGGCACTCAGCTGTTTGTCAACTCATCTGCCGTCGCCATCCGCTGTTACTCGACCTCACCCTCCCTCCCGCCTGGCTCAGCCGTCGCGCGTTGGTTCGTTGACGCCGCAGTTGCCGTTATCGGCGTTTCTCTGTTTTTGTACTCATATCCCTCGGCTCGACCACGCACTCTGCATGCTCGCCCATTGCCCATTGCCCGCTGCCCGTTCGAGCACATTGTGTTGCACACTTTTTGGCATTTGCCTTCCACACGCACGTTCTGCGTTCTCCATGTGCTTTTTGGCGGCGTCCCACATTCAATTCGCCTCGCCTAAGCGCATGTTCCAGGCGCGCGCTCTCTCTCTCGCTCGCGCTCTCGCTCCCACCTTCGCTCTGTCTCGCCCTCTCTCCCTCTGACTTCGCCGCTCTCAGGCTGGCTCTCAAGCTCTCGCTCTCTCACGCTGCCGCTGTCGGCGTCGCTGGCGCTAGCGCTAGAAAACGCATTTGTCTGTCTCTGTTTTGGTCAGTCAGCAGTTGGCTTTCGTCGTGTTTGGTTCGCCTCTGGTAGAGCGCTCTAAACCCTCTCTGAGAACAGGTCTCTCACACAGCAGTGTCACAGAACAACCGTTAGCGCTTAGTGTGCCAAAAGGCGTTCGCTTGTTGCATTCGCCGCGAACCAAAAACAAAAAATCAACAAATCAAAAAATATAAATAAAAACAAAAAAAAGAGAAAGGATATAAATATTTGAATTAAAAGAGAGAAAAAAGAACAACAATTTCCCAAAGAGTGTCAAGCAAGCAAAAGTGAAGCAAACGTAAAATTGCGCCAAAAAGTTTTGGATATTCTCACATACATTTCAGCGGGAAAATTGCGATAGGAGTGTAAAGTGTTTAGTGCTAAAGATAATACAAATAGTTGCCTGCTGCATTGCAACTTTGATATCATCGAGTTTTGGCAACGCTTGCGTCAATTCGATTATTTGGTTTTTGGTCAATTTCCTTACACACAGCAGGCAATCAAAAAATTTGCCAAAATTCCGAAAAATCCGAGAAAAACACCAAAAACATCGACACGTACCGCATCGGCAACCGGTGGCGGTGGCGGAGGTGCTGGCGGCGGTGCCACCACCAGCACAAAGATGGCATCTAAAAGAAAAGCCTCGGTGTTGCTGCACAAGGTGAGTTTCCCCCACACACACCCCTCCCCCTAACCAAAAGGGCGCCAAGTCCAATCAGCTGAGCAAAGAATAAAAACAAATTGCGGAAATCAAGTTAAATTCGTCCTTCATATTCCAGCGAAACTCTGGAATATATTTTAATGAGCTCTTCCCTGAAATGTGACGAATAGTTCTCTTTCTTCCCTGAAATGTGACGCTGCAATACTACGAATAGTTCTCTTTTCATGATTCTTGGTATATGTTTATCTTTCACACATAATTGTATATGATAATCAGTTCTTTTGAAACCGCAATTTCTTTTCGCTGCTGTCCTTAAGCCTTCAAAGGCGCAACAGATTTTCCTCTTAAAAGTGAGGCGCAACATGTCCTTGCAGCTAATGATTCGCAGATTTGGCTGTAGAAAGTGCTAGATGATATTAATATCTTCTGTTGTCGGTTATGATATCTTTAGATATTGGAAATATATTTTTTATATTAGAAATGTGGTATAGATATTGTAAATTTGTAGAAAAAATTGGAGAATTTTTATAAATTTTTTAATTTGAATAACAAATTATATTTTTACAATATCATTACAATATCTTAAATTGATATATGAAGCTTTGACTCTTAATTAGCTATTATTAGTTTCCTCTATCGCCTCGGCTGAGTGTCCTTAAGCTGAGTTCTGTAGAATCCGTAGATACTTTAATTCTGACTATTCAAAACTCTTATTAATTCTCTGCATTTCCTATATTTCATATTATAATTTAAATACTGATTTGCTTAATATGGAATATATTGCCTAAGATTAGTCTTATTTATATATATATATATTATTAGATTGGTACAAGCTTTACCGTGAAACTCTTATAAATTCTCTTCATGTCACATTTTAAATAATAATTTATTTAAAACGAAATAAATTATAATTTAAGTTCGATTTTCTTATTTTAATTTAATCTCATAGTAATAATAAAATTTAAAAAAATATTTATTTAATTTAAAATGAAATAACCTATCAATTTTAAATTAATATAATTTATTTCATTTTAAATAATATTATTATTTTGATTCAAATTTACTTATACTTTAAATTAATGTAGTTTATTTTATTTTAAATAATATTATTATTTTATTGAAATATATTTTTAAATAATTTTAACTAATTAATTGATATATATAAAGTTATTCCACCTATGCCAACATCATCTTTAAATAGTCCTACAATTTAACTAATCCACCGCAAAGATTCTCCCTCACCCACTCACCTCCACTCGCTCTCAGAGTTCACTGGGTCACTTGGAACCCTTTGGCATACACGCACTTTTCCAGCCCACAAAGAGCTCACTTTGAACTGTGATTTTTCGCGGAACTTCTTTGGCCAGCACACTTCGACTTTCACTTGATTTGCCCACAATATTCGATAATCCTATTATCTCAGATAAATAAACTCTAAACACATAGCCTCGTCATATCTTCTCACCTTTTGTATTCTTGTGGCTACTTAAGCCAACCGCCCACACACGCCCCCCCCCTCCTTCGCAGCTTCTTCCTTCGCATAGAAAATCAATTTGGGCCACTCTCCCCACGCTCCACTCCTTCGCTAGTTTTGCAGCAAGACAAAAAGAGATGAAATCGAAAAGAAATCATCGCAGACAGTTGCACAAAATATTACTAATACGCCGCGTAGGCAGCAGCCGCATAAGAAAACCTGCTCATAATGCCGATTTGGATGAAATGGCGCCTAGACATGGGGGCACACACACACACACACACACACTAATGATATACGAGTGTGTGTGTTGAGTATATAGAAGCGCGAAATGAGTTGGCGGGTGTGAGTGTGTGTGTGGGTGTGTGTGTGTGTTGGTTGTGGCAATGGGTGTCTGCAGCCCAAAATGAAACGCAGCACACAGACACAAGCACTCACACCTCTTACACACACACACACACACTCACACACATGCCCACAAACACGCCCCCTTCTCCAAAGGGCGCACATTTTGCCCTGCACGGTAATTCATCAAATGACGAAGACGCGGGCGAATGGGACGAAGAGGCGAAGGCGCTGCCAACGCCAAATGCCCGACGGGTTGCCATTGCAAAGAGAGGGTGTTGTTGTTGTTGTTGTTGTTGCTGTTGTTGTTGCTGGAACTTGGGCGCCAGCGTTGCCGCCACAAAAGAAGTAAAGCTTCTTGAGCCAAATGCCGCGCTATGTGCCCGCCCCCCGACTCCGCGACGCTCGCCCAAAAATCTCCCGCAAACGATATATGTAACCCCCCCCCACACACACTCACACTCACACAGACTCACACACACGTCCGCAAAGTCCAAAGACTGTCCAGCACCCAGTCAAGTTTCTATGGGGCTGCTTATGCGCTAAGCTGTAGCAAGGGCATAACAACTATTCGGGATGGTTTGTGAGTAGGGTATAGAAATGTGGCAGTATGAGGAAATGGAAAGAAAATTAGAGAGATATAGATACGAGTTATTGTAGAAGATCAAATATTATAGAGATTCTTAGTATTTGAGGTACATTTAAGATCTATTCATAGAGCTGAGTCAAGAATTTAGATAACACTTGAGCTCTTCATTAGCTCGTGATGTTAATCAAGAGCTTTTAAAAAAGGTGAAATTGAATATTTAACTTCATCTTTAACTAAACTAAAATATTATTAAATTATTATTTATCATGTGTATAATTTTTTTTTAAATATATTATGCTACAAATATATAAGGTAATATAATAAAAAAATTTTCGCCCTTGATAAATAATAATTTAAAAATTCCTTTTATTTTAGTTAAAGATGAAGTAATTAGGAAAATCTTATTCATATATTTTTTAGTTAAAAGAAAATAATTTTTATAGATTTTTATAAGGCGATCTTCGCTTTTATTTCTAATATACATTGTATATTTAGCTCAAGACTCGAATAAATAATTCAATATTATTTATTTATGCAAAATAGAAATTAATTAAAAAGTATTTTCAAATATTTGATTGATTAATATTTCTTAAAACTTAAAACATTTATATACCAAAACATTCTTCATTCCATATTCATTCATTTCTTTAAAAAAATCTTCAAATCAAACCTCTATAATTTTTTAAATAATTCCTAAAACAAATACTTAGTATAACCTAAAGAAAATATTTTAAAAATATAAAAATGTATAGAGTTGTCAAATATTTTATTTAGCTCTTCTTACAATCATCACCAACTCATATGGATCAATCGTTAGGGCATTTGAAATGCGTAGCATCTATGAAAAAATCTTGCGCTTGTTTGTTTATTGCAAATATGGGTGGGTCAGCGTAGGGGGTGGGGCAAGCGCTATGAAGGGGCTGCCAAGACGAGCCCCCAAACCCGTCAAGCAACAAAAGCATCGAATTTTGTATATAGTCAGCGGCATTTGTATATAAATAGTGGAGTGTGTGTGTGTGGGTGTGGGTGTGTGTGTTGGGAGTTGTGTGTTGGGGTGTGTGTGAATGTGTGTGAGTGTGTGTGTGTCAAAGGCAACTTCAAGTCGAAGGAGGGCAGGGACTGTGACGCTATATATGAGAGAAGGGATGTGTGTGAGGAAGTGTGTATGAGAAATGGAGTATGAGTGTTATGTGTGTGCGTGTGTGGGTGAGTGAGTGTGTGTATGGTCAAGCTTTGTGCATAAGCGCACATAAGCCGCCGCAGGACATCGTGTCGAAAGCGTCTTTCGGTTTAATTTGTACCTAGCAAAATCTACACAAAACTTAAAGACGGACGAAGAGTTGCAACGAAATAAATTTCTGGAACCCAGAAATGAAGTCAAAGTGCTGAGCATACACTGAAAAAAAACATAGTGAACGTTAAGGCAGCTTCATAGATTTTTTTAAAATATCATTCGATTCCTTTCTCAAACTTTTGCTGCTTTCAAAAATATTTGAATCGTTCCTGATTTCTTAGCTTCCAGCTGAGTCTTTCCTTTAAGCTTGCTATAAGAATTCCATTCCTCACTTTGGGAGATGTGATTTCTTCGTCGTTTTCTTTTCTTTTTTCGAAGAGTGTATCTTGTTATGCTGCTCAGCTGTAATCAAACATGATTTTGGTGACGCTGACGTTGCCAGGCGATTGGGTTTAGGGTTGGGCCGGCGCTCTCGAGCACCCCACAGCTCATCAATGCGGCGGGGGTGGGGCGGGCACACGAACTTTAGATGCGAGCTGCAGCCTGATGGTTACACATCTCAGCATTAGTGTCGCAGGCAGGCAGCCAGGCAGCCAGGCAGGCAGACAACAACGTGCCAGGCGAATCGAAGCAGACGAGGGAACCAGTCAATGTCGTCGACAGGAGCCCGGACCAGGACCAAGACCAGGGACTAATACCGGGACCAGGACACGGACAGGGGCAGGGGCATGGGCACGACTGCGGGCAGCGTAGCCAGGAAGTGGGTGGGTATTGAAAGTCGAAGAAGTGGAGGGGGCGACAGAAGGAGCTGCAGGTTTTGCGACAACGTCTTTCGACTTGGCTGTCTTGGGCCATTCTCCATCTTCCTTTCGCTAGGTTTGGATAGATGTTACGGAAAATTGCTTACGGTTTTTTGCACACACCAATACCCACACCCACGCACACACACACATGGCTTCCACACATGAATAGATCAGGGACATGGGGCTGGGAGGCTGCTGCGAGCATCACATCATACAAACAGACAAGTTAGACAGCCCAAGACCCTCATCTGCTCATCCAAAGCATCGAAAATAGAAATAGATGACAAGAAAACCGACGAAGACATTTGCTGAGTTACCTCCCAGGGAATGGGTGAGGGCCCCTTCGAGCATGCGGGGGCCAAGACAATATTCCCGTCCCAAAGATGAGGACGACTTTGGCTAAGGGCAAGCGACAAGCTCGACGGGTTACATTTTGGCTGATGGCACAGACACTGCGAGAATGAGTTGGTACACTTGATGAAAGGGGCGGGGCGGCGGGGCGGGGCGGGGCAGGGCTGAGACTTTGTTGCTTGGCGCGCATCAGAGGCAGCAGTTAGTCATGATAGCCCTATAATTATGGCATCAATTCAAAACTCTGTGATTAACTTTTCAACTTTTCAAACTTAAGTTCACCAAAAATAGCAAATCTGGAATTTGTAACTTTGCGAATTTAAGCAAATAATTAAATACTTCGATAACTTTTAATCGAAGTTATCATATTTTGTGTGGAGTGTATCGTAATTTTATATTTATTTAATACCCATAGACTTAGCTTCAGCAACTTGATCTGATGGAGGGAGCTGTATAAAAATTTATCAATAGACTTATTATAATTCCTAACCTAAAAGATATATTCTGATGCTATTCTTAAACGATTGTTTTGATTGTTGATCATCCGTTCACTCTGTGCGAATCATCGTTCACTTTTAAAGAATAATATTTAAGTCTATCATTCATACATTATATAGATGAGCTCCCCTCTGAATTTATAGTCAATTTTAGAAAGGTTTCTTTCTGTCGATTGATCCGATGAATCCGATGATCGATAGCATTTAACATAATATACATAAATGTATACATATCGATAGCTGATTATATCGGAATATAATATACTCTGACATACTCATACATATCGATAAGTCAATATGTCGATGAATATGTATATATCAATAATATACTCTTAGCTGTTTCCAAATATGTATATCCATAATAGTTTCTTAATTTCTATCAGCACATATCCTTACCCATATACATATATCGATAAGTTTCAAGAGAATATATCGATAATTTTACAAATGTAGCCAGCTGTCAGTTATATTATTTGATTAATAATATATCGATAAATGTACATTATATATAAATTAATCGATAAATGCTTATACATTGATGTATATCGATTTATATCTAATGTATATTGATTTTATATACTAGCACTTTATCAATAGTTTCATCTTCTTGCCTTTAACCCTCACAACTCCTCACCCCATCTCAAGACATGCTCTGCCATTTCTCTTGGTGTAGCTCATCACTTGCTTCTGGGCTTACCAAAGCAGCTCCCCAGTGCGCCCACGGCCATTCACACACACACACCGAATCACACACATCCATATAAATAGCAGCCATCAGCTCAAAGTCCTTCCCACTCTTTAGTCCTCGTATGGCAAAGCAGCAGCAGCAGCAGCAGCCGACTCCATGCTCACGAAAAACCTGCCAAGGAACGTCTTTACGTACTGTCAAGCGCAAAACAGACAAACCTAGGTGGCCCCAGCACACCCATCCACACCCATCCATACCCACACCCACCCACACGCACACACTGAACTCCATCTTGGCCAAAATGAAGGAGCTGCAGCTGTGGCAAGCAGAAATGTATTTCAGCTACAGCCACAATCAAAGTTGCTGCGAAAACTGAGTTAGAGGCGGGCACAGACTTAGCTCAGCCCCAGTCTTAATACGCACACACATCCCCACACACACACACACACACACACACGCACACACACGGGCACACATTCTCAAATCCCACATCACAAAAAGCAAGCCCGACAAGCGACGCCGCCTCCAATACAGACACACACACGCAGAGCTCTCACACTCTTTCGGAGGCACACACAAAAACAATGCCAAAAGTTTCTACAGAGAGCTTGAGTGGAGGAGGGGGAGGAGCATGAGGCAGAGGGGGCGGGCGGGTTAGCTACAGGCGCCTCACCTTGCTGCCAAGTTTGTTGGCTGCTGTCTTGCCATGTTGCCAAGTCAAAGGCTCCATGCACTTGGGCGCTGCCCGCCTCACCCATAGTTCGCCTCCGAATTCTACACTTTTCATAGGCACAACCTCAGCCACACACATGTGTGTGTGTATCTCTATTTCTCTGTGTGTGCGTGTGTGTGTAAGTGTCTTCGACTTTGGCTTAGTATTTTTGGTTAATTTTCTTGCAGTTTTAGGTTACATTTTTGGCTTTTCCCCCAATGAGGGCGGCCACAACCTCTGCCCACATTCAATCCACCAGCCAGGCCCTCCAGGCCTTTCACTTGTGAAAGACGTTTGCTTAAAAGCCACCACACCAACAATACACACACACGCACACACACACACACACATTTAGTTAGTTTGTGATGCTTTTTAGTGCCAGGCAAGCAGCGTACGAGACATCTTAAAGGGGTGCAGGCAGGCACACACACATGTGCCGGGTCGGGCTCAAGTCCTGCCCCGTCCCACCTCGTCCTACCTCTCCCCACCTCTCGCCCCACCCACGTTTGCCACTGTCGCCAGCAGGCAGCATACAAATGAAACCCATGTCAGTTCTGTAGCAACTTGTGCCCTGCACTGCGTCGGCAGCCCTTGCTGCTCCAGATCAGCAGCTCCTTCATTATGGGCGGTGCGGGGGCGCTGCAGGATTTAGCTGATGAGCTACGGGCCCAAAGCGTAGGCAAAGCCAACAAATTTTTATGCTTTCTGCCTCTTTGTGCGCTGTTCATCAGACGCATTTTACTTTTATTACGCCGCTTCACAACTTCTTCTCCTCTTTTTTTTTTGGCCTAATGAAAACGAAGAATCCCTTCCTCTAAGGCCTTATCCCCAGAGCAACGCCCAGCTAAAAGCTAAGGTATATATGTATAAGTCTAGATAAAGAGCGTCCAGCCTTGGCCACACGATTGATGTGTAGCTGCTGCTGGTGCTGCACACACTTGAAGGCGTCACCGGGCCGAATGTCCTTCGCTGGCTAACCCAAACCAATTCTCAACTTCTCTTGCCTCATCTAAAGCTTATTGCTAGCGACAGTGCGCGGACGTTGTCGCCCAACCTTCCGTCGCTTTTTCTTCTGCTTGGCACACAAAGGCAAAGGCAACCCAAGCCCGAGTCCAATCTAAACCCCTAGCACAAACATTCTACCGGCCCCACCGCCAACTAATGGTCGCCCACTCGAATGCTCAAAACGCCAACACAAAACGATTCATCTTCTTGTGCTTTCAATCCCAAACCGAGCCACAGCCCGCCATTGGAGCCAACTTTTCGCTTAGCTAAAACGTTGGCCTTCATTGTTGAAGCTACGTTTTTTTCTCCCTTGCCTGCCTTGTCCTCCTCTACGTTTTTTCCTTCTTCCTTTTTACTTTCTCCCTATTCCTTTGGCTGAGTTTTTGGCCAGAGGCCTTATCTTTGGGGCTTGAGCAGCGTCTTCAATGTTGCCTGATGCTGATTCACAGCGATGCCTGATGCCTGTGCCCCACCTCCACAACCAGCCACATCGTCTTGCCTTACAGTCCCTGGATAGCTGGCAACAGCAGAAGCAGCAGCAGCGGCATCAGCACAGAAAAAAAGGTTTCCGGTTGCGACTTCCTTTTCGACTACAGCGCACTGGTGGCCGCCTCTCACGGCTCGTCCGCTCGGACACCAGAAGCTCAACACACACAAATTAGAGAACTTTGCAGGCAACATTCCTCGAGGACTCTGCCAAGGCACAAAATATTGGAAAAAAAAAAAAATTATATTATTTATGTATACATAGATATAGAGGAGTAAGTGAGATAATGAAGAGCATGAAGCTGAAGCTGAAGGGTTGCAGCAAAGTCCTACCCCTACTACGAAGCTCTACCATAGAGGTGCTGCTTGGACTATGATTTGGCATATCTAATGAGCAATATTCCTTGTATAGGCGAAGGTTGCTTAAGATCATTAAAGGGGGGAAGTGATTACGAAAGGGTCCTAAGGAAGTACCATAAAATACATCGGAGGAATGGTTGAAAACAAAATCCTACTGAATGAGGCTATAGAAGAGACCCGAGGGAAAGACTTCTAGAGACTTCTTTTGCAAAGAGTTTGTAGAGCTGTAACTCCTACTACTAGGACTCCTATAAATAGTTCCAGGGTTGTCCAAAATTCTTGTTCAT
This sequence comes from Drosophila pegasa, assembly GCA_035046225.1. Lineage (NCBI taxonomy): Eukaryota > Metazoa > Arthropoda > Insecta > Diptera > Drosophilidae > Drosophila > Drosophila pegasa. Next base: position 11,136,771 of record JAWNOD010000072.1, read on the forward strand.
TTACCACATAGAACACATGGAGGCAAAGGGCAAAACTTCTGAGGCATATTTTCATGGTATACCATTCGAAATATATTAAAACTCAATCAGAACTTGTCGCGTCTCATCAAATATACAATTTACTTTTGCTTTAGCACTTAAGTCACACCTACAGTCGGCAAGGGGCTGCTGTTATATTCCCAGCTCGGGTTCAGCCTACAGCTAAATTAGCTATTGAGTGAGCACGCTAGAGCCCTAGTGCCTACCCACCCCCACTCACTACCCCCAACCCCCAAGCCAAGCTCGCTATCTAAGTACCCCAGTAGTACCTTCCATGCCCACTTCAATCTACTTGCGCCCACTATCAGCAAACTGCTAATGAAATACGCCACGTAGCGTGCGCCAGCAACTTTTCCCTGACTCTGGGGGTAGTTGTTGCTGTTGGATTCCTGGGCCCGGCTATTGAATTACTCAAGCATCGCTGTAGTCAGCCTCGACGGCACCATCGTCGTCGTCGTCGTCGTGGTCGTCGTCGACGTTGTACCCCAGCTCTCTGGCAACTAGCTCAAGTAAGCAACATTTCAGCGAGGACGCTGTCTTGTACCCTTTCAACGCTCTTGTGAAGCAGGGGCGTAGACCACACTCACACCCAGCCAGTAGCACCCTTTTTAGAGCTCACCCAAAAAAAAAAAAAAACGGAATAAAATAGAAAGAAAATGGAAGGAATTTTTTATTCTGCAGGCGCTTTAACAAGAATATGCGCTTTATTTTCTACTATGAAGTCGGCTATCGGACCGCTGCCTGCTGCCTGGTGCCGGTTGCCAGCGGCCAAGGTGGTTGCCATTGGAGACAAACAATGGAATGAATTGGCAAATATTTATAATTTAAATATTAATATGTGGTTGATATATAGATATATAGATAGATATCTATATGAGCAGCTGAAGCAGATCATCAATTGACCTGATTGAGAATGTTAAGGAAATTTTTATATAAATTTAATTTTTTTTAATGATCTGTGAGCTGAACTTATACTTTTTATATTAGATTTTATATATTGAACGAATACTTCATTTACTATCGATAAATTGATAAATTGCTATCGATATATTATCGAATACTTACCTTAATATACGTGAAATCTCTTCAGCACTGTCCCTAATATATTTTCTACATCTCTTATATTATTTCTATGCAACTCTACCATTTTCAATTCTGTCTTCCTCAACTTTATCGATATATTATCGATAACTGCTTTGTACATTCATCTTTGTGACCACTGTAGTGCCTCGCCTCGACAGCTTTGTCTGTTTTCTTTGATGCTGCCAGCTGCCCACGCCCACGCCTGCTTCGTTCCCTCTCCCCCTCAAATCCTCTTCCCCTCCCCCTCCCCCCACCCCCTCGCTTTCACTCTATTTTTGTCTCCCTTCTATTACTTTACCCCGCATTTAGTCATCCGCCCGTTCGAGCTTTTGCCTTGTCCCATTGTTGCTACCCACACACAGATGACAGTTGGGATTGCTACGAGTTCCCTGCCAAGCTGAAAGCAGCGTGAGCCAACCTAACCCTTCAGCAGCTGCCCAGCCCAGCCCAACGCCCCCTGGCTGGTTACCCTTGGTACGGTCACTGTCTGCCCCGTTTTGCTTACTTTGCCAGCGCAATTTTTATACAAAAATTTTCTTGCCCACCAACAGCTCCTTCCACGCGGCGCATAATTTTTTGGGGTGTGGATGAAAAGCAGGAACGGCGACAGGGACAGGGACAGGGGCACGGGTAGGGCTGGGCACAGCAAGAAACGGAACGTAACGGAAGGGCACCCTCGCGAAGAGTCACTTGGCTGTGGGGTGTGCTGGGGCGTTGGCAGGGGGTGCGGGCTTGCGACTAGAGTACTAGGGTACCGAAAGGACTAAAGGACTAGTTCACGCGGACGTCGTCCGCAACGCTTTTTATTAGTATATTTCAGATGCTTTGCGCTGCTGCTGTTCCATCCACTCCATCCCTCCCCGGTGTCCTGCGCCAGTGTAGTCCTTGCTCATCAGTGTAGCTCATGGGTTGTCCGCCCAGCTGCCTTTGCACGTTTGTCCATTTTAAGTTTGAGCTCAGCCCGTGGCACTCATCCGGCAGCGTCGAGTCCTTCAGCTGTGCTGTGCCCAGCCCCAACCCGCCCCACGCTGGCTCCTCATTTATTTTGCACCCACGCCTGCCGGGCAAAGTTTGTCTTGCGTTCCGTTTGGGTTTTCATTTTTTAGATTATTCCTTGCCACTCGCTCCGCTCCGCTCCGTTCAACGATATTTCGTTCGCTCGTTGGCTGCTTTTTTTCTTCCATTGCTGCTGCTCTGTTATCATCCTGGCCTGGGCTAACGAGCATGTTACTCCTTTCGTTGCCTTTCGCTTTTATTATTATGCTTTGGCGCACATTCCAGCATAGAGTGAAAAATAAAAAAAAAAATATAAAACTTTTGTACCGCTGCAGCAACCCCAACCCAACTCCAACCCCAACCCCAACTCCAACCCCAACCTTAAGCATTATTTAACCCCTCGGTTGCCTGGCTACCGTGGCCAACGCTTCTGTGCGCTGCAAAAAGTTGCATGTCCGAGACTCGGACTCAGACTCAGACGCGGACTCGAGCTCGAACTCGGACTCGGACTTGGACCCAGCCCGGTTGGGGGGCGCATATAAAATAATAACAACTAACTAAAAATCCGTACGCTTTAGCTGCAAAATCCTTTTGTTTTGCCAGCTCCTCGCTCGCTGCCTGCACGAATAAAAACCCTAAAACTAGTCGCCAAAAAAATATAAAAAAAATAAAACAAAATAAAAAACGAGACTGCTGGGGCTTCGTGAACTGAACGAAAAAAAAAAAAACAGAATCTGTTTGGCCCGCTCGAATTCAATGCAAAAGTTTCGCCTACAGTCAACATAAATTCTGTAACCGCCCCCCTCTTCCCTCCCTCCCTCTCTGCCTGCCTTGTTGGCCTGGCTAGCAAAGTTTATCAGCGTGAGCCCCTGCCCCATCCGCAGTCCTGCATCCAGGCAGTGCCACGGCGACCCCGACCGCTTGTTTGTCTTACTTTTGACCTCTATAAACGTGGCGCCGGCGGAGGCGCTGGTGCAGCAGCCGATAATAATGAATTAGAAAGCGGGCAAAACGGCTGCAAGCCGGAATTATATGAAGTGCATGCGGGTGCCTAGAGATCAGCTGCATAAACTATAAACAGAGCTCTTGTAATGCACTTGACTAATGTTTACAGCACATAATGCCAGCAGTGTCTGAGGCGAATGGGGGTCGAAAGGGCATCTAATTGGCTGCAAGTGGCATTTTACTAACTGTTCTTCATGTGGGAAATGTATTATTTTAATATTGTCTATGAATGAATGAGCTCCTAGCGAGAGGTAACAAGAAAGCCCAATTAACTGGTGCTCACCTCTTCTTCACATTATTCACTTTACTTTGACTTCATTCATAGTTAATTAATTTATATATGGAGATCAGTTAGGTAGCTGAGTTATAGACCTAAAGAGTTCTGTAATTTGGGCAATTTATTTTAAAATAGATTATAAATCGTATAACTATATATATATGTGTAAGGAAACTCAAAATATCTATCTTAAACTCTGTTTCAAATATGCCTTTTCGAATGTATCTAATTATTTATTTTTATAAACATTTTTATTTTTTCTGTACTAATTTAACAAACTTGTTCTAGGAATATTAAAACTCTTTTATGTAGCTTTTTATTATTTTTTATATTTATTTTATATATTTTTTTATTTATTTATATATATATATATATATATTTTATTATATTACATTTTAAAATTTTATACATGTATATGCCTTTTCGAATGTATCCTTTTATTTATTTTTATAAATATTTTTCTGATTTTTTATTATTATTATTATTTTATTATTATTTTTATTATTTTCGATATTTATTTTATATATTTTTTATATTTATTTATGAATATAGTATTTTATTATATTCAATTTTAAAATTTTATAATTGAATTTAAGTAAATATGATTTCATATTTCTCTGAACTCACCACATTTTTATATGTCAACTTATCAGCATATATAGTACTTATCTAGAATTTCTCTTGAACTACATCTAAATCCTGATTTTGCAACTCAACTAACCCATTTCAATTACTTTTAATCTCATTCCAGGTAAGCCCCGACATTAGTTCCATATATAAACGAAATGTACGATTTCCTTGAATTTCCCTTGGCCGTAAGTACAACAAATATTTTGGGCAGTTCGTGTTATTAACTGTTTCTTTACCAACGATTGTTGTTGCTGTTGTTTTTGTGTTTTTGTTTTTTTCTGGCCTATTTATAGCGTCACGCTGAAAAATGCTCGCAAAAACTTGGTACGCGGCGCACTTTATAAACGCATAAAGGCGCACAAAATGAAATGAAAAATGTTCTCTCTCTTAGCGTAAGCAGCTTAAAATTAATTTACATGCAACTGTGCTAGAGGGAGGGAGAGAGAGAGAGAGACCAAGAGGGGGGCCCGGGTTGGGTGTCGTTGGTTTCTAGGCTCGGGGAGGCACGAAAAAATATCCAGTTGCAGTGGCATAGAATTATACATTTGCCGGCGGAAGTTGAAAGTGGCTGTCGCGTTGCACACACACACAGTTACACTCAGACAAACACACACACAGAACGGTTAGAGGGGTGGTCAGCATAGCACCTAAGCCCCGATCCCAACGACGTTGCCCCTTGCCACCCAGCCACCACCCACGCACTTAATAATACGGTTTATTAGCGACATAAGCACATCCGAAGCTGGGCACAGACATTTTAATTGGTAGGCGAGTGCATGGTAACATAAAAATTATAGTCGAGTGCAGCAGCATTAAGGGCTGCCAGGAGAGAGAGAGAGAGACAGAGAGAAAGGGGGGGGGGGGCACGCTGCACCCTGTAAACAGTGTCTGTCAGTCACTCAGTCCGTCAGTCAGACTGGGGCGTCAGGCAGCAGGCAATTGAAATGTGGGATATACTCGTACTTCAATCATTGGCTGCCTTTGTCTCTAGTTAGTGTGAGAGCATCAGCGAGAGAGAGAAAGAGAAGGTGGGAGAGGGAGAGGGAGTGGGAGAGGCGCCCTCAGCTGAGTGTTAGGTGTTGCCTGAGCATGATGGGTGCAAGGGCCCGTTGTAGTTGCCACAAATTAAAAAAGTGCTGCATTTTTTAATCAAAGCGGCATTAAGAGCTCACAGATGCAAACGCAAATGCAGCTGCAGATAGGGCGCGCAACACAGCCCTACATAATTTGGGTCTAAACATATAGAAGTGAAGAAAACGTATATTTAAAGATTAAATATATATTTATTTAAAATGATATTAAATGCTTTGTAGAAAGAACAATTCATTTATTTGAAGCAAATTGATATTTATGGGAAAAAGACTCTCAGCTGGAATCAAATGAGTTTTATAAATTATATTTATGCCATTTATCGTATATTGAGATAAATATTAATCAGTTTCGAAGCATTTTTATTTCAATTTATATTTTATATATCTTATTATATTATATTATATTATTTGAAATTGTTAAAATGCCTTCATAATATCTTAAATGGCGAACTAAATAATTTTATATTTATTGCATAGACGCTACATCTTTATAATTGTCCCATATCTTAACAGAAAAGTCTTTCTTCTTCTGATTCTGATATTTATGATACATTATATTATTGTACAATATTTGTATTATTTCTTTATTATGAAAATGTTTTCCTTGAGCTCGATACAAATAATCATATTAATTTGTTGTCCTATTTATTGAAATAAAGATGTTGTACTCAACAACACCAATATCGTTTCGACCCAACTCTGAAAGATTAACAGTCACCATATAAGCTTTTAGACAAGTCGTATCTTTCTACTTCTCTTGCTATCCCATTATCTCTCTCAAAATCCCTATCTAATTGTATTTACGTTTCCCATACTCCATATAACTTCATAGATTTGTTTGATCTTTGTATAGATCTGTGTAGACAAATTTAAATTTAATTTATAGATATATAAGCTCTTCGTTCCATAAAAGCCTCAATTGCCTCTAAATTCAGCACAAGATTCAAATTCCATAGATCATCGTAAATATGAATATATTTTCAAATTCAAGATATATAATTTTAGTGTCTTGTCTCCGTTTCATTGTCAATTGCCTCTCAGCATATAGTCTCTAACACTCAGACTTTCTTATACCACTCGTCCTCGCCCAAGCCGACGTCTGCTGCACAGTGTAATTTAGCGTCATTTTATGAGGAGCTGGCAGGCAGCTGAAGGTGGGGAGCGTTGGGGAGCGGTGGGTCCGCTCGTCTTGCCCATTTAAATGCGTCGAAATGTTGCGCTGAAGTTGCAGCTTAACATTTTTCGTGCCTCGTTGGAAGTTCTCGAAAAACATTCCGTTGTTGGGTATTTCAAGTCGGAGGTTTTGCAGAACCAGAAGCAGAAACAGAAGCCGCGAACCCTTTTCACTCATTTGCCGTCTGTGCGGCTGTTTGGCTGTTCGCCTGGCAGACGTATGAATTTTCCACATCCCTAAATCGCTAATCTGCTACGCATTTTTGCTGTGCCGCAGACCCTGCAGAGCCGAGCCCCCCACGCCCACTTTGTAATAATTTCGCTGTTTTTTTTTTTTTTGCTGTTGCCCACTTTACCCACCGCCCCCAGCCCGCCCCGCCTCCCCCCTTTGCCGTCCTGCTGCTGTTGCACCCAAGCGCAAATCGGCAACTTTTTAGCTGGAAAGTTTTGGCGGGTTTTTAGCTTGGGTTTCGGTGCAGGGTTCAGCACACACACCCCCTCACACACCCCCTCACACACCCCCACACACACACACATATGTGCGAGGGCGCGATAAGGCGTCAGAGAAATTGAAATTGTTACCGTTTGTGAAGGTTGCCGCCAACGCGAGACGCAGCCGACGCCAACGTCGACGACCCTGCCAGGCATATTATGAAGGTGTGTTAGCCCACCCTCTGTCCCCCCCCCCTCCCACTCACCTCGAGGGAGCTGGAAAAAAGGAGCAGAAGAAGCAGCAGCAGCTAAAAAAATGAAAAGGGACCAGCGAACGCAACTTTCGCCTCGGCGAAGGTTGTAAAACCGCCAGCGACGACATGGGAAATGGTAGGAAAATGTGAGGAAAATGGTGGAAATATGAAGGGAAAGCGGGAGGCGGGAAATGGAGCCGTTTCGAGCATTTTGTGCTCTGCCAACTTTCTGGCGCGCGCGCTCGCAAAACTCAAGTGCGCTTCGGGGACGCGTGTTTGTTGGGCCAAGGGCTGGGACTGGAGCTGGGGGGTTATGGGGGGTCTAGGCGGCGCAGGAGGTGTGGCCGGGACTGAGGCGTTGTTGATTATGATGGCACCGGCCATCAAATTGCGAACGGGGCGACGATGTGGACTTTGGGTTTGGGCTTGCCTTTTGGCCTGGCCCGGCCCAGCTTGGCTTGGCTTGGCTTGGCTTCGCCTCGCTTGGCTTGACTTTATTTCGGTGCGGACATCGAGTTGGTGAAGAGAGCCGTTGACTGACTCAGCATCGGGCGTAAATTGCATTTGAAAATGACTGGAAAATAAATTGGATTAAGCCAGAGTAAATGATGTCCTACATGAGCTAGAAGAGGGAATATTTTAGTTAGGGATTATCAAATGGGAAATAGGAGAGGAAGGATTTAGAATGATCAGCTTAAATATCAACTCTTTCTTAGATCTTTTGGGTAGATGAGAGAGGAAGGATAAAGGTTGATCAGCTTAGGCAACAATTCTTCTTTAGATCTCTAATTCCTTAAGCCTTCATATCATTCTCATGGATTTGAAATCTCTCAGTACAAAGTTACTAAGTTAGATCTATCAGTTACACTCTCTCTCTATATATAATATCTTCTCTCATTAAAATCTTTGAGCCTCAAGAATATCTGGATTTAGAATGATCAGCCTAAACATCAATTCTTCCTTATATCTTGTGGGTAGATAGGAGAGGAAGGATTGGATAGGATAGGATAAAATAGGAAAATTAGGAATCAATTCTTCTTTAGATCTCTAATTCCTTTAGTCTTCATATCATGCTCATGGATTTGAAATCTCTCTGTACAAAGCAACTGAGTTAGATCTATCAGTTACACTGTCTCTCTCTCTCTATATATAATATCTTCTCTCATTAAAATCTTTGAGCCTCAAGAATATCTGGATTTAGAATGATCAGCTTAAACATCAATTCTTCCTTATATCTTGGGGGTAGATAGGAGAGGAAGGATTGGATAGGATAGGATAGGATAGAAAATTAGGAATCAATTCTTCTTTAGATCTCTAATTCCTTTAGTCTTCATATCATTCTTATGGATTTTAAATCAATCTGAATAAAGTTACTAAGTTAGATCTATCAGTTACACTCTCTCTCTCTCTCTCAATATATAATATCCTTGAGCCTCAAGAATAGCTATTCCTTTCGCATATTTGTCCCTCTCAATCCTCTATCTAAGCCCATCGAAATCTTAGAATTTCTTTTCAGTCCATTTCCTCTGCAAGCCTTTGAAATGAGCATTCATAAAATTTCATAACATTTTGGTAGCGTCCACCACTTCACAGAGGGGGAAAAAAAGAAACGAGTTCAATTCGCTGATAAACCCCCACTCGAAGGAGCGAGAGACACCCAACCCTTTGCAGCCTGGCGCTACGGCTGCTGCGCTTTGTTAGCCAAATAAAAAGTTTTCGCCTCCTGCCCAAAATGTTTGCTGTATTATCTAGCTGGGCCCCACGAAAAAAGGGGGCGCACAGTCAAAAAAAAAGAAAGAAGCTCGACAGGAAGAAATATAAAAAATGCGAGCGAATTTGGGCAAAGCAAAGAGAAAAACCCACGTGAAGCGATGCCAACAACAAAACGGTTGCCGCATCTTTTGGGATTTCTTGCCTCGTTTAAAAATCATTCAAGCAGCAGAGCAGACACAACCTAACTCTGTCCCCACACACACACACACACACAGAGCAACACCCACAGACAGTGGCACAAATTGTGTCAAAAACGTTTGGCTTCAGGGAATGGGAATGGGGATGGGAGTATTTTTTTTTTGAGGGGGGACGGGGGTCCACCTCTAAAACGTTTGTTTGGCAGTCAGTCAGCTCCGGTCCGCCTCGCTTTATTTTTATGTTTTTGCGCAGTAAGTCGCCCCTTTTTCTCCGCCCTGCTCCCCTCCCTTTCCCCCCTGCAATCGCAACTTTGACGCCTAACGAAAGAGGCAGCAAATAATTCATCATTTTGCCTTCAGACTTTGGCTGAGCATTTCCTGTGCCACAGCCCAGTTGGCTCTGCCACGCAGCTTTGGCTAAGGCTAAGATGTGCGCCTAAACTTGGCCCAGCGAAGAGGACCCGAGCAAGCATCCTGGGCCCAGCCCCCTGCTTCCCCCACGCTAAAATGCCCCAGCGGGCAGAACGAAGCAAAAAATATTATTTGGAACGGTTTATCATCAATTTTATGTGTGATTTTTCTTTTATTTCCTCTCTGTTTTTCTCAGTTTGCGCTTTGCTTTTAGTCCCTTTCTCGCTCCGTGCCCTCCTCACCTGACCAGGCGGGGCTTTGGCGCTACACCGAGTTATCTTGAGCTCTGGCAATGAGTAGTCTGCCCCTGCCAACCGGAGGCCACTCGCTGTGACTCTCGCTGTCTTTGGGAGTGAAAATCAACTGAAATTCGATTTGATTATGATTTGTTTCGATTGGAGGTAATGGGGGGTTGGAGTTGATGGGGGGGCTCGTAGCTGGCGGATATTTCTACCACTCACCCAGCTCCACCTCCAGCTCCAGCCCTAGATTGCAATGAGTTGAAGTCCATGACTCTTGCTGTGAAAGTTGAATTTGATTTTTCACATTGCTTGGCAAGGCGAAGCAGCTATCATTTAATGGGATTTTCTAACGACGTTTCTTTTTTTCTAATTCTGTGGAGGTGGGTCGGTGAAAAAAATGTATATATATATGAGAGTATATTTTATATAAATATATAAAAAAAAATATTAGACTAAACTAGATAGCTTTTGCTGCTAGCTTAGGAGCTGTAAAAACAGAGAAGCTAAGAAAAAAGAATTCTAATAATAATAATATTATTTCTTTTAATATATATTGTGCTTATATAAAAATGGGAAATATGAATAAGATGTTATAAAATATTAATAATAATAAAAAATTTATTAATATAATATTTTTTATATTAATAATGTTTTTTTTTTCTTGGCTTTTTCCTCAAAATCTCATAGTACTCATAAAATATTTTATGAAATGTTTTTGAATTGAAATTTCGTTTATTTCTTTATATTTTTTTTTTTAATTTAATTTTTTTTCTTTTGGCTATAAATTTACTCTTAAATACCTGACTAAATACCAGGCATATCCCTAATCTCGTTTAAGCTTAGCGCCTGCTCTAAAAACGTTTCATTACATCCCGATTTTTTTATTGGACTTCCTTAACAGAAATACAAATGTTTCATTTGCAAATGTTGCCTCTAAAGACATTTTACTATTATTTAATTTGTTATTTTTTGCGAGCATAAATATTTGGTAGATTTCCATGATTTAATACGTGTTTCTGCCGCATACATATTTTATTTTATATATTTTGTTAGCCATTGTTTAGCTTTTATGAAAAACATTTATTAGTACACGGGCTGGCAAAAAACTGTCAAAGGCAGCGCAACGCATCAATCAGCGGCAGCAAATGCGAGATCCCAAACAAAACGAAAAATCAAAAATAAATAACAAAACAAAACAAATTATCAACAAAAATATATTTTTTACATATATATACATATATGTTTCCGATTTTTGTTATTTTTAATAATTTTTTAGATTTTGTTTAATTTCGCTGACGTATTTGTTATGATTTTTTGGATGCAAATTTTTAGTTTGTTTAATATTTCAAGCGTTAAATATTTGATAGCACACATTCGCCGTACAATACAGTCAGCTTCATAAAGCAGCGTACATATCAGCATTTTTGTTTTGTGAATCTTTTGAAATTTTACATGCAAAGAAAAAATGGAGTAAGCACAATAGAAATGAATTTAAAAAATTAAATATATAGATATATATATATTTATATATATAGAGTCCCTTTCGCTGTATTTGCAGTATTTGCATATTCAAATAATTTTTTATACACACACATATATATATACATATTTGATCAAATAGGTAAACCATATACAAAAAAAAAAGCCAAAGAAAATAGCCGAAATGCTGCTGCACACACTGCGTATACGCGACGTACGCGCCGCACACATAAAGTTTGCATAAAATATGTACGTGGCAGGGGGCATGGCAAAATCAGCGCCACGCCCTGAGCCATATTCTATTTCAATTAAGGCTTTTTTATATATTTATTTACGGTCATATATATGTGTATATATATTTATTTATTTTTTCACATATTTTATAAAAAATTTGCACATTTTATTTAAATAACAAATATGCAATTTTTTGCCATGCTTATCGAATGCACAGCAATCGTACACTGAACGAAATTAGAGCGTTGTCAATACAAATATATATATATAAATATAAAATGCATTAAATATTTGTAGTTCAAGAAAAAAACAAGACTTAAAAAATCATCAAAAACAAAAAACAATTCTAAGATGAAGACAAACATTTTTTTTCATTTTGATATTAATTATAATATTTAGAAGAACAAGTTCAATGAATTTATATTTTTACAATATTTTTGCATTTTACACGACATTTTTTATAATAATTAAAGTTGTTTTCTTAACTTTTGCCAAGTTTCTTTGATTGATTTGGCTCTCAAAATATTTAAAAAATTATAAAAATGTTAAAAATATTGCGATAGACTTTCGCAGATTCTTATTCTATTATTTAAACATGCTGAAGCATTAACGATTTTTCGCACATTTTAATAAATGTTTAATATTAGAACTCTCAATCACTATCGAAGTAGCTCAACATTTTCTTTAGTGTACCTATTTTTGCAACTCCTTTTTTCGAACAAAAAACTTTGATTTTTTTCCAAAGCAAACTTTTAGCAATTAAATATTTTTATTAAATACTTCACAAACGAATTGCGCATTTTCCAATGCGTTTCTTTGGCCACACAACACGAGCCATGGCCCAGCCTGGCCTGGCCTGGCCTATCCTGAGCTGGCGCTCTTATTAAATGAAGCTGCAGAAGATGAGGTCTTGTGGGCAGCATAAACTGTGCGCTTATTGTTGAGACACTTGGCAGTCACTTGCTGCGCTGCTTGTCAGGCGCTCGTTTTGCGTCTCATCTGTCAGCACTTGGGGGATTTGCGAGGAGTGCTTGGCGCACTCGGACTCCTCGTGGAGTCTCTAACGCTGATTTGCGTTTTGGATTTGCATATGAATTCTCATCATGAAGTTTGATGTATATGCTACTGCTGTTGTTGTTGCTGCTGCTGCTGCTGCTGTAGCTGACGACATTGCACAGTTAACTGAAATCTATGGCACATGGCTGCCCCAGTCCCAGCGCTAGCCGCAACTCTGCCCCTACTACCTAGTTCCACCCTATTACACTTGACCAGCAAGGCATTAAGCATACGCCGTGCTGTGTGCGTGCCGTCGTTCTGAGCTTGCGAAAATATCATCACACTTTAGGCGTGAACAGACAGGCAGCAGTAGCAACAGCAACAACTGCAGCAGCAGCAGCAGTAGCAGCAACACCATCAGCTGGACAATTGGGTGCTGGGTTCATGGCACGAGCCAAAATGCAATGTTGCAGCAACAGCCAAGCGATCAACTGCACTTTGTGCCTCATCTGCCTCACTAGGTGTGTGTGTGTGTGAGTGTTTCTATGCATTTGTATATGTAAAGCTGCTCCCATTTGGCACGCCTCTTTATCATAATGCGCAGCTTTTGCCCTAGTCTGAGCGTTTAAGCCAAATTATGTGGCTTAGACATCTTATGGTGTTTTCTTTTAATGTTTCACTTGATTTGGGTTGTAAACAATCTGTTTAGCGACTTGTGGATTAATAATTTTGACTGGAAATGATATAATTTGTTTGTTTTTCCAAGTAATATTTAAGTGAAAATTAGTTAGAAAAGGATTTTATTATTATCATAGGCTTTTGCTTAAAATGCAGGCTGATTTTTTAATTTTTATAAGAAAAATTATGAGAATATTAAAAAGAAAAATCTGAAAAAAGTGTATATTTTTCCAGTTGAAAACTTTGAGTATTTTTTAAGGATTTTTCTTTGTATTTATCCTAAATTTTGCTTCCAAATATAAAAAAATGAAAAGATCATTTGAAATGATTTATTCAAACTAGTACTCTATTTCTGATAAGTTTTCCACATTCCACATTTGCCATGCTTAGACATGAAATAATTTTCCATTATTATATTTTAGAGCTTACAAATTTCTAATTTTTTTTGTTTTTTTTTTCCATTGAGAGGAATACAAATAAAATAGATATTACATATTTAAATAATTATTATTTAAATAACTTAATGGCTTATGAAAATCTTATCAAAAATCCCACTTCATTTTAATTTTTAGACATTAGTTATAATAATTAAATGGAATTAATATTGATTAATAATTTTGTAATATATTTAAAAGAGAAAACACCTCTCGACTCTTCTGCTGATTGAGTTCATTCAAGTTTACCCACTTCAACTTTCTATTACATTTCGCTTGCAAGCAAATCAACAGCAGCTTAGGCACTTGGCATGGCCATTGCCAGCAATCCTTTAACATGTATTACACCCTGCCACGCCCCACTTCACGCACACAACTAAAAAAAAAGGGAAAAAACCGAGAGAAATGCCGCCTATTTGCCTACTTTTGGCTCCACACATTTTACGCATTTGCATTTGCATTTGCCAGTGTGGCAATGCACGCCGCACCGCCCTGCCTCGCCCTGTCCGTCACGCCTAATGCATTGACTAACGGCACATTATGCGTACGCGCCGTATGAGTGATTTGTTGCAACAACAACAGCAACAGAAAAAAAAAGAAAATGAATTGCAAAAACTCGCGCTTGCCACGTAAAAATAAAATGCAATTTTTGTTGCTGTCAGTCGTTAAAATTATTGCGAGAGCGCGCCCGAAAGTGGGTGGCATTAACTGGCCCCGCAGCCACCCACAAGCACTCGCACACTCTCAGTGGGTGTACGCATGTGTGTGTGTGTGTGTGTGTCGGTCGGCATTAATTGTGATGTCTGGCGTGGTCGGACGCTGAGGCTGATGAGTAAGTAGATTTCCTTGTATGGAGCTGCCTGACCAGAACCCCCCAATCCCAGCCCACACGCATGTGTTGTTGCTGTTGCCTACTTTTTGCACGCACTGTGGTCTGAGTTATATGCGACTCGCGGCTGCTGCTTCTTTTTTTTCCGTTGCGCCCACTTTTTTCTGCTCTTGCCGCTGCTGCTGCTTTACCTCATTGATAATAATGCCACCCGCTCGAGCCGCGCCTCGCGCCTCGCTTGCCATCGGCTGCAGTCGCGTGCTGAGCGCTTCGTTTGTGCGTTGCACGCGGCGTATGCGTAATATTTTTAAACACACGCACGCAGTGATTGAACAGGGGCATCGTCCAGTGAGAGAGTCGTGTTGTGCGTGCAGCGCGAAAAAAGGACCAAAAAAGCTCCGCCTTAAAAATATGCGCGCACCAATTGCCATTTGTGTCTCGTGTGTTTTTTCTCTCTTTTTTGCACGCACAACGGCCCCCAAATGTGCGGCCTATATGTTGCACACAGTTGCTGTAAATGCAGCAGCAGCAGCGGCAGCGGCAGCTGACAAATGAAAAGTGCAAAAAGTGCGTAAAAATTGCAGACAACGCGCTCTGTCTGAAGCGCTTGTTGCTGCCTGCAGTTGCTGTTGTTGCTGCCTTTTTCTCCTTTTTTGCTGGCCAAGCTACGTTACTGGTCCATGGACCTTGGCCGAAACATATGGCAACAAAAAACTTCACATACTTGTAGGCGTACTTCTTTTTTTTGCAGCTACCCTCGACTTTTTTACGCACCTCTCGCACAACAGCTGGTTGCTAGGGGATGCACGAATGGATGGGTGGGGAGGGGAGGGGAGGGCACTGAGATCGGGGTGGTGTTGCGGACTGCGGTTAAGTGGCCAAGTGGAGGAGTCAGGCAAAGTTGTTGCGGTTACGAAGGAAATGGGCCTCAATGTCTGACAATATTATGTTTCAATTTCTGTTTTGGAAGGGTGGAAAGTTCACATTGAGCACATACAAACAAACAAACAAACATATATATATATATTTGCATGTATATATTTATATGTATATATTTATTTAAATAAATCAGTTGGAGGTGGGGTTATCTCTGTGTGTGACGCGAAATTTGACTTGATGATTGAAATATTAATAATGTCTCCGGGGAGGAAGCATATTAAGTCGCGTATTTATGCGCATAACAGCGAAATGAAATATGTCTTTGATTTTTATAATGAGAGCAGCTATTTTGCCGATTCCGAATTGTTAAGCAATTAAATATTTAACAATAATAATAGTGACTAGCTGCGATATGTGCAAAGTAGTTGATATGTGTAACAGGAAAAAATTGCTTAATGATTAATGTTGGATTGAGCTGGATGACAGAAGAAGGAAATTCTGTGAGTTTTGCTGATGGAGTAGATTTGTTTTAGAATAATGATGATGTTTAGAATACAGCACATTAATAATATACAAATAATATACATTAATAATATACAAATATACACATTAATAATATAAAAAAGTATCCATTTATAATGAAAGTTTAGTAAAAGAAAAAAATTGATATAATTACTAGTATATATAATTTAAAAAATTCATAAGTATTTCTATAAAGTAAAAGAAAACTAGCTTTAGTAAATAATATTTTGAGCTTTGTTGAAGTTTAATATAATATGACTTAAATATATTTAGAAAGGCTGTCCACCTTTAAGCAGTAAAAGGATTGTTTTGAGGCATTATAAAAAATAAATTATATATAAAGAAATAGAAGCTGAATTCATTAAAGAAACTTCCATCAGTTCGTAATGTATTATAAATACTTATTAGTTGCATTGAGCAATCGAAATATTTCAAATTTAATTTAGTTTGAAGGAGTTTGATAAAATATATGCTCACATTAATGTTTATATTGAATTTGCCTAATTTTAAAGAGACTCAGGCAAGTCGTGTTGGCTGTCCTGCTGCCCGCTACTAAATACACGTTTTATAGTCATTGCATATGTCAAACGATATCAAACAAGTTAGGTCAGACTACAAGCGCCCGCTTAGCATGATCAAGCCGAGGTGATGGGAGCGCATGCGTAGAGCATGTTGGGGATAGAGAGAAAATGAAAAAAATGACCGCAGTCATACATAGACTTTTGAGAAATCAAAATATATTAGAGCACCTACAACTCTTAAATTACAATTTTGAAGGCCGGTTGCTGAGAATAATATGAATTATATATGTAAACAAAATATATAAAATACTCGATTCTCACTATTAGTGACATTTTTTATTGTTTATATAACAATTTATATATTCTCACATAAATATTAAAAAATCTTTAAAAATCTTTGAAATTATACCAAAAAAAAAAAAACAATTAACATAATTTATCAGCAGTATAATATATTTTTCTAATATTAATATAAGCTTGCATCTAAGTTCATCGCAAACATTTTCGCTTCTCTCGTTATAGGCTATAGTCACAAATAAGAACTTTTCAGCTTAGCTTAATCTTGTGCATATATATTCTTGCACCTATCTGCCAGTCTATACACTGAGCGTGGCAAGTGCACTTTGCACATACGCCACGTATGCGTCATTATCTTTTTTTCTTCGCCTTTTTATAAGCATACAACCCACGCACCAGCACCAGGCATTTCCCATTCTGGGAAATTTTACTGCTGCTGCTGCTGTTTGTTGCATTGTCCAAGGCAACTAAAAAGCGTTGGCGTTTGTGTGCACACACCCCTTCTAAATGGGTGTGAGTGGGTGTCTGTGTGTGTGTGTGTGTGTGAGTGGGTGTAGTTTTCTACTCATTTTTATGTTTTGTATTTGCCGCGAAGCGGAAAATGGACAAAGTGCAACAACAATTGGCAGCTCAAAAAATGCTGCACCAATGAAAATGAACAGGAAAGGGCAGAAAATTAATAAAACCCTTTAACTTTATGGTCTTTAAAAATAATAAAAAATATTTTATAAATTTCAAAATTAATATAAAATATAAATTAGTTGTTTTGAAACTAGAAAATGTTAAATATAAAAAAAAAATGACAAAAATGTTCTTTAAACATTTTTAATTCTTAAAATGTAATAAAATTATTCATAATTTAAATATATACTTACAAAAATAAAAAATGTATATTTCACATATAAATACTATAAACATTTCAAATATTTCAATCACAAAATATTCCCTTTATAAAAATGATTTCAACTCAAATATGAAGCTAAAAGCAAATAAAATAATCAAAAATTTAAAAAATAATAATAAAGTGAATAAAATAATTTTATTTATATATAAATCATATGTATATATATAAAATATTATTTGTAGTTCTTTTGTCTAATAATTCCCTAAATATTTTATATATTTAATTCCATTTTTGTATTCAAACAAGCTTAAACAGTTTCAATTCTCTCACATAGAGTAGACGTTAAAAACCCAAAATGTGCAGCATAAAATTGATGGTTTAGTGTGCGCAGCTCGCCCCGCCACTCGGTGTCCCGCCCCACATGGCGCCTATGCACCCCGCTTTGTGCGCCCCTCTCCTCATCCCCCGCCCCTAGTCCCTTCGCTGCGCCGCGTTTCACTTTGCATTTGATAGCATTGATGATGTTTTGGTTTACCATTTTTGACCCACACGCCGGTCCATAGGCTACAGTTTATGCAGGCGCGCTTGCCCACACACTACCCCCAAAAAATACACATAAAAAACTGCAAATATTTATATAAAAGGCCAGGCCACCCACCGCCCCTCGCGCTAATGTATATATTTTCAATACGTTTTTTTCTATTTGCCGAAACAGCACGTGAGCAGCTAGCTTAAGTCGGGCGTGTAATTGTTTCAGCGTCGCATACTTTTGGACGGCACTGTAACTAACGCTATATGCCACTCAATCACACAACAACAATGGGTGCTAGGGGCACTCTCTCTGTCTCTCTCTCACTCACTCACACTCTTTTTCTTCCTTTTTGTTGCTGGCACGCGAATATTATTTGCCCTGCTCCCCCATAAAGAATGCACAAGTTTTTTGTGTTGCCCCATTCTGGTTTGAGTCCAACTAGGCAGCGCCTGCAGCGCGTTTAGCCTTTGCTTTCGAGTGTACCGCACCTTGTCTGGCTGATTAGTTTATGATGTGGTCGGGCCAGACAGCGATGGGGGTGTAGGTTTATGGGCTTTCGACTGGGATTGGATTGCATTTTTATGTTCCCAGTTGAAGGTTTCCTTTCCTTTTTTTTTTTCTTCTTTGTTTTCGACTCATTCACGACCACATGCAAGGTTCACCCGCTAATTTGAGTTTGGCGAGAGGCGAGATGAGGGGGGCGAGTGTGTAGTAAATGTCTGTTTTGTCAAGGAAGTTGTTAAGTGTTTAACATAATTTTAAGGTAACAAATTATAGAGTGTATAAATAGAGACAATTGTGAGGTTAGGCTGTGTCGCTTTATATTATTTTGAATGGAAGAGTTGCTGAGTTTAGGTTAAATGTCATTTTTAAATTATATTGCAATTGAAATAATTGAGGAGGATCCCCAATACCATGTTTGTACTTAAATAATACAATTAGTATTATATATTAATATATATTATTATACATTTTAAGATAAATTCTAAGTGCTCTGTGAAGATGTAAAATATATTTTATTTTTAAATAAATTAAATAGGAGTCTCAGGTCTATGAATTTTCTTCATATTTAGGCAAGTAATGAACGAGAATCCCAAGATCAATCTCAGCTCAGGATTTCTTGTTGTTCCAGTTGTAAAAACTGCATAAACATTTTAGAAGCATAAGTAGATAATATTAAAATATTGAAAACTAAATAGTAACAGGAAGAATAACTATGATGATATGAACAAAATAATAATATCGACAATTATTATGATTATGATACTAATTTGTTAAAAAAATTCAGGTTGTGGACAACTACTTAATTAAATATCGATCACTCTTTTATCTTTACAACAGCAATTTGCTAACGTTTACCTTTTTGGTGACAGCTGATGCTTGGATCGCCGTAGGCAATATCAAAGCTTTCTGAATTCTGAATATCCAACTTGAACGAAATCTTAGTAAGCAAGCTTCTTCAGGATATCTAGAAAGCAGTTCATCTCTTTTACTTTTAAAGCGAGCTGCATACGCTTCTACACTTAATTATGTTTTACATATCCCGATACTCTACATGAGCTATGTCCTTATAAATTGAGCATCCTTCACCACCCTGTTGATGCCTTTAGAGCTGTGCTGCGGTCTGTTTCATATCTACTGATAGCTTTGACTTTACTTTTACCATCTATTGATATTCTCTTGCCACTTTTAATTTAACCAGCCCGCTTTTATATCTGTAAATATATCATTTATGAATTCGCATATTTTCAACGCTTTGTAGCTGTCTACCTGTGCATATTTTTTTCGCCGAACCATTGACCCTCTAAAACCCACTCGATGCATTCGACTCCCCCCCTCTCCCCCTCCCTCTCTTAACTCTTGCGCTTTGCTAATGGCTGTTAACATGACGGCCAACTAATTTGACATTGCCCAGCGTCTGTTTCCAGCTCACATATTCACTCCATATATATATATAAATATATGTGCATATATATTCAAATATATATATTAAAATCTATTTTGTTTATTTCATTTTTTTACTGTCGTTTTTGACTGGCCCCTAGAAAAATGTTTTGCCCATCGGCGGACAGCGCCTGAGAGTAAATTTTTTTTGTAATTGCTTTGACCAACGCTCGCGCTTTGCTCCCTACACAGCCCAGTTGGAGGCAATTGTAAATGGGGCTACATGTTTTACCACACACACATAGACATGTTTGCATATACAATATATATTATATATATATATATAGATGTGCTGCATGCATATAATGCACTTAGAGACTGCAGCTGCAGTCGAATGACGCAGTGCTGAGCACTGAAAACTGAAAACTGAAATGGAAAACATGCATATGGATATGCTGTTGGGTAAATATTTATGTGCATATTGATGCCCTCGAAGCAGTGCCCAAAAATGATATTTGATTGAGCGAGCTGTATGAAAATAGTTGGCTTTTTGCTTAAACAACCTTTGTCTAAGCGAAGCGAGGGGGCGAATCGGAATGAAGGAATGAACAAATGTGACCCAGTGGCTTGGCAGCCGATGATGTAGAGCTTCAAAGAAAGAATTAGAGAAAGTTGAGGGAGTTGGCAGCTATGGAGTGAGCTGGTAGGAGCAGAAAAAGAAGAGATGTGTGAGAGGAGCTAAAGTGAATTGGCTTAGAAGAAGGTTCCTTTTGAGATATATTTATAATGTCAATGTTTTTTTTATTTATTTTTATTAATACTTTATAATATTTATAATATTATAATATAACATGGCTAAAGAGAGGATAAATATAAAGAGCAGTTTGGAGATTTACTCTCAAGATGCTGCGGTGATATCTGGCGCTGACGGTGCTGTTATCAAGCAGATTTATGGCAAGGGAGTATGGTTTGCCTATCTAATCTCTCTATGTTTGCTTTGTATAGCCTGGAAATCTCTTGGTGAAACCCTATCGACTCCAAACTTTTTAAGGATTTCCTTGATTGAGTGGAGTATATGTGCGTTAGAGCTCATTCTAAGCGTTCTGTTTTAAATTATCTGCTTAATTAATATTAAAATTAATTAATAGCTGGCATTGGCCACGATCAGAACTCCACAGGTTCACAGGTCTTAGATTAGTGAAATACCCAGGTTGTAAAAGCCTACTTCTATCTGTTCCCAAAAAGGCAAAGCCATAATAGCCAGGCAAGGTCTCGTAGAGAACTTTAATATACGACTTAAAAATGCCTAAATCTTTGGTTACTTTATCAACATTTGAGGATATTGTAGTACAACAAATTTAGCCATATATAAGCCTACTTGATTCCCATTTTTTCTTCCATTTTATTTATCGCCTAAGTACTCCCCACTTGACCATGGCCCATAAATTGTCGTTGATATCTAAAATATAAGTCAAATACTTTTTGCCTTTTGCTCGCTGCTTAAACAACTCAAGTAAATATTTATTTGAGTGCATTCACAATTGGAGCTGAAACTGTACACACTGTCTACACACACACACACACACATATATATATATGTATATATAAACTCTCATATATATCTAAATTTTGTGTATATCTATCATTTGATATTGTCTTGAGCAATTTCTTTTAATTTCTTCAGCACGATTGCGTAGTTAAGTTTTCGAATTCTCATTAGACTAAGTTGCCAGCCCACAGACGCACACACACACACTAACACACACACACACACATGCACACACACACACTCACAATAAGAGAGAAAGCTGAAGAGCTAGACCGACTCTGACAGACATCAGGGCTGCACCGCAATTCCCCCACCGCCACCCCCTTGGCTGCTCTCACATGGCAGGCAACCCCCGAAAAAGCCCCCAGCCAGCCGCCCCCTGCCAATACCGTAACCACAAAAACTTTGCAGCTCCCCAAGACTGAGATGGAAATACGTAGCTGGAGCTTGAGACAAAAACTAACGCATATGTTTAGGCATTTTAATTTATATACGACAACCCACACACACAGACACACTCAGGCAGGCAGACAACTTCTAAGAAAGCTCACACATGCACACGAACTAACCCCAGCCCCTGGCATCGCCAGACCTCCTCCCCCTCCCTTCCCCCACTCTGCCTCTGCTGCCGGCGTCGTTGATAAAAGCAACTTCCATTTCATTTAAACTACAATTTTCTTGACAGCGCACAGAGGCAGCCGCTTCGGCTCAGTTTATAGCTGGCAGTTGGCAGGGGCTGGAGCTGGGGGAGGGTTCGCCTGGGCTAGGGGTTGGCAACCCTTTCACGCACTTATGAGTTAAACGCAAATTTTCTTAGCTGCCTTTTAGGCGCTGCGTCTCTGAGTCTGCACAAATATGTCATCGGCAGTTGGCAGGCACACTCTGTCTATCTCTCTTTCTCTCTCTCTGTCTATCTCTCTCTCTCTCCCACTTGAGTCATTGGTAATTCATTATGCGTGTGCTTAGAGGCTTTTCCAGCATTGTAGTTGCTCCGTAGTTGTAGTGCGAGTCTGTTGGCTGCTCTTAGGCGCAGCAGACAACAATAACAAACCGTATGAGCCCCCCCCAAAACCCACCAGAATTGAAACCTTTTACACCCCCTTCCAGACCCCAGACGCCCCTCCGCTTTGCTTTGCATTGAACTTGTATTTCGTAGCCCCCTTTTGGCAATTGAAGTCTTTTGCTTTCCTTGCAAGATGCCACAGCCCGCATATTTCACTTATTAGGCATGACAAGCAGCCACACACACTCACGTGTGTGTGCGTGTGTGTGTGTGTGTGGGTGCGGAGGAGCTACTGTAAAAGGGCTACAATTTGTCTGCCCAGACGCCCGCCTAGCAAAAACTTCAAAAGCGACTTCGTTGCGACGAAATAAATGCTCGGATTTATGTCTAACTCGGCTGTGTGTGTGGGTGTGAGTGTGTGTGTGGGTGTGTGTGCCTTGCAGGTGTTACTCATACGCCTAGTGGGCTGACAGGATAGAACAAATTGCTTGGCATATCGCGTCGCCTGCCTGCCTGCCTTTGCTGTCAAAGTCAAGGTTGCCCTAGGAGGAGCTCAGCAGCTTAAGTCAATGCCAGCCTCCGAAGTTTAGCCAACTCCTAAGCCAAAAACTTGTACATGGCCCAAGCACACACCCAACTCTCCCTCTATATATATAAATATGTATATATTTCTTTGTATATATGTTGACTTCGTCCAAGCTGTGAGCCTGTGAAGACTCCCGGCGGAGTTGCTCAACTTCACAAAAATGTCAGTCGTTTGGTTCCTTTTGCTAGATTTAACCCCAAGTCCTGCTCTGCCTCCGCCTCCGCCTCCACCTCCGCCTCCGCCACCACAGCTGTCCAGCCTGCTCTCGTCCATTGACTTTGGCCAAGCCCCACCTCCGCCGGCAATCCCATTTGAACTCCCCAGTTGCTTTTCTTGTACCGTTTTAATTAATGGAAAATTTGTACGTTTTCTTCTTATTCATGTGGTCGTTTCTTCAATGCCTCAAGCAAAGGGTAACTTGAACTGAAAGAAATTGCCAGCTAGCATTGAATACGTAGCTTAACCTAAACTCCCACAAAAAAAGAGAGAGAACCTTCCCCTCCCCCTTGCTCCACCCTTTGCAGTCGGAGCCCAACTAGTTTGGCCTCTCGTGTTGCGCATCTTCGACTTCTGCGTTGGCTTTTTTCGTTTGACAGTGGACAAGATCCAAATTGCCATTTGGTTTTCCTTTGGTTTGATTAGAAAATTGACTTGGGAGTTGTTGCTTTAAGTAAGTTGCATCACTTTTTATTAGGTAACAGCTGCCGCTTCTTTTTCCTTTGTGTCCTTTCCTTTTGCCCAGCGGAAGGAAGTCTTTGGCTTCATTAGATATAAAAAAAAGTTGACACTATTGCGGAGACTGTTGAATGCCTGAACTAATTGTAGCGCAGGCATATGTAGAAGAGACTTTTATAGTTTTTCTTTAATTAAGGAGTTGCGTAAGAAATTCCCTCAAAATTGAATCAAATTTTGTTTATATTAAAGGAGATCTAAGGAAGTTTTTTTGTTTGGCTCAGCTGATGACGGAGGAAAAGTTGAAGGGCTTAGGCCTAAGTCGAACTTTTTTTGAGCAGCTTTACTGCTGAGCTGATCAATGATACTTTTTAGTAGAAACATTGGTTTTCTATGTGGTATGTGAATTAGAAATTCGTCCGATAAGACACACAGGGAATTACAATTACAAAATATTTGTAATATGTCTGATAGAACAATTAGCAAAGTATTGAAGTATGTGGAAGGATCTGGAAATTTCCTAATGAGCCCAAGGAACTCTAAACTCCTTCGTGAATTTTCCTATTCTTCTTCAGAAAAATTGTGTCTAACTGCCTTTTGAAACATGATAGCGATTCTCAGTTATATTTTGAATAAATTTTCTCAGTTCAGACTTAGTATATGCTAACTGAGAGAAGTTTTAATGCCATTATCTTTAGTAACTTCACTACCTAGCCTATCAGTAGTATCTCTTATAATATATTCTATATCATAACATAATATTCTTCGTCTCATCCCCAATGACTCTGCATAGACTGCATCCTTTGATATTTTAAGATAAAGAAAAGTAGTTAAGCTTTCACCTTAGCTGATTCCTGTAATGCCTTAGACCTAAACCAAACTGCTTTGAGTTGATAGACAAAAGCAAAAAGTGGCCTTATGTACACACCTTTTAGTCTGAGCATAATCAGACGCTTTGACTTGGGTGGAATGCATTGCTCCAACTGAATGTTAATTAGGCGCCATGTTCAAACTTCATTTTCATTTGCAATGCCTGCTACACCTTTTTTTTTGCTGCTTCGACTTCATTTGTGCTGGCAAGCAGTGGAGCATCGGACATGCGGGCAACCTCTGTCCTGCAACCGCAACCGAAGAAAGAAAGAGAGAGAGAGAAAGGGGAAGAGATGGAGGGAGAGCTGAGCTGAGACGCAGCAACGTCTTGGAGTCGAACGAAATGTTTCATTAGAGAAATGTTGGCCACAAATAACAGAGACTCCGAGAGAACGTACCCCAAAAACTTGCTCCAGTCTAACCCGCTCGCCCCTCCCATCAACTAATTTGCAGCGCAGCATAAAAGGCGAGCACAAA
Source organism: Drosophila pegasa (assembly GCA_035046225.1). Classification (NCBI taxonomy): domain Eukaryota; kingdom Metazoa; phylum Arthropoda; class Insecta; order Diptera; family Drosophilidae; genus Drosophila; species Drosophila pegasa. The sequence continues at coordinate 11,161,600 of JAWNOD010000072.1, forward strand.
AAAAATGAAAAGAAAAGAAAAGAAAACATCAATCCGTCGGATAAAAAAAAAAAAGAGACCCCGGCTCGACTTTCATCTTGGGCAAGAAAAACTTTGCTCCAAGTGCTCCAAGGGGGCGAGGGGGGCGACGGGGCAAGGCGGCTCAGGCAAAGGGGCGTCGCTTCTTTGACGCTTTTTGCGCATACTTTTGAATGGTCTAACGAGCTTTGAGGTCTGTCGAGAGGCAACCTCGACTAATCATTGGGATTTTGGTATATATCGAACGCTGTCCCAAAAAACTTTGTTGTGCGGTCATTGAAAGTTCTCCGAAATTGAACTTGTGCTCAATCCGACATTCCGTAACCGAGCCCAACTTCTGCTCTTGCTCCACAGGAAACCATCCCAGCAACACCGGCCACAAGCACCGACACCAGCAGCCTTGTTGGTGTAGGAGGAGGTGGCGGCGGCGGCGGTGGCGTCGGCGGCGGTGGCGGCGGCGGTGTTGGTAGTGGTGCCGGTGCTGCCGGCACCGGACTGGTTGATATTGCCAGCAGCCTGGGCGGCGGGGGCGGCGGAGGCGGCATCACCAACGAGTCCGAGGCCTACGCGGGCCTCATGAAGGATGCGGACAAACTTAAGCTGATGCTGCTCGCCTGGAACTACCAGAACTCGACGGCCGTGCGCAACGGCACCGAGGGACCCGACCTCAGCGTGGTGGGCGGCCTCTGGGCGCAATACCAGAATGCTCTGGCCCAGAATGCGGCGGCGGTGGCGGCGGCCAACAGCAAAATGGACAGCTCGCTGTCGCCGGTGCCCAGGCAGGATGCGCCGTCGCCGATGGAGGCGCAGGACGAGACGAACTCGTCGGGCCAGAAGGAGGAGGACGAGGTGTCCGAGGACGACTCCGACGACAAGCTGGACGAGAAGCTGGCCACCCCACACGATCCCGAGCGCCTCAAGGCCTTCAATGTGAGTAATGTGCGAGAGAGTAAGAGAGGGCGAGGGAGAGAGGGAGCGCGCGCCTCATCTCTCCCTCAAGCTGAATGTAAAGCGAACGTTGCCAATGTTGCCAGTGGAAATGGCCTTCGACCCGCTCGAGTCCGACCAATAATACTCATGATCCTCTCCCCTTGCCTTGCAGATGTTCGTGCGTCTGTTCGTCGACGAGAACCTGGACCGCATCATACCCATCTCGAAGCAGCCAAAGGAGAAGATTCAAGCCATCATCGATTCGTGCGCTCGACAGTTTCCCGAGTTCAGCGATCGATCCCGCAAACGCATTCGCACCTATCTCAAGTCGTGCCGTCGCAACAAGAAGACGCGAGACGGTTGGGAGAATACGGTAAGTGAGGGGGGGGGGGGGGAGGGGATTAGAGGTAGATGGAGTAGATAATACCAGAAACAAACTGGATATTGTGTGTAGAATTATTAGAGATTCTTTGGCTGAATTTGGATACCTATATTTGAAATGCGACGATTGAGTAATACTTTATAATATATTATAATAAGAAGGAATATCATATTTACGTATTTAGATAGATTAACTTGAATAAGCTTACACAATTCTTTCTTACGTATTATCCATTTCGGATATATCATTGTTGCTGCTGAAGGACCTTACAGCTCTAACCAATATATATTTATTTTGAGCTATGAGGAAATATGAAGAAGGGATTGACCACTTTAACTTTAGAACTAGAATTTAGATCCCTTCAAAAGCCAAAAGTCAAGGCAGGACTATGAGATTTTTTGATGCAATAGAATCTTACTTCACACATTTTTTAGCTTTATTAAAATACGATTACTAAGAAGAAGGTTGTCATAAAGTTATTCTCAAGACTTTTTCTAATTGTTTAGCCCATATCAATATTATTTCAATTTAGATTGCTTTGAAAAGTTAAGCTCTTCACAGTAAAATAGAACTTTACTTCATATCAAAAAGGCCAATTGAGGAAGATCTTTAGCGTCGCATGAGCCAAAAAATATATAGAATAAAAATAATCCATCTCGAAAACAACAATACCTAGAGAGTCTTTATATAAATAGATTTTTAGAGCATAGCTCGAGAACCAGTAACAGTTGGGCTTATCAATTTTGTTAAATAGATTCTTATAGTAAATATAGATTATAAAAAATACTCTTTCATAAAAATCGTATGATTCAAAGATTACAAGAGAAGATCTAGTTGCCCTATATCATCTCTTTTAACCTGCAAGCTATAGGAATTTAAGAAAGAGGATTCTTATAATCTAGTTCAAGCTAACATTTATAATATATACATATTATTATTTCCTCTTTGGCAGACTCGACCGACGCCCGCTCACTTGACCTCCGTGCAGGCGGAGCAAATCCTGGCCATCGCCTGTGAGAACGAATCGATGAACGCGAAGCGGATGCGCATTGGCCTGGAGCCCATCACCCATGCGGTGCCAGCGCCGGGCAGCGTCGTGGCCGCAGCAGCGGCTGCCGCAGCCGTGGCCGGCACCAGCACCACATCCGCGAGCAATGCGGCGACCGTCACCTGCACCGCAGCCGACGCGGCTGGGCTGAGCAGCGTGGCCGCCGCGGCGCTGCCTTTCGTGAGCGCCGTCGGCTTCGCGCGCTCCACGCCCAACTCGGAGCACGCGGACGGCGCGTTCGGCGGGGCGGCCAACATTGCGGGCGCCGGCAGTGCAGGCGGCAACAGCACCAGCGGCGCCGCTGGCGGCGGCACAGGTGGCATGAGCTCGGCGCGCAGCTCTCCGCTGGCGCTGAGCTCGAACGCGAGCGTCGGCGGCGCCAGCGTGACGGGCTTGGCGCTCGCCAACGGCGGCGCTGGGGCCTCCAATGGCGCCGGCCTGCCCTCCAGCAGCCCCTATACCACGGACTTCAGCTCGCCCTCGGCGGCCTCGCCCTTCGTGGCAGCCGCGGCGGCAGCGGCGGTGGCAGCCGGCCGTGCGCCCAGCTACCCAGGCTACTTTCCGGGCGTCGCCGGCCTGGGTAATGGTAAGTAAACATCCACGAGCGATACGCTTACAAAAGAGAGCCTTTCTGTTAAATGAGCCAAGCATAAAATTTATTAATTAATATTATTATTAATTAAGTGAAAGTGAAAGGAGGGAAAGTAGAATAAAATAAAGCTAGGTTTTACCTAATAGAGAACTTGGAAAGTGATTCAAAAACTATTGTTATGCAACTAAAATAAAGTGAAAGTAAATTGAAGCTCACATCTTAAGGCCTACACAGATCACAGAAAGTCTTATAGATAGTTCAAGCTCATATTCATTTACAAGTAAAAATTCTTCAGAATGTAACTGGTCAATGATAGATATGTAGCTGAGAAATCTATAAAAAGCCTCTTAGAATCATAAGATATCAGATAAATATCAGAAGTTTAAAGCCTTGATCTGAATACTCTAAGCAGCTTCAAAACTAAGCTTAATGCAGAAGTTGAAAAATAAGCTAAATTTTAAGAATGTAAGGAAAAAAGCTTACGGCTTGGAGAAGCTTGAGAATAGACTTTAAATATATTTTTAAAAAGACTATGAAGGATTTAGAGGGGTCAAGTAAAAACACTAAATACAAATAGCTTTGAAGTGGAAGGTAAAATAAATATTTGAAGGATTTTATAGCTGAATAAATAAAACATTTTAGCACTCACAAAAAATTATCTTTTACAGTCAATTTGAAAGATATTTTCACATTCTTTCAATTTATGCTTAAAAAAATTCAAATCTTTACCCTAATACATTATATACATTATTATACCCTGGGCCCATTAAAAATAGGAAATCAGTGTATAATAGTTTATTATTAGAGTTTATTATTTATTTATTTATTTTATTATTTATTTATTTATTTATTTATTTTATTATTTATTTATTTTATTATTTATTTATTTATTTATTTATTTTATTATTTATTTATTTATTATATCTCGCCCATCTCTTAAGCTAGCTTTTATATTTACGGTTATATGTATTTTATGCAATTTTGAATTTTGTTATATTTTGGATACCGGCCCCAAATTCTATGAAAAACACAGATTCGACGGGGCTCAGGGTATCCCCTAGTCGGTCACGCCCGACTAGAGTTTTCTTACTTGCTTAAATATATTTTTTAAAAACTATGAAGGCTTTAAAGTAGTCAAGTAAAAACACTAAGAAGACTTTGAAGTAGGAGGTAAAGGAAATATTTGAAAGATTTTATAGCTGAATAAATAATACATTTTAGCATTCACAAAAAATTACAGTCAATTTGAAAGATATTTTTACATTCTTTTAATCTATGATTAAAAAATCAAGTCTTTACCCAAATATACATTTAATATATTATATTTTATATTTTATATATTTTATAATAAATAGTGTCTTTAGTATTTGATATCATAAAACTTCTCGCACCTTGCCAATCACTAGCTAACTTTCCCCAATTCTTCTCTCCTTGCAGTCACGCCCACCGATCTCTCCATGAAGCCAACGGCGCTGGGCGCTGGCAGCGGCCTGGCCAGCGGCATCAGCAGCAACAACAACAACAACATCAACATCAACAGCAACACGGTCAGCGCACAGCTGAGCGCCGCCAACCTGGCCACGCTGAGCAACGCCAACAACAACAACGCGCTGGTCACAGCCACCCAGCAGCTGCAGCAGTTGCAGCAGCAGCAACAGCAACAGCAACAGCAGCAGCAACAGCAACAACAGCAGCAGCAGCAGCAGCAACAGCAGCAACAACAACAGCAACAGCAGCAGCAGCAACAGTTGCTGGCGGCATCCGGCGACGCCAATTGCTCGCGCGTGGCGCCCATACTGCCCCACAAGCTGAGCCCCAACGAGGTGACCGCCGCTCGGCAGGTGATCTCGGCGTACAGGGAGAGCGCCGCGTTTCTGCTGCGCACCGCCGACCAGGTCGAGCAGCTGCTCGTGCAGCAGCAGTAGGCGTGGCAGCAAGCATGGTAAGCGCCGCTCACGTTACTACAGGTGGTGGTGGTGGTTGGGTGGTGCAGGTGGTGGGTCACTTTCCAGATTCAAGCGACGCGTAGCGCGCGCTTGGATTGTTCCTATATAAATTTAAATTTTAATTCAATTACACAGCAACAACAACACACAGCAACTAAGCAAATTAGCAAGCAAAAGCAAAAGCAGAAACCAAAACAAATAGTCAAAGCATAGATGCAAAAAAAAACATATAAAAAAAGAAGCGGAAGAAGAAGCAGAAGCAGAAGAAAAACCAAAAGCAGAAAATAGTCAAAAAGTTCGTTTTTAACAAACATTTTAAGTGTTTTTTCCTCCAAACTACGTACAGCATATTACAAAATAGAATTAACGGTAAACAAAACAAAAAGAGAAATACCCAGCAAACAAGCCAAAAAAATACCACAAATACCGAAAAAATACGAATCAGTATATATTGCAATTTATCAAAGCAGCAAATTTAATTGTTGAATTGTTTTCTAGTTCGAGAGCTCGCAATTAATTTAAACCAATTTCCAACTTAATAGAAAATTAAAAAAAAAAATATTTTAATCTTTAAATATATTTTTAAAATATTATTATTTAATTTTTTTTTACCAATTTACAGCGAGTGCTTGAGCTAGAAAACAATTCAAACGGTTAAAGCCCAAAAAAAAACGAAATAAAATAATTAAGAAATCAGCAACAAATTAACTAACTACAGTGTCTACTAAAAGTAAAACTACAATAGCCACGCCCAAAACACACACACACACACGCACACACATAGTTTCTGTTAATATTTTAGAAAAGTGAAAAATTATGAAGAAAATAAAATCAATTTTTAAGGCTCTACACAGAGCGTAAAATTTCCGGCCCAGTTTGAAGTGCGCGATTTGTTAAAAAATAAATACAAAAAAATGCAAAAAAAATATAAATAAAATATTTTATTGTATGTAATTAAGTTGAAGTATTGTTGTAAATTTTAAGGCGTATCAGCAGAGAGAGAGAGAGAGATAGGCAGAGAAAGAGAAAGAGAGAGAGTAAAAAAAAACACATTTTAAGGCAACAAAACACGACAAAAAAAAAACATTATTTAAAATATATGGGAAACTATGAGAAAACACAGGGTGATACTTTCAGAAATTAATACAAAAATAAAACAAAAAAAAACTAAGCTAAAAATTAAAAAGAAATATGTGTAAAAATGAAGGCAAAAGGCATGGCATAGACGTTGGTATATGTGTATTAAAAAAAATAATTAAAAAAATAAATAAAAAAAATTAAAAAAATATTTATATTTCAAACTAATTTTTAGCACTTAGTTTTTTATGTTTTGAATTTAATTTTTTAAACAAAAAATCAATTTTTACATTGCTGTTGACTTCTTGATTATTTTCTCTAATTTATTTTTTAATATGCATATGAAATACGAGAATAAAATATTTAAATACAAAATAGCCATTAATGTTTTTTGCAACTATAAATGTGCATGTAAAAATAACAATACGAATAAACAAAACAAAAAGCAACTCAAAATTAATTAAAACCCAAGAAAAAATTAAGATCCAGATGCAAAGCAAATTATAGAATTTAATAATATAAATCAAATGCAAAAAAGAAGAGAAAGGATAGGAAGGGAAAGAGAGGAGAGGAGAGTGAACGTATTTAATCAGCTAATAAATGAATATTAATTATACGAAACGAAGGGAATTCAGTTCACACAAATAAGGAACGATAATTATAATAAAACAAAAACCAAAAAATAACGAAAATTTATTAATTATAATAATTATAATAATAATGGATTGGTATTTGCATAGTAAAGTAAACTAAACTAATTAAAAAGAAGGTCCGAACGCAAAAACAAAAAACAAAAACCAAACCATTTTAAAAGTCGACTTAATAAAGAATTTATGAGAATTATATGTATATTAAAAAAAACACCTGTTGCTATTTATTAAATGTTTCTATGAAACCGATTTCAGTCAGCATCAAACTGTGCAGCTTAGCGGGGACATAAACCCTGAGCCGTTGCTCATATTTTATTTTTCGTCAGGCTGTTTCTGGCTAGACTTGAAACAGTAGCTCTCTAACTGTATTCAGCAGTTGTGTTGGTAGTTGTAGCTGAACTATGCTTGATTTTGCTTTTAGTATTGAACAGTAGCTCCCTAACTGTATTCAGCGTTTGCCAATTGTCAGTCAATAATGTTTGAGCTTGCTCTTATCATTGAACAGTAGCTCTATAACTCCATTCAGCATTTTTCAGTTACTCTTAAACTACGCTCAACTTTGCATGTAGCTAGACTTTAAACAGTAGCTTTACAACTGTTGCAAGCAAATTCCAGTTGCCATCAAACCAAGCACGGTTGTATTGAATCGAACGAAGTTGCTTCATACAGTTTGATTACCATTGAACGGAGCTGTTGCACAGCACTATAAGCAGCTTCGTTCAATGGCAATCAAACTGTATGCATTAAGCTTGGCACAGTCTGCACTAAACTGTATTTCGTATACCAAGCACGCAATGACTCTCCAACTGCAAGCGTCTTTCATTCAACTGATTTAAACACAAAAATGTTTATTTATATATATATTTAATATTTATTATTTAAAACATATAACGCTTTGCATCGCCTTAATTAGATCTCTTAATTTTAAATAATTTTAGCTTGGATTTCACGACCAAAACAATAAATTAGATATGCATTAGATATAAAAACTCTCTTAAGTCTAACCCATTTTCGCTCCTTCTCGCGCCTTTTCCACACACATCCTTAAGCATTTTTTCTCGTTTTTCTCTTTCACTTAGATTAAACTATTTCTATTTTTAATGACTGTTTATGAAAGCGAAAGAAAAATACAGAAATTACCTCAATGGAAGCACCAAAACTTTTTTGTTTTCTGCTCAATATTTCGTTGTTTCTTGTTGTTGTTGTTGTTGCACCAATTCTGTAGAAGTTCGAGATATTCGTGGCAAGATTTCACTAACAATTTGCTGCTGATAAGTACAAAGTAAGCTCTAAAGAGAATTACCCCCGGGAAAGGTTTGGTCGACGCAACCAAAGCCAAAAAAAATTACGCAAAAAACTTAGTCGACTAAGGGCTTAGCCAGTGCCCGCTGTCAAAGCGGCTGGAGCTGCTCTACGCCAGGACGCCGTCCAGGGCATGGATGACGCCGTTCGTCGCTGGGATGTTGGAGGTGACCATCTGGGCGTCGTTCACCTTGATCTTGCCCGCCGACGTCTTCTGCAGCACCACCGTCTTGCCCGTGTAGAGCGAGTCCTTCACCTGGTAGAAGCGCATGCCGGCCGAGAAGAGGGCGCCGGGCACGATGTGCTTCATGGCGAACTGCTCGGCGGCCTCCTTGTCCGTGTACAGCTTCTCCAGCGTATCCGAGTCCAGTTCGCTGAAGCTCTTGTCCACCGGCGCAAACACGGTGTACGTCTTGACACCTGGAATGGAAATTCATTTAGTTTATATTACTTTAGCCAAGTAGAGAAATATATCCTCACCCTTGCCCTGCAACTTCTCGGACATGCCCGAGGTGTACAGAATCTTGAGGAAGTTGGAGAAGCGACCCTCGCGATCCGATTGCAGCGTCTGCAGCAAATCGCCCACGGGCAGCGGGAACATGACGCGATCCACAGCATGCGCCACGCCCTGCGGTATCTTAATGTCCTTCTTGTTCAGCACAACCATCGCTCCATTAATGGTGGTGAGCTAAGGTGGAATGAAAGGAGATTATATTAGTTGAATGAGTAATTTTCTATAATACTAAAGTAGAATGAAAGGAAGTTAAAACAATTGAATAGAGGAAGATATTCATTCGAATCAAGTCAAAACACTTGAATGCAAATACTTTTCTAAAATGAAGTTAAATATTTCATTTAAATTCAGGAAGTTATATCAATTGAGTGAAGAATGTATTATCAGTTGAATGAAGCAATTTAAGTCAGTTGAATAAATGAAGTTAAAACAGTTTAGTTTAGAAAAGTATTTGACTTTTCTAAAATAATAATACAGTTACAGTTATATCAGTTGAATGGAGGAAGCTATTTCGGTTGAATGAATGAATTTAAATCACTTGAATTAAAATGAGAAATTTATGTCAATCAATTAAAGGAATTTATATCAGTTGAATGAAGGAAGTTATATCAGTTGAATAAGGGGAGTTAAATCAGTTGAATTCGAATAATATTCCAATATATTAAGGTTTATCGAAAGGAAGTCAAATCAATTTGATGAAGGAACTCATGTCAGTTGAATGAAGGAAGTTAAATTAATTGAATTCAAATATGCCAAAATTAAATGAAGGGAAGTTGTTTTAGTTGAATTTGATGTATGTATGAAAAGAGTTTATTGAGCTTATCAAGGGATAGACGAATGGCTATAAGAAGCTCTTTCAGTAAGTCTTTCATTCAATCATAATAATATTATCTGCAATATCGACTGTCCTACTCTTACAGCTCTAATAGCAATCAGTCAGTTAGGCAGTCTGTCTATCAGTTAGTTTGTCAGTTCATCAGTTAATCAGCCAGTCTAATATTTCAGTTCGTCTGTCTATCAGTCTCTATCAGTCACTCTCGCTCTCTACATCAGTCAGTCCGTCAATCTCATTGCTTGGCCATTGTTAGCAAAATCGGTCACATTTATTGTTATATTTTCTTTTATTAATTGCTTTAATTTGATTTATTTATTAGAAAACCCCGATCATTTAATGCCAGCTAACCCGCTTGTCACACCTGCCCACATTCAAGTCGAATGATACTCTTCATGATTAATAGTTTACATCAATGAATCCGACTGCCTAAAGATATATCACTCCGCTTGCTTTTCACTCAGTCAGTTAACTGGTTTTATTGTCAGTTAGTGCATCAGACATAGCGCTGAGGAGGTAACGACTACAAACAAAATCGAATGTTCAGCTCTTCCCATAGCAGCTGTGCATAGTACATCAATCAATCAGTTTGTCTCTCTGTCTGCTTATCTACAAATCATTGTCAGTCAATCAATCAATCATAATTGTTAACTCTTCACTCTTCTTCTCTCTCTCTCTCTCTCTCTCTCTCTCTCTTTGTCAGTCATTCTGTTTCACAAAACATCTCTCAATCTCAGTCAATCAATCAATCATAATTGTTAACTCTCCACTCTTATCCTTCTCTCTCTCGCTCTCTCTTTGTCAGTCATTCTGTTCCACAGATTCTCTAGTCCCCTTCTTTCAACCCCAATTCAAGTCTAGGCTTACAGTAACATCGTTCCACTCCTGATCGTGCATGTTGTATTGATTGACGCGCAGCTGTGTGCCCGCCAAGGACACGCCGGTCATCTCGTCCTGCAGCGTGGCGATCTCGAAGGCGCCCGGAATGACATGATGCAACAGCAGCTGCAGATAGAAATAAATGTGAGCATACAAAGAGATAACAGTGGAGCACTACTGGCGCACCACTGGCGCAGCACTGGCACCACTTACACCACTCAACAGGCGCGGGTTCGACTGGAACTTCTCCTCGGCGCGCTCGGGGCCACCGAGCTGGACGAGCAGGTTCTTGAAGGCCTTGTCCGTGGGCACAAAGATGGTGTAGGGGCCCGTCTCGTTCAGGATGCTGTCCAGGCCGCTCTGGCGCAGATACTTGGCCATGGCGAAGAGGCCGTTGCTCTTGAGTATCTGCAGCAGATCCTCACTGGGATTCGAGAGCACCGACGCCCCACCCGTGGAGGCAGCCTTCTCTGTGTTCTCCGTCTCCTGCACCAAGGCGTCGGCGTACTGGGCTGGCGTCTGCTGCTCCGGCGTGTGCGTGATGTCCGCCAGGCGCTCCGTCACCACCGGCAGGTGGGTGGAGGCGCCGCTCAGGTAGGGCGACTGGGTGACGGGGGAGGCGTGGTAGATGGGTCCAGGCGTGGTGCGTATCAAGCTGGCGGCAGCGGCGCTGGCTGTGCTGCTGCTGCTGCTCTCGTAGGAGCCCGTGTAACGGGGCGTGTAGGGAGTGTTGGTGGTGCTGATGGTGCTGAGGGGCGTGGTGGTGCTGGTGGTGGAGGTGCGCGAGGGGTGGTACTGGCGATGGTTGCTGGGCGTGTTCCTCGACACGAAGGGCGCCGTCGTGGTGGAGGTCGTCGTATAGATCTGTCTGGCCGTGGTGGTGGTGCTGGGTGGTGCACGGGTGGTTGTCGTGGTGGTGGTGGTCTGTATAATCTTGCCGCTCTTGATCTCGACGACCTCGTCGTTGGGCAGCGTCAGGCGGTAGACCGAAGGCGGCAGCTTGATCTCGCCGCTGCGGATGCGCTCCAGGATGCTCTCGACCTCGGCGCCCGTCTGCTTGGTCTCCTTCTCGCCGTTGGCCTTGACGCCCTGGATCTTGAAGCTGCCGTCGGCCTGCTCCTCCAGGTACACGTACGTCGCCTTCTTCTTGGGCGGCGCTGTGGGCGGTGCGGGCGTGGCGGCCTTGGCGGAGTCTGAGCTCAATCCCTCGATCTCATAGCCGTCGGGTATGAGGCCGCGCTTCGCTAGCTCCTCCAGAGTGGGCGGACTGTCCGAATCGGAGGTGATGACGGCTGAGCTGGCGATGCTATTGGCGCCATTTGTCACGCCCTGGATGTCACCAGCGCCGCCGCCGTACAGCGCGGCCAGGCTGGACAAGTCAACGCCGCCGGGCAGCGCTTGGGTGGGCAGCGAATCGGATTCCTGTGGATCGGGTGAGCGGAGGATTTGCACCTTGCCACCGCCGGGCAGCAGCAGATCCTTGCTCTGGCTGGGCGCCACGTCACTGAGGCTAAGTTTGGGCTCCTGGCCGAGCGCCTGCTGTGCGAGCAGCGCCTGCAGCTGATCCTGGGAGTAGGCCTGTTGTCCCTGCACGAGATTCGGGTCGGTGGTGCGTATGACCTGCACCCGCTGTCCGTTGGGCAGCACCAGATCCATCTCGTCGTAGGTCTTGTTGCCGGTCAGCGGCTGCTGGGGCGTCTCCGACAGCGCCGCCTTCAGCTGCTTGAGCAGATCCTCGCGCGCAATCGTCTTCACGGGCTTCTTGCCGCCCGGCTTGGTGGTGCCATATTTGCCCAGCTCCGCCTTGACCTGCGAGTAGATGTTCTTCTTGGGCGTGGTGCTGGCCTCCGTGGTGGTGGTGCTCGTGGTGGTTGTCGTCGTCGTCGTCGTCGTTGGATGCTCCTTGTAGTACTGCTGCAGCGCGCTGTTGAACTGGTTGTACTCCGTGGGATGGGCGACGGGTCGGCCGCGTGGCGCCTGCACGTACTGCGGCTGCGGCGGGAAGTTGTTGTGCTGGCTGATGATGGTGGGCAGGACGTGCTGCTTGATGGCGTGCTGCTTGGCGACGAACTCCTCGTGCTGCTGGCGCACCTTGTGCTGCGACTTCTCGTACTGCTTGGCCACGAACTGCTCGTGCTTCTGGATCAGCTTCTGCTTGTACTCCAAATCAGCGGGCTGTGCCTGCGGTCCATTGCTGATGAACTGTTGCTGCTGTTGCTGCGGGGGGAATTGCTGCTGCTGCTGCTGCTGCTGATAGGTCTCGCGCGAGGGCTGAGCGGGAAAAGCTGTCGACGGCACATTGTTAAAGATTTGCGGCAGAGGCAGTCCCAGCTGTGGCGTCAATGGATATTGCTGCTGTTGCTGTTGCTGCTGCTGCGGTTGCTGCAACTGTTGCTGCTGCTGCTGATAGCTCAACTGCTGCGTCTGCTGCAGCGTCTGGAAGGTGGGCACGGGCGCCTGACTGGGTAGCTTCTGCGTGGTCTGCTGGCCAAACTGCTGGGGCTGCTGGTAAGCAAATTGCTGCTGTTGCTGCTGCTGCAGCTGCTGTTGCTGATAAGCCTGAGCTGGGAATGCTGTCGATTGGAGTCGTGCATCGGGAAATTGCTTGTGGCGCGGGGGCTGCTGCTGCTGTTGCTGCTGCTGCGAGCTAGCATAGTTGCGCAAGTCCAAAAAGTTCTGATGATGCAGGTCAAGATTGCTGGCAGTCGAGGGCAACTGTTGCTGCTGCGACTGCGGCAACTGTTGCTGCTGTGGTACTTGAGGATATTGTGGCGCAGTTTGCAGTTGATTTTGCGTGGAGCGCTGGAATTGCTGATTAATATGGGGAACTTGCTGCTGCTGCTGCACTTGTTGCTGCGCCTGGGGCTGCTGCGGCTGCGGCTGCGGCTGGGGGTATGGCTGCGAGAAGCGATGTGGCTGCTGGTGGTGTTGCGGCTGCTGCTGCTGCTGTGGGTGGTGGTGATGGTGGTGCGTGTGCTGCGGGCGATGCTGCTGCTGCGGCGGTATGGGCAGCTCCACGCCGGGCTGCACGAAGTTCTGCTGATTATATTGCTGCAGATTCAGCTGACGGCGATGGCCATTGTGAAAGGGATGCGGATGCGGAGGGTGCGGGTGCGCATGCGGCGGCTGCAAGAAACGAGCATGATTTTATTAGCTGCAGCAAATAATAACTTAATAAATTAGATGGCTTAACCAAGGCGCAGGAGAGCTGGAGCTGGAGCTGGAGTTGAAATTCAATTTGCATCAAATGAACTGCAGCAGCTAACATGAGACAGCCGGCTTTATAAGGCTATGGCCATTTACAATGACTGGATGCCGTTGCATAATTCGCTATTGACACTAATTCCCACAGCAGAAACCAGATTTATTGCTCGCGTAATTGAAAACTGGCAGCAGAAAATTATCCATTCACCGCGATCAAAAGTGGGCTGGTTCCCCTCGCCGCCACATCGTTCATATGAACCAGTTTCGCTTGTCGGCCAATGTTTGCTCCACATTAGATAGCAACAACAACGACAACAACGTGGAGTCCTTTTAAAAACTGAGTGAGTGAGTGAAAAAACTAGTCAAAGTCATGAACTTGCCCGCAATTATGTTACTTGAACCGGATTACAACAAAGCTAAAGCGAAAGTGCGCGAGTGACGTCACAGCAAGTGAATTTATTGCGTTCTTTTGCATTCCATCGTAAAAGCGAAAGAGAACGAGCGAAAGGCAGAACAATTAAACTTGTTCGCTTGCCAAGTGAACTGCGAATTTCGAAATCGAAAGAAGAGGAGAGGAAGAAGACGCACTCAATTTGAGTTGCGCTCATTAGTTCTTGCAAGCTGCTGACTGCGACGGCGTGTATTTCTTTTGTTAGTTTTTATTAGTATTTGTGTTTTAATTGTGTTCCTTTGTGTGTCTAATAAGTATATTGAGCACAAAATAATTAAGTGATTACAAAGAAAACTTGACTTATTGCAACAATTAAATATTCAGCTAGCTCTGCTTGCATTGTAGGTGATCAGCTTATTGGCCTTGACCCAATTTGAGCTAAATTTATCGATAACTATTATGGGAACGAACGATAACTACTATAGGAACGAAAAGAACCATTCGCGAATGAAGTTTCGTCAAGTGCGGCTGCATTTTTTCAGTGAAATAGAAAATTTTTTGTTTTCGTAATAAATGTGAGATTATGAAGATATTATAATCAGCCGAAAGTGAATAATGTTACAAGGTGTGTTGGAATTATGAATTATGATTGGAGATAAATTCAAAAGAGAGATCTGCCGTCAAATTGCGTCGCAGTCTACAAATTGAGACATTTGATTGACGCCATTTGCTTCCGCACAATTGATGCGCTGCTGTTGCTGCTGTTGCTGCTGCTGAAAAAAAAAAAACAGTTGTGTTGCAATAGCTAACATTTCTTTTGTTTTCAATTGTTGCAATTGTAAAGCGCCGCCTGGGATCTTTCACAAAACCTAAGCGGTCCGGCCTGAGGTAAGTTTTAAAATGCTTGTCATACGCACCGCACACGCATTCCACTCGGATTGGAATAATGTGGAATGATGCGGCACAACGATGGAGAGAGAGAGAGAGAGAGGGACATAACAAAACGCAGTAAAAAACGAAGTTAAACAGTTATTCAACGAGAGAAGCTGAGCGAACGGCATATGCAGGTGTTTGTTGTTGCTGTTGTTGGCCGAGGAGGGATAAAGAGGCACACAAAAAACTTATAAAATGCTTAGCAGCATGCATAATTTTTATAGCCAGAGCCCATAAATCTTGTGGCTTTTGCATTATCTTGCGACATTTGGGATGCGTCTGCAAGATTTTCAAATTTTTTTTTATTCCACTGTTGCCCCCTTCCCCCAACCCCTCCCCTTCGACTTTAGCCTCGGTGGCTTTTTCTTTTCGCATAGTACTCGTAATTATGTTGTTGACGCTAATGATGCAGCTCATCATCGGCGCCGCCGTCAAAGCTGCCATTCGCGTTAGCTGATTATGCAACAGTCCCACTTAATGCACCAGCAGCAGCAGCTTCTGCAGCTTCTTTTTATACCCCAGAGCCCATTGAAAATGGGAAATCAAGGTATAATGTTTTTGTTGGATGTATGTAACAGGCAGAAGGAGGCGTGGCAGACCCCATAAAGTATATATATTCTTGATCAGGACGACAAGAGAAATTGATTTGGCCCTGTCCATATGTTTGAACGCGCCGATTACAGCCCCCATAAGAGCTAGAGACTTGAAATTTTTTTGTAGGTCCGTGTATAGCACGCGCAGATCGAGTTTGTTTTAAAAAATCGATAACTATCCCCAATTAATTGTTATCGATTAAAACAAAATCAAAATTCAGTTAAAAAATTATATCTCGCCCATCTTTAAAGCTAGAGACACCAAATTTTATATTTTGCTTCATATGTATTTTATGCAATTATGAATTTTGTTACATTTTGGATACCAGCCTCAAAATCCCCCAAATTCTATGAAAAACACAGATTCGACGGGGCTCAGGGTATCCCCTAGTCGGTCACGCTCGACTAGAGTTTTCTTATTTGTTTCACTTTTATTTTCTATTTCTGTGAAGCCGCACAAAATTGTTGAGTGAGTCGGATTGCCAAAGGGCTTTGCAGATTGTCGTCTTTGCTTCATTTGCTTAACTGAGAACAGTTGAAGTAAAGCTTATTCTGATCATACATATATATAGAAATTAATGCTGATGATTATATATATATATATATAATATTTAAAATGTGTAGCAGGATTTAGTTCATATGCCACTGCGACACTCTCTTGCTGGCGAGCTCTTACTCTATATTGACTCAACTCTAAACCTTGTCTATACAAATTACAATTTTAGTTCACATAAAGCCCCATCTCTAAGCCAATCTAATAAAATTGAGTTCAAGACCTTGTGGCTTGGCGTTCAATGACATTGCGAGCATCGCTTTTTGCCATATATATTTATATATATATATATTTTTCACACAAAAGCTAACTTTTTGAAGATTTTCTTTGGCTCTGGACATAAAAGTTTCCCTCGCGTTTTTTTTTGACAAATTGCACAGCTGGTGAAAACATCAATCAATCAGTCATCAATCAAGTGCCCACAAGCATTGGCACTGTAATCAGGCAGCCGCACTCCGGCTGTGTGGTGTGTACAGACTCAATGAACTCTCAGCCGAAAGGGTTCCATAATTTTGCGTCATATTTCATGGGGCATGGAGCACGGTTCGAACATGTTAATTTCACGGCATTCACACATGCAAAGCGGCTTTCGTTTCTCCACTCCGCTCTGCTCCCCGTGCCCCTGCGCTGTCGCAGCGCCATGAATGGGCGCTGCGCATGCGCCGTGGTATAGCTGGGCAGGTGTAACTGTGGTGCTGCGGTTGTCACATGCCAACACGAGACCCACATTAGCGCTGCAATGCGGCTTGTCGTGGGCCGAAGGTGTCAATTGTGTGACAATCGCAGAGGTGTTGTTGGCGTCTCCTCCAAATTAACCGATCGATCAGAGCAGCAGCCAAGACGGTGGCCATGTTCGAAGAGCGCAAGACAATTAATCTTCACATTTCTGATTTCTGTCTGCTCGAGTGAAATTGGTTTCGATGATTGGCAGTTGGGGTTTTCATGAGGTCGAACGAATTAGCCTTTTGTCTAGCAATATTTGCTTCTAATTCGTATTATCTATTCTCCATTTGCAGTTGGATCTTCGTGAGTGAAGGCAAAAGTTGATTTTGATTTCTTTTTAATTTCTTTTGTAAACAATTTCTAATTGCTAACAAAAGGCCACAATTAATGTATATGATTACAGCAGGAAGATAGCTAAATGCTGAAGCTGATGCAGAGATATTATTAAATTTAGATAATTAATTGAATCGAATTTATTTCTTTTCAGATTGTGAAGCAACTTGAAGGGGTAAGTTTTATTGCAAACTCTTCTTCTATATGGTTAGAAAGGCTTTCAACATATCTATCCAGATAATTGTTAATCTTTCAACTCTCTTCAATCAGTTTCGCTTTTCAAATCCCAACGAAGGTCAGCGAATAGTGTTAGGTCAGGTCGCCTAGTGCAGCAATGGAAAAACGTAACTTTCATAAGCTCACTTTTCTTCTCACACATCTGTCTGTTGAGTCTATAACATTTGCCTATATAACTGAAGTCGATAAATAACATAATATCTGTTTGGACAACAAAGAAAGTTAGGCCCGGCCCTAAAAGGTGTTGCTCTCCCCCCCCCCCCCCTCCCCCCTTGTTTATTACGAAAGCGTTGCATATTAGAGCTGTCATATCAAATGAGCATTATGCTAATGAATAAAGATCAGGCATTAAGATTGGAACGTGTACATACTGTAGAAGAAAACGGAGCCGGAGAAGAAGTGAAAACGAGTTTGAAAAAGAAACATTTTTTCTGGGGCCGTGTTGGGGCGTGGAATCATAATGTTATAACTGTCAGTTACACGACTCTTTAGCTCCGACTAATTTGTTAATAAGTCATAATTGATTTCACATCACACATCGGCAATAAAAAAAACAATAAAAGCAACAACAGAAATTGTTTAGTTAACGCCGCGTCAGATGAGCCTCAGCAACAGAAATGCTAAGTCGGTCAAACGAAAGCGAAATCTCAAAATCGAAATTTCTTTTCGGTTTCTGTTTCTGTTTCGCCTTTGTGGCTTTTGAGTGAAAGTGATTTGCGTACACTTGCCGAGCTGAGCGATAATGCGCAATATGTTAATCAGAATCGTAATGCGCTGCCAAAGATCTCTCAGCTGAGCGGCTGAGAAGTCCATCTTGTCTCATTTAATTAATAGCCTCTTGGCCATAAATTCTTCAAAGCAATCACTTAACGTTGCTGTTGCGCAATGGGCCATGAGTAAATGCTTTGGCTTGAAGCCACAACAAAAAAAAAAGCTTCAGTTACAGGCCAAAAAAAAAAGAAAAAAAGTCGTCAACTCCGTGGGCCAATGGCATCCAAAAACTGTGTTGGCCTCGTTAGCTGCTGCCTTTTGTATTTCCTGTACAGGCCCCGCTGCACTGTGCTGAATTTGATTTTTGTTTATCTCTGTGGCGCTTGACTTGTCTAGCCTTAGTTGTTTTTATGCTTCTTTTCTGCTCTTCTGTATTTTTTTGGGGCCTCTTTTCTAGGGCGCCTGCATTTTTGGTCACTCGCTGCAGTTTTCAAGGTTCTTTCTGCTCTGTTAGTCTCTGCTGAGGCTGCGCTGCTGCCTGCTCGACAGGTTGCGTAATCTGCTGATGCACATGTCGGAGCTAGAACCGATTTCTGTTTTTGGTCACCATTAATGAGGATATTTTTTCGTGAGTTGACTTGTGTTTGGCCATCTAATTGGCTGAGCTGAACAAAGCTTGTTGAATGGATTAGAATCCGCTTAATAATAATAATTGCAGCTAACTGATTTATTGGCGCTGACTTCTTTAAGCTCAATCACGTTTCTTAGCTGAAGGCGTGCATGAACTGATCCAGCAACCTCTGCTGGTATTAGCATGGTAACTTATACATTAATGCTCTTCTATTTGTATTACTCTTGCATATATATGCACATTATTCTTTCCCAAGTCTTGTTCCCACGTGTATTTACTTTATGGCTAATGAAATTCTGATTGCATATTTGCTTAAGCATCTTCATGCTTTTCTTAGTATTAGCATATTTGATTATGACATTCTTATTGTGCTTCATTTGCGAAGCTCTTCTCAATATATTATTCTCACGCTTGCACATTCTAAGCAGCTGGATATGTAAGAGATATTTGTAATAAATTTTGTGTTGGATTTGTAGCTAAACATGTTTATTGCCATTGCAACTCTCCAGAGATTACATTTGCCTTTATAAATTCTTAAAAGTTTCTACCTCTTGAGATTGCCATCAATGTCTTGTTAGGATAACCCCTGCACTCTTTACACTTTTGCTCTCATTTATTACTACATCAAATATTGCTTTATTCTTTATCTACACAATTCTCAATACTTTATCTACTGAGTTTCCATTCTCGATCTAACCCCTTTAGGCCTCTGCCAACTTCATTCTCTATTATAGCCTTGTTCGTCTTGCAGTCGAGATGCGAGTTGTAAGATCATTTTCTCACTCCACTTCCACATTCGATGGATTGTGTAAGAGCTCTAAATCTAAGTCAAAGTGACTCAACTTGTAGTCGATGGCTTATCGCAGATCGTAAAGTTCGAGTTTTACTGGGAGATCGTGCACACATCATGTTGATTGAATCTGCAATGAATATGCATTTCAATGGAGATCTGCAAAGAACGACGAGTCAGCGACGACAGCCGTGAGCATTTGTTGTCAATTGGCACAGCGAACTGGTTGGGCGCCTCGCTGGCCATTGCCACACGGCATCAAAAATGTGCATAATAAGCGTTTGATGTCTGCTTTGGTTTTAGCCGTTGCCGTTGCCTGTTGACCAATCTCGCAGATTTGGCAATTGGCCTTTCACTTTTGTATCGACAAATGGCTGCAGTTAGCGAACCAAGCCCTCGCCGCAGCTAAAGGCATTTTAATTGCCTACAAAATAGTTGGCGCTCTACGCAAATAAGTAATTAATTCGTGGCCGCACAAAAAGAATGCACAATAACAACGGCAGCCAGAAAGAGAAATTTACATAAAATTGTGTAATTAACTGAAATGTTTCTGGCCAAAAAGAAGAAGACGTGGAAGAAGCGGCAGCGCAAAATGCCTTTCAGCAACACCTACAATTGCGTCCAGTTGGGCCGAGAGGCGCAACGCCAGGCGGTCACATGAAAGCCACCCCAACAGCCGCTGGCAGAAACAGAAACAATTGAAAGCACCGCAATAACAACTACAACTACAGCTACAACAAAAGTTATTTAACCAAACGCTTTTTGGAAAAGAAACTTGGTCAAAAGTTGTGCTTGATATTATCGTCGCGTCGCTGCGGTCGCTCACTCAGTGCGAGCGATGCTCGAGTAGGAAAATGCTCGTAAAACTCTTTATAAATTAGCACAATTTGTCTTGTTCTTCATGTTGTTGTTGTTGTTGTTATTGTGGGCAATAACAGGCGAAAAGTGAGCTGGTGCAGGTATTACTATTTTTTTGGGTCTAGTTTTAATTGGAGCTCTTGAGCGGAGTTAGCCTAAAGAATGTGACTAAGCAAATGGAGAATGAGCATGTGAAACAGAAATGAATATATTATGAATGAAGACTGGGGGTTTAATATGAGAGGAGATTTTGGTTAGCTTTTCAGACTGTTCAATGCAATTCTTAGGCTGTGTTTAAAGAGTATTATATATATTAATATATACATTATATGAATATCGGCTTCTAGGAATAAATCAATGATAAAACATCTTGCTTAAGATTACCTAAAATATTTATAATCAATTTATTTGGTTTCCAGATCATAGAAGAGTATCTAATGTTTGTCTTGGCCTAATCTATATATATAAGCATAAGAATATAGCGGTTAGGCCTAATATATTGCCAAAAAGTACATTCTAAGAATCTATTTTTTATAAAAATATGTAACTAAAGTCTTTAAAGCTTAAGCGTTTCTTTTATAGCTCCGTTTCCTCTCTTCGAAGTTACAGCTCCCACTATTATTTATTTCAATATTTTAAAGTTCTTCTCTGCTATCAAAATGATAGATAAATCTAGTTTTCTCAACTGCAATCAATCACATTTAAAAATAGATAAAAACCAGTTCAGCTTAGCTAGAAAGTTTGTTTTACCACTTTATGCAAAACTTTGTGCATCAGCTTCAATCAACTGCCAGATGAATTCCGTTAAAGTTAGGGAAAATTATGCTTAACCCGCAGTAGCACCAGCAGCAGCAGAGGTAGCAGCAGTTGATGTTGTTTTGTCAAATTGGCTTCAATTTGAGCAACAGTTGCTGCTGCTGCTGCTGCAGTTGGTTAATTGCAAGTTTTGCATCTGGAAGATGCGAATGGTGTGGCGCAACTGGCAGGTTGCATAAGAGTTGCCCGGGGCAACAACAAGTTGCTGCTGGCAATTAACGCAATCAGAAACGTTAACACTTGCCACAAGAAGTGGCAGGCGCAATGTGTGTTGCGCATTGGGCAGACTAATTGAATGTGTGGCATGTAAATTTGATGGAATTGGGCTAAAATGCCAATGGCCACGAGTGAGCTGCAAACAGTTTCCTGACCGACAACACCTACGCGACGCGCCACTCTGCTGCTGCTGCTGCTAGTTGCTGCTACCTGCAGATGTCTAGTGTGTGTGGCATGCCTAATTTGACACACACTCCGACACTTTACGAGCCACGAGAGATTTATGGTATCATTAGCGTCGACTTTGCATCTGCCTGCGCGCTTGAGTTTGTCAGCAATTGTAATTTAAATAAACCCACTTTTTGTTTTAAGTTTTTTTTTTTTTTTGGCTTTGTTGGTCAGGCTTTAAGCTGCATGTGAAAATCGAGGTTTATGTGCCAGTTAATTTAAATGTTCGTATGGTTAATTGCAATTGTTTACTTCAAGTCTAGTTGAGATGATTTCGGTTTTGGAGAAAGAGTTATAACTAAGCTGTGAAGGAAAACATGAAAGAAACGGCTTTTGATTGGCGGATATATTAAGAAAAAGACATAAAGAGAGAGCGAGAGTGATAGAGTGAGGGAGAGAGAGAGCGAGAGAGAGAAAGAAAGAAATGGAAAGGGGAAGTACAGCAGTTCAAAAGTTCAACTAGTTAGAAAGTTCATGAAGGTGAGTTGAGGCAACAAAAAGAATTAAAGCAAATGTAGTCTAAAGTAGATTAAAATAGAATAAGAATTCTAATAAGAATAATTAGATTCATGAATTATTATGATGAAAAGAAGAAATAGAAAATGAGATATGTGGGAGGTAATAATGAATATAAGAATCTTAAAATGATTATGAGATATTGAAAAAGAGATGGAGGGGGAGACCGATATAGAGTACCGAAAGAGAGTGAGATGAAGAGAAAAATTAAAATAGGAGGAGACGTAGAAAGAAAGGCAGAGAGAGAGAGAGATAAAGAGAGATGTTTAAAGACTGATTGCAAGAGAGGTACACAAAAACTCTAATCAATAGAAGAATCATTGAAAGATTCAAACTTCACTTGAAACATAGGGGATATTAGAGATAAATAGGGAATGCATATAAAGGAAGAAGATTTGTCAGAGTTAAAAATGAATATATAATACACCCATCAAGTATAACTGAGAGGTCAATTAAAGCTTTTATTTTTATGTAAGTAATCAGATTAAGTGTAACAAAAGTCGAAATATGGACAAGCACTGCACTATCAACTACAACAAATCAGAAATATGTTGCTTACAAAATATGCATTATCTTCTTAAAATATCTTCAAGCTGTGTTTCCCCCAGCTTTTTATTGCTTAATAAATTCAGCTCGGCACTTTGGCTGCAGTTATTGAAATATCATCAAAGATCTAACACTTCATCAGGCTGACAGGCAAACAACTCAATTTCAACAATGGCAAAGCCAACAGCATGCGCTTACAATTTGCAAGTCAACAGCCCACAAAAAATAACAACTAAAAACAATAATGATAATGCTAATAATAATAATAATAAATAAGAAATAATAACCTTTAAAAATACCCGTAATTATGGTTAGACAAATTGCGTGCTGGGTAAACATTAAAGACGCGGCAAATATACTTGAAGAAATAAATTTAAATAGATATACATATATAAAAAATAAAAAATTAACTGCAATTTTACTTTCCAATTCAATAAATTTAGCGCACGCAGTACGCGCCGTTGCGTGTCTCGCAAGTGTATCTGTAGCTGTATCTTTGTATCTGCAGCTCGTCTTTTGTGCAGCTTCAGTTGCTTGAAGTCGACAGTTGGCCAAGATTTATTTGCCTCACTTTTGTTGGCGAACAGTGGAGCTCGCGTTCGAGGTGGAGCGTTGGCCAAAACGTAAACACAATGGCCACGTTAAGAGAACCGTCAACAATTACGCTTTCATTGCGCTGCCTCGGAGCGGAGTTTGCATTCAGCTGGCGCCGACAGAAATTCAAATTTCATAACTTTAAATATAGTTTCATTGACAGGCCCAGCCACAGCCAACACGCCCCAACGCCTCCAACTCTCAACTCTCATCACACTTTTGTGATTCAGTCTTTTGTCTAGTTTAGCGCATTTGTCTGCGATGCCTTTTGCATAACTCTTAGGCATTATTTTTCTGTTTCTCCTCTCTTCAATCTTTGCGAAAAGCCAAAATAGATGTATTATTTATATAGTACGTGCACTCGTATTTACTTTTGTATTCAGAGACATTCAATGCTGATTATTTGTCCACTCATCTCACGGGCCGTCACTTCAATTGAGGCGTTCGATTGCAATCGACGCCACGTCCAATACTGAATATGGGTCACAAATAAGCCGCCGCATCATACATGCTGAGCTGTACAACAATATTTGTTCAGATGAGTTGCTAACTTGACCTTTGCCGGGGCTTACGAATGGCTAGAAAATCTTTGAGCTTCACATCAGTTGTGTGGGAGTGTCAAGAGAGCTGAATGTCGAAAGTCTTAAAGATTTTTCTCGAGCCGACATGTGAATTAATAAAGATGGGTATAATGAGTTGGGCGGACTTTGCGAGTGTGATATATAGCTACTATAAGCTGATACAATAGTATTATATATTAAATAATAATAAATATTTACATTGACCAGCTAAAAGATCTTCATATTCAATGAAGATCTTCATCTTCAATACTAAATGAATTCGATATATACAGAAGGAAAGGAGTTATACAATTAAAGTGTATAGATATATATTTGCGAGACTTCAAGGTAAATCTTAGACGATTGGGTCTATACTCACAATTTACTGGAATATAAAAGAAATATATAAATATACATATGTCTATCAAGTAAGCCCCAAATACATATATAATTATCAGAAGTAAAAGTAAAGCTTGAAAATATATATACATATATATTTATTGGATTCAGAAACAACGCTTAATCTGTTGTCTCTTAGCATCTTCAATATTTACTCGAATTTTGATTGGGGATATATGTGCCAAGATACAAAACTAAAGCATAAATTGTCAGATATAAAAGCTCAAATTTTAATTTAACTAATGCTTAGTAAACTAAAGACAAGTACATTTCTCTGATATAAAAACATAGCCTTCTCTTCAGGATAGATAGATACATATATATATAACATACACATATATACACAATATATTCATAAATATACAAAAATATATATCTCCAACATATATATTTTTGTCAGACATAAATGTAAAGCTTAGTCTATAGTCTCTTCACATCTTTCCACATCATTCCAGTCGCTCAGCCAAAACCGCAGCGCGCATAGCTAAATTGCAGCTTTACGCTTTAGATCTTTCTTGAAATTTCATTTTAATGCATTAATTAGGCATTAGCATTAGCCGCAGTTGCTTTGCTGCGCCTGTGTTGAATGCATTGCCGTCTGTTGAATGCATTTAAACATGCGATTGCATTTCCAGGCCTCTAGGCGCCCACCCACCTCGGCTGCAGGGAGGAGGTGGGGAGAGCTGGCAGAGTCTGTGTCAATTGCAGCTCCTCCATTGTTTGCCGAAATGAAATGAAAACTTTTGTGTGCATATTTCTTCAGGCGGAATTCATAATTTATAGGTTAGCAGTGCGCAAGGTAAAAGTCGAAATGCGACGACACGAAACAGAATTCTTTTCGTTTTCATTCACTTTTTTCCTCACCATATTTGCCGAAGCTCAACAATTAAGTCATTTTCAGATCGTATCGACAGGCTAATTAACCAGGCAGGCAGCCAGGCTCCCAAAGCTGCTTCTGTTCAGCTCGTTTAGCTGCTGCTGCTGGTCGAGTTGTAGTTGGAATGCTGCTGTTGCCGCTGCTGTTCTCGTGCCTTTCTGTTGGTCACGCAAACTCTGCACTTGCGTCGCGTTTTCCGCGAAACGCTCATGCAAATTGGCTTTGCTTGGTAGATGGTTCGGCTTTATGGCCTGACCGCAGTCACAATGGCAACGGCTGTGAGTGGAAATGCACCGCACAAGTCAAAGCAGTCAAAGTAGTCAAAGCTTATGCCTCGAAGTCAGTAAACTTTCGCATTTTTTCGCATTTCGTGACAGTTTTTAACAATTACCTGAGCGACGCGACTAGACGAGCGCGCTGACCATTGTTAAACGGGTTAATAACCCGTGTGGGCTGGGCCAGCAAGCCAACTGTTTAGCAGTGTGTTTAACAAATTGAGAAGAGAATGTGACTGCCAGAGTTGCGTTTTCACATGGGAAACTGCAGAAATTCAGGGGCAACTGGGAAATCTTGAGTGCAGCAATGGGCAGTTGTGGACCCGACTTACTAACCTACTAGATAAATGTAGTAGAATGGGAATGTGCACAAATAGTATGTGTAGAAGAGCAAGCTCTGACTGTTATTATTATTCAAGTATTTTCTTTATATCAGTTTTTCTCACTAAAAGTCTTTTACTTGAGTGCATTCTTAAACGTTGCATCTGAGCATTTACATTCATTCACGTATCTAGTAAAGATGCCATTCTACAATAAATCTCGCATTCTCCTCAGCTTTATTTATCTTGCTTTTCCGCTTCATGTATCACTTGCTTTAAATGCCCAGCATTCGCCATTTCTACCTCATTCATTTGATCTTTAATCCCATCCTTAAATACCTCATTCAAGTCTCTTTGCCTTTCTACTCTTGCATCAACTCCATCTCCCTAAGTCCTTGCACAACATTTGTCCAGTCTCGCTGACTTCGCCACTCCATGTTTTTTATTTAAGTACAATTATCATATTTACTAGAAAGAGCTGATGTAATTGTGTGCTGTGGCGCTGGGTAGACATGTTGAGCGCCTATTTCACGGCTACGCCGACGCAGAAGTCAAAGCACCCGCTCGCTTGCAGTCGGCCAGGCGCCTGCCTACAGCTGTAACCCACTTCACACTAGACTGCGGCCAGAGCCGACCAACTGACAGCAGCTACCAATCCAGTGAACAGCCCTTCCAACCTCAGCTCCTACTCCAGCTGCAGCCTCTGTCTTCCACTTTCAGTTTTTAGCTTGCAGAAAAACAGTTTTTGCAAGCTTCGCTGGGTTTTAGCTTTTTTTGTTGTGTTGTCTTGGGTTTAGTTATTTGTTGTTTCACTGTATAACCATTCCATGCCCATTCCCACTTCCATTTCCATTCCCTGTTGGCTGTTGCGCCTGCCATTTTCTACGAGTTGCGAGTAACACATTTTAATTTGTTTTTGCTGCGCATTTGAGTGCATCAGCTGAGCATGCAAGCCCTGGCAAAATATGAGTCTTGCTTTCGATTTCATCGAAGTGAAAATCACTTAAAGGCAGCAAAGAAACGAATTCATAATAGAAATTTGCAAGCGAGAGCGAGAAGCAATTTGAGTAACGCTCTGGGCCACCCCCTCTATGCGACGTCAGTTCTGCAATCGACCAACATCCATTAGCCAACTATATAATTTCGATATTTCAATAACCTTTCACCTTTCAGTTTTCAATTACCTCAATTGCTATCGTGCAATAATTTTGCATTATTTTTTAATGAAAGTTTGGTGTGTTTCTTGATGGCTTGAAGCAAGCCTGCCAAAGCGTTCAATATCAATTATTAGCTCGAGTTTGGTGAGCCCATTTCAGATATTATATCAGCCGCAGATGTAAACCAAATTTTATATATATCGCATTCTCCAACTATTGCATAAGCTCTAAAAACTATTAAAAAATTAACGTGTGTGTTAAAGGTCTTTTTTCTTCTTGTATTCGAGCTTTCTATTTTATTGAAATCTTTATTATCTTTTTAACGTCGAAAACCGCAAAAATGTCATTAAATAATTGTTTGGCGCAAATTCAAAGTGCAAATCAATGGACTGGCTTTTGCAATCGCTTGGTGGACACCCACCAGCCGCAACTTGCCACGTTAGGTAGTTGTAGAAAAGCAAAAACAAATTATGCAACTGCTGTGCGCTGGCTTGCAACATCTTCGAGGCAGGCCAACCAACCCAAGCGACCGACCCAGCCAGATCTTTGAGGCCGCATTGCTGGAATCTTGTTTTGGAACTCTCTCGCAGCAGCAGCAGCAACAACAGCAACAAACGCTTCTTCATTTTCACCCATCAGCAACAACAAAAACGAAAGTGCAACCAGTTGCTGCATGCTGCAGAGAGAAGCAACAGCAGCAGCATCGTCTGGGTCTGTGGGCTTGGTCGAAACGCTTACGTGACCGGCGACGAGGATCGTTTGACTTTTTGGCCATATTTGTGTTGAGTTATGGCGAGAGAAGATGCAGCAACTACAACTGCAACTGCAGCTGAAAACCCGTTTCACATGGCGTATGAGTAATGCGGAAGTTGACACTTGCCGCGCTCGCTGTTGGGTAAAATTTGCACTCTGATATATTTACTGCACATTGCAGCACTAATTGCGGCATTCATCAGCGCCGCGCGAGCTCTCAATTGGACCTGGGCAAAAAGATGCCAAAGCTCATTTGGTTTTTGAGCTCCAACCTCCAATATTAATGATGCACTCGCAACAAATTGGTTAAAACCCCCAAAGAAGATGGCAAAAAACTAAAAACTAAAAAAAAAAATGAAGAGGAAGAGGCAGAGGAAAAGCATCGCGTCGCCTTGCCTCACCGTGCAACCTGTCAATAACCAGCGATGAGTTATGTCGCAGGCCCTTTTACTTTCTTTTCCCAGCGTCCACAAGAGCTGCCCCCAAAGTAGAAGCATTAATGAGCTGCCCCAGCCACATGCCATGTGAAATTTTTCGCTTACAATTTATGTGTGCGTTTATATATAGATATTTTAATATGGGCGTAACTAATACAGGTTGTAGATCAGAGATCATAATAATGACTTAATAATTGAGAGAGACGAGTTATAAATGAGGAAATCATTTCCAGACGTTTGCGAATGGCTGTGGGAGATTTCTGAGAAGCGCAGAGAGGGGACTTAGGTATAATATTACTTTCATTGAATTAACTTCTAATTTTCATAGCTAATGATAGACTATTATAGACTGAATTGGCTTTATTAAGTATATATATTTTTTAGACAATATGCTTCTAATTTTGTATGTCTGCGTGATATTTGATTTATGAGAAGCGCAAAGGGAGGCTCAAGCTGAAATGGCTTACAACTGTCTATGAAGTTTATACTATATTTATACATTTAAAACATGAACCTCCTTTAATCTATATATATTGCTTCTCACCCCTTAGGGCATTGCCCCACAAAATTGTGTCAAACTTTCAAGAAATTCAGAGAGTTTTTGCCACAACTTTGCTTTATATTAGTTTTACTCTTTGGCTTTTCTTTAGATTTGTTTCTGCTCCGGCTGAACTCTTTCACTGGACATTGTCCTTAACCTTTTGTGCAGCTGTTCAGTTGCCTTATTTGGCTTGCACAATTTTCCAATAGGAGACGTTGGACGTTGCCAAGTTGCAGAGAAAAACGTGTCGGACCAGATTGCTGCCGTCTGTCTATGCCGCTGCTGCTGCCGTTGCCCCTGCCTCTGCCTTTGTCTCTGTCTCTGTCTA
Source organism: Drosophila pegasa (assembly GCA_035046225.1). Lineage (NCBI taxonomy): Eukaryota > Metazoa > Arthropoda > Insecta > Diptera > Drosophilidae > Drosophila > Drosophila pegasa. Next base: position 11,190,290 of record JAWNOD010000072.1, read on the forward strand.
TTGACATAAGTTGGCAACGGCAACGGCAACGGCCTGCGATTACAACAGGCAACAACCCATTGCAAAGTTTTCGGTAAGCAAGCAAAATAAAATACGTATTTTGATTTTTGTTTTTTTGCTTTTTGCTTTTAGCCACATAATCATCTTCCTTTTGTCCGCGAACAGGAACTGGTCACAGTTTAAAGACCAAGTCAAGTCGAAGTTTCTTTTATGCGCTGCCTTTGCCTCTTTGTTTTTGGTATTTCTTAATTTATCAAAGTGTAGATGCATGTGTGTGTGTGTGTGTGTGTGTGTAAGTTTTGCGTTTGCAGTTGCCTTTTTGTGTCGTGTAAACAGAAATTGCCACCGACAAACAGAGGAGCAGCCAAGACCAACAACTGTTCGGGCCTTACAACCATCCAGGCAACATCTGTCGCCCATCATCTGAGCCATGTCCAATGCTCTCCCAGCCTCCAATTGGTCTGCCATGTTACGGTGGCTTTTCTGTCGCCTCACTGCCAAATAGTTGGCATAGCTTTGCCCATTTTTTTTTCTCGTTTTTTGTTTTCAATTTCTCGTCTTAATTTAAATTTTTTGTTTTTAATGCTTTTATACATATTTGTTGGGTCTTCGATATTCAATATTTGCGGCTTTCACTTTCGATTGTGTGCGAGACGCGTGAATAAATTATGAAATAGCTGGCAGAGTGGGGAAGCGAAGCGAAGAAGAGTTAAGGGATTCTGAAGAGGTTTAGTTGAAGATAAATATAACGTAGAAAGTATATCAATGTAAAGGTACTCCAAATTTATTTCATTATAATTTCTGCCCATTTCCCTACTTTTTCTTGAAATAGCAAAATAAAATGCAGACTTTAAATATCTAGGTCTATGTCAACTGTATGCCATTAGCATTGTAATAGGCTTACGGCTGGCGAGCTTCATCGTTTTTAATTGGCTGCTCGCAGCAACAATAATAATAAGCGAAATAATGATAATGATAATAATAATGAGCAGCAGATATTTTGGTACATTGAAATCGCTGCTGCAGGCAGCGGCAACTGTCTTAAGATACTTTTTTTTGTATCTTTGTATCTCCACGAGATACGCGCTTGACAGGCCCTTCAACCTGTTTGCGATTTATTGTATGAATTTCAAGTTGTAATTTCTTTTGATTTTGTTGTTTCTTTTTTTTTCCATATACATTTTTTGCGCGTGTATTGTTGTTGTTGTTGCAGAGCGGAGGTCCGTCATTCTAGCAGGTTTTGTTGTTGTTGCTGTTGTTATGTGGAAAGTGGGTCAATCGAGAGATCTTTTATACAAATATATTTTGGTTGCATATTTATCGAAAACATAAATTTCGTTGGCTGTGGCTGTGACAAACCGTTAATGGATTTGTGCGTTAAAAAATGAAAGTTGCCCGGCAACTAGAATATTAGAGCAGCTCCAACTTGCCCACGCGCCCCACTGCGCGAATTGAAGCAATTATATATTGCTGGTTGTCGGATTTGTTAGTTAAAGGTCGTTAAGAGGCGCCACACTAAATCAACTGGCGTCAAATCGATCTCAATTGGCTTGCATTGTCTCGATTCGAAGCGAGTAATTGAACGCTAATCACACGCAGAGCCAATTAGGCAGCCCTCGCTTTGATTTTACTTTGAGCTCGATTCACATTTAGTTGAGAGCGGCCCCAAATAATGGAGCTGTTGCTGCTGCTGTTGTTGTTACTGTTGTTGTAGCCGTTGCTAGTTGAGAATTAAATCGAATTTCAATTTCAATTTCATTCGAAATGCTCGGGCGGCGCACGTGGAAAAGTGTACGAAATTGTGACTCTGATGAAGCGCTTGATTGGACAGCGCCAACAGTTAATGGAAATAAAGCCAAAGTGTTGAGTGTCGACTGTCGAGTGTCGAGTGTCGAGTGTTGTTGTTTGGGGCAGGAAGTGCTGCTTAGTCAAACAAATTGAAAATCTAATTGAGCATGCGATTTGCCATGATATAATACGTATTATGAAATCCGCCAGCAATTTGTGCCCAGAGTATTGGACGGCAAATAACTGCTGCAAATTCAATAAAAATGATGTAGTAGAATATGGAATTTATTGCTGGCAATCAAGAGCTATTGATTGGGCTTTCGTTGGCTGATTTAGGTAGTGAATCACTTAAGCGCCTCTCTATGCGCATCTCAGCAAGCTTTGCTAGTCTCTTTGACAACTCTTCGAGTTGGTCAGGTCACAGCCTTAAATACATTTTCTCAAATTGAGCAACTGAGCTGCCCTTTAACGGCGCCTTTTATTGCCCAAGCTTAAGTTTCATTTTTGTTTTGGTATCATAAAAATTGGTCTTTAGCCCAAATATTATGCAATATGCACCGCAACGAAAGTGTTGGGCCTTTCAAAGCAGACCAGATGAAACAAATCCCAATTATGGGCATTAGTTCATCCGCCAAATCAAAGACAGCAATAACAAAGAGCGAAAATGACAATCAAATTGGAAATATCATAAATTGTTGCGGCTGGCAGTTGGCAAGCTCGGTCGAGGCCATGAAAGTGAAAACTAACTATAGCAGCGGATGCCACAAATGCCACATTGACCAACAAACCAAACACAACAAAAGCTGCACCAACAACAATAGCTAGGGATAAGCTAGACAGCTATGTTTGTTGCTGTAAACAGCTAATGTCTATCAATTATGTTGGGTTAAGCACTTGATGATAATTAATATGTATATGTAACAACCTATATAACTGACCTAACTATTGATTTCTGTTTAAGAACTGAGAGCAACTCGCTCGACTTGACTCAGTTCAGCTTCTTCGATATCATGTTTCTTTTGTTTTCAAGCGAACAGGTTTATTATCATCTCCGGCTTTAAACGTTGTCATGCCTTTGTGGCTTTTACTCTCGGCTTCCTTTGCATCTTCAAAAAAAAGCGAAGAAGATGTAAATATATATGTATATATAAAAAGGGAAAGTTCATTGAGGCAACTCAGTTGCATATTTGTACAATTAATATGAAAATGCCTATGAAAATATTTTGAATAATTGAATAATTTAGCCGTGGACAAGTCTCTCGAGTGTCTTAGGAATTTTTGGAATTTATTCCAAATAAAATTGCATAATGTTAGTCCATTTATAAAGTTATTCGCCATATTTTTGTAGGCTTCTTTGGCCATTTGTCATTTTTGTCCCATTTTTGTAGCAACTTTCTTAGAAACTGTGTCAATTCTACTTCAAGCAGCGCTCACAACTAGAATTCACAATAAATATTTGCATAACATTCAATGGAAATGCAAATCAAGTTATAAATTTTGTATATTTCTTTCATATTGATGTTGCCTTTGGCATATTTGGGTTATGCCTCAGAGTTTTTCGTTTACAAACATTGTCTATGGTTAACTGGAACAGTGCACTTTGATCTCAATTCAATTTGTTGACAGCTACACAAGCAATTGTCCGACTGTATAATACAATATTTATGATATCAAAATAATAAATAAATTATATTTGAATAAAAATAAAGTGGAATGGGAATTAAAATATAATATATTATTCAAAGCTTATGCTTAAAGAAAGGGTTAACCTTTAAATCTATTTTAAAATAAATAAAATATACAATATATTATTGAAAAATTATTTCAATAATAGTTATTGAAAGTGATTTAGCCTTGGAAATGTGAACATAAATCAGAAATCAAACAAAAGTTGTTCATATATTTCAAGGAAAAGCAAGAAGGGAATGCCAAGGAATTCATATTTAATATATTAAGCATGTATTTAAATATATTTCATATTAAAATAAAAATACTCCAAAATAATTCAAAAAACAAATATATTTCAATATATATTTTTTATAAAATATTTTAATATAAATATAGTAAAATATTTTCAATAAAATAAATTGATATATTTAGTTGATATAGAAATACATTTGATTTAAAATAGTACAGATTATTTGAATATATTTTTGTCATAAGACTTACTCCATTATGTTGTACCGCATTGGGCGGAATAAATCCTTGTGCATTCGCCGTGATCGTCCACAGGCACAAAGTGCCCCAAAGCGTCAACAAAACTCGCATGATTCACACACCAATTTCCCAAGATAACTTGAATATATATCTTAAGGTTTTTCCAACTTAGAGTTGCTTTCAAATTTAGTTTCCTTTAATTTTGATTAATTAAATATCGTTGCACTATTTTCGATTGCGAAACAAGACACGAAATGAAGTGAAATAAAATTTTCCAAATTGTCAAAAATGGCGATAAAAACACACAAAACTGAAATCAACTTTGGCGCTGGAACGTTTTCTATTTGCCTTATGCAAATACAGTTAGTTTTTATTTTGCTTTTGGGTTTCCAACTCTTTTTGTTTTATTTAGTATTCCGTGAGCGTTGGCTGCCGCGGAGTCGTCAGTCGAGTGCTGGCCGCAGACACGACTTGTCTGGTAAAAGTTCGATGCTTAACTGAAGATCATTAAGCGTTTGGTAACAATTTAAGCCAAGCCAAAGCGACGAAGATGCCAAAAAAAAAAAAAACAAATATGCGAACGACGTGATGCGACGATGAGCGACGCAACATGTTGCTGGCAACACGAGCAACACCAACGGCAGCAAGAGCGGCAGCAACAACACTTGCTGAGAGCGTTCGGTGCAAAGAGAAAGCATCGAAGAGCGGCTCGGCTGTTGAAAGAGAAAGTGTTGGAGCTGGTGCAACATGAGGAAATGCCATGCTCTAAGCCGAGTTGTGTGTTTATTTCTTGTTTGTCTACGTCGTCTGGGCACAACAAATGATATTCGCTCTTCGTGTTGCAGTCTTTATCGAACCAGAAACAGTTGGCTAGACAAATATGAAGCCATCTGCACAGATTTCGATTGCAGACGCCCCGAAATCACGTAACTTCCGTACTCGGAAATGCAGATAAGAACGCCAATTGAAGGCGTACGATTCGTAATGCCCATAAATACCTTTTAATAGCTGCCCAAGCTAAATTGCAGACATCATCATTACCATTTACCATTTACACGGCTGGCCAAGTGTCACATAGCCCCAACAATGGCAGCAAATATGTATTTAACATTTCGGACAGATCATTAAAACTGCATTCCAAGCACACCACGATGTGTCTTCCATCCGACTACAGCTTAAAGTGATTCATTTTTTACCCATTTTCCGCACTGATCATAATTATCAAAAGTAGATGATTAATGTGTACAGCAGCTGCTGCTGCTGTCTTTCCGCTTCGAGATTCGGACAGTAGCTGGGACCTGATCCCGCTGCGAGATCTGCGCTCCGATTGATCAACATATTACGCACTTACATCACACGCCGAAAATCGATGAATAATCGCTGCAGGTTGATTTGATCTAGTTTTACATAAAGGGAAGGCGCCGCATGACGTTGTCGAACCGATCAACTGGATCGCTAATAATTGATGTTTCGCATTGATGAAGCTCGCCGGCAACTGCCCCCGAACTGGACAGTCATTTGTGATGTTAGTTCATGTGGTATCAAGGTTACGCTACGCATTCAAATGCCAGTGAAAGCCATGTCAGGTGTTAAGTAATTTAACGGAAGTATTTGGAATTTTATTGTATATTTAGTACGGATCATCGAGGTGTATAAGAGGTGTGCTTTAGGTGGAATTTACGAACGGGTGTCTATGAGTGAAGCCAAATGCAGCTTACATAAAAGCCACTGCGAGCGTCTTCTTGATGAGTTCATTGTTTTCCAAAGCATATTTTAAATTGCTTAGACCATTGTGACTTTATTTTTAAGTGTTTGAACATTCCTTAGTTGTTGACGAAGGTAACTTGAGCTCCCATCATTGGTGGACTGGAATTTAATATTAGAGATATCTTTAGCTTCATCAAAACTAAAGCTTTCTTGGAGTTACCCAAAAGCAATTACTACCAATACTACGAATGCCCTTTTTCCTCTACTATTCTACTTTCAACAGTAACTTGATTGAAATTGAAAGCAAAAGTCTTCCTCCTATCTACAACAATCTACTAGCAAAAGTCATCTCAATAAGACTCTTCCCATTTATAACAATCTCTACCAGCTACCCCAAGTATTCCTTAACTATGATTTATATAGAATTTCCCAAGATATTATCGCATGCTGACTCCCCGCTTCATTCACGTTGTTCCACTCCCACAGATCGAATCAAAAGTTTTCCTCAGTCCAGCTTTGATTCGGCTGTAAATTATCCAATTGATTTCCTCTTGTGCAACAGCAGGTTGGCTCTTGGCTGGCCAGTTGTCTGGGGGCCCTTATCAAAGCGCAGTCTGGGCCACTCAACAAATTATGGCATTTGCTGCTTTCCAGCAATTATCGCAGCAATTTGCTGTGGCTCGAAATATTCGGCGAGCGACTAATCGACGAGTCCAAGTCCGAGTCGGAGAGCCACTTCAGCGCCAGCTTTCATTAATACAGATTTTCACTTTCAACCGAAACGAAGCAGAGATTAAATATGCAAGCGACTGGCCCATTGGGTCGATGCCCAGTGCGATTCTAGAGTAGGGCTAAACTGCGGACCGACCTGACGAATGGACGGATAGACGGCTGGACGGACGGACAGACCCCCCATTCCGAATCGAATCTCTAGTTCCATTACATAAGCAGCTTATCAGCTTTTGCTCTGGTCACTCTGCACCCTATAGATAGACAGAGATAATGGCTTTAGCTTGATTTGACTGATTCGATGATGCCGCAGGTTGGCTCCCAGTCCAATGACTCGAGACGTTGCTTCTTTTGTATCCGTTCGATGCTTAAATTTTATTCGATGGCTTTCTTTGTTCGACAAGAAAAGCCAAGATGACTATAAAATCTATATGGAAAATACCGAAAAACAACAGCAACAAACACCTGTTTTTGTGCACATTGATTAAATTGCCTTTGTCAGGCGCGATAAATTACAAAATGAATGAAAAAAGAGGAAAACTACCAAAATTTCATTCAGAAGTTTTCTCCGTTTTGTCTCAAGTGTCTAATGAAGCTTAAATGTCTATTGTTGCTTTAAGAGCTCTTGTTGTTTCAGTGTAAAATAAAACTAATGGCATCAAAATGATGTTTTCCAAAATATTTTATACATAATTTTTATTTAGTTGGTTTTTTACACCCATTGAAAATGGGAAATCAGGGTATAATGGTTATTTTATTATGTCTTTTATATACGCATCTGACATTAACTTACGATAATATATATACACTGCGCGTCATCAGGATAGCGCACCCTTAATTTTCTTCGTTAATGCTGAATATTTTCTATATCGTTCGAGACATCGTTCTAATTTTTTTTCCTATTGGACTCTGTTTTATTTACTTTTAAGTAAAAAAAATTGAGCTCTGAAAAATTCTTGGAAATATTTTTAAAAATTCTTTGAAAAAAAGCTTACAAAAAACGGTTGCTAAAAGTTGTTCATCAGGATAGCGCATTTAAATTCAATTGTTGATATCTCGCTCAATTTGGCAACTAGAGCTACCAAATTTTTTTTGTAGGTCATAAATATGATCTTTGTTAAGAACAAGTTTAATTTATGAAGAAATATACTTTAGTTTTTTAAGGAAAAATCAAAGATTGAAACTTTTTTTGATTCTCGACGATAAAGACCAAAATCGCTGGACCCAATATATTTTATGACTTAAACTAACTCTAATTTTATATTTTATTGATTTTCAAAGGCTAACACATTTATTCACAACCATTCCCAAACGTTCTGGTTGATATTTAAGCCTAGAGAGTAATGTCTCTTCCCACAGACTTCCACGTTTTGTTTGCAAGTAAAGGATTTCGAAGACCAGCCAGTGTCAATTTAGATAGTATCATGCGGACATATCAATAACAAGTTTTAAAAGTACTTTTAAAAGTAATGAAAAGTAGTTTTCAAAAGCCTTTTGTAATTAACTGCATTCAAACCAAAATTCAAAAACTGTCCTTTATAGGTGCTATATTTATATAAAATTCACCACCCCAACCCCACCACAAACCCGGCTATTCAGGATATCTAAATCATGATCCTCCTAACGTAGATCAGGAAAAAAATAGTAATACCCATCGGGTCCTCCTAAATTAGAATTATTGCCATCTGAAAAGACAACACAGAGCTACGGAGAAAACAACTTCAAGTGTGTTGGAGCAAATTAAAGCGAATTTCTTTTGGAACACTATAAAGTGGTTGTTAATATTTTTTTTTAGTTAGTGCAGATCTAGGCTTTATAAATAAATCTTTAAATCATTAAGAAAGTCGCAATAACACCAGTTTTTCCCTGGATATGCGAAGTCAGGTTGGGCGAGTTAAGTACTTTTCCCAGTATAAATCGCCTATCTGCTCTACCTATTGCTGCCAATGTATTTTTTTCAGCAGAATTCGTAATTTCCAAGAAAATATAGAATAGTTTCACCATGTCTGTTGGTTTATATAATGATTTTTGGCCAAAAGAGTGGAGAATCAAAGTATGTTTCAATCTTTGATTTTTCCTTAAAAAACTAAAGTATATTTCTTCATAAATTAAACTTGTTCTTAACAAAGATCATATTTATGACCTACAAAAAAAATTTGGTAGCTCTAGTTGCCAAATTGAGCGAGATATCAACAATTGAATTTAAATGCGCTATCCTGATGAACAACTTTTAGCAACCGTTTTTTGTAAGCTTTTTTTCAAAGAATTTTTAAAAATATTTCCAAGAATTTTTCAGAGCCCAATTCTTTTTACTTAAAAGTAAATAAAACAGAGTCCAATAGGAAAAAAAATTAGAACGGTATCTCGAACGATATAGAAAATATTCAGCATTAACGAAGAAAACTAAGGGTGCGCTATCCTGATGACGCGCAGTGTATTCTTCGCGTATTTCTTTGAATATCAAAACTTTATAGACATTGGATTTATTTTTCTAAACTCTGTTTAAATATTGAGAAGTTTATATTGTCGATATTGAGCAATTGTGCCCAACTCTAAGACTGTAAGGACAACATGGATTGAACTCTTTTAAAAACCTGAAACATGCAAAAGTTCATGTAAACTTTTCATATATTTTTAGCAATTATTGGAGAGTTTAAACAGTCAAAGTGTATCTAGCATACCTATTCAAAAAGGGTTTTCTGTACACCTTCAATCTTCTATGATTTATTTTCTATCGTCTCTTCTTCATTAAGAAGCTTTGAAGCATATTCAAGAGTAGGAATTTTATTATATATTTTTTAGTTATTTTGTTTGCTTTATAATTATGATAATAGCGAAACAATTACTAAAGCTTATTACGCTCAACAACAATATATTTAAATAAACACGCAAAGCTCGCATGCTTAATTAAATATAAAAATACTTATATATTTTGTATACTTAATTAAACATTATATATATAATTAAACAGAAGTGTTTTGCAGTTTAATTAAATAATAAATACTATATAATTATTATAAATATATTATATAATTATATATTTACATGTGATTATATAAAATATATAATTATATAAATACTCCTCGATCTAAAAATAATTTAATGGAATTCTTTAGCAATTGTATTCTCAAAAATCTTTAAGCTCCATGAATCCTTTAAATTTAAAGTAAATGTCTGAAAGTCTCTCGAATAGAGAGAGAAAGAGCTAGATCCTAGTGTTTGCCCTGCAGCCAAGTCTTTGCATCGATATAATTTTTAGTCATCTGCGCAAGCCTGCTTTCCATCAAGTCAAAAATTGCCATATTGACCTCACCGAGACGTGACAGCTGAAACATGCGGGTCGTAAAATAAAATTCATCTCTTTAATTTGTCGGCTTGCCCCACCTATAAATGCGTCATGAGGGGCTGCAGATAAAAACGAGATGATATAATACTTCCACAATATGTATATGTTTTCGTACTTGAGCTTAACGTAAGTAAATTATGCTTAGCTCAAGTGTGGGAAACAGTTGAAGGCGGCCAATTTAGAATTAGTTAATTTTTGGCCCAGGTCTTCAGGTGATTGCTGGGGGCCTAATGGCCGGGCAATATTTGTGCAAGAAATTGATGAAGAGCCGAGTCACAGAGCAGCTAAAGCCGAAGTCAAAGTTAAATAAAAACAACAGAAATCAAAACATCGACAAATGCCCCGCAACAACAACAAAAAGCAGACTAAATGCTGTGTGCGGCGTATGGCAACAACAAAATGCTGCAGGGAGAAAGACTTTCACCTTTGCGATGAATGATCAGCGCGAGAAAGAAGAAAAAAAAAAGAAGAGTCACAGCGGCAGCGGCAGCGGCAGATAGAAGCGACGGCCTTCGAGTTGCCATGGACCCGAACTGGAGGCTTAAGCGACAACAAAAACAAGTGCCAGACGACGATGATCATGAAGATCATCGTCGGGGAAGAAGAAGGAGAAGAAGCTGCTGCTTGCGCGGCTAAAAGTCTGCGTCAATAAACCTTCGACTCAATGAGAGTTACGCGTCGCGCTTATCACTCGAAGCGCTCAATGGGAATTACTATGATTATTTGTGTTTGCCTCGGATCAACGATCGTGCAGGCAACTTTTACTTTCCATCCCAGAATGAAGAAGTTGATATTAAGTCATGTGAGAGTGGGCCTATACTTAGAATTTTCACTTTCTCGCCTCTTGGCGGATCAGAGGCCCACGCACAACACTTGTCAAGTGCTTCACATATGGAAAAGTGAAAATCATTCATGATCTTCACGGCGATTTAGATGGTCAGCTGCAATAGGTACAGCTGTGCCCCAGCTGCCATTAGTGTTTAACAAATTATGCGCCATTAATAAAATCAACATTTAATTTAAATTATCTTTTACAGGCACCAACAGCGAGGCACACGTGCGGCGGCGATTACACAAATGCTCATTAAATAGATGCACAAACATCAAAAACGTCCATAATTCGGAAATTGCGTAACTCGTGTAACTAGAAAAAAAGAAGAAGAAGCAGAGGAAGAAAAGCAACAACAACAGCAAAGTTTGCAACCAAAACTAAATTAACAAATTGCTGCCCCAAAGGGTTTTCGCAAATGGTGTCAAAACGTTGTGCGCATCAAAAGAGACTCGGCGAACTGACGGAGCAGGTGAGCCAGCTATAACTTAATCAAAAATTAAAATAAAAAAAACATTTAATAAGCTGCAAATTTAACAGGTGGAAGAGGTCAGGGATTGACAGCCAAACAGATCTATGAAATGTGTTGAATAAATAAGGGATATCGTATAAATAAATCTCGAACAGTCAAGTGGACGCTAGGAGCAGCTCAGCTGGGTAAGATTTGTGCACAATTTATTGATGAATGGAATGTCGGATGAATGGGATGAGTGTTGGAGATAGCTAAGGTAATCGTTTGACATGAAAAGAGTAGAGCGAGAGAGCTATGGGCAAAGTATATTTGGCTACGTGTTCGGCTGTCCTTATGAACGCAAGCAATTTCGAGGCGATTGAACGGAAAGATCTGAAGTTGGGAGCATAAGCTATTTGGTATTCAGATCCCTTTTTATTATACCAGAGCAGTGTGGAAATATTTAAGGCGCTTCAAATCTTTGAAGCTTTAAGCTTAGGCAATTCTAAATGAAAAAAATATATAGCCGTAAAGTGTAGAAGTTATTACCAACAGTGACAAATAAGATACAGCTATATCTTTCTTACTTATGAAACTAGAGTTCCAGACAGTTACTGCAGATTCACTTTAATCAAAAATGAGATGAATTGTCTTTTGAGCGTCAGCGAATTACCTGATTGAAATGGTTAGGCAGATAACCTACCTGATTGCTAGTATCTTGTTTCAATATTTAATTTATGCACAATCAATTTTGTAACTAAATTTTGTGTCACATAATTCTAGATATTTATATGTAGATGTAGTCGTAGACTTTTCTGCTTTAGTATATACATTTTGAATATACATTAGTATATATTTAGTATATACATTTTGAATATACATTAGTGTATATTTAGTATATACATTTTGAATATACTTATAATCTGTTAATGAGTAGATGGATTATAATATAAATACAAACCGATTTTAAGCTATTCATTTTTAAAATTTATGAAAAATCTTCAATTAAAATGAAACTTGATTTTATTGAATGCCTAAAAGTATGCAATGATTTTAAGCATTTATGTCAACAGCTTAACCCTTAGGCGGAGCCGCGTAGTTCGCTGAAGACCCTAAGAAAACAACGTAAATAAGTAAATTCAAGCCAAGAGAAACCCTTTTCGTTGCCTGTAAATTGTTAATGAAAATACGCAGCTTTTTGAGTACATAATTTTTAATTTATTTTTCAATTATTGTAATTGTATTGATTACATGTTGTTGTTGTTGTTTGTTTTCATTCTGGTTTCTACACCATTAAATATGATTCATTAATTAAAAATTGATATATTTGTTTATAATTAAAAGTAATTTTTGTTTTTTTTTTCTTGTTTTCTTCTTTTTTTATAATTTAATACTAAACTTTAAATTCGAAACTCACTTTGTAAATAAAGTTTTGCATTTTGTTTTTGTTTTTAAATCGAATAAAGGTCATAATACATAAAAGAAAAAAATGATATAGTAGTAGTAGTTAGGCAGAGAAATATATATAGACATAGATATATATATCTGATAAGAACATAAATAATACATAAAATAGGCAGAAATTATTGTGTATATATATATAAGCTAATCGCGATACACATATATATATCATTTATATATATATAATCGTACGACATTATCAAAGTCATGAGCAAAAGTTGCATTCTGTTTACAGTGATATCTAAAAGTACGTACACAAAACATTGTTCATACGACAGTCTAGGCTCCGTCTTGCGGAGGATGGGAGGGGGGAGTTACAAAGAGTATTTGGGGGAGGGGAAGGGGCATCTAACATTCAACTGTCTCGAGTGTCAGTGTGTGTGTGTGTGTTTCAAACGTTGATTATATTAAAATTGTATTTATTTTCCCATTAATACGATTTACATAGAATTAGTTAAAGTTTCATTTCTTATATATGCTTCTTCTTCTTCTTATTCTTTTTTTCTTTTTTGTGGTATTGGCAATAAATTGTTGTTCTTTTCTAATCAATAATTACGTAATATTAGTTTATAGTTTATAGTTATATAATATGTGTGTATACTCATTAGATTATGACATGTTCCTTGCACTATGCGTGAGTTGGAGTTGGAGTTTTGGACGTTACAAAAATTGCTTCTGTATCGAAATCTCTTTCTCGTTCGCTTTCTCAAATTCCCTCATGCAAAATACAAACTTACAGTTAAACTTGCTGTCAAACTTGACGCTCAATTGATATAGAACCTGATCAAGTTCTGGGCCAGAATGTTTCGGAGAGAGGCTGTCTATAGCTAGCTAGACATACATACATATACATATATAGATATATCTAGTTTTATAATTAACTGGGGTATTTTCGATTTGATAATTTGGTGGGTCTATGAGGTTCCCTAGCAGTTGGGCGTTACTTTAATTGTTTTTTTTTTGTTTTCTTCTACATTTGAGCTTTGAATAGATGACGATGAAACATTCCAACTTATAACTTATAGTCACAATATCGAACTTGTAACTAATAACAGCCTTGATACTGTTGCAAAACACATGGAAGCTGCATGAAATTGTTTACAGATTGAGTTGAGTTGAATTGCTTACATATATATATGTGTCTATATATATAACTAGGTTATATGTTGCTCCTTCTTGAGCTGCAGGAATATTTCTATTTTAATATTGTATTATTTATGTTATAGCAATTTGTTCGTGCTGAATACAGGTTTGCCAAGGTGTTGAAGACGTACGAATACTTTTGGGAGAGCAATACATATTTGGGAAATACAAATCATATATAAAAGGATGTATATATATGATATGGCAGTAGCAAAAAAATAGAAATGAAATGAAAGAAATTAACTGAGAATACTGCAAGAGTGTTGCAAGTGTGTGTGTGAGTGTGTGAGTGTGTTTATATATATCAACTATATTATCTGTTACTATATATATATGTATATACATATATATATGTATATATATTTCGTATTGTTTTTTTTTTCTGTTTGCAACCGATTAAAGAGAGACACACTTACACATACATAAGTTATAGATCTAAATACGTACATGTACACACATATATATATATACATATATATATATAGATACACACATATATATATATATATATATATATGCATAGCTTAACATTTACAGCTAGTTGGGGAGGGGGAGGGGGAGGGAGTTGGCTTCTGCTATTCCTCCCGCAGTGCAGCGCATTGCTGTGGACGCCACTTCTAGCTCCAGAAGTCCATCATGTTGACCAGCTTGCACTTCTTCAGCTCGAGCTTGGTGGGCCGCGCCCTAAGTCAAGCCCGCCCGAAGATCGCCCGGTCGGAGACGTCGCCGGTCGACTGCGAGTGCGACATGGCCACATTGGCGCCGGCGCCGCCCGTCGCCAGCTGCCCCACCTGGCCGACGCCCACGCCCACGCCGTGCCCGCTGTGGTGGTGGTGGTGGTGCGTGGCCGTGGCAATGGTCGCCGTGGACGCATTGTGGTGCGTCACATTGTGATGGTTGTGCGCCAGCGTGGAGCTGCCATACTTGCTGCTGCTGTTGTTGTTGTTGCTGCTGCTGTTGCTGTTGGCATTTGTCGTGTTGCTGCTGCCGTTGAGGTGCTTCCTGGTGGCTGCCGAGGAGACGTGATGGGTGCTGCCGCTGCCGACGCCGCCGTAGATGCGGTGCAGCGAGTACTGCTGCACGGACTCGAGGTCCGAGACGCTCGAGGTGATCTTGGAGCGCACGGCCACCTTCTGCATGCTGTTGTATTTGTCGCTGGCGCTGAGCTTGATGTCGGGCAGGTGTCCATTCGACTGGGCGTGGCCGTGGGCATGGCCGTGGCCGTGGGGCTGGCGAGAGCTGCTGCTGCTGGTGATGGACTTGGTCGTGATGGCGGCGTTGCTGACGGCCGTGGTGCTCGTGATGGAGGCCACCACCGGCCCGTTGCCCGGCGAGATCTCTGCAAAGTTGTAGCAGGAAGACTTCTGGGAGACGCTGTTCAGGCCCGAGCTGGACGAGCTGGTGGACATGCGGCAGCTGCGATGGCGGCTCGAGGCGGATGGCTGCAGGAACTCGTGGTGGGCCGCCTCGTCGGGCGTCATGCGCTCCGCGGGATCCCACTCCAGGCAGCGCTGCAGGAAGTCTATGAAATAGCGATCCTGGCAGTGCAGGATCTGTGACAAGGACTTGCTGCCCGGCGACCGCTTGCGCCCCTTCGTGTTGGTGATGCAGCGCGGCGCATCGCGCGAGTCGAAGAACAAACGCCGACGACGAGCCACCGAGATGAGCACCTTGGGCGGCAGGCCCAGCACCTCCATAATGCAGGCCAGCTGCTCCACCTCGTTCTCGCCGGGGAAGAGCGGGAAGCCCGTGTACAATTCGGCCAGAATGCAGCCTGGCAAAGGAAGAGAAAATTGTCGATGCAATTAGTATTGATCTAGATATGAGCTGTAGGCAGTGTGGGGTATATTATAGGCGAGCAAAGGTGAGAGACTAAACTTTTAGAGTAGAGAAATATTTGGCAGAGAGTAAACATTCCCTTGGCACACGCTTTACCCAAAGTCAGTTCAAGTTTATAGTTATTTATGTCAGGGTATTAGCTAGTCGTATAGTCTCTAATCTCCAAGCCCATTTACTTGTCATACTTCAAGCCTCAAAGTCATTTGGCTGCAGTCATTTCGGCTGGCTGGCAGAGAGAGAGAGGGCAAGCGACCTTGACTCTGAACCTTGTCCAGGACAAACACGTGCTCGAGCTTGACCGCAGAGCTCGACACAGACACACACACACACACACACACAGACAGTGTTTGCAGTTCATAGTTCAGAGTGCGCGGCACAGTTGAGGGACTCTGGGGCATTATTTATTTGCTGCTGCAAAGGGCCTAAGTGGCCTTTGAAGGGCTTTGCCCAGTGCAGCGCAGCGCGCGCAATATTGATTCGAATTGTCAAGGGACGAGCGAATGCATTGGCCAAACTTGATTTAGGAATGCGCCTGCTGAGTCAACAAATGCCTGATGAGTCAGGAGAGATGTGTGTGTAAAGATAGAAGTGTATATATATAATATATTATAATAATGTAATGTAATATTATATATAACGTATGATTATAATATAATAACGTATGTAGATATACTAATAAATTCCAAATTACTCAATTAAGCTTTATTATTATTTTCCTTTTATGTATTTCATTACGATTAAAGCTAACTCTAACAATCAAATCTCTTTTATTTGTAGAGAATTTCTATGTGGCCGCACTATATTCTCGAGGATTTGGGACTCAACCATTATGGATTTGGCATTATAAAAAATTATGGATTTTGCAATATAAATACTTAAATACTTTTATATATTTATAATATTATATTGCTTATTTTCAGAAAATCTTTCAATTTGGGAAATCTTTCACTTCACCTAATTACTGCAACTACATTTAAACTGGAGAAAGAAGTAAGCTGTATCATATTCTGGTTAGTCAAGTATATTTGTCTAAATCAAAATTTATTATATTAATAAAATCTATTCTCTTTTAGATACGTCCGGGAAACACTCTGCCATCGAATCTTCACTCTCAACTAAACAAGGATCTTTCGCATTGCCAACTCAAGATGTCAATTTGCATAATTTAAGACTTAGATTTAAATTAGGTTTAAGCAAAGTTATGTCACCCATAATTAGCATTAACTTGAGCTTCCTCAACGTCTGCATAAACTGTGTCAGCATTATTTTGAGCTACGCCCATGTTGGTGCATGCTCTCCCTCTCTCTCTCTCTCTCTCTCTCTACCTTCACCTCAGTCGAGTCACTCAACCTGATTTTCACGGCATTTGCCAAACATGCTCGAGAGACAGCCTCATCCTTATAGCCTCCCATTAATTATCTGCCATTCTTGCAAGTATGCCCCATTATTTCCATATCAGTGGAGCCCGGGAGGGAGTGCATTGCGCCCGCCTCGTCTCATTATGCCTCGCCTATTTAGCTGCCAAATGGCAGTGTTCAATTGCTGCACACGAATCTCGTGCCGAAGGCGGCGCGCAGCCGAGTGTGAAAACACGCACTATGCCAATTAGCAGCAACAGGCAAGGAACCGAGAGCCCTGTGTTCTCAGCCCTGAGCTGAAACAATAAGATAGCATAAACTAGATTAGGATGGAAGGGGAGGTAGTTGGGGCTCAACAAGTGCGGGCTCGACCAAAAGTTTATGTATCCAACGGTATTGCCTGCCCCTTAGCTTAGCGCTGTGAACGTTGCTTCCGCCCTGCCCTGCCACACATCCTTTTAGCGGCTATTTCCGACTACGACCACGTCCGGTCAGCAGCGCAAATATATAACCTGAGCTATGCGCCTCCCTCGCACTCACAAATGCCTCATTAAATGTGCACAATACGTGAGATATAATGAGCCGCTCTCTCCCTTTCTCACTCTCTCTGTGTGGGACTCTAATAAAAGCTAGGCCGAGTTTATTTTTAGACACTGTCCTCCTGACTTCTTTACGAATGAAAGCTCATGCGGGCGGGCGCTTACTTATTTGAGTTACTGTGCGAACAGCAAATGGGTTACGTGTTGAATAATGTGACTCTTACGGCCAACAGCTGGGGGCGTGCCACCTCCTTTCTCTGTATTATGTGTCAAGTAGTGAATGAGGGTAGAACGAGATCAGAGCAGGTGAAAGCTAGGAAAATATGCCTTTAATAATTTAAGCAAAATATGTGTCTAGCCAATTTCTAAATAGATTTTTGTATTTAATTCTTTTTCAGCCGCTCCCGAAAGTATGCCCCTCTTAGATGATCCTGATTCATTTACTTATATTTTATATGATATTAAAAATATTAACTCATTTTTTAATGTATTTTCTATTGACTCCCATGAATAAAAAATATATATTCTTATCAGATGATTGTCATTTTTATTTGTTGTCGTTTTACATTTTTTTATTTACAAAAATCTATGAAATTACAGCGACGAAAGATCTAAAAATAATTTCAGTCGGTCCAAGAAATGGCAAAATTTTGTACAAAAATATGTCTGAATCACCAGGCCAACATAAATGCTTAGAAAGCAGCTAAGAAATGAGCTAAATAAGTATTTGATTGAGCTTAAACTCAAATTGAGTGGTTTGTCCACTGAGTGAGTATTATGGGATATAACTGTTATCCCTAATCGTCATTATCAATTCTGAGTCTAAAATTTCAGTAGCAAAATCGGCAGATTTAGTATGAAAATCACACTGAAGCACCAAGCAAACAGAAATGGGTGAAAGGTGACAAAGAACCTAAAAATTGAGTCGTTTTTGCAGTATTTAGGACATAACTGTTATCTACGGCAGCCATTATCGCTTTTGCTTTTGCATATGTCACCTGCAAGTGCGACTAGTACGACTATCATATGAGTGAGTGGGTCCACTCTATATATTGTGTTAATCGGTTTTATTTGTTTATATATATTATAGAAAAGAAAGATGGGTGAGAGTGTAAGAAGAAGACATACTCTCTAATTTCTATCAGTTCGGCATCAAAATGGAACAATTTCGTACCAAAATCTGACTTTAATACCAGGCAAACAGAAATGGCTAGACGATAACAAAACACCCAGCAATTTGTGTCGTTTACCTATTGTTGGGATATAACTGTAGTCCTCAGCCGCCATTATCGCTTTTACCTTTCAGCTCATTTAACTTTATATGAGCGAGCGGGACGACTATATATGCTGCTTTTATCCCGGTTAATTATCTTGTGAGTGCGACAAGACTAGCAGCTAGGAAGGGAGAGCGGAATTGGCAAAAAGACATCGGCGGCCATTAACTCTCTTGCTTTTGATCTCATTTATATTTAAGTACTGCAGAGCAAGCAGTGTGACAAATATGCGAGTGCGAGTAGCTTGGTTGCTATGCACAAAGTGGACAGTGCTGGTGGTAGTGTAGAGCATAGCTATTAACTTCAGTCGTCATTGACGCTCTTTCTTTTGATTTCTCACTGTAAGTGCATGCAAGTATGAGTGGATCAGCTGCTATATGTTAGTACGTGCGAGTGTGAGTGGCTCAGCTATTAGAAATTACAGCTCTGGCAGAATATGTTTATCTAATCCACTGAGAAAAATGTGCAGCTGATTGTAGGGTAGCTAACTAAATATATATTTTCATATACGTGCTTATATATAATTTTATTAAATTAAACAAAACATTTTAATATTAGATTTTGTACAACCGAATCGATTATTTTTTAAATAAACTTGCTTATTTATATACACATTTTTTGGTTTATGATAATATTTTACATGGCCAAATTTTTAAAATAAATATAGCTACTTTTTGTTTATTGATAAATATGTAAACCTGTATACAAATTCATTTAATTATCAATAATTTAATAAAAAACGGAAAAAAATTGCCCGCAATCAATATGATCAACGCGAATGCTCGCGGGCAACTAATTGCAGCAGTCAATGTGTGGGAGTTTGTGCATAGCAACTGAGCGAGAATCATGCAGAGCAGAGAATACACACGTGAGTGTGAGTGGGTCGGCTGCTCGGCAGCGAGGCGTTGGCAGATTAAGTGGCAACTCAGTTATCCGAGTTATCCACATACACATACACCGCCGACTTTTGATTTCCTCTTTCGTACAGCAGAGTCTGTTAAGCGTGAGTGTGAGTAGCACTGCTGCTATACTGGGACTACAGCGCTAGCAGAAAGACGCTCATCAGCTGAGCGAACATTGGCACAATTTTGGATATAACTGTGAAGCTCAGTTGCCATTAACGCCCTTGCTTTTGATCTCACTTCTATAGTTAGAGCAAGTAGTGCAGATAATCGGCGAGTGTGAGTGCGCTGACTGCTTTGCACTGAGCGAACATTGTTATTGAGAGTGTAGGATATAACTGTTATTCACAGCAGCTCTGCCTCTATATTTCGTTTTGCATATACGCACTGCAAGGCGAGAGTGAGAAAGTGGATGACTGCTTTTATATGTTTGTTTTATTGTGGAGTGAGGAGTGCAGTCAGTCAGGTCGTTGTTTAACGAATACACTTGTTTATCGTATGCGCTTGATTAATGAGATGATTTAGTTTATGCACGTCTGCTGATTAGATTGGTTATTTGATATACGTGCGCATTGCGAACCTTGCGCTGTAATGAATAATTATGGCAGTTAGTATTTTGAGGAGTCATCACTGAGAAAAATGTGCAGCTGATTGTAGGGTAGCTAAGTAAATATATATTTTCATATATGTACATGTGTTTATATATAGTTTCATTAAATTAAACAAAATATTTTAATATTAGCTTTTGTACAACCGAATCGACTATCATTTAAATAGGCTTGCTTATTTATATACATTTATTTATTTATATTTATATTTTACATGGCCAAATTTTTTTAATAAATTTAGCTACTTTTTGTTAATTGATAAATATGTAAACCTGTATACAAATTCATTTAATTATCAATAATTTAATAAAAACGGAAAAAAAATTACCATCAATCGATATGATCAACGCGAATGCTCGCGGGCAACTAATTGCAGCAGTTAATGTGTGGGAGTTTTTGCATAGCAACTGAGCGAGAATCATGCAGAGCAGAGAATACACACGTGAGTGTGAGTGGGTCGGCTGCTCGGCAGAGAGGCGTTGGCAGATTAAGTGGCAGCTCAGTTATCCGAGTTATCCACATACACATACACCGCCGTCTTTTGATTTCCTCTTTCGTACAGCAGAGTCTGTTAAGCGCGGGTGTGAGTGAATAGCACTGCTGCTATGCTGGGACTACAGCGCTAGCAGAAAGACGCTCATCAGCTGAGCGAACATTGCTTTTGGCACATTTTAGGATATAACTGTGAAGCTCTTGCTTTTGATCTCGCTTCTGTAGTTAGAGCAAGTAGTGCAGATAATCGGCGAGTGTGAGTGGGCTGACTGCTATGCTTTGACTCTGCATTGTTGAGAGTGTAGGATATAACTGTTATGCACAGCAGCTCTTGCTCTTTATTTCGTTCTGCATGTACGCACTGCAAGGCGAGAGTGAGAAGGTGTTAATTGTATTGTGGAGTGAGGAGTGCAGTCAGTCAGTCAGAGCATAGTTGACTCGTTGCTTAACGAATACACTTGTTTATCGTATGCGCCTGATTAATGAGATGGTTTAGTTCATGCACGTCTGCTGATTAGATTGGTTATCTGATATACGTGCGCATTGCGGACCTTGCGCTGTAATGAATAATTATGGCTGTTAGTATTTTGCGGAGTCATCACTTTCTGAACTTCCAGGTGAATGGTTACAAATGGCAAGCACGACCGCATAAAACCCATTGAAAAGTCGCACACGGCAAATGTCATTCGCATGACCCCCCATTAAAAGGACCCATTTCAAATATCAAATACACTCGCACAAATGCCGGCCGCATGCAGCGTGGCCATAAAACGGTGTATAAAATATTTAAGCGTTGTTTATAACCACACCTGCACACACACACACACACACACAGTTACGCCCACGCAGTTATTTATAGGTGCAACGTGTGTGTATGTGTGCTTGTGTGGGACAATAAATTTGCCTGGCAAGTGCAGAAGGGAAAACCATTTAAAAATTCATTTTCATTGCAACGAGGCCAGAGAGACAGCGAGATATTGAGAGAAATGCGCTTTAATTAAAATCAAGCGCCCACTTTCATTCATCGACTCACCCAAGCTCCACATGTCGATGGCGGTGCCATACTGCAGGCCCAATATCACCTCCGGGGAGCGATAGAATCGCGACTGTATGTAGGTATAGATTTTGCGATCCACATAGCACGAGCTGCCAAAGTCGATGACTTTTATCGAGCTGCTGCCGCGCTGCTTCAACAAAATGTTTTCCTGTTCGAGTAAATGAGAATAGAAAATAAAAGTTAATACTAGTGCTATATAGGGTATCTGATATATACATTCGGTTTACTTACCGGCTTGAGATCACAGTGAATGATATTCTCTTTGTAGAGCAAACGCAGACATTTGACGATCGAGTTGCAGAAGCGCCTGATCAGACTCATGCTGAAGCCGTTGTAGTTGTTCTTCTTGATCAGCTCGTACAGGTTGAGACTGCAAGGAGAGAGAGCGAAGGACATTCAGATCGATTAAAAACATGACTCAGCAGCGCAACCCCAATCAATTGTTTACTCTAGTCAAATATTTGGGAAACGGAGAACGAAACAACAAAAAGACGCTAGGCGAATGCCGGCCGCTTAAAGCCCACAGCCCACAGCCCCCAACGACGATAAAAATAACATGCATTGAATTAATTTGCATTGCATGTCGCACACAAATTTCGAAATATGACGATAACAGCCAACAACAACAACAGAGAGCAGCGAACAACCAACTGTGGACTATGGGCGGGAGCGAGTGAAAATTTGACAGATATTTAAGTAGAAGACTAAGAATAGAAGTAGAGACTTGGCTGAAGTTTTTATAGAAGATACCGATATTAAATTCATTTTTTTTTAAATAGATGATCAAAATAAATATGATATGATGAGGAGAAGGAATGGTCAATATAATAATTAAATATTATAATATAATAAAAATATTAATAAGAATATAATATTAATTAAATACTATAATATAATACTAACATTAATAATAATTTAATAATTGAATACCATAATATATTTTCAATAATAATAAGAATATCTGCCTAGTTGCCTAAGTCTAATTTGTATAGAAATTATATCATATTAAACTTCATTCTCATATCCTGAATCTATTGAAAATGGGAATGAAGGGCATTGGTATTGTGAAAGTATGTGTAAGAGGCACAGATAGGCATGATAGACACCAAATATATATATAAAATTCCTAGTAAGGACGACGAACTGTTCTTATGAGCGCAGTTTCAGGGTATCTCATAGCCAGTCACTTCTACTAGCTTACGCTCACTAATTACACCCTTAACTCATTGAACTCTTATTTGCTTTACTTCAATACCCCTCTTTTTACCACAAATTTTACTCATTTTCCCACTGTGCCCACTGTCTTTTCCAACTCTATTTTTTCGCTCACAATTTGTATTTATTTTTCTGCACTATTTGCTTTTTTCCGTCGATTTTCAGTTTTTGCGATTAATTAACTGATAACAAGGCTGTTGTTGTTTTCATGTCCGTCTCTTCTTTTGGCCAATGTCACTGCAACCAGTTTTTATTGGCGGTTTGTGGCTCACAACTATTTCCAGCTGTGTGCGCCCAGCTCAAGTTTTGTCAATTTTCTGATGGCTGTCAGCCTTTTGGGGCTTTTGCGTAGCAATTGATGAGTTTTTGGCTGTCCGCACCACATCATCATCGTCATTATTATTATCATTATTATTATCATCATCGTTGTTCAACCCCTAAACTGCCTGCCATCACTTTTTGATTGGCACACATTGCTGCCGCTCACAGCTCACATTTCACATTTCATGGGCTGCCTTCACTTATTGAACTTTGCTGACCAAACACATTCAGCCTCTGCTGTCATTTCCGCTTCCGCTTGCCATAGCTACTAGATGTATATATATGTATTCTGCCTCTGCCTTGTCATCTCCTATAAATGCCATCAATAACTTCATCAGCAGCCGAGTTGAGCTGCTGCGACATGCACTTATTACCGAGATGCTCTGACCTAGAAAGTTGCCAGCCCCAGGAATGCCAAAAGTAATAACTGCAAATGGCAGGACATGCCAGGATATTTGTATATGATTTGTTGGTGTGTGCGAGTATTCGAGTGTGTGTGGATATATAAGTAGTTCACTTGGATAAGCTGCTGAAATTTGAGCTAAGGTTAAATTGAGGAAAGTAACTCGCATGGAAACATGAATATGAAGTGGATTTTTGTGCCAGCTTTGCGAAGAACTTTTTTGATTGAATGCATAAAATGAAATATGGAATTTTGTTGGGTATCAAAGTGGGCAAGTGGGCAATGATTTAGCTGTTTATTAAAATCATTCATGAATAACTAAGTATAATATAAAATTTGGCATATAAAATACATTATTTAGCTAACAAGTATAATTTCTGGATTACAATTTAAATAGAAGAATAAACAGCATAAAAAGCCGATTAAATTCCATTCACGCCCACAAATTGACTTAAATAACACTTCAAGTAGGCTTAGCTGCTACTTTCTCAACAACCGACAGACTCCATGGCGTGTTCAACATGTTGCCACATGTGCCAGAGCCTAATCCAATTAAGAAACGTTTCTTGGGCTGTCAGGCAACAAAGCTCCACATAAAAGAGCGAACGCGAGAGAGTTTTAAGAGCTGTTAACGATGCCTAAAGGCGGCCACACAGCTTATGGGGTTAAACGGGGCGACCTTGAGCCCCCACACACACACACATATGTATATATGTACGTGGTTTAAGAACTTTTGCCATGTCTGACGGCAAGTTTAAGGTCACATTTAAAGTGTGCGAATCCCTTGTTGTTGTTGTTGTTGGGCAACATCTATTGATTGACGGCGCATAACAAACCAATAAGAAAATCATCAAAATGTCATAATTTCAATCGAGCGAGCAGAGCAAAGAGCAAAGCTAGCAAAGCCAGCGAATGGCACATTATAACTGCATTATGACATGCCACACGACTATCGACGACGCGGCCAATGCCAAGAGAGAGACGGCAACAGCAAGAAAGAGAGAGAGAGAGTGAGAGAGTGAGTTGTTTGTGAACTTGAAAATCGCTCTGGCTCTGCTACAATATTTTCTGCTCTCTTCGGCAATTTGAGTTGCAGTTGGTAATTCGATTGATTTGCCAGCTGCTGGCAACATGCAACTGTAACGAGCCACTAATGCCGGCATTTAGCGCCCCAAAATGCGCTATTGTCTAAACCAGAGCATGCCCCCTCGTCCTTGCCCCACGCCTCCCCTAAACAACATAAACTTTCGACGGTTGCCGCAGCATAGAACTCGCTTCGCTTCGCTTTTTGCCTACTTTTTGGCGACCTGTCAATCGGCCACAAAATGAATTCGTTTCGCGGCGCCAAATGGTGTCAACAGAGTTGCGACTGCATAAAAATCGAAATTTACATTTTGTGCTGCCCGCGCCGAAAGGGAAAAGTCAAAAGTTTGCTTTGGGCGCAAATTGATTGACAGCCGAGCCGGAAGCGAGTGGGCGACAGTTGAGAGCGGCGAAATCCTGGGATTTGCATAGCAAATGGACAGATGTGAGCGAATGAAGGAACGCATAGATAAAGCTGGCATTTGTTGGCTTCCAAGGAAGCTTTAGTTAGGGACAATGGCATATCAATTCGATTAGTTAATGGGAATTTCCTATTTCAGAGAAGTTTGTTCAAGTTTAGTTCAAGTTGTTCTGAAAAGTTGTTGAGTAGTTGAGGAACTAGAATAATGAGACCAGTTCACTTTAGTAGTTCATTTGAGTAGTTTACAAGTTCAAAAGTCACCTTGCTCAGCTGCTCACTCACTCACGTTCAATAGAACCTATAGTTCATGAACTGCTCAACACTACGAATCATTGCTGAATCATTCATCGCTCTTCAAGTAGCAAATCTTATTGCCTGTCACCATTTAAGCTGCATAGTTCATTGCTCATTATCACTTATTATTCATTGATTTACAAGGAAATTTAATAGCTCATTTTAATAAACAGTTCGTGCGAACATCTCCTACAACTCTTAATCCTTCAGCCCTATAGACTGCCTGCTCAAAAAGGTCTTTAATATACCAATTAAAGCTTATGGATGAGTGCCCTCAGGCAATAAGCTAAACTCTCGTCATTCCTTTCCCTATCTCTCTCTCCCTCTCTCTCTCTCCTCTCTCTCTCTTTGTTTGCTTTACTAATTAATGATGCTGTCCGTGGCTCAGCGACAACGACCTTGATTCGGTTAGACTAAGCGCCCGACTGTCACATTGACTCAAGGCTGAATTCGCCTGCCATATTTATGTGTGCGGCTCGCATTTTAATTAGTGCAAAGCAGCGAAATGCCCTAGCACAGCCTGACACTGAGTCGCAGGGAACGTCAAATAAATACTAGACATAAAATATTTAAAGAGATTGCACTCGATTCAAATGAACATGATAAATGTCTGTTGACCTTGGCGAAAGCTTCAATGCGCTGCACTTAGAGAAATGCTTATAAATATTTAATAAAATTATGTTGAAAAAATATATAAAGTAAGGAATTTTATACACTATCTTAATATGAATAATATTTATAAAATATTATAAATAAAGGAAATTCGATAAAAATAGTTCAATTCCTTTTCTGGGTAATTTATTTAATATTAAATAATATATTCAATATAAATTATATATGTAAATATAATTATTTTTATATTATTTAAATCATTTTTCTTTGTATATTTCATTAATATGCTTTAACTATTTTTCTCACATTTTTTTATAATTTTAAAATATATTTAAAAAATTGTTTTTCTTTTTTGTGAATTTTTTATAAAATACATTTCCCCCCACTTAATTTTCCCATATTTACATCAATATCAATATCAATTGAGCATTCAATATTTTCTCTGAGTAAACACGTTGCTTTACGTACTTTCAAGGATCTCTTCATTCATATATATATGCATGTATCGCTATTTTAGCTGGCGAATAACAAGCTTTATGCCTGGCAAATGTCAATTAGCGGTAATTACTGTGCCACGGCACGGCATCATAATAATGGTAATAATAATAATAACCTACACCAACAGTAACAACAATGTCAACAGCAAACAACAGCTGTCAGCCAGCCACGCCCACGCACTCCTGCCCGTCCTTTGTGCTTTGTTTATAGTAACTTAATTCCCAGTCATCTCTCCCCTTCCCCTTCTCTCTTTGGTAATTGCAATCTACACGCTAAGTGCAAAAATTAATTTACAAGAAAAAAACAACAATTTGCAGGACGCTGCTCATTTGCATACAGACCAAGGGGCGGCTGCCCCACGCCTTCATCTCCTGCTGACCCACCCATTCGCTGCGCATGCTGTGCTTTTTAATTAAAAATCTCTGAATATCCAAAGACTCGGACGCTGCTCAACGCCTTGTCACAAATGGACGATTACATGGCTCTTGACAGCATATGCAATGCATATGAATATGCATAAATATATATAGATATGTATGTGTATATATGTATGTACATTTATAAATATGTATACATAATATATATATAAATGATTCATATTGTTGGCACGAGTTTTACGATAAGCTAAAAGATTACGCACGCTAAGCAGCTTCTATGCCTCAGAGGCCACTTGCGAAATATTATTTGAAGAAATTTTTATTTAAGGGAGCTTTAGGAAAACAGCTTTCAACAATTACTAGAAAAGCTGTTAGCTTAAAGAGAGCTTTAAGAAAAGTAAAGTTTATGCTGGATACTTAAGAAATAATTATACAACTTCAAGTGGTGAGAGAGCTTTTGAGAATTTCTAAATGAGCTTTTAAGTATCAGCAATTTATCAGCAGAGAGTTTTAGTAAATAACGCTTTCAACTATTAAAAAGAGAGCTTTTAGTGTAAATAAGCTTGAATTCAATATTTATTATAATCATTAATCTTCTTTAAAGATATCAATAATTCTTTTGGATCAATAAAAAAGGCTTTAACTCATTTTTCAAAGTTAGTTTCAGCTTAAAAAGAATTTTATATTTACTGTGTTTACCTCTTATAATACGCCTAACCTTAATATCTACTCACACTATTTCCCTTTTTTCAAAACTCAATTAATCTTTCTCTCAGTTTGATTTCGCATTTAGCTTAAGCTGCTGTCACTAGTTCACACTTTAGCTGGAAAAAGGCGACAGCTCATCTAGATAAGGACATGATTATCTCATCGTGCACAAATTGAAAAAAAGAGAAACCAAAGTCTTGACACATGGCCCAAATGAGCAAGTGAGCAACAATGGGAGAGAGAGAGAGGGGGGAGAGAGAGAGAGAGAGGCGCCTCCCTCCACAACAGCAGCCAGAATTTATGACCCTGACACCCACAGAGACCGCACTGAATTTCGGCCATGACAACATCGTTTGGCAGCGTCATCTACACAATATGCTGCATAGTTATGGCCTGCTCGCAGTGTGACCATATTCTCCATGTCTTTGTGTGTGTGTGTGACCATCTTTGGCAGTTTTGGCAGCTCATTTTATCGCTGTCGCTGTAAATTACGTGTCGGCCGCAGCAAACATGCTCGAAAGTTGCGCCAAATGGACTCGAGAGAACAACACGAATGTGTGCTGCAGGTGGCAGGATCTAAATGTCCTTTGCTCGGTCTGTCCGTCGCGTCAGACCTTGTCCTTTGACGTCCCAAATGTGTGTTTGTGGGCCTGCCAGACCTCGGCTTATATTACATATTTGCACTCATTCACCTGCCTCCTCGGCTCAGTGTCTCTATTTCGCATTTGCGAAAATTCGTTGAGCTTTTGCTGTCAGCATTTCCGCAGCAAAAAACATGCTAATTAGGCTAATCAGTTGGCGGTTTTCTGAGCTTTTTATTTATTTTTTTTTTGGCCCCTGACAACTAACCTCTGCCAATTAGCGAAAGTTTAAGGAGCAAAAGTAATATGTGCTCTAATTGCAATTACCCCAAAAATTAAGGAGAATTGCTGCAGCGAGTTGACTTCAACTAAAATGGGATTGAGTTCATTTAAATAACCGAAATATATTTGCTTTAATATATATAAATCATAAAACACCCAAATATTGGTGCTATTTCCGGCAGCTCATGAATCAACCGCTAATCCACTTAATCAACTAACTCAATTTGCGAGTTTCTGGCCAAGGCAAGCAAATTAACATGGGCCAAATTCAATTGCGTGCACGTAAATTTAATTACGTCAAACTTGGCCGCACAATTTTGTTTACTCGTTCAAAACAAACTTTAAACTTTTGCCAGCAGCAACGCGGCAACTGTCTTAAGGCCCCCCTAATACCCCCCCCCCCCCCCCTCTCACCGTCTCTCTCTCTCTCTCCATGGTCAAAGCCGAATGAGCACTCGAGCAGCTAGTTTGCAGCTAATTACTGCCCCGAAAAAAAAGGCCAAAATAATTAATTAACCTTTTGCATGGAAAACTATTTAAATTCTTGTTCGATACATGGGGACACAAGCGGCCGCCAGGTGGCGTGGCGTGGCATCTCGAAGCGAGGCAATTGCAAAATGTCGCAACAAGCCGGGCCAACTGCAATTAAGACAAATTAAGCGGAAATGTCAGGCAGCCGGCGGGGCGTGGCCCGAGGCAGGTAACGGAAACAAGTCAATGGCTAAGAAACCATGACCTTCAACAAATTGTAAAACTTTGCTTGCATTTCTCTCTCTCTTTCTCTTTTCTACCTTTCGTTGCTGTCATATTTTCCCCATTTTTTATTCTCTTTTTTTTTCTACTTTGGTATCGCGTGCTGCCATATTTGCGTTGCCAGCTGTCTAAGCTTTGACATATGCAGGCAGAGACTGGGGCTGGGAGTCCGTGCAATCAACACCTGATATGGGGCGGCTGGCTGTCTATCAATTAGATTGCGATTCCATCGCAAAACAACAACAGGTAAATACCTGCAGGCACACACGCAGCGCAACTGCACACGCAGCCAAATGCAGTTCAGCCCGACCCGGGCCCTCCTTCGGCCAGCGCAAAAGTAGGCAACACAATATTTAAATTGAAATTGATAGCCGCGCGGCGCCGCCTGCGGTTTGTTGTGCATACACTTCCGTTGCCCGTCAGCCGAGACTGTGTGTGTGTGTGTGTGGCCATGTCATGCAGGCAGGCAAACTAAAATAGAAATTTATTTGTTCACTCGCATCTGCTGGCAGCTGCGCATTCAAATCGCCTTTAAATTGTTAAAGCTGCGATTTTATCGAAACATTTTATGCAAATGCTAATGAAGCCAGAGAAATTGCTTTATTAAAGATATATGAACTGGATATTAGTTACATACACGCAGAATGACAAATGTAAATGAAGGAAATTGTGTTTTTTGTTGGGCTTCCCAAGTAGATAATCAAGTCTTAGATAGCTTTGTGCGAAGCCAAATGATTCTCGCCTGATTGGCCTCATTTGCTTAATGCTGCTGCTGATGGAGACATGTGTATTTAATTCATATGTGAATGAGGTTGATATTTCATTCTGTGAGCGGTGGCTGATAGCGACCGAACAGAGTTCAATAGACAAGCTAATGCCTTGCAGATCAAAGACACTTTGTTCTCTTTATTTAATGCTTGTCCGTCTTTTAAATACCTAGGAGTCATTTTGGACAGAAGACTCACTTTTGGAAGGCATGTTACGTCGCTGCAGCAATCATTTAAGGCTAAATTGGCCAAAATGTCCTGGCTGCTGGCAGCACGTAACAAACTGTCTCTTGACAACAAAGTCAAAATTTAACAGAGTATTCTAGCTCCTGGCCTCTTCTATGCCATCCAGGTATACGGAATTGATGCCACAACGCACCTGAACAAACTTCGTGTTCTACAAGCAAAGACGCTGAGAAAGATCACTGGGGCTCCATGGTACATGAGAACCAGAGACATTGAACAGTGAACTTAAAGTCACCAAAATTGGAGACAAAATACAAGAGATCGCTTTAAAATATAATCCAAGGCTGGAGCGACACCCTAACAGCCTTGCAAGGAGATTAAGCACCACGGCGCTAAGATCTGCCAACCCATGAACAAGAGTCAGAAGAAGACTCAAGCGACACCACCCTCAAGACCTACCTAACCGGGTCTTGACATAAAAACAACAAAAATTTAATACTTGCGAGAAAAGCAAATGGAGAGTCTAGAAGGCATTGGCTTGTCTCTGCTATTAAACTCAGTTCTTTGTTTGATTGTCTCTGCTATAATGAACCAAGCTGAGCAGCATTCTGCTCTGACAATGAGTCTCAGTCTGTAAAGAGCAACACCTGAATGTATCAGGGTTAGTGGGTATTGCTCTACGCATCATCCCTGCAACTGCGGCATGACAGAGTCAGTCTGACAGCAGAGCTCGTAGAGAGTTGTGAGTGTCATGCCAAAAAGCGTGCTTGGCGTATGACGTAAGCATGAAAATTGCAGAATATATAGTAATATATCAAAGCAGATATTTAAGAGTAGCCAATGCAGTTGTCATTGATTAGTTTATAGTTAGTTTATTTAAAGCAATTTAGCACGATTCTTATTAATATGCAAAACATTTAAATAAATTATGTAGACTTTTAATGAACAACCAAATATAAGGTAAAATCATACACATCTCACTTTTACACTGTAAATATCTTGTTCCAATAACACACTACTACAAATAATACTCAATTCTGATTAGGTTAAGTTGCCTAAATGGTAACAGCACACTAACCATTGTAAATAAAGAACCTACATTTCGTAAAAAAAACAATAAAAAAAAAGGTAAAATCAAGTCTAATATGCCTGCAGGGGATGCATCGCAAACAACCCTCTTCCTAACATATAAGTACAAATATAGTCTAAATATGCATACCAAATTCTGTGATTAATTTTATACATACCATATTCTATTATAATTATAATATAAAGTCTCATCATTAAGTACTTTTCCAAAAAAGCCATGCTTTCATAAGTCAACATATAAACCTAGAACAAGTTAAAGCTGAGCTCCCTTTTGGTAATCAGGAATATATAAACTTAACGACTCTTGTGTGTACTTCTCAAGAGTCATTAAGTATATTACTTTAAGAAACTTTTTTAATTTCACTAGGTATAGAACAGTAACTCCAAACGTTGCTCATATGTTGCCTATATAATCAAAGCAAAAGCACTTAATAATAATGTGAGTCTAAATGAACATTTATATATGAATAAATACACGCATTTATAATAAACAAATGACTTCCCAGCCGCAGCTATAAAAACAATTAAAAAGCGTTGTCAAATAATTATGGCAAATCACTTGAGTTTTATGGGCGCCATTAATAAAGCGAGCGCAAGGAGATTTATTACGAGCCCATCAAAAAAAAAACAAGTAAGAAAACTCTAGTCGGGCGTAACCGACTAGGGTATACCCTGAGCCTCGTCGAACCTGTGTTTTCCAATACACTTATATTTAGCGTAAAATTATACAAAAATTTCAAGTTTAAAGCATTTGTGGCAAATGTAAACTAAAGCAGCAGCTAATAATTCAACAAAATTCAAACGTAATTTGCGATTCTTCGAAGCGACTAGAATGCGAGCGTTTGTATGTGTGTGTGCAAGTGCGTTCGCTTGGCGCTGCTGCCACGTGAGTTTGCAAAGTAGCCAAACGTTTTGTTTAATAACTTTTTTGCTACTTAATGGATTTCAATGAAATTTTCGGCATATGATCAACATATTCTATGGGCATATTTGTCAGTTTAGTAAAAGTGCCAACTCATTCGCATTTTGGCTATATTTGAGACTGAACTTCAATTGGGGGAAATTTTGGGCCGGTATCCAAAATATAACAAAATTCGAAATTGCATAAAATACATATAAAGTTAAATATAAAATGTGGTGTCTCTAGCTTAAAAGATAGACGAGATAGAATTTTTTAACTAAATTTCGATAATGTTTTTATTCGATAACAAAAAAACGAATATATTTATCGATTATCGAAGATAAACTTGATATGCGCGCTGTATATAGGGATCTACAAAAAAAATTTCAAGTCTCTAGCTCTTCTGTGAGCTGAAATCGACGCGTTCATACATACGGACAGACGGACAGACGGACGGACGGACAGACGGACAGACGGACAGGGCCAAATCGATTTCTCTTGTCGTCCTGATCAAGAATATATATACTTTATGGGGTCTGCCACGCCTCCTTCTGCCTGTTACATACATCCAACAAAAACATTATACCCTGATTTCCCATTTTCAATGGGCTCAGGGTATAATAAGGCAGAGCCA
The DNA here is from genome assembly GCA_035046225.1 of Drosophila pegasa. Classification (NCBI taxonomy): domain Eukaryota; kingdom Metazoa; phylum Arthropoda; class Insecta; order Diptera; family Drosophilidae; genus Drosophila; species Drosophila pegasa. Next base: position 11,223,095 of record JAWNOD010000072.1, read on the forward strand.
AAATCGAAAGCACAAAGACAACAAATAATTGAATACACACACATATACACACACACATGTGACACACACACACACACGTTGCTAATATGTGTTGTAATAATAGAATCTACTCGAATATGAGAACGACTTTCCACGGCTATTTATAGCTGGGCACACATGCTAATTGTGAGGGGGGGGGGGGAGTGGGGCGAGGGGGCCTTTTGGTTGCCAAGGCAAAAAGCGCAACAGAGGATCGGCATAATGCGTGCTAGGCACTTGTCAGAGCCAAAAAGGACTTGGCATGTCCTCTAATAGCCGCAGCGCACGCAAAGGGCAAATAAAGCAGAAAGCAAAGGACGAGAGAAGCAAAAGGACGAGAACTTGCGAATCAACTTATTTAATTCGTGTGGAATGTTAATAGGAAAATGCGTGGAATACGCGTTTTTAATTGGCAACTTAAGCAAGAAATACGGCCCATCGAGAGCCCATTGACGTCACAGACGTCAAAGAATTGGTAAACAAACATGAAATTCCTTTATGTATATATAACGTGGACTTACCTCATCAGCTCGAAGGTAATGCACAAATGTCGGCGGAAGTAGGTGTAGTCCAGCATGTGTATGACATTGTGAGAGGCATCGGCGTCCTTCTCGCGCAGCTCGTCCAGAATATTGAGCTCGACGACGGCCTGGTTGAGGAAGCGCTTCTTATTCCGAATTATCTTGATGGCCACGTGGGTGTTGGTCTTGTGATCGAGTGCGCGGATCACTTGGCCGAAGCTGCCCTTGCCAATCACCTCCAAAATCTCATAGCGAAAGGCTATATGATCGTGCTCAATCTGGGTGGGGAGGAGAAGCTATAGCAACTGATCAGAGTAGGGTAATTTTCTATCGACTTACGATCTTGTAGTTGCCATTGTCATCGTCATAGCCCATATTCGTGGTGTTGGCTGTCGGGGCGGGCTTGTAGTTCTTGCTGGCGTGCTGGCCAAAGTACCAGACCTCTTTGTACACCTTAAGCTCTTCAAACTCCAGATCAGTCAAATAATTGCGATACTTTTTGACCAGCTCTAAGGGGGTAAATAGAAGATGGTAGAGGATTATAATAAGTGTTTCGCTTAGGTACTCTCCCATTCTAACAACTTCACTCAAGTCAAAAGCCCCTTCTATTTATTCACTTTATAGCCAAGGCCCTCATTTTCTATGAACCCCTTTTTTTTTTTGCTTTTTGATGCGCCGCAGCATAAGTAATTGAAAAGTAGCCCACGTGGCGGATTTGTGACCCTGACCTCGTTTCTATATAAAATTAATTAAAGCCCAGCCTCCCCTGCCTGCCCACCTGCCCACCTGCTCTTAGCTCAGGGAGCGTGAGCTTTGCTGATTCGCATTCGATGCCAGCGATGCGTATGAGCCCCACGCACTAAAAAAGCAAACACTGCAAATGTTGACAAGAGTCCACCACTGCCCCGCCCCTGATCTACCCACCTGATGGTGTCATGGGCGTGTTGCATTTGAGCTCGGCGCTGCCCGTGCTGCTGGCCGAGTTGCCGGAGCTGCCGCTGCCGCTGCTGCTGTTTGATTTGGTCGAGGAGCCGCGCTCGTTGCCGCTGCCGCTGTTCGTCGTCGAGCAGGAAACGGGGGAGCCCAAATTGTTGTTGTTGTTGCCGCCGTTGCCATTCTGTGTGTTGGCTGTCGTCTCGTTCACATGGTTGCTGCTGCCATTATTGTTGTTGTTGTTGTTGCTGTTGCCGTTCGTGTGGCCGTCGAGGCCGCGACGGCCCACGTTGCACAGCTGTGGCAGGTCCAGGCGAGAGCTGGACAGACGCACGTCGCGTCGCAGCTTCTCGTTGTCCAGTTGTATCTGCGTAATGAAAATAAATATATATATTTTTAATTAATAAAGTTTTTCACCATAGAAACCAATTATAAATTAAGTTTATTTAAAGCAGAGTCTAGGAAATTCTACTGCAACTATTCATAATAATTTTTGTTGCATATTTTGCGGCTGCTCTTTGATATACATTTTCTCGGAAATTTATTGCATACTTTTATGCGCTTCTGAAAGGCTACCAAATTATGCTTTAGTTTAATATAAACTGAGATTCACACGAATTGCAAACAATTATATTTAAATAATATTTATAAATAGATTTAATTATTTCAGTATATTTTTCTATAAATCTCATTTATTGTATATCTGGAGTTGTAACTATCTGAGCTCTTCATAATATTTAGACTAACATAGTTTTCTTTAGACTAACATACATAACTAGCAAAAAGAGTTTAATTAGCATATATATTTCTCATATTTTCCAATTTCTGTACCAAAAAATAGTATCTAGACCTTTTTAATATATTTAATATTTAATCAAATATTTTTATATATTTTTTTAAAATGTGTTTTTTATATCAAAATATTATATTATCTTAACATCTTTTCTCAACTATTTACTGACAATTTTCCATTAATTTTCTCTCTGTTTTATCAACCAAAAAATTTATAACAAATTCTTTTTCTTCTATCTACCCAAAAACTTCACTTTAATTTCCTTTTCTTAACAATTTTGTAGCTGCTTACCGGCATTTCACATCGATCCAACATCGTGCTGAGCTATGTGTCTGTAGATGTGCGTGGTGCAAGTGTGTGTGTGTGTGTGTGTGGGTGTTGTCTGTCCAATGCTATCCAAAATGGCACAGTGAGTGCTGTCGACTCGGGGTGTTGCTTAGTGGTTGGTTGTTCTTATGGAACCGGCCAAAAAGAATTCCTATTGATAACCAGCTGTTGGGCAATAGATCTGCGGGTCGCACAACATTTGTGTTGTTGTTCTTGTTCTTGTTATTGCTTTTGTTTGGGTAACTGCAAAGAAAACAAGTTGAAATCCATAAGTAAAATATCAAAATACAATATAAACACATTAATTATATGCGAAGACCGAACGGACGGTCGCAGTTAAACCCTTGACTTTAACCCTTGACGGCAGCCAATCGAAGAAATAACAAAAATATAACTCGACTACGCGATGCACACCATAAACAAAATGTTCAAATGTTTCCCTCTTAAAAACCATACAAAAATATAAGAAATGGAGTTGAACAGTTGGAAATGTGAGTTATGGGAATACCCTGTAATCAGGTATGGAGTTTGCAAGTAATGAAAGGTGATTTAAGATATTTAAAAATTTCATTTTAAATATATCTGGGTTCGTGAAGTTGTTAAGGATAAGTTTTAGATATGTGTGTATTTAAGAAATTACACAAATATTAGCTCAATACATTTATAATTTAAGATCAGAATAAAAGAGATTAAAATAAATTAAATAGAGACATATTTAGTATAAATTATCGGAGGCTCAAAAACTCATCCAATCACATTTAAAGGATCTCCTACATTATGACAGCATAGTATATACCCCATTCAGCATATTTCATAATGGGTATTATGCACAAGTAAATATTCAACGACTTGTCAAAACATAACCATAACTAACTCAAACTCAAAGCCTTCCCCCGCTCCCCGCTGAGGAAACTCGAATGTCAGTCAACGGCATTTAGCAGTTTTCATTGTCAAGGCGGTGTTTGTCGGCGAATCATCAAAAGGCCCCAAACTTTATTAATATTTCCCCTTTTTTTTGGCTATTTTGAGAGGGGCATGCGAAGGGTGTTGTGTGTGAGCGGCAGCTTGCCCATGCACTTGTGGGCCACAACACAGAGTTGGCCTGCAACTTGGTAACCGAAAAGTCACGGCCAATTATTGGCTTTTTGTGTGCTGCCCCTTTATGTTTTTGTGTGTGCATTTCGCCGTTGGGGGTGTTGGGGGCGTTCTAGCCACAAACAGTCAGTCAGCCAGGCCGTCAGGCTCTCTTTGGGCTTTGCACTCAGCAATATGCATAATAATCCTAACCCTTTTGCTAGGGGTCGCAGCAACCCCTCGAAATGTGGGCGCACAAGTTTGCTGCGCTTCACAAGTTTCGCTATGAATAGCAACATAATGAGTTAACAGTTAGGCGCATACACTGAGCGCATATACGAGGGGTTACCACTTGAAGTGGAAAATATTTGGGAAAATTTGAAAAGGTACGAAAACTTTTAAAGTTGTTGAAAAATTCTAAAAAAATGAATACTTTTTAGTTTATATTTAAATTATTTTTAAATATTTAAATTAGTAAAATTTATGAATTTGCTGCTTTAAAAACTATTGAAAATATTTAAATATATATTTTATATTTTATTATTTATTATTTAAATCTTCTTTAAAATTTCTCTCTAATTCAATATTATATTTTTTTATTCTTCTACTAAATTCTACTAAATTTGAATACTTTTTTTTTATTTATTTTAAATTTATTTTTATATATTTAAATTAATATAATTTATGAATTTACTTTTTTAAAAACTATTAAAAATATTTAGTTATATTTTTTTTTATTATTTATTATTTATACCTTCTTTAAAATTTCTCTCTAATTCAATATTATATTTTTTTATTCTTCTACTAAATTCTACTAAATTTGAATACTTTTTTTTATTTATATTAAATTTATTTTTAATATTTAAATTAAAATAATTTTTGAGTTTGCTGTTTTAAAAACTATTGAAAATATTTAAATATATATTTTAAATTTTCTTATTTATTATTTATACCTTCTTTAAAATTTCTCTCTAATTTAATATTATATTTTTTATTCTTCTACTGAATTCTACTAAAGTTAAATACTTTTTTTTATTTATATTAAATTTATTTTTAATATTTAAATTAAAATAATTTTTGAGTTTGCTGTTTTAAAAACTATTGAAAATATTTAAATATATATTTTAAATTTTCTTATTTATTATTCATACTTTCTTTAAGAATTCTCACCAATCACCTTCTCTCTTTTTTTTCGAGTGTACTTAACTGTTTCCCACATTTCAAGGTGCAACTGCGTCAGTTCCAAGCAAGACAACTTGTCTACTTCCTATGCTTAACCTTTTCCTTCAGCTCTTTATGGCTAACCTTTTTTACTTGTGTTTTCTTTTAGGTCTTTTCTTGACATGGCCTGGAAAATTTATTGGCTTTTGAAAAGTTTTCTGTCATAAAATCATAATTTACAGCATTCGTTTTCCACTCCGAGTTTCGGATCAACTTGACAGTTGTTAGTTGTTATGGCATCGGTGGGAGTTGGGCTGGCTTCGTTTCTTCGCTTTTTGCAATATATTTAAAAGCTGTCTCTTCTTGCCTTTCGGTGGGTGAAGCTTGCCATTAAATTTGTTTTTTTTTTTGGCTTTTTACTTTATTTTATTTTATTTTTTTGGTAGCTCGTCATCGTCTGGGAGAGCCTGTCATTAAATGCAGTTTTGTGAGCTGGTTTACTTCAGCGGCTTTTCGCAATTTCTTATATAGAAAGCGGAGTTGGGCAACATTAAAGAGCAAATGGCATAAGCCAGACAGCCAGCCCGACTCTCGGCTCTCGCCTCTCGGCTGAAGTTTCACATTGTGTCTGGCGTAATTTGATAAGCGAAAGTTTTTTGAACTCCGCACCAGAGCGACACAGGCCAACTGCAAGCCTGTCAAATTATGACTAAAAATAGCTGTCAAAGCTATTTAGAAGGTGGCCCCAGAGATACCAAACACCAAACACCAACTACCAACTGCCAGTTACCAGTTGCCACAGACAATTGACTGCTTCGATTTCAATTGAATGGCAAATTCTATATTTGGGTTAAAAGACATTTGACATTGCTGCGACGCCCACTGCGCATGAGCATTTGATTAATTTGACTGAGTGCCTCGTTTGCTCATTGATATCTGCAATTTCTATGAGCTGGCATTGAAATTCAAATGTCAGTTTCATGGCTAGCTTCACAGCTCTCAAGTCTACGAAGATGTTGCGGGTTTTTTCTTCTCTTTTTACTTGACCTTGTTCAGATTATGATTCATTTTTTAGAAAGAAATCAATATGTAATGTCGAAATTTGGATTATTCTTGACTTTTCCTAATCCCCATTTAATTTTAGCTCTTGCATAATTGCTTAGACATTTTTTCAGCTGACCCAAAACATTAAAACTAAATATAAAGCAATTTATTTAAAATTGCGACGTCAAGTGTCGCAGACCCTAAGCCAAAAAAAAATAAATACGATCTGTATATATATAGAGAGACTGCCAGTGAATTGGTCACTCGGGGTAATTGAGTCGCTTCTTTTGGACCCCGAACGAGGAGAAAAAACGCGGCAAAGGCAACTTTAATATGGCAATAAAACTGTCAAGAAATTTATGTGCATAATTTGTCAATTCACGAGCGAGTTGTGTTTTGACAAGCGCGAGAAAATCGTTTCAATCAACTCCCCGAAAAGCCAAGACACAGCCATAATAATAAAATATTAATAACAATATTGTGCATCGTTTTTCAAGTGCATTTCGTTTGCTTAATAAATGTCAATTGCGTTTCTTCGCCTCGATGAACACAAAACGAGAGAAACAAAGAGAAAAAAATAAAAAAAAAACGAGAAAACGTGACATTTTGTTGTTGACTTTTGACACTTGCAATCGGCCGGATGGAAGATTTATATACAATTTTACCGTTGACTCGGCAAATCGCATTTATGTAAATCAACTTTTTTCTCTATTTTACCTGGTCTCATTCTCCCAAAACGAGCAAAGAGCAGCGAAAACCTTGCAGCAAATGCCAAATTTTTTGTAGCCGGGGGAGTGTTGCCATTTAAATTATTTAGCTACTTGACAATCTCTACAAGGCAGATGTCTCTCGGTTCTTTACAGCATGGTAAATTCTCGCTGGGCATGTCAAAATGCCGCCTGTTCGAAAGACCGAGCCTATTGTTCAGATTTTTGATTTATTAAAATGTTTTCTTTTGATTCGCTGACGCCTCAAGTGCCACAAAATGCCAAAAGCTGTATCACAAGCGAATTGAAATTTAAATTATTCACTCATTTCTCTGCTCGGACATGCACGCACTTGTGGAGATCGTAATGGGCGGCTTTGGGGCGTCACGTGTAAGGTTTATGGAAAAGGTCTTTGTGTCTATTGTGCCAGCGTCTCATTGATTTGATTCGTTGGGGATCAGCTCACAGCTGCCAAGCGTTTCTGACACTTTGATGTTTTTCGGGGGTAAAGAAACGCATTTTGGGCCTTTGATCTTGCCGTGATTGGAAGTGCCATAAATTTATGGCAAGCCAGAAGTGTTATTCCCACTTCAGTCGTGTGCGTGGTATGGCATTTAAAATATATTATGGCATATTTGCGAGTTGCTATAAGCTGCCATAAATTTATAGCAAGCCTGGAAGTCGTATTTCACTGAGACATGTTCATCTCGCAGACGTTTACAAGCACTTCTGACACATTTGGGTGCTGCTATAAATTTATAGCAAGTTAATATATTAATACCATTTGAGCATTGAGATGTTTCTTATTGTTTAAGTCATTTGGAAGCTGTTATCTATCAGTCATTTACAGCGCATTATGTCAATTTTATAGCACAGTTCATCGTGCTCCATTTTGCATGAGCCCATTTATGGCTCGCCCATTACATGCTTTCTATGCCCATAATAATACGCCATAATCTTAAGGCAACTGCAGTTGTGCATGCAAGGCTCGAGTTTCGGGCGCATCCACAATGAAATTCGGGCCACCCCACTCAGGTGGAGCGCACGTGGGCTCGATATATGTTTGCCTGCCCGAACTGACCCACGACAAGGGGAACTGGCACTTAATCATACGGCACACCACAGGCAGTCAAAGCGCAGTCAGAGCCAACAACATCGTTTGTCGCAAACATTTGGCGTGGCCCAGAAACCGCAAAGAAGGTGCCCCCAAAAAAGAGGCGATCACAGAAATAGCTGAGAGTCGGCATCGCTGCCGAGCAACATGCTATAAGCATTCATATATTTATACCCTGAGCCCATTGAAAATGGGAAATCAGGGTATAATGTTTTTGTTGGATGTATGTAACATGCAGATATATATTCTTGATCAGGACGACAAGAGAAATTGATTTGGCCTTATCCGTCTGTCCGTCGTTCATCCGTCCGTCCGTCCGTCTCTCCGTATGTTTGAACGCGTCGATTTCCGAACATATAAAAGCTAGAGACTTGAAATTTTGTATGTAGGTCCGTGTATAGCACGCGCAGATCAAGTTTATTTTAAATAATCGATAACTATCCCCAATTAATTGTTATCGATTAAAAACAAAATCGGTTATATTATATCTCGTCCATCTTTTAAGCTAGAGACACCAAATTTTATATTTAGCTTTATATGTATTTTATGCAATTTCGAATTTTGTTACATTTTGGATACCGGCCCCAAATACCCCCAAAATTCTATGAAAAACACAGATTCGACGGGGCTCAGGGTATCCCCTAGTCGGTCACGCCCGACTAGAGTTTTCTTACTTGTTTTTGTTACATCTAATTTGGCGCTGGCACGACACATAAGTAAAATTCATTTAGTTTTCATTATTACTAGAATTTTCATTATTATTATTATTCATACGAAAGCGGGCCAGAAATCGCATGGCTCCTAATTTGGTTAGGCCCAACAAAGCGTGGCAACAACAAGTTTCGTATTGTCGGCATTAGCGAGTTAACTAAACTAAACTAACTAAGCGCATGGCTAACATAATTAGCCACGCCCCCCTCCGCTCAACGCCCAACGCGCGGCGAGTACCCCAACAAATGTGACCTCATAAGCTATTGACCCAGTAACCCCAACCCCCTGAGTAATGACCTCTAGGCAAAATGTCAGCTAATCGCGTATAGATTTCAGCAGCGACAAATGTCGACTGCGGACTGCCGACTGCCGACTGCCGACTGCCGACTGCGGAGCGGAAGTGCCCAGCGTCGTGCTTGAAAGAGCTTAGGCTGGGCAGTGGGGAGCTGTGAGCTGTGAGGGGGGCGCGCTTGGTCAGGCGGATATAAGTCATCCATGGCGGAGGTGTTTTTGCCGAGCAGAGACCAGACAAGTGTTAAGCTGTAGGTATTTTGTAGTGAAATATTTGCAGTTTATGTTGGGGCGGAAAGTGCCATAAATAGGCTTATGTCCCCTTTCACGCCAACAACTGGGCAATGTTAGTAGAAGCATAAAAAGCAGACAAAAAAAACCATGGAAAATAGAATAGAGAAACAGGTGAGATAAATATCTAGCTTAAATTTATGGTAAAAATTTTATAAGTGCGTGCAAAGGGGTAAAAAATTTAAGTCAGTTATAAATACAATTGAATATTGTATTTTTATTATTTTTTTTTTTATTTATTGTGCTTTATTTCCCTTTAAGATTTTTCCAAATTTTTGATTTCTACAGAGGTTATGTATTGCTCTTTAGCTAACACATTCATAATTTTTTGTTAGTTGGGATTTTTCTAATATCAAAAATATTGGCATTCTTTGTCAAATCTAATCATAGACATAGAATAGAATAGAGAAACAGGTGAGATAAATATATAGCTTAAATTTATGGTTAAAATTTTATAAGTGCGTGCAAAGGTATAAGAAATGTAAGTCAGTTATAAATACAATTAATTATTAAAGTTTATTTATTATTATTTTTTTATTTATTGTGCTATATTTCCTTTAAACATTTTTCCAAATTTTATTTGATTTCTACAGAGGTTATCTATTGCTCTTTAGCTGACGCATTCATATTTTTTTGCTAGTTGGGATTTTTCTAATATCAAAAATATTGGCATTCTTTGTCAAATCTAATCATAGACATATAATAGAATAGAGAAACAGTTAAGATAAATATCTAGTTTAAGTTTATGGTAAAAATTTATAAGTGCGTGCAAAGGTATAAGAAATGTAAGTCAGTTATAAATACAATTGAATATTAAAGTATTTTTATTATTATTTTTTCCTTAAAGACTTATTTTCCTTAAAAATGTATCCAACTTTTTTTTTTATTTTTACAGAGGTCAGCTATTGCTCTCTAGCTGACACATTCAAAATTTTTTGCTAGTTGGTAATTTTCTGATATGAAATATTGGCATTCTTTGTCAAATCTAATCATAGACAACTTTTTGTAGGTCTCTGACAGAACCTGCCACAGTCTAGGCTATAATAGAATCTATTTTAAGGCCCAAGCAAAAACCTGCGCCGTGCAACAGTTGTCACTCGAGCACAAGCAAAAAAGACAAATACTTAGGCGTGACACATAAACCCTAATACCATGGGCAAAAAAAGAGAGAAAAACGGGTGACAGCTGCGGCCTGGGCGCACGTTGCGTATGTGTAATAATCGAGCAGCAAATGGTGGTCAATGCACTAGAAATGTGCGACTGCCACTCTCACCCACTCGGCGAGCCCCCCTATCGTCGCTTGGCTAGCGAAACAACAACAATTTTAATAACTTCCGTTCTACAAACACTCAGCAGTTTCAACAACTCAGTTTCCCGGAGCTCGGCGGCTCCACACACTTTTAGTTTGGGCCGGCGGGCTGAGTGCACAAAGACAATGGACGCTAGAATGTGAACCTGGGCGGCTCGACTTTTTTGCTCTGTCTCTCCCACTGTTTGTGGTGCTTGGCTTTGGCAGTAAAAATTGGTAAAAACGAACAAGTGCAGCGGGCTAACGGCATTTGTTATTCGAGCCGAGCTAAGAGGGGCGCGAGCATGGCGTACATATGCTTTATTGAGCGCTGAAAACAATCGTAAATCGCGGCAGTAAAAGTGCATTCAAACGGCTGCTCCCCTGGGCAGTCTCCGTTGTTGTTGTTGTTGTTGCAGTTGTCGGAAAATGACAATTAGCCTTGTGCTGCTGCTGCTGCAGTTGTTTCTAAGCAGCCACCCCCTGGTCGCCCCGCCCCGCCCCGCCCCCCATTTGACAGTTGACTGCATTTCTCACTCTCCTTCTAACTGTCTCAGATATAGACACAGACGGTCACGGAAGTCTTTAGCTGTGATTGAGTAATATCTAGCTGCAAGTATCTGCAGCTGTATCTGCATCTGTTTCGTTATCTGTATTTGCATTGGTATCTGCGCCTGCCAGCTGCCAGTCGCAACGCATTGCCAATTTTGTTAATAGCTCTGACAAGCTCTGTCTTTGAGCAGGAAGCGAAATGAAACTGTTGCAAAGCGCATCGAAATTCGTTGTTTTTGTGTCTCTTTTCCATCTCGCCAACGGCCTATTTATTTAGCTTAAATCAACTGTGGGCAGTTAGGGAGAGGCAGCGCTGTCGCCTAGCTAGGGGCGTGGCATTGTGTAGGCGGCCTGCTGCTGCTTTGACATGCAAAAGCTGAGCTACAACTCGAATGCAGACTGAGGTGCGGCCCCAAATGATGGAACAAACGAGCTTGTGATCGAAAATATTAAAGACTTAAAAGAAAACAAGATAGAGGGAATTTATATATAGAAATATCAGAATAAATAAACTGGATTAAGCTACTTCAGCAGCTGTTCTTGGCTCTATTTTATTCTAGCCATATTTTTTTGCCACAAAAATATATGGCTCCGTCAGACGAAACACATGTAGCTTTATAGGATATCATAAATTTGAGTTGAATTCAACAGAAAAGATCAGCTTCATTCATTTTTTATTTTTGTAAAGTTCACTGAACCGACACAGATTTTGCATTAAGATACAAAACAAAGCTGGATACAAACAGAAACTGTGAAAATTAGCAAATGTTAATGCCCAAATTGGAAGATGTTAAGAGAGCTGTACACAACTATTAGCAATTGATATGTTGATCATATCGGGCCGTAAAACTAATATTCGAGCCCAAATTTACATAATAAATAAAGTCGAAATGATATTTTTTCTCTCTTTTTCTGGACTGTCCGCCCGCTGGGCTCACGAAATTAGAACATCAAACATTTAAAAAGCCATCATAATGGCCATAAAAAATAAATAATAATAAAAAAGAAGAAATACAAAAATTGGGCAACATCAAAATGATCTTTGGCTTACGATAAAACTTTGATGGCTAGCTGTTAAAGATTGGTGTAGAGCAGAAGAAGAGGAAGAGTGTTGTTGATGCTGCCCACTTGATAATTTCATTAGAAATATTTGCGCAACATCTAATTAGTTTTGTTTCTCTCTATCTCTCCCTCTCTTTCTATCTCTCTCTTGTCTATCTTCAACAATCACAAGTCAAGTGTGACCCAGTTTCTGAAAAAGCATTCGCTCAATATTTCCATAAACCAAAACTCACGACAATGGGAGGGAAAAAACTCTCAGCCTAGAATCACAATTGCGCTTTCCATATAGTCTACGGAAATAGTAAATATTGTGTAAAAATAGCACTTGATTTACAATTCCTCAATCAATATATGATGGGGCTATATATAAAGCTTGATTCAAGGCAATTTGTGAGACATTTGACACTGTCTTGAAGCATTCTTCATTCATGTCTGCTGAATCGAAATCGAAAGCAATTTCTCTTTGCCGCCTAATTGTCAAAAAATAAACTGACAAACAACTGTCAGTCAATCAAATGTCAATTGTGTGCGCCTTGCGGTTACCAAGCGGGAGCAGAGCTGGGGGGCCGCTGGCGGCAAGGGCCGGCAACAGGCTGGAGTTATGTGTGTGTGAGTGTGTGTGTGTGTAAGATGAGACGAGTAACTAATCGACCGCAAAGCGGGCCTCTACAAAACGTAGCTTGTGGGCAGCATCTGCAGAAATATCAGTTACACACACACACACACATGGACACGAGCACGATGATTGATCAACGTGTGTGGCAAGTGCTCAAGTTGTTGATGTATCAATTTAAGCTGAGCTAAAAGACTTCAACCCACTCGCTTCACAAACGAAAGGAAATCAACAATTGAAACTTTCTTTAGAAATTGAAATGAAATACAAGAGCTGTCTGTCAGTCAGTCAGTCAATCAGTCAGCCAGTCAATCAATTAGTCAGCTTGAACATTTATAGGAAGATGGATTTTTCAGCTAAAAATATTAAAGTTGTGTGAAGGAAAAGGGAAGTTTTGAAGGAAAAGCTATGCTTAATCGATAAGTCATTCAATTTATGATGAGATTTCTTTAAAGGCAACTATATTAAATATAATACTAGAGCAGTCGAAATTTTTGGATAATTTGTTAAACATCAATCATTCAGTCAATCAAGCAGTCTATGAGCAGCATTAGTAATTATTAGTAAATATAAAAATAAATTAATATATTTCATTTTAGATCGACTGTTCTAGTTGAAGTGCTTGGATTAATCTGTAGATCATCAATCAGTGAATTAATCAAACATCATGCAGTATCAGTCAGTCAATCAACCATTTAGAGCTCTTACTATATTCTGTAATACATTTCTTTGCAATTTATAAAGCACAAAGGTTATTCCACTTCTTTATTTCCCACTTTCCACACTCTCCCACACAACCAACTCGACTTATTTCGCTTACAATACGTTCTTTCAAGCGCAACCTTGACGTTTATTAACCCACAAGCGCCTCAAGTTCAATCGCAAGCCAAGACAGCAATAAATATATATGTGTGTATTTATATATTTACGTATATATGTATATGAACTAATCAAAATGTCACACTTTCCATGCCCGAAAAAAAAAATGAAGTAAAAATAAAAATCTGCTGACAGCTGACAAGCCGAACGAAACCAAAAATCAAAAGACAACAATAGCAGAAGTTGTAAGAAGCATGGCTAGAAATATACCCTGTAATAATTACTATATAAAGTAGATATTGACTAATTGCTATCTTAACAAAGCAGCTTAAATGCGATTAAGAGTTGGAAAGGTTGCGAAAACTATTTGTCAGACAACTGCATTGGCCCATGCCCATGCCCATGGTTGCTGGGTATCTGCTGAGGCAAATCAAAGCGTAGGTTAGAGAGTCCCCGTTCACGTCCACGACATGAGGCGCATTACACTACAATGAGCCATGGAATATGCCAGCAATTGCCGCTGGGCCCAGCAGATGGAACACGCCGAGTGGCAACAGAGGCGCGAAGCAGGGGCTGAGCTACTCGACGCTCAGATTACAGCGGACAGACGACGACGACAATTGCCTCAACTTTGGCGTTAATGAACATGAGCACACTTTAGCGAGCACTCCCCGTATGGCCACAGTGAGGCACGCTGACAGACAAACCGGACGGACCAGGGCGTAATGAATAAGCAGTGAGAGCGAGCGGGTGAGCCGGCGGCGGCAGCGGCCGGGGGATGCGCAACTGTGAAAAAATACTGAACAAAAAGCATTTTAACACATAATAATATGAAAATAATTGAAGCAATTACAAATGAGAGTGTGTGCGAGTGTGTAAGTGAGTGTGTGCGAGTGTGTGTGAGTGTGTGTGAGTGTGTTTATCTCGGACTTGAGTGACAGTTCGCGGCGATGAACGATCAGCGCAATTAGCGTTAGTTATAGTTTCCTTATGATGCCCATATACAAACTATTTGTGACAATTGTTACATAAAAGAGGAGAGTGCGGATCTTGAGAGAGAGTATAGGAAATAAAAGCTCCAGCAGGAAGCTGAAGAGGGAAGGAGAGAGATAGATGGAGAGAGAGCTAAAGAATATTAAGTGTTAAAAATTGATAGAGTTGAGCAATTACGAACTTTTAAGCAGAGAAGATGAAGAGAAGAGAGAGAGAGAGAGATGAGAGAGAGAGAGAGAGAGAGAGAGAGAGAGATAGAGAGAGAGAGAGAAAGAGAGAGAGAGATAATATCAATCAATCAATCAATCTTTTTTTGTTGTCACTATTTTGATACTCTGTTCTCACTCTCTCCTGACTACTTCTATCTATCTCCCCCCTCAGTTTCCTCTACTTCTTTTCTACGCTACGCTAAGTCTGGAGATTTTCTCCCCACTCTCTTTCTTTTTTCTTTGCCTCTCTTTCTTCATCCATTCCTTACACTCTTATATTTCCCTCTCATGACTGCCTATAGAGATAGGAGTAGAATAGAGAGAGTATCCTACTCCTCCATCTCTTCCTTCTGATTCTCTCTATCTATCTCTACATTCTCTCTTTCTCACCCTCCCACCACTCCATAAATCTAAGCAAACTCCCTCCAACTACCTTTACTCCAGCTTATTACTCAAAGTTTCGTACATCACCTGCTCGATGCGTTTAAGTTGAGTTACAAATTGCACTGCAGCTCAATTTCAGCTCAGCTGCAGCAGCAGCGCTGCCATTTTTTAGCTACCGCAAAAAGCGCATCGATTACCCAGCAGCAACTCGGCCAGAGCCAGAGCTAGAGCCAGAGGAGTCGCGCAGCTAAAGTAGAAACCACAAATTGCAAACTACGCAAAAAGCCATTCACTGCACACGTAACCCTTAACCTGCCCATTCGCACCCCTCCCCCGCGCCTTAAATAAAACACACAAAAATCCATTTGGCTAAAAAACATCTTCGCAAGTGGCTAAAAAACGAGCAAGAAAATCCAACTTAGAACCTACTTTTAGTAAAAGCTGAGCAGCAGCTTTATATAACACCTGGGCAAGGTAAGTGCAGCCTTGCAGAGCGACCACAAAAGCAAAAAATCGCCAGAAATATGTTTTTCCTTGAGTTGCATTGTTGTTGGCTTTTGATAAATATTTGCGCCATTAAAATGTTTTCCCCCTTTTATTTTCTCTTTTTATTACGATTTGCTTTTTATGCCATCATATTTTATATGTCTCAACTGATGTTTGTTTACCTCTTCCCCATCTGACTGTCCCAATTCGCTTTGCATTGAGGCTGGGCAGGGTTCGTTTTTATGATTTGTGTGCAAGAACAAGCGACTCGCTTTGTTTATCGATATACTCGGCTTCCTTCATTAAAAACTTGACCTGATTTTTGCGGTTATTGTTTTTTATTATTATTTTTATATTTTAATTTGGCTATTGACAATTACGTAAGCCGTCGTCGTCGTCTATTGTAAACGTTTTCTCTTCTGTTAGACACAAGTTTTAGTCAAGGCCGTAACAAATCCATACCATTCACTCGCCTCGCTGCCACATTGCGAAAATTTGCTTTTGATTTTTCGATTTGCTGCCAATTTTCTACACAAAAAGCGGAAAAAAGAAATACAGAAAACACACAGAAATTGAAGCATTCATTAGATCTCTTCAGGCAAAACCGAACAATAAATTGCCAATCGTCATGAAAACTAACGAAAATTAAGAAACAAAGCAGAAAAAATACAAAAAATCTAAAAACCCCGCGAAGCGCAAAGCAATTAGACATGCAATACTCGAAAGTACTCGTACTCGTACTCGTAATGTCATATTTGTAATTAAAGTTAGCATCGTTTTCCATTAACAAACCGTGAAGTTGTTTATTGAAAGATCGCGCCGAGTGTTTCGCTTCTGTATTGTAAAAGCTTCACTGGAAGCCAAGTTGAGTTTCAAAGAGACTTTGGCTATCTACGTTTATATTATGTCTAATTGACTTAAGTGTCTGTGTAAAATTTCAAGAAAAACTATAAGATGAAGAAAAAATTAATACATAACATTATATATTATAAAATATGAATATATAATATTGATGAATATATAATATTTATGAATATATAATATATAATTGTGAATATATAATCATAAATAATAGATATTTTATATAAAAGTTGTCTTTACACTTGCATGTCTTGGGGAAAGACTACAAGAGGTATATGCTTCACTTGCGCTTGCTCTCTTTGCAAGAGCTGCAACCATATAATACAAAGACTTGCCATTGCTCGATAGCTATAATACATACTACAGATAGCATCTGGAGGTTTTCTTAAATAGCCCAGCTAAGAGAGACTGCTCAAATTTGGCGTGTTAAACCTTGTTAAGTTGTTGATTAGCAATAGTTAGCAAATACATGACAAAGTCTGCAGATCTTACACAATTTGAAGCATTGAAAGATCGCTGAAAGCCAATTTGAAATATATAAAAGATTTATACAAAATTGATTATTATCCATTATATATAAGAGTGACATATAGGACAAGTCTTTAAGATCTATCAAATAATCTCTTATCTAATATGATTTATATGAAAATCTTACATCAATAAAATAAACATAAATTTTCCATATTAAAAACAAAAGAGTTTCTTTTACAATCCAAACCAAACAAGTTAATAAAAACCAATTTGTAACATACATAAAAGACATCCATATACAAATATTTATTATATAACTATGAAATTTCTTATATCAGCTGACTAAAACATGCCTACTAAGCCTTCCATCATAAGCTCTAAAATAATAATAAAATATAAATAAAATAATACATTTCCCATATTAACCTTACCTAACGACTGTCTCTGATAATCAAAACTCTATTGAAATACGCGCGGCAATCGCTTGAAAAAACATTTGCTCAAACTCCTTAAATGAAAATTTCAACAGTTTGATAATACTTCAGCTATAGCTCTTACGATATTAGACATTTACTTTCTAGACTTAACAGCAGCCATACAATGAAGCCACTAAATCTTTTTTAAACAGCCTCAACCTCTCTCTCTCTCCCTGTCTCTCTCTCTCTGTCTTAATCTAATGCCCAAATTGACATTCATATGCGATTTATAAGATGCAAACTAAACGCTTAAAGCGCCTCAGACAGGTCATATATCAACTGGAGCGAGCAGCAGACAAACTGTCAGTCGTCTCTATCTCTCTCTCTCTCTCTAAGTCTGCCCATCTCTTTTGCACTCAAATCAAAAGCAAGCGCCGACCGAGAGGCGCAAAAGTCGAAACTCGTAAATAAAAATGTCAAATGAATTTCCATAAGAAAGCACGAAGAAAAAAAAAGCACAAACTGAAAGTGGAAATTCGAGCGAAAAACGCGAGTAGAAAAAAAATAAAAGATAAAATAAACAAATATTAAATGGAAATGGTCACAAAAAGTGTCTGTCAACGCATTTATTTACTTCTTTTTTTTTTGTCAACATTTATGAAATGTGAAGTAAAATAAAAGCAAACACCGAGACAATGCGCAACACAGTTCAAAGTTGGTTCGAAAAATTTGCCTGGCCAACTAATTGAGAAACAGATGGGGGCACTGCGCGCTAGTTGGCTCTTGGCTAGCAGTTGACTGCAAGATAAACCCTAACACGTTTTGACCACACTCAGCTGGACTTTGTCGATCGAAACTCGCTAAACTGGCTTTTGAAAAAGCTTTGAATGCAGCGGCTGCTGCTGCGGCTGCTGCTGCTGCTTCTTGTGAACAGAGACGCCGAGACTGAGGCCGATGAAACGGAGGCTGCAAGTGTTGCAGGTTTCTTGAAGATCAGGGTCCAGGCCAACTGTTGCCGTTGCTGTTGTTGTTGTTGTCGCCAAACGCATGACTACTCCTTGTTGTTGTTGTTGTTGTTGTTGTTGGTGCGGGCACTTAAATGCTGATTGTTAAGGTTAATGCACTTGAGTTCGTTGTCGCTTCTTTGCGCACCAAAAACACAACTTGACTCGACGATCGCAGATTTTTTTTCAGATTTTTTATGCATGCACCAATAAATGTTCATAAAACTTAATTAAGTAAGCTCCATTACCCGGCTCAAAGCCTCGGCTACGATTTAAGAAAATGTAATCAAAATTGTAAACATTTTGTGCAGTTTTCACTTTAACTAGCGACTAAGGCAGTTTATCTCGCTTCGGGACAAAATTATTACGCATACGCATCGTTGCACAGGCAGCGACTGCAGCCAGTGTCACAATGCTGCTGCTGTTGTTAGCTATTTTTGACATGATGTGCATTGTGCACTTTCACTTCTTTGGCAGCTGCTTAATTAAACAAACATATTATTTAACTGCCTGTCATTTAGCGAAAGAAAAAGTTTGTTGCTATTCACCAAGTATTTTCGAGAGATTTTTTCGTGGTGGAAAACTGATTTCGTAAAAGATATTTAATACGAAATTTAATTAATTTACAGCAAAGATTATGAGGTTGATTTATATAACTGTTTTATATAGTGAAAAGCCTTGTGCTTTTTACTGTGAGTTATTTTCAAAATGTAACAAATAGATTTATTATTTATAAATATTATTGATGTTAAGCTGATTCATAATCTAATGGAAAATCTTTTTTTAATAAATCAACATCTGTATGTAATTGATAACTTTAACAGCTGTTGAAATAATCGATTTATAAATAATATACAATATTTATTGAGAATAGTAACACTTTTCATGTTTTCAACCTTTATATTGAATGTTGAATGAGTAAGAAATACTGGTATAGAATGATACATAATATAATATAAATTTATATATATTTCTCTCATACGAATTTTACTTTATTTTAGTCAGAAATACTTATTTATAGCCATGTTGCAACTACTATATATTTATATATATAGGAACAAATGAATATTGAATAGAATTTATACTGAAATTGTTCTCACCTCTCCAACTGCATCGAATTAATGCTTTGCTAAAATAAATAAGCCTTTGTCTGCTCGACTGACGCAAGTTTAAGAATTCAGTTTGAAATTAAATATTTTAAGAATATATATAATAGTTTCTAGCTAGCTTTTAAATTTGCCGCTGCCATGCATTCTCATATGTACATATTATATACATTTTTCAGGCTATAAAATCAGTTGAGTTTATTCTAAGAAAAATCGTACTTTTTGTAAAAAATTTCTCATGAATTTACTTTTATTATCATTAGTTAAAATGCTTAAAAAAAGTCACATTATTTTATTTTGTTTTTATTTTCCTTTCATTTTCTAATATATTGACTTATTATTATTAAAAATCTCACAGCTATTTTAATAGGATATTTCATAAGTCGTCTAGTTCTAGCGAAATTCCCACTCTTATTAATAGATTCGATCGCGCGTTTTTCACTTAATTGATTTGAACTTGTGGAACAACTAAATCTAAACAAATATTTATGCCACATGCGCTTCAATCGTGTTCTATATGAACTCAATCGATCTGCCCCTTTGATTAATGCCATTCGAAATTTTCCGTTAACTTCGAGGAATATATCAGAAAATAATGAGAGAAAAAATCGCATAATTTCAGCTTTGTTTATGTTCGAGCACACGTTTTGCGTACATAAAAAACTTTTTAAATTTGAACATTATTTTTTTTGGTCAGTTTTATGCCTTTGCTTAAATGGGTCAATGTTGTCAGCGTTTCTTTTCGGATTTGGGTCACAAGTGTGCGTTGCATACGAGTCGCGAATAAATCATAATAATAATTATTATTATTAACATTTGCTATGGCAATAAAGCCCAGAGAGAGACACACACCAAGAGGAAGTTGTTAATTAAAGTTGAGAATAGAGTTGGAAGATATACAAATATAAACATATATATGGATATACACATACATACATATATATATATATATATATATATATATATATATAAACAAGAAGAAGAAGAGAAAAGCCTACAAAAAATAACTATATATATATATATATATATATATATATATATATATATATATATATATATATATATATATATAGTTATTTTTTGTAGGCTTTTCTCTTCTTCTTCTTGTTGCCTCTTCTTAATTAAAAACTGGTAAAACAGAATGCGTTAAAGTGCCGAGAATTCTTTGTTATGGCCGAGTAATTTTTCGGTTACATTCGAGTTGCTGCAAAGGTCAGCGGCGGGTGTGACCTCTCTGTGGAGTGTGTAATAACAGTTATGTTATAACAGTAGCGGATATATACAAGAAAAATAGAAAAAGAAATAGAAAATTGCGGAAATCTAAAAACCTGTTGCCCCCGTTGTCCCACAACTGAGCTACACCACCTGCCCGCGGGAGTATACGAATCTTAGATATTTGGATGGTATATTTACCTGGAAAGATAAGAAAAAGTAAAACTTAATTAATATAAATTAAGTAAACAATAAATTTGTAGAATTATTAATCGTAAGAATTAACTAATGAGGTAGATATTATAGGAAAGGGAGAGAGAAAGAGAGTTGAGTGTAAAATATAGAGACAACGAGAGATAGAGAGGGAGAATCATAGGCAGAGAGACTTAGAGAAGGAGACAGTGAGTGAAGGAGTAAAGGGTAAACATGACCATCGATTTAATCTATGATTTACCCAACTTTTTCTCTTTTCTCAACATTCATTCCATTCTTATGCAAGGCAAACTCTATCGAATCCCATCAGAGCTCCTCAAGTCTAAATGCAACTTCCCAAAGTCTAATGAATCTTTAAGAAAAACCTTTAAGACGCCAGTTTTCTCAGCTGAAATCCGTTTGTGCAGCGGAACTATGCATAGAAATGACTTCCTTGATTGCAAATGCAGACGCTTGACATTTCCCAAGACGATTTCTATTGATTGGCCGCAATTCGCAGCTTCCGATTGCTGGCCGTTTGGCAGAGGGACAGACAGTTTGGCTCGACCGCATAACTGAGCAGAGGTGGCGGCAGGCAGCGGGCAGCTCGCCATCTCTTAACCGGGCTCTGTTGGCATTCTTAAGGGCAGCCAGGGTCGTCTTGGCTAAAAATACCCTGCAAGAGGTGTGCTCTCGTTTTTTATTTCTTCCTCTCTGTGGCATGCAATCAATTTGTATGTTTTCTGGCCAGTCTGGCGAGACGCGTTGACAGCTGTCGCTAAAGTGTCTTGAGCACACTTGAGATACTCAAACCGATTTCCCAGATATATATATATATATATATATATATATATATAAATATAATGTGTGCGTGCTTATCCGTTAGCGATGTCGTTTTCCCGTTCATCTCGTTAGCGACACTAGAAATCTCTTCCACTTTTCACTTTTCATTGGCTTAGCAGCCACGCCCTCCTAATTGATTGATGGCTGCACTCGCAGCGTCTAATCAATTATTAATTTTGTAGCGGTATTTGCTGTCCGTCAATCTGTCAATCAACTGTTGGCTTACATCATAAACCAAAGTGTACAATATCATGTGCATTAATTACGCTCCTCGCATCGGTTGCATCAGTTGTTAAGCAGT
This sequence comes from Drosophila pegasa, assembly GCA_035046225.1. Taxonomy (NCBI): domain Eukaryota; kingdom Metazoa; phylum Arthropoda; class Insecta; order Diptera; family Drosophilidae; genus Drosophila; species Drosophila pegasa. The sequence continues at coordinate 11,244,892 of JAWNOD010000072.1, forward strand.
CAATGAACCAGCTGCAACCGAGAGAGAAAGAGAGAGAGAGAGACACGGACTCCGATTCCAGGCGTTTCCAGTTACCCGCCCGAGCCACTCGCTGAGCCGGGCCGAGCCCGGCCAAAGCAAGCTGCAAATTTCACCCAATTTCCTATCAATTGGCTATTCCATTTTTTATTGAATTTATTTCTTTATTTTGTTGTTGTTGCTGTTGTCATAACAACAACAAAATCAGCTTTTAATATATAATAAAAGAGCAGTAGAAACACAACAAAAAATAGATGTCGGATAGCAGCAAGCGGCAAGAAAGATAATTTGGAAAAATAATTACCAACTGGCGAAGACTTAATACACTAGCATTAAAACTGTAAAGGGGATTGTTGATTGTTGTTGATTGATTGTCTATATACCCTGTAAATTATGAGGTAGTGGGTAAGATTTAATGTGAATATTTGGAATAGCCAGGAGATACCTTAGAATTGTGATATGTATAGAGACGTGCATATGATAAATTATGTGATAGACAAGTAAAAATTGCCTAGTTATCTTAGGATACTATAAGATTATCTTGAAAATCACACTATGGATCACAAATGATAAATATATAGGATATACACCTTGGAAATAATAATGTAAAAATTAAAATATAAATGCATTTTCTAAATACTTTATGAACACATCTATAATAAATACCAAAGAAGAATATATAGAAATAATTATAGAATATATATATATATATATAAAATACACAGTGTGTGCATGTGATAACTATAATGTATATATATTCTGTATATATAATAATTATTGATATATAATCTCTATAAACAAGGATTGTTAACAAGGATTGTTTTAATAATATATTCTGGAAAAGTTACTGTAGAATATAGGTATATCATCCGTCTCTATCAATAATACTTCATAATCAGCTATAAAATATCATATTATATCTGGCTACTATTATATATGATACTTCTATAGAACACTTAAAATATATAGATACAAATATAGTTATATATATAATCTGTGCCTTATACAAAATATTTTCCAAATCTATCGAATCTATGTCAAAAACTAATTGCGCATACGCAATGTGTGCCTGCAACATCTTCTTTCATCTGTCACATGGTTAAGATCATAGTCATAATACTTTTTCTTCCAGTGTATGCAAGTGAACGATTTTGATTTAACAACTGCCTGCAGCAGTAGCAGCGGCAGCAGCAGCAGCAGCCACAGCAGTTGCAGTCGCAGCAGCTTTGTTGGACAGCGCAATCAACTTTTTTACTGCTGCTGCTGTTGCTGCCTGCTGCTGCTGCCTGCCGCTGGCCACTGACCATTGACCGGCACCTCGACATCGACAGCAGCATCCACTGCGACTGCGACTTGGACTTCGACAACGTCATCCAGTTGAAGGCGCTGCTTAATCACAGTGGAGCAGCTGCAGAGCTCAGCCGCAGCCTCAGCTCCATCAAAAAGGCGCAGTTGACCAGGGGCTAATTTTGTTGTTGTTGTTGTTGCAGCTCTTTTTCTATTGGCAATCAGCGCTGTCGACTCCTCCAACTCCGAGTCGAACTCCCTTCCTCCAATTGCCGCTTCATTAGACCCGCTGTCAAATTCGTTGACTCTGACCTACGTTACGTTTCGCTCCGCGCTTGATTACAGACTCTAACTCGCATACGATCTCCCTCTCCCGCCCTCTCTCTCTCTCTCTTTCTGTTTCTTATCGAGCCATGCATAATTTCTATGCTTCGATCAGGCACAAGATCTGACATGCTTTGTAGGTCGAGTTGTTGTTGCTTCAATCGTAATTTATGACTTTCAAGCGAAAGAGCGCATTTAAATTTCAAATGCCAATTGAATTCGTAACGTTTGATCGGCAAACGGTGGCAACTACAAGGCATATATTTGCATAAGATCTGGGGGGAATATATATATGTATATATAGTGATAGTTATTTGAGCCAAATATTGACAAAAATCACTGAAGACAAATGAGAGCTGGGGCAATATTTTCACTTCGCTCTGGGGTTTCTTCCACTTCCTGCGTATTGCAATATTATTTCTGGTTCAGCTTAAGCTTCCTATGCATGTTCACTCACTTATCACACCAAATTTCCTACATATATATCACTGCAACTTCCTGCCAGCAAACTGGTGGTGGCAGGCACCTCTTGACTAATTGGTAAACAAACTGATTGAGTTTGTTTCTTTCTGCTTGGTCAATCGCTACCTGCTGGCAAATGAAGCATAAAGTAAATAAAATAAATAAATCCGAGGCAGCTAGAAGAACAGAATCGTGGTGCAAGATCAGGCCAGACTGCCAGACGGCCAGACGTGCTGCGATATCGACCCAGTGACCAAGTTATGCATGTGTTAGTCTGTGTTAGCCAGGTCGACAGACGCTGCGCTGGCCAAAGAGAAAGGAACTCGTATTCGGCTTCGTTTGCCCCCGAAAGAATTTATGAGATTTTTTTTGTTTCGAGTGTGCGCGAATGTGTGCTCAATATATAATGAAAGATCGTTCAGAGGAGTCGAAAGGCAGCAGCAACTAGAACGGCGAATGGGAACAGTTGCTGCGGCTGCCGTTGCTGCTGCTGTTTTGAGTGGCGCCCCCTGGCGGACGAATTTGTCATTGCATTGAAAATGAAAAGCGCGAACGAGTTTTACAAAACGTGAGTTTTTATTTTCACAAAACTACGCCGCCTACCGCCCCTCCCCCTCTCCCCCTAGCCTACTGGCTGCAGCCGGCAAGTGAAATCGATATTGAGACTATTGGCTAGCGTGTCTCTAGAGATGATGTCCAAATGAAATGGAGAAAGAGCGAGCGAGAGGGATAGCTTATAATTTGCTTTGTTTTCCCCGTGAAAATTGCGGCTGTCGAACATCTTCACTTTGCTCATATTTTTCGCGCATTGCCTGACTAATTAACGCTGCTTTCCAATTGTTGTCTATGGCTAACTAACGCTTGCCACACGTTCCAAATTGTTGTTAGGCCACGGCCCCCCCCCCCCCACTGCCTCGCCCCCTCCCGACCCGTTGGCGGTGCCCAATAAAATGAAATCAAACGAAATCTTTTACGCGCCAATTCCTCGCATACTTTACGCTGCTTAATCAGCACGTAAATGCTTCGAGCTTTTATTTTTAGATCCAAATAAAACAATTTAATTGAAAATGCTGCAATATGGCACACACACACTCGCACACACACTCACACACACCTGTGCATTGTATAATGGAAAATGTTGGCGCAATGAAATTATTTTTGGCTAAACTTATTGCCGCGTGCCCGAAAACTAAGTGCATATCAAAGTCAAATTGGGAAACCACAATTCTTACATCAGCTGCGAAGTACGTGGAGTATATAGAAGAGTATATAAAATATATATAATAAATATATATATAATTGTATAGAAAGAAATTTGAAGTCTTCTTCATTTGATCGCACTTATAAACCTTGACTTGAATTTTAAATAGATCACACGCATCATATATGTATTAAAGCTTAATCTGACTTTTCTTCCCTAAAAGAGTATTTTTTTGTTTGTTTTTCTTTGCCTACGATTCGCTCACGTTTCAGTTCCGAATATTCCAATCCTAGCTTAGACTGTTCAGAGCTGTTCTCTTAGCTTAGTTAGAGCAATTAAAGTTGGAGACATTCAATGTTAGCTCTTGAGTTGATCTTGAGTCTGTTATTTACTCTCACTAGAGATCCTTAATTTGTATTCTTAGCTCTCGAGTGTCTTGCGTAGTTCAATTTGCATATTTATATTTCATATTTTATATTTTTATATTGTTCAGTGAAATAATTTATACGCTCAGCAAGCCTTAAAGCTTAGCTTGAAATTTTAGTAAAATAAATATGTATATATTGAAGTTTAATCAATCATAGTAATCAACTAACTTGATGGTCCTTATACATTTCTAATCAACTTTGGATGCTCTTAATACATTTTATCACCTATTCTCTATCTATCTATCTATCACTTAAAATTTAGCATCAAGGCTCTCAACAACACCTTGACACACTCAAGTATGTATCTCATATATTATATCTGTAAAATACGTCTAAATGACAAATCGATCAAGACTTGAATGACATGTTCAAACCACAATTTTGAATACATTTATTTGAACTAGATATTTTTTTCTTGTCTGCAACTAGATTAACAACTGTTAGTTCCCAGCTCTCAATTCCTTAAATCAAATATTATTATTATCATAATTTCGTACACATTTCACGCTTAGTTTAAAAACGATTTTATGCGCCTGCTTTACACATTTCCTGTCATATTTCTATTGCCCTCGTAAAGAATGTACACCCATCACATTTACATGCTATATGTCACAGCGGAGCTCAACACATTATAAGAACTTGGTTTCGTTCCACTAAACATCGGCCATTACGATCTACCGTGGAGCCCATTACGCGCACATTCCCAGCCTGGAAAATTTATGTAAATTCTCGTAGTCGTATTTTTATTTATATTTTCTCTTCCCCTCTCTCTCTTTTTACATGCTTCAGCGAACTGCGCTGTAACTAGCCTATTAAAATGTCTCCTAGAATATGGCTCTTGGTTTTTGGCCTTTTGTTTTTATGGATTTTTAACTCAAAAAACACAAGAAAACATAATTTGATGCCGTTGATTAGTGCTGCGAGCGAAGGCGCAATAAAATGCGGTTTACTTCTTAATGGCAGCGCGCAAATAAAACAGATGATGACTCAGCCAGCGGGAGCTGGAGATGCGAGATGGCCAGGAATTTCATTGCAGGCCGAGCATAAAAATTAAGCAGAGATAACTTAGAGAGTAGCAGCAAGGCAAGTGAAGATGTGCTAATAATGAGAAGGCATAGCTGGGAAAGAGATACCCTGTCTTACATTGGAGTATGGAGTTCTTAGTAGAAGGAGGAATATAACTAGGAGATACCCTGCTATATACCCTGAAGCTGGAGTTTTAGGGGTGAAAAAGTGAAGCTCTAAGTAAAATTAGGAATTGAACTGAGAGATGCCCTACTTTAATTTGATCAGGTAATCGACGAGATATTTTGACTGTTATGCAGAAGTATGACTGAATGGAACTAGGAGATACCAATCTGTAATCTAGGCAATTAATTGACAGAAGTATAGAGCTGTTAGTAAAAGAGGGAATGGAACTAGGAGATAGTCTGAGGAGAATTCTTTGCTCTTTGGGCAACTGTTTTGGTCTTTTCTTCAATGTGTTTATCATAGGAAAATTATGAATTCGTAAGCTTAAGAGACTGTATTACTATCATATACCCTACATACAGTTACATCATCAATAATCAGCTGTGGTTAGTCTTTATATTAAACATAAACAAATGCTTCTTCTTAACACAATTTATCTCAACTAAATTTTAAATACCTTTTTGATTAAATATTCAATTATTTTGCAACACATTCAGCTTTAAAGTAAATATTACATAGCAAAGTCCCATACAATTGCCTCTGTAGGCCTCTGGCTCGACAAACTATGCCCTGTTGCCCAGTCATTGTTAATGAGTGGAGGGACTCGTGCAGCCACAGCAGCCAGAACTAATTAACATGCCCCTCGACAAGCAGTGCACGGAGAGAGAGAGAGAGAGAGAGAGCGAGATAAAGAGAGGAGAGATGGAGATAGCGCGCAGCGAGCTGCCCAGATTCTAGATGAAATATGTGGCAGGCGGTCAGCCACAGCTGGAGTTTTGGGGGCTTAGCGCAGTGGGCGCAGAGACTGCACATAGAGCGGTTAAGTGGTTTGGCGCGTCACGCTTTAACGGCTCTCTGACAACGGGCCTTACCCAGCCCCAGTCGCAGTCGCAGCACCAGCCCTAACCCCTTTCTATGCTCTGTTCAATTGCTTTTGGGGAGTTTTTTTTGTCAGCCACTTTGCAGCGTTGCAAGTTGTTGTTGTTGTTGTTGTTGTTATGTCGACCCTTTGACAAGTTTTTGTTTTGCTGCGCTGCATGTTCTTCGTGCTTCATTCGTTTTTGTTTTGTTTTTGTTTTTGTTTCTGTTGCGCTTTGTTTTTCTATCGGAAGTTGTTTTGTTAATTTATGACTTTACCAAATGGAATTATGTTTACCCCACACACACACACACATCACACACTCACACACACACAGGAAATGCAATTAGTTTTTTTTCCTCATTTTTTCATTTTTGGAAGTTCTAACTTTGCCTCGTAAATTGACGGCTGTTTAGGCTGTTTTTTCCCTGGCTCCGCATGTGTGTGGCCGAAATTTGACCCACATGTTGTTCAACTCCATGCTGCAGATGCTCTCGCTCTCGTTTTTATGACACATTTGACAAATTAGTTAAAAATTTACTACTTGACGTGCTGATAGATGCGACAGCAGCAGAGCTTCAAAATTGACGTTCGAGTTTGGCAAATGACAAGAACATGTGTTGAGAGCTCGAAGAGTTGGTGTAGGGCTGTAGAGGGCTAGGGGTGAGCTAGCGGCTAGTTAGGGGCATGCAACTAATAAAAGTTGACACAAGTTGCAAGAAAAAATGCAGAAATAGTTTACAAATTGTTTTCTAATATAGCAAGAAATTAAAGAATTTTTAAAATGAAATTCTTTGTCAAAAAAAAAACCTTTAAAAATATAAATAGAAATATAAATCATTATCGAAATGAGGAAGGGAGAAGAATAGTATTAAAAGTATATATTAATAAATAATAAATAATGCATAAGAAATATTTTTTATATCTCATGATTCGATAAAGGATATTATAAATAACTCACATAAAAAAAAACCAAAGAAATATAACCATAATATTATTAAATAAATATAGTTATAAAACCAAATTTATGTAACCACAATGCGATCCACGCAAATAGTTCTTCGCACACTCACAGCAAATACCTTGCATAGACGATTAACTCGCAAATATTCATATCGAGCAATGCCCCATCGGGGGAGTCAACAGCCCGGGACGCCCCAGCAAAAAACAATAACAAGTTGAAAGAAAGAAAAGAACTCGTCATTTCATTTCATTTCTTTTGATCATAATTTGCGAACAATCAGCTTTATTTACACACGATTTGCGTGTTTTGTTTCCCATGCTCTTTAGCCAGGGGCACATGTGGCGTTACCTTTTAGACTATATAAACAAATAAGTATATTTATATGTACATATTCCTTTCAGATATGCCATTTCCTGCTCAATATTAAGCGATAACAACGTGTGAAATATCAGCTCATTCAATTACCATATACATATATTTATAAATTGTTATTTTATGATAAGCTTGACTCACAATTTATGCGATAGTATCAAACCTTGACCACCTTTGGCAGACCTTCGGTCGCATTTGCAGCGTCATCTGCGTCTATTAGCCATTAGCTAACACTTGAGATTACGTCTCTGCACTGCAGTTTATTTATATATATATATACGAGCGAGTCTATATATATATATGAATGCGCTCGTTTAGTCGAGCATCGTGCGAATTCTAGCTAGAATTACGTTGGCTGCATTTCGTAATCTTTAGACAAAACACTGCGATGCGATAAAGATGCCTCGCCTGTCTTCTATCGTGCTGCTGCTGAAAGGGTGCTGCGATTGAGTTGAGATTAAGGGTGGAGGCGACGACGCTGCTCGTCTCTTTTGTTTAGTGTGTCAGTCTAAAAATACCAGACGTACGTCCCATTGTCTTCTCCCTCTCTCTAGCATTTTAATTGTGCATTTGCAATCTACAAAGATTCTCACTCTAGTCGTATCTATGCCAAATTGCTGAGCAGCTAACACACATGTGCAACAAAATGTCGAATGACTTAAGTAAATGTTATAGATATTTAGATTTATTTGCTCGAGAGTTGTGTGAAGTCAGCGAAAAGTTGAGTAAGAAAAGTATTTGAGGTATTTAGGTCTTAGTGAAGTCAGCGAAAAGTATTTTGGGCATTTAAGACTTAGCAAAGTCTGCAAAAAGTTAATTAGGAAAAGTATTTTGTCAGGAGTGAGTATGTAAATAAGTTTTTTGATTGAAGAAAGTTCAGTTTTAGCTGAAGAGCTAAGAGCTTAAGAACGTTATTAATTATATATGTTTGTATAAAATTATTTTGCTCAAATAAATATAATATATACATCGCAATAACGCAAAAGGCTTATTGAATCTTTTATATATTTATATATATTTTCTGGGTATCAGATAAGTTATGGGAATAAATAGAAATATATACATATATATAAGTATTAATAAACATTTCTATATATTTATTTTTATTCCTATAAAACCTATCTGATATACCTAGAAAAATCCCTCTCATTCTCTTTCAAGTCCCCATCTTCTACTCTTCTTCTACAGGAGTGAGTATTGAAATAAGTTTTTTTGATTGAAGAAAGTTGAGTTTTAGCTGAAGAGCTAAGAACTTAAGAACATTATTAATAATATACATTTGTATATAATTATTTTGCTCAAATAAATATAATATAAATAGCGCAAAATGCTTATTGAATCTTTTATATATTTATAAATATTTTCTGGGTATCAGATAAGTTTTATAGGAATTAATAGCTAAAGCTAAATTTTTTTAAATTTTATTGACAATTTATGAACATTTCTATATATTTCTTTAATTTCCTGTAAAGCCTAACTGATACCCCTAGTAAAACCCCACTAATTCTCTTTCAAGTTCCCATCTTCTACTCTATTTTTTTTCCAGCTACTCTTTCAGTTAATTCAGTTCTAAATGTGAGTCTAGTCGCAATCATCATTGAAGCATGCGCTTGCATGTAATATGTTTAGCTTAATTGTTGCTACGTGCACTTTGTTTGCTATCTTGCTAGGTAATTGTTGCTTATTTGCTTGACTGGCTCTGCTCTGCTCTGCTCTGCTCGGCCTGCCTGCTGCACATCTGCTCTGCCTCTAGCCGTAGACATTGTATAATGTCAATTACTTGTGATTTACGACAGCCTAATGATAGACGCAGGCCGTCTCCGATTCGGACTCAGGCGCTGAGCCGAGCAGAGCCGCTAACCATTTGCATGATGTGCGTTTAGCATGTGATGGATGCGCGATATTTGGCTCAATGTTCTTTGCGGCGCAGCGTTGCATGTAATTGGACCATAAAATGTTGCTCGTTCGCTGCCAAAAGGGCCGTAGCATTCTAAATTGTGGGCTCCATAAAATGTCAACAACTTGCCACATGCCCCCAGCCCCCGCCCCAGCCCCATCCACGTCGCCACACATTCCGCACTTAAAGTTTCTGGTGTGACGCAATGCATTACAAAAAGCTAATTTCCAGTTTTTCTTTCCTTGTTTTTTGTTTTTTTTTAATGGCTTTAGCATTTGATTATTCATAGTACGAGCTCCGCACAGGTGTTGCCGGCTATTCCAATCGCACTAAATAACAATTAGCCATATTGGGTGAAAAAGTCTTATTTTTCGCTTTTGCTACGCTTCGAATTTTGATTTTGATTTTGGTCGGGCAAAGCATTTGGCGAGCGACTTTTTGGGGGAATGCCAAATGTTGCTTTGAGTCAGCGCCTTTGAAGGTGACAATGGGTCGATAACTAATTTGTATAAGTATATCGATATAAACTAAGAGCTATGCTAAAAAATTAGGAAGATCTGGCCTATGAGAAATATTTAGATAGATATGTTTATCGGTGAAAATAATCAAAATACTTTAGCATTTTAGACCAAATTATTGAATATATTTCATATAGAAATGGAAGATTAAATATATTAATAATATTTATGTGTTTATGCTCTTGAAAGTTATCGATATATGTATCTATTTTATATACAATCTTTGTATAATACATTTATCATTTATTTATAATTTTCTATATGTTTCTTTACCTATCATCTATCTATATGATTATAATTATATTTATAATAGCTATCGATGAATGTCTCTCTATTATCGACAGCATCCTAGCAACCCTAAGTTATCGATAACAATCACAATAAATCTAAATATAAATATCATATATTTTTAGATGCGGAGAACCGCATCCTCAATTAGACAAATTAATACATAAATAAATTGTTGAATTTATACATACTATGTATCTTACATGTTCCATAAATGCATCGATTCAAAGGCTTATCGATCTATATTTTGCAGCTATTTGTTAGGTTAAAAGACAATGGAATGGTGGCTCATTCATAAGCCTGCTCAGCAGCTTCCAGCTGCTTTACATTTTGGAAACATATTTCTTCATTTCTAGCCCATTGTTCATCTATTTTGTTTTTTTTTTTTTCTTTCTTGTTTCTGATTCACACTAATAATTCAACAGGTTCTACTTTAATACAGCTGCCCGTTGCTTTGGCCACCGACTACCGACCACCAGTCGAGCGACTACCGAAAGGGAAACGAACTCATTGAAATTCTTGACAAGTTGCGCGCGCGCGAATTGGGTAAAATAATAAAAGAACGCATAAAACCAAGGCGAAGAGAAAAGAATATACATACAGAAAGAAGAAGCAGGAGAACATAATAAACACCAAAAAGAATATAAATAAAATATAAGAAAACCGAACAGACAACAAGAGCTAGGAGCAGTGGAGACCTCATGTGGTGTTGGACGTGTTTCTCCGACTTGTCAAATGCGTGCACACACGCCGACGCCTACGCGTATGCCAAGTTAGAGCCAGAGTTTTTCCTAGGCGCATTTATTGGCTTGTCCAATAAGGCGCCGCAAAGTGGAAAATTCGCTAAATAATATAATATAATAATCCGGCAGAGGCCGAGGCAAAGCCTCAGGCGAGTAATATAACTGCTGTCAGCAGAAAAGTTTTAATTAGAAAAGCCTATATACTATATATGTATATGAAAAGTTTTTCCCCTGGAAAGCCGAACAATGCGCAGCTGCCTTGAAAGGGCGAGCAGCTAAGCTAAACAAAAGCCCAGCTCAATGACAGCGCTGGCAGCAGCCATAGAAAAGTATCTCGCGGCTGCGAGTATCTATGAAGTTGCAAACAATAACTTGACACATATATATACACACACATACATACATACATACATACATATATGCATGCATATATGTGCATTGGGGGAGCGAGCATTTATCATGCAGGAAGCACTCATCATCGAGCAGTGCATTACACTTTTTGCATGCCAAAGCCGACAGCTTCTGTCTGCATGCGTGAGTTGAATGACCCGCGGCGCCTTTCTATTAGATTCTCAAAAGCGCTGATTAAGCAGTTGCCACCGCAACAGCTGGCAACTGGGTCGGCCGCTGATAAGCACAGACATGCTGTCTGTCCCTGCAGTTGATGCAGTCGAGAGTTTTTGTATTGAAATTATTAAAGTTCTCTTTTATCTTTTTCTGTACATATTTAAGGCGGCGGTATTTATGAAAGAATTTACGATTGTTACATGCACTGTGCGCGCTATCAACTGTGACGGCGTGGTCACTGAGTGGGTCAGTGGAGCAGGCAGCTTGATTAGCGTTAGATAAGATCTGAATGGAATTTGGTGTGCCATAAGGAAAATGATATGGTAGAAATATAATGAAAGCTAAATATTTTAAAACAGTCTAGCTAAGAATTGTTGGAAGATTTAATAAGCAGAAAAAAGACTAAAAGCTGACATATAAAAAACGAAAAATTGATTTTTTCTAAGAGTATGTTAAATTGAACAGGATGTCTTCATATTCTCACAAATATTACAGAAAATTCATAGAAAATATATGATAATTATTATACTAGCATATCATGAAAAAATCCAAATGATATTCTAAAATCTTTCCTAATATACCACATACTATCTGAAAGGCAAATCTTTGCTCTCGCTCAAGCCGCTTGTCGTTTAATTAAATCTTCATTAGACTTGAAATATAGTATATAACCAAAAATGAAAAATGAGCCAAGTCAATGAACTATTAACCCCCCGAGTGACCCCGAGACACAAGCTCTTGCATAAGAATTTCTGCCATTCGATACGCCTACAACGTATTTAATTAATTATTAAAAGTATATATTGCTAATTTATTTGGTTTTGAAAGTTGAACTCACCTTTAGACAGAAATATTATTGGTTGCGCAATTGCCGCGACGTCTGCAAAGTGAAGAAATACGGAGAATACAAGTTAGATAAATGGCACTCAGAGTTACGAAGATAAATGAATTAAAGACATGTATAATAAAATCACAGACTGCATAATGTCAGCTACTTATTGGTTCTTAAAATTAATCAATGTCGTAATGTCATAAAGCAAGAGACAAGAACAGGGAAACTAGAAGCAATTACAGCTCATTAACTATCGTAAAACTGACGACAACGACAAGTTCTACCTCTACCTATAAAGAAGTAGAGCCCGCCCTCCCACAACGGGGCGAAAACTTGTCAACTGTAACGCAGAGAATGCATAAATTAATATAGGCAGCGAAATAAATATGTATAAACATGAAATGAAATGAAATGTTATCGACTGTGACTACCAAGCGTTGACCGTGCAACGAGTCTAAAGTCAGGGTTACTTAGCAGGCGACTACTGTACTGAAAGGGCGACAGCACACGCAGCTAATTTCACGCTCAGTTGCACAGTCTCTTTCATAATTGATAGAGCACTGCGTGGAGCGTGGAGAGCAGTGTGGCACGATGACAAAGTAACAAAGGACACAATTATAAAAAGTTGCCAGCATATAGCAATTATCAGAGTAATCTAATGGAGGTAGTTGTGTCTACGCACTGCGGCCACAACAACAACAACAACAACAACTTTGTACAACTTGAAAACTTGTTCGATGAAACTAAGTAAAAGATTCACAATTTAACAAAGTTAGTTCTGTAAACAAATGGTTGATAAATGCAGTTGGAAAACTATTCAGACTCCAACTTTAAAGTAAAGTAATTAATGACTTTGATTCTACTTGAGTATTTTATTTTTGGCGACCTTTTCCTTAGGCTATTTAAGTCACTTTAAAGTTTCCTCTGCATCATTAACTATTTGAAATTATTTTACGATCGAGGCCCTAAGAGGAATTCAGATCCGAAAATAGTAAAATGTGTACAAAAATCAATAATTACCATGCTTTGGATGTAGACACAAATATATCTAGCGAAGAGTAAGACGGATGTTTCACGGAGCCAATATTTTATTTTCAGCACTTTAATGGGTATAAAATTAATTCTTAAGCTTTTTCAAGACAACAGACATCGCTTTTAAAGATTTCTTCTATATATTATTCATTTATTTATAATCTATATTTATATAAAAATCATTTATTTAATTCTTATTTGCTCAACTGAAAGATTTATTTATATGTATAAAAGTTATTTATATATATATCACAAATTGAATTTATATATTTATAGAAGCTCGTCAGATATATTTGTTTTATTTTTCATTATTTACTTCTCACAATTTATATTTATGTCGTTAGATATATTTGTTTTATTTTTCATTATTTACTTATTCAAAATTTATATTTATGTTTCTTTTATGTATTTTTTTTTTTTATTATCCTATAACTCATAATATCTTTTATTGACTGATAATATTTTAATTAATTGAATTTATATATTTATAGAAGCTCGTCAGACATATTTGTTTAATTTTTCATTATTTACTTCTCACAATTTATATTTATGTCGTCAGATATATTTGTTTAATTTTTCATTATTTACTTATTCACAATTTATATTTATTTTTCTTTTATGTATTTTTTTTTTTATTATCCCATAACTCATAATAACTTTTATTGTCTGATAATATCTTAAGTAATTGTACACATACTTAAGATCGTGAATATATATATTTTACACCGAAGAGCTCTTCAACTGCTCATGCTTACTTCACTTCGCGGCAATCCCTTCAGCTCGCAACCTTTAGCTATTTTTACATTCGCATTTTAATACATTTTCCTTGGCGACTAGCCCATAGATTATTGTATTATTATTAAGTTGAAGTTCGCTGCAAGTCTCACCCGCTCAATTGCCATTAGCAAATAGCACGTCAACCGGCCGCAGCGCGACACCCAATGTGCTGACGTTGATGTTGATGACAATGGATACTCTGAACAGACGAACAGACGGTTCGTTAGTATCCATTAACTAGCTATGAGCTATGCATAGCTATACTCTACAGTTATCTACAGTTGTTACAACAAATTGCCAATAAACATTGTATAGTCCCCCAGCCCCAACCCAACCCTCTTTGGCTATTGTCGTCTCGTTGCCATTGTTGTTGCTGTCGTTGTCCTTGCTGGCGTACATTTACCCCTCCACATTTGTCTTGTTTATTAAATAAATAAAATTTGCATAAATTTGCAAATAAATAAAACGAAATTTATTTAGCTATTTGCCAGGGAAGGATATGTAAGTGCTTTCGATTAGCGAAGGCATGAAAAGTGCACTGATTCATGCATGCTTAGGTAATGTGTGTGTGCGTGTGTGTGTGCGAGTGTGTGTGTGTGAGCTGTCTGTATCAAAGTCAATCCTTGGCCTTGTCTGTCAGCCACACCCAGCTAAGCAGCACTTAAGAAGACGCATCGCATGCGCGCTCGGATGAGCTCAGCTTGGCATTTACCTTGACCCAACCCAGACCCAACCCAGAGATCAGCTCAACTTCTTCTTAACTCTGTCCAAGTACTCGTAATAGCTCGTTCCGATCTCCCACCTCCCTCCCCCCCCCACATCGCAGCCAAAGTGTAACTAATACGTAGCTGCCCCCTGGGAGTACGCAGGCCCGACTGGTGGACTGGACTGCTGCTCTTTGATTAATGAATGTGCCGCTACTGTTTGATACACCAGCGCTGCCCGTGGAGGGGTAGCAGGAGGGCGTGGCGCACATAAAGCATAGAAATTTATGCACGTTTTGATTTGAATCGCTGGCGGCGTGAATCTTGCCCAGGTCGCCGCAGACGCCGTGTACAACAAAAATTATAGAACCAGAAATTATAATAAAGTTGCGCCAAGAGCGAGGGGGATCGACGGGCGGGATCGCCTCGGCAGGTCTGCTGTCCGGACGAGACTTTCGGTTAATCGACTTTAAGTGGTCGTCAGCTCGCGTTTAAATGCTTGCCACAAGTCTCTACCTCGACGCAGGCCCAACTCAAATTAGTTGAGTCAGCGCTCAATGCTAAATATATCATTTGTCTTGTTCGACTCGATTGTTGGAAGTTAGAGAATGCCGCGACGGGGTTCTGGACTTGGGCATCTGTATCGTATTCGCAGACTTATACAATACGTATATATGTAGTTGCTGTCTAGTCATGCAAGAAGGGGTCTAATTAGCGACAATCATATATTATACTCTTGAAACGAAGGGTATTACACGCGTCATGTGAGCCTGGGCAACAGTTCAGTGAAAGAGTTCATTGCCTTGAACCCGGAACTGCAAAAAGAAACTAAGCGAACTATGTTTATAATATGATATAATGGATATATTATATTTCCTTTCTCTATACATTCTATTGAAAATTTTATCTACTTAATCGTCATTATACCCTGAGCCCATTGAAAATGGGAATGTCCGTCTGTCCGTCCGTCCGTCCGTCCGTATGTTTGAACGCGCCGATTACAGCCCGTATAAGAGCTAGAAACTTGAATTTTTTTTGTAGTTCCGTGTATAGCACGCGCAGATCGAGTTTATTTTAAAAAATCGATTACCATCCCCAATCAATTGTTATCGATTAAAAACAAAAATCGAAATTCAGTTAAAAAAATTTATCTCGCCCATCTTTTAAGCTAGAGACACCAAATTTTATATTTAGCTTTATATGTATTTTATGCAATTTCGAATTTTGTTATATTTTGGATACCGGCCTCAAATTCCCCCAAATTCTATGAAAAGCACAGATTCGACGGGGCTTAGGGTATCCCCTAGTCGGTCACGTCCGACTAGAGTTTTCTTACTTGTTCAATATTGATTTCTTGTTGCCAGAAATTCATTCTTTGCAATAGGCATCTAAAAGTCATTAACTTCTTTGAAAATATATCTACTAAAGCAAGCTTTTATTTGTTACCTATATGCATCTACTCATATCAAATAATTCGAGGTATCCCACTCTCAAGTTAATATTAATATTCATTCATATATATCTATATAGATTTCATTTCAATTTTATCACATATATATCTCCAGTAGAGCATCAAATATTCGTTATGCCATTGCTCTACATTTGCTTTGCCTGCACTCGAGCTTTTGTCTGTGATTAGTTCGAGCTCAATGCCAGCCACTTGGCGGACTTAAACGCCCAGCACTTGGCTTGACCAGTTTCGTATCTCACAGATACGTTCCACAAAGTATTTCACAGATACATTGCATAAAATTCACTCGACTTTTGTTGCAACATTTTTCTGCCATTTTCTGTTATAATTAAGCCAAATATTCAAATAAATTATCAACTAGAACAAATTGCTGTCAGGGGGGGGGCAAGGCGTGGCTATCAGTTGGCTTGGCAGCTGCACAGTAGCCGCGCGTTCGCTCGCCTTTTGTGTTTGTCGCATTGTTGCACAAAAGTTTTACATGATAATAAATTTTGTGGGCCGCAGCAGTAGAGGGCGTGCTGCTGGTATGTGTGTCATGAGACTCAGCTCAGCTTTTTTTCTACATTTTTTTTTCGGGTGTAAACGAGTTGAGCAAGCGACGCAACGAAGATGTTGCCATTGTAACTGGCCTGAGATTCTTACAATGCCAAGAGAAGCAGCAGAAGGAGAACAAGCAGCAGCCATGCATAGTGTTGGGCAACGAACAAAAGCCAACAGCTTCATAAAAGAGCGACTGAAATATGGCAAAAGATTTGCATATGCAGCTCAATTGAAAGTGATATCTCGAGCTAATATTATAAATGAACATATTTCGAAGCGTTTCTATAGGATTTTTATGAATGAAAATGAAATTCTATGGAAAATATGTTTAAAGGAAGTGGGTGAAAGGGAAGTGACTGAAGCAAAATGGGAAGGAATTTGATAGCAGAAGTATGAGAAAATGTTCAGAAATGTTGGTTAAAAATATATATATATATGTTTTTATATATTGTTATATTATTTATGCATTTATTATTAGTATGTATTACTTATAAATAATTTAAAGAATTGTAACTATTAATTCTAGTGACTTTAATATTTATTATTTATGTATTTATTATTAGTATATATTACTTATTATTAAGTTAAAGAATTCTAAGTATAAATTCTAGTAACTTTAATAAAATTCAAGCTGCCCTTTATTTGATTGCTTTGATTTATAAAAGTCTAGACTCGAATCGATAACACAAACCCTAACTAAAAACGCAGTTAAACCCAGCTCAGTTGATTTCTATTAATCATTCATAATTAATTTCCGCACTGGCATATCACATAACCTTCTTCTATATATATATGCATATTCATATATATAAATATATATACACATTTATTCGTATTCATATTAATATGGATAAAGCTCATTAGCGCACGAGACGAATGAAATTCTTTGGCTCCGCAAGCAACGCAATGCGCATAAGCTGAATTCCTTTCTATGCTCGTTCATAAAGTGAAAAGAGTATATTGATTTCAATACATCTTCTTCATATCTAAAGCTCCTTGGAGGCGTGGCATACTAAGCTGCAATATCTTTCACTCCTTCCATGTTTCTCCTCTTTAAATGAAGCTATAAATAATATGCTCCAATGCATTGGGGCGTGGCTTATATTGAATATATCAATATTTTCTGGAATTTTTGCTGTTTGTTTATCCTGAACAAGCATTAAACAGTCGCTTGACTTGAGTTTTGTTTTTCTTTTTAAATGTTGGTCACACTTTGTTAATGCAAATGCAAATGCCAAGCAAGTGCTTTTCAATTGTTGTTGTTGTTGTTGTTTGGCATGCGCTTAATATGCAAAATATGCATTGCTATTGCCATTGTTGTTGTTGTCGTTGTTGTTGTTGTTTGGTGCCACGACAAGTTGTGGCTGTCATTTTGCGTGATTGCTCATGCGACGAAACAACAAAAGAAATGAGTTATGAACTGCATTTGTGTGTGTGTCAAAGTGAGTGTGTGTTTGCTGGTGTGTGTGTGCTCTGCTGTTCATATTACAGGCTGCAATAAATCTTAGTCAGCTTGGACCACAGGCATGTGCGGAAGTTGTTATTGCCCAAACCAGTTAAGTGATAAGGCACAAATAGCTGACGATTAAGATCGCATAAATATAACATATATATTAGTTTATAATGTATAACTACACATATAAATAATGGAGAGAGGGATTTGTGTGTAGAAGAATGATAAAAAAGGAATTTAGTAGTAAAAGTTGTCACTTTTAAATAAATATTTAAATATATATTTAGTAATGTTTGCTAACAAAAATTGAAGAAGATTTAATTTGTAGTTAATATTAATTTTTGTAAATATAATATATAAATGTAAATATTTAAAAATATACTTTAGAGAATATTAAATAGTTAGTAGTATATATTAATTAGTTAAATAGGTCAAATGCAATGTTTTTTATATGCTTTTTTTTATTATAAATTTCTTTTTAGATATTAGAAAACGTATTTCAATTTTTGTTGATGAGAAAATGCTTTAAATTAAATATATTTAAATGCCAAAAACCCTTCATATAGGAGTAAATAGTATATAAATTTGTTGTTGACAAATATCTAAGAGACTGAAGAAAGCGCAGACGTACACATAAAACAGAATTATTCTAATTGAGGAACAATAGTCAGGACGATTTGACAACTGCTCATGCGGCTGTTCACATGGAACTAGAAATAAGACCCAAGGAATTGACATTATACATAGAGATTACCACAGAGTATTCCGTATAGATCAAGTATAGATCACATAATCGATATTTACTTGACATTCCATTAAATCGATTAGAATCAATATCAAATCGTAATTACTTAAACACATCTCGCTAGATTCCAACTAGAGCTACCTTCACCTGAATAACTACCCCAAGTCTGATTACCCCAACTGTTTCAACAAATCCGAGCTACTTCAGCATTCACAATTGCCCACAGCAAACTGGCATAATTACAATCTCTAGTTTTTAGCACTTGACGCCACTTGGCAGAGTTTCATTATCTGTTTATCTGTTTAGAGAGCAAAGTTAATTTTATTATGTTTTATTTGTGGCTTCCCCAATGAGCCCAATTCGGGCTTTGAAGCGCCGACGGATGCCATCAGCAAACAGCTGACATATCAAATATTTAATTATCGCATGCTTATTTTATTTTTCTTTCTCGTTTCGCTTCTTTTTTTTTTTTAGTTTTGTTCTCTAGATATTTGTTCTTATGCTTTTTTTCTTGCTTTTATTTATATTTGCCTTTTTTTGTGGCTTTACGAGCGCTTCTCGTGTGCAATAACCTTGCCAGAGTTCGCAACAAACTTGACTTGACATGGCAGCTTTACAAAATGCGAAGCGCGAAATCTTAGATAAGCCTCAGCTGGCGTTTCTTTTATATGTTTCACACACTCCTCTTCGGCTTTCGGCTGTGGTCGCGGCCAGCATGAAAAGTATCTTCATTGATTGTTCGTTTAGTTTTTTGGTATTTACAATTCTCTCCCCCTGCCCCCCCCCCCCCTCCCCCCTTGTGTTTTGTTTGTCAACAATCTTGAATGTGTCTTTAGCTTCCTACACACTCTCGCTGCTCCCTCGCCCGCTCGCAAGGTTAACTTTCACACACGTCCCGCCCGCGAATCGCTTTGTTTCCTTTTACAGCTTTGCAATTTACGTAATTCCAAATTGATTTTGATATAAGTGCAATTTAGTACGCAAGGTTGCCAGTGCGACACTCGGAGGTCTTTGTTTCCAAATGGTTCTTATCGCTTCGCTTCATATGAAATCCTAGGCACATATCGCATGGCGATTGCAATTGCAAATTAAATGGCCATTGTCATTGGATTATATTGCACATGAAATACGATTCGATCTGCGATTTGTATTTCTCATTAATTGCAGCTGCAGATGGCAATCGAATCAAGTTCAAATTTGTATTGATTCGAGTCTCGAATTTCATTTGCATTAAATTTGATTTCTCTTTAAGTAATTTAGGAAGCTTGTACTGCGACCTCTCTTTCTGATTCTCATTCTTAATTTATTTGATTTCCAAGCAGCTTTCTCTGTTTATTAAGAGAAATTTGCATTTAAATTGATTCGGTTTTACCACTTGTCTCCCTATCAGCTTTATTTGTGTATACTGCCTAATTAGTATCTAGATTGATGAGACACTAATAGTTCCCTCTCTGCGATTCTCAGCGAATTACTTAAGACAAGTTTGCTAATAATTTATTAAGTATACTAAGAACTTCATTCATGCGCAATTGATGTGCATACTTGCTCTGGGATTTTTCTTCTCTGGAATACATTAGTCAACAGGATTTAGTTGACTAATATTAATAATATTGAGCTCCCATAATAAGATCTTATCTCAGGCAATTAAATAGATATTTTAAGAATTTTAAAAGGGTTTTGCAGCAGAGTAGTAATACTTAAATAAAACAGAGTTTTATTTAAAAATTAAAAAAAAAAAGAATTTAGTCCAACTTAGTCAGAGCTTCTCAATCAAACTAAAATATTCTACATATTTAATGAAGCTATTCCCATTAAAGATTCAACTTCAGCTCATCAAGCACCCTCACTTCAGCTTAATCAAATTCCAACTGTCCCAATTCTGTTGACCAGTGTAATTTGTTATTTGCTTAAGTAGCAGATATCTCACTAATCACGCATCAAGTGCCGCACTTCCACTCAACTCTAATCACGTGTACTTGACTTGTGTTTCTAGCCTGCAAATATCTAAATTCGTACTCAATAAAACTCACTACGTCAACGAGGCGTCTATCTATATACACATATGTCTGAACGATAGTGGCGTGCTTCTATATGTCGCCTATCAATATTTATGCATGTGAGCAAAAAAGAATAATAAAATAAAACAGAACCTCGCATGGGCGTCGCTATCATTGGGAAATTGTTGGCTGCATAAATTGCGTTGCATGTTTATTAAATAAAATAACTACCAGCTGATATATGCACAGCGTGTTAATGCGACAATTATTATTAATTCGAATTTATAGTACATAAATTTTCATTTAGCCCAAGTCGACAGAGTCAGAGTTCTGCATAATTATAGTTATTTACAGTGGGCTAAACGAAATCTGGTTCTAGTTTCATATTGTGCGCCAACAGCTGCTGCTGCTGCTTTGATTACGCTTCAAGTGCGGCTCAATGTTTTGTGTAGGAATTTCACATTAAAAAAATGCAAAAATTCAAATGAAAATTAAATAGAAATTTTTGCTCCAAATATGCAAATGAGATTTTTGCTGAACACAATTTTTAATGGAATGCAATGTGAGGGGATTATTGGATATTTGTGAATAGCTAAAGGGGAATATATTTAAAGGCCTCTACGCTAAAGTATGCCAGCTTAAACAGGCATTTAAGGTACTTACCTAATATTTCCTTTGAGTTTTTTGGCACAAGTTTCTCAACATATGTAACTTCTGTATATAAGGTTTTCTGTAAGAAATAAAAAATAGAAAAATTGTCGTTACAAATATTTATTTATGATATAAATGGAAATCAATTCAGTCAAAAAGCCCTAATCAAATAATCAATTAATCAAAGCTGAAAACCCATTTAACCTACTTACAAACAAAATCTGTTCAAACCTTTCACAACAAAGCCCTTCGACCCAAATTTCGTGGCTCTTCCCCCTGCTTATCGCTAGACATTACAACACGCACGTAAAATACTTTATTCCCATTGCGTGTATCTAAACTAAATGATAATAGAATGTGATTCCAGTTAAGTCCAGGGTATATTTGTGCCTCCTTATCGCGCGCCACTGATAAGCGTTGTAAAAGTAAATAATCCACAGGCTAGAGGGCCCCCAATCAGTAATTGGGGGCGTGTGAATCATTTGACAGGTGGCGATAAACGGGAAACAAAGTTGCAACAGTTGTCGATAGAGAGAAACTAAACGATAGAGCGCCTGATTGATAAGCCCAAGTTTAGTTATAGATTTCGATTGGGAACAGACATAATATATAATGTATAACTAGCCTTGGCAGAGCGCCCGTCTAGGAGCTCTTCGTTTGCTTGAATGCTCCGACCATTTGGATAAATATTGAAAGTTTCTTCAAGTCGCAATTCATCAGGCAACGATTATTTATTAATTAATATTATTTACAAACTTCTCTGTTCATATAACCTAGTGCAAAGGATTGATATCGTAAAAATTAATTGTACAAAAATTTGGAATTTACAAGCTATATATAGTTATACTTTCTACTTTAAAAAGTAATTCCAGGCTTACTTATTTCCTACTTCACTTCAATTTTTTTTCTCTTCTTTTTTTATTGGTATACAAAACTTTTGTTTCTGTATTTGTTTACTCTGGTATTAATGGCTCTCAAGGGTCCGCTTCGCACATAAATCAGCTGTACAAATAAATGATAAACACTCGAATGTGTCCGAACAACAAATCAAAAACTTATTAAACAGCATAAATTTCGCATTTGCCAAAAGCTAAAGACGTGCGATATATCAGCGATTTAACTGCAACGCGCCCCTTGACAAAAAAAAAGAGAGGAAAAAACCGAAAGTGTCGACGTTTTGGAGGATCGTTTCGCATCTTCTGGGTAGGGTATATAAATGGGGTGTGTTGAGTGTGCAGTACAGCACGTCTCAGATATTTCTTTTATTTAAATATGCAATTTGCATGCATGCGCAATTTTTCATTTATATTCAAGAAAAAAACAAGCAGAAAAAAAGGGGAAAAAGGAACTTCCTCATTTTATTGAGCTTTAGTTTATTTCCAGATGGAACTCGAGGCATTCCACGCATTTAATTTATTATTAACGTAATTATTTATGCCTTAAGCAACGAAATAAATTTACAAACGCCACAACAAAAAGAATCGTTTCGTTAAATAAATTTACGGCACAACAGCTGACATAAATTAAGAGAAATAATAATAACAAGTGCTGTGCTTTGCCTCTCCAAACGATGATAAATATATGGCTGAAAGCGCGCCAAATGAAATGCGAATCGAAATTGTTGAAAAGGAGAAAAGCACATAAAATTTGAGGCAAGTGAAAGCGATCAATAGAAATAATATCTATTACTCAGCAGCTGGCCGATCTATAAGTATTTTATTTATTTTTACTGCGACGCCAAGGCAAATAAATACATAAAAAATCAGTTGTAAAGGCACTTGAATTAATTGTGGCGCAGACGTAATACGACGGCGACAACTTTTTATTGATAGGGCCGTAAAAATAAATTGAAAGAGTCAATAAACGGGGCCAAGCTGCAAATGAGAGAGAGATAGTTCATATAAAGGCCTTAATCAATTGCTCTTGATTTATGCTAGTTGCAATATTACAATAAATAAGAAAATTCAGAGTTCAATTAGTGATTGATTTAATGGGGTTTTAATATAAAAAAAAAATTATTTAAAAAAAAATTAAATTAATTTAAAATATTGGATATAAATAAGAAAATGCAGAGTTCAATATGTGATCAATTTAATGGGTTTTTAATATAAAATATTATATATAAAAAAATAAAATTAATTTAAAATATTGAATATAAATTAAAAGAAGGAAAATGAATAAAATCTTAACTCAAATCAGCCTAGAAATACCCCAGACAACTTGATCAATTGCTAGCTCAAGTCAAAGTCTCCTGCTCAATCTCTTGTGTCAGCTCATTGTTGAGCTTGCCCTGAACCATGGACCTTTAAGATGTCAAGGAGACACAGACAAGCTGCAACAATTAGCGCCAGCTCTAAGCACATATTGCGCATACGCCGCGTTGCACATGCACAGGTCTCGTATCCTGTGCACAACGTTTTGAAAGCAACTTGTGTGCAGCTGCTAATTTAATACCCAAAAAGAACAACAACAACAGCAAGAGAAATATGATTAACCACAGCAGCAGCAGCAGCAGCGCCAGCAACCCGAAAGATACAAAATGAATGTTGCAATCTGCATGCAGCTTGGCAACAACAAGAACAACGGCAACTGCAACACCAGCAACAACTGCAACTGCAACAGCAATTGCATGATTTTTGTTTTTGGCTTGTTTCGAGTCATAATGAAACCGAAAGCTGGCAACGTGCATGGGCCAAACACAGTTGGCGTAAATTAACGTTCAAAACAGTTGAGTGAGAGACCATTTACACAATTTTGTGTACAATTTTTATTTTTTATTTCATTTTTTTTTCTTCCATCAGTAATTTTTTTTCTTCTCTTTTTTTTTGCTGTGCACACCCCGATTTTTCGCACAGCAGTTGATCAGGTTAGGAAGCCGAGCAGCCGGGCTGCTTTATAACTACAATTTGCGGCCGTTTGCCTGCTGTTAAATTTGTCGCTGTCGCTTATCGGCATCTACATAAGGTAAATGCATTTAATTTGCATTTGCTGCGCAGCTGAGAAAGTCGGCGCTGGGCAGCGCGTAATTAGCCAAGCATCGTCTAGAAAGTATAGCCAACGGGTTAGGTGTAACTGTGTGTCCAGCATGTTCATTGCAAAGTTCATGGTAAGTTTGATTTGAGTGCAACTCGCTTATGCACTTTACATTTATCTATATGGCTCTTTAATATATGCTAACTTTCACTTGGCTCTAGTTTATGATTTGCTATGTCCATTGTATAGTTCATGGTAAATTGCTTTCTTTTGTATTGTAAATTTGCATTTGGGATATTGGGCTATGGAGTAAGTTTTTATTTATTTTCTGTATATAAACAGTATTTTTTTTTTTTGGCATGTTCATTGTAAGCTTCATGATAAATTATAAATATTTTTAATGCGCATTTTAGATATCATATTTAAAGAAGAATTGCTCAAAGTTCTTTATATATTTACATATGCCTCTCTCTTCAAATTACGTTTCAGCATGTTCATTGTAAACTTCATGATAAATTATAAATATTTTTAATGAGCATTTTAGATATTATATTAAATAAGAATTGCTCAAAGCGCTCTATATATTTGCATATATTTCTATCTTCAAATTATGTTTCGGCATGTTCATTGTAAACTTCATGGTAAAAATTATACTTAAATTTTTATTTATAAAACAAAGTTCTATATACTTTTTATATATCCCCATATTAATTTATGCCCATGTACATTGTAAAGTACATGGTAAATTTTTTATATTTTTCTTTTATTTAACCAAATTTTTCTCTTTTTAAATTATATAAATAAAACTGAAATTAAAAATATTTTCTAATACCCATTTTCGCAATATTTTTCAGAGCATAAAATATTTAAAACCCATTTCGATATAGTGCACATGGCAGTAAGCCGACTTTTATTGGGCCTTAATGCTCATTGTTCGAAAATGAAAATTACGATTTGAGCGGCGAGTTACAAAAGCGTAATCGAAAAAAAAAAATGCTGCCTGCTGTGCTGCGAGTTTTCAACACATTAAGAGTGAGCGAAACGATCGTAAATAATATGTGAAATATTATAATGGTACGCTTCATAAACTATTTTCGTGTTATAATTTTCGGTAGAGTACATTTCGCTCCAGCCCCCCCCTCGACTATGTGCGCTGTCGTGCCTCGAGATTTGTGATCGTCCGCCTACTTTTTACATCATTTATTATGTGGGCAAATCGCATAATGACTGCATTTTGACTTTAAATTACATTTTTACTTAGATGCAAGTGGCAAGAGAGCTCGATTTATGGAGGGGCATTCAAATTGTTGCATGTTGCATGAGTGTGTGTGTGCGTGGCACGCTTCGTTGCATGCCCCTGCGTTTATCTGCTCACTCAGCTGCAACTGGAACTGGAACTGGAACTGGAACTACGATTGTGCATTGAATGATTGACTGATTGAAGGTAGTCAGCGCAGTCAGGCAGTTAAAGCTAAAGTTGATTTCTGATTTATTTTGTAGTTTAATAGTCGGAGGAGAGCTACACTTGTTGGAGCTGTAGGCGTTGCTGTCTGCTCGCTCGCTGGGCTTTTGAGTGTCAAGAACTTGTCTTGGCCATAAAAGAGAAACCGGCAGCAATGTGCACCAAATGCACCAACAGACCAAATGTAATTTGATTGTCGTTACTCGGGCTGTTGTTGTTAAAGTTCAACCAGTTTCATGGCTGCTGAGCCGAGCTGCGACTTTTATGGTAACTTGCAGAAATCAGCAAATAACAAAAACTTGGCTGTCAATGCGCAGGTTGAAGTCATGGCTAAGTGCCTAGGCCAAGCCATGTCGCCGAAAGGGCGTTTCTCCGCTAGAGCAGACAAAAGTGAAACACATTAAGCGACACGAGCAGAGCTCGTTTGTGTTCTACTATTCTAAATAGATCTTATCAAAGAATTAAGTATTTCGATCGCGTCTTCGCCTGCATAACAAAGTCAATAAACCCTTTAATCAACTAATTAATCACAGCAGGCAAGACAAAGCAAACGAGCCACAAACAAGTTTATTAGGCAAGTCTCTCTCTATTATAGAGTCCGACTTAGCCACTGGAAAATACTCCAAATGGCGAGGACGCGCTCACTCGAGCATTGCGAGGCGAGAACAGATTGTAAAAGTAAAAAAAAAAATGGCGTAAGGTAAAAAATAATAAATAATAAATATGGAATAGAAACTAGAATAGCGAGCAAGGGCTGCCGGGGGATATACATAAGTAAGGTAAGTACGAATAAGTACCTACGACAAGGCGAGAGACCGCATCGACTTTCAAACAGAAAGCGCCTATGAACCTGGCAACCGGTTTATTTTTTCAGCTCTCAAAGTACGACTACAAATAGCAAATCCCCAGCTCGAGTATCCATAAACCAAACAAGCACCAGAAGCAGCCCCAGCAGAAGCAAAGGGCAGAGCGAATGTGGAAGATACTTGCACGAAATCGGGTTTTTAGAAGCTGCTGCTGCTGCTGCTGCTACGGCTGCTGCTTCTGCTGGCCGGAGCTGGCCAGAGCGCAGGTAGATGCACCCCAACTTGGCCAGGAACAGGAAATTGTTGGCCCAGACCAAAGCCACAAGCCAAAGCAATACACACACAAGACACGCTGCACTGAGAGAAATTACTAATTAGACAGTTTTCGATGAGCTTGAAGCTGGGTTTTGGAGTGAAAATTGTGAAGAGAGTTAGAAATAGAAATTTAAAATAAATTAATTAGTTAATGTAATGTAATTAATAAATTAATTTTCTTTTTTAAATATTATGAAAAAATTACATTTATTTATGTATATTATATTTTCATTATATTTTATTATATTTTTTTTTTTTGATATATTGAAAAGATTTAGGTATCATCCATATATAACTCATATTCATATATATATATATATATATATATATATATATATATATATTATTTTATGTCATCAGATCTTTCTCATCTCATATGATTTTAAGGGAGAGGAATTCCCTACCTTATATAAGAGAAAATATATAATATAAAATAAAGAAAGGATACAACAAATCATTGACTTAATCAGTTCTAATAGATCTAGATTCTTGATTTAGATTTGATATTATTTAGATTTGGGCTTACGTTTATATAATAATATATTTATGTTATGTTTATATAAATATCTTAAAAACATATTTAAGATAGTCATCAAGCACTGCAATACATATATCATATCACATCTTTTATCAAATCTATTATATCTCAACTTTTGATAAAAAATATTAAAATATTATTATATTTATATAAAATACTTCAATTTAATAAAAAAAATCATATTCCAGTTCATCATCATCTCTAGCCAACTTTAATCAAGTTCATTCTCATTATAACCCACTGCTCAACTTCAACTAATTTCTTTCAGTGTATGCCCACACTAACAATAAGTGTTTTCGTATGAAGCCTTTTTGGTCAATGGCTTTTGCTGCGCAAAGATCACCAGCAGCAGCAACAGCGGCAGCAGCAGCAGCGGCAACAGCAACAATAACCAAGAAGTTGCCCCAAAGTTGGGGCGACGTCTCCAACTCCATTCGTCTCCATCATCGTCATTATCATCATTCATTTTTCATTTTTCATGGCTGAGTGCCTGCCATGCAGTTAGCTCTGATTGTTTACAGCTGCCGTCCGCCGTCCGCCGGTCCGCTTTGTCTGTTGTCTACCGTCGACCGTCGGCCGTCGGCCGTCTGCCAGGGCCCGGTTCCAAGTCCGAGCTCGAGTCTGGGCTTTGAGCACTAGCAAACGGGTTTCGCATTGCGCTCAAGTCGCGCCCCAAAGGCGTCGCGCGCACAGCTGTTGTTGGCCAGGTTCTGAAATTTAATATGCTCTCTACGCAGGATGCAGCCAGACGACGGCCAACTAACAGGGACAGACAACGCACTCGACTGCCAGCCCCTCGTCCGCTGCTCTCAGCCAGGAGCTGCGACTCCAACTGCAACTGCAACTGCTGACTGCAACTGCGACTGCGGTTTGACCTAAAACTTTTTGAAGACAAGGCGTCGCGTCGCGTCGCGTCGAGCTGTGTCCGTCCCGCAGCGCATATGAAAATGTTAAAATCTTGCTGTGGGCCCCAAAGCTCTGCTGTTCCGATTCATGTCTGGCCTTTGTTTTGCTTGCGGTTCTCTCCCTCTGTCCACGTCTTCGTCTTCGTATGTCTACACTTGGTGATGATCATCATTTAAGTAACGGAAATACATGACAGCTCTTCAATCATTATATATTTTGGATATACTCAAAGTGTATCTGTAGTAGAATTTGTCGAACTATATTTATGCAATTTTTATTGTTTTCAAGTTAAGCTTAAGTCTGAGTTTTCGTGGTTTAAGTCTTTGTTATATATAGTATATAATTGACATCTTTTAAATTATATCTAAAAATTTGTATATTTTATCTATTTCCATTCTATATTTCTAATATCTTCCAGCTTTTATCTTCGATCTTTCATCTTCTATTTTTCATCTTCAATCTTCTTTATTCCATCTTCAATCTTATATTTTCTATCTTCTATCTTAAATCTTCCATATTCCATCTATCATCTTTCATTTGTTATCTTCTATCCTTAACTTTCTTTATTTATAGATATATATTTATATTTTATATATATTTCTAATTATTTTATATATTTTTATATTTATATATTTTTTGTAGAGTATTCACTCTGCGACTCTCCGTTGCTTTAAAAACTCTTTGTTTTATTTTATTTCAATTTTTTATCGTGTTTTTTTTCGCTTTGGTGCAACTCATTATTTTGCGGTTGAAGAAGTTCGTTCTGGGTGCTGCGGGACCAAACTTTAGCTTTGGCGTTGAAGTGCATAAATATACAATTTTTTTCTGTGCTTCTTTTTCCTTGTTTATTTTTTTCCTCTCTTGTTTTTTATTTATTTTTTATTCGTTTTGTGTAAAACGGTAAACAATATAGCTTGTTGGTTTTTGGCATAATCTCTGGGGCATTAATATGCTATACTATGTATGTGGTATGATGGTGGTTGGCTTAGTCAGATTTCAACGGGTTTTGCTCGTGGGTGAAGTCGAGTTGAGATGAGTCGCAAAGCGGATTTTCGTTGTGGCCAGCGCGAGCTGGCTGAGCTCAGCCACACAGAATCCGTTACTAACGGTTTATTCTTTCCTTACTCTAAATCGGTTTTAAACGCGGCTAAGGAAATGCCCAAAGGGCATCAAATGAGCACGCACAGATATATACATATATATTTTTATATGTGTATGTATGTGTGTATATATATGGTCAGCTGCTCAGATTTATTTTAGCTGCTGTAGAAGGTCTTCGAAACTCAATTAATCTCAATTAGCTTGGGCTTAATTCGTAGCCTACGCTCGAAAACTTTAATGATTATTTATTTATAGTTAATTACTTGATTTTGTAGATGCAATTAAAATAATAAACGGTTAGAAGTGCATAAATATTAGCAAGAGAAATAACAATAATTAAATTAACTATAAATTTATAATAATAAAAGAGAATTTAGTTAACTATTATTAAATTAAATACATTATTTAAATGTTAAATGATTGATGATTATAATTAATTACATTAAAAATTTTAAATTTTATTGTATTAAATTTGAAGACCAAAAGTGCATAAAAAATAATATATCAAAAATCTTTTGAATAGTAAAAATAATTTGACATTTTATTATTATTTAGTAAATATTCTATCGATATGAAAAATGTTTAATTTTGATTTTGGGATTTTTTCCCTATTTTTTAATATTTTTTTTAAATTTTAAAAATATTTCATAATTATTTGAATGTACTTATTTGGTTCTAATAATTCTTCTTCTTTTATATAAATTTGTATATATACAGATTCTTGTTCTCTCTTGACTAAGCTGTTTAATTGTATTATTATTTACTTTTAAGCTTGGCTTATTTACAGCTATTTATCAGCTATAATAACAACAATTGGCAGCAAAGCAAAAAACACAAAGTGCAATGTCAATGAGGCCCAAGTTCAGTTTTTGAGCGCAACTTATACAACTTGAAGGCGAACAAAGCAAAATGCCAAAAGGGAGACAGCTATAGTAGGGGAAAGAGAAAGAGAGAGTGGTGAGCTCAAGCCATGAAGGTGGCCCCACCAACAGCTAGACGAGACGCCTAATTGAGTTTGTGGGCACCTGCGTTACCTGCGTCACCTGCGCCAGCTAGACTCGTTTGTTGTGCCCAAAAAGTTGCATTGAGCAATATTCGTATAGAATTATATAATGATAGATGTGACATATTGATCGATTGAGAAATGCATATTAAGTGCGCTCGCTGGTGGGCAGCCAGACGACGACGACTCATAGCCGCATTTTATGGCCACACAATTCGGCTGATGAAGAAGCTATGCTATGCTGCAAAGCCCACTCAAAAATAAATTAATAAAAAAATAATATATATATATATATATATATATGTGTGTGTGTG
Organism: Drosophila pegasa; assembly: GCA_035046225.1. Classification (NCBI taxonomy): domain Eukaryota; kingdom Metazoa; phylum Arthropoda; class Insecta; order Diptera; family Drosophilidae; genus Drosophila; species Drosophila pegasa. The sequence continues at coordinate 11,275,631 of JAWNOD010000072.1, forward strand.
TTTGTCTGCCGACTGCAGCAGCTGCAACAACTGGTCCATTGATTACTCTTGTGTCTGCAGAGCTGATGAAGCGATTGTGCAATTAGCTACAAAGAGTCAGAGAGTCAGAGAGAGTGGGCGAGGTAGACAGTTCAGTTAAGGAACTACAACAAAAATGCCGTTCATTATGTATAATTCATTATAATTTCTTGATTTTCATAAGCTGATTACGAGACAAGTGAAATTGGTTATAATTAAAATTAATTAAGCTGTCAGACAGAAGAACGAAGGAGTCATCGTGCATTGAGGAAGTGCAGGCGCATTAGTTAAGCCTCATATAGAAGTGTGAATAATGAGATATAACAATATTTCAAATTACTCCTAAGACACCTAACTATATTTGACTGAAATCTCTTTAATTCTATACTCAAACAAATTCTTTCTTTTATTATAGTCGCAAGACTCTATCGAAAGACTCTCTTTAACCGTATTCAAATTCTATCAATTGCTGCTTGAACAAAAAGCTGCTCCTCAGTCTAGACAGCAATGCCATCATCACCATCATCATCATCATCGTCATCATCATCATCAGCGGCACAGGTAAATGCTGTCAAGGTATTAACACTTGATTACAAACGTTTTATAAGCAATACAAATAAGTTGGCTAATTACAAAAGCTTCTCCGTCCGTTCCGTCTATTCGTTCGTCTATCAAGTAGCTGTTTAGCAAAAGTGTAAGTGGTAATTAGAGAAAGAGAAGGCAACAAAAAGAGAAAGAGAGGGAGAGTCAGTGACACGAGAACTGTTGAGTAAATGCCAATGCTTAAAATTTAATTACAGCGACGATTTCACTTTTTTATAGCTAAACGTTTTTCCGCCTAGACTTGACCCAGTTTAGAGCAACAAAACTGAGAATTCATAATTAGAAAACGAGAATAACATTTGATTATGTGTTAGGTCTTCTTCTCGCTGTTGTTTGTGGTCTTTCTCGTTAGTCATCAGCTGACGCCCTCATGCGTGCGCGCATAGCCGACCAAGACCCAATTCTCAGTGACAAAAGGAAAATCATTATCAACTTGAACGGGCGTATTGAATGACGTCTCAGTTCCAATTACAATAGACACACACATACTCAGAGATCTCTCGCAGCAACAATTAAAATACTCGCATGTTCCTTCACATCGTTTCGCAACGACCTTAAGACACACTCCATGGACGACGCGGCCCACCTTCGCCCCTTGACAAGTGCCAAAAGCCACCCACGGAAATGGGAAAGTTTCGAAGGTCTGGCAAAAAAAAAATAAAAATAAAAAATATTTGTGCTCTTTGCTTGACAGCTGCCCGTGACAAACCCAAACAACAAGTCAAAGAGTTGACTGTGGGCGCAGCGCCGAAAATTAAATACACTTGAAGGCTCACAGTGTACATGAGCATAAATATAATTATTATGGGGCAGACCTAGATGTCAATAGATTCTTGACACATTAGCCAAGGCTAGACCTTGACTGCATTCGATTTACTTTAGTTTTACTAAATAAAAACGTATATAAATATATAAATTAAAATTATATTGAAAGCATTTCTATAGCTTATCACGGGTTTATAGGGTAACTCATTATATTTATCTAGAATTGTTTACAAAATTCTATTTTTAATTTACAATTTGTAAAACATTTTTATGTGGAATCCAGCAAGAGTCATTCGTGATAAAGTTTAATCTTTTTATGAAGAATCAATTAATGATAAGGTTGTACCATGATATCAATTTGAATTATGTTCAAGGAATGTTAAGCAATTGCAACCATTTTCAAAATTGCAGCTAAAAATCATGGCAAAAACCTCTCAAAGAACCTTTAACTAAGTCAGCTCAAGGCTCAACAAGATTGTACTCTAATTTATATTATATTTCCTTCAGAGACTTACTAAGAGAAAAACCAAAATTAAGAGACATTTTTCAGAAGCACTCCAAGAAATAATACACATTCTTCACACTCTATAAATTTCTTACTCATCACTGAATCTAAATTATCTAACTCTATAAATTTCCAGTTCATTACTGACTCTGACTTATCTAACTCTCTAAATTTCCAACACATTACTAAAACTGATTTCTCTAACTAAACGTCTTATCTTATCTAAATTTTCTATGGCAAGTCATAATCCCCCCCATCATAATTATCGCATATGAACTCATTCATCTCCACTCCATATTCAGCTATCTCCGACTTCCACTTGTTGCCAAGACCGTCTTAATCCACTGTGACTTCATTTCATTTAAATATTGTCAAACTATTTTAATTATATCGCTCTCACACTTGGAGTGTGCGTGGATGTGCTGCGCGCGTCTAATCAATTTCAATTGAAGGTGTCGCCTGGCACTTGTTGGGGCTGATCTATTGAAGGCCCAGCGAGGCCTACAACGCACTGAAATAGCGACTGACGTAGGCGCAATAATTGTATTATAACACTTAATGCGAAGGTCAGGCGAAAGATATGTCGAGCGGCTAACAGGCAGCAGCTTTCATCTCCTGCCCCATGAGTGCAGCCAATTGTTGAGGCAATCCATAGAAATGGATCAGCTCGATGCCTACCTTCGAGCCCCTTACACAATCAAACACTTTTGACTCACCGAAACTGCAAAGAGAAATAAAGAGAGAGAAAATGCTTTAGTTTACTCATGAAGTTTGCACTTGGGTACTATAAATTGTTTATAGACCTGTGATTAAAAAGTCAATAAAAAATAAAAAAACAGAAACAGAAAGGAAATGCCCATTTATATATATATTTATATTATTCACCTTGAAGAAAGGTGTTTCACAGTTTTTTCCAAAGAATTTGCTTTGCTAATTGCAACTGAGTGAAATCACAGTGCAAACTCGAGAGCAAATCTAATTGAAACAAAGATTATTATCTCTGCTCAACTTTTGGCTATGAACTCTGGCGTATAATACCTTGAAATACGTGTTTATATACTTGTTATAGCCAACAATGCTCCCACAACAAATTAATTGTTTCGCTGCATTTTAACATAATAAAAGTCAAACTAGTTTCTATTCATTCGTTTGCCTTTGTCGCCTTATCTAGATTGAACTTTCAAGTTTTCTTGTTTCTTTTTTCAATATCAGATATGTATTTATATATAACATTTAACTAATTACGATTAGTTATCGCACAAAAAATAGTGAAGATAAGCGGAACTTAAAAATAAAATTGATAAAGTTGCATGTAAGAAGGCTCTGTGTTTGCGAGGATGTGCGCGACCACAAAATACCCTGCTGCAAAACATTCAAGATTTATTCAATTTTGAGCAAAACTCTGGATGAATAAAATACATAGCATAGCTCTTTAGCATCCCCAGAACTTTCCAATATATTCCTAATTATCTCAAGAATAATTAAGTAAAGATTTTCTGAAAATTGAACTAATTAAAGCAAGCTTTATAAGCACCTAATAATCTTTAGCTTTTATATATGCCAAAAACCACAGACAGACATATAATCAAGACTCAATCAACTCGCTTCTCATCCTCATCAATATAATCTATATCTGCTTTCTACTTCTGCCCATTACAAACTCTTCTACAAAGCCAATAGACTCCATTCAAGCATTTTTATAAGGCTCACGGTATATAACAGTAAAAAGTCAACCTCGTCGCTCGTATTGTATTAAAAAATAATGCCGCATTGAGTATCAAATGGCTGGGAAATGTACAGAAATCAAATAGAAATAGTATACAAAAAACCTGCACTTCCTGTAGAACAAATCACACTGCAATCAGCTGATCACTTTTAATAGCTGAATGCTAGACCAAGAAACCCTATATAGCTCCAGCCATACATAAATATATAAAAGTATATATGTTTGTATACCCTAGACAAGCGTCGCTAGATTTCTGATAACTGATGCCAACACTTGTGACGCACTTGGATAGGGGAATACGTGATTCTACGATTCCTAAATATAAACAGAGACATATATACATATAGTACAGTAGTTGCACGTTATAAACTACATTGCTTTATGTTTTGCAAACATTTCAGATTTTATTTAAAATTTATTTAATTGATATACATTTTATGGAGTGCTTTAGAGCTAATCTTTTGCCTGTACTCTTTAGCTGGTATTCACTGTTACGCGTTATATACTGTATGCAAACATGAATCTATCTATTCAGACTCAGAAACGTTTTTGCTGCTGCTGCCTGACAACTGATTATTATAGTTTTTTTTTGTATAATGCGCAAGCCGTAGACCGCCGTTGCTCCAACCTCCCCCTCTGTCTCTATCTAACAACACCTTTGTTGAGCAATTTGCGTATCAATGAATTTCGTGTCGTTTTCTTGGTATTATTATCTATAAGCTCTCACTCTTGCTCTCGCGATCTCTCTCTCTCTCTCCCTCTCTCTCTCTCGCCCTCCCTCTCTCTCTCTCTCTGGTTGTTACACCTGTTTGCTTAGCTTGCCAATTGCAAGATTCATCCGCCGCTTCATTGGAATCTGAAATTTGTCATCAAAATTTATGCGGAAGCTCGTGTTTTTATTTCGCACACTCGCATTCCAAGGTTTTTTGGGGGTCTCCCTTCGATGATAAGCTGGCAAAGCTTTTCTGTGTCATTAGCTGTGCTTGCTTCACACTGATAAGCTCCATGCCGCTTGCCGATTACCAATCGCTGTGGATGACGCTGCCATTTCATATCGTCAGCATTTGATAAGGCCGCACCAAATCATTTAGGGCCTATCTATATAATATTCTGTTTTTTATTCCTATATTTAACCTAGAAAGTGTGGCAGTTGTGGGTAAGGGAATATTATTATGTATAATATTTTAAATGTATTTTGGAGATCTTCAAATATGATAACTTATCTGAAGGCTCGAATAACTAAGAAAGACAAAAGCGAGTTCATTTCTAGCTACCTAATTCCTTTTAATAAAAGAAAACTATTCATAAAATTTACTTTTATTATAGGTATACCTAAAAAACTTCTCTTTACACATCAAACAACTTCAAACTTCAATCAAAAGTTATCAAAGAATCAAAAAAAGTCTCGAGAAAGCAATAAAACTCTTGGACAGGGTATATGCTAGTCAAGCATTCTCCTGTCAATTCCAAATTTTCCATGCGCTTTCTTTCGCTATAAAACGATAGTGTTCCACACACATAATACCTATGTTTGTTCTCATTTCTTATACAATATTTTATTGGGGGGTGCCAAGAACTTTGTTACCCGAGTTCAGTCTTTGGTGGCTCTAATCTCGTTCGATAAGCCAAACTTTTGGGGTCTATCGACTCATGTGTCGTGTGCGATGCGTGCTTTCTAGCGTAAAGATCTGCTATACAGATTTTGTATTTTTTCAGATTAATAACATGAATGGCATTGACCTTGCCCAAAGAGAAGAAAAAACTGCTACGGTTTGCTGTACTTAAAACGCTTTCAAAATGTTTGATTGCGATTTTGCTCAGTTTTTTTTTCGGTTTTTGGGGCAACTATATAAAGCTTGAGCAAAAGTTTTATGTAGCTGCCTTATCATAATTTTTATTTTTGACCTCGACCTCAAGTAGTATATTTTTTTTCCATTCAGTTATGAGCACAATTCATGCAAAAAGCGTATTTTGGCTACACTTCTGGAGGGGTTACGCGCTCGTCTAACGGCACTTTTGGCACCCGAACAAAAAAAAAAAACAATAAAAAATTAAATAAAATTGCGCAAATTGCCGAGTAAAAAAAAAAAGAAAGAAAAACATAAAAAACAACAAAGGCAACAACTGCAAAGTAAATACTTATGGTAATAACATTTGAGGTCCGTTAGGAAACGGAGCAGTCGAGGGGTTCGTAAGTGGGTTAGCTGCTTCTGCTGCTGCCCTCTTCTTCTTCTTCACTGTTTTCATCTCTATATGACACTTCAGCGGGGCCATAAAGAGTTGAAATTAAATATATATATGCATATATATATATTTACTTATATGCAGAAACAAATCACACCTGAGGGCATACGAATAGTGGTACTCTGCGTGCGTGTGCTTCTGTCTGTCTCTCTTCGCACAACAAAGCGCAGCAGCAAAAAAAAATATAATAAAATATTTCATTAGAATTTCTAAACAGGGCCGCATTTGCATAAGCTAGTGCGTTGCATAGCAGCCAGCTGGTGAGAGATTGCTTTTGGCTATGAATATTTTTATAAATATTCAATTCGCTTTAAGAGCAGCAGCAGCAGCAGCAGAGCATGCATAAACAATTTAAAGATGCGGCTTGGCTGCTGAGTTATATAGCAGTGAGCTTAGCTGTAGAGACTGTCAAAGTAGCGATCTTTCTGAGTAACAAGGATAACAGAAAGAGGGAGGGAGAGAGAGAGGGAGAGAGCGATGACTTCTATAGCAGTGAGCTCATAGAAAGCCGCAGTTTCACAGCATGCAGCTTGCATGCAACAAAAAGGAGCATCTTAAGCTTGCGTTATATAGCATTCAGCTTTATAAAAATATGCAAAAATAAAAGAAGTCAAAATCTTTAAGAAAAAACAAAACTCTACGATTTACGAGCTTATTCAAAGACTTATGACAGAGAGTCAGTACCATTAAAGGCACAACTGCTTTTAATAGTATAAAATCTTTTCAGTGAAAGGTAAAACTTATAGTTAATGAAATTTACGACGACTGTGACGCTTTATAGCAAATAGCCTTTTATATCTCTTTTTATAGCAAAAAAAAAAAAACTTTGAAAGAGTTAATCAATGAAGAGTGCAAGCCAAAGAGAACATTTAACTAGCGAGTTTTATAGCACACAGCCTTATATAGCAGGCAGCTTTTATAGCGCGTGTGAAATGGAAAGCTTGGCAAAATCGAAACTCAAACACGTGCTGCAAATTGATTACAAGAAACTAGCGAAACGAATCGCACACACAGAAAGAAAACAAACCGAGATTATTACAAATTCTGTTAGACAAACAAAGCGTTGATTAGTCGCAAAGGGGGGCCAAAACCATAAATGAAAACATAGCAACAAATGCAGAAAATGTATAAGAAAAAAAATAAAAGTAGCAGAAATTTCACTGCTATCGGAACGTCTTGAGATTTTAGCTTAAGCCGCTCTACCTCTCTCTCTCCCTCTCCCTCTGCCTCTCTCTCTCTCTCCCTCTCTCTTTCTTATTCTGTCTCTCTTTGTCTGCATGACTCGGCTGTTGCTTTGATTAACCCTCGTTTCGATGCTGATTTAAATCTTCTTTAGCAACAAAAGTCTCAGCCCCCTCCCCCCCCCCTGCCTTTTGTGCTCCCCCTTTGACTGCTCATTAGCGAACCGTCGAACGACATTGACAACAAATATCGATGCCTTTATAAATTGATTTTTTTTTCTTCTGTAGGTTCTCTGAGCTGTTTCTTTAGATTCTTTTTTTTCTGACTTTTGTGCAAAAGTTTCACCTGCTGTGGGTCTTTTATTGATTGTTCTCTGAATGAAAAACAAAAAACTTGTACTCTTTAGTGAATACAGAGAACTATAGATAGAATTTCCGAGAGTTTTCGACCCAGCACTGTGTGAGGCAAACACTTAACCAAAATTCTTTTGCCAAATGTTTTTCAATGGAAAAAAGCGTGAAAAAAGGAAAAATTCAATAAAATATTGAATAGGTAAAGTGCTAAATAAATAGGCATAAAAAGGCGCCTAGAAACAAAATTTAATAAAAATTAAGTAAACAAACATAGTAAAATCTACAATAAAACAAAAACCGCAGCAGCAGCTGTCTTATCTGTAAACATCTCGCTAATGTCATCTATTTATATATAGTATATATATATATATAACTATATATATATATATATATATAGCGAAAAGCCAAACCTTATCGGAGCGTTTACCTCAAGTGGCGCTACGAATTTCTGTTCTGTTTGTTTATAAACAAAACGAAATGAAACAAAACAAAAGTTGAGCTACAATATATACTATATATCGGGCGGAACTGTGGACTGGCCAATAGATTGAGCAGATGTTCGCCAATTTGTATTCACCAGTAATATTGGACGCAATTAAACGCCGAAGCCCACGATTATTTATTGCAAATGTCATCGGACCCAAATATTTTTAATTGATATTGTACTTAAAACATCGGCCGAGATTGCCGATTAGATTTATGGCATTATGTAACGTGCTATATTTGGGGAAGGCAGATCCATAATGCAATTCATATATATATAGCAATTAATATATATATAAATGTATATATTCATGCCTTTTTGTAATCACAAATATTTTTAATTCATTTATTGTCACATAAATCATTGGCCATAATTCAATCTGATTTTTGGCTAAGTGTTTAATGAAGTCAGTTTCAATTTATTTGAGTTCAAAATTGTTATATATTTTCAATTATATTATATTATATTTAATTAAGGGAAATTCTGTATAATTGTTCTCAGAAGATGCTAAAAAAATTGGGTTAACTAAAATGAAGCTCAGAAAGCTTTTCATTTTACATGATTTTAATTTGTTTAAATATATATATTTTTGAATAAAGTTTAATTTTTATCTGTGCTCTTCTAAGGTGTCAAGAATTTTTTTTTATTAATATCCAAGCTTTCATTTAAATAACTTTTATAAAAATATTTTTAAGTTTGGTAAAAATAAAGAATATTATTGTCATGTAATTATTGAAAATAATTAAATTAAGGAAAGCATTTTTAGACTTTTTTAGTTAAATGATTTTAATCTGTTGCCTCTTTCGAATTTTTCCAATTTTTTTTTTAATTTTTTATCTGTAATTATATTTAATATATAAATGTGTTTTTTTTTTTAGTTTCTTATAATTTTTAAGCTTTTTTAGCTAAGATTCTAATTTGTTGCCTCTTTCTAATTTTTCCAATTTTTTAAAGTCTTTTTTCTGTAACTATATATAAAATTAAAATGTTTCTTTTTTTAATTTCTTATCATTTATAAAATTTACTTAAAGACTTTTAATCGAATATACTTAAAGTATTTATATTCGATAAACATTCTATATTAATTTTATAATTGAAAAGAAATTCTTAAAAAAAAAAACAAATACATATTTTAATAAATGAATTATTAATTTTTTTATTTATTATATGATTTTTTCCAATATTATTTGGCTTTTTTTTATTAAATACTCTTAACCATTTCTATTTATTCTTGTTTTTTTTTTCATTTATAATTTTTTTTTTATTTCTTGCCTACTTTTTTGTGCAAAAAAAAATTTAATATGTAAAAACATTTATATTTTAATTCGTACTCTTTTATCTTCAGTTTCTGGTCTCAATTGTATAGCCTATTATTTTTATTTTACTTGCAATCTAATATTTATTACACTGCTCCCATATGCTTTTGTACTTATTAATATATAAATTTTTAATTTAATTTCTTCTTTTCAATTATACAATTTCCATGCCATTTCCATTTCCATTTCTTCCTTTTCAATTCATTTTAATGAATAAGAAATGCAATTAAAAGAGTTTCTGTGCCGCAACTTCATTTCAGGTGAATACAAAAGCCAAAACGAAACTCCTTTTATCACACTCACTCACTCACTCACACACACACACACACAATGTCCTTATTTTTTGTGAGATGCTGCACAACTCTCCCCGTTCTATGAGCTCTGTTGCAAAACTCTCTTTCGCTCTCAGCAATTGACAAAAAAAAAAGAAAACAACAAAAAAACAACAACTCCATGCAGGGCGCGCGCAAAAAAAAAACAAAATTCGCATTTTGTTGTTGTGGTGGCTGCAGACAGACCGAGTCTTCTCAGCTGTGTGTGTGTGTGTGCGTGTGTAAGCCTACGTTCGTAACTGTATTGAATTTGTGCTTCTTCTTTACCTTATGTTTATTATTGTTGTTGTTGTTGGTGCTGCCAAATTCTAATTGGAATCGCTTTAATAAATTGTTGAAACACTTTTAATTGATTTTGTTAAACTGTTAAACACTTTAGTATTGAATGAATATGAATTTTATTATTATTATGCCGTTAGATATTTAATTATTATTATTTTTTATTTTTTTGGTGCTATTAATTGAAATTTGCTGCTTATTTTTAGCGTTTCATTCAAAAAATTTTTTCGCGTCGTCGCGTTGTATTTGATTTACCGTTAATAACGAATTTCACTTTCAATTTTTTCGTACGGATTTTTATTTATTTAATTTCCTATTTATTTATTTTTATTTTTTTAATGAAGATATTGCCGCGTTTTATTGCACCGACTCCGATTACGAATAGAACACAGACAACAGCGAGTGCAGTTTCTTTGGGATGCTGCTGCTGCTGCTGCTGCCGCTTCTCTCACAATTGAAATCAACAATGCGCGAACAATGCGAAAACAAATGACAAAAACCTTTTGGGCAACTTGAAAGCGAATTTCAACTTTCCGCTCCACACAACCGCACAGCGCGAAAAAATTTTCTGAACTGAAATCCAATAAGAGTCTGCTGGCAGCAGGCAGCGCAACAGCGACTGCCAGCTGCAAGCGACGGACAAAGGCAAAGAAAACGAGTCGAACAGAGTTCGGAGAATATGCACGTCGCATATACCCTGTAAGAAAATAATGTTACACTAAAGCCGTTGAATACTATAAAATTGTAAATGTTTTGTTAATTTTACTAAACTATTCACAATCTATATCAATACAATTTGTTTTAATTGATTAATAATCTATAAATATGTGCGTATATCACATACATAAAATGTTTCTGCGTCATGCATACCCCATGTTACTGTACACAAACAGCAGGCAAACGCACGACGGCAAAAACAATACACAGAGTACAGCTCTCAAAAGTAGCAGCAACAACAATATCAGTATCAGCACTGCAAACACAATGTGGAGAGCGGACACGAGAGATTGAGAGAGCGCGCATGTGAGAGCAACGCACCAGCAACCACAACAACAACAATGGCAGGCAAAAGTAAACACAGTGGAACAGCATAATTATATATGAGAGCGTAACAACAGAGAGCGAAAGAGAGAGAGAGAGCGAGAGTGAGCAGTAAAGGTGTGCGTGTGGGTGAGCTATCGGCGCTGCGTGTGTATGTGTGTGTGTGTGTGCCTAAGCGGGCTTTTTGTTGTGGGTTTTTGTGACGACATGCGTATGTATGTATGTATGTATGTATGTGTGCAGAGAGAAAGAACCCGAGCAAACACCGTGGAGTAATGTTAGAAGTTTTGAAAGTGGAAAAACAATATTTATGTTAAGTATGTTTTATCTCGATAAACATACAACATACATTGGAATAACCACCCCCAAGAGCACATTACTTCGATTTCGACAAACACGAGCCCACATTAAATTGAAATTACCCCCACTTCACTTCCATAATAGCATGCAGATCGATCATGTTGCATGCGGCTCTTGGAGCAACCCTCGTCGCCTGCAATGACAGCACATTAAATTACTTTCAACGAAACGCGAAACACTTCTCGTGATAATCGTGCCCGCATATGACCGATGGCCATCGAAATTGCATTGTTACGAGCTGTGTTTTATTGGCCTTCGGTCGAACACTTGAATTTCAACCCCCCCAGTGGGGATAAATTGCCGCGTGACAAATCTGTGAGGCGGCGGCCGATCATGAGATGTAGGAAATCAAAGCAGTTGACAGTCTGGCAACGCTTTAAGCGCCACTTCTGCTGGCAAAGTCAAATGCAAATGCAAAACAATTTCTCTCTTCTTGTTATTGTTGCTATCTCTGTCGCTGCTGGAGAGCTGGCGCGCAAAGGCAATGCATGCAAACACAATTACGAGCGCGCTCACTCTCTCCCTCTCTCGGTTTGACGCTCTCCAGCTGTTAACAGCGCCGCATGTGGTGGCAATAGCAGTGTGCTGCTAACTTAACTGTGTTAACAGTGTCGCTTAACATTTAATGTTAGCAATTAAGATTTATGACTCGAGGCCAGATATTCCGTCTATAAGAATTAATTACAAATAAATAGATTGAAATTAATGAAAATTACGTAAATAATTTACACAAGCGTGACATAGAGGAAGTAACCCGCCAGCTGATAATGATAATGTACCAACATGAACAAATCTTGCTTTGCCACAATCTGCGGGCATTTGTACGCTTATCAAACCCGAAGAAGAAGAAGACGAAGTGGGGGACAACAACAACAAATTGTTTATTCCAGTTACAACATGCGCAACAGCTGTTGACAACAGGCCAAACGCAAGATCGAGCGAGAGAAATGAAAGAAAAACAAGAAATCAAAACAAGCTCAGCAAATCGGAGCACAGACGCTGGGAAATTCTCTCTGGGGATGTGCTTTGAATAATTATCAGCTCGGCTGGCCCGGGCGGTGTTAACATGTCCGAATCATGGCCAGAACAAATGATATGCAATTGTGTCGATCACGAACGCGCGCACGCCCCGAATTGTTCAGATCGCCTCAACAGGATTGCTGAACTAATTTCTATAGCCGTCTCGATGCAGATCAAAATGATGAAGTTGCGCTGGGAAAACGGGTGAAATTAAGTGGAATAATGGAATAATTGAAGGAAAATCGCAGTGAAAATGATAAGAGAATTTTGAAAACACGAGTAGATTAATATAATTGAAGCAATTTAAGCTAAGGTTAAATTAAATTAAATTTTTCTATAGGGCATTTTTTCTCGTTAAGATTTCATAGAGGTTTTACTGTGTTTTTTGAATATATTCTTTCATTTGCTTTATTATTTATTTTATAAATAAAATGTTCTTATTTTTATAGATTTTTTTTTTATTTTTAAAGATTTCACGATTATAAAAATTATAAAAAATAAATATAAACATAAAATGTTTTGAATCTTAGGTTTATTTTCTACAATTTTCCTTTGCTATTAATTTTATTTTTATAATTAATTTTTATAGCATATATTTGATTAATATTTCAATAATATATTTTATTGTTAACCTTTTATTTTAATTTATTTTATTTTGCCAATTTAATTATATTTGAATATTTTGTTTTAAATTTTCTTAATGTTTTTTTTTTTTTTTTGTAATCTTGTTTAACTTTTTTTTAATTTGTAATACAACTTATTTTTTTATACTTTTTTTTCTTTTTTTTTTGTAATTTTGTTTAATATTTAATTATTATTTCATTTATTTAAAATTTGTATAAAAACATATGTTTTTTATACTTTATTAATATCGTTCTTTTCATGTCTTTTTTTATTGCCATCTCTTTCTATCGATATGATTCATATAGACCTACGTAGTTGCTGGCCAATTGCAGCAGTAAGAAACAGTAGCCAACAGAAGAAATATCATATAATTTCTTTCCAAGAAATCAGCATAGGTCAAGCAGACGATGCAGACGAGACCAGAGACCAGACGATAAAGAAAGAGTGTGAGAGAGAGAGAGAGAGAGGGAGAGAGGCGAGGGAGCGAGACAGAGAAATTGGCGGCGATTGAATGGAAGACCCCGACGGCGACCTCAGAGACAGACAGCTAAATATATGTACATACTTCATAAGTAATCAAAAAAAAGTTGCGTAGGACCAAGCACAAGAAGAAGATGCGGCAGCAGCAGCAGACTCCAGCTGAAGCAGACAATGAGTGAGTCTAGACGCTGAAGAGCTGTAGATAATGCTGCTCAGTTTTTATGCCTCTATCTTTCCCCATATATATATATAATTTTTTTTTTGATAAATGCGGCTCATCATGTAATTTTAAACGCAACGCGCATGTTAAACAAACAATTTCCCGTGACAGTGTAAAATTTTAAGGGACTGAGAGGAGAGGGAGGGGCGACTCTAGAGAGGGGGCGGGGTCTACACGTATGTTGGGCTAACCTAATGTAATACTTGACAGCGGGATGACGCGCAAAGAAAGCGAGTGTTAAATGCAACTTTTATGCCATGTTTTTATCTGCTGCGGTTGCTTCTTCTGCTGCTGCTTCTTCTTCTTGCAACGTGTTGATGGATCTCTTCCTGTCATACATATAAAACGAGAAGCGAGAGAGAAGGAGAAAGAGAAAGAGAGTGAGAGAGAGAGAGAGCTGCCAACCCGTTTAGTGGCAATGCATGTGGGCTGATGTCGTGATAGAACTTGTTACGCTTCTCCTTCTTCCTCCTCTTCCCCTTCTGCACTTAACTCGTAGTCGCATTCGTAGTGCTTGTTCTATTCGAAAAACAACTACAAAATTATCATTCCAGCTGCGTGTAGGTGCAGGTGTGTGTGTGTGTGTGTGTGCGTGGGTGTGTGAAGGTGGCAGCAGGTAGCAAAAGCTTTCTAAATGAAAAACTTGATGATATGCCATAAGCATAAATGAACCAGACCCTCCTCTACTTGCAACACAATTCCAAAATCATTTTACATTTTTTTTCAAGTTTATGAAAAAGCCCATAAAAGAACTAACTGAATACCAAGTGAATGAAAAAGTCTTTGTAACAGACTTTACAAATGAATATATAATGAAGCAGAATTACAGAATTCAATTTACATTTTTATGATATATAAGAACTTAATCTATAAAGTATAAAATAAATAAAAATATAGAAAAAATAAAATATAGGTCAAATATAACATTTCAAGCAAAAAAAAATTTTTTATTATAACAAAAATAAGAAAACTGGGAAATGTAAGTGAATATATAGTATAAAAACAAAAAATAATAATAAAAAAAATATAAGAAAAAATAAATATTTATAAAATATAATACAATATAATATAATTTAATATAATATAATATTTAAAATATTATAGAACTATAATAATTCATATAAATACGAATATAGCATATGTCATAAATAAATATATACAAATACAATCTAAAATGATATATTATATTATGAATTAGTATGTTAATATTATAATTAATAAACTCAAACAAGTTTTTATGATATTATATAAGGTCAAGTAACTGATCCTAGATATAGATTCTATAACAGGCCAATAGAAAACTTCCCAGAAAACAGAAGAAGAATATATTGTATATCAAAATAAACTTTCTCAAAAATGCAATTTACCATAATATATTATCATATGATAAAAGGTTCCAAACCAAGTCTAACTCTCTGCAATAGATCTCTCCCTTTCTCCCACTCCAATTCCACTCCCCCCTCTCTTTAGATCTCTTCAATAGATCTCTGCCTTTCTTCCATTCCACTCCCATTCCCCCCTCTCTCTAGATTGACAAAGTCAGGAAGTAATTACAAACTCTGTCGCCTGTTGAAAAACAATAATTCAACATGCTAAACACGCCCATTTCTTGTGCTGCATACAGTGAACTAGCTGTGTAAAGAACACTCTCGTCTGAGTCTTAGCTGAACGTAAATCTTCATTAATATATATGGATTTTACAATGCAGCCCCCGCGACCCCAGAGTCACAGCTTGCGGTTACTTAGTAAGATTAATCACAAAGGAAACATGCACAGGCACATGTCAGCGCCTTAGCTGTGAGTAATTGTCTGGTTCCAGTTCAAGTTCCAGTTCCAGTTGCACACAGAAAGAAAGAGAGAGGGAGAGAGGAGAGTGAAGGGGGGAGAGACCCCCTTTAAGAAAAATCTCTAGCAAAGTTTGTGCGCACTTGAAAAGTTGTCACCGACTTTAATCGGCTCAGAGATAAGACGGGGATTGTTTCGGATCGATGGATCGAGCTATCTATAATGTATGCATTATCAGGAGTAACGGTTAATGTACGCATAAATTAATGCACCCAGCGGCTAATGACAATTGTAAACAAAGATCAAATGAGCTGAGCTTTGGGCGTGGCAGCAGCAGAAACCAATCCGAGCCGTAATCAATCGCAGCTCTGCGAACCGGTTTGCCCCAAAATGTGGCAGCAACTCTGACAGCTGCACATCAAAAGCGAACATCAAATTTCGAGACAGGGTCAATCAGTGCGTCGCGGTCAAAGTCCAAGACAACTCTTCGAATTGCTCAAATAAATCAAATGGGAAAATGCTAACTAAGTGAGCGAGAAGCATTTCTTTCGTTTCATTTAGTTTTCTTTTGTTTCCTTCTTTTTAATGTGTGTGGGAATTTTGTGGGTTTCATAAGACAAGAGAAACATTTTTGGGACTGACTGAGAGTACCCTGTACAGAAATGAAAATGAGAGAAAACTTCTTAGAGTTCTTTAAATGATTGTCTGTAGAGCTCTGAGATGTTCTGCTAAAACTCTATAGCTCTAAATATGAGAATTGAAAGAATATGAGAAATATTGCTATTCATAATATTATCATCTATGGATAGTTGGAGTATTCTGTACTATGATTGTATGAGTATTCAGAAATTCATACTTTGCTGAGCCTAGTTAAAATCCTAAAATTATTTCCATTTCCCATTTCCATTTTCGTTTTTTTATTTCTATGAAAATTATATGAAGTGGTATCAAGATCAAAATATAACTTGAATCTGATATACATTATAAATTTAATTATAACTCACAATTTTTATTATATAACCATGAAGAATACTTTTTTGAGTCTCACAAGTTTTGATCGTAAAATAAAAAAGAAATATATATATTAAACATCATGAAATGGTTGAACACGCTGTGATATTAATGTCGCAATCGAGGCGCAGTCTGGAACATAAATTTTCACAATCATCACGGTCTTGACATATGGACCAATGATTCCGCCAGCTCATAAAACGTGCTAAACATTAATTTTCTGGCTAGGCAATGGTGTTTCAACAAATGCTTGATTATTATCCTCACTACAGATGCAACAATTCAGCTGCTTACGTATTTATTCTTCCAAAAATAGGCTGCTGCATTATGTATACAATTAAATGGATGAACAGCACAATTAGTCTGACTAACAGCTCTGTTATTTTGATAATCATTTTTATAATTTGCAACTCTCATGTAAGTCTAAAAATAATCGATTGTCAAACTAAATTCAATAAAAAGCAACTATTAGCTGTTGCTATGGGAGGTTAAATAATTACAAAATAAAAGTTGTGAAACTCTAAAAAAAATCATCCTTTATGATAAACCGTGCCTATTAGATATAGCTGAAGAAATAAGCGTAATTTGTATATAATGAAAATAGAAATTATAGAAAATTAACTTCTATCAAGATATATTATAGTTCTAGAACTGAATAGGGAATATGAACTCGTATGTCAGCTATATGCCATCGAACTCCAAATAATTTTTCTGTACTTAGTAACACGTACTCATATCCAAACTTTGATATTTTTATTGATCTTTGATATTGATATATTTCTCTTGATCTAATAGTAGCTCAGTTTGCATATTCAAATTTCAAAACTTCACGAGTAAACGTCATAGTATTAGTATAAATATGTGTGATAGAAAGAGAACGTGAGGTAGTTCACATAGTTAGATATATGTGAACTACCTCACGTTCTCTTTCCATCATACATATTTATACTAATACTTATATTACTAAATACTTATACAATATATTTATACCATTTATTTATACTATTTACTTATACTATCTACTTATACTATATACTTATACCTATACTTATCCACCTCTCTTTGTTACTCATTTTTAATGCAACAGTCAAACTACCTTCCGTTTTAGCTAGGCATGCACATAAAATCTGAATCAGAGTTAATCGTGAGTCACATTTGATTAGCCAGTCGAAATGAGAAGATTATCAGCGAAACCTCAACGAGTTGCCCAAGAACTCTACAAGTTCTTTGGTTTCTGCATCTCAAGTGGCTTAAGTGGGGAAAACACATACATAGTATATATGTGGAATCGACTGTAATTCGATATGGGAGCACAAGTCTGGGTGAAGAATATAAAATAAGCAAAACGACGCGATGCAGTGCCACACACAGCGGCTAGGGGCTGAGGCTGCGTCAGAGGCAACCATGTGGGCGTGGCTGTTGAGGTTGCACTCCAGAGTTGTCTCCGCCAAGCTCTCGGTTCTTGGCTCTACGAAATTGTGCTTCGTCTAGGCGTTGATATGATTTTTTACGACTCGTTGCAATTGCAAATTGAGCGAAAATAAGACGTTTTTTTTCTGTTTACTTCTTCATGTGGCGCAAATTTTCTTCTCCAGAAGATTGTGCAGCAGAGTTGGAGAAGACAATTTCTTATAAATATATACATATATATGTGCATATATTATGGTTGCTAAGTGAAGCGTTACGAAAGTTGAGTGTACCCAGCAGTAAATCAACTTCTAACTAATTGCATTGTCTGAGGGAAGGAGAGGGAGAGAGAGAGAGGGGGGATATAAATTAAAAATATATGTTAATATAGAATAGAACAATTCTAAAATATAAATTATTAAAAGATAAATGATTTTGTTCTGTGGCTTAGATTTACTGTCTTAAAAAGAATAAGAGGAATAAAGAAAATAAAAGCTACGCAAATTTTAATAAATTATAAATTTATTAAATAAAATGATTGAAAAATTATAAAAGTAGAATAGAATAGAAGAATATTTTTGTTTACTAATTGCAGCAAAAAAAAAAAAAAAAAAAAAAACAAACAAAAAATGTGATAATCAAAAACGAATTGATTTTAGATTACTCAGAAAGTTATATTTTCAGTGCTGAAATAGTATTTATTCGATAAAAGAAGATATATGAATATGTAATAATATTCAAAAATATTTCTTAGCTTAATATATCAATTTTATCTTAATTTAAAAAATAAAAAAAAATGTAAAAAAAAGATCAGAATATCTAAGATTAAAATTTCTTTTTTAATTTTGCCCTTTCCAATAAATGAAATGTTGAGCAACTTCTATCCACTATATTGCTCTACTCTGCCTCAACTCGCTGCACCAATCTTTCCCTTACAAAATTTAGTCCATAAAATATTTTACTGCATTCCTCGCATCTCCCACATTGCATTTGCTTAACTTAAAACTTTGGCACAATATTTTCTTAAAATCAAGAGAGAAATACCTACTAAATATTTCTCTCGCTTATTCCCGAACGAATTTATTGACCAGCAGACGTAGTTTGTTTAGATTCCGCGAGCGCCTCCGTTAAGCGTCATTAATTTAATGTTGTTCCTCGCACGCTTAGCAAATTTGTTGTGCGAGTGTGTGTGTGTGCCTGTGTGTGTTCTACGATTGCAAAACTTTTTTGGACCATCTGGCATGCTCGACTGGCGAGTGCGTGCCTACAAATTATTTTTCAGTTCATGCCCCGTCCTCAACTAACTCAACTAACTACGCGATCTCGTGTTTGCTTTGTATGCGCTTTGCCACTTGCAACGCGTGCATTTTATTGTTTTTCCCACCCCCCGCCGGCATCCTCCCCTCGAGCTTTTCGCCGTGTAAATGGGTAGCTGGCCTCTGCCAAAGAAAAGTGAGAATGTTTATTTACTTGTTTTCATTTGCTCCCATGCGAAGCAGCATCTGATGATGACGCAAACATTTCTTTCTTTCTTTCAATTTTCTTTAAGTTTCAACATTGTCTTCATTATGCCATGCATAAGAAAAGAGGAGTTCTTAAATTAAGTTAAGCTTTAAGAATATTATTTAAGACAGAAGTAAGTTTAACAAGTAAGAAAACTCTAGTCGGGCGTGACCGACTAGGGGATACCCTGAGCCCCGTCGAATCTGTCTTTTTCATAGAATTTGGGGGAAATTGGAGCCGGTATCCAAAAAATAACAAAATTCAAAATTGCATAAAATACATATAAAGCTAAATATAAAATTTTGATAACAATTATTTGGGAATAGTTATCGATTTTTTAAAATAAACTCGATCTGCGCGTGCTATACACGGACCTACAAAAAATTTCAAGTCTCTAGCTCTTATGGGGGCTGAAATCGGCGCGTTCAAACATACGGACAGACTGACATGGCCCAATCGATTTCTCTTGTCGTCCTGATCAAGAATATATATACTTTATGGGGTCTGCCACGCCTCCTTCTGCCTGTTACATACATCCAACAAAAACATTATACCCTGATTTCCCATTTTCAATGGGCTCAGGGTATAAAAAGAAGCAAATTCTAAGCAGGATTTGTTGGCTTGGCTTAATCTTAAACCATATATTTGAAATATAAATAATTTTTTCCTTTGAAAGAGGATCAAGAATAAATGAAAAATATTTAAAGTCATCTAACAAGATAAGAATAGCAATAAGACTCTTACAGAACCTCTGCTGAAATCCCTAATCAAACTCCAAATATAGGCTTAAACATTTCAGAAAAGCTGCCATGACATTGCGCAATTCCTAGAGCATGTCAAACTACATAATATAATACTATAGCATAACAAGTACTTAGTCTGATTCTTGTTTGCTAAAAAATTAACAAATTTTGTTGGCTTGTCTACATAACAAGCTTGAACCCTCTAATTTAACACTCAATCGTATGTATGCCAATGGCCTGGGTCTGCGTCTGGACAGAGTTTGGGTTCGTCTGTTTCATAAGTGGATCATATATAATTAAATCATTAACGTGTGCAGAAAGCGACCTTTGCGCTAATATATTTACTTTGCCTTACGCTGTTGTCAGACGCACCTCTCGCGGGTCAAATTGAGCGAAAATTTCACTTAGCTTCGACCCCTAAACATAAGTTTGGAAAATTACATGAACATTTAGCAATTTCCATGCGAGTTGCGCTCATTTTTTGGCGGCCTTTATGGTATTTGGGTCGGTACGACTTGGGTTCGGGTTCGGGTCGAGAGTCGGGTCGGTTGGGATCGCTTCACTGGTCGCCGGATTGTGTAAGCTCCCATGTATGTGTCTGGGGGGGTCTTTCGAGTGTGCGGTTCGTGCTTTCTGGACTGTAAACTAGACGGACGTACGCACATACATCTCGCATGTGTACTTGAGGTCTATTTTGGAGGTTTTTCAATTAATGCAAATTGTGCTTGAGAGTGGGTCAAGTGTATCGAAGAACTTGGCGAATACAGCAAATAACTCAATTGCAAAATATCTGGGCCAATGATCAAGATCAGGGTCTCCCCCTAGGAAGGTCAAGCAATTTGCTTGAATCGCAAAAATAGAAATCGAAACCAAAGTCTTTATCGACTATTTGTTAAATGTATTTTCTAATTGGAAAATTTTGGAAAAATCTTGAATAAAATTAAATTTATGAATCAGTTTATTTATTTTAGTCACCCTCAAGAAACATTAGTTATATTTGTATATATAAAGCTGTTCATTTAACACCCACATATAAATATGAATTATACTATGAGAGCTTAAAGCAGACAGTGTCTGTTCGTGCGGAATGCAGCTAGCTCTAACGATTGTACAAAGCGACTCTTTTGTTATCTTGTATAAATATTAATCGCATCGAGCGCGGCAAAGAAACCGTTGCGAAAGATTCAGATTGCAGTCGAATCGCAGCTCAACTAAAGCAATGCAATTGCGCAGCCTGAAAGTGATAAATATATGCGGCACAGTTTCACAGAGCAGGCGGAGGAGGACGCGCAGCTAAAGGGGCAAGGCAATGCAAAAGAAGGAGCGGAGTGGAATAAGGCAGCATTCTAAACATTGCAAAAGGCGGGCGTGATGTAAATAAATAAAATGCATATTGTAAAAGAGCAAAGAAACCAAAGCGAAGTGAGGTTTAGTATAAATGATTGACTAACAGATACCCTAATAATAGCTGGACTAGATATAGATACACAGATATATATCTATGCATATCTATCTAGATCCCTAGCTACATAGATACATAGATACATAGATACACAGATACATAGATACATAGATACATAGATACATAGATACATAGATACATAGATACATAGATACATAGATACATAGATACATAGATACATAGATACATAGATACATAGATACATAGATACATAGATAAATAGATACATAGATACATAGATACATAGATATATAGATACATAGATACATAGATACATAGATACATAGATACATAGATACATAGATACTTAGATACATAGATACATAGATACATAGATACATAGATACATAGATACATAGATACATAGATACATAGATACATAGATGCATAGATACAAAGATAAAGATACAGATACAGATACAGATACAGATACAGATACAGATACAGATACAGATACAGATACAGATACAGATACAGATACAGATACAGATACAGATACAGATACAGATACAGATACAGATACAGATACAGATACAGATACAGATACAGATACAGATACAGATACAGATACAGATACAGATACAGATACAGATACAGATACAGATACAGATACAGATACAGATACATATACAGATATAGATACAGATACAGATACAGATACAGAAATATCAGAAATACATATAGAGATACAAATATATTCTATAAAACTATAGAAAAACTTACCTAAACTCCAAGATATTTTCTTTCCAATGTACTCCTGGCCTTAATACAACTTCCTTCATCAATTTACAGGGTATTCCATATATATATAAAACAAAATGTCTGAAATGGAACACGAAACATTGAATTTATGCGCATCTTACGCAATTTGTATTTAAATTGCGCGCTCGTATGCAATTCAAAGCGAGCGTTTTCTCCGCCCAGAACATTCGAGCGCAAAAAGATACATTTGTAACTTACAGTTACATTTATATCTCGTAGTTACATTTATATCTTACAGCTACATTTGTATCTTATTCAATGTCTGGCCTTGAACTTTAATGTGTTGACAGAATCTGAAGATGAATTTCTATGGCCAAACTGGTCAGACCAAGCACTTACCACCGCCCCGTGGCAGCTGCCCCCACACAGCCCCCGCAACACCTTCTTCCCCCACCCAGCCCCCGGCGCAACAAACATTTCACTTGCAACTGTTAATGAAGCACATTAATTTTGATGCCGAGGCATTTGTTGAGCTGGGCAGCTAACGAGGCGCCTCATATGAAATTAATGAGTTGTTGCAACATTTTGTGTCGTGTTGCCGGTGCAAATGTCAGGCACTCAATCACGAATGCGAATTTCGAAGATACGTACTCCAAGTAGGGAGGGGCAAGGGGGGCAGCCTTAACGAAGCTGAAGCAAAATCGTGAAATGCTTTCACAGCGACAAGTCTTTGGCTACATTGTCAAGTGGACTAATATAATGGATTGCTAAGGGAAGTTCAAGAGTTTGCAGTGCATATAAATAGAACCTAAAAGGAGGGAATATGAATGACTGTGAATAATTGTGAATTAAAACAGACTTAATATTTAATATGAATCACTTTAGTCACACTAAAGGCTTTAATTTGTCATATTTTCAAGACTTGCATCATTTAAATGCGCTGCATGACAAAAAGCTAAATGATGCAAATGCGTCACTCATGAAATGGGCATATAAGAGTTGGAGTTTTTAGATTATTATTCATCCAAATGAGTTCGACTAATAAAATATTAAATAAATTCTATAATCTCCACTCAATCATTGTATAATTTATATAACATATAAAATAATTGAAAAAAAAGCCAAACATAAAATATAAATATCTGATATAAGAAAGAAAACATGAAAAATATATTTTATTAAGCTGCAATTCATAAAAAAGACATTTAACTGTCAGATTTAATAAATTGCCTCCTTTCTCCCCAGTGTATTACTCAAGAAAATTATCTTTAAAACGCATAAATTAAAGCGCCCCAGAGTTAATTATAAATTTCCACTTAAATAAAGACCTCCACAACCAGGCGTCATCAATGAGGTGGAGAGAGAGAGCGAGAGGGAGAGAAGCTGACAATTTTCGGCAAATCCATTTTCGCTGTTAACAAATGTGTTTCACCCAAAAGTCTTGACTCACGGCTCGGACACGGCGCAAGAGAATTCGCGTATTTAACACCTGACAAACTGGCAGTGCGACAGCCATATATAAACACATATAAAATATATTTCACTTCCGTAAAATTGAAAATTTTCATGTGAAAAACATGCAAGAGAGAATTCTCTTTTCAAAAAATATATATATATTTACTTGTAATTGCGTTTTTGGGCACGGGGCAGCCTAACAAAGCACAAGGAAACACGGAGCGTATGGTTAATGGATTGTTAAGGTCAGCCACCTGGCGGGGTGTGGGGCGGGGTGCTGCTGTGGGTGGGATTGACTTGTGGCGGCTCTCGCCTATTAATCAACAAGTGGTTGCGACTTGACGTCCAGACAGGCGCGGCTCGCGCCATAACATTAAATGAATCGACCTGCTATGTAATATATAAAAAATAAATATATATACACAGATATATATAATATATGTGTGTATGTACATTAATCTATATATCATCACACATCAGATATCTCAAGTCCAGCAACAAGTCACGCAAATGTCCAACTCGTTGTCGAGTCATTGAACGTGAAAATTGTTGTTAGCCAAGCGGAAGTTCGGCGGGCAAGGATTTGCCAGTAAAAGTATCTAACAGTTAGATCGCATGCCATATAAACAAACAAAAAAAACAGCTACTGTGAAGCCACGTTAAGCGCTTTGCGTGTTCAATTTCACTGTTAAATTAAATTATTAAAGAGGCTGCAAAAAATGGCAAACGAAAATTGAACAAAGACCTCAATGGGAATTGAATATCGCAAAATGCAAATACTCTATTAAAAAAGATAATTGAGGCAATTGAACTTGGATTGATCTGATAGAGTTGATGTGATCTTTAAAGTATAGGCAAGCTAGACTGATTGAAGAGGTGAGACAGGTGTAAGTAAAGCTAAGAAAGTCAGATGAAAGGTAGCCTTGTTAGAAAACTTTTACAGAAGTGTTTTTTTTTTGTTTAAATAAGGTATGTATTAGCTAATGCTGATTGGCGAAAATTACTAGATAGTTTATGCACATTACTAGCTTGAGAAGCGTTGTAATTTTAAACTTGTAAAATTTTGTTAAAAAAAAAGAATTTTATAATAATAATTTCTTAAATTAAGATAATGACATTATATTTAGATAAAGTGTGAGAAAAATATTTTATCATTAACATAATAATATTTTATGATTTTCTTGGAGTAGATATCATATACTCTATCTCCACTAAAAAATAAAAAATATTTTTAGTTATTTAATAAAAGTCAAAAGACATATATATTCTACATTTTTATTTCGTAATTTTTCTACGAAGACTCAAATATGCTTGCTGATTGATCAAATTTTCCCATCAATTTCTTCTCTGTTTCAATACAGAATCTTTTAGATATTTATTCCCATCTCTTCCGCAAACAATTTCTAGTAATTAAAATCATAGATAATTAGCACATTTTCATATATACTCTCTGTGACTCCATGTCTCTCATTGTGTTTGTTCAAAAGCCAAAATATATTTAATAGCCAAAATTGCCAAGCGGCAGCGTTTAAAAAAGTTATTAGAGTGCGTCAACAGCAACAACAACAACAAATTAAACTGTTGCCAGCTGTGCGCCTCTTAGTTGCCTTTGTTGTTGTTGTCGTCGACCAAAACTGATCATTGACCGTCACGCCTGACGCAAATCTGGCGCTGCTTTCCAAATTCGTGTGCCAGCCAAATCGAGTGGGCGTGAAGGCAGTGACAGCGGGCGGAGATGGGGGGACTGTCTGAGCGTTGGCCACTCAATCAAATGGGCAGCGAAGCGCCAGGCAGACACGCGATTTGCTGTTATTGCTCAGATTTGCATTTATGAGATACAAATACCTCTTCCCGTTACAGATACAGATACAGATACCAAATTTATTGTTGATATTTTTTTGACCATTTATATATATACATATTTAACATGTAGCATAGGCCAAAAGCCAAATGTAATTATAAATCAACGCGAATGTGAATAAACTTTTGCTTTGATTCGCGGGCGGAAGCAGCGCGGGCTAACGGGTCGTATGAGTGACGTGCTATATGAGAATGTGTGTGTGTTTAGATTGAAATAAATTGATTGAGCCTACTTTCAGCAATGGCATGCGAATTTGCAATGATACGCATCTAGTTAGTTGTATCCAAGGGCCACAGCCGCAGCTAATTATAGGCATGATGCCTGCCATGCTTCAGCCACAATTTACTTTAATTTTTCGCCGAGTGTAGCGAATTATGAGCAATTATGTGGAAATTGGGAATTTATGTGGCGATAAGTTGTTGTATTTGGAGTTCGCCTCTTTTAAATGGTTTCTTAATTGGGTTTATGAAGCGTAATTGTGGCTTGAATTGTGTTAAAGGAAGTTGGATTCGAGTATGGGAGATGGTCGTAGAGAAGTGAATTTCGATGTCTTTATGGCAGATGGACATGGGTGAAGAGAGGAGAATTTAGGAGGCTTTTTAGGCGGGTGATGGGCATGTATGAAGAGAGGAGAATTTAAGTGAGCTTATGGGAGATAGACATGGATTAAGGGAGGAGAATTTAGTAAAGCTTTATGGGCGATGCGCATGAAGGAAGAGAGGGAAATTTATCAGGTGTTATGGGTAACTTACATGGATAAAGAGATGGAAAATGTAGTATTGCTTGGAATAACATTGTTTCTAACTTGAAATCTTAAAGGTTTTATAACAAACAAACAAGTATATCTATCATAATATCTAGGAGATATGAGGTGGGAGAGGTGTCCACTCACGTTTCTACCCTAAAGTTCCATGAATATAATTATAATTATGTTCTTTATTCCTACAAGCTACAACAGTCTTATGCTAATATTATTGAAAGGTACTTAATGTAAACATCAAGTATTATATCTCATATTATTATTGGAAATCATATAGCTTGTATATAAAATCATTCCAAAGAATTATTATTTAAAGTATATAAACTTCAATGAATCAGGCATCTTAGGCAATTTTCTAGTTGTTTTTTTTTTTCAAAATTCATTCCTAATTGTATTTAAAAACTGATTGTTAAAACAGAATGATTTCATTTCCCTTATCACACATTTAAATACAATCTTCAATGTATTTAAATCTGATAAAATATACATATAAACATATTTAATCAGATGCAGGCAAAATCTCGATTACAAAAATCAATTTTCTTTATTTCCATCTCATTTCCTTCTCAAATTTCCATTCCATTTTCATACAAATCTAAATTAATAATAAATAAGTGTATAAATTTCGCCAGAATTCTTGGGGACACATCAAATATTTGAGACGCACAACGAATATTTCCGAGCCCAACTTAAGTTGTTTGACATCTGCCCACAGGCTCATCAAAGTTTCAAGCGAGCCAGGCCCTAGGCAATCATCGTATATCTTTCAGCCACTTGTACCTCTCTCAGAAAATCGCTTTACAGTTGCTGCCCCATGGCATATATCCCGGCAATTGTGAACTTTTTATGTAACCGCAAAATCCCGCACAACAATCAACAGCTTGTCTGGCAGAAGTGGGCGGCCCACACAGCAGCGCTGCCATGTCTTCAAGCCAAGTAAATAATATGTATTGTAGTATCCTTCCCCTCTCTCCCTTTCTCTCTCTCTCACTCTCTCTGACTCTGTCACTTTCGCCCTTGTCTGCGCGCATTTCCTATGTACACACAGAGATCCAGACACACAATACGAGAGGCTAAGGCTGGGTCTGGGCCCACAGCCTAAGTCAACACAAGCGCCCAGACACCGATGAGTCATCGCGGCGGCAGGACTCGTCACAGGATATGCCTACGAAACAGTGTCTGAAAGCTAACAGATGAAAAAGTAACTGAAATGTGTTTCTCGGCTGCTTCCTTTTCGCAATTTCCATTTCGCTCGGCTTTTTAGCCTAATTAAGCGTAAACTTGGCAACACTTTCGACTGATGCGTTTTGCCAACGATTGCAGGCCCAGACATATAATACAATTGCTTTTTACATGCCCTGCCGGAAGCTCCCTGTCCAGATACACTGAACAAAATTTGGGATAAATATTGAAAAAATAATACTAAGAGAAAAAATATACATAAACTGAATTACTATCACTATAACTATTAATATTATTTTTACTGTATTACTTGTGATTTCTATTGATAAACAAATTGTATTAATAATTATGCTAAAGTAAATAATATAAAAAAATATATAGAATTTTTTGTTTGGATAATAAATAAATAAATAAATAAAAAAAAAATTGTAGTAATAATTATGTTAAAATAAATAATATAGAACAAGTAAGAAAACTCTAGTCGGGCGTAACCGACTAGGGTATACCCTGAGCCTCGTCGAACCTGTGTTTTCCAATACACTTATATTTAGCGATGGCAAATGTAAACTAAAGCAGCAGCTGATAATTCTTCGAATCGACTAGAATGCGAGCGTTTGTATGTGTGTGTGCGTGTGCAAGTGCGTTCGCTTGGCGCTGCTGCCACGTGAGTTTGCAAAGTAGCCAAACGTTTTGTTTAATAACTTTTTTGCTATTTAACGGATTTCAATGAAATTTTCGGCATATGATCAATATATTCTATGGGCATATTTATCAGTTTAGTAAAAGTGCCAACTCATTCGCACTTTGGCTATATTTGAGACTGAAGTTCAATTGGGGGAAATTTGGGGCCGGTATCCAAAATGTAACAAAATTCGAAATTGCATAAAATACATATAAAGCTTAATATAAAATTTGGTGTCTCTAGCTTAAAAGATGGGCGAGATAGAATTTTTTAACTGAATTTCGATTTTGTTTTTAATCGATAACAATTAATTGGGAATAGTTATCGATTTTTTAAAACAAACTCGATCTGCGCGTGCTATACACGGACCTACAAAAAAAATTTCAAGTCTCTAGCTCTTATACGGGCTGAAATCGACGCGTTCAAACATACGGACAGACGGACAGACGGACAGACGGACAGACGGACGGACGGACGGACGGACAGACGGACATGGCTCAATCGATTTCTCTTGTCGTCCTGATCAAGAATATATATACTTTATGGGGTCTGCCACGCCTCCTTCTGCCTGTTACATACATCCAACAAAACCATTATACCCTGATTTCCCATTTTCAATGGGCTCAGGGTATAAAAATATATATGAAGTATTTTGTTGATTGGATAATATATTCATAAATATAATCAAAATTTTATATATATGCTTGATCAATTTAAATTTTTTATTCTACCCAATACATTTTTTAATAATAATCATAATCATAACTAAAAAATTTGTAAAGGAAATTCAATGTCAGTTAAAGAGCTTAAATATTTTTGTGCACTAAATGTAGTAAAAATTTGAAATTAAAAAAAAATCTGTATATTTTAATAGAATTTTAAACTAAGTATTCGCATAAATAATTAAGCTACTTTCAATTGGTATTTTTTAATATTTGGTATTATTTTATATTTAATATTATTTCTTAAGTACGCTTTTAATTTTTCTCAGTGTTTATCTTTATTTGTTTTTGGCTACTGTCGTTATATGCTCCAACTCTCTTGCCCATCATCGACAGACACACTTCCCCAATCTCTCTGCCCCTCTCTTTCTTTTACTATCTCTCTCTCTCTCTTTCTCTGTTTCTCTTTCCATCTCAGTTGGCTTACTGCCTGTGCTGTTGGGGCTTTTAATTTTATCGATTTGTATCTGTGTCTGCATGGGATGCTGTATGGAGTCCGTTGGGGTTTCTGAGGTCCAAAAATGGTTTTTGGCTGCCAACTGGGGGTTGTCCTCGATGTTGTTGTTGCTGCTGCTGCTGTTGCTGCCTGGACCGTACAATGTGCTTTTTATTGGTCATGGACAGGAAAATGTAGCCTTGAGTGAAACGCATAGAAAACTTTTTTTTTCGTATTTATTCTCTTGTTTCAGGCGTTTGTCATAGCATTTTATAAGTATTATGAAGTGTTTTTTTTATTAGAGAATGAAAGTGAGCTAAAATGGGAATGTGTGTATTAGATTATTTGCTAAAGCATGAAAAAGAAATAAGGAATATAGAGCATACTTGATAAAAGCATTTGAAATAATCAAATTTCGTTTGAAAGTACTTTGGAAATTTAAGAGAAAAGTTAGGAGTTCACATTGATTGAAAATGTCTTGCATAAAATTTGATTATTTTTTGTTGGTTTTCAATTCTGAATTCTTTACTTTAATCGATATCATTTAAGTCAACATTCTCCCAAAGCAGCTTAGTTTTTCTAAATACTTTGGTTGGATTGGTTTGGTTTGGTTCTTTGCTTTAATCTCTGTTTTCATTCAACCATATCATATCTGACACCCCCATCAAATCAGTCAATGACCTCACTTAGTCATGCTCGAACTGACTTAATCATAATTCTCGCCAATTTATATTCCATTCACAATTTATGCCAGCAATCAGGATTTGCATATAGCAGGATATTAAGAGACTGTAGATAAACAAATTTAGCGGCAAGTAGACCAAATCACTTGCCACGTGTAAGACACTTTCAAGTCTGACCTTTTGATATAATACATTTTTAAGCAGTATGTAAATGAGAGACAGAGAAAGAACATAAGGGAAAGAGAGAGAAGGAGAGAGATGAACTGTTGCCTACATTGCCATAATAAAACTATATTTCGACACATAGCAAAGCTGTCTGCAAGGGCCACAATTCATAATGTATATATCCGTGACTAAATACATATATATATTTGGATACATACATATGGCCTCGACAAATGTTGAGTTCAAGGAGACGTCACTGTTCAGGTACTCGCAGATATTGCAGCTTCCCCACACAGCTGTTGTTGGCCAGAGCGAAGGACATGAAACTCTACAAAATCTCTCCCAAAAAGTGATTCCCCTCCCTCGCTCTCTCTCTCTATCTCTCTCTGCGTGACTCTTTTTCTTGCTCTCTCAATGAGCCTGCGCATTGATCTGGCAACGCTGCAACTCGCACACACTCAACAGTTATGCAATGTTACAAACATTATCTTCATGTTGCGGTCCATGTTCGTATTTGACATTAACATAGCTCATGCTAGCCCGCTCGCTCTCAGTGTCTCTGCTATTCTTGCTCTTCTAAATGACGTCAACAGATGCTGTAATACCACAGCATTTCCATAACATGCATTTCGCGCTGAGTTCAACACAATGACGTCAATTTGCGGCGTTCGAGTGGGCGGAGGAATGGAGCGTTGCAAATGCGAAACTTTTTTAAAACTTATAAGCAAAGTTGGAAATTCGATTAAGAGGCACATGAAAAAGCTATTTATGATGTTCGATCTATTGATTAAAAAAAGTTTTTAATGCAAAATTAAAATGGGTGAACTTGATTATCTATAGATATATATATATATAAAATTTAAAATATTAATTTATGTAATTTATGTATATAAATATCTGCTATTTTAGATTAGATTAACTTAATTATCTATAGATATATAAATATATTATATATTAAAATATTAATTTGTTTAATTTATGTATATAAATATCTGCTATTTTTTTTAAATAAATATAAAACAAGTAAGAAAACTCTAGTCGGGCGTAACCGACTAGGGGATACCCTGAACCCCGTCGAACCTGTGTTTTTCAATACACTTATATTTTGCGTAAAATTATAAAAAAAATTCAAGTTTATTCTTTAACAGCCAAAAAACTTTTTTATTAAAAAACTGACATTGGCGAGGTTCGAACCTACGTAAATTACGCAACGTGTATCGTCTCTACCAACAACGCCACTCCACTGTCTCAGAAAGCGGTGGCAAATGTAAACTAAAGCAGCAGCTGATATTTCAACAAAATTCAAACGTAATTTGCGATTCTTCGAATCGACTAGAATGCGAGTGTTTGTATGTGTGTGTGCACAGAATAGAAAAAGTGCGTTCGCTTGGCGCTGCTGCCGCGTGCTTTTGCAAAGTAGCCAAACGTTTTGCTTAATAACTTTTTTGCTACTTAACGGATTTCAATGAAATTTTCGGCATATGATCAACATATTCTATGGGCATATTTGTCAGTTTAGTAAAAGTGCCAACTCATTCGCATTTTGGCTATATTTGAGACTGAACTTCAATTGGGGGAAATTTGGGGCCGGTATCCAAAATATAACAAAATTCGAAATTGCATAAAATACATATAAAGCTAAATATAAAATTTGGTGTCTCTAGCTTAAAAGATGGGCGAGATAGAATTTTTTAACTGAATTTCGATTTTGTTTTTATTCGATAACAAAAAAACGAAAATATTTATCGATTATCGAAAACAAACTCGATATGCGCGCTGTATATAGGAATCTACAAAAAAAATTTCAAGTCTCTAGCTCTTCTGAGAGCTGAGATCGACGCGTTCATACATACGGACAGACGGACGGACGGACGGACGGACAGACGGACAGACGGACGGACGGACGGACAGACAGACGGACAGGGCCAAATCGATTTCTCTTGTCGTCCTGATCAAGAATATATATACTTTATGGGGTCTGCCACGCCTCCTTCTGCCTGTTACATACATCCAACAAAAACATTATACCCTGATTTCCCATTTTCAATGAGCTCAGGGTATAAAAATAAATGCATAAATAAATTTATAATATATATTTTGACCAATTCACATTACTCAATTAATTAATGAGTATTTAAATTATTTGTACAAAATATATCTAAGTATATCTCTACAGATTATCTATTACTTAGTATTGGAATTACAATAAGCAAACAGCTAACAAGGAACTTGTTAAATTCTATATTCTAATACAATCGCACACAATTAATAGCCATATTTGGCAATAGTTAGGAGTGACAACAACATAAATTACACCTGATTAGCGGATTGAAAAGGAAGTCGTGAAAAAAGCTGAAATCAGCAAACGAATAAACAAGTTGAACTTATTGCAAATCGTGAATCGCGCTCAATACAAACATCGTTTTTTCTCCTCCTAATGACATTTTCAATCAAATTTCAGTGCGTAATATAAAATAATAATATACTCTATATGCTATTGATTTCCGGATTGCATTCGGTGAGCCAATTAATGGAAATGGGCTGCTACCAGGAGAGGATTCGAGATATAATTGAAAAGCTGTTCGCTTCCAAGCCAATTACAAAATTGCTGTTCAAGGCAATAACAATAACAACAAAACCAACTGATTTTCGAGCATTGAATTATATGATTTTTTTTTTCGTTCACTCGTTGATGATCTTGTTGAGATAACAGCAGCAGCAACAGCAACAACAACAATCATAGAAACAACAAATGCAGTCATTGACTGACTGCAGCAGCCACAAACAAAAATAAACAAAAGCAACAATAGCAACTAGGAATTAGGAATCATAGGTAGAGACAGTCGCAACGACGATAAGATACTCTATAAATAGGTGCGTTTGTGAGATACTTTACTTTACTTTAATTTATTAATTATTTAATATTATTAAAATATTAATTTTTTTGTACTATATTTAATTTATTTATCATTTTATACTATTAAAATATTAATTTTAATTTATATTTTTACGAGAAAGAATATCTGAATTATTCTTTTTATAATATAATATAAATAATTAAATATAGGTTATATATAGGAAGGTTTTTAAAACTAAGAATGGAAATTCAAATAGGTAAATTAAAATTATTAAATAAATTAAAAATTATTATATGTATTTTTATTTAAATAAAATAAAAGTCAAGCATTGACAAATAAATATTTCATTTATATAGGATTTGTTTTTATGAAGAATAAAATATTATAAATACAATTTTGCTAAATTTCAGACTAGAAAATCTTAAAATATGAAGTATTATTACAATAAAGCTATACATATTGCAGATACGATCTCAAAAGGTCAAAAACCTTCAGGAAAGTCTAAGTCAGATTCATATGAATTCACTAATATATCAAAGATCATCTTATTTCATAACATCAACAGCATTATCGATGTACCTTCGTAGAGTGTATAACAATAACAAAAACTTGCAACTGTAAACAAAACACACGCGTCGCGAATGAGGCAACATAGAGAAGAGCAGCGGCGGCACCAACAGTCGCAGCAATTGGAGTCAAGCTGGGGCAGGGGCGAACTGAAGCGGGCTACAATATATATATATATTTTTTTTTTTGGGTTGGAGCCCCGGAGACGAGACGAAAATTTCACTGTGCAGCGCAGATCGTCAGCCGCATATGGAAAATTTCACTTGCACGCTTGAGAAAAACTGCAGTTAGCGAGAGAGGGGGGAGAGAGAGAGAGAAAGAGAGAGGGTGTTAGCCCGGTTGCTGAGTGCGGTAATCAGGCGATGGCTAGAGCATGGGGCAGCTAGCTGAGGGAGTTGGGGGGTAACTGGCTACAGTGCGTTTTGTATTTATCGTTGTTTTTATGTTTTCTTTCTATTTTTTTTTTTTTTTGGCACTTTCACTCTCATCCTCAGTTCGTTCCGTTTGGTTCAGTTTAAGTATTACGTTATGCGTCTTCCTCTTATATCTGTTTTTGTAGCTTTTTTCTCTTGGCTGCGTTAAGCGGCATTTGTTTATGTCATTTTTGGAGTTTTGGAGCGATTTTGTTGTCGTTGTTGTTGTTGCTTTTGTAAACATAAACAAAACTCAGTTGGAAATTGAATTGGAATTTTCAGTTTGTTTCTTTATATCTTGTCTAGTCGCAATCGTTGTGCAGTGTCCAAGGTTCGTTATACGAAACTCTATAAATATATTACGTTTTGCTTTTGTCTATTTCAAGTCTATGTGGGCGAATGAAACAGGGGCTTGCAGCAGCTCATCTACGCTTTATTAATTCAAATTCATAATTCCCATGCATGCGTTTCCTTAATCGATATTTGACTGAGGGCAGCTCTCATTAGCAAGCGATTGAAATCGATTGTGCAAACGTTTATCGAAATCAATCAGTGATTTGATATTGCCTCTTAAGAGATTATAAATATCGAAATGGGGTTTTCAAATATGGCATAATGATTATTTGAAAGTATATATATATATATAACTACATATATAAATTTAAGTCTTATGAGTTTTGTCAATATAATGAAACCTTAAACTAAATAAGAATTTTTATTTCAAATAATTCAATCAATCGTAAGATTGAATTTTATTTCGATTATAGATTAAAAACAAAATTTTTTTGTAATTAAAAGAATGTAAGAAAATTATATTTTCATCATTCATTATTATTTTCATCAATACAGTCCCATTTAACTTTATTTATTTATTTTTTAATTTAAAAAAAATTAAATTTTGATTAATTAGAAGCAGAAACTTCAACAGTTTTTTTCTCATTTCCCAATGGTGCATTAGAACCCTGAAAATCAAGATCTTAGATGCCTACGCTAAGTAAATTTTCTATTTTACAGCAGTCTTTTTCACTTTCAATTATTTTTCATTTAATGAACATAAATTTTTACTGCAGCAACTAAATTAAAAATGCATTTATAAACATCTAAACAAACTTCAAGGCCGGCTATAGGAGAACAACTAATATATCTTTGAGCAGCCAGACATTGATCACAGCTAATAGGTCAAGCCCAAGGTGCAGTCATATATATATCTTGCCATAAATCGTTGTTCCCCTGTTCCTATTTTGTTTATTATGGAAAGGAAAACAATTAATACCACCCAGAAATGACATATTTGAGCTTCATTAGCGCAGTGCAATGGAAAATTTGTATATTGAAACAAGGCAAAGTCACAGTTGGAGGATATTTTCATGCAGCTGCAGTGGAGGGCATCTGGGCGCCACATGGCGCTACCTTTCAGCAAAACACAACGAGGGAGTGAGATCAACAGATGCAGCTCCATTGAACTGTCAGCGCAGTTAATGCATGTTGGGGCATGAAATAAGCGAGAGTCTTTGCTTTAAAGGTTTTCAGTTTCATTTTCACTTTGTTTATGGACTTGCCAAACTGTTTATTAGCCTATGCATATATATATATATATATATATTCGCGAACGTATCGGCGGATGCATTCGCATCTGCGACTGCAGCTTCAGTATTTGTTTTTTTTTCTTCTCTTTTGTTTTAGTATTTGTTTTTGGGGCCGAACTTTAAGTGTCTGTCAAACGTTGACTAATGGCCTACGCATTGGATTTATGTGGGCGTTAGGCGTGTGGCGTGGGGCGTGGTCAGCTGTCAGGCGGCCGCGTGTGAAAATTGTTAACAAATTGCAGCGTCGACACGATTTGAAAAATACATCGATTTAAATTTAGAAAAAATGTATTGAAAACGTTTTATGTTTTTTCTTCTTCTTCTCTTCCTTCTTTCTAGCTTTCAAGATGCACTCAAAAGTGATATGTGTGAAAAATTGTGGCTAGCATTTCGTTGGGTGGGCGGAAAATGCAACTTTAATTGACAATTTAGATTGGGAAATGCCTAAAAAATGAGCGAGAGTCTAAATGTCGGCGTGAAGTGATCAATGTGTTTAGTGGAGTCGAAATATTGTGAAAGATTTTTTAATAAGAAAAATGTGAGAAGAAGAAGAATTTAAATTATAATAAATATAAATCTATATTTTTAAGGAAAAATATAAATTAAATATATGTAAAGACAAAAAAGTATGTGAAAAAATAAGTAAAAAGTAATTACAAATTATATTAAATATTAGTTAATCCTTAAAAGTAAATATAAATAATATACACTATATGATATGATTTGTTTTTAATGTAATTTATATATTAAATATATAAATACATTTTTTTAACAGTGGTTTCATTCTTCTAAGTAATTATTTACGCAGAAATTGATATTAAGCCCGAGTGGCAATTCTCTCTTAGCATATTACCTTTCTTTATTGATGGAGTCATTATTTTGCACATATATTACTGCAAGATCTGGGCAAACATTGTGCACGGTTATTGCGTGGCTGCAGGCACTGCCCGGCACAAATTGATAACAATTCACACCCAAATGTGGCCCAGTCGATGGTGTAATTAACCCACTTTTCGTTTCTGTATCTGGGGTGCCAGGTCTGGTCGCCGTTCAGTCAAACTGAATGACTCGACAGCTGTTGCTTTAAGTAATTTGTGAAAATTATGGGCCCATCATGTAAGGGATTTTATTGTTATTATAACATTAACATAATCAGCGAAGGCGATGAGCATCGAAAGACTCTCCACGCTGCTTACCCATTACAAATGGGCCAAAGAATACGGGTGTAATGGAATGGAGTGTGAATGCCTGATAGAATTTGACTGAAGGCAAGAATTATATATGTACATATATATTCGAAAGCAAGATATATTTATCATGAGTGAGAGAAGAGCTGACTCTATATATATTTGACAGTCTATTTGGTCAGGCATATTTTATTGTGATAAATTAAAGCTAAATGCAATTCTTACTTAACAATTGGTAGAACAGTTAATGTCAACAATTTATGATATTCCTTTTCTGCTATCAATCCTTTGTATATATCTCCAGATCAATCTTTGTATATATCTCCAGAAGTAAGACAGCTAAAAATACCAATTTTGATGACGATATTAAAGTAAAGTTAGGTTTATCTAACCCTGAATATATATTTAAATGAGGAGACGATGAAAATCTATATATATACTCTAATATATCTTTTAAATATATACCCTCATATCTATAACATACCCAATCCACTAACAATTACATTACTTATGGAAGAATTGCGTAATTGAAACAAAAGAAGATCACTGAGAGTCAAAGATAGTAAAAGTCTACTATGGGGCTATTCGTACTCTCTCTCTGTCTCTGTCTCTCTCCCTCTCTCTTTAGGAGTCTCTCTCTGTGTTTCATTTGCTCTCTGCCTTGGTCTCTTGCGCTCTCTCTCTCTCTCTCTCTCTCTCTCTAATAATTTCTTACTCACACCTAATACCTCAGTACAGCTTACCTTTAAGCTTCTCTTCAGTTCAAATCTCTCTCTCCCTCTGTCCGTATACTACTCTCTACCTCTGTCTCTCTCTCTTTCTCTCTCACTCTTCCCTTATCGCCCACCTATACCTAAAGCATAACATCTCCAAATGTCTACAGAGTATCTCCGATTCGCTCTCTCTATCTCGCTCTCTGTATCTCTTTCTCTCTCTCTTTATGAAGCACTCTTACTTGTTGCTTGTTACACTCATATTTATTTACATTTCGCGATGCTTAACTCTGCTCTTTTTTGGGTATTCTACGCACACGCACTTTCCAATCGACTTGACTTGAATTCCAGCTAAGCTATATAATAAGTGAAGACAATCTCCCGCAAATTGTCGGCGCTGTTTCTTCTCTGCGTCTGTCTCTGTCTTCTGTGCTGTAATTTCGCAAAGTTTTGTAATTTCGCGCATGCGTCAAGCTTTTGCTTTTGCCTTTGCCTTTCTTTCTGCTTTTTTTAGTTAGCGGGAGGCCGGTTTTTTTTTTACCGTTCGATATTTCAATTGCTAAATTCAAAAATAAACAATAAACAAACGAGATTTTTACTTTTGCGTAAAGCAGTTCACGCCTCACATTTGCAATGAGTAATGGAAATGTGATTCACGGCACGAGGCTGTCTCCGTCTGTCAATTTTGACAGCTCTTTTGTTTGGCGTACAGAGATTCGAATTCGCGCTCTTTTTTATTTTTGTGGACCAAGGACGTAAAACCCATTTCAGGGCAGACCTTGTGTTTCCTGCTTTCTCCGCATTTAGATCCACCCACACGAACAAAATTTGCTGACGTCCGTATTTGGCAGCTAAAGAAAGTCGCATTATGATAAATTAAGGTATTGTTAAGTGATGCAAGGGAAGAGGAGAGAGAGAAAGGAATAAGGGGCAAAAAAATAAAAATAAAAATAGAAAGTGAAAGAGAGAGAGAGAGAGAGGAGAAAAGGAGAAAGAAGAGAGACTGTCAAAAGAGAGGAAAAAATTATAAAGACAGCAAATATAGATATGGTATGAGAAGGAGAAATGATAGAGAGGCAATTGCAGAGAACAGTAAGAATTAGAGGAAGCAAAGAAGGAG
This sequence comes from Drosophila pegasa, assembly GCA_035046225.1. Classification (NCBI taxonomy): domain Eukaryota; kingdom Metazoa; phylum Arthropoda; class Insecta; order Diptera; family Drosophilidae; genus Drosophila; species Drosophila pegasa. The sequence goes on from JAWNOD010000072.1 coordinate 11,314,186, forward strand.
GATATAAGGAAACTAAGAGAAAGATAACAATAAATTGAGAGTGGGAGAGACAGAGTTTGTGAAAGGGAGAGGGAGAGTGAAAGGTGGTGAGATATAGAACAAGTGCTCCAATCGAGACTGCTCGACTAGGAGATACCCCAATCACAATACGCTTCGCTTATATACACATACCCACGCTCTGCTAACGCAGAGGCATCGCTTGAAGTCCTATACCATGACAATTCAATCCTTCAATAACTATTCAACTAATATAATGACATTTCTTCTCGCTAAACATACTTAATTTAAATTAAAAAACACAATTAGGACATCTGAGTGCTTCTATTAGCCCAACGCTACGCTGCGTCAGTTTATTGAATTTGATAGGCTTCGGCAAGACAATAGCAGACGCAACTATTTGTCACCTTTCTAGCAAATTAGCCAGTTAGACTTAAGCATAAAATGTGCTCAAGTGCATTAGCCTATTGATTTTTAGACAAAGACACAGAGAGAGAGAAAGAAAGAGAGGAAGAGCAAGACAGCGGCACAATGAGAGTTGGATTGCAAATCAAACTAATCCGCTTAAGAGCCTCGATTTACGGCCAGACAATGACAACATCCGAGCTGTTGCCCCATGGTTTCTCGTCGCCTCCGAATGCAATTGAAGCGCTCTAAGCTGCTGGCCCATATTGATTTTCAAATGCAAATGCTCAGTTGAGCTGGGCGAGCAGGTGAGCAATCGAGACACGTGACAAAGCAGGCAGGCAGGCAGGCAGCAGGTGCCAGACAGGCTTGGGTTAGTTATTTTTAAAAAATCAACAATGCAGCTGCTGGCCCAGCTGAGTGGATAAGTCGCCCAAGCTGGCCGGGCTAATCAGAAAGCCATTGGCCACAGACACAACCCATCCACAAGCCCCAGCGACCCACTTGAACATGCGCGCTCGTGACATTCGACTGGGAAACGTGCAAAGCGACGGGAAATCGACAAAAAAAAATACGAAAATAAAAATATATAAAAAGCAAACAAAATGCGAAACGTGCGAAACGTCACTTGACATGCGGCCCAAAGCCAAAGCTGTGGATGCGTCACTGCGGAAAAGCAACAGCCAACGAAGACAGAAGACAAGACTCGAGAAAATGTCAAGCAAAACACACAAGCAAAAGTGTTTTTTCTGCTTTTTTCTTCTTTTTTTTTTTAAATAAAACAAAAATCAGGAAATGTGCAGCGCGAAATGAGACACGCACGAGAGACAACAAGCGACGACATATGGGTGAGCGTGTGGAGACAACAAACAAACTGATACGGGCCAAACACAAACTGTCAAAGCAAGACTAGCAGATACCCTGCTAATACTGCTATTTCATAACCTTTATTAAGCTTTAAGTTGAGGTAGAGGTCAGTCAGCAGGAAGTTTATAATGAAGATTTAGGATATTCCTTCAGTTCAATGAAGTCTTTATTTATTGACTGTAGATATTTAGACTTAAAATCATAGAATTCTAATGCTACGAATTGAATTAGCTGCTGAATTGAAATGTAATAGAAAAATTAATATATAAAATTGATCGATTTTAAAGGTATTTAGGTAAATTGCAGAATATTCTATGAAAAGTTTGCCGTAATGCCCAAAATACCAAATTGTCTTTTTAATATATCCATTATAAAAGAAAGGCTGAAATGAAATATCCTCAATTAAAATCAATATTATACTCAATACCAAATGGTATGAAATGGTATGAAATATTCTCAATAAAAATCAATATTTATTGACTTTAGTAATTTAAATTATTTTATTTTTAAATTAAATTGTTATATTTTTTTATATCTATCAGCTTCGATAAGTTGTGAAAATAATTAGGATTTTTTCTATATTTATAATAAGAATATAATATTAATATTAAATACGTATTTAATATTTATTATTATTTTATTTCTTGTTATTTCTACATGTTTAATTTCAATAAATTGTTTAATAAAAAATCCTTGTCAATTTCGAATTAATCGACTTTCAGTTTCTGCACGCACAATCTACCCTCTATTAAACATTTAATGGGTACAAATGCAATTTAACGTTTGATATCTCGCGCCCCGCCAAAGGCCACAGTTTGCAAGTTGCAACTGCAGAGGCAACAAACAAAACAAATAACAGCAACAACAACAACAACCAGCAACAGCAAGCCACAACAACATCTCAATAAAGCACAATTTGACGACACAAATGTGAATTGAATAATAATTTACAATTATTTATGTTTCAGTTGTGTCGCTTACATAGCAAATGCAATTAACGGACAGACAATCCGTATTGATCGCAACAATAGACGCCGCGAGAGGTCAGCGGTGTCAGATGCCAATGCAAATGCATTGTATCAGCAGTCAAGTGCATGTCAAACTGCGAGAGCATCGCTGAATTTAGGCTAAAGCAGGAAAATTGTGAATGGAGTGGGCATTTTATAATTAATGTATAATTCATTTGATTTGATTACAAAATACTAGGAAATTTAATTAGTTTGAATAAAATGTATTGGAAATTAATTTGCTATTGTTAAAATTGATGTCAAACTATGTAATGAATGCAGATAAACTGTAAGATTGTTTATTTACATTATTATGAATGCGAATGTAGTTTTTATAGATTAAAGAATGAATTTGAATAGTGAAGTACATTTTAATCTCTTTAATAATAATAGAAAAATAAATTTCTAAGCTTTTGGCTTATACGTAAACTTAAAAAAAAAACTGTAATATTACTGTAGTTTATTAATAGATAAAAGTGAATAATAATAATAAAAGTGAAGCTAAAACTATGAAGCTGAAGTGACTCAGTGCTTCAGTAAAGTTCAAATAATTTTTTTTTATATTTTTGGTATTTAATTAGAATTTACATCTTAAAAATTATGAACTTACTTTTTAGAGTCCGCAAACTGTTGTTGGCAAAATCTGCAAAAAAGAAGAAAATAAATATTAATAAATAATTTATTTGCTAAAATATGAAAAGAATTTCATTCGTCTTTCTATGTTATTTTATTCATTTAAAAAAAAACTCTTTTCATCAGTTTTTAATACAATTCCGCTTCAATAATAAATATTTAATATATATATATATATATATATATATATATATATATATATATATATTGAGAAATATTTTTATTCATTTTAATTATAGCTTTAATTCTAATTTAGATATAATTATTTCATTATAATTCATAATTCAGGCCCAGGTTGACCATTCCGCTCCTGTTCCACAACATAGTCAAGTATGATGCGACAGACATTTCACATTTCTTCCTGGTCACACTTACACACACTTATACACACTCGAGCACACAACATTTATTGTTCAACTAATTTCCACTCGACTTTCTTTTGTATTCTAGGCACAGTTGCTGCAGCTTCTATTTTGCTATTTGTGTAGATGCCCACGCAGCAACTAAAAGACGCGCCTCGACTGCAGCAATTTACTCGCATGCTCAATGCATTGCGTCAATTGTTATTAATTTGTGAGAGTGTCAACTGCACTACAAAAGATAAAGACAGCAACAAACATACATAATACACATGTATATGGGACTATGTATGTGTATATATGTAATCGCACGCGCCTCATGTCAACTGCTTGACACATACCCAGTGGAGCGTCGGGTCAACTGCCTCAGATATAATATTGTGAATACTGAATAATGCATTTGATATCAATTACCACAGTCGAAGTGGCACTTGAACTTCTTCAGTCAGCTCTTACTATTTTGATCCTATTAGTCTTGCCCATTTTAATTTGCCAAGTTAGCATATATTTGTTTGTGGCATGAGCTCATTCATATTATTTAGGCATTAGGCATTGGACTTTCAGTATTTCTTATATTTGCTTTTGGTGCAGACAAAGTTTTGGCCCAACAAAACTTTTGCCACGTGCCACATATAGCTGAAGTGGAGTGAAAGGAACGGGACCTGTGTATATTATCTATTTAACATATGGGCATGACGAAAGCAGCGACCTAGAATATAGATATATTTGGAAGGGAGCGCATAAGCCAAGTAAATCCTTACACTAAGCAGCAGAGATTTTAGATATAAATATGAAAATTATATAATATAATATTAATATAATTACGAGTAAACCATTTGTGTAGCCTAATAAAAATATAATAAAGGAACAATATATTTATATATTTTTTTTAAAATCATATTTGTAAAAATTCAACTAGGTTTCAAATTAAATAAAATTTAAATGAAAATATTATAATATTAATAAAAAAACCAATATTAATAAGAATATTTATCAATTTATAAATCTTCACAAATCTAACTACATTCTTATTATAATAAAATATTTTATAAAATGTTACCAATAATTTATAAATATGAATTTAATATAATTTTCTTTTATTTAATATAATTTTATATTTTAAGCTACTTATAAATACAGTGCAACATTTTCACCTCTGTAATGGTTCATTTCGAGCCCATTTCTGTAGCACAGTGTTGCCTCCTGCCGCATTATATGCTTCACCTGCGTGCTGCATACTTTTAGGTCGCGCTCCAAAACAAGCCACGAAAATCTGCTTATGAGTGCGTTACGAAATTAAATTTGATTTATTTTGCGTTAAACAACATTTTGCTGACGACAAACGTGGTGAAAACTTTTTTTTGTTATTAATTTGTTGAGGCATAAAACCATGCAAAGCTTATGAAATTCAAATATTTGACAGACGTGCACGTTGACGTCAATTGGAAAAGAGGCAGTGCGACTGAGAGCGGAGTATTGCAAATAAATAGAAATGAATCTTATAAATGAATGAATAATTATTATTCTAGGTATTTTCTGTAATAGGGTTTTCTATTTATATATTATTATATATATCTATTTATATTTTCTAGTACAGTCAAATATGTTTTTGCCAACTTAATTATTTCTCTATGTATTCAGTCTGTTTTTAGTGAACATTAAAATTCAGTGCATACTTTTTGGCTGTGCTGATTAAAGAGGTCCACAGTGACTGCTAAACTGTATATCAATTTGGTTGGCTTTGAATATTGGAGCTTGTTCGGCGCTTAGTTTTTAATTCAATGAATTTTGCATTAAAGATTGTAAAGTATTTGAATACTTAAGTTAAAGATTGCTGCTTAAACTGTAAATACATTCACTTAAATATGATATATTCAATAAATATACGACGCTTTAAGGTGAATTGCTCTATCTTCTATTAAAATTATATTAAATATATATACTTTGTATATTTCTTTATGATTTTCTATATATTTTCTACCGCATGCTCATTATTAGAAAGACTTAATTGTACAGTTTGCAGATCCTATAAGTCAGATAATTTACAGAGCTTAAAAGTGAGTGCATTCCATAACAATGTCAAATAACAATGCTGCCCAACTAGGAGATACCCTGAATGCTGAGCTGTTGTAAACATTCTAGATTATATCTATTATATAAAAACATACATAATACATACAAAGACCATAATGGGTTAAGGATATACAAATCTTGCAATAAATTCTTCATAACTTCACGTTAAGTTAAAGTACTGCATATAATATTAAAATAATATCAAATTTAAAATTCAAACACTTTATCTGTCCAACACTTCTGCTCTTCACATCTTTCCAACACTGCTCAGATAAATCTTGTTACGTTTCTTCTAAAGTTCCTTCTGCAATTTCATCTACAGTTTCTCACTTTACAGTTGCTTCTCACTAACACACCAAGTTCATCTAATTTGCATGTAATTTGTTGTGTCGGCACCGCAAGACCCAAAAAAAAACTCAGCTCCATTTTCAGACGAGCCAAAAGAGGAGCACACTCAATATTTTTGTATTTGTGAGCTGCACAGATGATTATCGAGGTGACAACGACAACAACAGCAACAACCTCAGCAATAACAAGTAAAAGCGTTGCAGTCGGAGTGAACTGACTGCAGAATGCTCTATCGAGAAAAGGAGAGGACGGAGAGGTTAAGAGTGATTCGTATGGAGATATTAGCTGTAGGTCTGAGGTGAACATAGTAGTCTTCCCTTGACTACTCCCTCATGAGGAACATATATATAATTTTTCTTGAACTCATAACAGAATTCAGTACAGGAATATAAAGTTTTAATCACTTGCTCTCCCTTGCTCTCAGTGGATACATCTACATGATTTCCAGCCTTTAAACATTTCATCTTTCAGTTCATACAGACAAACGAACTCACTAAGCCAATATACTTCTCTAACATTCTCAACGAGTATAAAAAACTGCACCAAATTGGCTCGAACCGAGAGTCGAGCACAGATCGAAAGGCAACTCGTCTGTTGCCACTGTGCATATTGGGCTGCCTTTTTAGCATAATATCAAGTTCACGCTGCGATACCATTGTTGTTGACGATGTTGTTGTTGTTGGTGTTGCCTGATCATGTCTTCTTTTGGGCAAGAGCACAAACAAACAGCAAAGCTGCAAGCCCATTGGCCCAGTTGGCAACTGTTTGACATGTTTAACACGCTTCTGGGCAAACAGCCAGCCAAAGGATGAACCTCAAGTTAAGATGCTGCATGAGCAAGGGTTCTTCTCTGGTCTCGCAGTTATGCGGAAGCCACTCGCAACTTGACTTGTTATTGTTTTGTTTGCGCATGCAAAGGTGTCAGCTTTTCGGGCATGATCGATTGGCTGGCCGAGCAGGCCAAGTGTGGGTGGCATAAAGCAGATAAATGAGGTTGATGTTTAGTAACTTAAATTAAATATATATTTATATATTATACGTATATATATTAACCCAGTTATTTAGTATTTCCACTAACTCCTCTCGGCAAATCGCATCTCATATAACACAACTTTCCTTAGCTGCACTCGATCATCTACAATTTCTCCAGCTTCTAAATGGATCTACGTTCACACCATTCACACACCGCCCATATACATATGTATATATTTTCACCTGGCTCGGGCTCTGCTTGTGCCACACTTAATACCTTTAATTACGCCCCGAATATTGCCAAGATACCAGATACAATCGGCCGTTTAATCAGCCAAAGCAAAGAGAAATAAAGTGCCTGGTAGCCAGCTGACTGGAATTTTATCGTTGGCCAACAATCGGCGCATGCGCCACACAGGCAACCGCTGCACCACTGCACCGTTGCACCACTGCAGCCACTGGGAAAAGCAATTACACGCCACATGAGCTGCTAGCCTGAGCCAGTTGCAACGTCTCATATACACTCGGCATATCCTGATCTGTCTCAGCTTACCTTGAACTTCTGTTCATTCCATCTGCCAGCTAGTCCGTTTCCCCCCTCTCTCTCGCTCTGTCTCTCCCCTCTCGCTCTTTATAAATATATGCAAATTGTCCGGCTAATAGGCGCTAATATGTTTCTGTGTTTTTTTTTTCTCTTGCCAGCTACCGTCTTGCGTTCATTTACAGTTTACTTTTTGCAGTTGCAGCTGCCCACGCGACTCGTAAATCTCCAACACGGCGCACACACTCGGCTCTGCCGCTTGTGTATATAATATATATGTATCTATTTTTTTACGATTTTGTAATTGCGCTTTTAACGCGTAAATGGCGCCTCCGCTTGAGGTGTAATATTTTGTGGGCAAACGTGAGCTGTATGCAAAACTAGAAAATGCCAAAACCATGCGCCAGACCGTCAGCTCTGACTCAGCGAAATGCTTAATGCACTCGACTAGAGATAGTAAAAAGTCTTAAGATGATTATTCTAGGGGGAAAAGGAAACTAAATTTACAAAATATAAGAAAAATTTCTTTGGCTTTTGACTTGGAATTAATCTATAGAATGAGCTGTTCCGCTCCTCTCACCTTATATCATATTTTATGAATAATATTTATATATTAAAGTCAATGAAATTGTTCTTATATTTTGTTTGATTATATATTTGTATTGTATATACCATAATGGAACCGAATCAAATCTAAGAATCAAGGTGATCTTCCACTACCAATTAAGAGTCTGATAAATCTGAAAAATATGGCAATCGTGGTGAGCTTTACAGTTAAATAAGTAACTGATAAACTTGTCTGCAGATCGAGGTAAAATTATATAAATTAATATATTATATTACGTCTTAAGCCTCAAATCTCTATATTCTATATTTAAAATCAATTCCCTCTCTGTAACTATTTTGAAACACGAAAATATCTGGCTTAAATTTGCAACATTTAACCTCTAGTCCACGCTCCTCCCGAATTCCCACTAGATACCATCTCGTCATCTCATGCAATATGCTGAAGTAAAAAATGTAACCCATTTATGACCTCGTTTCTGTTTATTGTTGGTGTCTAACAAAGCAATTAATGGACATGCAACATTTTTGCAGCGTGGCGCGTTAACGTCGCCGCGGACAATGCAAGAGAGACAACTTTATTAGCTTAATTAAAACTCTTCAAAAGGTTCATCAAAAGCTGCTGGAGTAGGAGAGGGTCGGGTGGGCGAGGTAGTCGATTGGTTGCGCTTCTTTTTGCCTGCAGCGAATAGAGAAAAATGCGTTGAAATGCTGGCAATTTAGCAAGTTTACAGCACTGCGGCAGACCTTGTCGGGGCGCATAATGGAAATTTATAAGCCCCTCGGCCACTGCCCAGTCCCCTGCTCCCTGACTAATATCCCCATTTGCCTCTTGCCCCTCTTCAAATGCCATTTTGCAGTTCTGGTCCAGGTCTCTTTGTCCATGTCTCACTTTTGCATATCGTGCCGAAGTCCCCAGTTGAATGACGTTTTACTTGATTGCAGTTAATTTTCTTCAGCATTTTTTTTTTGTTCACTCTTTTCCAACTCCCTCAGCTCGGACCAAATGCAAATTCTGCCGACGCTACGTCTCTCTCTTTCTCTGTCTCTCTCTCTCACTCTTTGTCTCTCTCGAAAAAAAGCAACTTTTGATTGTTTGTCCCTCGTCGGGGTCTGGTGTGCTGGGGTTTTCCTCTATCGGAGCACATCATAAAAAATTAAGTTGTAAAATGTGAAAAACGTGTTGAAAGAGTTTGGGGCCTAAGCGAATCACTCGATTAACTACATTGCCGCATACTCGAGTGTGTGGCATTGAATTTTTATGATACTTTAATGGGATCCATGTAGAGCTTACCCAAAAAAGAAGAGCAGCGCAGATCGTCTGACAGATAAGCCTACTTTATGTGACCTATCATAAAAGAAAAACGATTCTAGCAACGTGCCGTGCTTACCAAGCGCCTCAAATGGAAACCATAACAAAACGAAAGCTTTACGTATTATAAATTAAAGATTTACATAATTAAAGCAAACGAAATTGAAGCGTGTGCGTCGTAGACAAATTAGCTAATTATATTATCAAATTAAATCGTAGAAAGGGGAAGCATAGAAGAGGTATTAGTCGCAGATTAGATGAGATTATCTCAAAACAATTTTCTTGTAATTAAATTTTTATTTTCAGCTTATTATGTGAGACATAAAAATTAAATTTAATTGCATGAAAGTGTCGGGCAGAGATCAAGAAATAGATATAGTTATTTATTTAATATATCATTAGAAAGTGAAGAAAAATCTATATATAATATAATTATAATTCCAATATTCTACTAAATTTTCTTAATAATAATTAATTTAAATAATTAATTAATTAAATAATTTTCTTATTAATAATTAATTTAAATAATGAATTATTTTTCTATATTTTATTTTTGATTTTATATGGTTTTTGTAAGTGCTGAAGCACAGCTAACTGAAATACGTAAGAAGCTTCGAGAGATAACTAAGATAAGCCAACTAATTATAGTTTTAAATAGACTATCAAAATGCAATTATTTTTTATATCTTAATACTGTTTTTAACATTATTTTCCGATTTACAGCCAAGCCAACTATATGGAAAACTATAGAGACAAACTAAATAAAGTTTTAAATTGCCTTTAAAAATCACTTTCTTAATCAATTTCTGCTTTCATTAATTTTCACCTTCACTTAATTTCGTATAATCTCCAATTGCAGCCAACTTAACAAGGCACAACATTCTATCCCAGCCGCAGCCAACTTAACTATATGCTACACTCTAGCAGCTCAATAAACAGCTATTCCACCACACATAATATACATAATTTCCTTGCCAAAAAGTCCACAATACCCCACAGGCCAGGCAAAAAATCGTAGGGCAGTGAGAAATTGTTGTTCCATGACTTTTACCCAGTCTCAAGAGCGCTGAACTATTGACCCGAATAGTTATGCGGCTGCCCCCACGACGTAGTCATCAATGACGTTCGCCTGATGATGACTTGTGTTTGATTTGGCCAGATGCAGCGCCCAGGCCTCAACAACAATTGCAGCTCTCCACTCCACTCGGAATTGATACATTTCGCCCATTAGCAGATGCAAAGGTGAGGCGAAGTCAAGACAATGGAAAGCTCTGCATCTTCTGCGCCTTGCGATTCACATTTTGTGGCCATAAACGTTTATGGTGCAGTAAATATAATATGCCAATTAGCCTACTGTAGACGAAACTAGTTATGATAGTGGAACTAGTTCGTGTCGGTACAATGTGGGCTGGTTCATTTGGTTGACATGCGCCGCGCTTTATCTAATAGAGTCATAAAATTGTAATTCAAAAGTGTCAAGCGAGTTTTCCTCAGAAAGATTTGCCAATAAAAATCGTGAGATCTTTTATGGTCGTGGACATTTTTGTGGCAATTAACAGACAGCCAAAACAATTAAACGAAACTGTCAGCAATTTATCTTGAAGCGACGCAAGCGCGTCGCGACGTGACTACCCAGGAAGATATGCCGGCTTTTCATTTGCGCCTCCATAAATGTAGCTAGTCCAGCTAACTGGTAATGAGTCGATGCAGCAGCAACAGAGAGAGAGAGAAAGAGAGAGGGAGATAAGGAGAGTGAGAGAGAAGAGTAGACTCAAGTAAAAGGGTCGCCTCTAATTGGCACCAAATATGGGAATTTTACTTGCACTACGGCCAAGGCTTTGGCATGCAGCAAAAATATGTCAAAATGTGACAAAATGCGTGTATATAGAAAGGTAGCAGGAGTCTACAAGCTCTCTGGCTGGCTTTGGCAAAAAAACACCATTTAAGGTGTTCATTAGTTGTGGCTGCTGCGCTTCGCTAAAAGGGACATCCAAAAATGGCAACGAAATCTCATCAACTGCTGAGCATTGCTGCCAGATTACGCGAGACAAGGATCAACATGATGATGATCGTCATTCACTGTGCAGATCGATCACAGATCACAGTCAATCAGCAAAGAGAGCATGCTACTCTCTCTCTCTCTCTTTGTCTCTCTCGATTTCTTTTGCATAACTGCGCAGCTTGTTGCCCTTAAATGCCTCTCCTTTTTTTTGCCACATTTTGTTGGCCGAAATTAAGCGATTTTCGCTCAATTTACATTTTTTAACATACATGATTTCGATTATTGTCTGTCAATCGAATTCGAATTCGCATCGTAAATTGTCCTCAGGTGCAAAAACAAAGCAAAAACCAATGCATAAACTTTCACTCGTTATGCGATTGCTCGCCTTGTGCCACATGTTGCATGTTGCTGCAAGCTAAGGTGCAATGTAATATTTTATTTCTCGATATAAGGAATTTTGGGGTAGAAACTACTTTGTTTTGATAATTTTTATTCTATCTCTTATTTTATCTCATTTCTCTTAAGCTCTTAGCACACTGCATACTCCACTGTCTATAGCTCATATTATATACATACATACATAGTGCAGATCTAGAGCTTTATAAATAAATCTTTAAATCATTAAAAAACTCGCAATAACACCAGTTTTTCCCTGGATATGCGAAGTCAGGTTGGGCGAGTTAAATACTTTTCCCAGTATAAATCGTTCATCTGCTCTACCTATTGCTGCCAATGTATTTTTTCCAACAGAATTCGTAATTTCCAAGAAAATATAGAATAGTTTCATCATATCTGTTAATATAATGATTTTTGGCTAAAAGAGTGAAGAATCAAAGTATGTTTCAATCTTTGATTTTTCCCTAAAAAACTAAAGTATATTTCTTCATAAATTAAACTTGTTCTTAACAAAGATCATATTTATGACCTACAAAAAAAATTCGTAATTCTAGTTGCCAAATGCGCTATCCTGATGAACAACTTTTAGCAACCGTTTTTTGTAAGCTTTTTTTCAAAGAATTTTTAAAAATATTTCCAAGAATTTTTCAGAGCTCAATTTTTTTCACTTAAAAGTAAATAAAACAGAGTCCAATAGGAAAAAAAATTAGAACAATATCTCGAACGATATAGATAATATTCAGCATTAGCGAAGAAAATGAAGGGTGCGCTATCCTGATGACGCGCAGTGTATACTCATACATTCATACATACACATTCAACTATTTGCATTCCCAATTCATTTGCTCTTTACAAGCTTTAGGTACATGTTTATACTGCTGTCGCTGCTGCTGCATAGCCCCGTCGTTGGCTTAACTAATGTACAACATAGAATTTTAGCTTGTTAAGTGATTTGTCTAAAATTAATTAAATTGAACATTTTATGCCTGGAATGCGATAAAGACCCGGCCACAAATGAAGCCAAACACGCAAGCTACAAATGAAGGTAAAGCCAGTCAAAATAAGGCTGCACTGAGAGAAAAGAAGTTTAAGTATGCAAATAAATCTTAAGAAAATTGAAGCTCAATTCCAGACAAAAATATAGAACATTTAAGTATTATATATAAAAGTAATACCCTTTGACTGCACACAAATTTCTCTCAGTGCAGTCACAATCAGCAGCCACAGGACCTAAATGGAGTATAAATTAATGGGCTTTCGGTAGCTGCATAGCAGACAGCGCAGCGAATCGACAGCGAGCGAAGCCAATGCCAATTGGTGTAGGAGTCTAACCCCAGAGAGCGAGCCCAGAGGCAACTCGGAAGAGCCTTCAAGTGGCGTCTGGCATTGGCATTGGCAGCGCCTCGTACCTCGCGATGGCTAATCAAAATATTTAAAATAGTTCGCCGCAGGCTGGCTACATATTTAAATGGGCTAAGGATGCTCCACCTACTCCGCGCTGGCAACTCGAGACTCTGGCGTGCGCTGGCCACATAAATTAAATTCCGCTCGCTGCCTCTCCGATTTCCCCAAAGCCCTTTTCATAATATTGCATTAAACAATCTGCTTAATCATGGCAATGGGGGGATTCGCTGTAATTGCGCATGCGCGACATGCTCCAGCGGCGGCAGCGACGGCGGCGGCCTCTTTATACTGTATGTAAACTATAAATAATGCCATTTACGCGCCCAGCATTGATTGGATACTCTTGCCTCTGCCCCGCTCAGTCCGCTCAGTCGCTCCATCTGTCTTTCGTCTTTCTCTGGGTGACCCACTAAACGCATTTATTTGACGCTGACCCCTTTCAAATCCGCTCTACGCTTCCACTGCAGCCTCGTCACGCAATGCTGCGCCGTTCTGGGCGTGCTCCAGCATTTCCCTTTCGTCGAGTCCAAAGTCTGTCTAGAGTCTGAAAAAATCTCTTCTCAAGGTGTGCCAAATCTCAGTGTTTAGACAGTATTATGAGCTGGCCTAATAACGGGTCGCGTTTTGACTAAACCAAAAAAAGCGACCACACATTAGGCCAATCGAAGCTGTCCGCTAATTGGACACGAAGCAACTGATTTGGCATCTTCATTCACGCAGACACGATCAGAGAAAGTCTATAGAGTAGGTATAACGTTTCTTATAAATGATTTACTTAATTGAATGGGAAACAATGCTAACAATGTTGTCTCTCTAAGACATATCTCATATTTATTTATTGTGATACCATAATTTTTTTAAGGTAATGAATAGTTGATACTCTCAGATCACATTTATTTCAAGCAATTTCTCATTTTTTCTTTTCCCTGAAGTCGGTTAAGGATGCCATAGATCTTGAGATGCATGATAAAATGGTAAATCTTGTATAAAGTTCAGAGAATTAAAGTTTCCTTGAATAGTTACCTCATAGTTCTTATTAGACACTACTACGCTTTAACAAAAATTCTAATTAGAAACGAATATACAATTAATATTAATTTTAGTTTAATAACCTATATAAAAACATTGTTTGTAATGCCCTCTCTCTTTCTCTCTCTCTCTCTCTCTCTCCCTGCCCGTCTCCCTTATCGCATTGCCTAATTAAATTACAGCTCGTAACGCCTCTTAGGCTATTTGAGATCCACAATCTTACTACACACTCTATTCACGCCCTTTTCTATCTGGAGCTGAGGCCAGCCGCAATTATAACTTAATTTTTAGTGCATTTGAAACGCTTCGGGGCGTAATCATCATATTAATTTCCCATAAAAATCTCTAATTAGTAGCTTATTCAAAGCGCCGCCTTGCGCACAGCTGGTGGCTATAAAAAATGAGCAGAAGAAGAAGAAGCAGAGAACTAGAGAGACTCGAACAGTTCTTCCAGAAGGAGTGTCAATAAGTAAATGCAACGCCATAACACTTAAAAGGTCATAAACATGTCTGAACCCTTTCGAGCAGGGCTCTTCAATTTGAGCCGAAATATTGTTGAACACATTTCATTCCCGTCGTGATTGCGGTCTGCGTGCTTTTCTACTCAAGCTGTTTCCCAACAACACTTGATTATAAATTCTATATGCATAATTTTGTCATTTCAGGGAAATTTTTGGGGCAGGTTGCGTCTGCGCATAATGTCTAAGGAGTCGATGATCTAACAGTCCAGAGTATTCAGTATGCGCAGTCATGCAGTGCGCACACAAGTGCCTATAATTTGTCTATGAAGTAGACGTGCATATATTAAGCTATATATGGTATTTCTCTCTCTCTTGGTGAACAAAATGGAAAGAAAATGAGTTTCAATTGAAGTTCAAGGCTGTTTATAGTGCTGTTGGTATGAATATTAAATAATCTGATGAGCTGGAAGAGATGTACCACTACTTTAAGTCCCTTTCATACCCTGAACCCATTGAAAATGGCCATGCAGGGTATAAGGGTCTTGTGAAAATGTGTGTAAAAGACAAACGAGGGCATGGAGGGCCTCATAGAGTATATATATTCTTAATTAAATTGACAGAATGAGCCGATCTAGTCATGTAGATCTGTCTGTCTCACTGCATAGCAACTCAGCATACAATTCGGGGTATTTCCTAGTCGGGCACATCCAATTAGAACTGTTGATTATTAAACTTTCTTTAAGGCGAAAATAGAAAACAGAAATTGACAAAGTTTATGAAGTTTCTATCTGCAACTTTGACCACATCTACTTAATCTCTAATCAAAATGTCTATTGAATATTCAAAGTTAGTTCAAAAGTGTAGCATCAATCTTAGTTTAGTAAGCAATCTAACTGTCTCTTGCTTTCGCCAGCTCTCGATGACTCTATGTCAGCGAGTACATCATTTGCTAATGAAGCGATCAAGTGCAAACCTCCTCAAAGAATCGTTTTTACCGCTAGCCAGGCGACCAAATCCATTTTCATCATTAATCTTTCAGACTCCTTGAGCAAAACCACAAAAATGTGTTTCCTGGAAACCCAAGAAAAAAAGAAGGAAAGCCAAAGAAAACATACATACCAGCAGACAAGTTAGAGGCGAGGCTGCTCAGCTGGCAAATACCCTGTAAATAATAAGACGGAATATTAAAGCTTTAAATAACAGAAAGAAATCTTAAGTATTCTAATTGATTAACTTTGAACTGAAGAGAACTTTAGCCATTATCAAATTTTAAATGTTGATTTATGTACAATACAAAAATCTAGAAAAATGTAAATGTTCTTTGAATACCATCTGCATTCTTTAGCTCTATGCCACCTCATGTCCTCTTTTTACTATTCCAGGGCAGTCAAGGAAAACTCACTGAAAAAGGCAACATTGTTAGCACTTGAATCTAGTTGTTGTTTTCTTGCGGACTAGCTGTGTGTGCACCCACAAGAAACTGTCGGCGATTTACATAACAAGACCAGTTCCCAAGGCGAGAGGCGCACACAATCAGTGGCGCTACAATCGAAGCCAAAAACCCGAAGCCTGTCAACGCGTAATCCATCAAACAACGGCGTTCAACATAACATAAGAAAATCATGTGAGGCAACGGCAACAGCAACGGCAACGGCAACGGCAACTGGCAGCAACTTGCAACGAGTGCGGACATATGTTCGTTGAGTACTAGAAACAAACACTGAGAACTTGCCAACTGGTTGGAGAGACCCCCTTGGGCGATCGGAATCAATTTGGCGCTTTAGCACACGAACGTGCTTCAAACATGCCACGCCCACGATGCCGCCCAGACAGCCCACAGGAATTGGTAGCAACATCAACAGCAGCAGCAGCGGCAGCAGGCAGAGCTAGTTGCAGTTGCCAGCAGCCGCAGCCGATTGCGGCTCAGCTAGCACCTAACTCTAATTGGGCATAATTTAAATTCCGCTCGTGAGCGCCATGAATTGTATTTAACGTTTTTGGCGCTTCCAAAGTTGGATCCGAGTGGTATCGATGCCAAATACAAAGCTGAGGTCTCGGCGGTACATTTCATTTGATTTTATTTGAGTTTTAGGCTGCTTTTTGCCTAGCCACAGATTGCAGTCAAGCACACAGACACACAGAAGCGTTTCCTTATTTGTATGAGCTCGACTCGGACTCACAGTCGGAGTATTAGTCGGAGTCGGAGTCTGATTCGGCCGGCGACCCCTCGCACAGTTCCTTGGCTTAATTGGTTTTGCGCCTAGAGAAGCGTACGATGCCTTAGTTTTGATTAGAAGGCGGCTATTAGAAAATTGAATACACGATGCCTGTGTGAAAGTCACAGCCGAAACTTAGCCAAAAGATTTCTATCTGGTCATGAAAAACGGCATCTAACTAAATATAAAGAGAGGAAGAAGAAGAAGACGACGAGGAAGCACAGTGGAAAAACCAAAAAACGTGCGGTTCTCCAGTGGGTCATAAAGTGGGCGTTTATACTTGAGGGTCTTGAACTAACAAGTGCTTTAGCCTCTTCGATTCAGCTGCTGAAATTCCATTGAAACTTTGCCTCAGCACAAAGTGTTCTTCTATTAGCTCCTTTTCTATTCCCACCAACTACTTACTTTCATCTTCAGTCTCTTTAATGGCAGCAGGAAGTTGTCACACTTCATCAAGGGGCCATAGGCCTAACATCGAACCGTACCGAACCGAACCGTTCCCAGAAACCCAGGAACTTGTTGGCATTCCAAGGCCAAACGTGTCGCAGCGACCAAACAATTTGTAAGCCATCATTTCAATTAAGACGCATAAATCACAAGAAAATCAGCAGCAGCAATGCTGATGATCATGATGATGATGATGATGATTGAGATGATCATGATGATGGTGATCATGCGGCTCGTACACATCGTTATCCTCAAGTACTTAAACAGAGCACTTAAACAGGCATTGGGCAGGCGCACAGCCTACGCAAGGCAAAGTTGAACCTTTCAATGCCCTGTAGACAGTGGCGAGATGTTAAGAAAGTGGGTATATTAGTTGTGAGCAATATTTACGTAACAAGCAGAAGATGCATTTTGCTGTGATGGCTCTATGAGATGATGAATCAAGCTTCGATATAAACGACTTTTTGGTCGACGACTTCTATCGATAAGAAAAGATTTTTGAGACTCGATATTTTTGGGCATAATTCATAGATTATAAGATCTAAAGGTGCATATGGATTAGAAGATCTTGTAAATTTTGCTCCGACTTACAATTTATCTACGAAAATAAGTTACAGTGAAAGATTCCATCAAACGGCAACTCTCTGCAATGCGTGGGGTATCTTATAGTCGGGCATTGCCTGCTCTCGATCACTCCTACTTGTTGCCTTAACTCGTTGCCGCACTTCGCTTCATTTGGTAAACGAACCAATTTAAACAGCGCAGACAAAGGGCGAGCGATTTAATCCTTGTCGGCAGAATTCGAAACCGTCCAATACCTGCCAAGGGCAGGAAGGGGGTGCTGCAATTGCAGCATCTGCAGCAGCAGCAACAGCGGCTCGTGAAACTGCTGTTTCACGCTTCGACAAATGCCCTTTGTGCTCAGCTGCAACAAATTGCATCAGATACGAGAAACGTACGCGCAGATACTTTTTGGCGTGGTGAACTTATTAGGCGCTGCCTTTCGAGCTGGAGATATTTATGCGAGTGCCACGAATTGAGTTGCAAATAGCCAGCGGGCAACATGAAACGTGCGCCACCGTTACTAACCTAAGGATACCTGGCGAGTGCTCTTCAGATGCTTTTCGCCACGTAAGATACATTTGGGACGCTTTGCCGTGGCGTTAAGTGCCGCCATTCGTTGTGGACGCATCATCACCTGCTGCGCAAAGGAACGAGGCCAAGAAACAAACACACACACAGACACAACAAACGCGCCGCAAGGATAATCAGGAATGCCCGTTGCGACAGCACCGCTGACGTCCTGTCCATCCGTTCCGTCCGATCGCCTCTAACTGGCAACTGTCAAAACGAATTTAAGGCCAAACAATAAAGTGTAAAATGCGAGACAACAGAAAGGAGCTAAGGGCGCAAGCAAGGTGCCTGCAGGCGGACGGACAAAACAAATGTTTTTGTTTAGCGCACCGGAAAATCCCATTGAACCCAATACGCATACCAATACCCATATACACCTCAAGTACCTGTAAAGTCACGGGCTAAAGAATAACACTGAAAAATGCAACAGGTAAACACCAGAGGATGAACTAAAGCCAGCCTCGAGCGTGTTTCGTTAACAGAGAAAACGAGAAGGCAGACAAAAGCGACTTGATAATAGAGCACTGAGATTAGTTTTCAACTTGTGGAACTTAAGCTTTAAAGGACGGAAACTAAAACGATTTCAATATGATTATGATTATTAGAGAATAGGATTAAGCTGAAAATTATAAAAATGTTATTTGTAAACAATTTTAAATATATTTAAAGTACTTATTTTAAAGATTGGGATATAGTTGCCTTAATATTAAAAATGTTAAAAATATTTTAGGAGAATAAAAAAGTTAATATTGTAGCATAAACAAAGAAGCAAAAAGCTTATTTTTATCATAATTATTTATTACTATTAATATGTTATACTATGTATAAAAAAAATGTTCTGTCTTAATAATTTAATTTAATTTTTTTATATTATAAGGTTCACACTTGAAATAGTTCAAATTCATAATATTAATTAATTCTTAAAAAGACTTTTTTTTTTCAATATTTCATATACCATTATAATTATTTTTAAATATAGTTTAAGTCAACATCTAAGTGTAATTCCTAATACAAGTCTTATTATAATTTAAAATTAACTAAAATAATCAAATTCAATATTGAAATGCCTTATAATCCTTCACAGGAATTTATCTATATATAGTTCTTCTAGAATGTTTGCTAGTGCAGCAATGCCATGTTTTAAGGCACGGCAAGACCATGCCTAATACGTTCCACAAATACAATGAATACAATCCCAATGCCACTTGCAATGAGTGCAGACTACGTAGCCTTTTCTAGCTAGATTTAGATTTATATATCTACAAAAATAACTTAAATATATTTTACTAAATATAAATACATATAATAAATTTATTTTTTGAATAATAAGATGTAGTATAAAATTAAAAATACAAAATATATTTAAAATAATTATTGATATAAAAAGTTTAAAGGACATATTTAAGCTCAAATATAAGAGAATGTGGGATGAGGCATGTTAAACATAAAAATGAAACTATATATGTACATATAAGTTTTATATTAATGAAAACAGTTCAAAATACTACAGGAATACATCAGCTATAAATATCAAATATTATTTATAAAAACTTCCAGGAAATCTGTTTAAGCAACTTAATTCTTCTATCAATATTCATATGATCCAATAACCTGCACAACTCTCTGAATACTTTCCATGATTGCTTGCAGTCTCTCTGAGTCTCTTAGCTTGTTTTCTTGTCAAGCCAACTGAGCATCACTGAGTGCAACGAACAGGCGGCACGATCGCCAAGCCGGCACGAGCGTTCGCCTCAGTTTGGTTTTGACGGTCGTTTGTGTAGGACGCGGCAATCGCTTGACGCATTCAAAGAATTCAGTTTTTTAAAGATCGTAATTTGTCGGGGCGTCGCAACTCTCATCCTCCTATAAGTGGCTCGACTACCACTAGTTAGTATTTCTCGCTGATAATCGAGTGTGTCACGCAAATGATAATGCAGTGCAATAATAAATAAAAAGCGAAAGTGCTTTATGCAACTGCAATCGCGCCTCTTTATATATATATTGATATAAATTGTGTTTTATTTTTTTTGTTGCACTTGCGCTGAGGATATACGAAAATAGCCAAAGAAAAATTTGTCGCTGTCGCCTGGCTGCAACAGAAATAAAGTTAAATAGCGCAAAAATGTGCGTAAAATAAATGAGAAATAGAGAAGCCCGAGTCTTATAGAGAGTGCAAGAGGAAATGTGTTCAAAATAATACAAATAAAAGTCAGCCAGAAGAAGCAAAGGCAAAACGTCGCGACGACAACTGACAAGCGGAAATTCTAAAATAAAAAGAAGAAATTTGTAAAAAGCAAAAGAAAATAAAAATAAAGAAAAATCAAATAAAATTATGAATGAAAATTCTGGGAAATGTGCTTGAGTGTGCAGCTTGGTGTTAGGCAAAATTGATAAAAATAATAAAAAAAAAGTCTTACGAAAAGCAATAAAATATTTAATTAGGTTCAAAGTCAAGTGAAGTGTAAAATGTGCTTAAATTAAATTGAAATCTCTGCTTACGCGTCATTGTGAATTCAGTGAAAATGAAAGTCCGCAAGCTAAGCAATTTGGCCAAATGCTGCTACCTCGTGCTGCCAATGCTGTTGATAACGCTGCTCAGCCTGAGTGCTGTTCCGGCCGAGGGGCGGCGTGGCACGCCCTTGAAGCAACGACTCGCTGTGCTCTCGCCCGCCCAAATGCTCAAGGAATATAGTTCGGAGACACTGAATGTCAGCTCTGTGGAGCAGCTGGAGGCGACCATTGTGTCTTGGACGGGCGAGCGGATAACGCAACGCAAATCCAGCTCCGCGGGTCGCGGTCAAAATACGCGTCGGCGTAAAACCAAAAGTGGCCTCCTGATTGAAAGTAACATTGGCAGCGGCGAGTCGGAGCTGGCAGCTGCTTCCTCAGAGATCAGAAATGGCAAGAAGTCCAAGCAGCGCGGACGCAACGGACGGCTCCAGAGAACGGACGGCGGCAAATCGAATGCCAATGGTAAGTTGTTGCGGCCATAATCGAGTGCCTAATGCATAAGACCACGGTCCATGGACCACAGAGCATTCTAAATATGGCTTTGATCGATTGGTTAGAAGTTGGTAGAGTCGCCTCGTTATTGCGGCTTCCTTGTGCGCTGGCTCCGGCCATGTCGTGTCCAACGTGTCCAACGCGCATCCATATTTGGGCGCTCAAGTTGAAAGAACTTTCATGTGAAAGTTGTGACAGGAGGAAGAGATTTCTTTTTTCTTCTACTTTTTATATACATATATATATTTACAAGTAATTCTATACGTTATTACGTGAGAGGTCCAGTTATGGGCGAGCAATGTTGTCGTTGCCTTTGCCGTTGTCTTGGCTCTTGCAGTGGCGGCTGCTGCTGCTGTTGTTGCCCCATGCTGCATGCCCCATGCACAGCATTTGTTCTTCTTCTTTGTCATGTGAACTTTGCCTATTAGGCGTATGATCTGCATAGCTGCAGCGCTGCCCAACAAACTATAAACCTATAAAACTATCGACATGCTCTGCATTACAGTTTTATCTAATATGGGGATTGTGGAATACAATAAAAAAGTTTTAATTTGACTTCATTTGGAGCTAAAAATATATTTTATTTGAAATTTATCGCCAATGAAGTTTAAGTTCTTTGAGTTTCTATATAGATTATTTATAGCACACTTCTTTGAGACAATTAAATTTGTTCTTCTAGAGCTTAGACGTGGTTTGGAAACCAATTTTCATTAATATTCTAAATAAATTGATAAAACATCCATTTAAAATCTTGATTGTCATTTTCGAACTTTTAATATAGCTTAGAAAAAATTTTAAGTATTCTAAAAATTAATTAAATAATTTTTAAATATGTATTTCTTTTTTATATATTAAAATAAGTTTTTTGCTTGGAGGGCCTTATAAATAAATAAAGAAATATTATACTACATATTTATTTATAATATTTTAGACTAAATAATATCAAAAAAAAATTTTTTTTTTATATTTATTATCTCATTTCAAACTGATTCTTTAATCATATTATTAAAAATATAATTTATATATTTATATTCTTAGCCAGCACACTCAGAACAGTTAAATAAAGTCAAAATAGAGAAACAAATATAATTGAATAGCAATTTAAAACGTTTTCGAAAACCCACAAAAGAAACTTAAAATTCGAGAACAAAACCAATCAAAGTGGAAAATGGAAAAACCCAAAAAAAGGCATATGTTCTATAGGCTGTGCAGCTCTTCAGTCATAGAACATAAGGGCTGTGTGCACTTCAGGTCATTTTGCTTGAGATCAACAAACACACACACACATACACGAGCACACATGACCCCTTAGTGAGAGGACAATAGCGCCAGGCTCTAGTTTGATGCCGCCTACTCTTCTACACTCTGGTAATTGTGGTCGTGCCCAAAGAAGATGCCCTAACAACAACAATGCAGACAATGGCCAATTGTTAGAGAGACACAGAGACCACTGGAGTACACACATAATGGTTAAACTAGTTGCGTGCGTCGTCATATGGCACACATATATATAGATAGTGTGTCAGGGATAGGAACCGCAACACGCGCTAATAGGAACACATGTTCCAGCTGGCTGTTCGCATAGGTGTTGACCAGAGAACTCGCCGTAGGTCCAAATACATTGTGTGTTGTGGCCGAACTGGTTATAAAAATTAAGTGGCTTATCGTGTCGAGTCGTTCAAATTTGTTATGGGCCCAAAACTGACGACGAAGAAGCTGAAGAAGAAGCAGCAGCAGCTGCAGCATAATATGCATTCCTGCGGTTAGCACTCTTTCCTGGAGCCAGCTTACGACTTACTAATAGATTGCTGAGAAGTTTTATGATAATCATTTGTTAATGTTGACGTTTGTTGACAGTATTCTAAGCGCTGCCAAAGCACAGTTGACCCACTCAGATAGAGGCGAGAGAGAAATATATATTAATGAATTTTATGATTTTTAATGAAAAATATTCCCAAAGATTTTGAATATTTTGTTTATTTATGCAAGCACACACACTGAGCGAAACTTGGTCTCTTAAAATCTAAAGAGTTTTTAGTTCTTTTTTTGGGATGCATAAATATTTGAACAGAGCTTATTGATTTGTCGAGAATTTGAATATATATAGTTATGTATGATGATTTGTTTTTATATAAATATTTAATTAAATATAGTGAAAGTAATTTTAGATGAAGATCAAGATAAACTTTCTTTAAGAATTATTTTTCTAAAGAAACTTTTTGAATCACTTTTGCTTCGATTAGGTTGAGGATATAGAATATTTATAAATTCAAGAAAATGTAAAGAAATGTATTGCAGCTTAAAAAAGTAGATGACAGTCAAAATATATTTTCCTATTTTTTAAGAATATTTAAAATTCATATTAAAAACTTTAGCATTAGACAACATATTTAAGCTACAAATCAACAGAGATATGTTGTAAAAAAATATTTTAAAAATATTTGAGCTGCCCAAATTAAATTTCAAGCAAAGATTTACCAAACGAAACTTCTTCACACTAGCAAAAACCTATCAAACAATCGCAATATCCACAACCTCACCTGCCCTTACCTCAACAATAAGCACTAGCTAGACTTTCAGCACTTCCTCGGAAAAAACCCTTAGCCAATGCACAGCAAAATTGATAACTCTGAAATAGATTGAAAAAGGCAAGTTGAAAAACTTTTGCTTTTCAACACTAGCTTGACCACGGCGAAGCTGAAGCGTAAAAGGCAATAGAAAACCAACAGAAAAAGTTCACTAAACTTCTACAAAAAACGAAAAAAAAACTTCACATGTCAATAAAAAATTAAAAACAAATAAAAGTCAATGACAGCCCGAGCAGAGGCAGAGGCAAGGGCTATCAGAGGAGGCGGCGGTCGGAGCGGAGTTATTTCCGAGCTCTCTGCAGCATTTTCCCACAAATCTAAATTTCCAGCACTCGGCGCATTGTGTAATGCAGTTAACAAGAAGCAAACAAAATAACAGAAGAAAAAAAATAGATATATACAAAATCAATGAAGAATTGAAAAGTGGATGCATTGAAGAATGCATTCTTCAAACAGTTGTCTTTTCTTTTCTTTCCTATTACTGAATGGGCAAACAGCAGCTTTCCCGCTTGCCGTGTGTAAATATCATGACTTGGGGAATCGTACCATATACACATATCTCTCTATATATCTATATATATCCCCGTATATATACGCATGTGCATGCCCAGCTAATGAGCTGATAAAGTGTGAGTGCGTGCGCTGATTAGCCACGGCTCAAGGCACAACGACAACAACAGCAAGGGAAATGCAGTTGGCGTGGGCTCAATCCCATGCCCAAATGTATCTGTATCTGGATGTGTCTGTAAATGTATCTGTAACTGTGCTACTATGCGTCTATATGGCCTCTTGCTGACCCATTTCGTGGCGAACTTTCATTTTCAGTAATCTAAACAAGCCATCAATCAATTAATGCCAATAGCTGTAGCATTTATCCGACTCCTCGCGAACCGTTGCGCCTTTATAAATCGAGTCAACACGGCGCTTAATCGTCAGTAATTTGCTCTATCAATTCGCCGTCTCCGAGTGCTCAAGGCGCTGCCCACTTGACTGCACGACAACTGCTGCCAACTTGTTTTCCCATTTGCAATTCGCAATTGAATGATTTAGAAAACTAATCTAAACGCATTCGATTTGCATTCATTATCGCCAGCTGTTGAAAAAGTTCCAAGCTTTATTTTTGACGACTTGATCGAAAGTTGCTTCAGCTTCAATTGGGGTTTACCTTTTTTTTAATCTTTTGAAAGTCTGATATGGATTGGGTATTTATGAAAAATATTTAGTGACTGGGCTTATTATTTTTTTAATTTTTATTATTTATTTATTTATTATTTATTTATTATAGTTTTTGTCTATATAACCAATAAATGTCTATATTATTGTCTTTGAAATGTATCATCATATAAATTTAAATTTGTATTATAATTATCATTATTGTTTTTATTGTTATTATTATTATTTTATGATATAATTTCCCATTTATTTATTTAACAAACCTTTATTTCCACCATCTTTTGCTACAAATCTGATCAATCCAAATATATCAAAGAAACTTCCCATTTATTTTTAGAGTTTTCTATTTGAAAGTATCTCACTCAACACATTCAAAGTGTTTCGCCATTTCCCTGCCACATACTTGTTCATCTTGAATCTCTCACAGCCTCTTCACTGTTTCCACTTCTGTTGCATCTCAGCTGCAGCGCCCTTTGTTGTGATAATTTATTGAAATGCAGTTTATAGATCGTTGGGTTTAATGTGCCAAGGGAAACACCTGGCCGCCTTGCAGTTTACCTTTCGAGTTGTTGTTTATGCAACATTTTGCGCAGGGTTAAAGGAAGAGCGTAATTGGAAAAGACAGCTGCCTCCAAGGGAATTAAATATTTGCAAAAATTATATAGAGCAGAGCAGATTAAATAAGCAAAAAGTAGATAAATATCCTATCTGGATAAGAATAATTATAACATTTCTGAACTAACCCGAGTTATATGAGCTGCGAAGGCAGTCGAAACGAAGATACACATGTCAAAACTCCTCAAAAACAATAAACAAGCAGAAGATGATGCTCAGGCAATTGGGGTACTCATTAAAAAATAAACAAAAGCTGAGGCAATACAATGGATTGGGCGGGAATTCTTTTCTTTTTGTTGGGTCTGGGCTCTGGTAATATGATATGGAAACCTAATATATCCTATACAAATTGCGAGCGCGCTTTTGAACTCAAGTTCCAATAAATAAACCACTCAAGAACATAAAACTAAAGGGCAAAACATGCATTTAAAGTTTTTATAGATCAGCCCCACAACAAACCGAAATACGATGTAAACATTTTGTTTTAGATTCATAAATACCAAAAAAAAAAAAAAAAAAAAACAAAGCACGACGCAATTTGTAGCGGTACATAACTTCCATAAACAAACAAAATTTGTAAAGAATTGAAAAGAAGTTGGAATGTTGTGTAGAAAGGGAGTGATACTGAGATACCCTGTAGGCATATGGAGGCCAAAATATTCAAATTATTCATGCAAATGATCAAAGAGAGACAACCAGAGACAGATAAATAGAGTATGGAGAAAGAAAGAACGAGAGAAGTAGAGATAGAATAATAGAAGTACAGATGGTGTAAGAGTAAAGGTAAAACTCAACGTTTATCGATAAATATCGATTATTTCCAAACAACTAAAAAATTTAAAAAACTCCAAATAAGCAATTCAGTTCTCTTACATCTCAATCACATTTCAAAACCCTTAAAACTATCAGCTAGCTACATTTTGATATAAAATCTTTTAAGATACTCTTCCATCTTCTCTCAATCATACCCTTTTGCATGACGTCTATAGAGTATAGAAACTCTACCCATAACTTTACGCCGGTAAACTAACGTCGAACGAAATGATCTATAGGAATTCCTCTCAAACTCCCAAAGAGTGAGCAGAAGTGTTCGTGGCGCTGTTTACATAAGTTGGAGCATCATTTGGTTTGGTTGGCAATAAACTTATGCTTAATTGCTGGCAGATCTATCTGATGGTTCCTGGGCGATTCGACTAAAGCTTTGAAGTGCCCCACTGGCGTTTGGCCATAAATTAATGTAATAGGCCAAGTTTTGATAAGAGATTGACGCCGCCAAGCAGACGGCAGAAGGCAGAAGGTAGGCAACAGACAGCAGACAGCAGGCGGCACAGACTCCGTCTTGCTCTCTCATTATCGTGATGCCGTTGGGTCCATTCAGGGATTTGTGTGCTGGGGCCACCGGAACATTTAACGGGTCAGCGGCACAGCTCGACTGTTGATGTGCAGCCCGTGGAAAAAACAAATACGTTGCTCGTTAGCCCAGACACTTCAGATAAGAGCGAGAGATGAAAATGCAATGGGCAGCAGTTCCAATAAATTCTGATTTTAGTCTAAACGTAATTGGGTCAACGAAAGAGCGCATCAATGTATTCATTTTGGCTTTTTGTTTTGTTTCGGTACTCTGCCTAATGTGCTGATAATGATCGCTAGTGATGTCTGAGAATTGCGCGCCGATTGAGTTATCAATGTGAAGGTTACGGGGAAAATCTCTAGATATTCCCCAGCAGCCAGCGAAAGATACACTTTATGAGTAATGTTCGGCGTGAGTAACAAAACCTTCTGCAGCTCATTAAATATGTTTCCTGGAAGCTCATTATAAATGATGTGGGCTACTAAGGAAGTAAATTAAGTGGAAAATGTTAAATGGAATGCGATATGAGTTCAGCTTAAGCATAAATCAGTTGCTTGGTATTTGTTTATATAGAGATAATCACTTCATAATTCGTAAAGTTCAAGGCAATTGAGTACAAGATCTTTACAAAGTTAGTGTTGCATTGGAAAATGTTTTAGGTAAATGGAGTTTGGGATCTTTAGCTGGCTGTGTTGAGGTTTTTATATACTCATAAATTATAATTATAATTTAAGAATAGATTTTTCCAATTAAAAAAATCCTTCATTAAAAATGTAATTATTTAACATAGTTATCAATAAATTAATTAAAATTTAATGTATATTTTATTGAATTTACGTTTTTCTCTTTTCAAAAATACCTTTTAACGTCTCATAAATTTACTCAATTTTATCAACATCTCAAACCAATTGGATGTATATTTTATTACATATTTCTTTATGTATTCCCTTGTTGAGGAATCCCTTTTAGCAACTCATAAATTTACTCAAATTTCTCAACTACCCAAAACCTTTTTAAGAATTCTGTTCACACTTAGCTTGTGTCGCGACTCATCTTTAAAGCTGTCATTTCAGACATAACCAACTGCTCGGCTCTCGACCATCTTACAGCTCAGTTATCGGGCTTAAACAGCCATCAATGTCAGCGCAACGTGTTGAACACTATCTGAATCCGAAGTGAATACATTCAATGTCTATGTCGCACTGCTTGCGGCATCTTTATCGAGCCATTTGTCAATATTTAAGCTGATAAACGATCGTTGATCGAAAGCGGCCAGCAGCTGTCATTGAACTTCATTGATAAATGCGGCTGGCGACAGGTTTCTACAGGCACTGGCGCTCAAAGTAAATACTCGAAATGCATTTCATTCAGTTCAGCCAAGCATATCGCCTTTCGTCGATCCACATGATAAGCTAAATACACATCATCCGTTTCTTCAAGAATGTCCAAAACTCATATCAAGCCCCATAACTCAATTGATATCTGATAACACTTTCTACCTGTTGCCCTTTTCCTTTCTTCTTTCTTTTGAAAACATTCTAGCGCAGCGTAGCAAATACTTTGGTATCATGTCAGCACATGGATAACTTATGCTGCTTCAGATTGAATTCCTAAAAGTATGTATAAATTGATTCTTGATTTCTAGGTAGGGAAACGGCTTCAGCACTTGAAAGTGCTGTATAAATATTTTATATCTCGGGAATCGCTCCCAAGTTATGCTTTATGTGGAGAATTTTCATTGAAATTGTTTATTTGCTGGCGGGGATTCCCTTTGAAAAAGTTCTTTCTGGAAAAGTGTGTTTTGATCTCGATTTTGGCGTAAATGCAGCCAGGATGTGATTGGCCTTTGATGAAGTTGGCACCGTAAACACATCAGGTATTGAAATTTATGTCGAATTTCCAATTGAAACTCAAATCATTTTTATTATTTGTTTAGAATAGATGTATAGTTTCGCTTTGTGGCATTAAATATGGGCAACGTTGTCTCTAAATTCTACTTATAAATTAAGTGCAACTTCCGCAATGGAAACTGAATATTATAATTGCAATTTGTTGGCGCATATCAAATGACAAGTGTCGAAGTACAAGGGAACTTGGATGTTCATAAGATTAGACAGAGAAAGAGAAGTTTACCATAATACAAGTTGTAACAAGATGGACGACGATTTCACGAGCTCCATAGTCTTTATTATGATACTGTTTCCACTAGTCAAGACCTTGTCGTTAACACTACGCCACAGCCATGAAATGTATGTAAACTAAATGTAATTGTTGAAAATATAAAAGCGAAATTTAAATATATGTAAAGTAAAAAACTTGGAACAATTTAAAAATGTATGGCATCAAATGGTTATCAATATGGATATGTATATACAAAATAATATAAGATAATAATAATTATAGAAAAATAATATATATATAGAGTCACCTTACAAATCTGACAGCTGCTGCTCTCTAGTTCTTCTTCATATGTCTCTGTCTTCTGATCTGCCTGTCTATATTTACAGACGCCCAATATCAAGAGAATATCCATCAGCTCAAATAATATAGACAGCTGAAGGACTATGCATTGCAGGGTATAACTTAGTCTAGCACTTATTTCTAGTGCACTCTTACAATAGTCTACAAACATTACACAAGGGATTCCCTTCGTTTCTACGTAAAATCAACTTCCGATGAGTCATGTGAAATGAAGATATAAGAAATCTCTCTCTATCTCTCTCACTCTTCTTCTCTCTCTCTTCCGCTGCGGCATGTTGTAACTCTAGACTGCAACATCTCAACAGAGTTTCGTCAGTTTATATCCGAATGTGTCTGGCAATTTAACAAATGTGCCGACAACGGACGACAACTTTTCGCCCAGTCTATTTCGAATACATGTTGGGGGCATATCCATCAGCACTCAGACTATTTACAAGCTGGAAGCAACTGCAACAACAACAGCAACAGCAACATTTGCAACAGACAGATAGATGGAAGCAACTGATGGACGGCTGCCGAAACGTGCTTCAACGCATGACTCACGCATCGACAGCAGAAAATTTAGCGGGAAAAATTAGTTTTCAACGAAAACTTTAGCGGAACGTAAAGTAGTTAGCCTGTTACGCCCATTGTGCTCCAGCTATTTAAATGCCACAGCTAGAATGAAAAACCTGCTGTCAAATCACAGTGAAAATGCCCGACAAAACCAATTGAGCGCAGACACGTTAAGAGCTCAAGATCAGGTTCAGCCTTTGGGCTGGAGATACTTTTCAGTTGCGAGTTACAGATACAAGACGTCGCGTTGACTGTCGCCTGCCTACTTTTTCGTTGCTTTACTTTGTCGGGGTGGCATCTCTGACAGCTGCCCCCGAGATTCAACTTTAAAAGGATTGAAACATTTGGGGGCACGCGGCCATGATTAGTGTTCCAAATAACGCAACTGTCGTTCGATGAGCCGCAGAGGAATTGACACGCGACATGCAAAGTGATCCGAGTCGGATACCAACCAGTTCACTCAGTCGGTATATCGGTGTCTCAGCGTCTGGATCGACGCGTCGCTTGACAAATTGCTTAATTAATACGCCTCGAAGTCGATTTGTTATTGTTGCTGTTGTTGGCCAATATGTGAAAACCAGTTGCCAGTTGCCTGTTGCCTGCTGTTGTTCGACTTCAAAAGCCAAAAGTCCGCTCAGCTATTGGCATTTCTTTAATTAAAATATGTGAGCTGAATACTTAAGTACATTTTTCGCCTCAGTTTCAAATGCAAAAATTCGATTTGTTTTTCATTTTTATGATATTCCGAATTACGTCAGCCATGTCATAATTATTTGCGGTTTCTACGTGCATCCTTGAGCCAAGTTGTTGACTTAAATGGAGTCAGAGGTTTCTTAAAAATATTTTTAAGCTATATTAATGAAGGCAAAGTTGGGTGAGAAAAACTTAAATAATTTCAGCAGACAATTGAAATTCATTAATAAAGATGTGCTTTGTGGTAAAGTACTTATTATATGACCTTCAGCTGGTTCTAAAATATTTAATGTGTAAGCTCTGCTTAAGTAATAAATAGTTATTGCTGTATTAGACATTGAAAAATATTATATTTGTTTATTTTTATATTTATTTTATATTTATATTTCAGCAAACCAAATATATACAAATTTTCTGTCCTTTATCCATGAGAGATAATAGAAAAATCAAATAACTTTTCTAACACGCCTATTAAAGCCTCAGCCTCTACTTAACAAGCATAAAAACTAATTGCAATCGCAAAAGTATTTCTTATTGTAGTTTCACTCGTGTTTACTGTGTCAATTTCGCATTTGAATGCAATTCCAATGCACTTGTCGCATTTGCTGAATCAACTTTGGCGAATCGTGACTAAACAAAACTAGAAAATTACCATCTTAGCGGCAAACGGCAGCCACCCATAGCTACACCGTTACGCCACTCAGAGAAATAGGCAGAAAGACGTCGAGTTGAGCGCGGCTTGAAGTCAGCTTGTTCAATAAAAAAACGTTAATTGCTAATCAAAAGCAGCATTTTTGTGAGGCGACGCAGGATAAGCGCTTATCAAATTGCAATATCCGATAACTGGTTAGTTTACTTAGTTCGCTCAGTCGATAAAGAAACCAAAAACAAACACTACAAATGCTAGTCAAAACTAGCTAAAAGATACGCAACATCAACATCAGCATCAACAGCGCGGACAACAACGTAAACAAGCAAATTAACGCAATTTCTTCAGATACATTGAATGTATCCTACAGATACAAATCGACTATTAGCCAGCCGTGGCTTGACAACTAGATATTACGGATTGCATATGCCATAAAAAACAATAGCCAATATGGCCAGAGAGTCGCGTAGCCAGAGCCAGCCATCTGTTAGCCACAATTGGCGGCGCCATCAAATGGCCAAGCGGCGCCTGAGGCATTCGTGGGCTGACACCAGGCTCGAAACCGGCGGCGCCTTTTTACAGCCAAAACGAAAAAAGAGCTAAAAGCTAACACGTCGCGACGCGTACGTACTAATTAAATAGTTTACAAGTCAACTCGATTGGCATTTTACTTTTATTTTTTGGCAAAAAAAAAACGTTTAAATCCTAACGTTTTTCTATACCCTGAACTCGCTAAGAAATAAGGTAAGAGAAGGGGCTTAAAGTAGTTATAAAAAGGCATGGCAGATAGAGGCGTGGCTTCATCAGTATCAGTGAGTTGAGTCAATATAGTTTGGTTTGTTTATTAAGTTTGTCTCTTAATGCTTTCTAATTGAGATACTTGAAACTTTTTTATCTAGAATATCATTTAGAATATCAATTATTTAAAATATTTTATCAATATTTTATGACTTTTTTAATGCAAAAATCGATTATTAAAAATAATCCTTAATAACATTTCCAAGTATCGCAATCATAAGTC
This sequence comes from Drosophila pegasa, assembly GCA_035046225.1. Lineage (NCBI taxonomy): Eukaryota > Metazoa > Arthropoda > Insecta > Diptera > Drosophilidae > Drosophila > Drosophila pegasa. Next base: position 11,346,482 of record JAWNOD010000072.1, read on the forward strand.
CACATCTAGATACCGGGTATCTTTCAGTCATGCACTCTCAATCAGTTCACTCTTTCTGGCATTTTATAAACTTGTTCCAGGTCGGAAACGCTGTTCAGTTTTAATGTGTCGAGCGAAATGAATTTGTTTAGTGCTACGATCGCCTGCAGCGTGTGCCATTAATGACTGTCACTTGGATTAGCAGCTGAGCTTTGGAAGGCTGACCCACTTCGATTGGGGGGGCTGCCAGCTCGTTACGGTGTATCCCCCTGGTCATGGTCGTAAATGTAATGTTTTTATGGGGAATCGCAAGTGATTTGTCGACGAAGCTTGACTTGCAAATTCAACTGATTTAACTCCTACTCTTTCTAATTCAATTTGCAATCATAAAAAGGAGGATGCAACGATTTAGAGACAGGTGAAAAGAGCTGTTACTTGACGATTGAAAGCCAGATAGAAATGGTGGGTGTTATTTTAAGGACTTGTTAGATACTCAGATAGGAGATAGTAAGGAAACTAATTTGAATTTGAGTGCAGTTGAAGATTAAAGCAGTCTTTTAATGATTATGAGAAAAATGGAATGATAGAGAGGAAGATCGAATAACAGTAAAAATAAGAATATGTATATCAAGGTAATCTTTCATTTTATTGAAAAAAAATTTGATAATAGAGAACATTTAGTAGAATTAGTGTAGAGAGTCAAGCATTATAATCATAAATAACTCCACATTAGCTATAAAATTCAATCTACTTGAACTGCTTCCACATGCTATAAAAACTTATCTCTGTGCACTTCATACATTCCCTGCTTATTTTTGACTCATCAAGAGTCAAGGCAATGCAGTATGAGAAATTCCTTAAAATCACATAAATTAATCTTCAAAAATATGATTTCTTCAAGAATTTCTAACCGTACTCTTGCCATTTCTTTAAGGCGTTAATCTCCGCGCTGTCTAGACAGTGTCGACGACATGGCCCTGTCCAGCCGTCCCGGCAACAAATGCTGCTCTGACTCATGAGTTTATAAATTTAATTATGACATTATGATGCGAGGCGCAACATGAGCATCAACATACAAAAGCAGGCTGCATTCATTTATTAACAACAACTGACAGCGAATGACAAATTAACAGCTAAAAAGCAGTGAGAACTGCAAGCCAATCGAGCGTGGGCGATTGCTTGTGACTTGCGACTCGTGTCTGGCCCAAAAAGTAATTGAAAATATATCAAATAACCAAAAGCTCAGCCAAACCAAGCCAAACCAGTCGGACGTAAGTAATGAGTGCACCAGAGAGGCCCCAAAACTGTTGCGCAGTGTTGGTTAACGTTTTCGTGTTTCAATATTGATTCGGAACTCCTAAGCGACGCTACTCGACTCGACTCTACCCGACTCAACGCGACTCGAAGCAAATGCATTTCAAGTGATTGGCAAACATGGAGACAGGGCAAAATCTTGTTGTTGTAGAGAAACCCCCCGCAGGGGATAATGGATATTTCGACGCCTTAATGAATGAACGCGATCGCAAGTGTTCGATAAGAGTTTTTATTTTGTTTTGGCCACAAAAATCGTGATAATTGTGGCAGCAAGTGCAGCTGCTTATGACCAAAAAAATATATATAAAAGATCGATTGATCAGGCGCCAAAAATTATAAAACGTTAAGTATTTCTCGTGATGCTGGGCCACTTATTAAATTATTAAATGAACCGCTATGCGCTGAGATCTTAGCCAGATTTCTCTCTGTTTCTCTCCGTTTTTTGCTCTGTAGCCAGTAGCTTACACAATTTCGATCAGAGATTAGATAAGAGTCAAGTGCTTTTGGCGCTCAAGCGCAACAAGCCGCTTAATTAACACAGCTCTTGACGGGGAAGACTCTTAAGAGTGCGGCTTAAACAGTTAACTGCTGCCGGTTCTGAAAGAGCTAAGTGCAGCATATACGTGGGCATATTAAAGAAAATTACTTTATTTACAGGCGTTTAATGAGGTGTTATGGAGTAAGGATTAAGTTGAGCTGTGTGTGCTTGAATGGGGCTAGGAATAATTGAAGTTATAGGCGAGAATGTGCTGGGTGTGTGAGAATGACAGAAGATTTGAGTCAGACAGAGCAGGAATAATATTAAGAGAATCTATTTGCTTATATTTCAAATATAGTTGCTGATATATTGGATATAATAGGGCTTAAATTACAATATTTCTTTATATTTCTAATATCATTTGTCATCATTTTTATACCCTGAACCCATTGAAAATGGGAATTCAGGGTATAATGGTTTTGTGAAAATGTATGTAACAGGCAGAAGGATGCGTGGCAGACCCCATAACGTATATATATTCTTGATCAGGACGACAAGATAAATTGTTTGAGCCCTGTCCGTCTACCCGTCCGTCCGTCCGCGTAAGCTCCTAGATCTCCGATTTCTTATTATCGATAAAAATCGATAATTTGACTTTGTTTTTCAAACGTAACTCATTAACCGTAAAAGCTAGATCCTTCAGATTTATTGTGTATGTGACTGTAATAAATGCGCACATTAAGTCATTTTTTCAATTTTGGATACTGTATATGTAAAAGAAGCGTACAATGGTTTTAGTAACAGCTCCCACAGGGTTCAGGGTATCTTTTAATCGAGCCGTCTCGATTAGAGCACTCTTACTTGTTAATATTTAACTCACCTAACCAATTCGACTATAGACTTAACTCAATTTTTCTTATGATGCCACTGAACTTTTCAACATATTGCTCTTGATATTGCTTTTATGCTTCAATACCATATAAAACTCTTTTAATTCTTCGGCTTACCAATCAAACTGAATAAATAAATGAGAATCATTTTTATATAAATTTGTTTTGCAATTAAGATACTCCTTTATAAGTAAATATATTATGATTCTTTTTTCCTTTCACTTAATTAATTTGCTCAACTCTCAATTACTAAACACACAATTCTCACTAGTTCCTCTCTGTCTCCCTCATTTTGCTAATTTAACCATTTCTCACCTGCCCAGACCTTTGCTGTGTGTATTCATGTACTGACACCTCTCTTCAACAGCCACCCAATGTGCGCGGCACTCGAATTAGTCTCGCTGCCAACTCCCGCAACAAGCAGCTTGATTGTGTGTGTGTGAGTCATCAAAACAGCGCCAAGTGGCAGCTACCAGTCTTCAATACCAAATCAAGCATTACTTGCATAACCCAAGCCAAAGTCATCGACCAACGATCAACAGCATTATGAGCACGATCATGATGAACATGAGGCATGCATGCATAAATATTTTTCTAAAGTCCAGCAGAGACTGCAGCACTTGAGCACGTCAGAACGCCGGTAGCGCAGTGTAGATCGGCTCTACCCCTCACACCTGTCCCCCTCCCCCTCGCCCCATGCGGGCGTTGCTTCAGCCATCGGTCAGCAGCTTTTGAAGCACCCACCGAAACTGCAGCATCCAAGCACTCGATGCCCCGGTACGGCTTTTATGTTGCCTTGCACCGCCAGCACCACCGCCTGGCAACTCTTCTGCGTTTGTGGCTGCAGTCAGTGGTGCGCTGATGCATGTCCAAACATCCTCAGTTCTGGTCAGTTTGTTGCTTGTTCTACGTTCTTTCTCAGTTTTATACGTTTTCTTGGAACCGCGTTTGTCGCCGCGTCTGTCCGGCTTGTTTGTCAGTTTGTTTATTCTCTCTCTCTCTCTGTCGTGTGTGTGTTGATTTTCAATAAATATTTGACATTTGTCTAGGCCCTTTTTCCCGTGCCTGCTGCAGCCAGGCAGTCAACCATTTGGCTGCCAACAACACGGCGCGGGTACATTAATTTTTCAAGTATTTCCCAAAATAAAACGAACAACCTCAACCTCAACCTCAACCGCCCCATCGTAAAACTCAACTTGAGCCGCACAGGTCTGTCACCTGTCGCCCAACTGCTCTAAGCTCTTTTCAAAGTTGATGCATTTCTCAAGCTGGAAACTAAGAAGAACGTTTTGGTCCAACTGCAATGCGGATGTTTGAATTGAACTTTTCTTCTATTTGGTTGCGAAAAACGGTTCGTGGAAATCATGTGACATGCTCAATGAGGTGTTGAATGTGTCGCTTTAGCTCACTTTGAAATCCATTTCACATGCCACACAGGTGTCTCTAAATAATTCACAAAGTTTCCTTAACTCGTTGTGTAAATCTGAAGGCGTCAAAGAATATTCTCAGCGAGTTTACTTTTTGTATAATGCAATGTCAACTGCACAGCTTATGAGATAATAAGGGTTATTTGATGTAGGGAAGTCGCAGTGGGGACATTTTAAACCAGATAATTCTTGATTTAGAATGCAGTTGATTGACTATGATTTAGATTTAATTGTTGAGTCAAATGAGTAAATGGGGATGATATTCTTAGGAGCTAATGTCTTAATAATGAATAATAATGGATTGGTAGTACGTTCTTCTACAACATTTTCAGTCTTATGATCCTAAAAATCTAATAGAAAGGCGTTAAGCTCTTGACGAGAATATAGACATATGCTGCATAAGACATAGACTTAAAAAGGTTGTGAAAATACAGCTTAAAATTATTGTTTATACTGCAAGGTCACCTTTCTATGAGATTCTCATATACACAAGGCCGTTGCTTAGCTAACTGAATATTGATTTAATTATCTGAGACATAGAGTTAGTCATGAGCCATATAAGGCTTGATAGTTCGCCTTTCTATGCAATTCTCAGGATCATGAGTTTATTTTAGTAGAAATAAAGACAGACATGTTTCCTTAGCTAAATATTGATCTTAAAAAGAAGTTGATTAGCTAAGATATATATATTAAGTATCTAATTATAATTTATAATGCAAGCACGCTCTTCTAGGAGATTCTCATGTGAACAAGGCACTATGAATTTCAGGAATATCCTCATATGCATTCACATTTATTTATAATTGTAGCAGAATATCTCCCAGTCATTCGCACTCTTTATTATTAAATCTCCTCCTCTTTTGCTGTCTGAATCGCTTTGTCATTGAATTGCTTCACTTCTCAAGTCGATTCCCTTCCCCATATATACTATATATATATAAAAATACTTCAATTTCCTCTCTGGCATTATTAATAAACCACTTTAATTAGATTTGACGCAGTGCAATCTTTTGCTTCCCTCGCTGCCCACAATAATTTCCTGTTCAGCACATTAAATTTGATTACTTTTCATTAAGCGCCCGAAAATTCCCCGAAAATACGTTGCCTCAATATACATACATATTGAATATATTTATTTGGCAAACGATGCTGCCGCGCTGCAACCATTGTCGCCATTTGAAATTGAGCCGTTTCAGCAGAGTCTCAGAGTCTCGTCTCGTCGCTTGGCTTTTGGCCGCCTATTTATGGCCATATTTTGATTGCCGTTTCACTGGCTCCAGCCAGCCCAACCAGCCAACCAGCCAACCCGCCAACCATCCATCCATTCATTCTCCGGTAGCTGTGCAGCCTGTCAAGATGCATAAAGTTTGTTTTCGTCACGCTGCCGCCTCGCCTCAGACAGCCATCAGAAGTCGAGGCAGCCATGTGGGGATGGATCTTTTATTTTGTGCCCCTTTTGGGGCAAACGGCAATTTTTTATTATTATTATAAAATGTATTTTGTTTGGCGAGTTGATTGAGTGTCGTCATCAGATATTTTAGCAGCTACTTTGGCTACCGTTTGCATCTTTCGCTGTGGATCAAACAGGTCAAGCACTGATGCAACTGGCGTTTAGCCATTTGCTGGGCAGGAAACACATTTCTGGCCGGCAATTTGCATTCTTTGAAGTTCAACTGCAATGGGAACAACTTAATAAGCAGCTAGCCAACTGGTAGTAGATATAGAGATGTAATTTATGCCAGGCTCCACTGTCTGTTTATATGCATAATTGCCAACTAACAAACAAGATGGGAGCCAATAAAAGCAGGCAGGCAGGCAAAACACTGGGCCGCGACGACATCCCGTGCACAGCTGTGCGCCGAGCCTCGATGGAGACCGAAAATAGTGAAAATATTTTTGTATTTTATGCGTCGGTCGGGTTCGATATGAATAAAATGCAGAAAACAGTAAAATGCTTTCAACTATGCGAGAGTTCGAGGTAGCAGCAGCATCGACAACAACAACAACAGAAACATCAACAATAACAACAACAACAGCTGCTGCCTATCTGCAACTGCAACTGCAGTCGCTCAGCTTCCAGCTTCCAGCTTCGAGTCTCATGCGTGTGCCCATAATAGTTCGCAATTAATCAAAAAAGCCATGGACCAGCAGCAATCTTTGAATTTCTACATACAGCACTTTGAATGCTCTACTCGTTGGTGTTTTGCTGCAACTGTCCTTGTTTTTGAGACTAGTTGAATATGTTTAAGTGTTATTTTAGTGTAAAATAAAAAGCATTAAATATTTTATATAATATTATAATATGTGTTACTCCTCATAAATTTATTTTGAGCTTAAGGAATTTCCGTTTATATTCCATTTAAATTTTTTAATTATTTTGCTTGATTATGATTGCTGAAATGAGACAATGAATGAAAGAGTAAATGCCACAAAGCACAACAGCTTACTCTAGGTCTTAACATGTTCCATATTTTCTCAACTTTATTTTATCTTATAAAGCTATATTTCATTTCATGTATGTAACACAGAAATGTAATTGATTTTTGCCCTGATATATTAATATTCAATTTATTTTCTTCCTCTTTTTCTACCTCTCTCTCTCTTATCTCGCTGTCTTGCTCATACATTGAGCAAAGGCATTTCTTATAATTAAAATCCAATTTATCTGCATATATATTAAAAACAATTTACATTTTCTTAGATGTCTTCATATTCCAATTATCTTCCCTTTTGCTTCATCTCTGTCTCTCCATCTCTCGCTCTCTTTCTGGTTGTCTTTAAGCCAGAGCACTCTTAATTTCAGCAACAAAGCTACTCATTGCACTCATGAAAACACTCGCTTTACTTATCTTATTCAACTATTAATTATTTTCACTTTAAGCATATGCCGTATTACGTTCATAACTTTTTCATTTAAAATCTATATTTAATTAAGTCAAATCTTTATTTAATTTTAAAATATTTAAATTTTATTTTCATAAATATTCCTAGCTCAATCTCCTTATACATTTTTCACCTAACATGTCGAAAACTTCTCTCTCTACTCTTTAATTTCTTGGAAAAGTCAACAGGAACAGATAAGTCTCCTACAGTCTGTTCTGTGCGCTTCATTCTTGTTGGCTGCAATTCTTTATGGTTTGTTTACGGTATTAGCTGGAGCTGGCATGGCTCAAGCTGTCGTCTATTGGTCGTCAGCTATTGAAATGAATATTTATGAATTTTCCCTTTTTCTGCCACTTCTCTTTCCACACTCGAAAGTTTTTCATGTTATTTCTGTGGCCATTCAATTTGTCAAAACATTTAATCAGCAAAGCTTTTCTCACTTAAGCTGTCAGCGCATGGAAAACGAAAAACTTGCCCACAGCCTGGCCATATCGTCGCAGCGAGTGGGGCAGGCGGAGAGATAACCAATTCAGTTTCGAGTGGCGACTGCCGAGAGTGGAGTCAACATTTTTTGGCTACCGCAAATTTGTTATTTGTCAAAACATTTAAATGCCATTTGCGTGTTCCACCGCATTTTGACAGCCGCCGATAATTTTTCTTGCCTACTTTTCGCACCTTGCCCTGGCCCAGCCCGGCCCCTGGCGAATTTCCTGACTTTCTAGGCATTTGTTTCAGCTCATTTAAATATTAGTATTTGAAAACTCAACGATTGCCGGAGGCTAATTTCGTTTTGTTATGGTTTTAAAATGAATTAGTTTTCAGTGAAAGTCGTTTGGGTTTGCAGGAGGTTTTTGTTTTCAATTTGTATTTGTCATGCATAATATAAGGTTAAGGGTATTCTGTTCAGTAAATTTATATACTATATAATGCAAATTACTGCTATAATACGTATAAGATACATCTGTAATCAAACTATTCGCCTTGACTAACGCTGTCGAAAAGTTTGGCTCACTTCTCCCTCTATTTTATCTACTTTAGCGACTCTGCTCATGGAATGTCCGTAAAAATTCACATACATTCACTTCAAGTTTTCGCTAAACTTTTCACATTTGCAAACTCATCTCTTCCAACAAATTTCCGCTTGCCTTTGTATTCGCACGTAACCTTCTCGAAACATTTAGAAATTTTTTAAGTTTCTGCCAAAGTTTTCGAGTTCGAAAAAATGCTGGAATATTTGTAGTAAAATGGAGTAGACTATGGAATACTCTTTTTAATGGTAAGAGGAATTGGTTTGTGCTGAAAAAAGGCCTTGAGGTAATGCTTAGAATATTTAATAATGGATTTCAAGATGGGAGCTATTGAAGTTGGTAAGGATTTTAAGTAACTCTCAGAGTTGCTCAGGCTGTGAATGTTTTTTTTTAAGTGGGAATAATTTTAAAAGTAATATATTCGGCTCGAAAAAGCTACAGTGGGTAGCTTTTATTTATTTATTTATTTCTTAGACTTTATAAACCTAAGGCATACAAATCTCCATCCAAACTTTAGCGCCTCAAAACCCTTTCCCCAATTAAACCCTATATGCACTTCGACCATCTTCTGCCCAGAGTATTAAAACTTATATGCATTTTCACAGCAATTACGTCAACATTTTTCTTTGCTACGAACAAATGGGAAAACTTTTTGTTGACATTTGCCAAAAGCTCCATACGCTGACACTAACAACAGCAACAACAACAGCAACAATTTCAACAAGTACAGCAGACACACATAGCTGCAAACAGCAACAATTGCAATTTTTGAGCTAGCAAACATGCAAATCGCATACCAGGTCAACATAGCTAGCCCAGAGTCCAGCTGCTACCAACTGCTGCTGCTGCTGCTGGTCAGCGATAAAGTTTATCTCGAAAGTTGCCTTGTTTATTTTTGCTTCTGTCTTGTACTCTTTTTTGGCTATCTATCCGTGAGATATATTTTTGCACTGCAGACCAATCAATATACGGCAACAGACGAAGACTGTCTGACTGAGCAGCAGCTGTTTGCCGGTGATTTATGGGCCAGTGTATGAGGGCATGCTCCTGACTTGACTTGCTTGACCAATTAAATTGATTGGCATGGGAAAATCTGTCAAGTGTGTAGAATATGTAACAAAATGCAAGCAACTTCAATTGAACTGAGAACGTGGTGAGAGCTTTAAACTGGAGCTGGAGAGTTATGAATTGGGCCAGAGCTGTTGAGTGCCTTAAGCTAGACCTGGAGAGCTACAAACTAGAGAGAGAGAGATGTGAGGGAGAGCTATGAAGGCAATTGTTTTGTTATTGAGTGATAAGTTTAACTGAAGAGGTTAAAGTTAGACCTAAAGAGCAATAAAGTAGAGGCAAAGATATAAGAAGGGAAGCCATGAAGGCAATAGAATTTTTAGTGCGTGTCATAAGCTAGAGCTGGAAAGTTTAATGTAACAGCTATAAACTAGAGTGTGAAAGGGAGAGAAGAGAAAAGGCACTGTGAATGCAATTGAAATTCTATTGCCAAAAGTTATAGCTAAAGAGCTTATAGTTATAGTTGAAGTACCATAAACTAAAGAGAGAAGAGAGGGCTTTAGGGACTCTTGAAGGAATATTCACCATATTGAATGCTCTAAACTGAGGCTGAAGAGCCTTAATCGTGGCCTAAATAAATTTACGGTTAAAGTGAAACTTTAAGAACTTCAACACTATTTCACTATAAGACGTAAATTTAATTCAAAATAATTTAAATAATATTAATAATAAATAAATCATAAAATAATCCAAATGTATGTAATTAAGATTGTTGTAAGAAATATTATATTTTGTTTTAAATATGCTTTTAACTTGCAGTAAATATAAGAATTCTAAATTGCTTCGCCTCCATCGCACACACACATATACACAAGATAAATCAGTCTCCTAATTACTTATCACTTCTTCTCTTCTAGATATGCGCCTGCGCAACACCCAACAGGCAGATGAGGCCATCAGTGCTGGCAGCTTATATCCACCTCTCTTTAATGTCGCGCCGCGTGCCTCGATCACAGTGAACGCTACTTGCGGCCAAAACGGAGCCGAGGAGTACTGCAAACTGGTCGACGCCTATCCGCATCGCAATTGGGCCAAGCACTGCGGCACCTGCAATGCGCACAGCTCCGACCGGGCCAAGCAGCGACCCATCGAGTCGCTGATCTCGCCGAGCAGCAGCTTCGAGGAGAGCTGGTGGCAGTCGCCCACGCTGCAGGGTGGCCGTCAGTTTGAGTATGTGACCATCACGCTGGATCTGAAGCAGGTGAGTGAGTGCTGCGACTCTGGGTCAGAGCGAGAGAGAGATGTGCCTCTCGCATTCACTAATCACAGGCGACAGTCGAGCTGTGATCCAGTTTGTAATTAAGCCGCTGACTTGTCACTCATTTACAAGCGATTTAACGCCCAGTTCCATGATCCATCCATCCAACCGTCCGGCCAGCCGTGCTCCATGTTCCCCGGCGCTTGTCGCCGATCGTTAGACGCCGTGCGCATGAAATATGATCACAGTGGGCAGCGATCGAGTTCGGAACCGGTCAATAGGTATTACATTCTAATGCTCAAAATGGCCAACGTAAATTTGCTTTGATGCTGCTTTGATTAAGTCATATCGTCTTACGGCCAAGCCGCAACTTTCCTCAGTTATTAATGGCAAGACATTGATTTCCGGGTTGGGCCATATATTTATAGCGAAAGATTAAGAGCAACTGAATGTTGGGGGGGCTTTTGGATGATATTGGAATAGTTGATGTTACGGGTTACGGGTGGAATAATATCAAGTATTTATTTGATATATTTCATAGTTTGTCGTTTAAGATGGAAGCTATATATAAGCCAATTCTCACACTCACATTAAAAGTTCTTAAGAAAAAGTCTAAAAGAACTCTATCAAAACTTTTAGGAAATTATGAAAACTTTATGGTTCATTCATATTCTTATAAATATGAATTTCTAAAGAATATAAGAGATCTTAGCTGTATTATTAAAACAAGCTTCTAGGTAAGGATACAAATTAAATGAAATTAAATAAATATTCCATAAATGCAAGAAGGTAAATTTAATTAAATGAAATAAATATTCCATAAAAACACAATTTCATGGCAAGAATGTAAATTAAATTAAATGAAATAAATATTCCATAAAATCTCCTTCAAGTACTTTCACACCACGAATTACACGCAACTCTCTCAACTCAATTGCAACATTCGCCATAAAATACATTGTATTTTCATGATTCCATTTAAAATCCAGCAACATGTTGCCATCCCACAACACATTTTCGAACTTTGGACACTTCCACCAGCAGCAGCAAAGTCTGAGAGGAAATCACAAAAAATGCAGTGAAATAAATCAAAAAGTCTGTGACACAGACAGCGAATATCTCTCGCTCATGCAAAAATCATCAACGTAAAGAGAGCGTGTAAGTTTTGACAGATGCTGTTGATGTGTTGACGCCTTCAACTGCTCAACTCCATCGACCCCCCCCCCCGCCCTCCCCTCGATGGCACCTACACTTTTCATGGAAATTCCATCGACTGGCGCTGCCCTCAACCGGGCAGCGTAAACAAAAGTCATGGGAATATTAAAGCACAAAAAAATCGCACAATTTTTGTTATTGCCTCAGTTTTTTAGTTCACATTCGGTCTGTCGCCGTCTGACCAAAAACTCAATCCAACATGTGTCAATTGTAGTTAAAATTGAAAATTGCCTGACATCTACATAGAGAGCGCATCCATAAAAGGTAATTCAATTTGATTTGATTCTGCTTTTTGTTGGGCTAAAGTTTTTCATACGCCGCAGCACCGACAAAGTTAATTAGGATAGGATCCAATTTAAATATTTATATGACTCTCTGCTCTGTTGACGAGTTGCGGCTCCTGTTCGTTATTTATTAATAACTCTTTCTCTCTCTGGAAGCGCATGGCTGTCATAAATCTTTCATACTTGCAGGCATATGTGAAAACATTGTTTATAATGCGCGAAAGAAGGGTGTGCTGAATGTAGCATAGAGTAGAGTAACTCTAAGATTATGAAGTATAGCTATCTATATTTTGTAAATAATTTATAAAAAGTATTTATAGTTGACAGAAATTATAGAAAATGTAGGAACAGAATATATATAAAAAAAAATATGGATACAAATATGAATGAAACATTTGAAATACATATTCAGTTTTAGCGTTAAAATATTTTTAAGACTGAAAACAAATATACCATAAAGTATAATTTATAAATCTTATATAAGGAATTGGTTTGAACTTATCTAAAATTAACAGATGAAATAAATTAGGTTTTCTGTTGAACAAATAATATAAAATAGATCGAATTTCTTTCTGAATTTCTTAAAACGAAAAAATTGTTCATATAACAATTTTAACACAGCTTTTCACGCCAGTATACATATTATTATTATTATAATTTAAGTTATTATATTATATTAATTTAAATTATGTCGCTTTGATTTCTTTCCTAGTTTTTTAATTCCCATTAGGAAAAACGAATCTCCCTTCTTCTCCTTCCTTCCTTCTTCTAAGCAGAATCTTAAAGCACATTCTGCTGATTATAAACTACAAAAGTACGTGACTTCAGCTAAATATTTAAGCATCTTCAAACTAGCTAAAGTAGCTAGCTAAATTATCAAAGCTTACTCTATATTATCGCAGAGTATTCAAACTTCGACACTTGAAACTTAATTGTGATTTCATGTTTTTAATTTTAAATCAGCGCCCTGCCCCAACTCCAAGAGTTCGTAGTCGGAGTCGACTCAGGGCTCGATGCCCCGGTTCTCTGCACGTTTTAATTAAGTGTATACTTCCATAATCTTGGCTATGTCTTGGTCTCGACTGCATCTTTGTGTTGTCTGTGTCGGCATATGGCAATGAAAGAATTATATCAAAACATTGAGGAAATCATTGGAAGGGGCGAGTCATGCATTGGCAACAGCCAGCCAAACGATAAGTCTCGAGTGCAAACTGCACTTGAAATGTCAACTTTGTGTCGGTTGATGCTAAGCAGCTGAGCTGTGCCTCGGCGCATAATTTGCCACATTATATGGAGAGAAAGTTCACGATAATCAAGCAGATTGGAATAATGAAGCGGCTCATTATGTGCGTGCATTAGCCGAGCAGCTGCAAGTGCTGAAATGGAATACTTTGTTGGGGTTCCTTGGGGGCTAAGGAATTTCCATTAACACTTTAACGCACGATTAACACTCGAGATGGAATTTTAAAAGATTCATAAGCGGGAAATAGCAAAACAAAACAATTGATAAACTCAGTTTTGGGTGGTCCAGAGGGCAGATAAGTCAAGGAAAATATTGTAGGAAAATAAGAAAATAGAACTTACAGAGCTGGAATTCTTTGAGTTAAAGATGATTTGCTGAAATTAAAGAGAAAAGGTTAGATAAGAATAAAGTATAAGGATAACTGCTGACATTTATTACAAAATTGTCTTAAAGCTAAAGCTATTCACTTATCTTTGAGCATATTCCAAATATTGTTGATAAGGTGTTGAATATTATAAGCAAATAATCCTTTTTTAATTTAAAATAATTCAAGGTTAAAATATTGAAATACAAACACGAAAAAAAAAACAAATTTGTCAAACAAGCTTCAGACTTTTCCCCAAACTTAATATATTTCCATTCCAAATAAAATAGATAAATTACTAAATATTATAAGCAAATAATTCTTTCTTAAATTTTAACTCATTCAAGGTTAACATAAAAAAGAAAAAATAAACAAAAATCACGAAAAAAAAAAACAAAACATATTCCTAAATAAACTTCAGATCATTTCCCAAACTAAATATATTTCCATATAAATTTCCTCTAATGTGACATTGGAGAATTGAAGAATTCAAGAAGAAGCTTCAAAAACATCTACCAATTAGTTTTATATTACCCCAAAAACTTGCTGTCATGACAGCTAGTTCTTTGCACCATCTCCAACTGCCCATTTTCACAGGCAATTAGCACTCGTTTTCATTTCCATTTCCTATTCTTAAATGCCACGCAAAGCCCCCCCCCCTCGCTCTGCTCGCTTAATTTAATGTGTGCTGGAAATATTTCGTAGGCATTTGTCACAACTGTTTAAAAACACATTAGAAGAAATCTCTGCGAGCGGAGACGACGGCGGCCAATGGCAACCAAATTTATGACCTCTGACGGAAACTTGACATTCGTTTCATGGGCGAGAGACAAAAATTGTTCAAGTCGCGCGAGTTGATTTCAACAATTAGACTAATCGAGTGATTTACAATAACAACAACAACAAGAGACAACAGCAGCAACAACAAGAAACGACCAACAAGAGCGGGACAGGCATGTGTCAACGATTTGACAGCTTAAAATATTTTTCTCGCTTGTTTGAAAATGCCTTTTGCAACAGCGACAGCCAGTCGGCTCGTCATTCAGTCAGTGAGTCAGTCCGCCAGTTTGTCAGTCTGTCAGCCTGTCAGTGTGTCTGTCAGCTTGGCTTGCCGCACGCTTTGGCCACAACAATGTCTAGATTTATGCTTCAATGACTTTGAGGCGCGCGTGACTAATTGAAAGTCTAGCGAGAATTCTGCGAATTGCAATAAATTCAAAGCTCAAAGCAGTGACTGTCAAACTGTTAGTTATTCATATCAGATGGAACAATAGTTATTATACGATCTAATTAAAGTAGGTGTTGACTAAACGATATAATTATGCAAAATGCAAATATAATACAATTTATTTAAAGCTAAAAAAATAATTGGATATAAAGCTAAAAAAAATAAAATAATATGACATATATTGGAAACTATAATAAAATCAAATAAAGCTTAAAATTGATCAAAAAAATATATAGAACATAAAATAAAATATAAGAGAAAATCAATAAATTTAAATTAATATTTTTAAAAATTATATCTTATTAGAAATATATTATACATAATAATAGCTTTCATGTAGGGTTTGAGATTAGATTGTAAAAAAAATCTTTAAATAATCTTTTCATCTCTAGAAACTAAAAATCACAACGAAAAATCTGGCCTAAACTATTTAAGGTCATTCGAAAATATATTTAAACTCAATTAACTTGAATTCTATTTTATTTTATTGCCTCTAAAATGCCAAAGTTGCGGTAAATGTTTGCCAAGCGGCAACATCAACTAGCTACACACAGACGGGAGAAACAATTTATTTCATTTTATTTTTATAGCCATTTAATTGCTTCATTAAATTTAGCCAAATTTGGCCAAAAGTTGTTGTTGTTTGGGGCAGGCTTTACGTAACTGTAATTCAAATGTTTGACAAGTTGTTGCAACATTCGCAGCCAAAGGCAACAACAGCAGCAGCAGCGGCGGGCCAAGCGTGTTACAAGCCACGCTCGCAACGCATTTAGGCGTTGCAATTATTTTAATGGTCAATTTATTTATTTGTTTCGACTGTTGCGAATGTATTTGGTTTTTTCCTCCACGTTTCGCCTTTTTCAGAATGCTTCTCTCGCTGCTTAAATTGTCGTCGTCGTGGTTGTTGTTGCTTGGGATTTGCATAAATCAATTGAAGGTTTCGCTGTTAACGTGATTGAGGCTTTGCTTGAAATCCTTTTATGTCGCTCTTTCCGGCTAACAGCCATTTGATTCTGGCCTTACGGCTTGGCCACGTTAAGGCAGCTGTTGTGTGTGCAAGTTGCTGAGAACTGACTTCGGCTTTTTATTTCCTTGCAGTTTGCAGTCTGCATTTATTGCGCCAATTTTACGATAAGAAAAGTTGTGGGCCAAAGCGAGCACGAAAAAGTTTTGCTCGAATTGAACTTGGATTCTTTTTTTGTACAAACAGCGTAAAATAAGAAAAGCTAGTGAAATAAGTAAGGAATGATTCAATGAAACGTTTCCTGTTTCCTGTATATTGCTTTGATTCTTACGCTCATTGATGAGTTTCTCTTACTTTCTCAGGCCAAAGTTTATGCCTTCAATTAATCTTTAGTCTTTAGGCTTTAGTTTTGCCTTTTAGTATTTAGAATTTATTCTCTCTCTCTCTCTCTCTCTCCCTTTTCAGTCTTTTTATCTGACTTCCCCTGTATTTCTCTCTCTATCTCTCACACATTCCTCTCCCGCGAAAGACGAAAACTTTCGCTTTCCCTCTCTATTGCTCTTCCATTTTTTTTTAAGATCTCCCTGTCTCATTTTCCTTCTCGACTGATTGCATTTCTGCACTGTCTCTCTCTCTTCGTACCTTTATATTACACTCTTTCTCTCTATCTCATTCTTTTAATCCCTTGCTTACACTACGTCTTTCTGCCTCTGTCCCTATGTCTTTCTCCTTTATTCTTCCTCTCTCTGCATTCTCAAAAGTTCCTAAACATTTCACTGTCTGCGCTCCATAAAATATCTACAAAAGCCTCGCAAATCTTGCCTCAACACCTCCATGACCCGTTTGATTGAGGGTATTTATTTTCCACCTTCCGTCTGCTATGTGTGGGTTCATTCTTGGGCACCAGCAGGCAAGACTTTACAAATGTGCCAAAAAAAAAAAGAAAAAAAAGAAGAATAGTGAAATAATAAAAATTAAAAATAAAATGATGTAGATAATAGACATGTGAGTAATGTGCATATGACGGCCCACACTGAGCACATAAAATAAAAAGCCTCAAACTAAATACCAAAACTATTTCATTTGTTTTTGTCTTTATTTTCGGCCGTCTGCCAGACTTTTGTCTGTTTGCCTCAGACAATTTCGCGCTTGTTTATTTTTAAAGTTTACGATGCGACGATTTGGTGCATTTTGATAGGTGTTCAAGGAATGAAAAGAGTATATTGGTTTTGTACAATGCTTGTTTGTCGGGATGTAGGCGTATACTTGATATTATTGGAAATAACGGAGGGCAGAATAAATGTTGAAAAAAATGATGTACTTTATGGCTTGCCTTTTTTTTAGGAAAAAAATAAATTACTAAAAACTATATAAGATGAAAATTTACAGGGCAAAAACATATCTTCATTATTTTTTTATTTTTATTAGATACTCAAGCTGATGTAGAAATTCTAAGTCTGACTGGAATCGGAAGAATCTAAATATTCTAGAGTTGTTCAGTTCAAATTATCAAATTGCAATGGACTTGCATAGATTAATAAGCCCTCCCCTTAGGTCATATCATATCCAGAAATATTTTGCGCGAGTATAATGCAGTCGCTCACACCCGCCTGCCGCATTCTGGCTTGCTTCATTTTCGTTTTTATGACCAAAAAAGTTGTGCCTATTTTTCGCAATTAGCATTAGGTGAGGATGGGCGAACTGTGTTGCCGTTGCGCCCGATTAATTCTGTTCATTGAGCGATAAATAATTAATGAAGATTCAAATTGTTCGGTTTAAAATATGGAACGGCGCTCAGACACCATATTTGTTTACACAGATTCTTTATCTCAGTCATAATTCAGTTTCTCTTTCGATTCAATTAAGTTGTCTCACTTGCATATTTTAAGCATTTTCTTGTCTAATTTGACATGCAGTTTATCAGCTGGCTGAGATCTTAAAACGAGTTTCATCAGCTGCATAATAATATGTTATAAATATATAACAATAATTTGAATAGCTAAGCAAATGGAGTTTCTTTTCTTCTCGCTCTTTCTCTCTCTCTCTATCTCTCTCTCTCTCCCTTTGCTTATTGTTGTTTTCACATTTGTTCAACACGTTTTTATTGGCTTGTCAATTGGCCCGTCAGTCGCACAGCTGATAAAAATGTCAAGTGCCGCCTGGTCTGCCCCGAGGGCTGACAGCCTCCACTTGCTGCGGCTGCTGTTGCTTGCAATCTATACAGATCTTGCATAGCCCTATGGAGTCTCTATAGCTCCTCTGTTTCTCTCAGCTTGTTTCTCTGGCCAGGCAGCAGCAGGAAGTCGCAGTCACACACGCTTGCACTTGCACATTTTGGACCCGTCTCTTTATCTCTGATCAAGGTTAGTGCAATTGACGTAGACAACATAATTTCATGAGATAACTTATCGCTTAGCCTGCCAGCCCCACAGCGTAAATGCATGGCCAGACTCGCCATATGAACAGTTATAGCTAAATAATTGGCAGTACATTAAATTGCTTTTTAGCTTGACTCGGCCTAAGATTGCAATTTATGTTAAGAAATATTTAAATTTCTTTTACTCATTAAGTTTGCTTACCAATTTTAATTAATTTAAAATAATTTTTAAGTTTCTTTTCCAAGGTTTCTTGTTTCATTTTCTCACTACATTTTTTTATATAATTGAATCACCTTATTTTACCTCATTTTTATATACAATTTCAATTGATTTTCAAAGTTTTTTTCTCTCAATTTATTGCCATATCTGCGCAGCTTGCTCTGTGCTGCTCGTTCACCTGTAGCAGCTACCGTTAATTCAGTCTTTTTTCTGCTCACTTTTAAGCTAGTTTTGAATATACTTATAATATATATATCTATATATATATATATATATATATCTGCATATATACCTCCACATTTCCCTAGTTCACAAATCATTGGCGCGCCTGCATTAAATTTTCCAAGACATTCACTAATTTGCCTTCGCCTGGCCATTTCTTACGTTTGCTGTCTCTATTTGATTTGCTATCTCATTCTAATCTTATCAGCACATGTCGTGCCGTCTGCTGGCAGCTGATGTTGATATACGCTGCATATAATGAGCAAATGGGGTATATTGATTAGAGGAGAGACTATGTTGGAAAAGGAGGAGAGCCAAGTCGACTATAAATTTCATAAATCTATAGGTTATGTTGGATTTGTATAAAGAGTTGGTTAGCAATAAGACGTATAAGCTGTGAAGTCTCCAAATAGAGACTATATGTTATATTGTTATATTTCTAAATATTGTATAAATATTTTATAAATAATATGTACGGAGGAAAGAGTAAAATTTAGATGCGCTTGATTTATGGATTTTTGAGTTGGGTTTTCGAATCATATTACAAATTCCATAGCAATAGGAATTACAATTTCAGAATTGAGCATATATATTATTTATTTTATATGTATTATTGTATTTTTTTTATATATATACTTTATATTATTATTGTAGAGCAAAACTGAGATACGCCTGATTGATATATTCTTGAGTTGGCTTTAAATTAAATAAAAACTTGCATAGCAATAAGAGTTAGAATTTCATAATAGAGCATATATATTATTTATTTTTTATATATTATGGATAGTTCTATAAAATTCCCTTTGACTAAACAGGTTTGCCTCATTCAGCACCCTCTACAATTCTGCTATAGACAAAGGCCCCCGATTCCTACCTCAGCTCACACATTTTCCCCTCAGAATCTTGTCTCAATCTCAACTCTCTCATCTTAAGCCCCCTCCTCTTTATTTACACCGTATTCACACGTCGATCATTTGCCACAATTGGCAGCTGTAATTGAAACCGGGCTAAGCAAATTGCCACTGGCAGACGCACGCATGCGCAGTATTTGGCTTTTCGGCATTTTTCCCCAGTGGCAGATTTTCCCAATGCGCTTTGCGTGCATTTTATCAGCGTCTGCGAATCGGAAAAACTAGCGGCGAAAATGTCTTGTTGTTGTTGGCAGTTGTTGCAATTGTGGTTGTTGCAGTTGTTGTTGTTGGAAATTTGATAGACTCGTTGTTGAATGCCGCCTGTCGCCGTGTTTATCGCAATGCGCCTGACATTTTGGCCATGGCTTATGAGCGGGTTTTTGTTGTTTTTCTCAGCGAGCTGCTGGAAAATGTCGCTAGATGGCGCCAACAGGCTCAGCCACGTTTTATAATCAATTACCAGCAGGCCAGAGCTGGTCAAAAGGCCACACCTTGCACACATGTCGCCTATTGGCCATAGATTTTGTTTGTTTGTTGGGTCTTTCTTGGCTTTTTTCACAGATCTTTGGCAATCGATAGGCGCACAACACGCGACATTTTTGGCATTTTGGCCAAAAACCATTTTCAAAATATACAAAAGTAAATATATATATAAATATATCTTATGTCAGCTGCCGGGCGTGTTGGGAGTTGCCTATTTTTTGTAGTTTGTTGACAGCTTGCAAAATTTATGACACGAGTCTGGTGTTGGGTTAAAGTTTTTACAGCGCCCGCGGCAACAGGCAACAGCAGCAGCAGCCGCAACAGAAATCTATAAACTTTGCTGTTGCTGTTGCTGTTGCAGTTGCAGTTGCAAAGATGTATAAAACTAAATGGAAACATCAGCGCCTTGCCCGCAAAGTGACAGCAAACAACATCGTTGTGCGCCATGCGGTTAATTTATAGCACAGCCAGTGAATGTAAAACTGTAAACCGAATTGCGGCCTTTTAACTAACAGCAAGAAGCAAAAAAGACTAAAAACAATCGCAAACACTTTGGCCATAAAAGTGCATAAATAAGTTAGTTAATGCGTGTAAAGTGCTCACACAAATATATATATATGAGGGAGCCAACAATGTTAGCCAGAGAAGTGCTGCATAAATAAAGTTAATGCGGCAGCATTTAGTTGGGCAAGTCTAACAGGCCACATAAGTGGGCAAGTCGAGGGTATGATAGATTTGTAAGTTAGTTGAAAGTATTATAGGAAGAGAAGAAAGATAGTAGATAGGTTCCGTTTATTTATATTTATATTATTCTATCAGTCAACTATCACTGATAGAATAATATAAATATAATATAAATATAAATAAACGGAACCTTGAAAGCAACGTCTAGGCTGTGATGGATTTGTAAATTTGCTTGGAATATAATAATAAGATAATATTGCTTGCACTGTAGATAATTGTTGAAAATATATAAAATAAATAAAGAGAACCAGGAATTGCGCATTTCTTAAGAGTAAATCTTGTAAATTAGTTGATAAATATAATATAATAAATATTATTTATTTATTATATTATATTTATCAACTAATTAAATAATAAAATTAATAATGCTAAATATATTTAAATAATGAAATATTCAAATCAAGGTTTTCATACCTTGTAAACAAAAAGTTTGTAAGAACAGAGAAAATTCCTAACAAAAATTGGGAAATAAAGCACTTATAAGACTTGGTTTAATAAAATCGAAGAAAATAATAGGTTATATGGGGAATAAAGAGTATTTTATATATATAAATTATAATGAAGAGTTTAAACAAATTTACACATTTTATAAAAGAAACAGTGACAATAGAAAACTTTGTTTGCTTCTTATACGTCTGATCTCAAGCGAAGCTTTTTATTCTATTTCTAGACAATTATTTTGATAAGCAATTCAACGTTCGATTTCTCTTAAGGCTGATATCTGAAATAACCATGAGCAAATTAGATAGATGAAAGCATATAATAGGGTGACCACATGGACTTCAGGTCATTCCGGGAGGGACGGTCAACGACTAACACCCCTCCCCCCACGCACACACATATTAAAATACATCACTGTAAATCGACTTTAACTTAACTTTCTTAATATTTACATAGCATCATAGAAGTACAGACTTTGATATTTTTCACTTCTGAGAAAAAGAGACAAATCAGACGTTAATTAGTTCACCAATGAGATTCAAAATTATTCTTTTGAGTTACACTTGGTTAAGTTACGATTTTTTGATCGAAACAGTAGAAAGCCGGCACAATTTCGTGTCAGGTCGAGCCACCGGGACATTAACTTCAAAAGCGGGACATGTCCCAGAATTCCAGGACGGATGGCAACCCTAGCATATAATGCAGATAATATCGTATAAATAAAACTATCATAGAGGATAACATCTCTATATGAAATACTATATACTATCTATATAAATTATTTACCTCAAACAAAACTTGGGCAAATTAGCTAAAAAATGTGATATATTTATAATATATATTTCAACATTTATATTTTTTTATATTTATAATATATATTTCAACCATCTCCTCTTTATCACTTCACATAATTCAAATCCACTTCATTTTCTTCCCATTGCAGACCTATCAAATCTTTTTCGTCATGCTCAAATCGGCCAACTCGCCGCGTCCCGCCTCCTGGATATTGGAGAAGTCCATAGATGGCATTACGTACGAGCCGTGGCAGTATTTCGGGCTGAGCGATGCGGACTGCAAGCGGCGCTACAATCTGGCCGGCCGCAATGGCAAATACATTTTCAAGAACGACACTGAGGTCATCTGCTCGACGCAGTACTCGAAGCCGCTGCCGCTGGAGAACGGCGAGCTGCATGTGTCGCTGCTGAAGAATCGTCCTGGCGCCCAGGAGCAAACGCCGGAGCTGATGCAGTTCGTGACGGCGCGCTTCATGCGCATCCGCCTGCAGGGCATGCACTCGACGGCGAACCTGGACAACAGCGTCGACTGGCTGCTCGACTCGCAGTCGCTGGAGAAGCGCAGCTTCTACAGCCTCAAGCAGCTGCGTGTCAGCGCGCGCCTCGACTGCCACGGCCATGCGAGTCGCACGCAGGACGTGGACCTGGGCAACTCCTTCAGCCTGCTGCAATGCGCCTGCCAGCACAACACGTGCGGCCTGCAGTGCAGCGAGTGCTGCCCCCTGTTCCAGGACCGCGCCTGGTCCCCAGGCGGCGAGTGCGAGATTTGCCAGTGCAACGGCCACGCCCAGAGCTGCAGCTACGACGCTTACCTCGAGCGTGGCATCTGCCAGCAGTGCGGCAACAATACGGCCGGCAACGAGTGCGAGTTCTGTGCGGCCGGCTTCTATCGAGAGCTGGGCGCAGCGCCCACCGAGCCCTGCCTACCCTGCGCCTGCAATCCCCAACGCTCGGCGGGCAACTGTGCTCCAGTGGGTGGCGCCTGTCACTGCTTGGAAGGTTTTCAGGTGAGCTCATTTATTGGTTTATCCGAATTATCGATAGTTATCGATTTTCATTGTTTAATTTAGTATTTGTATGTAGTGGAATTTTATCGATAATTATCGATAATTTATCGAGAAATTGACAGAAAATGTATATAAAAAAGAAATATTTTTTAAAGACATTTCCAGTCAATATTCTTTAAGGAAAACAGATATCGATTTTCATTGTGTAATTAGGCATTTGTATGTAGCGGAATTTTATCGATAATTATCGATAATTTATCGAGAAATTGACAGAAAATGTATATAAAAAAGAAATATTTTTTAAAGACATTTTCAGTCAATTTTCTTGAAGGAAAACAGATATCGATTTGCATTGTTTAATTGGGCATTTGTATGTAGCGAAATTGTATCGATAATTTATCGAGAAATGTACAGAAAATGTATATCAAAAATAAATCATTTTTAAAGACATTTTCAGTCAATTTTCTTTAAGGAAAACAGATATGGATTTTAATTGTTTAATTAAGTATTTGTATGTAGTAAAATTGAATCGATAATTATCGATAGTTTATCGAGAAAATAAATGAAAATGTATATAAAAATATATAATTTTCTTAAAGACATTTGCAGTCAATTTTCTTTAAGGAAAACAGATATCGATTTTCATTGTTTAATTAAGTATTTGTATGTAGTGGAATTTGATCGATAATTATCGATATTTTATCGATAAATGTACAGAAAATGTATATCAAAAAGAAATAATTTTTTTAAAGACATTTTCAGTCAATTTTCTTTAAGGAAAACAGATATTTATAGGTTGCAACTAGATTTCTATATCGATAATTATCGTTTTTTGTTTTTTTTTTTTGCATTTCATAACCCTGTTTTTAACGGTCTATAGAATATATATTTATATTATATATATATGCATAGAAAATTATGAATTTTTTAATAAATGCGAAAGACGTGCTCTTTCAAAAAATTAAAAAATGAAGTAAGATTCAAGCTTTTAAAGCAACTTATCGAAACATATCGATTAATCAGGACATTTTGCATTAAAAAGTGAGAAAATACCTTACATCTTAAATATCGGATATTTAAATAGAGAATATTTTTAAGAGGCTATCATTAAACCCCGAAATTCTAAAGACCCACAGAAACGAACGAATTTGCTAAAAAATATACCAAAAAATTTGTTACTCTTGCCCCATTGCAGGGTCCCCACTGCGAGGAATGCGCTCCGAATCACTATGGCGACGACTGTCGACGCTGCGAGTGCGATTCGCGTGGCACTGTGCCCGGCAGCGCCTGTGCCGGCAGCTGTCAGTGCAAGGCGCACGTCCAAGGCGACACCTGCTCGGAGTGCGCCGCGGGCTACTTCGACTTGAATGAGCTGAACGGGGAGGGCTGCAGCCGGTGCTGGTGCTCGCACGTCTCGGAGACCTGTCACAGCGCCAAGCTGCAGACGTTGGCCTTCGAGACGCTCAACGATTGGCGGCTGACGGATATACAGCGGGCCCAGGCCATAGCCGTGGCCGTGGACGCCGAGACGAAGCGCCTGATCTTTGGCAACGAGCTGGACGAGGTGGAGGCGATTTACTGGCAGGCACCAGTGGGCTACCTAGGCAATCGACTGACCAGCTATGGAGCGAGGCTGCAGCTGCAGCTGTCGTGGGTTGTCATGCGAGGCGACACCTCGGGCAAGCCGACGACCGGACCGAACGTGATCCTCTGCGGCAAAAATGGCCTGAAGATAGCCTATGCGGATGAGTCCTACGACGGCCTGGAGCTGGCACTGAATGTTACATTGACTGAACAGGGCTGGTATCATGTCCCGCCTGCTGTGAAGGACATTAAGACACGCCTACGACGCACCGAGGGCGGGGACTATCACGGCGAGCCGGTGACCCGATCACAATTCCTCTCCGTCCTGCTCTCGCTCGATGCGCTGCTCATACGCGCGGCCTACCACACAGATCAGGTGGAAACATCGCTGGAGCATGCGGTCATCTACTCGGGGGGATTGGAACTGGGTGGCAAGGCCACGACGCAGGTGGAGCAGTGCATCTGTCCGGCTGGCTACACGGGCTTGTCCTGCGAGAGCTGCGCCTTTGGCTACAAGCGCATCTACGAGAACTCAACGGACCATCAGCTACTGGGCAAGTGCATACCCTGTCCGTGCAATGGCCATTCGAACTCCTGCGATCTGCAGAGCGGCAATTGCGGCGATTGCATGCACAATACATACGGAGAGCGGTAAGTGGGAAGGGCAATGGACAGCAACTGACTTTAGCTAATACCCTTATCATAGCAAATATTGATTGAAAAGTTAATTGGGAAGACGAGGGTATTCAAATCCATATTAAAATATACATTTAGAGAGGTAAATCATTGAGTGGATCGTAATGCTTGGCCTTGCTCTCATCCATTCCCACTCCATTCACCACAGAATGCACTTTTAGCCTAGACACACACCAGTTATTATGGTGGGAACAGTAACTTGAACTGTACTTAAAATGTGAAGACAAGTATGAATAATGTGGGAAGCATATAAGATATTTAAGAATAGACAACAGCTCAGCTTGGTGTGGTTAAATGGAATTTACAATATATATAAATTTATTTAAAAATAAATCAGGTTAAGCCAGCTCAAAGTTGGTTATATTATAGACTGCTCATCTTGTACACAAACCCAAATACCATCCACACAAAAGGCAGGATACTCAATTTCCAATCATACCACACAGCCTAGACACACACCAGTGACTTCAATGTGGTGAAGATGAGAGGAAGAATACAACAAACATCAAGAATATATGCTCATGCAACATATCATACACATATTTAATATAGTGATTATATACATAATCAATTAAGACCTGATCAGAATCTTAAAGTGATTCACATTCAAAGCGATTTCCTCCTAAAGACAGCAGACCTTCTTACCACATACACAAACCAATTAACATCCACACACCACGCAGGACAACCAATGCAATACTACTCTAGTCGATTCATCTACCATCCACACACACAGCCCACACACAGCTTTTCCCATCAATTGGAAGAATACAACAAACAGATGCGCAAATAGATGCTCACGCCACAGATTAGCCATATATTTAATATAGCAAATATATATATAATCAATTCATATCTGAGCAGACTCTTAATTTTGTCATATTCAATGCTATTGCCATGCACTCCCTCCCCTCATAAAGAGAGCAGAAATTGTTATCCCGTACACAAACCAACTAACATCCACACACCACGCAGGACAACCAATGCAATACTACTCTAGTCAATTCATCTACCATCCACACACACAGTCCATACACAACTCTTCCCACCAATTGGTTTGATGTTGCACTAAACTGACCATAGCTCATGCCTAGCCAATACACACACCACCTCATGCTGCATTTTCACTCTCTCTCTCTCTCTCTCTCTCTTTCTTTTGCAGCTGCGAGCGTTGCCAGCTCGGTTTCTATGGGAATCCGCTGCAGGGCACGCCCCACGACTGCAAGCGCTGCGCCTGCCCACTGCCCGAGGACTCGAACAACTTTTCGCCCAGCTGCCAGCTGAAGAGCTACAACTACATGGACCTCAATCCACAATTCGAGCTGATCGAGCACGCGGAATACATTTGCACCCAGTGCCCCGAGGGCTACACGGGCGATCACTGCCAGGTGTGTGACGACGGCTACTATGGCAATCCTCTCGAGCTGGGCAACAGTTGCCGGCGCTGCGACTGCGAGGGCGGCCCGTGCAACGTCACCAGCGGCGCCTGCATCACCTGCCACGGCAACACCGAGGGCTGGCGCTGCGAGCGCTGCAAGCTCGGCTACTGGGGCGATCCGGCCGTGGGCTGTGAGCCCTGCCACTGCTATGCCGAGGGCTCCGAGAGCGGCCTCTGCGACAGCACCGATGGCCAGTGCCTGTGCCGCCCACGCTTCGCCGGCCAGAAGTGCAACGAGTGCGACGTCGGCTACGCCCACGTGGAGCTCCAGTGCCTGCCCTGCAACTGCGATGCACTGGGCGCCGCCGTCCTGGGCAGCTGCAATGCCAGCACAGGCCAGTGCGAGTGCAAGGTGGGCGTCATGGGTGTCAAGTGCTCCGAGTGCCTGGATGGCTACTTTGGCATGAATGTGAACGCCGAGCAGCTGGAGGATTTGGCTGCACTGCGTCTGGCTGAGAACGATCCCGACTGGGAGTTGGTCAATGAAAATGACGATCAACTGGATGCCGTGGCTTGTGAAGGTGAGTGCCCGAAAGATATCTTACTTTATACTTTAGTTTATATCCAAGTTTTGGGGATATATTTATATTATAAATATTTTTAACAAGTAAGAAAACTCTAGTCGGGCGTGACCGACTAGGGGATACCTTGAGCCCCGTCGAATCTGTGTTTTTCATAGAATTTGGGGGAATTTGAGGCCGGTATCCAAAATATAACAAAATTCGAAATTGCATAAAATACATATAAAGCTCAATATAAAATTTGGTGTTTCTAGCTTAAAAGATGGGTGAGATATAATTTTTAACTGGATTTCGATTTTCTTTTTAATCGATAACAATTAATTGGGGATAGTTATCGATTTTTTAAAATAAACTCGATCTGCGCGTGCTATATACGGACCTACAAAAAAAATTGCAAGTCTCTAGCCCTTATACGGTCTGAAATCGGCGCGTTCAAACATACGGACGGACGGACAGACGGACAGGGCCAAATCGATTTCTCTTGTCGTCCTGATCAAGAATATATATACTTTATGGGGTCTACCACGCCTCCTTCTGCCTGTTACATACATCCCACAAAAACATTATACCCTGATTTCCCATTTGCAATGGGCTCAGGCTATAAATATATTTTAGACATGTTTAAAGTAAAAGAAATATCATAATATTTCAAGAAAATTTTTGTTTTCCCAAATTAGAAAAAGTTTAATTTGGAAAAAGTCATAATTTTAATATTATCAATTATGGGAAAACCTATTTATAGCCCCCACACTGACACGCTACAATGAAATTACACTCAAGTGCGGTTAAGAACAAAGCTCTAAAATTCCAGAAACTATATAGATACATATATACCTTGATATACACCACATACCCACTCTGATCGATTGGTGCCTGAGTGAAAAACAGATGTGCATTTAGGGCGCCCAGGTGGGCGTGGCCACATCAAAATGCCTTAGATGTTGCGGGGAGCAGCGCCTAATTGAATTTTTAGCTCTGCTTTTGTAATGCACTTGAGTTGAGAGTTGAAGGCTGAAGGCTGAAGGCACAGCTTCTACAGAAAATCAATTACACAGCCCAACCATAACTTATTAGCTAATTAACTAGCCGGCTAAAGCAGAAGAAGAAAAAGAAACAAGTTAGTAGCCAAGAGCAATAAAATGCCAGAATTCACTGCCTGAAACTGAGAAGAGATTCTCGGTTTTAAGACATTCTAGCCCAAAAAAAATTAGAAGAACTTTGGAATGAGATGAAAATGAGAATTCAAATTTCTACTTAAAAGATTTGGTATGAAAAGAAGTGAAATATTGAAATTAATATGAATTAAATCCACAAAAAAAAATGAACTAGTTCAAGCCTTTGATAGGCATAGAAAACACGTTCCAGAAAGAGCTTTGTTTAAGAAGCTGAACAGAATCAGTTGTATCTATAAATTTATATTTATTTATACATCTATTTAGTATAGATTTAATCCAAAGCTGAGATAAATGTAGAAAGCTTCTGCCATGAACCATGAACCAAAGCCAAAGCTCTAGTTTAAAAAGCTAACTAAATTAAATCTTTATATTTTATGTTATTATTGCCAAGAAATTCAAAATTAAAAAAAAAAACTTCAAATTCACATAAGAAATCTAGTTCATAAACTAAGCTCAAATAAGAGATATTTTTATGCAAGATGAACCGAACAGAGTTCTAGTTCTAATAACTAATACTTGTTCCTTTCAGCAAACATTTCAAAACAATTAACAAACTCTAGAAAAAGTTTCTTAAAATACAACAAATTCAAATTGAAATTGGCTTATGCAATTCGAGTTCCTCTTCAAGTACAAAGCCTCGCTTGAGCCTCATGTAAAAGAAGCTGAAGAAGAAGCAGATGTAGATGAAGTAGTAGAAAAGTGAAGAATAATAGCTGAAGAGCCCAGTCGAGTGGTTTCTTTTAACTGCACTTTGGGTTTCTTGCCCGGCCGCGTTACAAAACAATAAATTGTTATTTGAGTACAGCTTGTAATATAACAGCTTTTTTTTTTGCCTTTTGTCTGTCGGGTGTTAAAAATGATACAAAAAACAAAGACTTGAACTTCAAGGCGAACTGCCTGCAGTCCGTGAGGGATATCTGCTTACAATGGCAGCACATAATGAGCGTGTGTTTGATGTATGGATGCAGTGGGTGTGCACAGAACACAAAATTCAACTTGAATATGTAATGTATGTAATGATGATAATGATAATGATGATGATAATGATAATGATTATTAGAGTGAATATTTTGTTCTTCTTTTCAGTGGGTTTTAGAGTTTTTAATGTGATGAATATATAAATAATTATTTATTTATTTATTTATTTATTTAAGAGCTAACTTAAATATATTATAATATTTTAGAGTTTTTTCTGGAAATATTCTGTGAAAAGACGTAAATAAAGCTGCCCTCATCATTTAGTTTAGGTATCATTATATACGATACGATATATAATATTAAGGATATATACGCTATAAATATATATTTATAAAAGCATAAATAGTTTTCTTTAATATTCACCCATCTTCCACGGTCTCTTCAGATTACTTTCAATGCAACAATTAATACTCTTTGATCTGTTTCGGAACCTATTCCTTCTAGATCCATAGATCCATTATTCATTGTCACACTCAATTGCTCCAACATTGCCTAGATATAATACTTCTATATTGCTACTTCCATTTCAAACATTTAAATTTTAAGCATCAGCACCTCCTCAAATGTCACCTTTAGTGCCCCTGCCCAAAACACATTTATTATAACCATAAAACTTTGAAAGAATTCAGTTGCAGATCGCCTGAAGCCAAGTTAGGTGTACGGCCCACTTCCACATTTCGTAATACCCTCATTTTTAGAGCAAGACCAGAGATATTTATGCAAAACAATTGCAGTCGACGGCTAAACTTTACAGTCGAATGACAGGAAAACAAATGATTTACGACCTTCCGTGGCTGGAATTTAAGTTATGACGGCATAAATGCTCAAAATTATTTAATGCCTAACAAAAGTTTGTTGTTTGGTGCGAAACTTGGCTAACAAAATAAGAAAATCTAAAAATAATCACAAGTAAATAAATTACCAAAAAAGAAGCAACAACAACGAAATCCACTAGGGTCAAGAGTCGCTAAATTAGCTTGATTGAAGAGGCTTCAGCTGCTTGCAACATGTTGCAAGGTGTTTGTTGCCAGCTGCTGTTGTGCGCTTTTGGGGTCAACAACAACAACAACTGGCTATTATAGTTAATTAACGAATTGTTTGACGTTAGTTGAATGCCACAGTTTGGCAGCCACTGCACATTCTTTGACCACAAATCGGACAGTTTAATCTGTCAACTTTTGACTCTTCTCTCTCAGTCTCTCCCTCTTTCTTTCTCTTATCTTTGGAAGCCAATTGACAATTGCAGCTTCCATGCCACAGTAGCCGCACAGTAGCTGCTGCCCCAGCCGCAAAGCCCAACAACTTTCATAGCCAACACCCACGCCGAGTGGCTGCAAGAAAAATAGCTGACCAGTCAGCAGCTCAAGATATTAGATTAGCTATGAAAAGTGTGATTAAGAGACTCGTTTGAACTGCTCAACGACTTTAATGGAGCTTTGTTAAAGAGTTCGAGCTGAAAGCTGCGAAAAGTGTGAAGAAAAACATTGTTAAGAGCTAGTTGGAGTAAAATATATTATATAGATGGAAATCCTTTGAGAGATTAAGTCGGTTTTAATAAAAATCAATTTTGATAGGTAAGAATGATTTGGTAAGCATTGCTCGACTAGCTAATGCCCTGCCTCAAAAATGTGTGCCTCAGTGAAAGCACAATTTTTTTTCTAAAAAAAAATTTTCTATTAAAATTTTAAACATATTTTTGAGCAACAAATTTGTTGAATCTCACTCTTTAGACATTATAAATAACCTTTAAACGCTACTTTAATTTATATTTATTTTAATTTATATTTATTATTTTAATTTAGAAATGCAATGAAGTTTCAAAACACCTCTGTTCCCATTCACACAGCTTTAAGTCTAACTCTCCTATTTCTTGCATCTCAGATATTAACCAAATCAACAACTTTTAACCTAATCAAATAGTTGATTCATTGATATACTTTTTATATTAGGCACCGCCAAAGCACAAAATGATTTGCTCCTTCCTCCCAGCTGATATAACTTCATTTTGTGGCTGTCTTTGAGGCGGCCGCAAGAGCAAGCGCACAACTGCAATTAATTTCGAGGCATTTAACACAAATATTTGAAATTGCTGCACTAATCAGCTTTTTGGGCGGAACGTAAATTCAAAGTTGAGATGGAGCAAAGTCAAATGGTAGGCAATGACAATTTTCGCATTTCGATTTGCGATATTCGATTCAATTTGATTTTGTTTGTTCGTTTTTTCTCTCTATTTTGGGGCCTGCCCAGTCGCTGGGCATACCAATGTCCATAAAAATGTCAACCACAGCAACAGCAACAGCGGCAAGAAAATATGTGCCGCTTGACTCGGATTGCCAAAGTGGTTTCTCGCGGTGCCTAAAAACTGGACACCATCTCGCCGGCTCCATGCTGTCTGAGACTTTGCTGTGGTTGCCGTTGTGGCTGCGGCTGCGACTGTGGCATGTCTTTCGGTGAGCGGCAAATGGAACTGATTACAAAATATGACCAGCGGCTAAATGTATGCGCCGTTTGCTGCTTAATTTCCCAGATAGCCAAAGACTTTGGTTTCGATTTTTATATACATCTAAATTTTTGCCAGCCTCTGC
The DNA here is from genome assembly GCA_035046225.1 of Drosophila pegasa. NCBI lineage: Eukaryota > Metazoa > Arthropoda > Insecta > Diptera > Drosophilidae > Drosophila > Drosophila pegasa. Next base: position 11,378,221 of record JAWNOD010000072.1, read on the forward strand.
GTGGGTTATAAATTTGCGAGCCTAACGCACGTGCTACTGTTTGTTGTTGCCCCTGCTGTTGTTGCTATCGTTGTCGACGCTAATGACCAGGCCAACTGCCAAATTGTTAATGCAAATGAGCTCCTTAAGTGCCCCAGTTTCTGTCCCCGCCTGTTGTGTGAGAATGTCTCGAGTTGGACATGGGGAAAATAATTGCATATAACATTAAAATGAGCCATAAGAAAATAGTATCTAGTGTAGCATAAAGATCTTAATGCATGACATGAATTATGATAGATCAATTTGTATGTAATTTACTCCTAAGTGAACTGCAATGCACTTTATAGCCTATACTAAATGTCGTACAGAAATAACTGATGTATGCTAACTCATACAAAGATCTATTTACTAAGTCAATCTATCTACTATCTACTATCTACTATCTACTATCTACTATCTACTATCTACTATCTACTATCTACTATCTACTATCTACTATCTACTATCTACTATCTACTATCTACTATCTACTATCTACTATCTACTATCTACTATCTACTATCTACTATCTACTATCTACTATCTACTATCTACTATCTACTATCTACTATCTACTATCTACTATCTACTATCTACTATGTACTATCTACTATCTACTATCTACTATCTACTATCTACTATCTACTATCTACTATCTACTATCTACTATCTACTATCTACTATCTACTATCTACTATCTACTATCTACTATCTACTATCTACTATCTACTATCTACTATCTACTATCTACTATCTACTATCTACTATCTACTATCTACTATCTACTATCTACTATCTACTATCTACTATCTACTATCTACTATCTACTATCTACTATCTACTATCTACTATCTACTATCTACTATCTACTATCTACTATCTACTATCTACTATCTACTATCTACTATCTACTATCTACTATCTACTATCTACTATCTACTATCTACTATCTACTATCTACTATCTACTATCTACTATCTACTATCTACTATCTACTATCTACTATCTACTATCTACTATCTACTATCTACTATCTACTATCTACTATCTACTATCTACTATCTACTATCTACTATCTACTATCTACTATCTACTATCTACTATCTACTATGTACTATCTACTATCTACTATCTACTATGTACTATCTACTATCTACTATCTACTATCTACTATCTACTATCTACTATCTACTATCTACTATCTACTATCTACTATCTACTATCTACTATCTACTATCTACTATCTACTATCTACTATCTACTATCTACTATCTACTATCTACTATCTACTATCTACTATCTACTATCTACTATCTACCATCTACCCCATATCATACATTAAAATCCACATCTCTCATAAATTTATATTTTATACAAACGCTTTGAGATGCTTCAGCTGTTAACTGGGCCAAAACAATTACAAAATATTATAGTAAACAGGTACAAAAACTGAATCGCAAACATTTAACTTTACAGCATGTGTGTGTGTAGCTGGTATTTGTGTGTGTGTGTGTGTGTGTCTAGTATCTTTTTCACAATTGCCAAAGACAAGACAGAAAATTGCAAATACAAAAAGCAACTTTATACGCTTGGGGCGAGAGACTTGGGACGGCGACTCGAATGGCTGGCCAGTCGCAATGTCGCAGCAAGGTAATCAAGAAGCGTCTAAATGGACAAAATGGAGCAACAACAGCAACAACAACAGCAGCAGCAGCATCAGCAGTTGGAACTGCTGCTGTGACAAGTGGTTGTTGGCCTGTCAACGCATCTCGGCTCGAATGATGACTGGAAATGGAGCAAGAGAGCATCCTCGGCCTCACGTGGCAATAAATTTCAAATAATTCCCCAGCGACTTGTGACATAAAGCGTCTAACTGTAAATCGAATTGTCGCTCAGGCCAAAACAGTTAATAGACTCAAATTGGCCAAAGCGAGAGGACACATGCAAAGCATTTGACACTAATGAATGTTCGCGCTAACAGCTAACAATTTGCTTACAATTTGAAGCCTGTGGCCAAAAGAGAGAGGGAGGGAGAGACAGAGCGAGAGAGGGATATACATATTATATATATAATAAAACACCTTTCTGATTAACTAATTTATGAGCTGTCTCTCTGTGAACTGCAGTTGCTTCTTGTGCTCTGTATCTCTCTATCTTGGCCATGTTTGTGTTTCTCTATCGGAAAAGTGTCCAAAAACGAAAATGGCCTTAAAGCACGTCTGCTGCACTCTCAGCCACAGCCGCTGCGATCGTGTGGTGTGATTTTAATTGCTGCCACACAAATGTTCTTCGAGTGCAAATCGCTGTTGCCAACGAGCTGCAATCGCTACAAAGGCACCGAGATTTATGGCCACATTCAGCCAAATTGGGCAAAGAACTCATGGAGAGAAATAATCGTGTCTGCTCAGTTATAAAGTTTGTGTTTGTGTGGGATCAATAGAGTTCAGCTGATGAGGTCATCATAGCCAAGACAATTATTAGTTATTAACTTGGTAAATTATAATAATCAATATATATTTATATTTTAATTTAGCAATAATTGAATAGGTATAGTAAATTCAATCTCAATTTTGACTGAAAATTTCCAAAGCTTCCTCTATTTGTTTTTTGCTGTACATTTTTTTACATTTTCAAGACTCTGTTTATATTTTCTATAATATTTTTATGCCGTCTCTCTCTTAAATAAATGTCTGACACCCCAAAAATGTTTACCCAATATTTCTTGCATGATTTCACTTATTTTTATTTCACTTTTATTTTTTTTAAATTTCTCTACAAAATGAAAACTTTTCAATGAAAACTTTTCATTTCATTTAGAGCTATGAAACCTATAAAATGACTTACACAATTCACTTTGACTAATCCCAAGCTTTTCTTCATTATCTTCTGCCGACTATCAGTTTTTATTATGCTCAAAATGAATTTTAAATTATATACATTAGGAACAAATGTGCCCAATTTGAGGGCAACTTTGTCACATCGACAGATGCCTCATTTGCACTTTTATTGACACTTCATAAACATGAACGCATGAATGAAGCAGAGAATTGTAAATGTAATTTATAAATGAAAATCCCATTTTTAATCAGGCAGGCAGCTTACAAAACATTCGGAAACACATCAAATAAAAAATATTTTTAATCTTAAGCTCGAAATGCCACCCAAAAAAGAAGAAGAAGAAAACTTATCAGCGCAATGTAAAAATATAAATTTATATATTTTGTTTGAGGAAATCAAATTAATTAAAGAATATGTAAAAATGTAAAATATGAATGAAAAGATAGAGTGGAGTGAGAGAACTGGGAGATACCCTATATGGGAAGAGAAAGATGGGGAAGAGAGGCTATTGAATTGTGGACGATAATTATGTTAGGGTATGTGATATGTTCACAATGAAAAATTTAAGATAATTAATGAATCAAGAAATAATGTAAGGAATATATAATATTTGTACAGAAAGATTGAGGATTTGATTTCAAGATACCCTGAAATATTCAAGATATGTGAAATATTCGCAATGAGAAATTGAAGACAATTAATGAATCAAGAAATAATGTAAGGTATATATAATATTTGTACAGAAAGATTGAGGATTTGATTTCAAGATACCCTGTAACCTTAGCACAGATTTGTAGAACACACGAAACTATTTCAGGAATATATAAAGCTTTTACTCTATTTACATTTCCTTCTCCCATTTCCTATATTTATCATATTCGCAGTCTCAACTCCTTAAATCTTTGAAAAATATTCAAGAACTTTGCCAAAAATCACAATTAAATAAAACTGGAACAACAAATTTGCAATTAACATAGTTATGCACTCTTGTCCATAGACCCAAATACCTCCTCTTTTTACAAAAACAAAGACCAACCGCCTATAGGTGTTTCAAACCGTATTCAATGAACTACGAGGTATGCAGCACACAAATGCAATAAAGACAAAAAGGCACAAAGTAATTAATAAATTATTTCCAGTCAATAAACTGTGTCTGTGTTTGTGTGTGTGAGTTGCAACATGCACACCAAGTGCGCTAGGCGAACACTTTTTGGCAGTGGGCGCCCCGCGGATGCGCAAGCGCCGCACCCCTCACCAAGGCCCCGCCCTCGCTCCCGCCCCCGCTGCACAGTCATGTCGCTGCGGCATGTCAGTTCATTAGGGTCAAATGGCTGACGGCAACTGTAACGTCTGTGGGCCGTGCGGAGCAGACGCTGAGAGCTCTGTGATTTGGCTTTTCCACGTTTCCGCAGCGCTTTAGCGGCTCATAAAAATTAGCTAGCCATAAAATTAGCCAAGTTTTGAGAATCTCGTGAAGTAAACATAAATTCAATTGCATTTCATTCATGAGCTCTGGCCCGACCGCACGACCGCCTGTCTTTGATTTTCAATTTTCAATTTCCCATGTTTTTTTTTATGGTTTCATAATTTATGTTATAGTTTCGTTTATTTGTGTTCGTTTGTCTTTTATGAATGAATATCAAACAACTTTACGAGTGGCAATTGTCTGGGCTTAGTTTTCATTGACTGCCGGGGAAATCTTTGGCTCTACGAAAATAAATAGCTTTTGGTTTTTATTTACTAGCGAAACGGGCTGAATGAAAGCCAGGTGTGAGCGTCACATAGTAAAAAGATGGAAAGAAAACTCGCTGAGCTTGTTCAAATTATTTTTTAGCTGATCGTAAATGTTGTGCGATGGGAGAGGAAAAACTGTGAGAATTGTTCTAAGCAAAAGGTTTTTTTTCTTCAAGTTTTTAGTGGGAAAAGAAGGTAAGAGAATAGAGAGAAGAGATGAAATAAATGTATGAAATATATAAATGTATATGTATATGTATTAACAGAAAAAAAATGTAAGTCTTATATATCATAAAAAATCGAAGCATTTTTTTTGTTAAATTTTTTCGAATTAGGAAAGTGAATTTCAATATTATAAACAGAAAAAAAATGTAAGAAAGTCTTATATATCATAAAAATCAATGCATTATTTAGAAGCTTTTTTTTAAATTTTTTTCGAATTAGGAAAGTGAGTTTCAATTAGACTTTGCTCCTTCTTCTCTTCAATTTTCCAACACGTTATACTGATATTTAATTCATACAAAAATCACACTTGAATATCTTTTAAAACTTCACTCAACTTCCACTCATAGCTCTCTCTCTCTCTCTCTCTCTTCCCCTAACTTGCTCTTCCTCTCTGCAATCACATGTGCTGTTTGTTCAAATGTCAACTCGTTAGGCTTTTGTTTTGCCCCAAAAAACATGCTGGCCAAAACAATTTTCGCGCTGCTTATCCACCAGCAGCTCAAGCAAGAGAAGCAGCAGAAGCAGCCGCAGCCAGCGCATTGATTGATTACAAAACGTGCGCCAAACGTTTTCACGGCAGCAGCAACATGCAACAAGCGTAGCAAGCAACCAGCAACAACTGCAACAACTGCAACAAGCGAGGCAATTGTTTTTCGCGCATCAAGAGATTTTCCACAATGGCATTTTCTTCATTTGCGCCTAACAATGGCAGCACTTTGTCACGATTTCGCGCCGCCAACAACAACTGTTGCCGTAGCCAGCTCTAACAAGACACCGGCAACATGTTGCTGCCGCTGCTGCTGCTGCTGCACACCAGCAACTGCTGCTACCATTTAATGTTGCCGTGTTGAATTATCACCGCGCATGTGTGACTAACCTCCCGAGGCGGTGCACAACAAAAAGATAACCCGAACCGTTGGACGACACAACATGCTTTGCTTTTTGACTGTCGCCCCTCACATCACCCCTTCTCCCCCCTCGTTCACTTGCCACGATGCTTTTCCCTCAAGCCTGCGCTTCACTCATAATTTTTACTGAACAGAGAGAGAGAGAAAGAGAGGGGGGGAACGAGGTAGAGAGGGCAGAGTGGCACGGAGATTCCTGGCTTATTTATGGTAGCTGTGGCTACTGTGTCTGCATTTGGGTTATGCTGGCAACTGCGGCACTTTAATGATCTTGTTACTCTCGGCAGTCGCTCGCTCGCTCGGTCGCTCGGTCAGGCCCTTTTGCATGCCGGTCAACAGCAGCAACAACTGGGCAAATCATGCTATAAAGTTGAACTAACGAGCAATGCCCCTTATTCACGTTAATTCACACATGATTTCATTGTTGCGCTTCAGCTGCCTTTGATGAATCACCCAAATCATTCATAACTAGAGACTAGGAACAAAAGCAAAGTGAACAAGTAAGAAAACTCTAATCGGGCGTGACCGACTAGGGGATACCCTGAGCCCCGTCGAATCTGTGTGTTTTCATAGAATTTGGGTGAATTTGGGGCCGGTATCCAAAATATAACGAAATTCAAAATTGCATAAAATACAAATAAAGCTAAATATAAATTTGGTGTCTCTAGCTTAAAAGATGGACGAGATAGAATTTTATAACTGATTTTCGATCATGTTTTTATTTGGTAATAAAAAAAACGAATATGTTTATCGATTACTGGAAATAAACTTGACCTGCGCGCTGTATATAGGGATCTACAAAAGAATCGACGCGTTCATACATACGGACAGACGGACGGACGGACAGACAGACGGACAGGGCCAAATCTATTTCTCTTGTCGTCCTGATCAAGAATATATATACTTTATGGGGTCTGCCACGCCTCCTTCTGCCTGTTACATACATCCAACAAAAACATTATACCCTGATTTCCCATTTTCAATGGGCTCAGGGTATAAAAATGGTAAACTATGGGAGTAGACTTGTAGATACCCTGCTGAGTGGGAGTAGATATAGCTATAGCTATATATATAAAGGGAATATAGTTAGGCAATTTCTATAGGTAATTTACTTAATATTAGAAAACATAAATCCATTACAGATATTTAATATATTTTGATACTCTTCTCAAGGTTAGTTATTAGGCAAGTCAAGAAGTTTTTTAACAACTTAGCGAAGCCATTTCTTAATGGCTCCATGATTTACTCCCGACTAGGTAATGCCTCTTAATCACCCACTTTAACAAAACTAAATGTTTAGCATTAGCTCAAGACCATCCCAAATTATGTAGGGCATAAATTATAACTTATTTATGCCTTTCATTCAGTTTCTCCATATTTTTACACCGCCCACCTTCATATATTATTCATAATCTTTCATATTTCTCAGCGCATATGATAATTTGCCTAGCCGCATTGTGTGTTTCTATTTGCCACAATCACATTTTGTTGTGTCTGGAACATTTGCATTCGCTTGCCTCGCTGCCGCCCTCCTGCTGCGTCACTTCATCATCTCTCATCTTCATCAGACCAAACGCCTTTGGTCGTGTTTCGTGCTGTGCCCGATTAGCACTTCCCATGCACTGCTCAGAGAGCAGCCGCAGCAGCAGCAACAGCAGCAGCAGAAGTATATGAATGTGTTTAGACTGCTGCACTTCCGTTTCGTGGCTTGCGTTTTGCCAGCTGCTAGAGTCATCTGTCTTGGTTGCGGTCCGACTGGGACTGGGACTGGGACTGCGACAACGCCAACATCCTCCAGCCTCCAGGGCAACAGACACGTAACGTCATCAACTTGACATTTAAATTGTGCTCTTGATAAAGTTGCCAACATTTCTCATGTGTCGCCGCAGCAGCGAGCGGGGCGGGGGCCCAGCAGTTGGTCATATTGTTGCAACTTCAAAAGAGTCGCAGGCCCCAACATATGTATATACATATATATGCTGGCCAGCTGTCATATTCTCTAAGAGCTGTGTGGTCTCTGTGCATATAATTCATGTGGAGCAATTTATGTCAACTCAGGTGACAGTTTTTCTGTATTTATTTTTGTTGCTTTCACACGAACGCAGATCACATGCACATGCAGCCCGGCCTAGTCCCCGACAGAGCTTTGAAAAGCTCACCTGGACATGCAAAACTACGCTTACCGTTATTATTAGGCGTTTTGTTCGAGTTTTTGGCCTGTGCGTTCGTTCGTTGGGGCTCGTAAAACTTTTGACTCATCGTCTGCGACTGCGCCCCCAGCTTGCTGGCCAGCCCAGTTCACAGTTCTTGAGAGGCAACGACGGCGGCGCCGACGGCGGCAGTTCGACTGTTGCATTTTTTACGGTTATGCACAGCTTTCAACATTAAAAAATCGTAAAAAATCTTTGGTAATTGACTCCGATGATAGTTCTTATACCCTGTAGCCATTGGCAGAGAATACCATGTAGTTGGGGCAAATGAAAAGACATCCAATGCCATAGGAAATACTTAATTTAAAAGAGTTATCGATATTTATCGATTGATATATAAAGTCGATACATCGTAAAAAGCTATGTATCGATCATTCATAGCCTAGGAAATCTTCAATTGATAAGAATATCCGATATGAATTTTAACTAAAATACGATATATTGATATTATATAATCTATAATATCGATATATCTGTATATCGATTAATCGTTCTATATTATTATTTAATATATATTAAGTATTTAATATACCCTATAATACCCCACGCCCTACCTTACTTTTTCCAGGGCATCTGCTAGTCAATCACACTCGCATGAGCCCTCTTACTTATTTTCCCAAGTTAAATGTATGTAGTTTGCGGTACCATTAGTTTGATGCCTTAGAATGTGACCGCAAAACATGTCAAATGCATTTAGATACCAGAACCCAGGTCCACACACACTCGAGCTTGGTGGGCGTTGCTTGGTGCACTTTCTAATGGTCCGTCATCGCCGCCTGCAACAACATCAATCTACAATTCTTCTCCACAGACTCATCTTTCATCACGCACAGAGCGATAGAGAGGGACACAGAGAAGATGCATTTAATCAAAGTGCATTCGCTTTAAACTGAAAACCATGATCCAGCCCACGATCTGCGTTTCGGGATTGCGTGTATTGACACTCGACAACGTAAATCACAAGTGCAATTAACAACTCCTCCGACAACCAACAACGGACGACCGACAACCGACGAACGACAACGTTGATCATCACTTCATGCATTTTGGTCTAGCGGAAATTGTTGTTGGCTCAATAAAAGTAAATTGCAATTAAACAAAATTGCTAATTTCAATTGATGACAGACGCAATAAATTTGTGGCTGCCAAAAGGCGGGAGTCCATTTCAGATGCGGCTCGTCACACACACACATACAGTTTGCTTTCCTTAATGGAGTTGCCACTTGTTGCAACTTGCATGTTGCAACTTGCATGTTGCAACTTCAAGACGTTTGCTTTGCTGTTTGTTTTGGCAGGTCAGCTGAATAATTGATTGGCTTAAATTAGAGAGCAAACTTTCTAGCATTTAGTTTGATCAATGCGCAAGCGAAACTGGTTTTATTCATTAAGGGTAAATGCTCAATGAAGATGTATTTATTACTCTTATTAATATATCAGCGGGAAAATTGTTGCAAAGCTGTGGCGCTGGTCGGAGAGGTATTAGCTAAAGCTGATATTATTAATATCTATGGATTAAGTTATATTATTATTAACTCTTCGAGACCTATATATATGCAGTTTCTGGGTTTTTTCTTGACTTTTTCACAAGCCATTTTTAACTAGATTTTTTTTTTCTGATCTGTGTAAAATTTTCCCACATTTTTCTAGTTTCTGGTAAAGTATTTGCCTTGTACCTTAAACTAATTATGACTTATCCCCCTTGGCATAATTTTATATAATATATAAAAAATCTATATAAACTGAAAGCTGGTCAATTCTATTCTATTTCCTATTTTCAATGAATATAGGTGATAAAAGAACATCCAAGCTGCGTTCATCATGTCGTATACTTAATATGGAGCTGATTATAAAGAATATATTTATATATAGAATATAATCGATAAACTATTTCTACAAACAACTAGTTCATCTACCCATTCATCTTTATCTATACTGTCCAACCCGATTTATCTTTCAAATGATAAATTCCTAGTCTAACCCAAAAGCGAGAAGAAAAGACTTTTGCCAGCACGTTTTCTTGTGGTTTGCCCCCTACCCCCAAGCAGCCAACCCCTTTCACTCTGCCCAACTGTTGCTTGACCAACTTTCGCCCATGGCAACAACAACGACAACAGCAGCAGCAGCAACAACATGTTCTCATATCAGACACAACAAAAAAATCACAAAAGCTTTGCCGACGAGTGCAACACAAATGCAACAACAAGCCGAAAAAATCAATTAAAATCAAGACGACAGCAACGTGTTGCGACTAGGGGCTAGAGAGAGATGGAGAGAAAGAGAGAGAGAGTGAGAGGGGAGGTCAGCAGCAACATTAAAGGTAACGTTAAAATGTAATGCATTTGCACTTGGCACGCAAAGGAAGTTGCAACTGTTGCAGCTCAAATAAAAAATAAAAAAACAAAAATCTACAGAAAAATGTTGCCAGCACTTTCAGTCGCAGTCGACGGCGACGGAGACGGCGACGTCTCTGCCGCTGCCCCTGGCTTAGAAAACAGATCAAAAGGTCGAAGATTGCGCCAAGCCGAGGACGCCCACTTTTTCGCACGCTTTTCTTGTAGCCCGGCCGGATACGCGCACGTCTATCCATACACACATAGATAAGCATACGAAAAACAGGAGAGAAAAAACAACTCCACGAGCTGCAGCCGAGCAGCTGCCCAGGCAGCGCTAGAAATTGAAAAAAAAGTGGCAACGACAGCCGCTGGTGAAATTCTTTCATCAATCGACGCTGAGAGACTGAATGGGGCGATTAGTATAAGAAAGGATAAGCTCTACCAAAAGGGGTCGATAGGGGGAGTAGAAGTTAAATGTGAAGCGAGGGTTGTCAGCATTCTCTCTATGATGAAAAGCTTAAGAGATGACATTTAGCTTGAGCTTTGAAATGGGAGAAGAGAAAATAAAGCTAAATAAAATATTTCAGAAAATATTTCAGATTGATGGACCTGTATATGCTTAAAGTAAAGGACTACCCATACTTAAAATCTCATATTCACTTCTCAGGTTGCAATTCCACAAATGTTAACTCTTTGTAAAGGCAGTTATAACAGAGAGAAAAAATGAAATAATATAAATAAAAAGTATAGATTAAGGAAATCAATGAACAACCTTTGTATATTTGCTGTAAGGAACTTTCATCTAAACAACAAACAAACAAGTCTCATATTCCTCTCTCATCTTCCACTTCCAAAAATCAACTCGACAACCCTGTGCCACGCATGCGTAAAACGTTTACTCTGCCCAGCCTCTTTGTCGCTTGCTCTGGCCCGGCTAAGATCCAAACAACCAATAAATAGTATCAATCACAAATGATCGCAAACGAGACAGAGGCGACTGCGCCCAAAGCGTAACCAACTGGCCAAACTTGCAGCTGTCCCAAAGAGTCCTACACGAAGGCCAGCGCACTCCTTGCCCCTGCCGCCGAGCTTTCGGCATAACAAATAATGATTCATGCGAGAAAAGTAGCGGCAAGAACAGGTTCCAACTGGCCAGAACGTGACTTGGGTAGAGTTTGTTTTTTTCATTCTTCTTTTTTTTTATTTTTGGTAGTAGAAGCAAAACGCTGTCTCTTTTTGGTCCTTTCGGCACATGTGCGACAAGACGACTGCGCACACGGCGCATTTATTATGGTTCAATAGGTCAACGATGCGTTGAATGGGAGGGGGAAGAGCGGGCGGCGAGTCGGGAGGCGATGCGGATGCCATAAGTTAAGATCGTTGCATGAAAAATTACAGTAAGACACGTCAATCGTCGCGGCGCAACTCTCGCAACGAGCCGTGTAATGGACGTTGCTCCGTAAATAATGCTCAGAACACCAAAAAACAAGAAGAAGAACGAAACGTTCTCTCTTTCACATATATGAAGCCAGCGCCCGATTGCGATCGCAACAAATCAGAAAAGCATACGAAGAAAAAGTATTTTTTAGAGGAGGAGAGTGGAGAGTGATTGCCTTGAGAGATACCCTGTAGGTGATTAAACTGAATAACTTAGATATCTATGGAAGGATAAAGCATCGGAAGCAGTTATCCTTTGGATCTTCTAATAAGCTAAAAGATAAATATTGAAGAACACGAATATACCCATAATTATGAAGAATACCCCTTAAAAGATATAGATAATATTCCAATTTCTTTCATCAACAAGGATAATTGCATATATCTTTATACATATTCCTGTACATTACAACATTTTCCTCTTACACATATATCCAAATCTTCAATAAACCCCCTCATACCTCACACCCCAACTAGAACAGGGTATCAAATGGCAGCTCGTGCGCTCTTCAGTGAGAAATGCGCGGACCACCAGAGACAGCTGCGACTTGTTCGCTGCACTCGATTCCATGGACTAGAGCGGGGAGCATTGGCCAAAGGGGGCTCGGGCTGTTCGCAGTTTGTCAAAAAGATGTTGGCGTTTTGATAATTTGCTGCACAGCAATGAAAATCTCAGTGTGTGTTTGTGTGTGTGTGTGTAGGATTTCCTGTTTGTGGCCAAAGTTTTTCCTCAGCTAAGCTTTACACAGTACTCCATATGTCTCTCCTGCTGCAACTGCTTGTTTCTTTTCTTCTTTTTGTGGCCGCAGCAAATCTGTAGCTGATTTAAATCTTTGCATTTACTTATTGTTAGTTTCCAGTTAGAGGTTTAAGAGATTTCGGTTGCTCAGTGTATAAGTATGTGTGTGCGTGTGTGTGAGAGTGTGTTGGTATTTCGTGGGTTTGACTTTGACAACGAACGTTGCAGTTTCTGGCAGGTGAGGCTATTTCTTATAATTCTTTTTGCATGGAAGATAAAGATAGATAGAAGAAGAAGAGAGAGGAAGAAGTATAGATTGTCACATATTGAAAAGGATTTCAAGTTTTTGACTAAAGAGCTTAAATATAAATGTTTAAATAGCTAGTCCGCAGGTATTATAGGCTCTTACTAACTGGACAGTTTCTTCAGCTTTTTTTTTCTTCAGCTCTTCAAAATCTCCATTTACAGTATTCCATAAATAATATAATTGTCTGTTTAATTCAAGGTGTTTGTTCTTTTGTTTATACAAAAGTCTTAGATTTTACGCTCAATCATGCCTTATTAATCAACTCTTGACCTTATTTTGCCTAAGAATGTGACTTCATAATGCCCCAGACCGCTTTTATGCCCACCTCTCGTGCCTCATATTTATAGACTTTGCACGTGTTTTTAATTGTTTGAATTGAATCAAAAATTGTACAACAGTTGCTCGCTGTCTGGTATTTCAGTCCGCACGGCACAGCACAACTCAGCAGACCCAGACCCAGACACAGATCCAAATTCAGTTTCAGATCCCCAACCACATGATCTTGATTGAGTCCGCGACTCACTCGGAGCAAATGCAGTTACGTTGGCGCGTGGGGTCTAGCTGCTGCTCCCCTCCGCCGTCTGCGCCTCATTTTGCATACGTAATTTTTATTGGGCCCCCCTAATTAAGTTTTCTGTTGTCTCGACGCAATTTCAATGGAATTAGAAAACTCTGCTACCCGATTATTGTTATGCGTGGCCCGTCGATTATGGCCCATAATTTCGAGAGCATTTTGTTGTTTTTGACAGTTTTATCGTTCACTTAGCTGCTGCCGAAAACAAAAAAAAAAAAAAAAAAACACCAAAAGACAAAGAAATGAAAAGCTAACGAAAAACATAACAAAAACTAGTTGAGCCAACGAAAAAGCCAATCGAAACACTTGCATCAAAATGCGACACACGCATCGTGCAGCATTTACTTTATTGGAAAAAGTCGCAGAAAATAAGAAGAAACAAGTGTATTCTGGGCGAGAGTGCTTAGCCAAGTTGTTACCCTAGAAAAAGTAAGGGAAGCTTCTTTAACTATTAAAACAAATTCTTAAGAAAACTGTAATTATTTCAACATTTCCTGAACTTAAGGATGAAGATGAGAAATGATTTTAATTACATTTCCTAAAGAAATTATAGAGCTGGGAGAAGTTTCCTTGGGATAATATTCTAAATTAGGTAACAAAAAATTGTAAACTGGATGTCAAGTGTTTGAATATACATTCGATATATTTAGCTACCAAAATATCGATTTCTGAATAAGAAAATGGTATATAATAAAATCTACTTGTATTTATTATTATTGAGCAGAATTCTTCACTTACTTTTATTTCCTTTCCAATTAAATATTGAAGTATTTGTTTATTATATACAGATATTGCATATAGATATAGTTGTATACTGATATATTTGTTTATTAATCTATATCATTGTATGAGTAGTAAAATATAGCGTATACCCCTCTCATATGTAGAACAGGGTATCTAAAAATGAATTTCCCGCAGAATGCGGACACACGCAGTGGACGCTGATGGCAACAACAACTTCTACAGCAACAACAACAAACACTTGGTACATCTTAAAGGAGGTGATGCAGGTGGAGAGCTGCCGCCACGAACCGGCTGCATTTTCAAGCTGGCAATTAAAATATTGACAGTTTTTCCATAGAGTGCGGAATAATAAGTTTTTCTATTTCTTTTTTCTTATTCCTTTTTTTTGTTAGTTTAGGATTTGTTTTTCTCGAAACTTTTATTTATAAGAGCTCCTGCTGATGTTGTTTATGTTTTATGTTGTTGTTGTTGTTTTGGCGCGAAAGGTTAACGCGACATGTTCATGTGACAATGTCATAGAACTGCCGGCAGTCGGTTTGGTCTGAAGCGCATAAATAACTGCGTTTGTGACATGGAATGCCAAAGCCAAAGCCGAAGCCAAAGCCAGAGCCAGAGCCAAAGCCAAAGCCAGAGCCAACGCTTGTCGCCAAGCTGTGTGGCAACAGACCTAGTCCCAGACGGCTCTCACTGCCCGTCTGTCTGGGCCGTTGGCCATGTCTAGCGCGGATTGGTCTGCCGCTGCCGCTGCTGCTGCTGCTTCTTCTGCTGGTAGCAAGGTGCGGTGCCCATATGCAGCACTCAAAGCTATTTGTAGCTGCTGCTGTTGCTTTTGCTGCTACTTATGGAAAATTTGTAAGATGTTTTCCTTGTGCCAGGTTTCTTGACTATTTTTATTTTTTCCATTGCATCACAGCAGATGCGTGATAAAAAAAAAGAAAAATTTTTAAGTGGCAGCCGCAATGGATAATACCTCAGTGGGCCAGATATATATGTATAAAAATGTATATATATACATATAACTTGATTCAAGTGCCCATTTGCACAGATAAGCTGAGGCATAAAGCCTGTAGCTTTATGTTGATTAGTTAGCTTATTCGGGAGCTGAAAGTGGGTAGACCCACTTTGATTGTCAGCAAAGATCTTGCAACAAAAGATTAGACATAAGTGAGTGATAACGTGGAAGATTTGTGGAATTACAATGAGGAAGAAATTCTTAAATACTTCAAATCTAATCTGAGATGAAAGAAAATGCAATTAAATAAATGTTTTACAAGCAATTTAATCTGCAGGATCAACAGCACATTATTTCAGTTTTAATTAAGTTAAAGCTTAAGATCAATTGTCATGATTTAGTTTTGTGACTAGAAATATTCTCAGTTGATAATATAAATAAAATCGGGAAAACAATGCTCTCTCTTTCATCTGCAGTTTTTGCATATATAAAAGCTAAACAGCACAGAATTAACACTACATCGCGAACATAGATAAATATTTATTCTAACACCTTAGCACTTGGTAAACGAAGTCTAATTAGACAACTTTTAGAAAAGCAACAACGTTGAGATATAAATAAATAAACAATGCTATAATATTATTAAGTCTAAAGAAATACTAGAAATCAATGAAAACTCTATTTATTTATTTATAAATGTTATTTATATAAAATAAATAAATTTCATATTTATATTTAATTGTGAACCCCTTTAACAAACCCAATTTCTACCACGAATAAATAAATATAGATAAATATTATTTATAAATATTATATATTTATGAATAATATTATTATTTATTTTCCATATGTAATTAAATTTCATATTTAAATTGAATTACCTGAAAACCCCCAGCAACAAGACAAATTTCTATCACGATCGTCGCTCATGTTGCCAACGCACTTGTCGCTGGCAGCATGTGGCCAGCCGCTTGGCAACATGTGCTAGCAACACGAGCGCAACATGTTCGAAGCGAACAGCTTTCGGCTTTTTGGTCAACATTCTCTGATTGGGACAAATCGCGATCAGTTGCAATGAGACGACGCGCGCGTTTGGTTACATGACAATCGGTCGGCTTCCCCCACACACAAAACGACGAAAGAAAACAACAAAATTGTCCCGTCTTGAGTTACGTATCGGTGTACGTACGAATTTGTGTGTGTGTCAGTGTGTGTGTGTGCGAGTGTGTATTAAAATTTGTTTATGCAGAAGGCGAAAAAAAGCGGGCAACAGTAGACAACACACAGCAAATCATCTTTTCTCCGTATGCAATTCTGCGGAAATGGCAAAAACCAAACAGGAAAAACAAAAAACATAAATTCAAATTTAATCGCATCAGCATTGGGAAATTTTTTGTTGATTCTGGCCAATTGCGAACCCCCGCAAGCTAAACGTTAGTTGGTGTCGTTTGTGTTTTATTTTTTATTACTATATTTTTCACACACGACGAACGCGACGCGACGCGACACGCCGCGGCACGTACGAAGCGGCAATAGGAGTGGAGAGAAGAAAAAATCATTTCATTTGCCATGGCGATTGAGGCGATTCGATTCGATTGATTGCTCGCTTGATTGATCTATTTTTGCACTTGATTTGCGACGCACGCGCCGCAGCTAAGAAGTCGCAACGTGACTGGCGCTCCGCTCCAGTTGCACGTTGCAGGTTGCATGTCTCAGCTTGCAACGTGAAGGCGAGAAGAAGCTGGGACGCGCAGTCAGTCAGTCACTTGGCAATTATGTTGATTTGTGCAGCGTGCGACTTCATCGATCGTTCGACAGAACCGGACCGCATCCGATCCATCGATGTTGATAACGTAAAACACTAAACAAAAAAAAAAACGAATTTGCAATGCAAAGAAAGAAAATTGATTTGATGATCGCTTGATCCACGCCAGATTATTATCTTTCGGTATTCTTTGGCGTCTTTTTTCCCGATTTAATATTCACGCGATCGTGACACGCCCACAATTTGATTATAGAATACGCGTTCAAGGTGTCCATTAGCTGGGCGTACATTGAATAGCGAGTGCAAAATATAATAATAATCAATAATAATGATACTGATAATAATGATAATAATAATGTAATGCAAACGAAAGATTTACTAAAGGAATTTCATGTAACAAAGGTGCGAAGAATGGGCGAGAAAAAAATTCAAGAACAATGGATAGTTGCGATGCGATCGATGTGTGCGGAAAAAGTCGATGAAAAAATATATATATATCATTTTATCATTTTATATACAGTATATATAATTTTAAAAATGTATTTATAATCATCGAGAACCTATTCAAGCTTAAACTAACTGAATAGAGTGTAAAAAAATATTTTAAAAAAAATTAAATACAAATATTTTATATATCTTATATGGAATATATTTTCAAAATCTGTTCAGAATATGTTTTCTTATATATTACATATTATGTCTATAGGAAAAACGCATAACTCTTCTATATAACTGTTTTTGTTTAACATCTCAATAAGATTCTCATATTTCCATAAAGCTAAATTCCAAAATCTCATGTAACAGATTAATTTATTTTTCCCTCAAACCTTATGCGTGCCAAAAATCTTCAATCTTCATTAAGCAATACTATTTCTCAGCCATATTTTACCTATACAAATTTTTAATTGCAATTTGACTTAAAGCATTAAGAAATCCCAATGCCAATAAATCAACAACTGAATTCAAGTGCTCATCAAAAGATATTCCCAGACCAGCCTCAACTGCGACTTCTAGCCAAATCTCTGCCCTTATATAAACCTCAATTGTGACCAGTCACATTTACATATGTAATTACAAAGAGCCATTAATAAGCTTCTTCACATTTTTTTTCGGAGCTTTGGCAAAATGGTTAACTCCTACATACGTAAAGCCGATTATATACTAAGTACGAAATCGGTGCTCAAATCAGTGGCTAATAGCCACAAACAAAGATTACACAATGCTTGGGCCATAACTCATTAGTGGAACGCCCTGGAGCTCTATTTAGTCGCTGATTGTCTAGACTATCGGGCACTATCTGGCCGTAGTTGCTGTTGAAATGCGGCTGCAAGTGATGATTGGCTCGGACATCCATGATGATTAATGGGCGAGACTGCACAGATTTATGGATGATTCTCCGCTGCGGCCCCTTTCCAGCACCTCTGCCTCGTCCTCCCCTATCCCATCTTTGCTGTGGCTGCAACTAGTTTTTTGTTTTTTTTTAATTCTGGGAATGCTAATAGAGCTGCAACTGCTGCTTAACTTGGCCTGAAGCCGGCTTCCCGGAACCTAACGTATCTACACAGCTCATACAGTAGTTGTCATTGTCTTAGATACTCTTATTTTCTTGCTTCTTCTGTTTCTTGTTTTTTTTTTTTTTTTTTTGGTGTCGGTCGCTATTTGCCCAACTGACAGATAAAAGCAGAAACAACAAGCACATAGATGTGACATTCCATTAGCCAGATGACAAATGCAACAATGGGGCAATATTTGCTCTCGTCTGATAAGCTTGGCATTCTATCTTTTTATAGTTCATTTTCTTCTTAGTTTTTTTCTTTTTTTTTGTAACTTGTAAATAAAGGGGCAACTCCAAAGACGCGTGTTGCCAAAATATAAATTATATACACAGAAATTATAAGAAGGCGGTAATCCAATTAAATGGCTCAAGCCACGATGAGGAGACCGGCTGACCCAATTAGGCGCGCTCCTTACCGATCCTCATCGTTTTGAACTTGAAAGCGGCGCCTCTCCATTGTTCTTTGTGTAGAGAGCCCATCTCTCTCTGCCTCTCCCTCTCTTTCGGCCGCTCTCACTCTAATAAAAACAAGTTCTAACTGTGCGCAACTCCCTACACAAGAAAAAAGATCGCATCGAGTTGATCTAACGGCCGCCCAGCACAGTCTCAGATCTCTCTCTGTTTCTCTCTCTCTCTCTCTCATTCTTTCTCTATGTCTGTTGCTCCTTCGCATTGCTCTGCGTTTCAAATTGTAGATCAAAGATCAAGCAAGAAATACTTAAATTGGCATACCACAAACCCACAAAAGCCGCAAGCCAAAAATAAAGCCTGAAGCATAACGAAACATGGTTACCCTATGATTTAAAATGTTTTTTTTTTCTCTGTTCTTGATCATTGGGTTTGCTGCGAAAATGTTGAGCAAAGAATTGTATTTGATTAGAAGCAAAGCGAAGTCTCTTGAGTAAAGTATTTGAATTAAGTGATTAAATTTCAATTACAGCTTAAGTAAATTCTCTAAATCAAAAAGAACATTTTTGGTTTCAAATTACAAATCTCCGATTACATATATATTTTATATAGCTATCCGCTATAATCCATTTCAACATTAGTTCAATTTATACTTGACATATTCGCATATCACAAAGGAATAAATAAATTTACCATTACCCTTATCTTCAGCTCAGATCAGCCATATTCCAAGTGTTCCATTTCAAGCGATCAAACATTTTATCCAATCGAACAATGGCAATAAAAATTTAGCAAATTATATTGAAAATATGCACATAAATCTAAATTGCTATTCGGCGAGCAAATGCATGGCGGGCACACATATGGTAAATATCATGAAGATCGACGCTCGATTTACATAGAAGTAACATTATAATTTTAAGTTTTATTACTTCCTCAATTGCTGGCGTCTAGGCGAGCACAGATAGAGATAGAGAAAGAGAGAGGGAGAGATGGAGATAGAGAGAGTGTACTTCTGCCTGTCACTCAAATCGGCGGACATCAGTTTGAAAGTTTGCAGCAGCTGCTGCTGCGGCGGCTGCTGTTGGATGCAGCGAAACAAGTGCATTTGAGGCAAGTGATTGAGTTGGCTTTGGTCAGAGAGTGCGAGTGCGAGTTCGAGTTCGAGTGCGCTCGTTCCATATGCATATGAGTGCTACTTTCTACGCTCGCAGGCGACCCTTTCCCATGCAGCGACACACACGATTAATCACATAACACACACACACACACACACACACAGTCGGCAGCCACGATCAGCGATCGTTATCGAGAAGGCATAAAACTGACACAAAGTCAAAGTTAAACAATGCAACTTGCTTGAACTCTAAGACTTTTCGACTCTCTCGAATCTCGACTCTCGACTCCCGACTCGCGACTCTCGACTAGACAACGACGACGGAAACGGCAAACGACGAGCGACGAGCGACGAACAACGAACATACACTGCGATCATGCTGTGTGCGATCTTGACAATCAAGATCAATATCATGCCATTACAATATTTGTACAAGACGCTTTGCCTCTACTCTCCATCTGCTTGGCATCTAGGCACAGACTGACTTTCCAACATACTACATTTAAAGCCAAGCAAAGCCTACGGGCCTCAACAAAAAGGTAAAATAACTACAGAAGGCAAACGGAAATATAAATCGTTTCATGTAACGAAATCGAAATGCCCTTTCTTCAATTCAAATTAATCGTAAAAATGTATAAGTCAAGCAAATAAATAGAAGAAAATTGGAAGAAATTTCTAAAATATTCCTTAGATAATTGTCCTTCGATCTCTGCACAAATTCTCTGCAATTTAATTCCCAAACTCTTTAATCTTTTTTAATAACAGTTACTAGTTAGTTAGGCGACAACTGCTATGACAGTGCTGTAGTATCCACAGCTGGCATATTACCTAGATTATATGGACAAACACACACAAGACGTCTGGAGGTATGGCATACAAATTAGCCTGAACCTAGGCCAAGTTGTTGCCAGTGCGAGCGCGTTTGCATGCCCGCTGCTGTTGTCTGGGCTCGCTTGTCCCGGAAAATGCTATAATTATGCAATTCCTCAAAGGCGCTGACGGTGGTCGCTGCCCCCAAAACCCAGCCCCAGCCACAGCAACAGCCACAGCCCAACCCAACCCGAACACAGCACAGCACAGCCTGCCGCCCCTCAACTGTCTCGGCCGAGCATATAATCTGCAAAGGGTGGTGGCGGGAGGCCGACGAAAATTATTGACTGGCAGCCCAAAGAGCTAAGGCCTTCGAGTAAATTGCTGTAAATCTTTATTTGTGCAGCTACTTAAAGACCCCGGCCAGCCGACTATTCAAGTTGAGGTTAACAAGCCGCCAGCGATTAAGTCATTTCTTATGTGGGCTCATTATTTTTTCCCCATTTCTGCTGTTGTTGCTGTTGTTGTTGCGGTAGCCCCTCGCTATGCGTAGCTGTTGCTACTGGGCTTGCATCCCACCCGTCCTGCCGCGCTTGCAATTTTTCACAGTCTAAGCCCAAAATTTAAGAGCCTGGCAAACTCGTTTGCTGCGCCTCAAGCCAGGCAACCGTCGCTGCTTAGATCTGCAAATTGCCCGCAACTTTGTTAGTAAAATATTTTTTATTTTATCTTGACAATGCGTTGTCACTTGCTCAACAGTGTGTGTGTGTGTGTGCTGAGTGTGTGTGCGTGTGTCTATCTGGTATTTTCCGTATTTGTTCTAATTAAAAGTGACAATTCTACGTAATTAGCTGGCGGCTATTTTTAACACTTCACTGATTTGGCAGCCGAAAGGATATTTCCTTTTCGTCTTCTTTTTGCCTAAGCGATATCAAATTTCCGCCAATAATTGATTTAGCTCATTTGCCTAATTAATGTAGACAGTTGCGGCTTCTGTTTGAAAAGATTACCTAATGAGCAAGGAATATAACTTAGAATATTATCTAAAAATAAAAACTGAACCGAAATTGGAGGAAAGTCGATACATAAAAAATCCTTGGAGTAATTTTTTAGCTAATATAAATAATTTTTTTGTGAGAACTAGTTGCAAAATTTATCTTTGAATTAGTCAAAAATATATTTATGATAATAATACAAATTATATTTAATAATAATGCAAATAATTTTAAATTTCTCTAATAATATTTAAGCAAGCCCAACCATTTCTTTACAATCGCAATTTCAATAACTAATCTCAAACAAAATTTCAATAAGAAAATATTTTTCCGTCTAATTACAAGATAAATCTTTCACTAAAGAAATGCCTTTAGTTGATTTCATTGATCGTTTCATAGGAAAAACAACAGAAAATTACTTCATTTCATAAACTTCATTTCCATGACCCAATTCCCTTGTTCTTATCCCAACTACAGCCTTTCACTGAGCCCCTGCTGTGGCATATATGTCCCACTTTATGGAGCTCACTAGGAAATTGTTCAATTCAAATGGGGCTCATCGCCAGGCACACACACTCCACTTGCAAAAAAAAAACAAGCAATAAAAAATGACTTCATTAATAAAATTTATGGGTGTACATGACGCTGATGTGTTCGAAATGGTAGCCAATGAGGCACTAAATCAAATCATTAACATATATTTACCCTTCTTGCCTTCTCGCCTCTCTCCCCATTTATAGAGCGTGTGCAATTAAACGAAATCGAAACGTGCCAAACAATTCAATTGCAATTATGCAATAAAAAAGATTGGAATTGAAGAAACAAAAACTAATAGAAGAGTTGAAGTCGAGCTTAACGCACTGTCTAATGCTCGTACACGGTCAGATTTTATTTCTTTAAATTTAATGTTAATATTTTTGGATGTGAGACGCTTAAAATACCAAAATCTAGAGCTATAAGCTTTGGAGGAGGAAGTTAGCAATAATTCACTTGTAAAACTTAATGATAATAATTCTGTGAAAGAATTTCCAATTTTATAAATAATTTAAAAAAAATATATAAAACTTAGATCAAAGCCAATATACTCATTTCAATTCGTAAGCGTAGAAATCGTTCCTATGGAGCTCAACATGTGGCCATGTCCAGTCGAGACTGATCAAACGGGTCAGCGGGTGGCTGCCCCAGTTGGCGCTGCTCTGGCGTCTGCACTGCTGCACCGCTGCTAGATATTTAAAATAGTTTATAGCCCGCACTTTGCACAGTTCTCAGCGTTGGCTACTTATTTTTGCCTGTATTTTGGAAGGCGTTAATAGATTAGCTTTCCAGTCCGCATGAACGGTGCGAAATGTGCGAAATGCTCAACAGTTTTGTAATTGGGTTAGCCAACAAAGCAAATGAAGATGTATGCGACGACAGCCACTGCGGCTGGCAGGTGGCAAATGGAAGAGCTGTGCCATAAAACTCTCAAAAGGAACCTAAAAAACTGGTACTAATAAAGTTAAGATTGAGTTTCGCACAGAACTGAGAGAGTAAACAGATTGCCAAGAAGAAGATCTTTGATCTTAAGCATAGCAAAATTTGTTAATATGTAAGTAGCATGTCTTAAAAGTAGAGCTCGGAATATAGGAAGACGTATTGTTTAGCCACTTACATTCTGTGTAGTACTCATGTTCGTGTCGTACTTATGTAATTCACAAATGAGATGTTTAAGTGTAATTGCTTAGAGGTAGTCTCAACTTATAGATGATGCCCTGAGCTGTCTTCATCAAGCATTCATTCATGTTTCTGGCAATCAAGTAAAGAACTATTTTTAATCTATAATCTATATCTATGAGAATCTATAAACTAAGTTTAAAGATTCTAAGGACTCTGCTAAAATATATTATAAAGCCACAGTATTTATATCGCTATCATATAATATCTAATGAATGCTCTATATATTCCACTCTTTGTCTATCTAAGAGACACACACAACAAATCAGCATGGCTATATCAACTTGATTTAATACAGATTGACATTAAATATACATATATAATATAGTATAGCCTCCTTCATCTTCATACACATATCAACACAACAAGAATTTGTAATGCCAGCGCAAAGAAAAAAAAACACGAAGAGAAAACACAATTCTTCTCACTGAAAGCAAACAAAAAAATCGGGCTATGGCACATTCAATTAGGCCGCAATTTCACAATTAATTATAAACGCGCACAGCTCTGACATATTTCGGATTTTACATTAATTTGGCACTAAAGTGTCAGATCAAAGAGAGAGAAAGAGAGAAACAGAGAGAAGGAGGGCGAGAAAGGGGCACAAGAGGCTCGAGCACTTTGCACTACGGGCTGCTTACAGAAATGTTAAATGAGCCAGGTAAAAATGATATAAAAACAGCGTCCAACGTTGAGCAACGGGCAAGAGTCCAATTTAATTGTAATGTGAGAAATTTAAATAAGGTAGCCGCAAAATGCGGCTCAGATGCTGAACAATGACTAAGAGCAAACCAAAGCAAACTCAAGCCAACAGAATACGAAAACAAAAAAAAAAAATTATGAAAAAAATTAAATAAATAAAAAAAATGTTAAAAATGTTTCATGTATTGTTGTTGTTGTTGTGGAGTTTGTTGTTTGGTTTGTTAAAAAAAGATCAAATAACAAAAAGCCGCCAAATTTCAATGGAAAACAAAAGCTCACTTATTTCAAATTTGTTGTATATTGTTGCTGTTGTTGCTGTGGCTCCTCTCCAACTAATTTTCCACTTGTGTGCAAAGGGAAACCAAATCCATTGACCCTGGCAACTACTAGAGACCCATTTGTGCATAGCACCTTTTATATCTCGACTGTTTTCTTCTTCTTG
The DNA here is from genome assembly GCA_035046225.1 of Drosophila pegasa. Lineage (NCBI taxonomy): Eukaryota > Metazoa > Arthropoda > Insecta > Diptera > Drosophilidae > Drosophila > Drosophila pegasa. The sequence continues at coordinate 11,402,744 of JAWNOD010000072.1, forward strand.
CTGATTTGTCAGTTCATGTTTGATTATTTACGATCGTTTGTTCGGCGGGCTCTTCGATTGCTGAAATAATACTATTTGTGGCTCATCCGTAGGCTCGATATTATACACCATATTTATAGCTTATCTAGTTAGATATAACGAAAGCCGCTTTCAAAGAGTTTTTTTTTTCTTCATTTTATTGTAGTTCGCTTACGGTTCGCAGTTGTTCCATTTGAAATTTATTACATCACGATCTCTATTAAAAGTTTCTTTTTTGCTGTTGTTTGCTTTTTGGATGCTTCAGATCTACTTTGTAGTTTATGATTTGATTTTGTTTCCCTTCGCCGCTTTGCTTTGTGTTCTATGCGAATTTTTTGGTTTGCAGCTGCGTTTCCTGGAAAATATCAGCAGATGACGCTAGAATCTTAACTTTGGCCATAGATATACATATTTATGTATGTCTGTATATGTATGTATCTGAACCATTTCATAATAAACTTTTCGACATAAGTTTATGAGTTTTGCGGTGCAAATTTATGCTTTTCGTATAGCTTTCAATTTGTTGAACTGAAGGGTTCTTGAGCTTATAGAGATCTATTTTGCGGTTTCCTTTTCTATATATATTTTTTTGTATATCTTTTTAACTGTGCCGCTGTCTAGAATAGTTTTTTTCGACTTACAATTTTTGTGCGTTTTAGTCAAAACAAATACACAAATTGTAACACATTTGTTGAAAGTATTTGCCATTATTTCTCCTCATAGAACTTTACTAATTAGTTTGCTAGACAAACACACAAACACAAACATAGACATATGCATAGCTGTCTGCCTGTTTGTCTGTGCTCTAAATTCGATTTTTGTAAATTTTTTATTTGTTTATTTACAAATTGTCAAAAGTTTCGTTGAAACATTTATGGCTAACTTGTTGCTGTTGGCTAAAAAGAAATGTGGCAACAGAATTCATAACAATTTTATTTTCATTTGCTGTGCTAAATGGGCAAAAGAATTTGGAAGTTTATGAAAATTAAGGCAAATAAAAAGGGAATTTTCATTGAAAAATCAAAATAAATACAAATTTCTTAAAAAAAAAAAAAATAGAATATAACATTCTTTATTATTGCAACAAAAAATGCTTTAATAAATGTAACAAAACATTTTTAAAATAAATTTATCTTAAAGTTAGATAGTATGTTGTTCTTGTAATAATTCTTTATTTAAAACATATGTCAAATTCTGCCTAAATAAATTGTAAATCAAAGCATCAACGCGCCCGCAACTATCAATTATTCTTAAAACAAATAACAAGTTCTCTAAATCAACAAAAACAATTAAAATTTTGCCCCTCACTGAAATAACAGAAGAAAAATGACAAAGCAAACACAAAGCACAAAGAAAACGCACCGCAAAATGTGTGAAAACTCATTGAAAAGCAACAAATTCTAATTGGAAAGCACTGAAAGAGTGTGAGGGAGAGGGAGAGAAACAAATTGGAAAAAAATGATGTCAGCGTCTGACAAACGAACTGTCAAAATGACAGACGCGTCAATAAAGCGGCGCGTGAATGAACAGCGAAGTGTTGCTGCGGTGGCAACGAAATTGCTGCATTTATGCATCTATCTAGTCTGCATAACACACACGCTGCAACATGCAATGCCTGCGGGCAACATGTTGCAACAACAGCAGCAGCAGCGGCAGCGACAGCAACAAAAACACATAACTAGTGTAAATAGCAGTGTAAATATCAATATAAGCAGCAATTTCAATGAAATTGTCACGGCCACGGCGACAGCAACAGCTGCTGCTGCTGCTGCTGCGGGAACAACAGCAGCAACAACAACACCAGCGCGTCGCAACAAATGGCGCCGCAAATTTGTGAGCAACAACAACAGCAGCAGCAGCAGCAGCAGCAAGCGACGCAAACTAATGCGACCGCATCACTATCAGCGCAATGTGACACATGCGACACGCACAACAACAGCAACAGCAACAATTGCCAGCAGCGCAACAGCAACAACACTAATACCAAAGATGCAACAGCAGCAACAACACTTCAGCTATCACACGCGCATGCACAGCAGCTATCAGCAACAGCAACAGCAACAACATATTGCTGGCGTGCAGCGGCAGCAGCAGCAGCAGCAACAGCAACAGCATGTTGTAACCATAACACCACGACCGCTGCAGCAACAGCAACATACTTTTGCGCTGCTGCCTGGCAGCTACTATCAGCAACAGCAACAGCAACAGCAGCAGCAGCAGCAACTCTTTGGCAATCTGAGCCGCCAGCAACAGCAGCAGCAGCAACAGCAACACTTTCTCATACACCCCAACAGCAACAACATTGTGCTATACAACAATCTGGACAGTCTGCCACCCTGTCCGCCAGGCATGCGCCTGGTGCCACAGCACTTTATACCCCTGCGCCCAACGGCAGCGCCAACGACACAGCGGTCGAGGCAACGCGGTAAGCAAATTGACGCACTCACGATTCATTTAATTGTCGCGCTGTATGAAAGTCTAAGAAGCGAAATAGAAGACGATGTAGAAGTAGATGTAGCAGTTGTGGTGGCAGCAAAAAGGTGTTAATTACGCTAATAAAAATTGCATTCGCTACGCTTATGGCAGCTAATGTGTTTGCCCACTTAAATGGCAAACGGGCGAGCGGGCTCGTCACCTCGTCATGCTGTCGCGGAGCACCTCGGTTGACTATCTGGCCAGCATAATTACCCTCTCGCGGCATTTCGAGCCGACTTAGAAAGCCTGCCTAATTGGCCAAAAGCAATTGGCATTTTTGACTGCCGGCGCACTGAGCGGCCTCAGCATAGGCGCCAAAATGTCCCACACCAAAAGCACCTCTTGGCTACGCGCCGTGCTTGCCCCAAAACGGAAAGTTTTATTTGTATTCAACTCTACAAGAGACGGCATCGATTTTAATAGAGTCATATATCCAAGTCAAATGCATTAGATAAAAGATATAGTCAGACATTCAAGTCCAATTGAGAGCGAGATAAAAGATATTACTCGAGTGTGCATAAAATGTTGGCGAACTCAATGCAATTTAAAGAGCTGCAAACTGCTTCAGCAAAACAATACTGATGTTTTTAAATAAATTATCTGTGAAAGGTGTTGGATGAAACATATATCTAAGTCAAATTGCTCGTTAAAGATATAGTTTAAGTGCATAAAATGTGGTTGATTCAATCAGCTTACGACTGCTGTAAAACTTTTCTTTTTCTTTAAACAAATGACAAAATTTCGATGATGTGTTTCAGACTTAAGAATATGCCAAGATATAATATATATATATTTATATATACCAAGAGCCCTTTATGAAATCGTTATAGCCAAAAAACTCTAAAGCCTTTCATAGAAAAAAATAAGATTAATATTTATATTTATGCTAAGATTTAAGCTTTCTAAAAAGTATTCAAACTCCCAATCATCGCTTAGTCACATACAATAAATCATAGCCTAAGCAGTCAGAAAAAAAAAAATATATTTATGTCTTCTTAACCAACTTCTCACCTTTTCAATTAAAGCCCCACACAAAAGTCCAAATATATGTCCAAATCTCTAATCATTAATTTAAGCCATGTTTGCAAATTAATAAATTTGATTAATAATCCACATAATTATAGCCAGAGAAATATTTATTGATGTTTCATTAATAATAATTTGATTGGCCGCTCGTTGATCTTTTTTATTTATTTTTGTTTCTTATGTAATCAAATCACTCAGCGAATTTGCAAGCAAATCAAATTACATTAAAATGCATAAGGAAAATCGGAAAATAAAATTGTTTTGCCAATTTGATTGGGTTGCTGTGGGGGTCTATTGATAGATTGTCTCGGCATTTTGGACGTTTGGCGCCTTGTAGCGTTCGCTCAATTAGCATTTTGTTGGAGAGACAGTCAGGCAGCCGAGCAGCCAGACAGACGGCAATCCACGAACATGGAACATGGTTGCAAACGAGCATGATGCTGACATAAGACATAAGAGAGATCCAGTTGAGCTTAGTTAAGATCGGACTGTGGGCGCTTTTCAAATATTTTTTGGACTTAGCGCCCAACTGACACTCGCCGTTGAAGAGAGATGTGTGGAAGAGAAGAATCCAGTTAGCTGGCATGGAATATATTTTGTATTAAGTGCAATTGTGGGTGTCAAGCTTCTTAAAGTGTGTAATAGCTCTGCGACCAGAGATTGCCACAAATCCCAGTTACTTGCCACATGGCTAGCCACGAAATATTGACAGTTGCAGCATCTGACCTCAACTCCTTCGAAACACATTCACATGCGGACACAGAGCTGCTCAGCTACACCTACATGTTGCACTAATCTAGAGTTTCGTGGACAACATGTTTCTACTTTTTTAATTACAATAAAACGTGCCACAAAAATAAACAATGTGCTCGCTAATTGCGCATAAAGCTTCACCAAAGACAACAGCAACAAGAAACCAAATCTTACAAAAATAAACAGGAAAAAACAAGACGCCGCTGCTAGATGAGGGGTGGGGAGGAGAGGAAGGGATTCTGTAACAGTTACAAACTTGAAAACGTAAGCGTAGCAAATGGACAGGCAAACAAAATAAAACAAAACCGAAAGGCACAAAAGACAAAAAACCAAAGCAAACAAATGAGCCAAATGACAAATGCAAGTGTCAAACTTGTAGACACGACTCTTGTTGAGTTGACATTAAGCTCCACTGGCTCGAAAACTGTGCGACTTAAGAGCTCAGCATATTACGGATTAAGGCAGAAAGATTCGAAATTTGGAAACTTGAAACAGAAAACTAGTCGAAATTTCGTGTCAATTGGACACGGGGTCAGAAGTTCAAGATCGACAACTGAAGGAGGTGAAAAGAGGCAGAAAAGTTCATTTTTATGTGATATTTCAATTGCAAGTGATATCATATAAAAGTTAATATAAATAATATGGGAATATAATATACATAAAGATTTAATAATCTTTGAGAAAATTAAAAGATTATACAAATCAGCATGATATACAATCAGAATATACATATCTTATATCAGGTACTCGACATAATCTAATCCAAATAAGTTCGTAACCAATTAGGACAAATTCCCTTTTAAAAAACACTCCTACTACTCCTTATACGACTACAACTCTTACTATTCTTAAGACTCTTAAAGAAAATACAAATCTTTTTGTTATTTTAAAATATAATATCATCACCATTAATTCTACCCCGATTTGAGATGGATAAATTTAATAAAACTTAGCTAGCTTTCATTATTATAATGAAACGAAAAAATTATAGTTCCATCTAGTCTATCATCATTCCATTCAAAACAGCTCAAATGAACCTCGCTCTCATATACTAAACATAGGCAAATCGATTATTATTATTATTATTTCGCTAAAGAACCTCTCCAGAGTCACCAACACAAGTCTAGAGTTCAAATCTGTAACCCATATGCTGTCAAAGAAAAACATCTTAAAAGCCCGCCCATGCCTCAAACGTTCGTTCGTCTCCCTCGATTGCAAAAGATCAACATTACCACAGGTCCCACTTAAACGAACACTTTTACGGTTGCAAAGTTTCTTCTGCTGCCGCTGCCGTCGCTCCTCCTGCTGCTGCTATCCCAACTTTGACGCCCGCAATCCAGCTCTTAGAGAAAACATATATATGTTTGTATATATGCCAACTTTTTTGCCGCTTCAACTGGCAGGCCAAAAAGTTGCCGTTTCATTTCAACTGCCGCTTCGTTGTTTACGCATCGTCACAAACAACAACAGCAACAGCAGCAGCAGAGCCCAAAAGACGATCAGACTGAAGACGGCGCAAAAAAAAAGGCAACGCCAAGAGTGAAAAAAATCATTTGAAGTGCATAGATCAAAGTGACCGAGGCGCCAGTTGAGTTTGTTGTTGTTGTTATGATTGTTTGTTATTGTTGCAGGCATATTTCAGACTTATGTCTGCTTTGCGTTTGTTGATTTTGGCCCACGGGGCAGGCGTTCAGCAGCGGCAGCAGCAGCAGCCGCCGCAGCAACCGCATCTTTCTCTGTCTCTGACCTTAGACAACCCGGCACACGTTGTGGGAGCAGCTCAGAGTTTGGAGCATTTCAACATTCCGAGTCTAAATTACCAAATAAATATGAAAACGTGACTGGCCAAAAACGAAATATGAAATAGTACAAGCGATTTTGTAGACTAATATATTATAAATATTATGTACACACATACAAACATAATAGTGTGTGTGTGTGTGTGTGTGTGTGCGTGCACTGACTGAAATGCTGCGACTGCAACAGTTAAAGAAAAGGCCCATTTAGGCCTGTTAAAAAGTGAAATTCTTCTTTATGTTATTTAAATTTCTCTAGCGCTGATTAACCTCAATTCATTTCCAATCTAACCGCATTGAATGAAACTCTGAAACACTTCAACGGCAACTCCACACGTGGTCGATCGAACGAACACACAGGGTTTCATATTTCCGGTATGTTTGACTGCGTTTTCTTTAATGCTCTATAAAGTGGAGCATAGGCAACTTGTGTGATTGAGTTGGCATTGATTAGAGATAATGAATAGGTAATCGATTAAAAAGAAGAATGTGTGCAGCTCATAAAATAAGTTGCTTGAAGTTCGGGGAAAGATAGTTGTGTGTCTTTGCCTAATACCATCAACATTCATTGTAGAAGCTGTCGAACAATAGTCGAGCTTTGGTATTCGCCTTATTAGGCCTTACTCCATAAACAACATACATTTATTCTTTAACTTTAGCTTAATTTTTGTTTTTATTTTATATATTATTTATAAAAATATTAATCAACTTTCACACATCTCATATACATATGCAACTGAAAGCGCATTCAACATTCGTTGGGTCTTCCAGACGCTTCTGCCTTCTTAATTTTCAGTTTTAATTGGAAATTGATTTATAATGCATGTCTGGCATATCTTTTATATCTTCACGTTTATCTTTGCCGTTCTGCCATTCGCTCTTAGCCACTAATTTGACATTTATTTGTAATTTTATACGTTGCACTCCATGGGAAATTCGTTAGAGTGTGTGAGTGTGTGTAGCATGTTAACTGTTAAGCACCCAACATTATTTTGCTTATCTTCCATAACATTTTTCGATATCGCGCCCCATTCGCTTGTCACAACAAGCGCAGCAACACCTTAAAAAATGTTTCGCTTATTTCCCGACATGATCTCTCACATAGTTTTTTTTTCTCTGACGGCGGCGCTCGCAAAAGATATTTATGAACATTGCGAAAAGGCAAAAACAAAAATAATAGGAAAAAAATTAATGCTTAATTTAAGCGTCAGAAAAATAATTTGCTTGCATTTTTATTTGTTAGCAAACGGGTTTGATAATCAGATTTAATGAAAATTGAATAATAAATATTATCGCTCGCAAAAAATTGCTCAAAATTACAGCTGCCAACGGTGTGTGCGAGTGTGTGTGTGTGTGTGTGTAGGCAACAGTGGATTAATATTTCTATATACAGAAGCTTGATTATAACAAAATATCGTTAAGTCTTTTATATGATTGTACCAAAAAGTGATCAAAGATTGCATTAAGTTTTGTATAAAAAATTATAATAAAATAAAAAAAAAATATTACAATTCTGTGAAGATAAAAATGAAAATCTGATAAAGCTAAGTGCTTTATCTTATCTTAAGAAGCACAAGCTGAAATTCCTTATATCAGTAAAGATCTTATCTAAATTCTTTTATATATTTTCAATATTTATTCAATTTTCTGTTAAACCTATTTATAAATATTTATTTTACACCAAAAATCAATTTAAGAAATAAATTCTTATATATAGCCACCTATTTCTCGCAATTGCTAAATCAATAGACGAAATTTATTGGGAAATTTGCAATCTTTTTCACACATTTGAATGCTCAGTGCATAAATTATGTTTGTCGTATTGGAAGCAAATGCCAAATTGAGCATAAAACGGGTTGCATCTTTCTGCAGGCCCAAAAAACAACTTTCACACTCACACTCATGTCGGCCTGTTATAGAGAGCTCTCGCTTGTCTAGACTGCAACTGCAGCTTCTCACGTATTTAGCCAAACTATCTCCACATGCCATAAAAACGTCAAATTGAATTTTATTTCAATTAACGAAACTATTTGCCCAAAGAGCAAAAAGCAAAGAAACAAAACCAGATGCAGACCCAAAAATTATGCACGCTATCGAAAGAGCCGAAAAAAAAAACTAGAGACAAAGTCTGCAGCCGGCGGCGATTCAAGTCTTTGGAAGAGCAACAACTTCTCTTGGGGCTACAAAAAATAAAACACGAAAAGCATTTAACAAAACACTTTGGGGCATTGTCCAAGGGGAGTGCTGGCGATGCAGTTTAAATATTTGATAGTCGCGCTTAAATTAAAAATACATGTCGCAAATAAAGATAAGAAATTGCCAGACACAGTTTCAGACTCAACTCAACTCGACTCAGCTATGCCTCCCTCTGCCCAACGCCCGCTGATCAAGCAGAAAAAAAGTTAATTAAAATTGCTTAGAGTACGCCTGTTGTAATTAAAATTCAACTGCAATTAGGCAAAAACACGTCACGGCCTAAACTTTACAGTTTTTCTTGAGTAGTGTCAGTAAAAACCTTTTATTTTTTGTTTCGTAAGTTAAATTTGAGCTGACGTTTTTTTTCTGAAAGGATTGTTCAAGTGCGGAGTTTTTTGTTTTTATTTTACATTTTCTAGTTACAATTTCTGTAATATATATTTTTTTCTAATTTGGGAATATATAATTTAAAGAAATTGTAAATAATTGTATTAATAAATTTATTAAATTTAATTTAAGAATTATTAATATGTATGTTTAAAAAATAGTTTTTTTTGTTCTATACTTAAACTTTTTTTTTTCTAAATAATACGCCCACTCTATACATTTTCAAAGAGTACTTAAATGATTTCCAAATATTGTTCAACTCCTGTAATAATTTATATATATTTTAACATCAATATGTCATGTAATTGTAACTGGATTGGTGTTGGTGTTGAAGCTGATGCCGTTTGCCAAACACACGCTTACACACACTCACAAACGCGCGCGTACACAGACATCATGAACACCCAAAAGACACACCCACAACATTCGGCTGACACACATGTAAGTTTGCATGTCGCACAGACCAGCAGACAAACAGGCAGACAGAGCCTAAGCCGTATAGACCGGGCAGGCAGCCAGGCAGGCAGGCAGCCACAAAACCCAGACAGATCCGAGCCAAACTCTATTAGACCCAAAAACAGCATAAGAGGAAGAGAGATATATAGAGACATATGCACACACCCATGAAATCTAGGGGCCAAAGCTGTAGCCTGGGTGCGAGATTCATGGCTGGGCTGGACCAAGCGATCGGCCAAGTGACAGGAAATGCAATTTGAGACCCGCCAAACATTTGACTGCGTTCATTTTTGATGGGCGAAAGTGTGCCCAGCTAAGCATATGGGCCACATATGGCAACACATACGAGAGAGCGGTGGGGTGGGGGCTTAGCTCCTGGGTGGGTGTTACCAGGTGGGCGTAGCCAAGAAAAATCTGACTAAACTTAATGGCAATTGCTTCATTAAAGGTTTCAATGGGCGTTGCACTTCATAAATTAAGTGCTGAATACAGAGATAATTTGAGATTTTATATTAAGAGGTGAGATGAGAGATCTATTGTTAAATGAAGCTAGGAAGATATTGTGAATGGATTTTGTAATGTTATATAATATATGATATTATCTGGATCATATATCATATTATCAGGATATCTGAAATATTTTATATATATAATTTAATTGAATTTGAGACAAAGTTCTCAGGTTCTTCAAAAACTCCTGTACTCTGAATGGAGTCAATTAAAAACTAAAAGGTTATTAACTCTTCAATCATATTTATTTATCTATCAAAAATGTGCTACATATGGGTCAGTCTGGCGCATATATTGCCCAGACAATGCAATTCGCTTGAATGGCCAATTTCTTAGCCATTTATAAATACGTTTAGTGGGCCACATGTGCCACTGTCATCGTCATCATCATCATCATCATGATCATTGAGAGCAGCGGCAGTAACAGCTAACTGCACCCAAGACCATGAACAACTGTTTTGGCCACAGCCAGCGAAAAGATCCGCCAGCTAGTTTTGGCCGTTTTTTTTAAGCCTTTTTTGCTTATTTTTTGTGGGTTGCGCGTAGGCAGCACCACACAAACCGCCCACATTTGCATAGAGTTTCCTATAGACGGGGCGACAAACGACAAATGCGTCGACATCGACGCAGGATGGCGATAGACCACAAGCCACAAGGGAGTGCAGGAGAGAGAGAGAGAGAGAGAAGTGCCATGGACTCAGCCAGACAAGTCTGCACTACTAGAAACGGGTAGGCATAGACAAAAATAAATTCATTCATAAATCCGGTAAAACCAACGCAAAAATTTTCAAATTGATTGCGAGATCCTATAAAAAAATAAAGTCAAAAACAAAAAATAAAACTTAAAATGTTAACATAAAATAATATGCATAAAGACTGAAGAAATTATGGTTTGATTTAAGAAGAAGTTTTGATACGCTTGCGGGAGTTAAAAGGAGAAAATTCTGTTCTGGAAGAGATTCTTGAATTTAAATATTCAGAGTAAAAATTTTTAAGCTTAAATATTTCGACTCATTTAGTTTTAAATACATATAGTTTGAGACTGTTAAGTATTTGAGTACTCTAAATATTATTTGTAAATTTTATGTCCGAGTTTTTATAATTCCTAAACAATTAAAGGCAGTCAGACATGCTTAGCTATAAAATATTACTAATGCCCAAGGCACTTGCATTTACATTTTCTATGATCGTACTTTCTTCAATGCTTTCCTTCACCAACTTTATGAGCGGCTTGTAATACCCTCACTCTATAAGCGTATGCTAAATAAATGTGCAGAAATATGAACATGCCATAGCACGCGACATGGGGAGATAGTAGTAAGTACGACTGTGTCGTCGACGAGCTGTACGTGGAGTAGGCTGCTGCCACAGAGCAACAGGCAACTGGCAGCAGAGCCTCTAGCCACTTGGCCAGGTTGCAAACGATGTTGAGGCAGGCTCTCTGACTGGCTTCGGCTGTCAAGTGCCTGTTGGCAGCATTTGCATTTTCATGAATGAAACAGACGCTGTCGCAAAAAAAAAAAACTAACTGAAACCCTCTCAGGAGAAAGGCTTGTAGTAGTAGTTGCTGCCGCTGCTGCTGTCTTTTGCCACCTCTCAGGTAAGGCAAAGCAATAAAAGGTTCAATCACACTTCGTTCGACTGCGTCGCCGAGCAAATGATGTCATTAAAGTTTACAATGGGGCATCACGATTCAAGTCGGCGACTCTTCACAAAATGCGTTTGTCATGCTACAGTTTGAGCGGCATTGGACTGCGGCTCAACACAGACTGTAGCAACACCCACAGACACTTACAAGATCTGGCAATGTTGAATTTTTTGTCTTCTGTTGCGTGGGTCTCTCAACAGCGTTAGTCAATTTTATTGACAATATTCTTTGTTTTGCGTTTTATTAATGAGCGCGTTTTGTTTCTTTGATTTTGTTTGTTTGTTTCTTTTTTACTTTTTTTGCTTCCAAGTTTGGTTTTATGGTCAAATGTAGTTAGTGTGGGGGGAGACCTCACTGTGGGCAGTTAAAGTGCACTTCCGTTCGCTTAACGGTGCTCTTTGTGAATGTGCGTGACATTTAACGAGACTTTACTGTATGCATATGCTTAGATCTTGATGGATTTGCTAGACTAAGCAACTGTTTAACGTTGCATTTAGAGTGGGATTTGTTTTAGTTTCGCAATTTATGGGCTACTTTTTCAGATAAAACTGTAGGCAGTTGTCTCTCGACTCCAATTTGTTTATATAAAAAGAATAAACATGAATTTAGGAGATCTTGCGTCAGAAATATATTATTTTATTGCAATTTTAAAATTTTTATTGTTTTTTATAACTTTATTATTATGAATTATTGGGAACCTTCAACATTTGTTTGATAATCAGGCCATTGCCTAAATAATCTAAGAATTTTCTATACATAAGAAATGTAAAATTTCACAATAAATTAAATAAATTGCTTAACAATCAATAATTTATTGGACAACACGCAGCTCAGTTAGCTATGCACACCTTGATATTGGCCTTCAGCCGAATAGTCTTTATAAAAATGCTGTGCAATATGCAATATTTTAATGCCATTCGGTCACAAATCACAAAAAACATGCAATAAATTAACAATTAAACAATAATAATTCTGCAAAAGTCCACAAACGAACATGACGAACGATTGACAGCATAATTGCATTCTACAATTGAATGAGAGAAAAACTGAAATAATTTGCAGCAATGTGGCCGAAATGTGGAGCACGTGTTTGGCTGCCAAGCAGTTTTTCACTTTGGACATGACAAAATATTGATTAAATGATTTATTCTGCAACCGGCGAGCCGAGCTGGCAGCCAGCAGACAACGTTGCGTATGCGCAATGTGCGGATTGCCAGAGAAAAACTCGCGCCAACGCGGTCAATCAATTATCATAAATCTCCAATCAGCAGCCAAAAAAAAAAAAATTATTTAGATACCAAAAAAATAAACAGACGTATGAAATAAACGACTTTTAGATGCTCTGTAAGAGGTGGAAATATATGAAACGGGAATATGAATATATGTATATAAAAGTCTTTTTTTTAGCAAATTAAACTTCTCTTACTATATCAAAGAAAAGCCTTTATACGATATATTATTACTCTATTCATATTTACTCTAGAGTATTTCTAGTCTATCTACCCCATTTGAGTGAGAGCATTTAATACACATTAGTTGCACATATCAAACGGCAATTAAGCCTCTGTAGGCAAGCGCGATAACAATCTTTGTGGTAAAGCGCTGACCGTTCTATATGATTGACAGACAGACTGGCTGACGGACTGTCGGACTGCTGCGGATTGGCTGGCTGACTTAGTGAGTGAATGAGCAGCTCTGCCTGGACAAGATTTATGTGTAAGTTGACATTTGAAATGTCAAAATGCAAGTTGGCCAACGGCAGCTGTTAGTAAATGCAGGCGTAATGCGTTAACAGTAACAGTTGTTGCCCGTTTTCGTTGTTATTGGCTCGTTAGCCGCCCACCGTTGACCCAAATAATAGAGAAGAGAAAAAGGCAGAGAGAGAGCGAGAGAGCGAGAGAGTAGGAGAGCGGCAAGAGCTGGCTAGCGACCACCCGGCTGTGTTTTTGCTTGTCGTTTAATAGCCTCACGTAGCCTAGCGCTCGAAATTTCGTAGTTAATTAACCCGTTTGCATACATTTTGTCTCGGCCAGGTCGGCCAACGACTGGTCCTGCCAGCCAACCAGCTAACCAACCAGTCCCCAATTCCCAGTTGCCATTTCCCAATGCCAATCCCCACTCCCAGCTCCCACTACCACCATAGCCATGGAATTATTTATGCTTTCTTTGATCGAATTCGGCGCTGGAGCGTCATAATAGTCACAGTTCTCGCGACTCAAGCGAGTCTCTCGATTGTTTTCGTGCGCCCCATAAATTAATCGAATGCTAACTCGGTTCAGGAAATTGCATTTGACTTGTGTGCAATGTGCATTGACTAGAAAATACCCTGTAATTAAGTTAATTGCTATAGAAGCTGCTTCAAGCAACATTTTATGACTTTTATGAAATCATTTGTAGGCTAGAGTCTGAGAGCTTCAAGAAGTAATCATATAAATTATATAAAATCAAATGAGATGAAAATCTACATATTATTCTACATATATTCAATATACACTCTACTTATAGCTGCCTTTTCATACATTGTCATCACAGCCAACTTCTGTGGTTTACAGGGTATTCACTAATTATAGCGTTTTGTTTGTTATAATAAACGGTTGCCGGTGTTGTGTTTGCGGCGCCCACAAAGTCAATTCAGCTGTTGAAGTGAATACATTAACCACAACAGACACAATTAAATTGAGTAGTCGAAGGTGGAGTCAACGTCCACATGAGAATATTAAAATACAAGAGGAAAAAACGCTTTATTCGCAATTTCTGATCGAAGAATTTCATATTCTAACAAATAGAATCATCAAAACGAGCTGAAATTAATTGAGTATTAGAATATGGAGCCATTGTGAAGATGAGAATAATAAAATATAAATAGCCTTTAGAAACAATCGAGGATTGCAGAGCTGAATAATACAACAAATAGAATCATCAAAGATGCGATAAAATTAATTGAGACGTGGACGATGAAGTCAGAGTGAAGATGAGAACATTGAAATACTTGAGAAAATTATGATAATTAATAAAATAAATTCGACTTCTAGATTAATAGAGACGCATATGCTAATTCTGAATTAACAAATCTTTTGAGAATAAGTGGAAACTATTAAAATTAATTGAGATGAAAATCAACTGCTGCAGAAATATTTATTAAATTTGTTTTTAATTCTATGAAAATCTCAATATTTTTATAAGCATAACTTAGCTAAAAAATAACAAAATTAAATCCCCACACAATAAACAAATAGCTAATCGCGCCATAACATGTTCAATATATTAAAGTATTTGGCCGTCTTGTTGGACTTGTAGTCCCCCGTCCCCCGCAGCCAACAGTAAATTTTCATTATTTTTGCATTCAAGCATGCATTGGTGTCATATTGCGAGCACATTTATAAGACATACGTTAATCCGTATGTCTCCATTACGGAGGCACGCGAAAATCGTGAAAATGATGGAGATGGAGTTTATGTGGCCATATCCATAGAGGCCCATAGAGGCGCACGGGCAGACATCGTTAAGACGTCTCGACAACTGAATTATGCTTAAGCATTATATTTGCTCGATTAGTTTTTTTAGCTGATTTTTTTTTTTTTTTTTGCAAATTTGAGTCTGGCATTTTGGGGGATTGGAGTCACGAGTGTGTTGAACCCGCTCGCAAAACAAGTGGCATGCCACACGCCTGTCGTGTCATAAAAAACCAAATTTTGAAGTCATATGCAAATTTGTAATGCGAGCGTTTTCGGCTAACATAAACTTTGGTATTAAACAACTAGTTTTTGCAGTTGACTGCATTTTGAAAGCCAGTGATAATGGACAAGCGCTTTGAAGCGCTTTGACCTTTCGCAGTGCTTGTCAAACTGCGCCGAATGATCGATTGCAGCAGTGCTAATGAATGGCACATTAATTTGCATTTAAATGCTGAAAAACATAATATATTTTTTTTTTCATTTTCCAGCTTGTCATTGAATAATGAGACAAGCAGCTTGTTTTTCCACCAAAAAATGTTAAATGTTGCCTTATTTTTTCGCTTGGCCAGGAAACATAAATTACAAGCGCGACAAAATAGATTGGTTTGGAGCTGCAGCAGCAGCAGCACCTCTCGAAATATGAGAAAAACATTTTGTAAATGTCACATTCACATGCCGAAAACCATGTGCCAAATATCTGGCGCGCCCGCAATCAAAAATTATTATTAATATTTATACATTTTCATATTCGTTTTACTCGCTTCTTTTTCTAGAGTTTCTGTGTGTTGGCGGCATTTTTAAACTTCAAATTTAACCGTTGACAGTTTTGTTATTTCCATTTTATGCGTGCAAATTTTATGCACATTTATTACAGGCTGAAATTGAAATTGAAAAAATGATTTTGCAAGTGTTTTTGGTAGCTTTTTTATACCCTGAGCCCATTGAAAATGGGAAATCAGGGTATAATGTTTTTTTTATTGTTACTGTTGAGTGTTTGCTTTTATAGCACTTAAAGCCGGGATCGTTAAGATCGCTTAGATTTATGCTGATGGCGCGGCGCGTTCATTTAAGTGTTAATTGTAAGACGTGGCAGCGGCTCTTATCGATTGTCAGAAATCAACAAGTTACAGCAATGATATATAGTGCGCATAATTTTGTTGCAAAGAATTTTAATGGATTTGTGTTTAATGAAATATTTCCCAGAGATATTTTATTATTTTTCTGTCAAAGAATTTTTATCGTAACTTTTTAGCTATGTGCTTAAAAAATTTAAAAAGGAAAAATTGTATTTCTATGAAATACATAAATATTTTAGGCCACATCTAATCAAGAATTAAATAGAGATTTAATAAAGATAGATTAAACTGATCTTTATCCTTCTGAACTATTCAAAATTATCAGACTTAAGAAGGTCATTTTTAATATTAATAAAACATATGCAGTTTTATTTTTTATATCAGTCTATAATTTTATAAAAGTCCGGGAATATATATGAAATATTTTTAAAATAGAATAGATAATATAAATATAAATTAAATAGATTTATTTAAAAATCAAGCTATTTATATATATTTATAGATATTTTAAATATATTATTATTGATTTAAATATTTATAAAATTTAATAAGGAATTAATTTATTATATAATGATATTAGATACATTGTAAAATATAAAACATGTACTTACCCAGTGTAAATTTAATATTCCAATATTTCATATTTTCTCTCCTTCTCTCCTTACAGATTGCCAATGCAGTCCGGTGGGCTCTTTATCGACAGCTTGCGATAAGCGCTCCGGGCAGTGCTCCTGCCTGTTGAACGTGGCTGGACGTCGCTGCGACAAGTGCAAGGCGGGCCACTGGAATCTGACGCAGGGCGTCGGCTGTCACGACTGCCAGTGCGATCCGCACGGCGCACGCGGACACGAATGCAACCCGTGGACGGGCCAATGCGATTGCAAAATAGGCGTTGGGGGCCGGCACTGCAATGAGTGTACCGAAGGCTTCTATGGCTTCAGCACGGACGGCTGTCAACGGTGCGCAGCATGCGCAGCCGAGGGCCAGGTCTGCGATCCGCTCAATGGAAGATGTATATGCCCCAAGTATACGCGCGGCCTGGGCTGTGGGCAGTGTGTGCCCGGCACCTGGGGCTGGCAGGCGCGTCTGGGCTGCCGTGAATGCGAGTGCGATCACATCGGTTCCATTGGCCAGCAGTGCGCTGCAGTGGGCGGCCAGTGCCAGTGCCGCGAGGGCTACACGGGACGCAGCTGCAATAGCTGCGCCGTCGGCTACTTTGGCTATCCCGAGTGCCGGCGCTGTGGCTGCGATGCAGCCGGCTCCTTCACACGGCCGGACGGACTCATTGCCTGCGACTCGAACGGGCAGTGCCAGTGCAAGTCGCTCGTGGTGGGCCTCAAGTGCGACACCTGCATGCAGAGCACGTTCGGTCTATCTGCACTCAATCCCGAGGGCTGCACCCGCTGCTTCTGCTTCGGGCGCGCCTCCGAGTGCGAGCAGAGTGAACTCTCCTGGGGCCACATACGCATGCCGGAGGCTCGGAATCTGAGCGTCCAGCAACTGCGACCACAACACGTTCCGAATGGAGAGTTCGAGTACATTGTCGTGGTGCAAATGGCGGGCAGCGTCTCGTATCGCGAGGATGCGGAAATACAGCGAATGAATGACTTGAGTCTAGTGCCGCGCTCCACGGGCAACGTGTCCATTGGCGCCTACGCCCCCTTCTATCAGCCGCTCTATTTCCAGCTGCCGCCCCAATTCTATGGCGATCGCACCACCAGCTACGGTGGCTATCTCTACTTTTCCCTGGTCACCGACGGCGCACAGATGCCGCTGGAGCGGAAGATATTGTCGCAGTATCCGCTCGTGCAGCTGCACGCGCACGCGAAGCTCGTCCTGGATTTCTATGAGCACGAGGAATTCGAGTATTCGCTGAATGTGACGCATCGCGTGCCGCTGCATGAATCCTACTGGAAGTATCATCAGAACAACCAGGCGGTGGATCGCGACACGCTGATGGCCGCGCTGCAGAATGTAAAGCATATATTCCTGCGCGCCTTCGCCTTTGCAGACTTTCAGCAAGTTGTGTAAGCCACGTTTTGCTTTTTTAGGTTATGTTTGAATTGGACTTTTATATATTTTTTTTCCTCCATTTACAGCCTGCACAGCGTTCACATGGATGCTGCGATCTATGTGCAGGGCTCTACGAATCTGCTGGCCAAGGGCGTGGAGCAGTGCAAGTGCCCAAAGCGTTTCTCCGGCCTCTCCTGCCAAGATCCGGGGCGCTCCTTCTACCGCTGGCGCAACGCCAGCGACGTGGAAAGTGTTTTCATCGAAGATCTGATTGGACGCGCCGCGCCGTGTCATTGCAATGGACGCAGCAATGATTGCGATCGCGAAACCGGCGTTTGCTTGGTAAGAAATGCGCACTAACACTTATTTTCAATTAAATTTCGATTCGAAACGCGCACTGCACTTGTTCGCGGCGCCATTTTTTTCACTGAACTGCCGCCATCTTTGACGACGTTCTTTATTGTCTTGTGAACTGGTTCAGTGGAACTGGCAAGTGATTTGCGATCCTGTTGGAATTGGTATGCAGCTCACTTGGCCAATAAGCACAATTCAGTAATTAAATGCAACTTAAATATGCAAATATTAAATATGCAAATTAAATATGCAAATTAATTATGCAAATTAAATATGCAATTTAAATGGGCCAAGTTTAAATATAAAATATTTAAAATTTACGAGGTGCCATTTTGAGTAGCTTGAATGTAAAATATTGCAAATTTGCTTTGCTGCCATTTTGAGTAAATTTTTGCTTAGCTAATACTATCGAGAAGCTGCATATCGGCCTGCCAGCTGCAAGTTCAATGAACCGCTGCACAATTTGACAGTTGTGCAACACTGGAATTTACTGAGTGCAAATTTCTTTTGCAGAATTGTCGCGATAATAGCGGCGGTGCGCACTGCCAGCACTGCGCCGACGGCTACTATGGAGATCCGAACTCGCGGCACGGCTGCCAGGCCTGCCCCTGTCCGGAGACGAATCGCAATTTCGCCCGCGGCTGCAATGTGCGCGACGACGAGGTGAGCTGCGTCTGCAAGCCCGGCTACACGGGCCGCCTGTGCGAGCAGTGCCAGCTGGGCTACTTCGGCGATCCGATGCAGTATCCGAACAGCAGCTGCCAGGCGTGCAACTGTCACGTGGACGGCATACGCGCCGAGGGCTGTGATGCGCAGACGGGACAGTGCCATTGCCGCGAGGGCGTCACGGGCCTCAAGTGCGACAAGTGTGTGGCGCAGCGGCATCACCTGCAGGAGCACGGCTGCAAGGGTAAGTATGGACATGGAATACCCTAACAAAACGGATAAAGTCTTCTACACCCTTCTCCTTTCCAGTCTGCGACAACTGCACGCTGCTGCTGCTCGACTATGTGGAGCTGGTGGGTCACAAGCTGCGCCGCGGCCTGCACAACATGGACTTGACCGGCATTCCAGCGCCTTACCTCAAGCTGGGCGAATACGAGCGCGCCTATAAGCAGTGGCGTGCACGCCAGCAGGACGTGAGCCAGGCCAGGCAGTTGCTCTTGGGCTACGACACGAGCGGCCTGCTCAAGATGGATGCACATGCGGAGAACAACAAATTTCAGTCGAGGAAAGCCTTGGCCACCATTGGCAAGCGTCAGCTTGCACTGCAGTCTATGCAGGAGACGGCTCTGGTGCTGCACCAGGATGTGCGCAAATTACGAGGCGAACAAATGCAAACGTTGCAGGATTTGTACAATTACGGAACGGGTGCCCATCATCTCAGTCTGCCCACGGCGCTGAAGCAGGCGCGCTTCTATCTGCAGGCCATTCAGCAGCACCATCAGCTGGTGCAGGACATACGCAGCTCCAGCGACTGCGCCTGGCAGCTCTTCTATACCACGGGCAACGCCTCCGATGCGGCCTACGATCAGCGAGGACGCCTCGAGATGCTCTGGCGCGATCTGAATCAGACCAATTATCGTGTGGCGGACATGCAACTGCACCTCGATCGCACCCAAGACGTGGAGAGCGAAGCGGACGATGTGCTCGAGCATGTGCGCAACCTGAGCGGCCATGTCGCCGAGCAGTACCAGCAGCTCAACGAGCTGGACCAACACATACAGCAGCAGTTGAACCAGAGTCAAGTCGAGTTGGGCCATAGGAATCTGCGAACGACCATCGATCATCAGCTGCAGCTCGGCGAGCAGCGACGACAACTGGCGGCTGCAGCGGCTCAGCTGAACGAGACGCTCCTGGTTGAGTTGGAGTTGCAGCGCGAGGTGCGCAAGCATTGGCTACCCAAGGCGGAGAAGCATGCAACGCGTCTGCTCGAGCGCTCCAATGAGTACGCCAAGCAATTCCAGCCGACGCGCAATGCAGCGCGCATTGCCATGCTGGCCAGGTGAGTGGTGGTAGTGATGCCTTAGCCAACCCAGACCTTTGCTCACCCTCGCTCTCTATTTCCAGCTCCGCACACAGCAACATTTCCTTGGCCATTGCTGCAGCTCAGCAGGCATCGCTGCTGGCCAAGGAGCGCGTGTTCGAGGCGCAGCACACGCTCTATCCCAGCGACGGCAGCTCCATGATCGAGCGCGCCAAGCACTCGCTGCAGCGCTCCAAGCAGCTGCAACGCGAGGCGCTGCAGCAAATGCAAAAGTCCACGGTGCTCAAGGGCAAGCTGCAGCTGCAGGAGCAGCGAGTGGAGGGCATCAAGCGCACCATCATTGAGACGGGCCAGAGGAGCAACAATGTCACAAGCCAAATGCACTTGCTGGCGAATAGCTCGGCTCGGCGCAATGCGCAGGAGAGCATGAAAGTGGCGCAGGAGACCAGCGACGAGATGCGCCGGGAGCTGAGGAAAGCCAAAGAGCTGCAGCAATCCATACAGCTGATGCGCAAATCGTTCGCCATGCTCGAGCCGGACTGGGAGATCAAGCTGGGCATGGCCGAGGAGAATATTTCGCTGACGAAGACCAACTTGCGCCTGGCCAACGTGTCTCTTAGCTACATCGAGCAGCAGGCGGTCAAGGAGCAGCAGATCTTCGAGCGGTGGAACAACAGCGTCGCCAGTCAGCTGCAGCAGCTGAGGGATCAAATAGCCAAGGCTCGACATGCAGCCGCGGCGGTAGGCAGACTATCAAATGTTCCACTTGAACAAGATTCCTAATTTCTCTTTCTCCCGCCAGATTGAGGTCTCGCTGGAGTCGCAGGGTCCCAAGTGCAGTCGCAGCTATTTGCCCGTTTCCTATGGCCTGAGCACCTCGAATTCTTTGCGTTTGAGCTTCGCTCTGTCCAATCACATGGGCAACTCGCCGCTGCTGCGTGTCCAGGGCAGCGAGGGGCGACACATCACATTGGAGTTGCACAAGCGGAACGTGCGTCTGATCTGGTATCTGGGCGGCAGCACGGCGACCATAACGCATCCGCTCGAGGTGCAGACGCGCGATCTCCAATACGACGACGCCTGGTACCAGGTGGAGGCGAATCGCACATTGAACTTGGGCAGCCTGTTGGTGCGTCGCATGAACAACTTCGGCGCACTGATGCCCGGCTCCCCCGTCACGGGCTCCACAGATGCGGAGCACACGCGCTTCTATCAGACACACGATGAACGCATCTTACTGGGCGGCCAAGCGTCGAAGGAGCAAACACCAGGACTTAATGTCGTAGTGCATCAGGTGGAGGTGGACAATAAGCCGCTGGGCATCTGGAACTTTGTAAGCAGCGAGGGACGTTGTGGTGGTGCCATGATTGGAGCCAGGGAATCCACTGCCTCCTCTGTGGCCCGGCACTTCAACGGCCTGGGCTATGCGCAGCTGAAGAAGACGCGACCGCGTCCCTATCGCAAGAACCTCTTTGCGCTGCAAATGACCTTCCGCACGCTGGACGAGAATGCATTGCTCTTCCTGGCGGTTGATGACAAGAATGTGAGTGTGTTAACCCCAATCCTAGAGAGCTTTTTAATCAACTCACTTCGCTTCGCAGAACCGCTCCGTCTCGGTCACATTGAGTCGCGGTCGCATCATGTTCCGCATCGACTATGGCGACGAGTCCAAGCTGGAGATCAACACCACCAAGAAGTACAACACGGGCCAGTGGATCAAAATCGAGGCGGCCCGCGAGTTCTCCACGCGGCGCAGCACCGAGAATGGCATGCTGCGCGTGAACAACGATCGACCCATCTCCGGCGCACCCACATTGCCCGTGAAGAGTCACATGCTGCCGGATCTGTCCAAGGCGGTGTATTATCTGGGAGGCGTGCCACCAGGTAGGGAATTTTAGTGCGGTTGAATAAAGCTGTTGAAGAAAAAAGAATTTGGAATAGTATAATGAATATTGATTGACTAACATATACCCTGCACAATAAGAATTTTGACTCACCCACTTTACTTCCATTCCAACAGGCTTCACTTCAGGCACCACTAAGGCGCCCGGCGCAGACAATCCCTTCCTCGGCTGCATGATGGATGTGCAGGTGAATGGCGAGACTTATGATCCGCTCGAGAGCTCCACATACTTTGGCGTGGAGTCCTCCTGCAAGGACATGATTACAAAGTGAGTAAACACTTAAACATCATCCAATTAAGTATACCTAATTCTCTTACCTTTCCACAGAGCTGGCTTCTCGGGCAATGGCTACCTGGAGCTGCCTTCGCAATCGCTGCGCAAGCGCGCCAATGCGGCTCTAGTTTTCCGCACACTGCAAGCCGACTGTCTGCTGCTGCTGGCCGCATATCCGCCTGAGGTGCTGGCCGACTATGATGCCAAGGATATTAAGGGCAACTACTCGATGAGTCTGGTCGATGGCCAGCTGCAGGTGTGGGTCAACTCGGGCCGCAGCTTCATCAAAATGTCCTCCAATGCCAGTCAGCTGAACGACGGCGAGCTGCACGTGATCAATCTGATTAAGACTGGACGACGCTTGGAGCTGATGGTGGACGATGAGCTGCAGGAGACGCGCACACTTACGGGCTCGCCCTCAGTCATCAGCCTGCCCCAGGATGCGGGCGGCCTCTACATAGGCGGCGCACCACCCCACGAAATCTACACTCCTCTGGCGCCCACCTTTGTGAAGCTGGAGGGCGCCGTGCGGGACGTGGTGTTCAATAATCGAACGATCAATTTCAATGATGCCTTGACCTTTGTCAATGTGCAAATCGGACGCAACGGTCCGGTCATGGGCAGTCCCAAGGGCGCACTCTACGACGTGCTGCTCAAGACGGAGCCGATGATTGGGAAGAGTTTCACCGCCTCGCCGGAGGGCTGCAAGCGGGTAAGTTCCTAATATCATTTCTCTGGTATTTTGCGGTCAATAAAACTTGGGATCTTTGGGATATTCAATGGAATTTTCGCATGTATATATCATATACATATATCTATATATATATATATATATATATATATATATTATATAGAGATTGTGGCTACCTAACTCTCAACATTCTGATCGACTTAAATGTTTCTTTTTGTTTTTATAGGATTTTAGTTGCTAAGCAATTATGTCACAAAAGCTTCAAGCGCTGCGCTGCCAGAAAAGCTCTTTTGTATACTAATTTCGCCTAAACAAAAACAATAAATAAAACAGCTTACTAAACATAGCTACTCAATGTGGTCTACATGTGGATTAATCATACAAAATCATCAAAATATAACCTCAGACTTAACCAAAAGTTGCCATACGTTGAAGCTACACAGCTTTGTCGGCAAAAAAAGTCAGCTTACAGAGGCGAAAGCTGTTTTCTATGCTCAAAAAGCTCCTGTAAGCTGGCTTGAATAGATTTAAGCACTAAATGGAAGCTGGTTTATGAAGAGCGAAGGATTAAAGTTGGATTTTTAAGGCGCTTTCATTAAAAAATTTGTAGTATATCAAAGCTAAGACTCTTTTCAAGTTCAAGCCACCTTACTTATCTTAGATCTTTAGCTAAAAAAGCTTCTTAAAGCTCACTTAAAATTTTATTCTTAACTCTCTTGCATATCAAAATTTTTAAATTTTTATAAATTATTTACAATATTATATGCAAACTTTCAATTAAATTTAAAAAAGTTTCTTAAAGCTCTTGTAAGCCAACTTCGTTATATTTAAGGAGTATAATAAAAGCTAAGTTTCTGGGTCGCATTTGGATGTTAATTACACTTGACAAAAACATACTTATTATGTAAATATTTCATATTTTCATATCACATCTTTTGTATATTATAAGCTCAAATATAGTCCATAAGCAATATATATAAACATCACATATTTACACACATTATTTTTCACTCATCAACGCTTTGTGTACGTTTTTGCTTTCATTGATGTATCATACGAATAACTTTTTGCCTTCTTCAACTTGTTATCACATTTTTAAATAAAAGCGAATGAACATTTTTAACAAAAGAGAAAAAAACAAAACAAGAGAAAATCATGCCAATTATTTTATTTTTTAACCTCACGCTGTGAAAGCTCGCTCACAAAAGCTCAGAACTAACACAAAGTCGTCGCGGTGAGTTAAGTTCCCATTCAATTCAATCAAAGGCTTAGATTAATGTGTCTCTTTTGCTTACAGATCGGCAGCTACTCCTACGAGCCGAACGCTTTCAAGTTCGGCGACGAGCTCTATAGCTACTCGCAGCTGAAGCTGCCGGAGCGTCACTTCTGGCAGCGCAACTTCCAGCTGAGCTTCGAGTTCCGCTCCTTCTATCCCAACGGCATGCTCTATTTGTCGCCGGGCAGCAAGGAGAAGCCCAAGCACTATGTCACCCTGCTGCTCAAGGACGGCCAGCTGGTGTTGATAGTGCGTGGTCGCCGGCGCGAGGAGCTGCTGCTGACGGCCAAGCTGAACGACGGCGAATGGCATCGGGTCACCGTCGGCTGCCACGACCGCAAGGTCACGCTGAGCGTGGAGATCGGACGCACAGACCAAAAGACTTCGGCTCAGATGAAGGTGCCCAAGAAAATAGGCGCCTCGCAGCTCATGCTGGTGGGCGGCCTGCCCCAGGCGCCGGTCAAGGTGCCCTCGGAGCTGTACATGCGCCTAGAGCCGTTCAAAGGCTGCCTGCGGCGCTTCAGCATCAACAACAGCACACAGGATCTGGCCAAGCCGGGCAAGCACGCCAATGTGGGACAATGTTTTCCGAAAGTGGAGCGCGGCAGCTACTTTCCAGGCGATGCCTATGCCATATATAGTGAGTGTTTGGAGAGGATTCTATATAAAGAATAGGATCTCTGTCTGCTTAGCTGACTTCTCTAGACTTCCTTTTTATATATCCTTTCTAACTTTCTTTTTCCTTGCTTGCAGAGAGAAACTTTCATGTGGCCAAATATTTGGAACTGGAACTGGAATTCCGCACCTCTGAGCTATCCGGCATATTGCTGAGCGTCTCCGAGCCCAACAACTTTCCTTCGCTCTCCCTAGAGCTAAGCAATGGCATTGTAAGCTATGATAAACATCATCTATGGAGTATATAAAAATACATTTTCTCTCTTGCTTACAGATCGTTTTCTCTTGTGATCTGGGCGATGGTGTGCCCTTCCGCGTGGAGTCTACGCTGCCGGGCAAATATGCGCTCTGCGACAACAAATGGCACAATATCTCCGCTCTCTATGATGGAGAGCAGATTGCGCTGAGGATCGATCAGCTGCCCGCCACGATTAACATGTCGAGCCAACGCAATGCGGGCAAAGTGCAAACACGCTCGCCGCTCTACATAGGCGGACTGCCAGGTGCATTCACATTAAATACAATATATATATATATATATATATAGATTGCTTTAACTGTGCTATATCTTTCAGATATTGCGCCCACCGGCTGTCTGTTGGCTCGCGATAATTTCAAGGGCTGCATACGCAATGTCTCCATACGCAATGAGCGACGCGATTGGATCGATATGGATGATCTGCACAATGTGCTGCTCAGCGAGTGTCTTGTGTCCAGCGATGATTAGCTATATCTATATATATATAGTTCGCGGAACGTTTTCTGGTTCCTGTTGTTGATGCCACACCAAAACTTTTTCCAAATGCATTGTGATCAAATATGAGTTTTAGCTCTTAAGCCATAGACTTAGACAACGTCCAGTTCGTAGCGTATCACTGCCATATAAGTAATATTTACCTAGCTATACGTTTAGCCAGTGACTGCATTTCATACTACTACATATATACACACATATATGCCCTACACAAATATTTAATTTATTTAACTTTTAATTTATTTTGTTTTTATTTTAAAGAGGCTTTAAGTTTGCGCATCGATTTTATTTGCATTTTTCCAACTATTCACCCTTCGAATCTCCCATTTGTACAGCAATTATTCATATATATTTATAAATTACCTACATACTTGAAATATCGCATAGGTATTTCGTTTAGCGTATTTCATAATTTAACTATATATTCATTTGTACATAACACATATTTAGACTACGATTTTATATTTAAATTAACTTTATAAATTAATGTTCTAAAATAAAAAAATAGCATTTCTTAATAAATATATATTTATTTATTGTGTGGACGATTTTATGTATGAAGTTTTCTCTGAGCTGTTGAGGTTGTAATGCGGTTGAGTGTAAAATTCCATTGTGGTATACCTATATTATAGGTATATATCCCATTTGAATATCAATTATTTATACTCATTCGTAAAGAGAATTTTAATTAAATCCTCCTCTACTGATTTGCCGAAACTTATATATATTTATGTCTCTTGTGGGTTTGGCTTATAGGAACTGTCTTTAAAAATCTATTTTAGACTGAGCTTCTGAGTAGAAAATTGTTTTCCTTTCACACATATAACTTGTTAACTTATTTGAACAGCGCTTTGGAGTGGAAAATTGAAAATCTCTTTATATTTCTCAGCTTGTTCCCTAAATGTCAATCGTTACTGTTCATTCCTTTCTTGAGCCCAAGATCTATATATAGACCACCCTTTAAACAACTGCCTATTTTTGAAGTGGATCGTACGAAACATTTTTGAAACCAAACCCGCCTCACTCTCTCTTCGATCCTCTACCTAAAAATATCTTAAATCTTTTTAATTGAAATAAAAATTTTAAAATATTTTAAGAATACATAAGCAATTACCATTTTCTACAGAGCTTTCCAGATGAAACGCTTCATAATTTTGTATTAACTGAATATTTATAAAAAATTATTAAAATATTTATATTTTTATAAATTTTAAAATAATTTTTTATGAATATTTAGCTAAAATGATAAATAACCTATAGATCTACCCTGTCAATTGGATTTGCTTTATCCTTCAGAAACAACCGTATATTTTGTGTTTTATATATTTCTGTAACACCTGATACATGAGAAGGAAATAAAACCAACTAACTAACTGACCATCATGAGTACATTGAGCACGAGAAGAACGGAGCTTAGCGGTCGTCGCAGTACCCGAAAAACTCAGATTGCAACAACAACAGGGTCCTACGAGATTTACTGCGTCAATTTCTACGACAAGGGCTTGCGGGCGGTGCGAAATGAATATATCGAACAGATCAAGCTGGGACTGCGACAATTTCTGTTTGTCATCGATCTGGACGCTGAGCTGGAGCAGAATCGTATATCCAACCGCAAGAAGGCTCGCTCCAGTGGCAAGAGCAGGCAATCAGGTGAGCGGAGCGGTAGCTGAACTTCCATACGATATGCATTTGGGGCTGTTTACTATTAGATTTCCTGACCACCGACCCCGTGATCCATACGCTGTTGCGCATTCAGAGTTGCCTCAGTGAATATGACTTCATAACCCGTAGAATTGAAGCGGAGCTGAGCTTCAATATGCTCAAGTACTATCAGAAGCATGTGCCCGCGACGCTGAAGATTCTGGCTGCCCCGAAGAAAGGTGACAACGCAGCCGAGTCGAAGCGTTCCGCCAAGTCCAAGGACACCGACACCGTCTCATATGCCAAAATATCGTGCTTTGGCGTCACAGCCAAGGAGCACCACAGAGTGGGCAAGGGCAAGCCGTTGTCAAAGCGTCAGGTAAGGTCTATATAAGGCCTATATTTCTTTCTGAGCTAAGCTTAAGCTAGATCTTCGTTTTCAGTACATTAAAGATGATCCGGCCAATACGACAATACTCATCGTCATCGTTGGCAATATGAAAAACGATTTCTATAAGAGTCTGATCAAGTAAGTTCAAGGAAAATAATAACGACTTGACTAGGTTTTGGTCTTAGATATGTTGACTTAGTCTAAAGATGTTTGGTTGGAGCGGGAAAGGACTTTGAGCTTTTGGTAAATAAGGGTTTCAAATGACTCCAAACAGATCTTTCTTTGGGGGGTTTGCTTGGGGGCTTTCAGCAGAATTAGTCGCAGTTAGAAAGTTTTTTGTTTGTCCGACGTTCGACTTCCGTTTTTCCTTGAGTTTTTTGTTTGTCCGACGTTCGACTTCCGTTTTCCTTGAGTTTCTATCTATTCATATAGTTGATCGAGCCATGTAATTATTTGTTATATAACTCCAACTTCCCATCAACTTCAGCAAAAATGAACCGCTGCGTGGAATCGTGCACTTTTTGCCCAAGGAGTGCGCCTACGATAAGCTGGTGCCGCGTCCACGCGTCGAGAAGGAGCGACAAGAGACCATCGAGGCTATTCAGGCCGATATCTATAGCCTACGCAAACGGGTGAAGAGCAAGCCCGTTGGCATATTTCAGCAGAAGTTGCCGCAGATGTCCATGTGCCAGGCGGCCAGGTTTGCCACTAATATTTTCGACCAGCTCACGTGGTTTCTGTACGACATGCAAACGTTGCGGGAGCAGTACAACGAATACTATGTGAAGCCGTACTGCGAGATCAACGTTAAGATGAGTCCGGGTACCAGTCTGGTGGAGAGCTTTCAGATGGCCGAGTCGCTGAGCATTCAGGGGCACTATTTGAAGGCCGAGATGCCGGCGGTGCACGACGATGACGCCACAATCTACCTTTATGTGGAGTCACTGATGTGCACCTTCGGCAGTCCGCGCGATCTGATGACCGAAATGGAGGTCCTCATGCTGGCCAATCCCAGCCCGAATGTGTACAGCAAGTCGATGGATAAGATCAAGGCCTATGCGAATGCCTTCAAGAGCATCATCAAGCTGATGAAGAGCGAGCGTCTGTTCGTGGAGCAGGCGAACACGCTGCTCGACACCCTGGTCGCCTACATGGATCACAACCACATGCGAAACATCTATCACGCGTGCCTCGAGTACAATGTGCTGCGGCGCTACTTCAGCTCGGGCTACATCACAGAGAACTTGCTCTATACGCCGTATTCTCGCGAAGGCGAGCCCAGGCTTCTGCCCAAATTCGCCAAGCTCTATTTGACCGACGATTCGGTGAGTCAGCGCATTGTGCAGCTGATCAATGATTACGACAACTATAAGATCGAGGAGATCCATCCGAGGGTTAGGCTCTTCACGTTTCGGCGCGCCCTGAACGAAGTCTTTGAGAACGAGAAGCAATTGGTAATACCGACGCGTCTGTGCTTTCGCGACTTTACGCTCTACGAGATGGAACGGTTCCTCAAGGACCTCGTCACACCCGAGATGTTCGAAACGGCGATCGAGGTGAAGGCAGATCCGCTTTCCGATTACGGCAGCACCTTTACCATGGATGTTGTCACTGATTTTACCGACACCGGCTCCACGCCGTTTTTATGCCCGCCCCGTAAGCGTTACAGTGTATTGCAGCCCAACGTGTTCATACGTCCCAATTCGCTGAAGTCCCGAAAAGTGATCGACTCAAAGAAGGAGGCCGAGAAGAAGGATAAGTCACCGCGGCTCTCCCGCTTTCGGAGCAAGGAAAGTTTTCGTGTGTCGAACAAATCGGTGCGTACCTCCAATGTGCCCAGCTCCGTCATGCACAAGTCTGGCTCCAAGTCGGAATTGTTGACCAATAAGCCGAGCTATATTGGCCTAGGACCGGATCATCCGATGCTCCAGGGCTACAATCTGGACGATGCGCGACAAACGATCAATGCGAAAACCTCCAAGTACTACTTCGAAGAGGGCCTAATATCGCTCTACGAGGAGAAGTGGAACTTTCGCCAGATGAACAAGTGTCTGTCGCTTGAGATCGATAAGCAAATATTGCGTCTAACCAACGAGCCGGGCAAAATTGATGCAGTATCGACAAATATACGCTTCCAGACACCGAACGGCATTGCCCTGCGACTGAGTCCCAAGACCGATGAGTGCGCCAAGGCCGTACTGAACTACCCAACTGGCCTGGCCATGTACTGCCACGACACCCATGTCGAGAGCCTGTGGTCGGGTCAGCAGACTGAGCTGAACGAAAGTCGACGCGTCTACTTGCCCTACGGCTGTGTCATCGTGTTCTTCAACAACAACGACTCGGTGGTGATAATGCGGTACAATGGCGAGGTCTATCGGCTGTTCAGCACGCCGGAGGTCGTGGAGGAGGAGGAGGGCATGGTCGAGGACGATCCGAGCTTCATGAATGCCTGCTCCACCCAGTCGACGTACAGCAGCTACAAGCCCTTGAACAAGTGCGAAGTGAAGAAGTATCGAATGAACAAGCGTACGTCCTTGACGAACCGCACGGTGGGCGGAACCGATTTGCGTTATCCACGCTCACAGGAGACGGGCTCCACGTCCTCCGAGACGCTGGCCGCACGCGCCGCCAAGGTGGAGGCGCGACAAATGAAACTGACCCAGGCGGCGGCTCTGTTCGCCAGCATCGATGCGGAGCTCAAGTTTCTGGAGATGATCATGCAACTGTTCGAGCTGACATTCGTCCACCTCAAGCTGACCACGTCGCTGGGCAGCGTGGTGCATGTCCAGGGCCACGAGATACGGTGCGGCAAGCCGATCAGGGTTACGGAGTGGCACGACTACTACGCCAACGAGAGCTATGCGATGCGCGACGATGGCGTACGCATGATCTGGACGCACGATGCGCTGCGCTGCTACCACGCCGACGGCACCCTGATAACCACCAAGACGGCGATGGACTGGGATAAGGGCGTCAACGAGGATGAAATTGACAGGCAAATCAGTTCGAGCAGCTCGCATTTGAGGAAGGAACTCGAAGTCGATTCATTGGATCACGTAATTTTTAAACAGAAACTTGAATAGGATTGCTTTAGCAACGAGTCACTGATTAGAGATTAATTAGGGTCCCTGACCGAACTGTCAGGATAGATAGAGATAGATAGTTAAAGGGAAGGTTGAATTGCTTTAGCCTCGAGTCCCTGATTAGAGATTAATTAGGGTCCCTGACCGAACTGTTAGGATAGATAGAGATAGATAGTTAAAGGAAGGGTTTAAGACTTGAATTCACAGCTCCACAGAATCATATTTTAGCC
This sequence comes from Drosophila pegasa, assembly GCA_035046225.1. Taxonomy (NCBI): domain Eukaryota; kingdom Metazoa; phylum Arthropoda; class Insecta; order Diptera; family Drosophilidae; genus Drosophila; species Drosophila pegasa. The sequence goes on from JAWNOD010000072.1 coordinate 11,433,815, forward strand.
AGACTAAAACAAAACGTTTTTACTTAAAAAAAAATTAGTTAACTCTGACCAGATTCGAACCCGCGCTTTTCATAATCGGTAAAACACTTTTCGAGCAGCGTCTCAGCTCACACCGCCACGTCTGCAGGCACATGATGTGAAGACAATTCAATTGATTCTATTTATAGCATTTCGATGCAAAAAGCACTGCAACGTTTGCATGTGTGTGTGTGCGCCTGCAAAAGCGCATTTCAATGTATGTGTGCGCAGCCAATAGAATGTGTGAAAGCGCATTGAATGTATGTGTGAGCGTGCAACCCCCATTTCAATTGTGAGACTCTGCATAGTTCTTTGCAAGTGTGTGTGTGCAGGCAAAAGCATAGGCAGGAGAGTATATGAATGTATGTGTGCGTATGCAAAGCCGAATGTATGAAGGCACGTGGATAGGCAAGTGTGTATGTGTTCCTATGCAAATTCCGTTTCAATGTATGTGTGTGCATGTAAAGTCATTTGAATGAATGTGTGAGCAGGTAAGAGAACTTCAATGTAAATGCATAGGCTAAAGCATAGGCTGCAGAGTTTGGATGTATGTGTGCCTGTGTGAAGTCAATTGAATATGTGCATGAGGGATTTGAGTGTGTGTCTGTGTGTGCACTTGTATAGACTCTGATTTGATTTGCTTTTATACCCATTGAAAATGGGAATGGTTTTGTTGGATTTATGTAACAGGCAGAAGGAGGCGTGGCAGACCCCATAAAGTATATATATTCTTGATCAGGACGACAAGAGAAATCGATTTGTCCCTGTCCGTCCGTCAGTCCGTCCGTCCGTCCGTCCGTCCGTCTGTCTGTTTGTCCGTCCGTCCGTCAGTCTGTCCGTCCGTCCGTCCGTATGCTTGAAGGTGCCGATTGCAGCCCGTATAAGAGCTAGAGACTATAAATTCTGTTGTAGGTCCGTGTATAGCACGCGCAGTTCGAGTTTCTTTAAAAAAAAATCGATAGCTATCCCCAATTAATTGTTATCGATTAAAAACAAAATCGAAATTCAGTTAAAAAAGTATATCCCATCTTTTAAGCTAGAGACACCAACTTTAATATTTAGCTTTATATGTATTTTATGCAATTTTGAATTTTGTTATATTTTAGATACCTGCCCCGAATTCCCCCAAATTCTATGAAAAACACAGATTCGACGGGGCTCAGGGTATCCCGTAGTCGGTCACGCCCGACTAGAGTTTTCCTACTTGTTAGTATTAATTATATTCTCAATCGATTTCATATTTATTAACTTTCGATCAACTGCGTGTGACGTAGGACAGCTAAATATTTAATTTGAAGTCTTGAGTTCAATATACACGGACAGAGTTCGATTCTCGCCTCGATCAGACCTCCTCCTTAATACACCAAGGCCTAACTCAGACATATTCCCCAGGGCTCCATCTATATAAATGTATCGAAACTAGGAAGTGCGTTAGTCAGTCAAGATCATAGTCCGACCCAACCACAGCAGCAAACAAGTTTAACGAGCCTGGTGGACGAAGGGGATGTCACGCCGGAAGCCGAGTCTGAGGATGTGTACATGTACGACTACAGCTTCGTAGTTTACGAGCCAAACGAGTATTTCATGGAGCAAAAGTCTTATCCCGGCACCAAGTTCAATTTTAAGCACCAAAATAAAATCGATCTGAAGCTGGAGACGAACGTGTTTGCGGCTGATGACTTGCACGTGCGCATCTACCAGCTGGATGACGGACCCATTGGCGATAACATGCAGGACGTCGAGGAGGAGACCATTTGCGACGACTCCTCATCCGAGCCCGATCCCGACGAATGGACCAAATATGTCGGTGGCCGAAGATCGCTCAAGTTTCCGTATCACAACACCGCCATGAACATAGACACGCCCAATTTTCACCTGAATATGATAATGGGTCGACTGGAGATCACCGCACAGCTGCGCAAATTCGGCTGCGATGAGAACACTGTGATCGTGCGGTAAGTGGAGCAAGTGAAGTGGACCCAAGATTAAGCTTTGGTTCAAATTACGATTTCTAAATAATATTACTTATACTTTCCTAATAACAGAATTAATTCAATAAGGGAAAAGGGTCATTTAAGTAGGAAATAGGATAAAAAATGGAAAAAGTATGGGTTCGAGTCCCGCTTCATTAAAAAGTCTTCAAACTTCGAGTCAGCATAGTTTTCTTCTTAGTTCATTGTATTATATTATTTATATTCTCAGTTTATTATATATTATATATATTATATATAAACCCAAAGCAAAGATGTCAATTTGAATCCCGAACTTATTTAACAGAATATTTATTCTGGTGAATTTTCTTGTAATTCGAGTATAACTTCGAGCTTTAGCAACATTTAAACTTCAAGTCGTATGAGTTCGTATCATTAAATGTAAAACTCAAAAATTCATCTATTAAATTTCTAGTCTTATTCGCTTCTTAGTCTCTATGAAACCCCATCTCTATTGCCAATATGAATCCCGAATTTTAAGCTTTAGAAACACTTAAACCTCAAGTCGCTACTCAATTTGGAGCTCGAATCACGAGTCTATTTCTAGTCTTATTCGCTTCTTAGTCTCTATGAAACCCCATATATATTGCCCACAGCGACGACATTCAGCTAAACGTTGATATGCAAAAGAGTCTAACGGTCGCCTTTCAGAGCTGGGTCGAAGAGTTTCACACGTTTATCAATTGCGCCTGCCCCAAGTGGCGCACCACGTACTTTGTGGAATCCACGCTGGAAAATTGCCGCAAGAAGGGTAAGAAAGCCTTCAAAGTAGTTAATCTAATGAAATCTCGATTTTTGGTCATAGTCAAGTTATCGATTATTATCGATAATTAGGAAATGGAAGAGTTATCCTAGTTATTCAATCTGTTCTTACAGGTCTAGAGCTATTGAAAGCTGTGCCCACATTGGGCAAATATAATTACTGTTCGGGCAACTTTTTTATCGACCCCGCAGAGCTGAAATCGGTAGCTGAGAAAATGGAAAGAGTAATAGAGCCTTACGAACAGGATATGCTCAAGTTTCCCCGCTTTCCCGTCCAGACGGATAAGCCAAAGATTATCCAGTTTGCCACTGTGCTGAGTACCAGGTAAGAGCACTTCCAACGGGCATCAAAACGACTTTTCTAGCTCTCGGATTTTTCGAATAGAATCTTTCTGGAAATACCCGCCCAGCTGGCCTACACAGACCGCATACATTTGTTTCTCGATCCCTTTGACAAAATCAAGTTTCGCAAGCTCAAGCATCGCTTCAGCGAGTAAGTTCCATGGGATTCCCCTATTCCTATACCAATCCTAATCCTAATCCCTAATGATCTCTCTGCAGGGCGCTCCTCTTCCACTTGCATCCGCATATGCGGGGCCTCGTCCACAAGGAGATCAGCAATCGCAGCTGGCGCAACTATCTGGTGGACAACAAGCGACGTCTGTTCCAGGAGCAGCAGCGCCTCAGCCTCTATGTGGCCATGCTCAGGCACAAAGTCTATCCGAATTACTTCACGTTCAAGGAACAATATCATTATCATGTGCGCAACATTGACTTCTTCGAGTTCATGACAGCCAAATGCACTGAAAAATCGCATGCGGATCGCATTGAAGACGCCCAATCAGAAATTAGGCTAACGAACAAGGAGCAAGGGTCACCCAAGGGCAAGTCTCCGCGCTTGACCAAGGCTCAGCGCAAAAAGTGCTTGTGCCCCAAATACTTGAGGACTTTGACTTAGAAACCCATTTGTATTTAGCTGAGCATTAGAAGTGTAATAAATATGTTTTGCAAACACTTAAAATAATATTGTCATTATTTAAAAATAATTTCAAAATGCGCGCCAAACTTTTTTACAAATTTAAACTGCGCGCGCTTTATGCGCACCTGGTCACACTTGAGCGGCAACTAAAATAACTACATTTTAGCTTAAATACATGTATAGTTTATACATAATTTATCGCTAAAACATTCCTATCATGTTAAAATATATTATCTATATTTTATATTTAATTTTATTATATTTTAATTTATATAAATCTGCCTATGCACTGTCATTCCGGCACATATGGCAACTCTCGCACGCAACAGCTGTTTTTTGTTATGGTTGGCAATGGCCGAATATCGATAACAGGCGACCATGCCGATAGTTCTCACGCTGCCGCTCTCTTCACTCTCAGTGTTTTGCACTCATTTGTAGTTGGTTCGTTGCCGCGTTCGGTCGTGTCTGCCCGTTGTTGTCGCCCGTGTCGCGCGCGTGTGTAATTCCTGAATAAAAAACTAATAAAGCAAATAGTACGATGTGCACGCAATTGTATTAATTATCCCCGCACACACTCACACCAAGTCAACAAACGCCAAAGCGAAGCTCTTCTAATCGAAACTAGTCACAAAACACACGCACAATGGCATCGCCAGCACCAGCAGCAGCGGCAGCAGAAGCAACAGCAACAGAAACAACAACAACAATGGCCAATGGCAGCGCTGTAGGCGCTGGGGACTCTGCCAGCGCCGTTTATGCAGAGCAACTGCAACAGGAGAAGGAGCGTGAACATGAACTGGAACCAAATGAACTTACGGCTGTGCCGCGCTTTGGACTAAAGCTGAAGTTCGATCACGTCTGGCCGGAGAAACGGAACCAGAACTTGCGGCCATCGATAAAACAATCGCTGCCGATGGTGCCGCTCGTTTGCAGGTGAGTCAACGTCGACGTCGCCGTCGACGTCGCAGATGCTGCCGTGAGTGGACAGAGCTGAGTAAATAATTAATTTGAGCCCCATAATGCGAAATCAATATTAGGCCTAAAATATAAACGCCTCCGACAACAGAGAGCGGCATGCAGGCACCTCACTCCCGATCCGTGCCCTTGCGTGCCAAATATAGCGTCAGGTCCTGGTCATACACACACAAGCACAGACACACACATGCACACGCACACACTGACACACACACATATTCATAAATTGAATACTTTCTGTGCGCTTGGCGCCAACGAAATAATATTAATTCGACAAAAGCAAAGCCTTCGCATTAGAGATGAGAGCTTTAACGATTTTTGGAGTAGGCTAATTACTCTAAAAAAGCACGAAAAATTGACAAGATAAAGTTGGGAAAGCTGGGTGGAGTAGGGATAAAAGTAAGCAAAACTTAAAAAATTAAATGAAAAATGAGTCGAAATTCTAAGGAGATTAGAAAAGTTAAACTTAATACTATATAAATCTATTCACATATAGAAAATTATTAAAAATATGTGAAAAGCCTTTGCATTAGAGATGAGAGCTTTAACGATTTTTAGAGTAGGCTAATTACCCTAAAAGCACGAAAAATGGACATGATAAGCCGAAGAGAGATCTGTGGAGCAGGGATAAAAGTAATCAAGTAATCAAAAAAAAAACCCTGAAATTTATTTCTAAAAATTAAGAAATTAAAAAAAGTAAGCCAGAAGTCTAAGTACATTAGGAAAGTTAAGCTTAATAATTTTTAAACATATTCATAAATAGAAAGCTATAAAAAACATGTAAAAAGTAGTTTTTCAATTTTTGAAAATATTTATATTGGAATATTGAAAAATTACTCAAATTAATGGGTTGATAAGAAGAAAGAAATAACTTTATATTGCAATTTTTAAAAATATTGAAAAATCAAAAAAAAAAATGTAATATATTGAATTTATATTCATTCAAGAAGTTACGAAAATTCACGCTGAACATATTTTAATATTATTATTTAAATATATATATATTGGAATATTGAAAAGTTACTCAAATTAATGTGTTTTTAAGAAGGAAAAAATTACTTTATATTTCAATTTAAAAAAATCTTAAAAAATTAAAAAAAAAAAGCTTTAATATATTGAATTTATATTCATTAAAGAAGTTACGAAAATTCATGCTGAAAATATTTTAATAGATTGATATTTTAATATTATCATGTGTAAAGAATATCTCAAGAAATACATCAATAGTTAATATAATTGCATTGATAAATGTATTTAAACTATTTAAAATTATTATTTTAAAAATTCCTCAAACTCCCAATCTATAACAATCTCTTAAATAAAATACTCCCCATTTCAAGTAACTAAAAATCTCATTGATCTCAGTCTCCCATCTCCCACTCCCATCTCTAGCCAAAGGATAATAATAGGCATTGCCTGACTTGTCTAGAACTTAACTTTTCATCTCAGTTTCCGTAGTCTGCTTTTATATTCTTAAGAATTGATTGCCTGATATGCGCGCTGCTTCAATTTGAAATTGTGTCCTTTTGATAAGGACCTTATTACCGCACTCGCCGTACATGGCTAACACAGTTGAATTTGGCCCGGGGCATGGCCCGCTTCAGCGGCGCCACAGCTCAAATTGTTGCCTGCCTCTCTCCCTCCCCCATCCTTTTGTCTGCTTCGCACTGGCGCCAACTTGGGCGCCCGTTAGCGTGTCCTGGCTACATTTATGGCAATAAAAATGGAAAGGGCGAAACAAGAGAAACCTGAATGTGTTTGTACTTTATTTGCTTTGGCTCTTTTTTTTTTTTGGGTGTGTGTGTGTGTCCCTTAACAAACAGCCAGGCACGAAGACTCAGCTGTTCCATTTTATGAGCCGCCTGCCAGGCAATCAGCGAAACGCGAACTAACTGACCTATCTGAAATGCTCGCCTACCCCAAATTCCTATTCACCCGGCCACACAACTAGCCAAACTTCAGGCAGTGCAATGAACTCGCTTGCATTTGGCATCCAAATGTGGGTCAGAGCTGCAGCTTCTTGGAAACTATCTAAGGGACGAGGGAAACTTAGAACATGGCATTTGACAACATCTCATAAAAGTTTTTACAGTGGGCGCTCGTTAATGGAGGAGTTGTTGTTTTTTCGGGTTTTTTTCTAGCATTTCTTAAAATGAAAAACATAAAAATTTTTTTCTGTAGAACTAGAATTTTACTAGAGAATTTATATGTAGAGTATCTAAAATTTATATATAATATATTGATGAAATCAAATAGACCTGAAATTTTATTATTTAACTTTCGTTCTCAACCTTTTCTTATCACTGATCAAATATAAATAAACATTTGTACAATTTTCCCTCTTTTTTTACCTTCCCACTTCCCAGTTGATTCCATATTTTAGGTGTTACCTATTGCTATCTCTAATTCAACAAAAATTTCGACTTTCCCGTGTTGACATTATTATTGATAAAGAATTTTTTAGACGAAGCCTCTATGCTACCTTTTCAAATATTTGCCATAACCCTCTAGCGATATGTGACTAGAGGATGTATATATATAGTATATATAATATATATATATATAGCGTGTACACATTTTTAAAGTCATAAAATAATTTCGCTTGCTAGTTATAGATATCAGGGCATTGTATCACTTGCTACTCATATCAGTAAATGTCTGAAATACTATTATTATATTTTTGTTAGCCTTGTCTACTATATGAAATATTTTAGTTGGTATTACTAATGCTAGTCTTATCGTATATAAATATTTATAGTCTGACTGGTTGAATGTGGATAGTCGTTGAAGCATGATAATGCTTTATTTTGCTGTATTTTAGTGACTTTGATTATGATTACCTCAACATAAAAGAAGAGATGGTCTAAACTGCCTGGTAAAGTTTACAATGTAAATTGTCTGCCTGGTAAAAATTTATAATCTTGTAACTGACAAATTTTGCCCGATAAAATAAAAGTTGTTAGTTATAATGGAGATAATATTAACCTAGAATCTTATCAGCAGCTAAAGTACTTATGTTTTATAGTTTAAGAACTTATAGTTGAATAAATATTATATATATGTGTATACGAGGTCTCTTCATAAAGTATTTTTAAAATATTTATTCAAAAATATCTAGTTTATGCCTTTCAAGGTAATCTCAATTATATTCTATAATTGAGTGGCAGCCTATCGATACTTTTTGAACCGACCTCTTATAGATAGCTAACCTAGTATATCTAATAATAATAAAAGTATAAAAAGCATTATATTGGGTAATAAATAAAACTTCAAAGTACACATTCTTTAAACCGAAATGCGATATTTGGTGAAATTTATTTGAAACTTGAGTTAATCTAATCTTGATCACATTTCACAGCTGTTCACTTTTTAAGTTACACAAAAAAAGAAACACTTAGATTACAAATAGCTCTCCAAATGCGTATACAATTGATATATATATGTATATATATAACTATATTTGCTTGCCTTTGATAAGCTCTAAGCAAGAAACCTCGAGCCAGCTGCTTTTATTCGGAGCGTATTCGATGTTACAATTCCCAGCAGCTCTTTGTTGTTTCAGTGCCCCTGCACACAATCAAAGATAGCATCAATTTCTAGCTGAGTCAAATGACATGTGTAGCAATTTGTTGTATGCGCTCTGGGCGTCAAGGACTTCCAATGAATCCTGCATAAATCCTTCCTGGCAACTGTCACACACGAGAACGCCTGAGGCATGCAACCAGCCAAGCAATTTGTCCATAGATCGTCGCTCCATTTCCTCTAGCTCAATGAATTTGCTGGCATTTGTTGCTTGCATATTGATGGGATTTTGTATACCCTGTAAAATGGGTTTTATATGAAAGCTGTCATTCTTTGTAGTTTTTCAGCGAAGAGCTTTAGCATAGCTTTTTTAGTGTATCCATATAAGCTTTATAAGAAATCTTTCCCTTCAATATGTCGTATATATCCATTTTCTTTCTTCTTTATTAGATTCGATTTCTGAAGCATCAAGTTTATATGTGAGTTAGGAAATGATCTGTATGATATAAATATCCATAATTTCATTTATTTTATTTAAAATTTATCAATTTTTTGCATTCCACTCTTAGTTATTTAAGAAGTTGGAGACTTTGTTGCGCCTTGAACACCTGTTGACAAAATAATGTTTAAGATATATAATTCCAGATTAGTCTTTTCATGGGGTAATTAATACAAATTTATAGAATGATGAAGTGAAGAAAGTCGATGTAGATGTGTGAATTCCTTTGTAGAAGACTGCATAGATGATAATATTTATAAATGCGTGTCAATACTTTTGTAGATGACTGTAAAATATATAGTTTCCATAAATGTATTTATAAATTAACAATAATCCACATATCTTCAATTTTTTCCATTTAAAATTTATAGATATGTATATATATTAGCAATAATCCTTATATCTCAACTTAATGCCAACTTAAGCGCAGGGCAACTCCTAGTCAATCAGGTCCATTAAAAATGTACCTTTTTCTATTTCTTTCTCCCTTTTCACTCTGCACTCGAATGATGTGCTCATCCAGGCATTCAGGCTGCAACTCCCAAAGCACTTTTCCATATTGTTTTTCCACGCCGGGCTTTTCATCTTAAGAAAACGTACAAATCTTTCATTCGTGTCTCCATAAAATTAAAGACATTTTTATGTTGTAGGGGAGTTTTTCTTCTTTTTTAGTTTCTCTTGAAAATTCTCTTTATTTTCTTTTTGTCAACTTGTCGCATTTCGTTTATTTTTGGCTTTTGTCTTTCTATTTTATGGCTGTCTAGAATGCAGGAAAAATATGTTTTAAATTTTATTTTTATGGAAATTTTATTTTAAAAATAGCACGAAAAATGCATTTGGATGAAAGATTTATATGCGTTTTTGGCTGCGAGAATTAGGCGAGAATCGTTTATTTTATCAAAATTATGATTAATGAAACTTTTCAAGAATGTTCAAATGTTGACAGAGTTATAAAATCCGATAAGGAATTCTACGAATTCAATGAGTGACGTATTGCAGTGCTTATAATATTTAATTCAATCAAGCTTAAGCCATTTTATCACATTTATCAGCTCTCCAATAGTCGATTATCATATATATATACATGTGTATTCATATATATATCTATATATAGCTGTTTGCCTTTCCATTTGCAACTGTCCTGGGCTGACATGAAAATGGCTTTTTAATTCAATTGCCAGCGAGACTACCCCTAATAGGACGAATGGATGAAGCCATCTCTTTTTTCCATTCACTAGAAGAGCCGGTCATAGTTGGGTGGCTCGTGGGTCAAGTCGTTCAACTAGGTTCAAGGCAAGGGAATTCGGAAAGGTGCAAACACAGTGCCTGCAGCAAAATTACAAATGAAGTTGGAAATATTGTTGCAATTTGCCCAGGCAGCTGAATTGAATGAAACTAGTTGCCTGGCTGGCTAAGTGGACGGAATGAAATAAAATTCAATTATAACTTTGTAGTCAGCTGGTACAGAACTGAGCACTAATAAAAAGACAACATCGTAGCTGACCGAAGGAATAATAGTCAGCTAGTTAAAGCTATTTTATGATGAGCCAATACTAGTAAAAGTGAATGAGAGTGCTTAAAGCAGTCGAAATAGATACACTTTTGGGCTGATGTTTTTCAAAGATTCGAGATTTTTACATGGATATACGGAAGATTAAATAATTCTTGATAAAATACACATATGGTAAATTCTATATAGGATTCGGTAAAAGATATCTAAAAGCTGTTTTCTAGTTAGGACATGGAAAAGAGATCCACATAAAGAAAACATACAAGAAGAGAAGAATTTAAAAAGCAAGGTTCTAATGAAGTTATCGATAAAAATCGATTACTGGGAAATAAGCTATCGATGGTCTATTCTTCTTCTTGTGACTCCTTTGATTTGTTCAACAATCTATAGAAGTTAAGAGAATGGAGGTGCCTTCTACTTTTCTCTAAGAGCTCTCTATATGGATTTCTTCACACCAAAAGACATATAATTTTTTGTTATGCTCCTCAAATTTTTGCCTTTAGGGATATTCTGAGCTGAGATTTGTAAAAGTTCTCACAAACAAACAAACCTAACCTTGGAAGAATTTAAAAAGATTCTAATGAAGTTATCGATTAAAATCGATTTCTGGGGGAAAAAACTATCGACGTTCTGTTCTTTTTCTTCTGATCTCTTCGATTTGTTCAACAATCTATAAAAGCTAAGAGAAAGGACTTGCCTTCTACTTTTCTCTAAGTACTTTACATAGTTCTATATGGATTTCTTTCTCTAAACTTCAGTCTTAAATTGGAAGATTAAGTCCTTTATTATACTCTAGTCTTCACACCAAAAGGCATATAATTTTTTGTTATGCTCTTAAACTTTGCCTTTAGGGATATTCTGACTTGAGAGATTTCTAAAAGTTCTCACAAACAAACAAACCTAACCTAACTTGGCGTTTATTATCATGAAATATTTTTTGTTTAAAATATCATTTCCGAATCTCTTCAGTCAATCAGTTAAAAGACCTAAGCAATTTATTACTACGAGCTACTTCTATTTTGTAATTTCGTATGTATTTCAAGTATCCCGGTGAAAGTGTTGTGTGTGCGAACATTTATGGGTACAATTTCTCCCAATCGCTTGGTATACGCGAATTTAGGTAAGTGCCTCGCACTCGACCCCGTCGGATCTAACCGAACGGACCACAAAAGCTAACAGGATGAACCGTCATGAGAATATTGTGTGCAAGGGCTGCAGCAAGGTGGACTTTACGGGTCGCTGCTATCGCTGCCTGAGCTGCCAGGACTTCAATATGTGTGCCGAGTGCTATGACAATGACTTTACCACGGCTCAGCATCCGTTCGACCATCCGGTCAAGTGTGTCTACACGCCGGCCGACGTCGAGCTCTACTTTGGCGGCGAATATCTGAACGATCCGCCGCAGAGCTATCGATGCCCGTACTGCAAGCAATGGGGCTACAATGAGTCCACCTTTCTGGAGCACGTGTCCGCCGAGCATGTGGGCGCCAGCACCCTGCTGGTGTCCACCATGGTCACGCTCTTCGAGCAGCAGCAGGCGGTGCGTCTGTTCCTCGAGGACGAGCAGCTGGCCGTGTTCGCCTCGGCCGCAACGTCGCGCAACGAGCTCATGAACCGCAACGAGGGTTCGCTGGACCTATTTCTGGAGCCGCTCAATCCCAATGGCAGCTATCAGCGGGAGCACTCGATCTCTCCGCTAACGTTTCGCATTGCCAAACCCGGCGCCGTCGAGGTGGCGCCCTGGGTAGCCGAGGGCAGCTCCCTGACGGCGTCGAACAGTAACCACAACGTAGACAATAATTTCCTAATACCGGATCCAGTGCGTCGTCAATCCCTATTGGATCGCGCGCGTCATCGTCTCAACTTTGAGAGGCCGTCGCTGCCGGTGCAACAGCAGCAGCAGCAGCAGCAACAGCAGCAACAACAGCAGCAGCAGCATCACACCCATCAGCAGCTGGGCAGCGGCCATCCCACGCTCTCCGAGATGATGAGATTCAACGAGCCGCTGCCCACCAGTCGCAGCAATCGTCCGGGCAACTTTCGTGTGGTGGCCAACCAGGCGGCCAATCAGTCGAGCAGCGGCCGCAGCATAAATCTCTTCGGGCCCAATGCGGGGAGCGAGAATATGCGACGCGCCTTCTATCCGCCCGGCGAGATCAGCAGGACGCGGGCCCAGCGCCATCGAGCGCCACGCATGCAAATGGAGGGCTTCCCGGCGAGCGGGGTGCGGCAGGTGCATGTCCAGCGTCTGCGAGGCGGACCAGGTCCTGGCCCAGCGGCTGGACCCAGTCCCGGCCAGCGCCTGGTGGAGTTCAGCGAGCTGACGCACGGCGCCAACGAGCTGTTGGGCCAGAATGTCGCCTCCGGCGCGGTCATGTTGCGCACCATCGAGGAGGAGGAGCAACAGCAGCAGCAGCAGCCCTCATCCGAGTCGAAGCAGCAGGAGCAGGAGCGCGAACGCTACCTTTGCTATCCATTCCTGTCGTCCTCATCCACGGCGCCATGTCCGCCCGAGGAGCAGATCACATTTCTGGCCCAGCGAGCCGAGTTTGTGGCCCAACTGCTGGCCTCGGTGCTCTGCGAGGAGGAGCTGAGCGGCGGCGTGATCGCCATAGGACCGGCCGTCGAGCCGGCGGAGATGCCCAACTTAATCAAGCGATCGAATAGCGAATTTGTGGGAGCGGGCGACTCCAAGCTGGATCTAAAGCACAAGTAGACACTCGTCCAGTTCAGATTCGTTTTGGTTAACTGTGGCCAATTGCAGCAGCAACAGCAGCAGCAGAAACTTTCGTTGATTCTTTAACAATACAGTAGGCACAACAAATTTTTGTAAATTCCCCTTGTCGGATTTCGGAGCAACCAGAGCAATCTACATAGGTATATATATATTTAATTTTTGACCATGCGGCCCCTGCTGGGTGGACCGAACTTCTAAAATTTCCAATTGTCGTAAAAGTGATTTGCGTCTTTCAAGTTTGACTTTCATCCCAATAATAAGAATTGGATTCATTTCACGTAGTCATGTCGCATAAAGACGCTGCACAATCATTGTAAGTGTACACCAGAGATCCGATACTAAATCGATAAGTTATCGATAAATTATTGTAACACAGCAACAGTTTTAAAAATAAAAAAATAGTATGTCGAATACGATTGACAATGAAACGCGTTTGAGCACAAAATGTTGCATCGATATGTTATCGATCAAGATTCGAGATTTGGAAATCCTATATATTTCGATAGCTTTTTAGATAAATGTCCTATATGAACTTAAATCATAAAAGTTAGTGTAAATAAATCCCAAACAGATTATAGACTAACTTTCCATAATTAATCGATGATGTTATATCAAAAATGCAGCATTGATATGTTATCGATAACTACTAGAAGCGGAAGGCAATATATCGATACCTTATTTTACCTTGCATTTCTTATCAACTAATATTAAATATAGGCTAGTCCAAGAACTTTTCAAATAATTTCGTAAATGTGAAGCTGATATGTTATCGATAACTCTTAAGTTAGATGAAGCATACGTGGATTATATAGATTAAATTGTGTACTGACCGCGAGATGATTAGTAAGTCATTGATATGTTATCGATAACTTATAATAATGAAATGTAATCGATAACTTATAATAATGGAATGTAATCGATAAATTATTGTAAATTTCTTATATTTCCGACTTGGAAGCATGGGTAAATAAGAATTGTTTATCAATATGCTGTCTTTCATTATTTTTTGTGACCGATAAAATATAGTTCAGTATAACTTGACTTGTTATCGATATCGATATATATGAATGTTACCTCTATTAGCCATTTTGATAGCTAGAATTTCTTAGTAAAGCGAAGATTTGCCAATTTTCCACATTTTTTCCCATTTTCCTACCTTCATCATGCAACAAACACATCAAACACTCCCTACGAAAGAATGTCATTAAAAGCCCCGCCTACGACTCAAGGGCCAATTAAAAAGTCAAATGCCTCGCGGCCTGAAAATGGAATTTTGTTGGCAGCTCCGCCAACATTTTGAGGTTGACCACATTCTCCGTTGTCGCTGAAGAGGACTCAGCCAACGTTCCGTTTAATTATTACAAAAAAAAAACTTGCAAAGGGAACGGCAAAGTTTATATATATATAAGAGAGATAATCTGTGAGCAGAAATTTAATTTTTAAATTGAAAATAATTGAATAAATTGAAGCGCGTCTGAAATGGAAATCCCTTTGAGTCAATCAAGCGCGCTAAAGTGTGCAGCAGACGCGATTTTAATGAGTTTCATCTTATGGGCTTATGTGTATCTGAGAGATGTGTATAGCTAGCGTTATATCCGATTAAATTTAATGGACTCACTTAAGCTTTTTATTATAATGTTGTGTATGACACGCATTAAGTCTTATTTTGCTTGCTATTATTTATGAACACTACTAAATATTCGATATGCAATACAGATCTGTTTATTAAAATTCAAAACAGCTGTCCATTAGTCAGCCAAAAGGTGCGTGTGTGTGAGATCTTTGGTTGTGTCTGAGCTGTCACGCCTCGTTAAAAGCATAAGTGTGAAAGGCGAGAGGAGAGAGGCAGAGCATTGAGTAGAGCTACTTATTTGGATATGTTATGGAGAGTAAATAAATCAGAAGTAGATGAGCACGTACGGTTTTCATATAAGTATTTATCAAGCGGATAAATAAATATAGCAAGCGCTTAAAGAAATATACCAAGCGGATAAATAATTCTTTCATTAAATGCTTCATTTATTGCTAATTGGCTATATTTTACTTTAGCTATTCATTGAAGGTACTTGAAGTGCAAGTTAAGGCGCTTAAAGCTGAATTATATTAACAATATGCTAATATATATAAGATGTCTTACCGTTTAAAATTAACATGAGCTTAACATTGAGAAGAGCTGAAAGTTAAACTAGTAAAAACTCTAATTAAATTGCCAAATTGCATTAGCAATATGTTAAATTATACATGAATTCATGCCGTTTACAACCAGCATGATCCTAACATCGAATAGAACTCCATGTTAAATTAACAGAGCACAAGTTAATTGTATCAGCCATATGATCTTAGGCAAAAAGAATTTCTGGGCTTGACTCAAGTAGCATGAATTTGTGGAGTGAATTAAAGTAATCTAAGCGCAATTTGCCATGAAGTAGATTAAGTTGATATTTACACATTCAGTTTAAAGTTGAGTGCCTGCTTGATGACTAGATTACAAGCTGAATTACCATGATATGAATGAAGTTGATATTTACATTCAAGTGCTGGCAGATCGCTTGATGATTGACTTAATTGCATACTAAATTTGGCATGAAGTAGATTTAGTTAAGGCTTAAACTCTCTCACTAAACTTCAAACTACTTCTCAACTAATAAGAGCTTTGTGAGCAAGAAAGGTACATGTTAAATGAGACTGAATGCAAATTTAACTTGATGTTTCAACTGAAGCTATGAATTTGACAAGTAAATCAACTAAATGTTAAAGTTGTCTTGAAGAAATGTTAAGTAAATGTTAAATATAATATGGAAACCTGAAGATATAAAACATAATATAAAAAACACAACTTCATGTCAAACTGCATGTTAAATTTGAATATGTTTCGATTTGCCTAGTGCAATGGAGCTTTAACTAAAGTTTCATCTGTAACTGAGCTCTGCATTAAGTAAAACTTGGCACAGACTTGGCCACAGTTGACCGCATCTATCATGTGTCGCAGCACTTAGGCCAACACTAGGGCGGTTTCTCTTACACATTTCCGCTTGGTAACCAACGCCATTGACCCGGCAGCCACTGGGCTTGGTGCACTTGACTTTCGCACCACTGAGACAGCGACCTTCGAAGTGTGGCCAGAAAGGGGGGCGCGTGCACAGTGACTAGCCCTAAATTCGATATATATATGTCGGCAACCCCTATTGGGGCTAGGCAAACAGTTACGCAGTTGTGACATCAGCGCGAGCGACATTAGAGTAGCTCAAATCTGATAGCACTCACCCACTCTCTCTCTCTTATAGATATGCTGCCTATTACTGGAAAGTGTCGCGTGAAGGTCGTCGCGTCTATATGGATTACTACTACATGGAGAACGGTAAGCAGATCTATGGCGTGCCCATTGGCGGCATCGGAGGTGGCAGCATTGGACGTGGCTATGCCGGCGAATTTTGCCGCTTTCAAATGCGTCCGGGCATATATGAGTACAACGTGGTGCAAGCCAATCAGTTTATTGTGACCATCAAGGACCACAGAGGTTGCACCATATTCCAAAGTTTGCTATCCCGCTGCAGGTGAGTTGGCTCTATATATAACTCTTTCTATCCATCTATATCAGACTTCCTCTATCTAACTAAAACTCTCACCTATACTTCTACCATTTAGTCCATCTATCTAACTATATTCTTGTGCGTCTATCACTCAGTTGGACTATCACAAATATCTCTCACTCTACATCTATCAAACTATATCTCTAATCAAATTTAACTCTTAGTCCACCATTTCTCATGATCACAAATATTTGTGCCTAACTTTCTGCTTTATAGTTTGCCATTTCTCTTGCTTTTATCTCTACTTTTAACCACTTGCTTCGTGCTATTCATATCATGTTTTACTCTAACCGTTTTTTGTGCTTTTTAAGAGACACGCGATTTGTGGGAAATTTGGCTCAATTTTAATTGTTGGCATATCTGATTTTTGACTCTTTTATTGGAGCTCTAAATGAGGGACATTTTTAACATGAAATGACATTAATTTCGCTCAGTTATTGTACTCGTTCGCATACTGGAAAAGAGAGTTGATTGGCTCTTTGCAATGTCTATGTATCAGCTAACATATTTGGTTACTGTTAGCGCTGAACTGTTAAGGCTGTTAGCCTTTACGGATTGCATTACATACTATAACTCGCTGATTATATGCAAGTCTATAATATACTATAGTTGTAATCCTCAACTAGAATACGATACTTAAAAAAATATGGAACTAATCTTGACTTGAGTATTTACTGTTATCTATTAGCACTGTAAATGATAAGCTTAATATCATAACAGTAACAGTGCTAACAAGTTAAAGGAACAACATTAACAGTGCTAAACTGTGTTAATGATAAGCTTAACAGCTTAAGAGTCAGAGGGGTAATATGTTAACATAACAACATTAACAGTGCTATGTTGTATAGAACAATATATGTTAAGCTTAACAGTAATGAATAACAGCACAGATTAGCAGCGCTAGCTAAAATGTTAAGCAAACCTCTGTTAGTTTAACTATTATAGCAATCCAAATAGATTATAAAACTGTATTGCAATAGGATTTTCAGCATATAATCGTTGTAATTTTACATATAAATATATATGTAACTATAACCCTAAAGCCAGTTTTCAAAACGACTTTCCAATATTTTATTTATACCTCTGTATAACACTCAGCTCTACCAATGTATAGCTTTTTGTTTCGCCTACTTCTAGTCTATAACCAGTTTCTACAATAGTTTCCCCTACTTCTTAACACTTTCCTAACTAAACCTCTTCTCTCTCAATACCTTTCTCCTCACTCTACAACACTAATTAACGGCCCGTAATAACACGGATTAACGGCACTAATTAACGTTCAAATGTCAATGCGTTGAACTTATAATTTCACAGAGTAACATTTATATTTTTCTCTCATTTTCGCTGCACCCGACAACAATCTATAAACAAATACAACCACCACGATCACGATCACGAACACGGGCAAATGTGGAATAAAAACAAAAAAAACTTGCGTTTCTCTGTGGCTTTGGCTCTTTTTACTTTACATTTTTGCTTTCGGGCTGTGACTTTGGGTTTGCTTTTGCTTTTGATCTCGAAAATCTCCATATATATATCATCTATATGCGAATGCGTAGCACGAAATCATTCAAGGCAAAGAACACCACCAACAACAACGATATCGATCACGATAACGATAACGATATCGATGCTGAGGCCGATGCACAAAAGTCTAAATGTCACCTGCCCAATTGCAGCAGCAACCGGAACAGGCAGCCGCTGAGCACCTGGCACTCGAACATCGACGATTCGCGCTGCAGCTATACGGGCCTCTATCCGCGCGCCTGGACCGAGTACGATCTGTCGCACTACGGCGTAAAGCTGATCTGTCGCCAGATCTCGCCGGTCATCCCGCACGACTACAAGGAGTCGAGTCTGCCGTGCGCCGTCTTCGTGTGGTCGGCCCAGAACGTGTGCGACCAGGAGCGCAAGGTGTCCATAACATTCACCTTCAAGAATGGCACGGGCAACAAGAAGCAGGACGCGGAGGGCAATGCCGAATCGCAGCTGATCTGCGAGGGCAACGCCAAGGGCGTGGCCATTAGGCAAACTATTGGTGATATGCCGTGCAGCTATAATCTCGCCTGCCGCGTTCTGCCCGAGATTAGCATAACCCGTTGTCCGCAGTTCGATCCGGCCGGCAATGGGGAGCAGCTGTGGGCGCAGCTCAAGGAATACGGCCAGCTGAACGAGCAGCCTACGCCGGAGAGCCTGAAGAGTGAGTCGAAATCGATTGGCATTTAAATTGAAGTGAACTTTCTTTACTTTCTCCACCCACAGCCAAGGACATTGGCGTCGCTGTCTGTGCCCAGCTGGCGCTGAAGCCGCAGGCATCGCACGAGCTGGAATTTGTGCTGGCCTGGGACATGCCCAAGATTCAATTTCCACGCAAATTGCAGACGCACACGCGCTACTACACCAAATACTTCGACGACAGCGGCGAGTGTGGGCCAAGGATATGCGAATACGCACTGAAGCACTACGCCAGCTGGGAGCGGCTCATCGATGCCTGGCAGCGACCCATACTCAATGATGAGTGAGTGAATCAACTATATAGATGCTATATATCAAGCTAATCTCTGTCTATCTTTCCAGCGGCCTGCCCGACTGGTACAAGTGCGCCATATTCAATCAGCTCTACTACATCTCGGACGGCGGCACCATCTGGCTGAAGTGTGATTCCTCCTTGGGCACACCCCTAGCCTTCGATGATCCGCGCTTGGCCTACGGTCGCTTCGGCTATCTGGAGGGCCATGAGTATCGCATGTACAATACGTACGATGTGCACTTCTATGCCTCGCCCGCACTGGCCCATCTCTGGCCCAATTTGCAGGTCAGCTTGCAGTACGATTTCAAGGATGCCATCGGCGCTGAGCTGAATGATACACGGAAAATGTTGTACGATGGCAAGGTGATGCCGCGCAAGGTTAAGAACTGTGTGCCACACGATCTAGGGGATCCCGATGAAGGCAAGTAACAATTTCTACTTCCCCCAAATCATTTCGCTAATTGAAATTCTCTATAAACTCCTAGAGCCCTTCACCCTCATCAACTGCTATAACATACACGATGTCAATGACTGGAAGGATCTCAATACAAAGTTCGTGCTGCAGGTTTATCGGGACTACTATGTGCTCAACGAGCTGGCCCAGGCGCAGGCGGACAATGCCAGCAAATTCAGCTCGATTGAGTTCATCGACAAGGAGAGCCTCTACGAGCTGTACAGCCAGGACAACAAGCGCAAGAACTCGGCGGATGGCAAGCAGCGTAGGCAAAGACATAGATCAAATCAAATTATATATAAACTATATAATCCCCCATTCTTTCAGAGAATCGCAAATCTGCTTCGATGTACATCAATGAGACGAACGGCAAGGTGTACCTCATGGATGCCATGGGCTACTTGAAGGCTATGTACAGCGCCTGCAAGGCCATCATGGAGCGCACCATTGAGTATGACAAGGACAACGATGGCCTGATTGAGAACACCAAGATGCCGGACCAGACATACGACTCGTGGGTAATGGACGGACCGAGTGCCTACTGCGCTGGCCTCTGGCTAGCTGCACTGCAGACCATGTCCGTCATGGCCACTCTCTTGGATCAGCCGAACGACTGTCTGCGCTACCAGGATATTTTGGAGAAGGGCAAGCGTTCGCTGGAGGAGAAGCTGTGGAACGGCAGCTATTATCGCTTCGATCTGTCGCACAACCACCGCGACACGATCATGGCCGATCAGCTGTGCGGCCACTGGTATTTGAAGTCTTGCGGCTTCGACTACGAGATCTATCCCAAGGAGAACGTCCGCACCGCCTTGAAGCGCATTTACGACAACAATGTCATGGGCTTTCACGAGGGCAACATTGGCGCCGCCAATGGCTTCGTCGCCAATGCCACGGAGCCCTCGAAGCCGGGCCACGTGGACAACAGCAACATTCAGGCGGAGGAGGTGTGGCCGGGCGTTGTGTACGCCCTGGCCGCCACCATGATACAGGAGGGCATGTTCGACGAGGCCTTCCAGACAGCCGGCGGCATGTACAAGACCCTGTCGCAACGCATCGGCATGAACTACGAGACGCCCGAGGCGCTCTACGGCGAGAAACGCTATCGCTCCATTGGCTACATGCGGCCTTTGAGTATTTGGTCCATGCAGGTGGCCTGGGAGCGACGCCGTGCGCTACGCGACTAATTCATACAAGTACAATCTATCGTTCAGTTATATATATACATATATATATATGTACGCGCTACCAACCAAAGATATTTCCTAAGCTATCACACAAAGGTTCTTAGCTTTTTGTTTATGTTTTGCCGTCGCAACGTAACGAGCTTATATTCATTAAACAAAACAAAACAAAATAATGGTATTCAAACGTTTAAGCCAATAATAGCTTTATCCATATTTATGTATTTCTAAAGCTAAGTTCAATCGTTTTCGTCTTCTCTAGCCACTAAGTTAATTCGAAGCACACGCTAAGATCTATCAAGGGGCAGCTGCCTAACCGCTTTGCTCTGTTCCAAGTACAAGTATTGAATGGTATTCATCATGCAAGAAGCACAAATCGTATTTAAATGTTAGCTAAGCCAGTCCCTTATGCTGGCCCATTAATTATTATTATTATTATTATATAAATGTATTTATGTCTATACGAATAAGCGGATTATTCAAATGTTTCAAATGTTGCTGTCTACAAAATAAAATTCAAGAAAGAAATGGGATGCATTCAGTTTCAATATGGAGTAATTTTTGTGGTACTATAAAAGGTAAAATTAATAACTCAAATTTTTGGATAGCAGACATGATTTTGTTTCGATGCTAATAGGATTTTGTTTTAACTGATTTTTCTATATAAAATCTAATATTTTACCACGGGAAGCCTTTGAGACATATTCCTTAAATATACAAGCTTCTGTCATTATTTAAGAATATATAAATATATTTTTTAAGCCGATGAGAATATATAAATATATTTTTGAAATGATGAGTATAAGAATCAGACATATAGCCAGACAGTTAAAGTCTTTAATCTCTTCTTCAAATGGGATGTATTCAGTTTCATTATGAAGGAATTTTGATGGTACTATAAAAGGTAAAATTATTAACCCGAATTGTTTGATAAGAGATATGATTTTGTTTCGATGCTAATAGGATTTTGTTTTAGCTGATTTTCCTTTATAAAATCTAATATAATACCAGAGAAAACCTTTAAGAAATATTACTCAAATATACAAGCTTCTGTCATAAGTTAAGAAAATATATAGAAATATTAAATTAAGAGGATCAATGATTAGTATAAGAAGCAGACACATAGCCATGGCTCAGTTATAGTCTCTGATCTCTTATCTCTTCCGCTTCAAACCTAAATCTAATGAACCAATTCTTGCTTTTCAATAGATGTTCTTTTTCCTTTTATTAGGTCTTAATTTTGTAGGCAAGCCAACAGTTTATCGCAGTTTAATTCAAAATAAAAACTAGATATATATATATAGTTATAAACGAATCAGTGGCCGTTTAAGATCAACAGTTAAAAGAGTGCACCTACTTACGGCTCAACTGCTGTTGATCTGTTGTGGCGCACCTTGCCGCTGACTGTTCCAATGCTGCAAAAACTTTTCGTATTCTCGCCTGCTGCGGCACAAAATGACCAGCGAGGAGGGTCGACAGCCAATCGACTTCAACTCCTCCATGCGCTCCTGTGTGGTCTTTAGGCTGTGGCACAAAATCCGCGGCACTTGCGCGATTTCAAAGCGCGTGAATTTCGCCACATCTAGCAAATAGTCCAGCACCTCTTTGATCTGTTGGAATAGTGTTGTTACAGTTATTTATATTTGTCAAATGAGATGGGGTATTCCATTGCCAAACCTTAGTAACGCGCACTGTGTGCACCTGCGGATGTCGATCCATAATTGCCTTCGTTTCGCTCACACTAAAGCCCAAACGATGCGCCACATACTCCACCACGGAGGAGAACTGGCCCAGCACCTGCAGCTCGTCTTGGGTGAGCTTCAGAGAGCTGTAAGAGATGCAAATATAATAAATATAAATATCAATTCCATTTTCAATCTCTCCAAAGTATACCGTTGCAGTATTGGCTCCGGACAGCGCACCATCCAAGGCATTATTTTGTCCTTCTTGGCACGCTGGGCGCGCTCCAGGCGCAGCTCCACAGACTTGGGCGTATAGCGAAAGGCCCACAGATCTCTCAGTATATTGATGGGCGACACATTGTAATGGATCATGTGCTCCAAGTTCTTCTCGAACATTTCGTAGGGCATCTCCAGTATGAACAGGCGCTTCGACAGATATTTTGTGACTATCTCCGGGCTGACGTTCAGCTTGTCGCTGATGTAGTAGACGCGATTCTTTTGGGGATATTCGGTGGTCTCCGCATTCAAGCAGCTCACCAGCTTGCGTAGGCGTGGCAGCGTGAGGCGCAGAAAGGGCACAAAGTGATTAATGTCCACCATGTGCATACTTTTGATCAGCTCGAGCTTAAGCTCCAGGCGTTCTACAAATGGATTGGGAATTAGAATTTAAAGGGATTCAAGGAGAAACTCTTTTGCTTTTACTCTTATCTATGACCAGCAGCCAGGGATACTCTACGAAACTCCGCTTGGTCACACCCTCCAGCAGCAGCGTGTCCAGCGCATGGGTCAGGCAGCGATTGCGATAGCTCCGATGCACCTGCTCGTCGCTGATAATGCGCTCCACTTCCGACTCGGTGAGCCGCAGGCGCTCGCGCAGCGCTGCAATTAACGCGCTCATGCTGCTGCCGCTCTCCAGCTCCGTGCGATACGGCACATATTCATTGTCCGCCTCGCTCGCTGTGGGCGTGGCGTGTATGCTTATGCCGGCTGCAGCTGCCCGCGTAGGCGTTTGCTTGCTGTTCAAGCGCCCCTCGCATGCGTATTGTGTAAAGAGCGCGCGGCTGGCATTCGTGGTTCGAAGCAGGCACACTGCGTGTGGACATGTTCGATGCTGCAGTTTGAGTGCGCAATCAAAGCTGCGCGCCAGATTGCGCAACATATTACAGAAATTTTATAAAAACAATGGTAAATTTGAATTTCTTAAAACCACTAAAATTATTACGATTTTTACGCGCAGAAAAAGTTAACCGAACAGCTGATAGCGCGGCGTTGCCACTGTGTGAATCTGCTTGGTAGTAGTCTACTATGCTGCCAGACTACTACCAAGCAGATTCACACAGTGGCAACGCCGCGCTATCAAGCATAACAGCCCTGAGCTTGCATACGCCTGCGCGCGTTAAATAAAATATTTGAATATGAGCTTTATAAATAGTTGGCTTGAAATATGACTAACTTAACTCTTAATTAAGAGCATTTAACATGTCTCTTTATATTGCATATTAATAATAATAATACATAAAATACAATTTCTAGTTTGTTATTTACATTTGACTTTATTGTGCAAAAAATACTGTTTTCCAACACTGGCATGTGATCGACTAACCGTTAAGAACAAATTCAAAATCATGAAATATGTATCACAAAAATTCCATTAGCCTTCAAATGGACAAAAATAAAAGAAAATTAGAGTAAACACAACGAGAACACAATTAGAAAATCAAATTTGAAAAACAATCCACTCTACTCCACATCAATGTCCTTGGTGACACGGCCCACCCAGTAGACGAAGCCGGTCTGCACCACCGTGGCCATAAATTTGACATTGCCCTTGTAGCCTGCCGGTGGGATCCAGTCAAAGGTGATGCCGCTCAGCGGGCTGCCCTTGACGGCATTCAGGTGGGTCAGCGAATCCTGCGGTCCCGAGCAGTCCAGCGTCTGGGAGTGCTGGGTGTCCACCACCTTGAACTGACCCACCACACGGTTCTGGCCATCGCGCGCTTGGATTAGGAAGCCGAGGAACTCATCGCCGCCCAGCGTCAGAGTCAGCTTCTGATCGCCGCGCACATGGGAGGGGCCGGAGAAGCTATAGGGCGGCTTCTTGGTCTGCAGCTGAGCTCCGTGCTGGGGCGTCAGGTCACGGCAGGCGGCCTTGGGTGCGCCCTCGGAGTAGGCGTGCGCACCAACAGCTAGCAAAGCGGCAATCAGCAGCAAACGGAACATAGTGTCTGTGGGAGAGAGGGAGAGGGGAAAAATGTTAAAATACATTAATGTAAAAGCCTGCCACTGTTAAATTACATTAGTCGCTGCATAAGGCCTCGCTTGTAGCTCTGTTAATGACAACACAAGTTAACATCACAATCTGAATTGCTGCTGTTAAGTGTCATATTCTGTTACAGCTGATTGCAGCTCACTGTTAAACGACTCTTTCCAGGCTTATGTTAATACTAACTGCAGCTCAGCTGACTGCAGCTCACTGTTAAAAGACTCTTTCCTGGCTTATGTTAATGCTAACTTTAAGCGGTTATGTAAATTAACATTGTTCCTTTGCTACTCTCTGTTAATTCAACTATAATCAGCTCTGTTATCATAAAGCGCAAGCTGTTAGCCCGCTGTTAACCGTTAAACAGATATTTAAAATTGAAAACTAATTGCAATTGTTTGTTTACTAATTAATTAATTAACATTTGCGCGAAATATGCGCGACCTTATCACATATTAGTTTTTATTCATACGCCTAGCTCTGCCCTTGGCCAGCTTGACCAGCAGGCTGTATAAATCTTATCTAAATTATGCATTTACAATTTATTGTATGTACGAATTGAAAACCAGAATGCTGCGACAAGTTGCTACACAGATGCACTTTGCACAGCTGTCGTCGCCTGGCCTTGAGCAATTGGCAAACGTCACCGAATCGCTGTGAGGCTCTCTCAAAGTCGGGTTCAACTAACGCCAAAGACATTTCTGAAGATCTGCCTAAAAATTTGGCAATTCAAGCACGCAACGCTCATAAATCGCAACATATATACACATATCTATATACACATATATATAATGTATAACAAAATAATTATCAGCTTGGCCAAGTTGCATTTGCATGCTGCTTAAAAAGAGCTTTAGAAAAAGAGATAAGGAAAACAAAATACGGAGCATATGTATAACTGGTTTTTGGGGCTATACGAAATTCGAAAATAAATTAAAATCAAAACCCGTTTGCAGTACATTTCCATTAAAGTGCGATTCCATAGAAACTTAACTTTAACTGGGCCTTTTGTGAGAAGAAATCATATAATTTATTACGTCGTGACGGCTGGAGGGGTGGGGGAGGGGGGGAGAGGGGCGAGAGGCAAAGTGTTTCAATTGCTTTCAGCATTTCCTGAACTTCATTTCAAGTTCAAGGCAGCAAATTTTGCTGGCCTTTTATTAGTTTCCTATTGAGCTACGATAAACGAACTGCGAGCAGTGACTTACGATATTCGAATTACGATATGTGATAGCCGATATAAGGTATTGCTGCTTTGATTAGCGTTATACGATCTTCGATTTGCAATGCATGATCTACGATATACGATCTTCGACTTACAATGCACGACCTACGATATACGATCTACGATATACGATTGTCGATCGTTGATTTACTATATATTATCTACGATCAACGATCTTTGATCAATGATACACAATCGACTTACTTACTTAATGACTTACGATCTAGCATCACAATCAAAAATCAACGATCGATGACTTACGATCTAGCATTATCTATTTTCGAGCTAATACATCTATCGATCTCTGATCAACGATGCGACGTGCTATGATCTACAATATACGATCTACGATTAACGATATTCGTTGTACCTTCTTCAGTGTATCAAGCGCAATCGACGATATACGATCATACGATATACGATCTACGATCTAAGCGCTACCATTTACGATCTCCGATAACCTATATACTACATATGATGTACGATGAACGATCATCGATGCAACATGCACAAACGACGATCTGTATTTTACGATCTACGTATGTATATTACGATCTACAACATACGGTCCGTATTCAAAGCAGTCGATTCACACGCCAACGCAGTCCCGCACTAAAGACCTTGTCTCAACGAACAAAAAAAAAATCGAAAAGTGTCAAGCCAGTTTGTCTTGGTACTGAGCCCAGCCTCAACTCTGAGATTTACATATATAGATATACAAGATATATATATATATATATATAAACGCATATGTACAACTAGCTTGTTTATATGTTAAAGTTCAGCGTTTTGTCTAGCTACATTAATGATAATTTGTCTTCTCTTGAGTTGTCTTTGGTTGTTTATTTTTTTTGTCAAAAAAAAAACCGGTTGCCTGATTTGTTTAAATAAAATCCCATCGTTTATTCGCCTCTTGGCAGGCACAGAAAGCCTCAATTATCGAATGTTTTGTAATGCTTTTTTTTTTGGCCAGAAGGAAAAAATTATGAGTTCACTGAGGCGTGAAGCCGAATAAATATACGAATTATGGAAAACTAACAAAGCATTGTCTAATAACACGCAATGCTTAAATGCGAAAAACTGAGAAAAATATTTAACAATTGATTAATTATATATGTATATATAATTACTCTATTATAAACCTGCCAAAGCTTGGCCAATAATTTAATACTTAATTCACTTAAATGGGATTGCGGTAATTTGCTATAAAAATATTATGCTGATATATGTATTATCTATAATTTTTTTATAGCAATCCTAGACTCTCTTGAGCAATAAATTGCTTAAAAATTGATTAGCAATTATTTTAAATATCTAAATCATTGCGCTGCTGTCCTGCTATATTTCCAATATTATTTTCTTTTATTTTTATGGCACTGCACTATTTATTTTTACCTACCGTTTAGATACCAAAACACCACACGGCACAGAAGAAAAACTTGAAATGAGCTGAAAATTCTACCAGCGCTGCCTTTTTATACCAAAGTAAATCAAAATATTTATTAAAGCCCACTACAAAGCCGGTCCGAGCTGAAACTATGAGAGACAATAGCTTTATAGACCGGTCAGAGCCGAGCTTTTCAGCCAACTAAAAGCGGAGCTTAGGGAAAGCTTAGCTAAGTGCGTTCAGAGAACTGTTACGATGTCAGGAATACCAGAGTCGAGTCTATATAGCGCCGCTAAATGCTGACTAATGATTGAATCTAAGTAAATAAACAAATGCCAAGTATTGCCAATTAACAACATTTTGTTTTTATAGTTGCGTGCTATAAATTTTTGCTAATATAATGTTGAATCTTTAAATTGAATAGAATATTTTTGGTCTGAATGCAATTTTGCGAGGCAGAAAATGTGGGAAATATAATATTAAACATAAATTGTAGTTCATATTATAATGGAATTATATTCTAGTTATATATAAATATTTATATAAATTAAAAAAAAAAAAACTTTAATATTTTTTAAAGCTCTCAGTCCACGTCAAGCTTTTCACATTTAGTTCCATATTTTTGTAGTTCATATTATAATGGAATTATATTCTAGTTATATATAAATATTTATATAAATTTAAAAAAAAACTTTAATATTTTTTAAAGCTCTCAGTCCACGTCAAGCTTTCCACATTTCCTCTTATTTACATTAAATTGCCTTCAAATCTAACGGTCATTTGTCAACTAACTCAAGCTTCAACAATCTGGCAGCTTGTTAGCGTTGCCACACAGCTCCGTTAAGCTGTCAAATTTGAACATTCGTAAAGCGAAGGCTGGAAAAAATTAATTCCTGTCAAATAAAAAAAAGGACGAACAATCCAATTTTTTTATTTTGAAATTATATTCAGCTATGGGCGCAGAGCAATCGGCATTGTTGGTCTGCACACAAACGGGCAAGCCGGAAAAGCCGCTGAAAATGGAAAATGCCGAGCAATATTTCAAACTGTATTTCGATCAAATGCCCGAGCCGAAGACGGGACCCGTGACAGAGGCGCTCCTCCATTTGATCAGGAATGCACCGCCGCCGAACTTGGGTAGGTGTCGCTAACTGTGATCCTGTCAGGTGAAAGCTAAGCCACTTCAACTGCAGAGTTCAGGGAGGACGCCAACTGGGCGAACCAGCAGGAGCAGGATTCGGGCTATGAGAACGATGAGGCGGAGATGGAGGAGCTCGATATCGATATGATGTCGGAGGAGGAGCCAGATTCTAATAGTGAAATGAGCATCGCTTCCAACTCAAATATCTATAATAACGATGACAGCGACTTGGAGCTAGTCCCGCTGGAATTCGTCGATCTGCAGCCCATGGAGGGGCTCAGTGTCGAGGAGCCGCAGCTGGAATTCGAGAACGAGTTCATAATAAGCGTCGCCGACTTGAATGAAGAATTATAATAGTCTAATTTTTACATAGATTAAGGCATTTTGTACACTCGAGTTATCCTCCTACTTAAAGTTAACCTTCTTCAATCTTAGGGATTTGATGTTTCTCACGATGCCGCGACGTTCATCTCGGTGCTTTTTCAGCTCCGCCTCGCGTTTCTTGGCCATGTACTGGGACTTCTTTTCCCTGTTTATCTCGAAGGTCATCTGGCGATTGCCCAGGGAGCGACCCACGTTGGTGACGTTGCCCTCCAGGCTGGACATGACGCGAACGCGATCCTGCAGACTGGCCTGCTTGATGCGCTGCTCCACCTCGCTGCTGCCCCGATGCTTGTCCAGCGGTGTGAGCTTGAAGTTGGCGCTCTTGCCGGCTGCAGGTTGGCCACTTCCATTTGCTATTGGCGCCGCATAGTCATCGGGTCCGTCGGGCTCTTCGTCCTCCTGCTCTGCCTCGTCCTCCTCCTCTTCGTCCTCGCGCTGCCGCTTGACCTGCTTGTATGCCTGCTTCATTTCCTTGACATACTCGCGCCTGTCCTCATCATCCGACGAGGCGTCATCGCCGCTGCTCGCCTCGCTGTCGCCATCGCTCTTCTCGAACCCAAAGAGATCTTCATCGTTGTCGCTATCCTCGCGCGGCTGTGCCTCCTCGGCGTGCAGCTCGGCAACGGGCGCAACTTCAATGCGCTGCTTAACTGCCTTTGCCTTGGACTTGTCCAAGCGATTAAGCACCGGAGCGAGCAGTCGATACTCCTCGGCCTCCTTGTTGACCGCAAAGTCGGCGTTCTCGAACATGGCCTTGAAACGCGAATCCTGCAGCAAGCTGGGCATGTTGCGTTGCTTGGCGCTGTTCGAGGGATTCGCCTGCTCGTCCATAATCTTAAGTGCCAGCTCCTTGTTGACCTTGGGCAGCTTCGATTCCAGTTGCAGACGCGATTTGCGCTCACTTTCAATCTCCTGTCGCACCTTCTCCTTGCGGAAGCGATCGAAGGCGAATGGCTCGACCACAGCCTTGGCCTTGTTATACAGACGCACGTCCATGAAGTATCTGAATGGGAAGAAACATTGAAGCTGGGTAAAAATAAAGGGAAGAGCTCTCTACTTACCCATGCATATAGCCCTTGAGCAGACTGCTGCCGATGAGATGTTCCAGGCCGAGCTCCTCCAGTTCCTTCTGCGTGATGAACTGATAATCATCGTAGACATTCTCCACCACCTCCGATTCGATCTCCTCGGTTAGATTGTCCAAGAAGCTGCACCAGCGCGGCGCTGGGCCCATGGCAGGCACATAGTACGTCATCATTTTGACATCCTCTTGCGCCAAGAAGAACATACCCGTATCGGGTATGGTGCAAAAGTCATTGAACGAGGATGTCGACTCCACGTAGGCGATTTGCTTGCCGGTCTGCTCGTCCCACAGCTTCAACGTCGCCTCGTCCAAGCTGTAGACGGCATTCTGTGATGGATTGAATGCCAGCCGCTTAATGGGCACCTTATTGAGATGATCCTTGATCAACAGTGGCTGGCGGGAGCGTATATCGTAGAGCAGCACATGGCCCGAAGCAGTGCCGACGCCCATTTGCAGTCCATTGCGGCATTTGAGCGCTGTGACCGAGGGAAACACTTTGACGCCCGGCAGCTTCATGGCCACGTCCAGAGTGGCGCAACGCTGCTTTGTGCGTGGATCCCACGCCTCAACGGTTCCCTCTTTGCTGCCCACAGTCAAGAGCTGATGCTCGGGATTCACCTCGCAAGCATTAAGGCAGCTGGCGTCGGATTCATATGGTTGCAAGAACTGGCCACGCTCCAGATTGAGGCGATAGATATCCTAGTGACAAGATTAACCAGATTAGATCCCATTGACTGTGAGATTCTTTGAGTACTCACCCTGCCCACGCCCACAATGAACATATCGCAGCTGGGCTTGTGGTACTTCAGATCTCGTCCGAAGCGTGGTATGCGCAGTCTGTAGTGGCGTCCATGTGCCGCATGGATTTCCACATAGCGATCGCACTGGAGGAACACCATCTTGCTGTAGTCATCGCTGATCACCTCGAACGTCGTCACCTCCGAGTCGAAGCAGCGCTCGAATTTGATGGACAAATTGCTGACCTCAAAGCACTTGACGCGCGGCTTATATGTGCCTGTGGCCAGTATAAACTGCTGATCGGGACTCATGCGTATGCTCGTGCAGACGCCGGGCATGTCAAAGTCTTGGATGAGCTCGATCTGACGCCGCGAGTCCACCTTCTTCATCAGCTGTGAGCGCTTGCGGCGATCGGTGAGCCACTAGATATAAAAACAAACTTTAATTGCATGCTGCACAGTGTAAAATTAGCATTACTTACATCTGGCACCGATTTGCCGGCGCTGAGGTTATAGATTTTCACATCGTTCACTTCGTTGACAAACATCACTGCATTTTAAAATAAAAACTCGAGCATAAACAAAAAGTGAACACGTGCGGTTCGACAGTGCTGGGCAGCAGGCTAACAGCTCCGCTTTGCAACACTGCTGGCACAGTGCTGCACAGCTGTTAATTTGATTACCATATACAAGTACAAGATGTAAACAGTCTGGCAACACCACAGAACTCGTTGCTAAATTTGCAAACAAGAAAACGCAAAAGATATTTGCTGCAAAGTCTCTATCGCTGCAGATTAAAGTTATTAGTGTTTAGTGTTCGCGCATATTAGTGCTAATTGTGCTGCTCTTGAATTAAGCAAAGAACACGACATCGCCTGTGCGTGCTTGGAAGTATAAACAAATACAGCAGCGATACGCATACACACACAGAAAATTAATATTAACACCTCCCCCGTGCTCGCCGTTGCAGCCCAACATTCCCGTTCCATAAACACAGAAAAAAAATATTAAAAAAAAGGTGAGTAATATGTACATGTTGTTGTTGCTGTTAAGCCAATTAAAACGCGCTGCAATTTTGATTGCGTCTTTAGCTAATATTCAGAATGTACGTAACTTGTGGGTGTATGAGTGCGACTGTCTGTGTGTGTGTGTGTGTAACTATGGCTGTGTAATTGTATGAGTGTCAGGGGTATGGGTGGGGGGGACGATTGTCTGGGAGTACCGTAATGACAACTTTCCCTTATACTACATAAAGTACTCGCTATAGTGTTGCTGTTGTTGTTGTTGTTGTTGTAGGGCAGCCCAGTTTCCAGCTCTCTTGCTCTCTCGCTCTCGTAATTGATATTAGTCTCTGTCTTGGTCTACACCCCCCAAATAGTTGTTGTTGTTGTGGCAGTCTCGGTTACCGCGCCTTGTGTTTATGTATTTGTTTGATCAAATAACGGTGCTTAGGCATGCAACAGGGAATATTCTCACACACCCATATATAGCTACATCTATGCATATTTTTGCCATAATTATATGTTTCCTTATCAGCGCCTCAAGTATATATAAAGCTTTTAATTCTGTCTTTTTTATTCTTCTTATCTATTTTTTTTTTGTGAGTCAACATAGAACAGTTTTTGATTTATCTTTGAAACCGCTTTCATTCACTGTTATGCGATTGACTGATAAGGCGAGGGAAGGTCTCTAATCTATATTATGTATTCACTTGACAATAAATTAATAAATTTTTTATTGCCTGTTTAATAGACAAACAATAGTTAATAGAAAATGATGAAGTCAATTAGGGGTAATAAAATTAAAAAAGCGAGATGAATTATATATATATATATTTTTTTTTATCAAATCCTTGTAAATAAAAGTTTTATAAAGCCACACAGAAAATTCCTAGAAAAATTATGAATATCTCAGTGAGAATGAAAAGAAAAAAGCGAGATAAATTATATTTTTTTTAAAATCAAGGTTTTTATCCCACACTTTACTTGTAAATAAAAATGTTATAGAAAATTCCTAAAAAAAAAAAAACAGATGAGAGATTAAAGAGCAATAATAATAAAATACAATTTATATGAAAACCTTTCCATGATTGTACAAATATTTAAGGGAAATATGGCACACTAAATAAATAACTAATATTTAGGTCAAACAAATTCCAATTTCATACTTTGTCCCCTTTCTATTTTGTTACAAATTTATTTTATATAAAGCAATTTCTCTCAGTGCATAAATAATTATTTTACTAATATAATTTTCCAGCAAAAGCTTTTTCTTTGTCTGGAAACAAATGCAAACTTTAATGGCCTAGAAATCTAAACAAAGGCTCAACTACTGGAAATATGCACAAATTAAACTAGAGAAATGTATTTATTGATTAAAAAATAGTATTAGTAAAACCCTATATTGATAATATTTGTCAATATTATTTGCCTCTCTGCAAACACGTCGCGAATTCTGATAGCTTGGCATTCTTACCAACCAACACCTCTGCTCATTCCGCCTTGTAATGTGATACGCGCTTGGGGAGCGTTGTTTTGCGACTATCTGGGGAACTTTAAAGTGGGGTCGCGGCACCACAAGTCTTCAAACAATGAAACAGCGCTCGGTTTTTAGCTCTGTCAACAAACAAACTGAACGGACGGACGGCTGTTTAAACATGAGGCACCAGGCCCACAATTGGGAACAGCCCCGACCACGCTGGCAACATGCCACAAACAAAAAAAAAAAAAAAAGAAGAGAAAGAACAGTCGTCCAGACGCGACACTGGAGCGAATTAATGCAGCGTTACAATTGCCTGATAGGCGGGCAGGTCGCAAGACAATCAACTTCTGCAAATACACACATATATATATCTTATATAGTGCCCGCTGACATTGGCAGACATGGATGTCAAGCTGCACAAGATGCGTGGGGTTGTCAACAAACTCTACGAACGCATAGATTACCTAATCGAAAATTGTGCGAATGACCCGAAGAGAGCTTAGACTAAATCAATATACCAAACTAATATGCATACTATCATTTCGCAGGTCCCAACATGACTGCAGCCCCTTACAACTACAACTATATATTTAAGTACATCATCATTGGTGACATGGGCGTGGGCAAGTCCTGTCTGCTGCATCAGTTCACTGAGAAGAAGTGTGAGTAGCTAAGGAAAACCCGAAAACAAATATCTTATATTAAAATATAATATATTCTTCCTCCCCTCCACAGTTATGGCCAATTGCCCGCATACAATTGGCGTTGAGTTTGGCACACGCATCATCGAGGTGGATGACAAGAAGATTAAGCTACAAATTTGGGACACGGCCGGTCAGGAGCGCTTTCGCGCCGTGACACGTTCGTATTATCGCGGTGCAGCTGGTGCTTTAATGGTCTACGACATAACCAGGCGGTGAGTCACATCGGCTGCATGACAAACTGGAAATATATTTACTAATTAACATCACCTATGCGCAGCTCCACATATAATCACCTGAGCAGCTGGCTAACCGATACTCGTAATCTCACAAATCCCAGCACTGTGATCTTTCTAATTGGCAATAAATCCGATTTGGAGAGCACACGCGAGGTGACCTATGAGGAGGCCAAGGAGTTTGCCGACGAGAATGGACTCATGTTCTTGGAGGCCAGCGCCATGACGTAAATTGTCAACCATTTCTATGCATATAATGCAATACTAAAGTCTTCTTTCTCTTTGGATTTAGTGGTCAAAATGTGGAGGAGGCATTTTTGGAGACGGCACGCAAGATCTATCAGAACATACAGGAAGGTCGCCTGGATTTGAATGCATCCGAATCGGGTGTGCAGCATCGACCATCGCAGCCGTCGCGGCCATCTCTCAGCAGCGAGGCAACACATGCCAAGGATCAGTGCTCGTGTTAAATGTATTAAATGGATCTACACACATACACACAAACACACACACACACCCATATATAGTTATACAAATCGAAATTTAATTTTTAGCGCAACTCGTAATCATATTGATTTCTCTAATCTATCTAAAACGACAAAACAAACAAGAAAAACCAATGTATGTAGTTAAATGATTGGATTAAGTCGTAAAAAAGTGTGAACAAACAACCAAAATATATGTAAACGTCCCCGACATTTAGATATCTCTGTAATATCTAATAAGCTATTGATAGAAAATTGTATAATCTACATTCAACTGTTGCATTATGTTCTAATTGCATTGATCGTTGCAAAAACAGAAAACAAAAACAAACAAAAGATATTGATATTTACAAAAGAAAATGCGAATGTGAAACTATGCAAATGTTGGCAGATATCTCTTATTTCTATATATTTACTTTATACACAAAACATTTGACCTATTTTCTTTGTTCTTTATATTACAATTTGTTAGCAATACTATGTATATATTATAATATGAATTTGAACTTCTTTATGCTCATTTCGTTGAATGTTGTGTAAGCGTGCAAAAGTTCGAATGCGAGCAATGTTATATGAATATTAAAGACGTATTATACGCATAATGCTATATAGGTAATAAAGAAAAACAATATTTATAAAGCCCTAGAAAAATATCAGTTTGACTTAATCAAAATACCAACGAGTGCGTGCTTCCCCTTTGTTAGCTGTGCGTCAGACCAGGTGGCAGCACTCGCAGCAATAATCTGAGCAAGCAAAGAGCTTTTAATTAAGGCAGAAATGGCAATTAATGGTATGATTGACAGAAATATAATAATTTACATATTTTCCGCTTCTTTTTGTTTATATTATGTATATAATGCTTTTATTGAACTTAGTCTACATTTCATTATACAATTTGTTTAAGTTATATGCTTAGCTCAAAATTCAACGAGTGCGCGCACAAGCACATGTGGCAACGCTGCCAACAGCTGCTTAAGAGTAACAAAATAATTGAATCAGTATTTGTAGCGCGCTTACGCACAGGTGGCAGCGCTGTCAGCAGCAGCTCAGGTATACAATTAAATTAAATTAAATCCTTTGCTGCAGTAATAATATATTTATTTAATTTCACAAAAAATACTAATGGTACTAAATAACGTAAAGTATTTTAAAAATATTAACAACTAAAATATATCTTCAAAATAATTTCGTAGCGCTCAATACAGATGGCAACGCTCTTATCGATATCTTGCATATCGATAACTTATATGCAAATTAATTAGTTTTAACTGAAGCAGCGTTGGGAAACCAAAAGTAGCGTTGACGACATTGCATAAATTCCGGTTTTCGTGACCTCGCTGCTATAATGATATCTGCACCGATCGCCAAGCACACATCATAACACTTATCCACCTATGATGCAAATCAAGCGTCTGCTATGCAAATCCTGCACCCTCGGTACACTGCTCATCGCAGGCGTATGGATGCTCGCCCTGTTGGGCTACATGCACCACCTGAGTAGCTCCATACCGGCGGCTGGCTGGCGATTCAGCAGTGCTGCCAATGCAACGCCCCGGGCAGAGCTGAGCTACCAGGCCCAGGTGACCGTGGGCTGCTCGCCCGCCTCGCCGAACGCCACGCAGAGCGCTGCAGCGGCAGATCCGTTCGAGCTGCTGGGCGTGGTGCGCAACAAGCAGGACAAGTATATACGTGACATCGGCTACAAGCATCATGCGTTCAACGCCCTGGTCTCCAACAACATTGGACTATTTCGGGATCTACCCGATACAAGGGACAAGGTGTGCGAGAGAGGGGAGACGCTGGAGTCGGAGCAGCTGCCGCAGGCGTCGGTCATCATGTGCTTCTACAACGAGCACAAGATGACGCTGATGCGTTCGATTAAGACCGTGCTGGAGCGCACGCCCGCCCATCTGCTGAAGGAGATCATTCTGGTGGACGACAACAGCGATCTGCCGGAGCTGGAGTTCCATCTGCTGGCGGACCTGCACGCTCGTTTGAGGTACGACAACTTGCGCTACGTGCGCAACGAGCAGCGCGAGGGATTGATACGCTCCCGCGTCATTGGGGCACGCGATGCCACCGGCGATGTCCTGGTCTTCCTCGACTCGCACATCGAGGTGAATCGCCAGTGGGTGGAGCCGCTGCTGCGTCTGGTCAAGGCGGAGAATGCGACGCTGGCGGTGCCCGTCATGGATCTAATCAACGCGGACACGTTCGAGTACACGCCCAGTCCGCTGGTGCGCGGCGGCTTCAACTGGGGCCTGCACTTCCGCTGGGAGAATCTGCCGGAGGGCACGCTCAAGGTGCCGGAGGACTTCAAGGGGCCCTTCCGCTCGCCCACCATGGCCGGCGGCCTGTTTGCGGTGAGCCGCCTGTACTTCCAGCACATCGGCGAGTACGACATGGCCATGGACATCTGGGGCGGCGAGAACATTGAGATCTCGTTCCGGGTGTGGCAGTGCGGCGGCGCCATCAAGATTGTGCCCTGCTCCCGCGTCGGCCACATCTTCCGCAAGCGTCGGCCCTACACGGCGCCCGACGGCGCCAACACCATGCTGAAGAACTCGCTGCGCTTGGCGCACGTCTGGATGGACAAGTACAAGGACTTCTATCTGAAGCACGAGAAGGTGCCGAAGGACTACGACTATGGCGATATCAGCGCCCGTCTGCAGCTGCGCGAGCGCCTGCACTGCAAGGACTTTGGCTGGTATCTGAAAAACGTCTATCCCGAGCTGCGTCTGCCGGGAGACGAGTCGAAGAAGTCCGCCTCGGCGCCCGTCTTCCAGCCGTGGCATTCGCGCAAGCGCAACTATCTGGAATCCTTCCAGCTGCGCCTGGCGGGCACCCAGCTGTGCGCCGCCGTCGTGGCGCCCAAGGTGAAGGGCTTCTGGAAGAAGGGCAGCTCCCTGACGCTGCAGGTCTGCAAGCCCCGGGCGCCCAACCAGATGTGGTACGAGACCGAGAAGTCGGAGATCATATTGGACAAGCTGTTCTGCCTGGAGGCGGCCGCCGACACGCTGGTCGTCATCAACAAGTGCCACGAGATGCTGGGCGACCAGCAGTGGCGCCACACCCGCAACGCCAACAGCCCCGTCTACAACATGGCCAAGGGCACCTGCCTGCGTGCCTCCGCGGCGGAGGTGGGCGCTCGGATCAGCCTGGATCTGTGCTCCAAAGCGGATGGCATTGGCGGCGCCTGGGACATTGTGCTCATGAAGCAGGAGCAGCCAAAGCTGGACAAGCAGCTGTGAGCCTTACAGCTCGAACAAAGCAATAATTAGACTGAATTTGTC
Source organism: Drosophila pegasa (assembly GCA_035046225.1). Classification (NCBI taxonomy): domain Eukaryota; kingdom Metazoa; phylum Arthropoda; class Insecta; order Diptera; family Drosophilidae; genus Drosophila; species Drosophila pegasa. Next base: position 11,471,662 of record JAWNOD010000072.1, read on the forward strand.
TATATATAGATCTATTATAGTTAAGCTCTCGATATCGGCTTATTAGGTTTGGAATTGCCAGTATTTTTTTTGTGCACAAAAATGTTTGGTTTAAAGCAAGAAATGACAAAAGTTAAGAACAAATCGAATTTTCAAGTATTCCAAGTGATCAAAATGTTAACGTATAATTCCGATACGCCAATATATATATATGTTTATGTAGATATCAATTAGTTGTATAACGGTTATAGCATGGAAAGCAAGCAATTAATGTAGTATTAACTATGAATATTCAGTATCAATAAAGCTTTCGTAATTTATATAAATAAAAAATTCGTATTTATTCGCAATGTAAATATACCAAAATAGTGGCAACGCTAGGGCAAAACAGTTATTGCAATGCAATCAGCTGTAAGCAGGTGGTGTCATTCTGATATGTGCAAATATTCTTATTGCTCTAGTCTTGAGAATATTTATATAAATAGAAGTTACATATGAAAGTAATAGTAATAAATTTAGTGTTAATGATGCCTGAAAAAAATGTTTTTTTTTTTTTATTATATATTATACATTTATTTTGTTTAACAGCTCACTAATCACAGCACATGCCGGCACGTGTCATTCCGCTACTTTGCAATTTCTAGCTGCAGCTGGTTCTTTCCCACCGGCGTTTACCAACACTGGCTCAGTCGCGCGTCGTTCTTCCAAAGTGGCGCGTAAATAATTAAATTGTTTAAAACAAAGCGGTGAAAAACAAAAGTAAAACCCATTAAATGGAAGGCAAATCGATTGTGAGTAGGCAGGAGCCGGTGCTGCGCTTAGGTGAGTAATGAAAAACAACAAATTCCATTGATTAATTATAACAAAAGCCCCCGCTGAACACAGATACAAATGCGCGTCGCAATTTCATCAAATTCCACAACAAACTCGGCGAGGTAAGTGGCTCCGACTTAATTGACTTGATTAACATATTAAAGAGAATGCACTCAACAGAAACCGAGTACGACAGTGCGATTCTATGATCAAGCCGACTGCTACACGGTGCACAGCAGCGACGACTGCGAGCAGGTGGCCAAGATCGTCTACAAGTCCACGGCGTACGTGCACAAGCTGCTGCCGGACGACAAGCAGGAGACGCTGCAGTATGTGGCCATGTCCAAGGTCAACTTCGAGCTGGCCGTGCGCGAGCTGCTGCTCGTGCGCAACTTGCGCGTCGAGGTCTATGTGAAGCACGATGATTGGCAGCTGGAGTACCGCGGCTCGCCGGGCAATCTGCTCCAGTTCGAGGACATTTTGTTTGCCAACAAGGAGGTGCTCGTGGGCAATAGCTTAATGTCGCTGCAGGTCAAACTGGAGGGCGGTGCACAGCGGCGTGTGGGCGTGGCGGCCGTTGAGCAGAACGATTGCACGTTCCAGCTGTTCGAGTTTGTGGACGACGACTTCTTCACCGAGCTGGAGGCCACTGTGGTGCTGCTGGGGCCCAAGGAGTGCCTGTTGCCGGCAGCTGATGGCGAATATGCGGCCGTGAAGGCATTGCTGGAGCGCAACGGCGTCATGATCACGGTCTCCAAGCGGGGCAGCGCCGCTGAGCGCAATGATCTGCTGCAGGATCTGAATCGTCTGCTGCGCTTTGCTAAGGGCCAGCAGGAGGATGCGAACGGACTGAAGGAGCTGCAAATGCAGCTGGCCGTCGAGGCGCTGCGCGTGGCCATCAAGTATTTGGATTTGGTCAACGATGCCGGCAATTTGGGACACTACGAGCTCAAGCAGTTGGACCTGAAGCGGTGTGTAGAGAGGAAATATAGAAATGATTTTGTAATTGACTCAAATATTTATCCCACAGCTTTGTGCACTTGGACTCCGCCGCTGTGGCGGCTCTCAACATAATGCCCAAGCCTGGGACACATCCATCCATGCCGTCGTATCGCTGGCAGAGCATATTGGGCGTCCTGGATCATTGTCGAACGCCGCAGGGCCATCGTCTGATGGCGCAGTGGGTGAAGCAGCCGCTGCGCAGCTCCGAGATACTCAATGATCGACATGACATCGTGCAGTGCCTGCTGGAGTCGCCAGAGACGCTAGATACGCTCAGCCTGGACTATTTGAAGCGCATACCAGACATCCTGATGCTCACCAAGAAGCTAATGCGTCGCAAGGCGAATCTACAGGATCTATTTCGCATTTATCAGGTCATCCTGCGCACGCCCAAGATTCTGCAGGTGCTGCTGACGCTGGGACACAGCACAGTGCAGAGTGTGCTCTGTGCGCCCTTCAAAGGCTTTCTGGAAGACCTGACGGGGCTGAAGCAAATGGTGGAGCAGGTGGTCGACTTTGAGGCCATTGAGAAGGGCGAATATTTAGTCAAGAGCAGCTTCGATGGTCGCCTCATGGACCTCGACCAAACCATGACTAAGTTGTACGGCAAAATGGAAAAGATACACAGAAAGTGCTGCGAGGAACTTGAGCTGGATGGCAAGCTGGTCAAGTTGGAAAACGTCGCCAAGATCGGCTATCATCTGCGCACCACAATCAAGGACGATTCGGTGCTGCGCAAGAACAAAAACTTTCGCGTTGTGGATGTGATTAAGGGCGGTGTACGCTTCACCTCCGACGCGCTGGAGAGCTATGCAGCTGAGTTTGCCAGCTTCCGTGAGCGCTACGAGGAGCAGCAGCAGTCAATTGTCGAGGAGATCATCCAGGTGGCGGTGGGCTATGCAGCTCCACTGACTTCCCTGAACAATGAGCTCGCCCAGCTGGATTGTCTGGTCAGCTTTGCCATAGCAGCACGCAGTGCTCCCACGCCCTATGTACGGCCAAAGATGCTGCCCGAGGGCGCTGGCCAGCTGCTGCTCGAGGATGTACGTCATCCGTGCCTCGAGCTGCAGGAGCACGTTAGCTTCATAGCCAATAGTGTGGATTTCGAGAAGGGCAAGTCGTCTATATAAACTTCTTTTTGTACTGCTATAACTTGGATTCATTTTTCTCTCCACAGACAAATGCAACATGCTCATCATAACTGGTCCGAATATGGGCGGCAAGAGCACCTACATACGCTCGGTGGGCACAGCTGTTCTAATGGCCCACGTTGGCGCCTTTGTGCCGTGCAGTGTGGCCAACATCAGCATGGTTGACTCCATACTGGGGCGCGTTGGCGCCAGCGACAATATTATCAAGGGCCTGAGCACATTTATGGTGGAAATGATTGAAACTTCGGGCATTATCAGGGTGAGTCAAGAAATTTTTCATCTTTGCCCGGCTGACTTGAAATGTATAAACTCCTGCCATGCCCTCTCCCGTCCTGCCCAGTTTCTTGGTATGTCTGCCAGATCATCCTTAGTTTTCCCTTGATTTCTCACCTCTTACCATAACTGATGAGATCGATAGACAACAAATTAGTTGTGTACCAAAGATTTTTCTCGCTTTGCCCAATATTTCTCCCCCGCAATAGCCTCTTCTTAAGTTTCTCCAAAGATCTTGAGTCATTGCTCTCACTATTTACTTTTTACACTTAAAAGTAGCATAGCTTCAAATAGCTTGATATATATCATGGCGTATAAGCTACCCCCTTTCCCTTTTAAGTTTATTCCGCCCTTAAAACAATTCAAAGATCCAAGTAACCAATAATCCAGCTAGCATTTAGCCAACATTTAACCCATTGCCGCCCGTGCCTCTCCCACTAATTACATTTCCTATAGGCAAAGTTTGAGAGTCATTGCATTCGGCTATAGTTTTATGGCCAAGAATTATTAATTATTTGAGCTAAATTAAGCTACGAACAGAATATTTCAGAGTCGGTTATATTCGACTGATAAGGTCTTATTTTTTTTTTATTAAGTTAAAATATTTTCTTAACTGCTAAAATAAGTTGTGAAATCTGTTAAGAGGTGGCATCACAAGAAACTATTTTTTTTTCATAATCCTTACTCGCTTCTCTTCGTACTCAACTGCAAAATCGAATTAAAATTTACTTGGAGATTTTAAAATTTAAATCCTGGCATGGCAATTGACTGCTCCCGACCCGAATTTAAGCACTTTTAGGATTAGTAAACATTTGTTAGGCCCAATCTAAATTAAATCCAATCAATAATTGAAAACTAAAAACCTGACCATAAACATTGGCTATTTCTGCTGGAAATTTAAGGACCTGGGCGGCAGCAAAACGAGTCTTAAGTTAATCGAGCACACACGGGCAAAGTCAACTTTATCTATACATCAGCAAATTTGATATAAATCTTCTTAAAACGCAGACCGCAACGGATAAATCGCTGGTGATCATCGATGAGCTGGGACGTGGCACATCTACGTACGAGGGCTGCGGCATAGCCTGGTCCATAGCCGAGCATCTGGCCAAGGAAACGAAGTGCTTTACGCTCTTCGCCACGCACTTTCACGAGATAACCAAGCTGGCCGAAACATTGTCCACCGTGAAGAACTGCCACATGGCTGCCGTGGCGGACGAGGATAACTTTACGCTGTTGTACCAGGTGCGACCTGGTGTCATGGAGAAGAGCTTTGGCATACAGGTGGCACGCCTGGCCAACTTTCCCGAGCATGTGGTGCGAAATGCCCAAGAGGTGTACAACGAGTTCGAGGACGAGCACGCGGGCAAACAAAACGAGGCGGATAAGGCGCTGTTGGACAAGATCCAAGTGGCCATAGAGCAGCTATCGACGGCTGGCAACAATACCGAGATCAATGTGGAGGATCTGACCCAGCTGGTGGCACAATTTGCCAAGGATATCAAGCAGCTGGACAGTGACTATTTCAAGTCCGTGCTAACGAGCAGCGAGGGCTAGGCCAAGGCTAGCTGTAAAGAGGAGATTCTAGTTCCATATAGTATTGATAAACAAAAGCCTTCCATCCATCAAGAGTCTTACATTTATTATTTAAACATTTATTGGTCTTTTGTTTCTTATTAGCTGTAAAATTGTTTTTTTTTTCTTTCTTCATTTAGTGAATAAGATTTTTGTCTCAGTTTTAAACCGTTTCTGTTTTAAACACCAAAATGTTGCCGCACTAATGCATTGCGCTAATGAAATCATAAATAATTTCTTTAATTTACTATTTTTAAACATGATCTTTAGCGTTTGTTTAGTGAAGTGGACTTTTTATATATATATATATATATCTATATATATAATGTTTAAACATGGCTGAATTTTGAATTTCAATTCCATGTGAATTACCATTTTTTTTTTTTTGGTTTTTTTTATTATTTTTATTATTACATCTTACAACGTTTAAACACTCCAAAAAATAAATATTGTATTAGTTCGCGTAAACAGTTTAAGTTTTAGTGTTTTTGTTTTTTATTTTATTTTTTGTTTTTAATTGTAAATTACATTTAATAGTTAACTGTTTGTGTTTTTAAAATTTTCCATCTTCATTTTGATTTCAATAATGTTTCAAATTCGACAAGAAACTGAATTTAAAAAACATTTCACCACGCACACACCTCTCTCTCTCTCTCTCTCTCTCTCTGTCTCTCTCTGTCTTCCATCAAAATTTTTACTCTTCTATGCATAAATTCATCAAATGTTTCGAAATACGATACAAAGGCAATTAGGTTGTTTTTTTTGTGTGTTTTTTCTTGGTATTTTTGTTGTTGCTTGTGTAAATGTTGAATTTTGCTTAGCTAACAAAAATCGGTATAGTAGTTATTGTGCAACTTAACTGAGGTTCTTGAAATAAGTATTGCATACTTTTCAGGTGGTCCTATTTAAGAAATACCCCTGCAGTGGGACGGGCTGAGTTTTGTATAGTTTTTTAAGGTGTTTACTATGTGACAGAGGGGGTTTTTCAATATAAAATAATGAAATTGAATTATATTTAGAAGTGGTCTCAATGTACAGAAAATGTGTTTAATATTTTAAACTGAATATTAAAGATAAATTTCTTTCTGCTTCAGATAGTAACTTTTCTTAAGATTTTATGGCAAAGAAGGTCTATGACATTACATAGCACCGGACTATTTTTTTTCATAATCATATTGGCATCTTTTTCTACTCCATTTCACTCCACTCTCTCTCTCCGTAACTGCAAGGGCATTTAGATCTTCGACTGCGCCGAAGACAACTTTGATTTTAGTGCATATTTTCATTATTTTAAAAACGAAATACAATAAAATCGTAACAAATACTTGGTACATTATTACAATACATATACAAAAAACCATATATAAACTTTGAATAGCCGTTAACAAAATATCTATATAAACATTGAATACACCACGCATCATATATACTAGAATATATATATATATATTTATATAATAATAATGTTTATCGTTAAAAAATCCGTTTGATTGTTTACGAAAAAGCTAATGAATTCTGCAAGACTTCGCTATATATATGTTATATAGATTTTTCGGTTGGGCCAAGGGACGAAATATTTATAGATAGTGTACTTTGTGTGTCTGTGTGTATCTCATCTAAGTTTACGTTTCTTCGCGTTTATAAAAAATCAACTAATTTTATAAAATTACAAAAATAATTGTCATTTGAATTATTTTTGTTTACATTCCCTTTTGTTTTAACTCTTTTAAGTTTTAGTTAAGATTTGGCATTGGTATTTACCATTGTTTAAACTATCCAAAATAGTTAATGAAACGTGGGCTTTTTAGCTAGTATAAAACTTAAATTTCATTCCAAAGTGTTTTGTCATAAGAGCTAAAGAATTTTCGGTTTGAAATTATAGAAACTAAGAAATATAATTTAGGAGCTGCTAGTAAACATATCCCTCTCCTTTTCATATTCTCGTTTTCCTTAACATTTGGCGTATTTTATAAGTCTAAAAGTTGAAATTGTTTTTTGTTTTTGCTAAACTTGTTTAAGATTGTGCTTTGTTTTTGTTTTTCCTTTTTGGTTGTTAAACATTCGACTAGAATTGTACTACACAATAGTTTACAATCTAAAAACAAACAGATCGCATTAGTATATATATATATATATAATGTTTATATATATGTATGTATAGATTGTATAAACTAGACGCGCATAAAGCAGCGCGTCAAGTAAAACATCAAAATTATGGTCAGCGGCAGCAGCTGAAGCGTCAGACCCAGCCGCGAGGCATTGCCGCAATAGGTGAAAAGTTCCTCCTAAAGAACAAACATTTATATTATACATATCTGAATATATATACAAGTCTTCTACTCACATCCTCGTGCTTCGTGAAACACTCCTCGATGCGTCGTCTATCGTAGAAACTCATATTCAGTTTGTAGCAGGGAAATTCCTCCTCGTAGTCAGTTATGCGCTGGGGCTCGGTGGTTAGGCGTACACTGCGAGTTGGCATCAGCACATAGACCACCACCATCACCAGATTCGAGTTGGGTATCTTCTTGACCAGAAACGGACGCGTCGATGTCACATTTATGAAGTCATTGATGCCCACCAAGGCGGAGGGTTGCAGCGCGTATAGCGTGGAGCGCATATCGCACGGCTTATAAATGGGTTCCGGTTCGGGCTCCTGGAATATCGCCTCGCCATCGTCGCCATCGTCTTTGGGCTTAGCCGCCGATGGTGAATTGATGTCGCCCACGGCCACGTACTCATCCTCAATATTGTCCAAGTACTCCAAGACTAATCGGGAATCGAAGTTATATGTTGAGCTAATTCATATTGGGTGTGTTGGTGATTGTATCTACTTACAGGGCGCTCCGTCCACCCACCATTTAACTCTTTGGTAGTGCCAGAAGACCTGCGCTATAAGCCACTTCCAAGCTAGACCCAGCACTTTCAGCGGCTGTCATTTATATATGAGAAAGTGGTTTATATATAAATTAAGAATTTTAAAATAGATGCCTAGCATGTCTAGTTTCTCAGTCAGAGTCTAGACCCTCATTTAGTCCAGTCAATCAGTCTGTTACGGCCTTCATCCAATTTAGTCCGTTAATTGGTCTAGTCCTTTAATTGGTCTAGACCTTTAATTGGTCTAGTCATTTAAATGACCTAGTCCTTTAATTGGTCTAGTCCTTTAATCAGTCTTGTCCTTCAGTTTATCATTCATTCTTGTCCCTCATTCATTTTGGGATCTCATCTACTTTAGCCTAGTCCCTCATTCTAGTCTAGTCCCTCATTCTAGTCTAGTCCCTCGTTCTAGACTAGTCCCTCATTCAGTTATTGAAGCAGTTTCAATCAGTCTAGTCCTTCATCTTGTCTAGTCCTTCATCTTGTCTAGTCCTTCATCTTGTCTAGTCCTTCATCTAGTCTAGTCCTTCAGCCAGTCAAGTCGTTCAGTCAGTCTAGACCTTCCATTGGTCTAATCGTTCAACCAGTCTAGTTCTTGAACTTGTCCTGTCCTTCAGTCAGTAAGCTGATTCAGTGAGCGTAGGCTTTTAAGTTGTCTATTCCTTCAATTTGTCTTTTTTTCAACCAGTCCAGTCCTTGATCTAGTCTAATTTCCTGTTTCATCTCGTTCATCACCCTGTCTGGTTCCTGACTCTGTTTAGTCTCTAATTCAGGGTAATTTATAGTTCAGTCTACTTCGTCGTTCACTCGATCCCTAAGCTAGCATTCCAACAAGCTCTCATCTAGTCTTCCACTCCGTTGACTTACATGCAGTAAACTGTGTCCTTCGCTAAGTATTGTTGGCTCCACTTTGCATAGCTCCTGGTAGTCATAGACCTCGATGCTCTTGAAGATGCCCTTCTGCACCATGGCGGCCATGACGTCGCCATGGAACTCGCCAAAGAATTTGCCCGTCGTATTTATGTTTTGGCCCACGACAATGTACGCATTATTATCTATGACGGCACAATCGATGTCATCATCCGTGCAGATGGGCAGGCAATTGTTGCACTGTGCACGGAAATATTTAATTAAATATCAACTGGATTGATACACCTCTTCTCAACTTACATTATCCACGGCTGTTATGTTAAAGAAGCGTTCCCACATGCGCGCGTGTGAGAACTGGAAACCGACGACGCAGGCGGGCGCCTCCTTGCCACCATCGCGGGGGAAGATGGCGTGCGAGGCGGTCACCTTTAGATCGCTGTCCTCGAGCGGATCGTTGTAGTGCTTGACCGAATAGACAAAGCTCTCGGTATTCTCCTGATGGTGCTGCAGTATGGCGCTCTTGTACCAGGTCTCATCGATGGCTGTCGTATGGTAGTCGCCGAATTCCTGATCCGTGTCCACCTCCACCTCGCCAAAGATGAACTGCCAGCGCGTCAAGCCGCTCATGGTGGCCACATACCTCAGTGTGGCACCAAAGCGTTCGATTAGCTGACGCTCCTGCTCGTTCTCGAACTTCCACTCGCCGTAGCTGAAGTTCGTCACCTTGGCATCGAAGATGAGCAAGTGGACCAGCTCCTTGTTGCAGTAGTAGGCATCATCACCGAGAGTTTTGCGACCGCAGTTTACTGAAATTGAAGGAATATCAAAGAGGAAAATTGATTTAGTGATTGAACTACTTACATTCATCCTTGTCATCCCAGTCAGATTCATCCTCGGCATATTGCTCCGGCCATTTCCAATCGGGCTTCATCATCTTTTCCAGAAACTCGCGCAGCTCCGCTTCAGGCGTCTTGAACTCGTGACCCTCCAGATAGTGATACTTGCAATAGACCCTAGGGAATTGGATTAGATTTATGAGTCTTGACTTTACCCAATTGTATTTCCAGTCCTTACCAATCGGGATGCACCTTCCAGTTGTCGCCAATGAAGAATTCCGATATATTGACCTTCATGTGCTTGTTCTTGTCCACCTCATCGCCGACCTTGATCCAAGTCTTGCCATACTCGCTGGGCATCACAATGCCTAGAGTAAAGGGTGTATTGGGCAGGGGAGCAAAGAAATAATCCTGTTTCTCCTCGGACACACGACGCATCTTATCGTAATGGAACTTAACCGTAATATCTCTGAACTCCTTGGCCTCATTGTGGACCATGGAGCTGCGTATGTTTAGAATCGATTCACCCGGCTCGCGGGGATTCTGATCCTCAAACAAGTGCTCCACTTCGGTGAAATCAATGCTGTTATAGTTGGGATTCATTTTGTTGTTGGACTGGCAATAAGAAGGCATTTATAATTGGAGTTTCTTAGGGGTGGAAGAAAGGAAACTTACACCAAGGGGCCGTAGGTCCGGATGCAAGAGCACATAGCCATTGTTGGAGACCACAAAGGAGTAACCGTTGACGCCGAGCTGGGGGCAATGATTAGTTATATCAATGAGACTCTTTCTACTATGGAGCCTTACCTTATAGGGCAACGTCAATTTGTCTATATCCTCGACGGGCACATCTGTGCCGGCCACGCCCAGCAGACGGGCGCGTCTATTAGTGCTATTCTCGTGTCGATAGGAGCGATCGAAGGCGGGCACACCAACGGCTATCATAAGACGCGGTCGTCGTTCATTTGAATTCAAAGGATCGTACTGCAAAGAGGGAGGTCCTTCGTTAGATAACTTCGATTGCCTACATGATCTTCACTCCAACAAACCGTTTTATCCGTAAACGCATGCGTCCAGGTGGGCGGATGCTGTTCGTTTTGCAGCACCAGAGGCGTGGCTATGACGTCGACATACTTGAGCACCTCCTCGTGCACCTCGTCCAGTGTCTGAACATGCGAGTAGTAGCCGCGATTCAGGCAGGCCATCCACTGGATCTCACGCACCTTGGTCACCTCCTTGCCCAGGAGATAGGTAAAGATGCGGACATTCATGCGCGACGTGCCGTTCTCGCCGTTGCCCCAGTTGTACTTCTCGAAGACGTCGGTCGTGTTGCCCGCGACGCCGTCGGTGACCAGCATGATGGCCTGGTTGCAGGTGGACGTCTGGTTGCACCTGCGATTCTCGTAGTAGTTGCGTAGGATCTGGAAGGCGTGCTCGTAGGCCAGCGTGAGGTTCGCATAGCCCTCGGGATCGTCCAGCTCGGCGATGGCCGAGTTGAAGACATCGATGTTCTCTGGCGTGGCCTGCACCAGGGCGTCCTTGAAGCAGGGTATGATGCCCTGCACCTCGTTCGAGTACCGAAAGATGGTGAAGAAATCGTTGTTGGAGAACGTGTCCAGGATGCTGCGTATTGTGAACTTGGCCACGTGATGCCGATGGCCGGTCATCGAGCCCGAGTGATCCAGCAGTATGACAATGTCCTTGGAGCACGTGGCCGTCTCAATGTACCACGAGCGCTTGCGGCAATCGTACGTATCCGCATCCAGCTTATTCACTCGCGAGTCGTACCACTGGGCGGCGGGATAGTGGCGCAAGATGCCCGTGTCGGAGCCAAAGTATTGCCACGACAGGGCCGGATCGGACTGATAGTTCTGGCGAAAGACCTCATCCAAGTACTCCGACCACTGAATGGTCTTCAGCACGTGCGGCGCTCGATCCCACACATTGGAGGGCACATGCACCGAGCTGTGTTCCGTGTCCACGGAGATGTTGTAGAAATGTGTGTCCGGATTCAGCATCATTTCGCGGTACATAAAGGCATACTTCTGAACGTTGGCCTCCAGCTCCTCGGAGCTGTTCCCATTGAAGGGCGAGTACTTGCTCGAGTAGTAGGTGAAGTTGGCCTCCGCATAGGTCAGATTGAAGTCGAAATTCTCATTGACGCTCTCCGCCTTCTCCTGTATGCAGCGCACCGCGTCCATCTTGCGCGCCAACATTTTGCCGACGTTCGCCGTTATCGACTTGATCAGTTCGGTGCCATTTTTGAGCTCGACTCGAGCATTGTATGCCTTGTACTTCTCCTTGATCTGCTGGGATTTGGTGATCTTCTGGGCCAGCAGGAACAGCTCGTCTCCAAACTGGGTCGCCCATTTGCCGACGCTGCAAAGCACAGAAAGTCAAAAGCATTAGCAATCTAAGTGGAAATCATCTTTGTGTATTGATATATTTATGGATGTATAGATGAAGTCTTGGGGCAAGAGCTGCCTACCAAATGTGGGAAAGGTGGGAACTAATGAATGAAAATGGGTCTGAAAATTTCGGGAGAGAGAAGAAAAGAGAAGTTATTATTTCTATATTGCTTGTCTTCCATTTAATATATCTCTAAGAAAGAGTAGGAGATCGTTTTGGTGGGACTATATATAAAGTTTTAAAGATATAATATATGCATAAAATTAAATTTAGTAGTCTTAATTCTTGTTTAAGCAACCATAAGCCTTTAAGATAGAAGGACTAGTAGAAGTAGTAGGCGAATGAAGGGTAGAATGCTATCACATATAATTCGTTCCCAATGGAATGCTTAATTTTCAATTCCAGTTTATTATTTAGAGAGAAGCCTGGAATTCAAAATATACGTTTTCTGTAAAACATTTAGAGATAAGTCAATATAATCTCTAGATAAGCTCTAATAATTGGATATATAATTTCAATTAACCTCTTCAACAATGCATCAACTATTATACAGAAAAACCATATACGGAACCTTATACAAAAGGAAAAAGTTGTAGAACTGATACACACTCTATAATTGACACTACTCCTAGCACACTCATATAGGTACTATATAGTGCTAAATTATATATACCTCTATATATCTATAAATTTTCCACTATATCACATATTCCTTTATATATCTCTATATTCCTTTATAAATTTAATTATTCCAGTGTTTATTTCACTGATATATGCAAACCCCACAGTAACTGAAAGTTTTATCTACATACTTAATTTTAAAGGATTTATCCGAGTAAAACTAGACATTTAGGGTTAAACGGAATTTAATAGATATTCAATTTTAAAAGACGTATTAAATTTAAATGATTATGGACGGCGTATAGAATGCCAATCAAGTATATATATGCTTTATAGAAAAACACTTGTCTGATACCTATACTCCCATAATTTATTTCGATGCGTCATTTAATTTTCTTTTTCCCCATATCTATTTCTGTCTGCTCTCACTTCCTTTCTGAATGCCAACAATCTGGCAACGCCAGTGGGCAAACGTCACAGATGCCTCTAAAAGAAATGTCAACCACCTGTCGACGTGCAAAGTACAACAAGGCCACTAATTTAATTAGCTCACATGTCAGACACGAGTGTGTTGGTAACGAGCACGGCTAAAAAGGTGTTCGAGTGTGTGCGTGTGTGTGCCTGCGAGTGTGTGAGTGAGTGTTGAAGAAAGCAGCCAAGCCAAAGGCAGCCTAAGCAGCAGAAGCGCTGTCAACGCCGCGACGTAGGCAGCGAACATAAACAGCTGTGCTTGCACTCTGCGTTAGTGTGAGTGTGCGAGAGAGGGAGAGAACGAGAGAGAGAGAGGGAGTGTGTGTGCTAGTGTGTGTGTGAGAAATCAACAAGTGCCCAGACAATGCGCGCGCACGTTTAAGCTCAAAGCTCTTAAATGTGCAACGCTCTTAAATCTGAAGAGCTCTTAGGTAGAATACGCTCTTAAATAAACGAGGGCGCTATAAAAACAATTATATTAGTTGAACGCAGCAATTAAAACCGCCATAATAACAATATACATATAGAGAAGATTCTTAAAGTATTTATAAATATTTATAAATGCATTTGTTTTTTTTGAAAATGATTCATTTGAATAGCCATTATTTTCGGAAATACCATAAGAACGTATATAGATATAGACATTATAGGAAAGATCATTTAAAAGTTCAATTAGCATGCATCATAAATTACAAATATCTACACAATAAAACGATGTCTAGGTTCATTAATATAATAATATTTAAATTAAAAATAAAACAAATGGATTATGAGTATTAAAGAGAAATTAAATATTTTGAAGAGTGAGCGTAAAGTAAAAATGAGTGATAATAAAAGAAAAGAATTATGGATGAGTAAACCTTTAATAGTCAAGAGAAAATTAAAAATATGAATAAATTGGAGCAAAAAGAAGGTAAAAGAGTAAGATAGAAATAAACAGATATAAAAAAAGAGAAATATAGATAGAGAGATATAGAGATAATGATAAAGAGAGAAAGAGGCGAATTAGTGAATTGAGTAAGACAGGGATCATTGGATCAAGTAAAATAGTAAACGAGAGAGAAAGAGAGAGAGAGAGAGAGAGAGAGAGAGAGAGATGCAGGAATAGAGAAGATCAGTGGATTGAATAAGATAAGTATAAGAAATAGAGAAAAACATCAGTATAAGTAAGAATAAGAAATTTCTGTGAGAGCAGAAGCCATAGGCAGATATGTAGATAGTAAAGAGATAAGGATCGCGATAGGTTAAGAGAGAGAAAGATAAATTTTAAGGAAAGACTGTAGGGGAAATAAATCAGGAAAGGAATAGAAATGAAGTAAAAAAGTAAAATAAGAAAAGTAAATAAGAAAAATAAAAAAGAATAAAAGAAAATAAAGAGATGGAGAAAACAAGTAATAAAATAAAGTAATAAAGGAATAAAAGATCATAAGATTTGTAAAAAATAGAAAAGCATTTATATAATATAAAAACTTCGTATAATAATTATAGTATTGTATTAATAGGCATAAAAAAAAGGATATATTGTAAAAAGCATTCCTTTCCGTTGGGCAACTGATATTAAAATCAAAATTGACCCTAAGAGAACATAAAATTGGTGGAAACGCCGAACTGCTTCATACTCTTCAACTCGCAAGTGGTTAATTTGCATTTTTGCTAGCCAAAATCAGTCATGCTGCTATGAGAATCACATGGAAAGGCGCTCGACACTACGTTTTTGTATATTTTTATTAGTCAACTAGTGTGAAAGTCATTTGTTTCAGTCATCCATGCGCATAGCCGAGCCAGAACCTCTTGTTTCTCTCTCTTTTTCCTTCTGTCTCTCTCTACTGAAACTCGAGAGCTCTCTTTCTGTCTTCTTCAGCTCGCTATCTTTCTCTTTCTACGCTGTTGTGGCTGCCCCAGTGGCGCCTTTGCCGATTTGCCTTTGACATAGTTCAAGTGCCGCCGAATGCTCCCAGCTCAAGTTTAATTGTAGTAGTTTTCTTCTTGTTGTTGTAGCTCTTGTTGATTTTATTGTGTTTCATTTCGGAGTTGTTCGATTAAATTTGCAACATTCCTTTGTGGCCAACTGCGTTGGTGTTAAATAAACTCGTCTCTTATCTGCCCTGAATCGGACGACTCTTGTCTGGCCCGTGGGCGCTGTGGACGCTAGTTGGGCTAGCCAAGTTTCTGCCTTTGTGTGGGATTTTTTGTTACAGTTAACACCAAAATGTTTTCTTTGTTTCAATTTTACGACTATTTTTGGGGTTTTCGTTGCAAATTTACATTGATTTTTTATGGTCATTGTCTATTAATGTGCGCAATGCTTCAGTGCGAAAAAAGAGCGAGAGAAGCGCATAAAATATTGCATTTGATATTCCACGAACACATAAATTATATAGTATTTTGCCACTTAGCCACATTAAAGCTACATTTTGTGCTTTTGCCGGCAATAAATTTTGTTTGAACTTGAATCTAGTTGGCTTGGAATCGACGGAAGTCGAAATGGATTTATGTGCCATATTTTATGTTTCTTAAATTTTCAACTCGTTAAAGTGTGGTCATGTTAGAAAATATGCCTAAATGTGTTTGGCTTAGAATTAATTAAGAATAAGAAAAATAAGCAAAGAACATATGGACTATTAGGTAGATAAATAATCTGATATTTTAATTGATGAAAATGTACTTGATTTTCTAATCTTAAGATTATCGTTTACAGTTGAAGACATAATTATAAGCAATATATAATATATAGTAGATAGTTGCCTGCAAAACACTGGCAAGTCTGAGCACCTTTTGGCTGCGACAAGTGCTTGACATGCCTGGGACTTAGCCTCTACAGACCAAATTAATCTATTATTCGGTATCTAAAGGTCACAGTCGTCAGTTATTCCGACTATGCTGCCCAAAAGTACAAATAATGTAATTTTTAGAGACGTAAATTTAAGAACGGAAAGCCGTGCTTCTCTGCTCTAAGCACATAAAAGTATGACATGCTTGGCATTTGAATCTTAAGATAGTTATCAGATCAGGTATTGTGATATGCAAAAAGGCTAAAAAAGCAGATATTCGAGTACTAGCTTATAATATTACGTAAGACGTAATAGTATAATATTACGTAAGACGTAATAGTAAGTATAATATTACATTAATACTATTCCTCTCCTTCAAAAGGAACTTGATTGTTTGATTGAAGACTGTAAAATATTGCTGAAATTGTATAGTTACTTTAGCTGACAAACATCTCAAGCTCCATTAGACAGCTTTGATTGCTTAGCCAATTTTGAAAAAAATTGAATTTCTGATACATATATACATGCATACATTCATACTTTCATACACACATACATACATGCATGCATACATAATTTCATACACCCTCAAGACTCCACTTCCCTTCAACCACACTTAAAAGTTCAAGGCAGAACACTATCAGACTTAATTGACTTTATGAGAAGCGCATAGAGCGGCCATATATTATTATACATAAATTCTCATATACTACCTTACATATATATAATAAACAGAGGCAGAATATGAATGAAAGTGTTTAAAAATATTATTAAAATTTATTCTCTATAAATTTGAATTAAGCTAAATCTCTTATGCCATTAAGTAGGAAAGACTAGCAACTGCTTGGTACTGGTATAGCCCATATACTATATACTATAAATATTCCTCTTTTTCTATCACAAATTTCCTTTTACTTTTGAGTATAAAAAAGACCTGTCAAGCTCTAAATTATGCGCCCCGACTTGAGCTGATTTAATTAAATATTTTTTATTGTTAGGAAATGAAAGAATTAAAAAGCAGAAATATAAGCAATTCACTTATACATATACCTTTTAGCCTTGTATTCGAAATGATGATATCATAGAGCATTTGGCAAGCCCCGAAAAAACAAAAGAAAATTCTTATTAATCTGGCCAAATGCATAAATTGCTAAGTAATTAGTAGGTACATCGCTTTTCGGAATATGAAGCATTAGCTGACGGCAGATTCGTGGTCAGTGCATGTCAAAGTGTAATATTTAAGCAATGTTAATTATATTGACTATTTGATTTAATTACATTTACCCACTACTAACTGTATTTGCCTGTCCGTTTAGGCCAAGCGACACGCCTTCGTTTTTTTTTGCCTTTGCCTTGCCTTTTCCCTCTGGCCTAACCTTTTTTCTCGCTTTTTGACGGCGACAAATTAATAGAACGTCGACTTTTGAGGGCAGCGAGTTAGACCAAATGCCCCAATAAAATATGCATTACGCGTAAATAGACGTCTGTCGTACCTGCTGCTGCGGCTCCTCCCCAGAGTCAGCATGTCAGACAAATAATTCTTTTATGTGACTTATGAAAAGTGCGTTAAAAAGATAAAAAAGAACACAAAAAGCCAAGGGAAATAAGTAGCTAAAAGGTCGACAGCAGCTGCCGAAATTGTGCCGAAATACGCTGACGCACACTCAAACATATAAGCACACACACACACACACACACACACACACACACACACGTACGCACATGCGAGCGCCAAAATGAAAATTGGAAACAAAAGACAAAAGCGCCTAAAACACGCAATGGCCAAAAGGCAGGAAAAAAGAGGGCGAAATTATTACAATAGGGCCGAGGCGACTTATTAAGGCGCTACAGGCGATGCTAAAGGGGAAAAACTGAAGTTATATATAATATGAAAGTAGCATAATAAATATAATAAAATATATAAATGGGGCTAAGCTATGCTAGCTAAGTGTTAACCTAGTTACGGAATAATTTTTGCTAGAAATAATTAACATATTTTTGAGCCGGCAAGAAAATGCAACATTATAAATGAAATGAATATGAGATTTTTTACTTAGGGCTCAGTTACTCTATTAATATATACACATGGTGTATATATATATACATAGTGTGATTAAATTGATTCAGATTTAGACTTCAGGAAGACTAACTCAGTTACCGTTTTAGTTTTGGCTGCAAATATTTATTATTTTTAAAGTAATCAAATCTATAAGAAGTTTTTTTTTGTTGATTGAGCTGACCATAAAAGAACGTCCAATGAATACTAAAGTATTTAGTATTTAGCTAGATTTGAGGACTAGTTTCTCTAGTAACTCAAATACTATATTAATATGGCATTCACCTAAGCTAAAAAGTTTTCACGTTAATTTAGTTAATAAAATATTGTCTTAGAAATATATTGCGAGCTAAAGGCACCATATATTGCATATTGCCCGTAAAATTGGGCTACATTGATAACTAAAAGTATTTTAAGTATATTTCATGCTACCCCAAATTAATTTAACTTAAAATGTTATGAAATTAGTTGAGCTGTAAGCTAAAGGAAATTTAATTTAAAGGCTTGCAACTTAGCTGAACATAAATAGGTTAGTAGAGAATTATTTTCATGATTCTTGTAAGAGTTAGTGTGTTATGGTTAGTAGCTATTATATAGACGGAAAACAAGTTTTTTTATTTACAGTAAAATATCTTCTAAAGATCAGGATTGTAGATGTTGATTGATGATTTAGATGAGTTTTATTTATATTACTTGAATTACTGGGGTTAGCTTATGGTTATAAAAATATAATTTATAGGGGTTTGAATTTCTTAACTAAATATCAATTCGGGTTGAGCAGCAGCTACTCTAAATATCTCACATATACTGGCAGATTTAGGATTATTCTCATAAGAGTTATTTTGTTGTGGTTAGTAGCTAATATAAATATGGCATTTAAGTTGTTAAGTTTTTGATTACTTTAATATTTGTTTAAATTTTTGAATTGCAAAATTTTTAATTGTTAGCGAATGCATATTTGATATAAAATGTTTGGCTTAGGACTATTATTTTATAAGTTTTATAAGATACGATTTATTAGTATAGTAACTCGCTAATATAAATGGGATAAAACGAAGTTGTCGGGCGTTTAATAAATAAATAATTATTTAGCAATAAATTAACTAAGAAAGTAAAGTTATTTTGCTAACAAATCAAAGAATTGTGAATTGAAAAATGTGGCCTTAAAACACAAAATTTAAATACAAAAGTCTTTCCTTTGCCTTAATATGTGAGCTGCTCATACCTAATTGTGAACTTAACTCCTAGTTACGCCTAATTTAATTTTGAAACAGAAGAAAAAGTTGACTTTTTTCTTTAACTATGCTTAACTGCCATGGAAAGCAATTTCATTTAATTTCCAACTGGAAGTTCAACAACTTTTTTTTGTTGAATTCTTGAGGTTTCTTTGTCTGCACTTCGGCATTAAAATAAGTTTGTCTTCTCCTCCAGGAACAGAACGAAAGTTCACATTTTTGCGCCTCAGGCAAGAGAAGAGAGCAGAAAATTATGCTTTAAGTTGTTTGCGCTGTCAAATGCGAATGATTTGGCAACCCCAAGTCACACACACACACATATGCCCTGGCTTGACAGTGTATCAATATTTGCTGTAAGCACAATAAATTGTCATTATCATAAGGATGTGCGCTGCATACCCCAAAAATTCCTGCGGCCCACATGCCGAACGCATGACACGCAGCGCATTCTCAATAAGGAACGTGAGGTGGCTGCCAAAAACAAAAACAAAAAGCAAAAAAACTAAAAAAAAAAAGCAAGAAAAAAAGCAAAAAATCAGCATAAAATGTACGAAAATTTAACGAGCGACGAGGGCGAGGCTGAGGCTGAGAGGGCAGCGGACGATGGTGATGATGATGATGGGAAACACGCCCTTTAATGGACTTATTTATGCGGCGAACCCATTTGATAAAACGCAGCAAACGGGAAAAAGTCAAAATTTAAATTTGATAAGGCACATTTTTGGCCTTTGCAACTTACGCTTCGTCCGCGGCGGAGGCGTGCACCAGAAATGTGGAAGAGGCGGGGCCGGCATGCCGCGTCGCTGGGGGACCGCAAATGAGCAGCAATAACAGAGGCTGAGCGGCAAGAAATGCGGTCAAAATGACAGCAAAATGTGTCATCAACTTTTCGCATGTACCAAACATTTTGCTAGCATTTTTCAAACTTTTTGTTGTTGTTCTCTGTTTTACTGGTTGTGCACAACACACACACACACTCACTTAGTCAGTCACTAACCGAGTGCATTTGCTACCAAATTTGGTATACAATTTTGGGTGGAGTCGCGACGTCAGCAGCGACAGCGACGCCGACGCTGGCGCCACACGGTTTCCTTTTTTTCCCCCCGTTCACGTCGTCAGTTATATTTTTTCCACCACATGCGGCGTATGCGTAATATTTGCCAAGTTGCGCTCAACAATTGAAATCTAGTTACGACCGATACTCATTTATATTCTACTTATTTTTTTTTACTTATTTTCTTTTTATTTTTTTGGTTGATTTTCGTTAGAATTTATTTTCAGCTGCACAACGAATTTAGTTTTCCCTCAGCTGTGCGTTGAAATTTTCTATATATAAACTTTTGCTCTTAGTGCGGCGGGGCTACGTTTTGATTACACATATGGCACACTGTCGCGCGCGCTTGTATGTGTGTGTGTATGTGTGTGTATATGTATATGTATATATGTGTGTCTGTGTATGTGTTTTTGTGTATGTGTTGTGGCGTGTCGAGTTGATCCGCTTGATTTTCGGCTACCGCCAACGTTGAAGAGCTGCGTCTGACTGAAGTGGAAAAACGCAAAAATTTCACTAAATGCTGCCACGAATTTTCCCACAGAGAGAGAGAGAGAGAGAGAGTAACTCTTGCCCTATTTATAGTTACGCTCTCTTACACTCACACACATGCATACGCTGCCTCTCTCTCTCGCTCATTCTCTTTCTCTGCCTTTCGTCTGTTTACATTGGCCAGGCGGCTGGCTCAGCTGTTTTTCGTATCCTCTATTGATTTTGTCATGAGGGATTCCGTAGCACCACAGACAAAGGCCTGCTGCTGCTTCTTCCACTTATTGCCCGCTACGCTTTGTGCCGCATATTCACAACAGAGAGCGTATGTTGAGCGAAAAGACTCTCTTGATAGAGAGGAAGAGAGAGGAGAGAGCGAGAGAGAGCAATATGAGTGCACGATTTGCTATAAACATTATTTTCATTTCATTTTTTATGCGCATTTTATTAATTAATATTGTGGCTTTATCATTTTGCTTGATGGGTTTGTTGAATTGCAATTTATTTAGTTCTTTGTCTGGCCAAAAATACAATTTATAGGCTTTTAATTAATTTTCTTTGAATAAGTTTTTCATTGAAAATTTTAGTAAAATCTCAAGAAATGAATAAATTACTTTGGAATTGATAGGCTTTTCAATATTTTTCTTTGTATTTCAGTTAGTTTTTGAAAATTTCAATAAATTCCCAAAAATAAAGTTATTAAAAATGTAGCTTAGTTAGGTTAAATAAATTACTCAAGCAATTTTTGCATTTTTTGTATGTTAATTAATTTTCTTTGTATTTGAATAAGTTTTTTCATTGAAAATTTCAGTAAAATCTCAAAAAGAAATTAATTAAATTGCAAAAATGTAGCTAAGTCAAGTTAAATAAATTAGTCACGCTATTTTTGCATTATTTTTATGTTAAATAAAACATATGATATACTTTTTATTTTATTTTAATAGCTTTTTAGTATTCTGGGATGGCTTTAGATAAGCCTTAGGTATATTTTTTGAGACTAGGCCAATTTGGCATTTAATAATCAGGCATTTAATAATCATATAATCGTATAATCATATAATCATATAATCATATAATCAATCAACGAGGCTTATCTCTTCTTTACTTCTAATATTGAAGCTCAGTTATTTATTTATTTTAGATCGACTTTAAAGTTGACTTTAAAAAAGCGACAGCACATCTACTTTCTCATGAAATAATCTTAAAAGCTTTCACAAATGAAACTTTTGCAAGTAATCGGATCAGCCAGTCGGATCCGTCAATATAATGTAGTCGAAATATTTATAATACAATATAATTTTTGAAATAGGGCTTGTTTTAAACATTCGTTAATTACTAGATTTAATGTGATTTAATAAATGAATCACGGTTAACTTAAGAAAGCATAAAAATAAAATTGTCGCTTATTTATGAACAAAAAGAATGATGCAAACTCGAAAATTAATATTATATTAATAAGTTGATAAGATATGATAAAAAATATAAATTGATTTTGTATACAATTTATTTTAATTTAATTTCATTGATTTCATTTAATTTTATTCATTATGTCATTTAATATTATATACGATTTTTCATTTATTTTTAATTTTAATATATATTTGCCACTTTTTTTCTCTTTTTTGTCCTTTCTTTACATTCATATTCAGATTATATTTAGGCTTTTAATTTATTTTGTCTATAAATAATTAAAAACCTGCCATGCACATTTATTTAAATGTTTTTTCAGCCCGCAATTCGCATATTATAAAAAAAGGAAAAAAATATTCATAGCAATCGATTTGAGGCTCGAGTGGGCTCAACATATTTTCAATTATTATATTGTATCAATTGCTGTTGAGATTCCCATTTAATTGATATGAATTACCGTTAAGCTCATTTAATGCGATGAATAATTTATTTATTTCCGCTTCCTGTTATTGTTATTACTGTTAATGCTTCATAAATCCAAATTAGGCTGCGGCCATATTTTGGCGTCGATTCGCGGCAAAATCATTTTCACATTTCTATTCTACGCTGAAAGCTGCGCACGATAAACGCAATTACATCCACACACATTCATAGATATAGGTATATAAATATATATATATATATATATATATATATATATATATATACACTCATATGCGCAGCTGAAGCATGTTTGCCTGCCGTAGTCAGGCCTGGGGCATTGTCATGAAGACTTGCAGTGGGACACAGAGAGGCGAATGACAATGATGATGATGCTGACGCTGAGGTTGGCGATGAGTAGGATGACAACGTACTTAGTCAAATTTTTAATGAACTCAACAGCGTTTTACTTTTAAAAGCAGCGCCCCACCACAACAGCAGCACAAAACTACAACAAATAGCTGCACAAGGATCACATTATGAAGGACACTTTGTAGTGCAGTTGCCTGCAGTTGGCTGACTACAAAGCAAGCCACAAAAACATAACTTGTCTGTGCCGTTTGGGAAGTGTATCAGGGAGAGTTGCTCGAATTTGTTAGCGAATATGTAGGATAGAGGAGGAAAGGAGGAATAATAAGGACTCATAAGAAGCAACAATTTATATAAATAAGGGACTTCATGCAAATGAATTGGATTATGACTCAGTTCTAAGTAACTTATTTCTTTGGCTTACTTTAAATTCTCTCTTTTATATTCATATCTAATGAAAGTTCAACTCCCAAATATAGCATACAAATTATCTAAAAGTCCTAATTGGCTTCTAAGCTACATTTCATGTACTACGTCAACTAAACATGTGAATTTTTTCTGGACAACGATATCAGAGCAAAGAGTAACAGGCGGTGTTTCTCAATTTCATCATCATAATCGTGTCCTTTGAATAGTCCAACATGCCTCGTCTGCGCCTTGCTAAGCTCTAATCAGTTGTAAATCATATTTTTACAGCTTGTACACAAGTCTAGACAGTATTTATGTCAGCAGCGGCCTTCATTTCTAAGCATTATATCGGCAGGGACGACGTCAATCTTCTTAGTTTTGTTTTCAAAGAAAATATCCTTCTTGGTTTGCTAACAAAAGCTGATGGCGAAAGTTGACTTCGTAGCTTAAATATACTCTAATATTATATTAGATATTTGGCAAGTAGAAATTTCGTAATTTTCTTCTAATTTGCAATGCTTCATAATTGGGGAATTTTCCATTAATATTTTAGTAACAGGCTGAAAGTCATTTATAGGAAAAAGAAAAGAAGCAAATTAGAAATTATCATTTATACTTTGTATCTTACATTCCATACGATCAAACTCAAGGGATTTTAAATGTCCTTTATCGTAAATTTTTTGTAGGTTGCAAACGTATATATTTTTTCTTTATATATATTTATTTACATATTTTATGGTAAATATGTTACACATTACTGGCAAATATATCGTATTTATCTAAAAATTTCTAAGCGTATTTAAATGCCTTTTATCGTAAATTTATTATAGTGTATTAGGCCATGTATCGTATATAATTAGGCATACCCGAGGGTATCGAAGCAACTTTTATCGTACTTTTCAGGTACTTTATTAATCGTATATATCTTTAATATATTGTATATATTTTTTATATAGTTTATCTTTAATATATTATATATCTTTAATATATCTTATCTCTTTAATATATCGTATATCTTTAATATATCGTTTATCTCTTATTCATTTAAACGTTTGTTTTCACAACTTTTTATCGTTAGTTTCGTTTATTCAACAACTGACTAATAACTCAATCGTACACATCTATATAGGCCCCAGTTTCTAAAAACCTTTTATGGTAACTAATATATCCTTTATCTCTATATATACCCAAGGGTACTCAAACTTCATTTACGGCCCAAAAAAACAACCTTTTTCTCGTAAGTTTCCTTAGCCAGCCAATAAACCAATCTCAAATATCTATGTATGCCCAAGGGTATTTAAGGTTCGTTATTTAATTTTCAGCTTGTCCCTTTATGTGTTTGGCCTCGAGGGTATTTTAAATTCGTTTTATTGCCTCTGTCGCCATGTTCTTGCTGCTGCTGCTGCTGCTGCTGAGGTAGGCTTAATTACGAGTTGGCATTTTTATTTCGCATAACATACTTTTCAGGGCAGCCCAAGCGAGGCGCACGACCTGCTGCGCTACATGATAATGAGCATAATTTGTGGCAGACGCCAAAACACGCAACTGCCACAAAGATGCGAGATTGTGTGTGCGTGTGTGCGTTTAGGGAGGCGTGTGTGTGGGGGCGGGGGCGGGGTGTGTGTTGTGAAGACATGTCGTGAAACTTTTTGGGCCGCCTTTATCATTGTGTACTTTGTTCACCCCATAAAGTTGCTCCGTGTGCATTTCATTTGCATGAAATTTATGAGCGGCGTGTCGGCGACCAGGCCACATCTGATAATTCCCTCAGACATAAGTGTAGCGCACTTGGCAGCGCGTGTAACTGACGTCCTTTGAAGATGCGCCCCGCCTCGTAATTACAGCTAACCGCCCATTTTTGGTTAACTGAATTCCTAATTAGTCGCCAGCGCGAAACCTCAACTATTCAGGTGGAACAACTTCAGTTATTGACAGAGTGCAGAGAGAGATAGAACAGGGAGAGATAGAGAGAGAGAGAGAGAGAGGAAGAACCAATCGAAGCGATTCGCATCGAAATAGCTCGCAGCATCATATCATAAAGTTTCTAGCAATTGCCAAGTTTTTTACAGCATATTTTTTTTATTCCTTTCGTATGCGCTCCTCCCCTGAGGGCGATTCGGGACAATATTTGCCAGCGCCGGCAACAACTACATGAACTTGCGTTTGTTTTTTCGTCAACAATGAACAGACCGAGGCAGAAGACAGAATGAAAATCGAATTGATAATAAAGAAAATGATACGAAAATAAAAGTAAAATTGGCAAGTCCAGCTAGGGCAGAGGGTGTTCCTTTCGAGAGGTTAAACAGAAATATCCAAATTTAATAAATATACAAAATATTTAATATATTTAATATTATGTGAATAAGATTGGGCTTGGAATGGATTGCTGGTATAGCAGCTTAAACAGCTTAAGCAGCTTAGCCAGAGAGCACAATTTAATTTAAAATATCAAATTTTACACTACAAATTTACTGTATTATGCATGTACTTGATCAGCTTATCAGCTATTTGAAAAGCAAATATCATATTTATACCCTGAGCCCATTGAAAATGGGAAATCAGGGTATAATGTTTTTGTTTAGTTTTGTTTTACTTATGGGAGGACTCTATATTTTAAAGAGGCCTGTATTGAGCTTAAGCTATATTTTGTTTATTAATACTAGAGCAGAGTTTACTTCTATTTTCTTTAACAAAAATATCTGTAAACGTTTCATATGCTTTGAAAATGCTCATGGAACTTATTTCCGAATTTCCGATTGTAAAAACTTCTCTTTGTTAGTCTTATAGACAATTATAATTATAATTTTTAAACTAAAAAGAAACCATTTTTTTAAAGGCAAAAATCATTTATAGGGTTTCAAAATCTACGTCTCTAAATTTGTAATTCAACTGAAATACCCTTACTAACAACAGACTAAAGATGATATTGAAAGCAGATTTGTTTAATCTAATGAATACTTGGCATATATCAATTAGATATCCCACACTTTCACTAGCTTCAAATAACTTTTAAAGTAAATTATATACATTAATAGTATTTTAGAATATATTAAGTATTTTATAATATCTGAAATTGCTCGATTGTGAAAAGCTGAAAAGGCAATAGAAATTTTTGTAGAATATTTTTATGAGAATATCTATAGCCATTATATATGAAAAATTCTGAATTTTAGATACGCAAGAAGTGCTACAATTGTTCAACCCGGAATTTCCCATTATCCTTAAAACATTTTCATTAATATCATCTAACACGAAACATTCTATATTTTCAGTAGTCAAAGACCCTAAGAACTTCACAAGTTTTTCATATTTATTAAAAGGCAATAGCTCTGTAGATTTCGAAGCAAACGCTTTGACATTATTGCGGAACACCCTGTATTTGCCATAGGCGAATCCTCGTCAATTGCTTGAGCAGTTACCCATTTTTCATTTTACTTTCGCGCTGCTCTTGGCAACGGTCACCAATGTAACAGCAACAACAACACCGAGAACAACAAAAAGAGATTGTAAAGATCCTGACAGCCGTGTCAAATGCCGTTTGCCATTCTGTAACATTGGCCCAATGCCAGCAGTGTAATTGTGTGTGTGCGTGTGTGTTTGCCGTTGTGTGACAATTTTTTGACATGAATATTTTACACGTTTATTGCAAACTGGCATTTCGTTGATATTTTTAGAGGCTTTGTTTGGCATTGAATTGCAATCGAGTCCTTTGAGAGTTCAGACGAATCAATTTATGAGAAGACAGGAGAGAAAACGCTTGGGTTGACCATGCCCCAACAGCCCGACCGCCCGACCGCCCGCTCGCTTGTTACTTACAGTTGGCTGGCGCTGTTTTATGTGTGTGGCAATGGCCGCACAACAACATTCGATCAGGACCGCAAGTCCTTAGCCAAAATGTTGCTGTCAATGACACAAAAATGTGAACGTGCGCAGTCAGCGGAAACAATCGAAGTTGAGAGATGGAGAGAAGGAGAGCTGGAGAGAAATGGGGCTGTCGGGGAACCTCGTTAAATGTCCAACAAAGTTTCTGGCATAATGTATGACAAGGCACGCTGCATGTCCTTTGACATAAGCTGTGACAGCTACGACTCGACTCGCAGGCGGGCAAACTTCATAGCAGCACTCGCGCAGCGTTTAATTGCATATCAGTTAACAGGGGAGAAAAGGAGCTGAGCATTTCGTAGTACATAAATTTGCAATGAGTCGACGTCTGGGCGCGTTCGCCTCTCGACGATAATTTATGAACTTGTGCCCATTTGCTGTGCTTATGGCCGTAAATTATGGCCACTTTTACGTGTGTCCTTGTATCCTTTTTCATGTCGCCCCACACACACACACACGCTTGGGCTCTGCTGTTGACACATTGTTGTTATCAGAGACAGAGAGAGAGAGAGAGAGATAGGGAGGGAGAGAAACCTGAATCGAAATGTTCTTTGTGTAAGGTAAAAAGGAAATGTCCTCGTTAATTAATTTATACATTTGGCTAATTTGTAATTGGGTCATTTGCAGAAACAACAAGAAATCAGTTATATCATTGACACAAATGTTATAAACTGAAAACCGCTAATTTGTTGTTGTCGACCCGAGTGATATTTAATTATTGAAATGACAATTAACAACTGGCCATTTGACACAGTTAAGGACAGAAGGGCTTTGAGCATGCGAGCAAATTCAATTATTTGCCCGGCTAATATAGAAGGGCAAAATGTGAATTGATTTGAAGTGAAATGCGAGCAATGCAGAAGGGAATTGTTATGCGGTTATATTATGTGATTTTGAAAGGGTCAAAAGTCTTGTCTATTAAATATTCCTAAAAAGATTTCGTATAGGGAAAAACTTTGAATGAAAGTGAGAATTCTGATACATAAGATGAGAATTTCGACGTATTTGTACATAGTTTGTCTGTCCTGTCATAAATATTTTTAGATTTATAGTAGTATGTAGAATGTTAAAAAGGCAAATGCCAAAAAAAGGTCAGTATAATATAAAGATGCTTTCAAATTATACACAAATATCGAAGACATACCTAATATCATATATAACACCCCCAATATCTACCGTATTCACATAATTTTACACAAATAACAAATACCCTACT
The DNA here is from genome assembly GCA_035046225.1 of Drosophila pegasa. Lineage (NCBI taxonomy): Eukaryota > Metazoa > Arthropoda > Insecta > Diptera > Drosophilidae > Drosophila > Drosophila pegasa. Next base: position 11,499,846 of record JAWNOD010000072.1, read on the forward strand.
TCACGCGCCACCTCTGCCACTTTATCATTCAAATTAAATCAAAACTAAACAAGTTAGAAATTCTAGTTAGGCGTGACCACCTGGGGAATACCCTGAGCCCCGTCGAATCTGTGTTTTTCAATACTTATATATTGCGTAAAGTTATAAAAAAAAATGGCAAGTTCACTCTTTATGGGGTCTGCCACACCTCCTTCAAGTCTCTAGCTCTTATACGGGCTGAAATCGGCGCGTTCAAGCATACGGACGGACGGACAGACGGACAGGGCCAAATCGATTTCTCTTGTCGTCCTGCTCAAGAATATATATACTTTATGGGGTCTGCCACGCCTCCTTCTGCTTGTTACATACATCCAACAAAAACATTATACCCTGATTTCCCATTTTCAATGGGCTCAGGGTATAAAAATCAAAATTAAATCAAACCTAAAAAACTTTCGGAGCAGATCTTCAAGTTCAAGCACTTCGACTTTTTCCTTTTCATAAATTCTCATCTCGCTACTTGATTAGTTATGCACTCATGTTAATGAACTTCTGTAATCAGCTTTAGGTACTTAATACTCATCAGCTCAGATGCTGCTGCTGGCTTAGGGCAGAACGAATTTCAATTGAGATTTGCGCCACATTTTCGGGCAGCTTTAAGCCACTTTTGGCCACAAGCTGTGCGCTCTCTTAATCCACAGAAATGGCCTGAAATGCTAATCCATAATTGTTTCGGCATCAACTTTGGCCTTTGCATTGGCATATCCTAACGACTTGTGATGCTATTGTGAATGGTGCTGGAGAGACGAAAGGAGGGTGGTGGGAGTAGGGGTCTGACAATTTGAGCGCTTTTATTCAATGCCAAATTACGAATCGGTCTTAATGTTGGCTTTCTAGCCATTAAATCGCGCCAAGTTTTTCATGCCCTTTAATTAGGCGTGAGAGCTTTTGAATGGTCTTCGGTTTTTACAAGTTTTTTTTTACGGGTTAGCTGATTTGTTGAGTAAGTTGAGGCAGTTGGAAGAGGAATGTCAAAATATAGATTTAATATAGATATTTATGATGAATATTAAAATATATATAATTATATATATAGATCTTTATGATGAATATCAAAATATATATAAATTATTATCAGTATAAATATTAATATAAATATAATTTTGAAATAGCTATATGATCGTTTTATATAGACAGTTTAAATCCATATATTAAATAGCTGTCATAGAAATTTATTCAACCCAATGAAGCATGACGGTATGAGGCATAATTTTTATTTTTTTTTAGATTTTCTAATCGAGGTTGATGAATATCAGAATAATTGTACATTATATTAATTTGCTGTCAATTTGAAGTTCATTTTTTGTAACAAGAAATGCATATCAGTTACTAGCAGTATATCAAGACAATTATAATTATGATATATAATTATAGAGAGGGAAAAAAATTTAAATCAAATCAACTAACAAATATTTTTATGTATATCAATAAAATCCTGGTACTGTTCACATATATCAAATATCAAATTACTGATTCAAGGTAAAAAGTAGCTACTGTGGGAAGGATCCTAAGATATACATTTTAGATTCTTATATCATACATATGTATATAATGAATCTTCATAAATGAAGGATTGTATATCATCTTGAAACTACAGCTTCAACTAGAACCTCATATAATCAAAGTCGCTTTCAATTCTCTTTCTGCATTTGGCATTTTTGTCTATGGAACTTTTAGGCATGACTGGCTTCTCATATCTTCGTCATTAACCAACTTCTAAGCAACTAAATATCATATAAATTTATTAAGAAAATGCAGTCGAAATATAAAATCTAATTTAAATGAATAGCTTAAGAAATCCTTTTTTTGTCTTAGCTTTTGTTTGACTCTCTTCGAAGTTTTATATTGATAAGCTAAGTCTTCATCATATCATATCAAAACTATTATATCAAACAAATATAAGGTATATCTTGACATACTACTATAGTCCGCTTCTTTCTTCCACTTTTTATTTTATAAATACCCTAAGTCCTATGCTTCATCATTAACCGAAATAGCTCACTAAAATTCCTCAATCCCCTTAATCAGCCAGAGTATTAAATATTCTGCATTTAATGCGCGTCCGTCTGCTTCTGCATCTGGCGTCTTTGTCTTTGGCACTTTTCCTAATTTATCTTTTGAATGAAAGTTGCGCTGGCAGCAGCATCTTCAATTAATTTGCTGACGCCCTTTTGAGTGCGAGATTTCGTTCGTATTTGGCTCGAAATACTTGAACTTAAATGAATTGCTTTTCGGTTTTGGGTTACATGTGCAAAGTTTATGCAAAGCACTGGCAAGGACCACGGACCAAGGACCCGGCTATAAATAGCAATTGTTTTCTAAATCGATAATTGCTTTGTTGGCCAGAAAATCAGTAGATAGCAAAATTAAATTTAATGAGCCGCAAAAAATTGCTTGGTAACATAAATTAAGCATACGCCCCGCTGGTTAGACCCAATAATATGTGTTGGGCTGCCTGGCTGCCTGGCTGACGGCTGTCTGGCTGGCTTTAAGCCTCAGAGTTTCGAGTCGTTGCTGCAATTAATTTCCATTGACGTGGCGGGACGTTGACAAACCTTTTGGCATCTGGAGGCGCCTGTGCGTATTTAACGACTCTGCTCGACCGAGCTGACAGAACAGGACTAGGCGGCTTGTGTCCTGTGTCCTGTGTCCCTGACGGATGATGGGCGTTGTATGATTTATGGATATGCGCTACCATCCACACACAGTCGCCCAGGCACTAACGACTATTATTTCCATTTTTTGCCTCAGAAAACTTGGATGTCGCCAGTTGCTATGCAAAGGACACGAAAAAAGGTTGCCGAACGTGGGCACAAAAACCAGCAAAGTCACGAGAGCAATTCGCGTGGGCCCAATGATATTAGAATTTTTTTGTCGTCTGGCGGAAAATTTAGAAATCGTGACAATATCAGGGATTGTTAAATGAGAGTAGAGTAAAAGAAAAAACGGACGAGGGAAGAGATAGGGGACAGAGTAAAAAACTTGGGAAGAGAGAAATAGGGGAAGAGAGTGGGATAGGAAGAGCAGTAGGGGGAGAGTAAGATGGGAAAAGAGGGAGAGACAGAAAGTAGAACATATAGAGAAAAGGGCGAAGGAGACACAAAGAGGAAGGAAGGGAAGGAAACGGAGCAAGGGACGAGAGAGCGGCAGGGAGAGAGAGAAGGTATGAGAGAGAGGCAGGGAGAGAAAGAAGGTAGAAGAGAGAAAGCAGGGAGAAAGAGAAGGTAAGTGAAGCGGAGGCAGGGAGAGTGAAGGACGAGGGGAAAGAAAAGGAGGTATGAAGAGAGAGGTATGAGAGGAGGAGGGAGAGGAAAGAGAGGTGGATGAAGAAAGAGAGGTGGATGAGGAAAGAGAAGGGAAGGTATTAAGAGAGGAGGAAGTAAGAGAAAATAATGAAGGGGAGAGAAAGTGGGTGGAAGATAAGAGAAGGGATTAGGAGGGAGAGGGTGAAAAAATCAGGCAGAGAGAAAGAGAGACAGAAGGAGGAAGGGAAGAGAGAAGGAGGAAGGGAAAGAAATGTAGGTAAGAAGAGAGAAAGAGGCAGGGGGAGAGAGAGAGAGAAGGTGGAAGTCTGAGAGGAGGAGGAAAGAGAGGGGGAGGAAGAAAGAGGAGGAAGTTAGAGAGAAGAATGAAGGGGACAGAAAGAGGGAGGAAGATGAGAGAAGGAGGTAGTAAAAGGGAAAGGGAGAAGGAAGCAGGGAGATAAAAGAAGGGAAAGGGAGAAAGAAGCATTGAGATAAGGGAGAGGGCGCTTGAATGAGGAAGTAAGAATTAACGAGTAGGGAAGGCATTTTTTATTAGCTTGGAATTTAATAAATGAAGCAAACATTTATTAAAATTTTTCCATACGAAATTTAATGACTCATTCTTAATAACATTTGCATGAGAATATATAAAAAAGAATTTTAACCTATGGTCTTATTGTGAATTATTGGTATTAAGAAAAATTACATTGCCACGTGTAAGGGTAGTAGAGTTAGGTATTAATTGAAGACCTATGAGATTTCTGACTTTAATGCCAACAAAGCACATGGATTATAGAGAACGGAGCTAGATTTATGAAGCTTGTGGAAGAAAGAGAAGCGAAGAGAAAGTGTGTGAAATGCATACTCATACCAAATTTCGAGTAGATTATGCTTAGTTTCTTCTATGAAGAGAGGCACTTATAGATCAGAATGCATATAGAACTATATTAAGATTGGTTGTCTAATTTAGTCTAATACAGTGCTTAAACAGGTACAAAGAGACTTGAATATATCAAGAATTTATATTATTTTTATGAGTTGGAAGTTAATTATTTTGAAGCTTGCAAAAGAATTTGCAATTAATATATGAAAAGTAAGAAGTGAACCTAAAACAAATAATCTCTTTAGCTAAAGCTATTTAAATTTGTAAACAAGATTTTCTAGACGACCAAAAAGCAGTTCATTTAATGGCATTATCTATTATATATTAGCTCAAATATTAGTCTTTGATATTTCATTTTCACATAAGAAAAAACAGACTAGTTTAAATATTTGGTCTTTTATATGCCGTTGCCCAATATCCTGTTGAAGTTCATGTCTCACGTTAGTATGTCGCATAAATGTATAATTCCCTCTTCTGAATATGAACATTCTACTACATTAGTTTCAGTTGCCTTTAATAAAGCCATGAGTGGGGGTCAAGAGCGTATTGTAGATGTCGTCTCAGATGTCACATAATCCCTTTGCATAACAATTTCCCTTAGAGCAGCAGCAGTAATGGATTCCTGAGAAACGACCTGCACTAGCTCTCTGCTCCTATATTCACTTCATTAGTCACAGAAATTACTCGAGAAGACACGTCTCTTTGTCATCCGAATCCACACGGCAGTGATGCCTGGCCCGCCCCACCCCCCTCGTGCTAGTTGCCCCCTTCAAGAAAGTTACGGTCGGAAAAAGGGGTTCGAAAGTGGAACGAAAGAAAAACGTGTCGAGCTATACTAAGTAACAGTCATTATGTAACTAATTAAAATGTCAACAATGAGGGCGAAGGCGAAGGCAAAGGCAAGACCAGAGCAAATATTCTACTAAATGGGGCTATACGTAGTGCAAGCGAATGTCTTTGTCTTTCTCTCTTGCTCTCTCTCTCTTTCTCTGTGTGTAAAAATCTATATAAAGCACTAAAAGGACTTAAATCCACTTAAATGCTGGTCACAGGCTTCCACCGTTTGGGAGGGACATGCCAGGACATGCATTTCGCATGGACGTCCCAGTGACGATTGGCACTATTGTCAGCACATAACAGGTTAGCTCTAAGGAAGGTGTTTTATTGAGTGTGCACGTGTGTGTGTGAGTGTGTGTGTGTGTGTATCTGTGTGTGTGCTTGAATATTCATATGCTTACACAGCAGAGCAGATGGCAGAGTGTGCATGTATTAGTGGCTGATGCTCATGCATTATGCAATTGATACTATAGAACTAAGCCAACAACAACAATAGCAATCACCTCAACGCACACAAACACACACACACACACACCACACACACACACTCATTCAATATATAAAAGTGGATTTCGAATGGAAAAAACTGAGTCAATAATGCTGATGTCAAACGCTGAGTTTGTTGTTGCTGCCACACAATTCTTTCAATAAAATAAGTCAAAACAAAACTAAAACAAAGAAATCTGCTTTGAATACAGAATGAAGTGAAAACTAAAACAGAAAAAATAAGATTTTTCTCTACAATAAAATATTAAAGATTTGAAATATAGAAACAACTTTAAAGAAATTTTAGGAGAAATATTTCTATTGTTATAGTTACTATAGAATAAATTTAAAATAAATATAGAATCAAAGATTCTTTCAAAATTAAAATGCTTTTATATTTGCTACTTTTTGTTGTATTAAACCAAATCACTTTAAATCAAATTAACTTTCAATAATTAATTGAAAAATACCAAATTCATTTCAAAGAATAATTGAGTATAGCAATAACTCAGCTAGTTACAATATTTTGGACGCCACTGTTAGTTTGGTTCTTGAAAAGGAATTTAAGCTACGAGAGCTTTCATTAAGCTCAATGGCAAAAGCTGTTATGCAGACGCCATTGATGCAGTCGCTTATAAAGCCCAATAACCAACAATCCATTTGAATAGTACCAGAAACCGACGATAGAGGGCAGCTAATGCAAAAAGCCATATCGTATTGAAAACTCGTAAATTATCAAATGTTTAAGAAATATATAAAGAAAATTGAAAAACATGCTGATTTAAATGAGGGAGAAGTTAAAAAATTATAATTATATCTATATATATAAAATATTGAAAACACCATATAAAAATTAAAATTTAATAAAAATCTATAAAAAATTAAAACCAAAAAGGGAGAGAATATATTCGAATAGAATTCAATTAAAATATAAATTCAATTATGAAATTTAAAATATGAATTCAATTAAAATATAAAAAACAAATATTTTTAAAAAGAGAGTGAAGCATTAAAATAAATCTGTTAAGATAATGGGAATACAAGTTTAACTCTTATTTCTTTTTTCTTTAATTAAGAACATGCTTATTTAAATGAGGGAGCAATTAAAAAAATTCGAATTAAATCTATATATATAAAATATTGAAATGACCATATAAAAAAAGAAATTAAACTATAATAAAAATCTATAAAAATAATTAAAAGCAAAAAGGGAGAGAATATATTCAAATAGAATATATTGAATTAAAATATAAATGTATACTAAAAATAAATATTTTCAAAAAGAAAGTTAAAGCATTAAAATAAAACTGGTAAGATACCATTATCATTCCCATGAATACAAGTTATAAATTAATAAATTATTGTTTCTTTAATTAAAATTGAGCCCATATCACAAATTTAAAGAAATGAAGTTTTTACAACTGATTTATTATAGTTAACATGCCTGCTGCGCCGTAAAAGCGTAAGCGAATATACGAATGTGGCCTCAATTCAATTGGTTAGTGTATTACGCTGCGTATATGCAAATGTGGGTGGGCGTGTCTCTGTGTGTGCGTATGAATGCGTGCAGTTATTGTTAATATACGCCTGACAATTTTCCGATTATTTCTCATTAAAACAGCATTTATTGATATAAATGAAATTTTCGGTATACGTAATTAAATTACCTTTTACAAGTCTGCGGCGCACATTAAAAGATATTTATTGTCCATTAAAATAAGAATACAATATTTATATCCAGTTGACGCATATTGTGAAAGGCTTTGTTGATTGATTTGTATTTAAATTGAATAGCGGTATTCCCCTCTGGCCTGGGACGAGCTCCCATTCAACATAAATTCCCAAGCAAGCGAAAATATTTTACAATAATAAACATTTTTTCACAAAAGGTATTTGCAGCATGCAACACGTACTAAATAAAATGTCATTTATGTAGACTAACTGCATTGTTGCTGTTGCTGCTGCTGCTGTCCACAGCGCACAACAATCAGCCAAAGTAGTCAGCCAGATGGACAGCACAGACACAGAACAGTTCGGTTCCGCCGTTCAGCTTTGCTATGCAGTTGAGTCATGCAGCGACAGACCCCAGCGATTATCATTTATTTACAGGCGGCGTAGATGCGACGACTACGTAGTATGTATGTATACAAATATACACTCACAAGTAAACACATGGAATGACAACAGGACATAGGAGAATAGACGGGCAAAGCAAGCGCGACGACTAAATACCCTAGTAAAGGCAAATTAATTTTAGGTAACTAATACTGTGTCAATGGAATATAAAGGAGAAAGGGATAGAAGAAACAACTTTAATAGAAGTAAGAATAAATAGAAGTCAGAGTATATAAAAGTAAGCATAAATGGCAGTCAGGGTAGATAGAATTAAGAATAGAAGCAAGTCAATGAGATAGAAGTAAACAAAGATAGGAGTCAGGGTAGATAGAAATAAGATTTGATGGAAGTTAGGATAAATAGAAGTAAGCTTGTATAGGAGTCAAAACATAAAAGGACTAAGAATATTTTCTTAGATATTAATTATAATACTAAAGTATTAATTATAATTTAATTAAGTTTGCTTTATCATAAATATTTTTCCTGGATATACGAAGTCAAGTAGTGCGAGCTAAATACTTCCTTCTATCTGTTCTAAATATTATTGCTTATATAGTTTTTTCAACAGAATTCGTAATTTCCAAGAAAATAAATAATAAATTGCCCATGTCTAATATAATAAATATAAATTCAAATATAATATATAACTAACGAGGTGTCAATGGAATATAAATGAGAAATGTGTAAGGAAGTGTAGGCCGAAGTAAGAATAGATAGAAGTCAGGGTAGATAGAAGTAAGAATATAAGCAAGACAATGTAGATAGAAGTAAAGAGTCAGGGTAGATAGAAGTAAAAATAGAAAGAAGTCAATGTAGATTGATGTAAAAATAGATAGGAGTCAGGGAGATAGAAATAAGAATTGCTGAAAGTCAGTTTCAAATAGAAGTAAGCTTGTATAGGAATCCAAATATAAAAGGACAGAATACTTTCCTACATATTAATTATAATACTAAAGTAGTTTTTTATGTAATGTATATTTAATGGATATATTTAATAAGTATTTAAGTCTTTGAAAAGCTCGCTTTATCATCCATTTTTTCCTAGATATACTTTCTTCTATCTGCTCTACCTATTGTTGCTTAGTTTTTTTTTACAGAACTCGTAGAAGAATTTTAAGAAAATAAATAATATTTTGCCCATGTCTAATATAAAAACATTAATTCAAATATAATAAATAATACATTATATTTATAGACTTAGTAAGTCTGAACAGCCGTCATGGGAAAGCCATAATATCCCTTTGTCTAGCATATACAAAGCTTGGGTTAATTGCATTAACATGGAATTGTGTATGTTGTGCGTGTTCTCACAATGAATTTCAGCTGCGATTTCATTAAATCACAAATGTTCATCATTTAAAAGCAATGATAATAGATGAAATGGGTTGATTAAAATTAAGAAAATTATGAATATGCAATTATATAACAAGAAATTTACATGTTAAAGAAAGCAGAGAGAAAAGAAAGAATATAGAGAAAAAAGGATATAATATAAATAAATTATATAATATAAATAGTATAATAGTCAGTCGATAGTATTTTAAGAAAGTTGTGTATAAATATATAATATTTAGTTTTAATCAGAGAAATAGCACGCGTTGAAATTGTGATTTTTATATCTAAAAGAAATACGAAGAAAATGTCAAAACTCTATTCTAGTATTAAAAGCATTTATGAGATTGATCTATGGAGTGAGATTTTAAGGTTAGTATTATGAGATTTCAATTAACAATAATTTATAATAGAGAAAATTAGGTTGGTTTGTTATTTTCAGCTAAGATGGATAATTATCTAAGATAGGATCGAAATAAGGTTGATAATGTTGAAATGATCTGCTAAATAGCTTTGCTTTGAAAGTTGTAACAAAAGTATATTTAAAAAGAGTATTAAGTGGAAGCTTTTTTGTATATATATAATCTACAATGAATGATATTAAAGTACTACGTTTTGTTTCTTTTCACAGTTACAAACAAACAGGAGTCATAGTCAACGTCAAAAAAATCAGGAAAATCAAAGAAAAATATGTGAGCCAAATCAGATTTTGTACAGAGATTTGGAAACAGTGAGAGAAGCACTTGGTAAAAGGTAAGTGTAAAACTTGTAGTATTTATATATTAGTATATTCAGTATAGTATTTTAATTTAAAATACTATACAATATTAAAGGCAAACTAAGAAAAACACTCAAAAAAATCTAGAAAATTTCTTCCTAACAGAAACTTTAGTGAAATAAGAGAAATCGATTGCTGGAACGTAGGTAAAAGAAAAACGTGAATACGTGAAATTGAATTGCGTCGCATTCTTGAAGAAATTCCAGCAGTGGTCAAGTTGAATTGAGCCGAGAGGGAGCGAGAGTCCAGAGCTCAAAGTCACGTAGGCAGCACTCGGACTGCTTTATGGCCAACAGACGGAGGGACGCGTTTGTGACTGAGCCAACTTTTTCGCATATATTTTATGCAATTTAATGCAGGCTGATAAAATGTTTGCGTGTGAAGTGATTCCGTAATATATATATACATATATATCTATATACGATTCCCTGATATATCTATATATGTATATATCAAAGTGCTAAGCGCATTAAGCAAAGGCTTAACAAGCATATGGGCCAGACTCGGGCCCGAAAACTTCAGCAAATTGCAGGCAGGACATTTGAGGCTGCTCTTGTCTTGTGCCTGTGACTGTGCCTGTGCCTGGGCCGTGGTGCAGAGGAGGCTGTGCTGGCTGCCTGCCGGCCGGCCAGGCTGGTGTGTCCAAAATTTATGTGGCAAGCGTGACCTTCGTGCGTTTGTGCGTGATAAATCAATTGCAATGCAATTTGTAATTGTGTAAAATGTATTTTCAATTTCTACAGAGGGAGGGAGGGAGGGAGAGGGAGAGACCAAGTAAGAGAGGGATAGATAGAGCGAGTGGCTCAGCGCATATTACGGAAATGCACGATTTCGGTCACATTTCCAATTGTCAATGAAATTTCAAAATTTGCTGAGATTTATGCGTGCAGTCCGAGCACACATTTAGTCCCCTTTGACTGAGTCAAGCTATTTCTATGCCATTATAAATGTGTGAGTGTGTGCGTGTGTGTTGGTAAATTTCAGCTTTTGGCCCCATGATTTATGCATGCTAACCGAAATCCCGCCAAAAGCCAAAATGTACACACAGCCCGAGCCATCAACCACCAGAGACTAACCAGCCAGAGAGCTAATTGCATTTGGTCAAATCCAACTTGAGATCTATTTTCGTCGTTTTCAATTGAATAACTGAATTATTTAATTTGATAACTAATTTGGGTGCCTGAGGCAATGTGCCTAATTTATTGAATAATTTTGAAAGCCAACACGATTAATGGAAATATTTATACATTGATAGACTGTTGTCTGTGTGCCAAAGCTGGCAATAGTTTGGTTGAGGGTAGTCCGAAAGACGGGCATATTATTTTAGAAAAATACAGGAAAATATTTAATTTATTTTTTATTGAGCTGAGTTGTGTTTGCTGAAGAGAATTAATCAAAAAAATATTTAAAAAAATCGAAAAATCGGATCAAATTTTAACACGTTTTTAACCTTGAATTAGAGGAATTTCGCATGAAATTAAACTTTAAATATTATTTTAAAAAAAATTAATAATTAATTTATAATGGGGTAAAAAAGCGATCGGGATTTGTCGCATAATATTGATATAAAAAAGATGAAAAATTTAAAATTATTTATATATATATTTTTTATTAGTATTAATTTCACCCACGATTCTGGTAAAAGAGATTTGTCGCATAATAAATATTATTTTAAAACAAAATTAATAATTAATTTACAATGGGGTAAAAGCGATCGGGACTTGTCGCATAATATTTATATAACAATAGAAAAATGTATGTAATAAAATTATACATTTATTTATATATATTTTTAATGAATATAAATTTGACCCTCTCGCTTCTGCATAAGAAAGATATTTGCAAACATATCAACAATTTGACCCACTATCTGAGTAGTTGTAACAAAAAGCAGTTTCAAAATAAATTCTTATATTTCCCCAAATAAATCCTTTATTACTACCCAAAGGCAAAATAAAAACCCACAAAAATCAGACACAGATAAAACTAAAAATACTCTTGCATCAGAATGGGCAAACATTTATTCATTTCTTTTATATTCCAACATCTCACTTGTGGCCTTGCGCAAGGTGTTTGACAGCTGAGACATGTAGAGTTGTGTTTTCAATTAAATAAAATGCATTTCATTTGATTATTATTTTAATTAAAATGGCTTTTCGTGTTTCGTGGCTTTAGGCCAGGGTCATTAAATTAAAGGTAGAGTCCAATAAATAATTTCAACAAAAATAACTAAAACTCGAAACAGAATTATGCCCTGCCATTTAATCTGCATCATTAATCAAAGGCCAAGTGGTTTAATTATGCAATATAATGGCATTAAATGCAATGCATTCAAATTACTAACGCAACACTCGCCCAAAAGTTCATTTCCAACTCTATGAAAATAAATAGATATATGTAAAGATATATACATATATAATCGATAAGCTCGGCTGTTGTTAGTGGAGACTAAATACCTGTAATGCGAGTAAACAAAAGCTGGCGCCAAATGCAGCCAAATAGAGACAGATATAGAGAAAGAGAGAGAGAGAGTAAAAGAGAATTATGTTCGGCTCTTAATGAGAGATTTGGTGCACGCCATTGAACTTTTGTGCCGTTCATAAAATATTAACAATAAAATTAATTATACGAACTCATAAATTCGATAAGCGCTTTTAAAGCAACAAAGCCACTAAGTAACAATTTGTGGCCAACTAAAAGGCGCAGCAAATGTTGTGTAAAAAGTCAACTTAAATTGCAAATATATATTTATAGAACATATGTGGGAGTGCATGACGTTAAGCTCTTTACATCTCCCCTTATTATATATAGATAAAATCGTTATATTAAAAATTATAGGGTGACTATATAAAGGGTTTCTGACATGCTAAAACCAAATTTTAAAATCTTTTAACTCTTATCAGATCAGTTTTGCGCAAATTACTAAGCGTTTTATGATTGAAGCTATATAATTATTATAATACAAAAATGATTTTTTACTTAGATTTGTGGGCTAAGCTCTGGTCACAGATCAGTTTTACAGAAATTTACTTTGGTTATTAAAAATGAAATAGCTCAAGTTTTCTAATAATAAAATGCAAGTATTCAAATCAAAATAAAAGATGAATGTCTCAGGTATTTTGAGAAGAAAATTAAAGTCCTCAAATTAAGAACCATAATTAAAATAAATTCGTATGGTTTTTATATAACTAAACCAGTCAAAAGAAAGATTTTCAAATTCAGATGAGAGAATTAAAATAAAAATCTAATATCTGTCATCATGAGACGATTAAATATGCTCGACTCGAGACTAAAGTAGAGCAGTGTCATTTAAATAATTTACATTTAAAATATTTACTTCTGTATCTAGCATTGTATTTATTTATATATTGCTTTTGAGATTTACTACATTGAGAATAAATATTTCAATTATTTTTATATATTAAATATATAAGAAATAGAATATATTTTTATATATTTAAATTTATTTTTATACAATTAAATATTGCATATATCATTCAAACATAAATTATAATATTTCTGTATAAGCACAAGAAAATTGTGACATGAAAAGCGAGTTCATTAGTGTTTGCTTTGCTCGTATTGCAACTTAAATTGAGTTTTATAAACTTTCGACTAATTTGAATAGTTTGCAGTTTGTACAAATGTGAACTGAGGTAATCAACAAAAATGTTACCTAATTACTGCTGCCAAAAGCTGGGTGGGTGCCTCCCTTACTTATAATGAATGCATTTTTTCACTAATTATATAAAAGTAAATTTGATTATGCCCTGAATAAACTCTATAAATTCAGCTGGGTAAAGATAAAGTTGTTAATTGTGAATTTCCATGTGAGGCAATTCGACTTTTTTTCTGATAAATGAAGTAAGTTTTTCTTTTGGGCTTTGCCCAAGGGGGAAGCCAGTTCATTTTTGTGAAATTGCCTGGCAGTTGATAAAGAGCTATCTCTGACTTCAGCTAAACACACAGGCCTAGACAGCTCAGAGAATGAGCAAGCCGTGGGAGGGAATGAAGTTAAAAATGTCAATTGAGACAGTGTACACTGTACAGGCAACACACACACACATGCACAGCTGGTGCTTTGTGACCTTCTTTGGACTGCAGCTCAGCCGTCGCAGTTGAGAGGCTGACACAGGCTGCCAAAAAAAGAAAAGAAAACAAAACTTAGATGCTAAGAACTTCTAAATGAATTTAAGCTCAGATTTAATGGCAAGTTGAGGCAGGACCTGCTTTTTTAAGTACTCGCAGCGACCACATGCCGCATTCCATTCGAATTGGCAATGTGTGTTTGGCTGAGCGTGCACTCAGCATTTTGATGCATATTCATATGGCCTGACCTGCCTGATGCTGCTGCTGCTGCTGCTGCTGCTAATGCACTTGATACGCTCTCTCAAAATGTAAAGAAAATTTAGTTTATGTGGCAAATTTTTAGTGCTGACATCAAATGGAACATTTTCCAAAGAAAACATTTGCATAAGTGCTAATTTAATAATAAAAATTCAAAAGTAAATGCAAATCAACTGGAGAGAGAGAGAGAGGGCGAGCAGTCAGTGAGGCATATTTATGCCTGACTGAAATTCAATTTGCATAATTAAAATGAAATGAAATGCAGTAAATATAAATATATATATATTTATACATAAATCTGTGTCTCTCACACAGACGACTGTGGAAAGAAAAATTGAATACAAATATAAACAATTGAAAATTTATACGAAATCAAATCAAATTTCATTTCAATTTCCATTTTTATTATCTGAAGGCCCACAATCTTGGCCAACGTTGCGTATGCGTAATAGTTTTTGCACATAACGGTGCGACTACGTGATCTTAGTTGGCTATATTTTCTCTTTCTATTCCCACTTATGAGTAAACTTGTCCATATGCTGCCGCTGCTAGCCACGCCTGGACACAAACTTGGCTAATTGCTTATCCGCGTCGAAAGTCATAAAAGAGTTATTAGTTTTAATGAGTCAGTAGACAAAGTGGCAACAGCTTAAAGCAGATAGCAAGCAAGCATTGGGCAAAAGTTTTTGGAGTGGAGAGAGTGCACTTCGAATACTTTTTATATGTGCATCAAAATGAAATCGCATGGGAAAGAGAAATGTGTTTGAGATTAGCTGAAGTCTTCGATAGATGATTAAGTTAGTATCACTCCACAATTATAACAACATATCTAGCTGAAGAGTTCTTTTTGAGAGTGAATCTGTTTATAATAATTTATATTATATAAATATGATAATCTCTTTATAATAAGGCATTAGCAAATGAACAAAAATGGGCATATTTGATTAAATATTCTCTAATAATTTGCAGCTGAATTCTTTACAATTTTAGACTAACATTTTACAAGAGAAATTGTTGAGAGACCTTAGCTTAATTGACAATCTTTCAATTATTAAGATAACATTTTTGTGAGTCCTTCACACTAAATTTTATCTGAGAGTCTTGCCTAAGGGTGTCAAAAGGGTATTTAATAAAGATTTAATTAGCCGCTTTGTTTTCAAGACAAGTCAAGGCTTTCAAGAAGGTTTAATCAGATAACAGTCAAAGAAAATTATTATTTGACATTTATTTAAATATATTTAATTATTTGAAAACAAATTGAAAGGGCTAGTCCTGATGACAAAATATAGAATCAAAGAGCCTTGAAAATAGCAATATCAAATTTTGCTTGAAGACAGATTTATGCGGGCTTTTGTTTTTATATACATACATATATGTACAAATATTATATATATATATATATTATATACTTGAATTGTTTTTGAATAAATTAAAATCACAAGGTCTGGCAAGCCCTTAGAGAGGTGCATGGCAAATGCGCAAAGCATGAGGAATCAGCATTGATTTGGGTTGCTTTGCAATATATGATGGACCTTCCAATCCATAATGTATATATTACTTTCAGACCTTCTAGGCTTAGTCAGCCATTCTGTGTGTTCCTAATAGACCTCTTAAAGAATAAACTCCAATTCTGCATTGCCCAGCACTGAGGTCCCTAAAGTCGCTTTGTCTGAAGCGGTTTGATATCATACAAAAAACAAGCACACATGTTTGAGCTCTTCTATGACTGAGCTGAGTGCAAGAAATATCAGTATGACAGAAGAATAGAGCTGACAGAGAGACAGCTGACAGATAGTATATAGAGCATATAGAGATTTCATATATGAAACACGAATTTCGGTATATCACGTTTGTTCGCTTTAACTTGGGTCTAGCTACAGCACTCTTAAAATGGGTTGCTCTTGAAGCTTAAATTGAATAAATATTTATACAATTTGATTTGTAAATGAATAATTTAAAGCTTGAATGATATATAACAATATAAAATAAATCAAATTTTGGCACCTTGTTTTTAAGACATATATCTTTCAACACGAAGACATATAATAAAAGCTGAATCCATTTGGATATATTTAATTTATATAAATGCAAATATATATAAATAAATAAATATATATTATTATTTTCATTAAACGCATAAATAATTTGAATATTCAATGTAATTCAATGCCAATTGAAGCTATATGCATAGCAAAATTAATTATAATTTTCGGCCTTAAATGAAAGTAATTGAAATGCAAATTCGTTAATATTTCAATTGGGTATTTGTTTAGATTAAATTACACATAACTGTAAGAGTGAAGCTAGTTAGTTGGGCAAGCCTTTAATTAAGTGTAATTTAATTTCTCTATTTGTGTATCTCCCTCTCCCGATCTCTGTGCGTGTCATAAATGTGGGTCAAATCAATAAGCAGGAAGCAAAGACAAGTCATGTAGAAGTTAAAAGCGATTTGATATGCCGCCTATCAAATATGCTTGTAAATATGATGAGCAATAAATACGATAATAAAATGCTTAAAAAATACAAAAACAAAACAGAAAGAAGAATAAAGAATAAACTACAATTCATGCACAAAATGCTCTCTGGGGATACAATGAACCCGCATCAAGACCGAAAACCAATGAGCCAAGCAGCAACAGGAATTGGGATTATATGATAAAATGCCTTTAGGTGAAAGCAGAACATGTTTATATATATATCTATAGATGTGTATATAGATATATATATGTATGCTATGGGGCAAAAGCAAAATAATAATCGTGCGCATAAATAAAACATTTCTAAATCAAGTGGTTTCTCAGTCGAAACAAACAAACAAATCGAATGGAATGGCAGGGAAAGAAGCCGGCGAGAAAGCCAGGTCAACTAGAAATTGAAAGTCAGGACATGAAATATTTATGTATGCTGGCTACCCTACCCTTCCCCTTCTCCCCTGCCCCCAACTCCCTTTCTCTGCCCTTTTCGTGCGTGCTGGCATCTTTGCCATGTTTGCCATTTGTGGTTTATATGCCAATAAATAAAAACCTTTGCCAAACAACAGTCGACAACAAATTTTAAAGCAAGACGAGAACCCCAAGCGGAACTACAGCCTCTAAATGACCAACACACACACAACACTCACACACACACTCACACAGAACACCCGCACCCATTCACATCTTAATCGTTAAGTCGAACTTTGCTCTGTCCAGTTGCCTTGTTGATTGAGTTGTCGGCTTCTGGGGTCTGCCCCCACATATTCTTAGCCCCAAAGTCCGCAAACTATTTGCACTTGGTTTTTTGCCCATAAAATTGCATAATAAATGTATAAACAGTTTCTCTGCCTTATCTCCTCTCTTTGTTTTCTTCTTCTGCGTTGTGCACACAGCGCTGTAAATTATTTTAAAATTGTTGCTTTTGTTGTGTGTTTTCCTAGAGAATTTTGTGGACATTGGGTAAAATGTTGAGTTTCCTGGAATTAGTGGGATCTGAGCAGGAATTTGCTTGAATATTAGAAATTATATATCATCTTTGGGATTTCCCAGATATCACAAAATTTTTTGTTGTTTTATTAGCTATAATTAGATCTTTCTATTTGAGCTAACCTTTGTAGAGTCTAGACACAGTTGTGGACTTTGGTTACAATTGTGAAATCTAGCTTGATATGTCGAGTCTTTAAATGTCCACTACAACTTAAATCGTGAAATGTAGACCAACTTTTAAGATCTATATATAATAGTGGAATATCTATTCACAATTGTGGAAACTGTTCAATCTTTGATTTTTTTTAGAATTTTTTATATTTTTATGGAATTATTAAATTTATTAAGTCTTTATACAATTGTAGAATCTATTCACATTCATTAATCTATATATACTTGTCGAATATTATTCACATTAGTGAAGTCTATATATATAATTGTGAAATATATTCACATTTGCAGAACTCATTCACAGTTGTGTATGTGGAATCTATTGACATTTGGAATCTACTTATACTTGTGGAATCTATTCAGAATCGATCAGTCTTTTGACAGTTGTAGTTGGGGAATGTTTGTAGAATATATTCACAGTTGTGGAATCTATATATAAATGAGGAATCTGTATAATTTTCTGAAATTTATTTACATTTACTTTTTGAACTTAGCGAGGCTTGGGAACCAAATCACATTTGTGGACTTAGAGCTTAGCAACATTTGGGGAATTTAGTCACAATTGAAATTATAGAAGAACTTGTGGAATTTAGAGTCTAGAAACATTTGTATTCCGTGAAGGTACTAAAGGTACAACTAAGACCTAATAAACCTCTATTGAAATCTCACAAGAAAAACCCCTCGCCTTGCCCACTGTGCCCACATTTGTCGCTTTGCCTTGCGAAAAATCTACCCCAAACTAAAACTACAAAAAAGACTAAAGACTTAATCAGCAGCTGTAAACAGGAGGACCCCGTTCCACTGCCACTCAGTGCTAGGCGCCAGTTGGAGTCCTTTTTCTAGACTTCATTTTGACTGGCCTCTGGAGCTGCCTCTAGTTTATGCCCTCTGCCGACTCTTTTTGGGCGCTTGGCAAACATTGCGTTGGCTCTGCTTTGGCCGGCCCGAGGAATGTCCTCTTTTTTGGCCGGCGCTCAAGATCGACCGAGAAGTTATTTAATTTATTATAAAACATTGAAATATGTATTTTGTTTATATACATGGTGAGCCGCCTTATGGCGCCCCCGTCGTGCCTGTTCCTATTACACAAATGAAACAAACGGCCCGTGGCGTGGGAAATGAGGAAATGGAAAAGTTTTGAGGCGCAGCTGAATTTCCTCCGAGGGGCTGAGGTAGGTGTGACCCGACGGCCATTCGCCTGTTCTTTGAATTTTCACTTAGGCATTTTGCATAATCAAGATAAACGATAAGTAAATTTATCTTTATTAACAAATCTTCAACGTGCCAGGGTAATTTATTTGTGGTTGGCCCTCCCACTTTACTTCCTCTCTCTCTCTCTCTCTTTGTCTCTCCTTCGCTCTCTGTTGAGCTGTGCACTTGTTTCAAATGGCCTTTTACATGGCACACGAAATTGGCCCACGCGAAGTGGCTGCTTGGCCTCAAGATAAGATGTTGAATCTAAGGTCAAAATGCGTTAAACTGAATGATTCGTTGGAGCTATATGGAGCTAGATGCCCTACGAGGTCTATGGGTGTTTGAAATATGTTTATTTGGTAGATTCATAGAGTGTTTAAGGCAAGAGAAGCTATTGATAAATGATCAAGCAATAAGATCAAGTAATCAAATAAGATATTAGAATCATACATAGATCATAATTGCATATTGATTGGTATATTATATAGAAGTTATAGTTTAGTGAGAGGATAAATAATATAAGAATTAAGGGACGTTCTGTCCTTAGTAGTAAAGATAGTTACACGTAAAGGTAAATATAGCATTTAGCAGCGAGATACGATTTTTGCTGAAGAATTTGCGTATACCTTGGTGAATTTGTCGGGACATGGTTATATCATATATTATATATAGGTTTATGACAAGAGTGAGCTGAAGTCACCGCTCTTATTGATCATATTCACAGCTCATTCAAATGCTTTGGCAGCCATAATAAACTACACAAGAAACTAAGAAATATATGTATAAAAAAAGAGTAGCAGATTCTGCGAATTCTATAAAAAAGTAACAATATAGTTTAAATAAAATGTTAGCAATATTTGCCTGCAATAATTCAAAGAAAAAAAACTTTAAATATGAACAGTATAAAATAAAACCAAATATAATAATTGGTAAACTTTATTAAAATTATGAATTTTTTTTAAAATTCAGCAGGCAAATAATAATGATGAATGACTGGAGGAAACAGAATGTGAGGCAATGCGATATGAAAGAAAATTGTGTAAACAGAAAATACATACTGATCTTATAGATGACAAGCATAAGTTGTTGGTAAGACAAAATTAGCAGGGAAAGTTATTTACGGGATTTAAAAGGTAATGAAAAATAATATTAGAAATAAAGTCAGCATCGATCATAAGTTTGCAGCAGATAGCATAAGGATCGGTTGGTAAAAAGGTTAATATTGTATTTTTTTTTTAATGAATGAATGAAAAATGAATAAATGAATGAAGAATGACTGAATGAATAAATGAATAAAGAACAAATAAGTAAGACAATGAAGAATGAATCTCGCCTCTGAAAGCACAGGAGACTACTAATACCTAATTCAAAATGTTGCTCTACCAGTAAATTAAATTTTATAACCAAATTTAATTTTATATTTTCCACAATGCATTTTTCATGAGAATTTCATGGCAAATACATTTTAGCTCTACAATGTTAATTTAATTTAGACTCCACAACATATTTGCTCTTTTTGTGAATGTAAACATTTCCTGGGAAGTGCCCATATAGCCGGCCCGACCCGCCTCGAATTGACCTGCCCGAGAGTCTGCCTAGCAGCTCGCCTTGTTGAAAGTAGATTTCCTTGAATTGTATCTCATTTCTTAAGCTATTGGGCAGAATATTTGCAGCAGCAGCAAACACGTTTCGCGGAAACAATCATGCTTGCAATAGCTTCCTGTCTGATTGTAAAGCGATTATCCTCCCTATACATAGATATAGATTATATATATATATATATATATATATATATATATATATATATATATATATATATATATATATATTATATATTTAAGGAATGCCTGGGTGTGTGTGTGTGTGAGCTGCTGGCTCCTTTTGAGCGCACATAAAGGATGTGCGCAACCGGCACACATGACTTCCGTTTGGCTGGAAAATAAAGAAAACGAATTGAGTGCAGGACGACGCTGCAGCAGCAGGACTCCAGGCAGCAGGACTCCATCGAAGAATGCCACTGATTAAAGTCAGCTGGAAAGAATTGAGCGCGCCCCGGCGCGGCGCGGCAAGGAAAGGCAAGCGACTAAAATAGCTTTGCTATTGCCTGGCTC
The DNA here is from genome assembly GCA_035046225.1 of Drosophila pegasa. Taxonomy (NCBI): domain Eukaryota; kingdom Metazoa; phylum Arthropoda; class Insecta; order Diptera; family Drosophilidae; genus Drosophila; species Drosophila pegasa. The sequence continues at coordinate 11,520,845 of JAWNOD010000072.1, forward strand.
TGCCTCACCTATAAAGTAAATAAGGTATTCGAACTGCAGTAGCCGAGGTCTTGGAGCTGCCGGTAACTAAAAGGCATTAAAGGATTACTTAGTTTGGAATTTACTATATTATAGCCATTGCTAGCTACTTGTGCTTGTCATGGCTGCTGCTGCTCCTACTGCTGCTGCTGCTGGTAGTGTGTATGCAATCTATAAGTTTATGGCAAATGAAATATAGATTGTTGAACAAGCAATAAGAGGTAAAGACTTTACTTGTTAAATAGAATTGAGGTGACAAGCGGTTGGACTGGCAGGACGTACTAGGATGCAACTGTCTATTTGTCTTTAGAGGAAAGGCATTAATGAGGCACATACAACTGACTTTCAACTTTGTATTTTGGATTTATATGTTGTAGAAATTTGGAAATAAATATTTATGTCAGCTGTGGCGTGGCTCAAACCCTTTGTTTCAGTGTAGTTATATTCTATAATAATAATATAAAACCATTTTTATGCAAGTGTTGAGCACCCTTTTCTTTCACATAAGTTTCGTTCCATTCGATTTAGAATTTTCTAACAATATTTAAGGACATTTTTAGTGTGTCAATTTATTTATATAAAATATTTAAATCAAGCAGGTCCTTTGGCTCTTTCGATTCAATATTAAAATTGCAAATTGCGAATTGGTTTGCTTTGCAAATTTGATCGAAATAAGAAACAAAAAATCATTGCTCAATGAAATTATTGAATCAATTAAAAATACAGAAATAAACGCGCTTGAGAAAATCAAAATAGTTAAACAAAATTATTGAATAGGGAAATGAAGTATCAGTATCAATATCAAAAAATTTAATGAAAATCTTGATTTCATTTTAAGAAATTGTTTAAAATTGGAAAAATATAATATAATATAATATAATATATAATATAATATAATATAATATATAATATAAAAAATAATATAATAATATAAAATATAATATAATAATATAAAAAAATAAATATAATAAATAATATATATATAATAATATTTATAAATTTTTAAAAATAAAAAACAATTTGATTTTTCATATAATTTATTACTTTAGTAGGTGGAAAATATAAATAAAAAATATGCAAATATAATAAATAAAATAATTATAATAATAAAGATATAGATAAGATAACGATAAAGATAATTATAATGATAAAGATATAGGGATATATAAAAATATAAGAAAAATTCATCAAAAATTAAATTTTAAAGTAATTTCACTTCTTTTCATCACAAATGTAAATTTAAAGTAATTTCCACTTCTGTTTTCACTTAAAACCAATTAAATTCCAACACCTAAACCGCAACCAATAATGTTTCAATTGCTGGCAAAACTTCTTTCGACTCGGCGCGTTATTAACTTCATTTTATTGTCAAGCATCAGCACATTGATATAAAACATTTTTATAACTAACGCATTTGGGGAACTTTTTCTCAAGCACGTTAACAATCAATCAATTTGATTCCATTTTTATTATGGGCCAATTGCGGCTCACAAACACACACCGAGCTCAATCAGCCAATAAAACTTCAATTAATTGAGTCTCTGGCCAAAGTAAAGCGAACTCTCATATAGGAGAAGCGCGCGTCGTGTGTGCTCCATAGAACATTGTCGTCGTCGTCGTCGTCGGACGGTGGACTCAATTGCCAAGCTGCAATCACTCAACGGGGCAGCTGGCTAACAAAGTATAAAAGTGATAAGGCACACACACACACACACCCACACAACACACACACACATGCACACAGGGAGAGCGTGAGAGAGACACGAAAACAAGCCATATAAAAGTTTTGCTCAACAACAAAGCTGCGTCTCGTTTCCGGCCGCTGCTGGCTCCATTTTTATTTCCACGTTTTTTTCCCTCCTCTCTCTTTTTCCTCTTCTCTCCTTGTTGTTGGCCGCAGAGCTAATTGTTTTTCGTTACGCAACGCATACCAATGCATTTAGCTGGCGACCAGTCGGAGGAGGACATAACTCTCTCGAGTGTTTTATGGCCGCACGCACGGCAGGACAACAATATCTTACCGCCAGTTATATATCCTGGCTACTTGGCGAGCGCGCACACATGTGCGTGGTAAAGCTGAGGCGGCCATAAAATAAGCCATGTACGGGAATTCAAACACTTGGAAATTTATTAATGTGCTCCAGGCCCTCCTCCGCCCACACCCACCTCCTCCCTCCCCCCACCTCCCTCAACAACCGGACATCCTCTCTCTCTCTCTCTCTTGGTTTCGGCCCACGCTGCGTATGCGTAATTCCGGCACAACATAAATGCACATTTAACGCATCTCCTGTGGCTACACATCGCCGCTAAGATGGAAGGCTCTCATAAATTACGTGGATCAGTTAATTGCCAAGCAAAAGAAATATTTTAATTAATCAAAAATCAATTTATCGGACAAGCCCCAAAGAAATGGCCAACAGAAGCAGCAGAAGTTGGCTCCGAAAGAAATAAACAATGGGATAATATAATATATCTATATATGTGTGTCTGCTTGGGCCTTGCATGGCTCGTTGCACTTTGTGATTATCCCTTGGCAATTTGTGCTGCCGCACAATTTGTGTGAAATGAGCCATAATAAGCCCTTGGCTTTATTTTCACTTGCTCCTCCATAAAACTCCAGCATGACAAGCTATCTGTACTCAGCTGATGATAAATTCTATGTGTTTTGTTGCCTGAAATGGACTCACTGCTGGACTGGCTACGCAGACCTGAGCTGTTTCAATAATCGACTTTAAGTGCGTTTTTCGATCAACTGCTTTGAGTAAATCCCTTCAATATTCAATCTATTATTCTGTGTCGCCCTTCAACTGACTACCTCTTTCGCTCACTTGGTTTTTTGCGCCTCTTTGCGCTCTCTTTTTCGTGCTCTCTCTCTCGGTCTTCTGCTTTTGTGTGCTTCCTCCCTTGCTCTAATGTTTCATTCTGTTTCTCACCTTCGCAGTCATTCATTCATCACACTCACTCTCTATCGTTGGCTCACTCTCTCACGCGGGTTCAATCAATCCATCAGTCTCACTCGTTCAATTAATCCTTCACATCACTCTCTCTCTCTCTCACTCTATCTTTTTCTCTCTCTCTCGTACCGTTTCAATCTCTCGTCCAATTATTCCTTTGCATCGGTGTCTCTTGTTCCATTTTGATCACTCGCTTCTTGTAATCTCTTGCTCTCTCTCTTTTGTTTTCTCTCAATCTAATGTTTTCTTACTGTTTTACTGTCGTTTTCTCACGTTCTCTTCCTTGTCCCGCTCTCATTACCTTTCCTTGTTCTTTCATACTTGAATTATCTATCAATTTCTCAATTTCAATCTGCATTTAAATCTTTTTACTCAATTTGCCCTTGACTCTTACTTTTTTTTAATCAGTTGCTTCCTTTTTCCATTCTTCCATTTTTCGCTGTGCCAGTTTCTCCAGTACTCTCGCTCATGTTCTCTAGTTGCCAGGTTCTCCTGTTCTCCCTGTCGCTGTCGTTGTTTTGTCCACATACTCATTCTCTAGTCTCCTCAATCTTCGCACCTTTCATTTTCTGTCCCTCTGACTTTTCTCCCACAATCTCTTAATTATTTCCTTGTCTTTTGTATTTTATATTTCATTGTATTTTTTGTAGTATTGTATTTTTCTAGTTCTTTTCTGTATCTTTCTCTGTCGTTCTTTATCCACGTTCCACTTTCTCTTACGACTTCTCAATCAATCACTCTCTTGCTTCATCAGTAAATCAGCATCTCTTTTACTTTCTGTTCATTCTCTCAGTCAGTTCTTTTCTCAGTCACTCCTTTTGTCCACTGGTGTCACTCTCTTCAGATCCCTCACTCAGTTTCGGTCTTCCTCTCTTGCTCTTTTTCTTTCCTTCATCTTTGTTCCATTCTTTCGCCGTCTATTCCAATCTCAGCTTTGCTCTCTGTCACTCGCTTTTATTCGTTATATCTAGCTTCCACGTTCACTTCACTTTCCTTATTCGCTCGCCATTCAGTCCACAGCCATCTCTCACTTTCTTGCTTTCTGTCTGTCTCTCTCACACCCTCATTTTCTCTCTCATTTGTATCCTCTCTCGCAGTCTCATTCTCTCTCGCATTCATCTCCTCTCTCGCATTTGCAGTCTCATTCTTTCGCATTTAAATTCTCATTCTCTCTCGCATTCATATTCTCATTCTCTCTCGCATTCTCAATCTCTCTCGCATTCTCATTCTCTCTCGCATTCACATTCTCTATCGCATTCATATCCTCTCTCGCATTCGCATTCTCATTCTCTCGCATTTAAATTCTCATTCTCTCTCGCATTCATATTCTCATTCTCTCTCGCATTCATATTCTCATTCTCTCTCGCATTCTCATTCTCTCTCTCATTCTCTTTCATTCTCATTCTCTCTCAATCAATCTCTTATACTCATTTCTCATTCAACCTCTCATTCTCATTCTCTCTACATCTTCCCCTCTCTCTTCGTCTTCCTTTCTCTCGCGCTCAGTCTCTCTAGATTTCCTTGTCCCTCTCACCATTTCTCACTCTTCCTCAGTCAGTACTGCACATCCTCGCCTCATCTCATCTTATCATCTCATCATCGATCCCTCTCATTTACAATCTAAACCGTCACATGAAAATCGAAAATATCTTCCATAGATATCTATGCTATGCTAAGCGACATATTAAATGAGCAATCTGAAATTCCTCCTTCAGCTGGATCTTCACCTTTAGCTCCTTCAATAAACAGTAATTAACTCCTGCGAAATCCTTTGTCCTTTTGGTCGGCTCTGCTGCAATCCCTTAAATGTTTGCGCACAAAGTTTATTGCAACGTTAATTGTGCAAATTAAGCTGGAAAAAAGTGGGCAACACAAACTGGCCGGCAATAGCAACAAGAAAACCACATGCCAACACTTATTGCAGACCACGAAGCGGCTGCTGTTCAGGACGAGGCTTAATTATAAGCAAAATGCATAAAGGACGCCGGGCCCCAAGTGGCACCCAGGAGGCCTGGCTAGGCAGGCAGACTCTGTGGTCACTGAGCTGGACAGACTCTACTGCTCTCTCTCTCGCTCTCTTCCTCTTTCTAGTCATATTATGCACACGTTCTGCAGTCACACACACACTCACACACTCACACACAGACACACACTCACTTGCAAAGGACTCGCTGTGCGTGCTGCTAAAAGTTAAGCGAAGCGAAAAGTTTTTCGGGCCAAGCTTTACGCTGCTTTGTGTCAAAACAAGCCGCCAACAATAACAACTCTCGCATTGCAACAATAACAATAACAGACCAAAAGGGTGACAACTTATCGGGGAAAGCACACGTAGATATCCTGTAATAGATTTTGATATAAAGCCCTTAATCTGTCTGGAAATTTAGCAGGATCTTTCCTTTCTGTATATAATAATCAAACAACCAAAACAAATGTGAGTTTTGTGCGTATATAAGACATTTTTTGATAACCAAATGTACTTCTTTGCTTCAAGGTAATTATCGATATTTATCGATTACAAGAAGAAAATTTAATACAGAGAAAATTGCACTCTATGAGCCTCTAGTTTGGTCTTGATTGCAATCTTTCTTGTTGCATGTCTTTAAGAGCAATATATTCATATCGATATTTATCGATTTAAACAAAATTAAAAGTAGTTAATGGGGAACACAATACAATCTCTGATTAATAATATCTAAAAGAAGTTAATGAGGAGCACAATAATACAATATCTACTCTAATAATATCGATATTTATAGATCTCTATAAATCATTTAAAGTGGTGTATAGGAAAAACTTTGCTCAATCTTAGCCTCTAGCTCTGGTCTTCATTAAATTATCACCATATTACCAGACATATCAGTCGCATCTTTTCAAGAGAAACGCCTAACGATGACATTTATCGATTGCAAGGAAAAACTAGCCCAATATTAGTTTGCCTTAGTTCTAGTCCTCCGATTTCAACAAAATAAAAGTAAAAACTTAACCCATTCTTAATAACATTCAGCTCTTATCATCACTAACGAAATATATCCAGCTAGCATTCTAACCAAACGAAAATATTTCCAAGAAACATTGTTATCGATTCATATCGATATTTATCGATGTGACAAAATTAAGAGAAAATTAAGCTGAAAATTGCATTAAAAATTGAATATATATCTATCGCCCGTTGCATACGCTCGCCACAAGTGTAGCATACCCCATTTGGGCGAAGATTTTGGGGCCATGCAGTAGAAGCTGCAGTGGGACTTTTGGCATGCATTCGACATGGCTGGAGGCAAAAGTTTTGCTGTTTCAGTTTTGTCGCCTTCTACTTATCGACAGACCACAAAGCAAACATAAAAAAGCTATTACAAATATGTCAAAGATAGATGGAAAAGAAGTATATCTCTATGCAGATATCTATGGCTATATACCTGTATATAGATAGACAAAAGTTTACAAGCTTGTATATTTCTATATATGTAGAGAAACGTTTATATACTTGTAAAGAAATATTACGCTGTTCTCTTATGTGGAGGGCTATATGCCGTATGATTAACGATCTACATTAAGAAAAGGACGAGACTTTTTTCCATATAATACAATATAAAAGAAAGGATAACTTGCATTAACTTGTGCGTCTCTATCAGGCGCGCAGCACACTGTATAGCGCCAGCAGACATATCGTGGCTGCATTAGGGTAGCCACATAACCGAGAGCCTATGTTGATGTACATGTAGCAGGGACAGCTCATCAGGCACTCGTGGCAGGACAATTTGGGCCTCGAGGACGAAATGGTGTGACACTTGCCGTCGCGGGCGCCGGAGCACAGGACACCCGTTAGCGTCTCTAGAAAACGATATGGGATAGGAGGAGGGGCTTAAGGAAAATGAGAAAAAATCAGGGGAGTTACTATTGATCTTGTAACCGGGCGTGAGGCAGTCATCCAAGGCTGGGTCTGGCTCATCATTCGGCTCCTTGGCGAAATATACATGACGCAGATCGTCGCTTTTGCCTATTACCACAAAAGTTGGTTCGACTCGGCACCTCTGCAATGCTTTGCACTCTTGACACACATTCGTATGGCCTTTCACATCTGTATAAGGATTCGTTCATTCTCTCTCTCACTCCCTCTCTCTACCTCTCACTCACCTGGGACTAAATGGAGAAATGCACAGCTAAAATACACAAACATAATTTTGAAAGCTCCCATTTTCCAATGAGATCAATTAATTTTCAACGAATGAGTGACAAAGCAAGGACTCCTGCTTTTTTATTGGACTTATTGTTATTATTATTTCGTTTAGATCTTAAAATAGTTTGCTTAAATTGAGCATAGAGTTCAAATTATTTAAGAGAAATGAGTGAGAAGTCAAGGAGTCCTGTTCATTATTTTTTTACTTCTTTTTTATACTTTTATGAGAAATCAGGGTATAATGTTTTTGTTGGATGTATGTAACAGGCAGAAGGAGGGGTGGCAGACCCCATAAAGTATATATATTCTTGATCAGGACAAGAGAAATCGATTTGGCCCTGTCCGTCCGTCCGTCCGTCTGTCCGTCCGTCTGTCCGTATGCTTGAACGCGCCGATTACAGCCCGTATAAGAGCTAGAGACTTGAAATTTTTTTTGTAGGTCCGTATATAGCACGCGCAGATCGAGTTTTTTTTAGAAAATCAACTATCCCCAATTGTTATCGATTAAAAACACTATCGAAAAAATTATATCTCTCCCATCTTTTAAGCTAGAGACACCAAATTTTATATTTAGCTTTATAAGTATTTTATGCAATTTTGAATTTTGTTATATTTTGGATACGGTCCAAATTTCCCCATTTTTTATGACTAACACAAATTCGACAGGGCTCAGGGTATCCCCTAGTCGGTCACGCCGGACTAGAGTTTTCTTACTTGTTTTTTATTTAAATTTTGAAAATAGTTTGCTTAGATTGAGCATAAATTTCATTCTTCAAAAAGAATATCAATTTCAATAAATATTAAAAAATTACTCTAAATTCCATAAGGCTAACAACTTGCAGCTTTAAGCCAACTTCAGCAGAAATCAAGGCAATTGCATAGAAAATGTTGGAAAAATAACGTGAAGCATCAGTAAAAAATCTGCATTTCGCAGACGCTGACGGACGTAGAGACATAGACAATGAATAAAGCATTGCCAAAGGATATGCCAAGCCAAAGTCACGCTGGTATGTGTGTGTGTGTGTGTGTGTGTGTGTGTGTGCAACTGTATACTAAACACATGAGTGCGCCAGCGAGAGAGAGAGCGAGAAAGAGAGCTGCAAAAATCTGCACTGATAAATAATAAATCTGCGACATAAGCAGCGCGTGTGGAATCCATCGCTTGGGAGATGCTGTGAAGACAACTTAACATATATATATAGATATATAAATCTTATATACAGTGAAGACAACTTAGCATTTATATAGATATAGATATATAAATCTTTTAATATGCACATTATTCATTCGCTCTTAAAGCTTAAAGCTTGAAGTTTTTAGTTTGCTCTACAAATTCCGTTGGAAGCAGCTAATAATTGCTCTTCTAATATGCGCTCTTAAGTTCGTCTACTCTCTTGATGTCTTACGCTCATTTACTCTTTGTGCACTCATACGCATTTTCTTTTCTTTGATTTCTTCTTTGTGAAAAGCTTCCATTGAGTCTTCATAAATGATTGAAGCCAGAGCTGCTGAAAAAGCTCAGTAACTTCCAGTACATTTTTTAATAGATAATTGTGAATTTTTTAATAAATATTGAAGCTCATATGAAATATTATATTTTAGACCATATATATAAATATTTTGATATGTAATATGACAAAACACTTGCAAATGGTCGTTATCCCCGGCAAGCTTGAAGTCTATACAAATCTAAGCAATCTGCTATCAAAAATAGATATTTGAGTCACTGAGAATTCATTATATTAGTTGCGCTAGGAACACAACGTTCTCTTCAAGAGCATAAAGAGTTTTGTGGAACATAACATACACCCACCCAGACATCAACATATACGCCTAGGCACGCTCAGTCGCACACACACATAAGCATGCACTAACATTTGCACTGGGTACTAAGTCTAGTTTACAGCTTTAGGCCTCTCGCAGCAAAAAGGAAAACAACGCAATAGAATACACAGAATCCACAAAAGAGCACATTAGCCGAAAATACAACTTAGATCATATAAATAAGAGTGACGCTGAGGAGTTCAGTAAGGCAAGGCGTTGAGCGAGCAAAAAGGAATAGCGAAAAATATATCAAGAGAGTAAACATCGTCAAAGGCGGAGTTCTAGCGAGCTCTGCTGTGAGTGCAAGGAGAAAGACTATAGCTTCGATGCGTTCAGCTGAGAGTGGAAATGCAAAAATGCAAGCAGTGCGAGCAGTGCAGCATGAGAGCGTGGCGTAGAAGGCTCAAGCCTAATGCGCCAATTTAGTATGTGCGCGTTCGCCTTGGGAAGTAGGTGGCTTGCGGCGCGGGTTAAAAGAAGTCGGTTTTTACTATTTTTAAATAATGTGTAAATCGGTTTTAGCTAATATATAGTGCATAGTGCGTGCATAGAAATGCGAAAGTCGCAAAATTAGCTAAAGTTTATTCTTTTGAAGTTGCTAATATTTTTTTTTTCGTGCGAGTGTTTGCAATATTTTGCCGAATTCATCACGTCAATGAATACTGACTGGAAGGCTGAATAAATAGGTAAGAAAGAGATGTGTAATTTATATTTGACGTCTGCTTGGGATTTGGCAGCTTAAGCTTAAGGCGCAAGCAGTGCAGCTAGTGTTAGCTATGAAATTATCTAGGGTGCTGTTATGCTGCTAGTGCGAACGCAGCTCGCAGACTCAAGCATGCACATGCATGCACACAAACACACACACATACATACAGCTTATATATGTATATATTTCTCTTTTATTATTTTCTTAACACAACAATTTTCTTGCACAACACAAACATACTATTATCACCATCAACAGCACTTAGCTGAAGCTCAAATGTAAACGCATATGCCGCCTTGGGATTATCGCCCGATGTGTATATATATATATATATATATGTGTGTGTGTGTGTGCTTTGTCTCCCCCTGCATAACAACTTGGCTTGGCTTCGACTCCTTTTTTTTAGCATTTAGTTGCCTTGGTTTCATTGCATTTGTTAGTCCTAATTAATTATTGTAATTAGTTGAATGCAGGCTGGTGAGGCCTAGATAAAAAGAAAAAACCGCTGACTGCGGCAAAAATGAATTTTGTGCTTTCATTTGCACGAAAAGCTCAGATAATTTTCAACGAGTTCCCTGCATCTGCTCTCTAGTGCCGTCTCTCTCTCTCTCTTTCTGGTTCTGTCTGTGAGTTTCGTTTTCATTTCGTTTCCTTTCTTTTTTTTACCCAATTTATGTTTTTGTTGTTGTCTGTTTTCGGTCAAATTGAATTGTTTAAGAGCATGTCTGTCTCTCTCTCTCTCTCCCTCACACACACACACTCCGGTTAATTTCTCTTGTTTTTGTTTTTCAGCAAAACACAATGAAATCATATAAGAAAAAACATTTCAAAGAAAAAATAGAAAAGATTTCTGTGTGTGTTTGTGTGCTTACGTATACATAATATATCAAGTGCAGTTTTTATTTAAGAAATTAGAAAAGATTAGCACAGACTTTTCGTTGAAATATTTCCTTTGATCTAATTGGCTTTATTGAGTCGCCTAAAGAGACTACTCGTGTTTGGCAAAGCTTTTAAGGTATTAAGCGAGTAAATTCCTTGGATATGTTTAAATGCTTAAAGACGAAAATTTGAAGGAGATTTTAAAGCTATTAAATGAGTAAATTATTTGGAAATGAAAGACAGATTAAAGCGGAAAATCAGCAAAAGAATTTTAATTTATTTAATTATATGAAAAATAAATGTTTAAACTTGATTAATAATTATTTTTTCGTAATATTTCAAATTTTTGTTTGCAAATTTTTTGGTTTCACTAAAAAAGGAAAATTTTAGAATTTTTTAATTAATTTCGATTTATAAAACAATTGCAAATATTTTTGTTTCAATAAAAAAAGAAATTTTAGAATCTTTTAATTCTTCTAAATTCTAAAAACAATTTACTCATTTCTTGAACTATCTCCCCTTAGTAATTGCTAATTCTTTTATTAAATATATTTCCTCACTCAATTCAATATTTTGTGAAATATAATAAACTCTCAAACTAAATTTTTCAATTTGTTTACGCGGTGAGCGCGCAGCGCTTTGTTTATTTTACACTTCAGCACTTGGGAATTGCTGGGGGAAACCCTTTTTTGGTTTTTTCTTTTTGTTTTCCTTTGCTTTTTTGCATAACAAAATGACGACAAGGAGCGCATGTCCTCCCGCTGCAATTTATTTAATAAAATGTGCGAACGCAGCTAAGGACCGACGTGGACCGATGGCGATGGCGACGTCGACGTCGCACGACCCACGCAATTGAAACTTTTTCAACCGCAAAACACCAAAGCATACTTCTAGGCAATAACGTAATTCAAACGCCACGCCCCCAGCGCCCCACGCCTACCTAGCGCCCCACTCCCCCACCGACCTTGTCGACACCCGCAAAACTTTGCACATTTTTCGAAAAACTGAAAACTAAAATCTGGCCTGGGCAGCGCGCGCGAATAAAAAACCCAACTTTTTTCGAAAATGGCGTAAATTGTCGAGGCTGCTGCGTAACCCTTTCTCCCCACAGCCCCCACCTCTGCCAGCAGCTGTGGGAGATTCAAAGTCAAAGCGCGACGTTTACTAAAATATTCATGGTTTGCTGCGTCGAGTGTCACAGTTGGGTTACCGACCAGCTGGGCGGCTGTGGGCGTGACTATGGGGAGATGGGGAACGGGGGCTGTGTAAAAATGCCCTTTGAGCTGGCACTCCCCCTCCCTCCCTCCCTCCACTTCATTTTTCTCGGCTGGTTTGCGCTTTTTGTTTGCGACAACGAGGAGAGAATGAGCAAAAGTTGTTGATATTTTGTTGATTGCTTTCTGGCTCTGATTTTTGAGGCGTTGTGGGCGGGCCAGTGATTGCACACAAAAAAACATTAGAATAAAACAAGTAAGAGTACTCTAGTCGGGACGGCTCGACTAACAGATACCCTGAACCCTGCGGGAGCTGATTTTAAAGTCTCTAGCTTTTACGGTAATTAAGTTACGTTTGCAAATCTACGCCAAATTATCGATTGTTATCGATAATAAGGGAATGGGATGAGTTATCGAAAAAAAAGATAAACTCGCTCAACGTATGGTATACACGCGTATTCATGCCAAAGTCTCAAGTCTCTAGCTTTTGTGGTTTACGAGAATGTTGTGTTCACACGGACGGACAGACGTACAGGGCTCAATCAACTTCTCTTGTCGTCCTGATCGAGAATATATATATATACTTTAAGGGGTCTGCCACGCCTCCTTCTGCCTGTTACATACATCCAACAAAACCATTATACCCTGAATTCCCATTTTCAATGGGTTCAGGGTATAAAAAAAATGTGTGTGTTGACATAGTCAAGTTTGATTTCCGGGCGGGGCAGAGCGCAAATGAACTAATATAAATATATATAGTAAATGGATATCTAATATATATATAGCTGCATTGGGGCTCTAAACGGAATATTAAACGGAATATGAATATTTAAAAATATACGTTTAGTATTCAAGTGAAATCTTAAGTGGAATATTAAAAAGAATGAAAAAAAAATATGGAAAAAATTTTATTTAATTTTTACTAGTTTAATATTGAATATTTTCTCAAAATTTCCTAATTTCCCATATATAAATCTAATATTTCTTCCTCCTATTCATACTCGCTCTCCTTTAGAGCTAACCTTGCTCTATATTTTGGCATTTAAAGCTAAACAAAATCCTTTTTTCGGGCAGAATATTTTACCGTGAAGGTCCTTTAGCACATTATGCAACATTACGAATAGTTTTATGCAATGAAAACATTGCGGGCTTGAATTGATTTACACTCTCAGCTTTATATATATATATATATATATATATATATATATATATATTGCACAAAGACAATTTAAATTGATTTCGCTTTTTCGTCTAAATCCCTCCCTGATTCTGCATAGTAAAAATGTTTCGTTGCGTGTTGGGGGCTTAGACCAAAGGCAGACACGTGTTGCGCAGCTCACCTGGCGAGGGTTTATGCAAATGGACAAAGCCAAACTATATAAAGTTGGTTGCTCTGTTAATATTAATCAAAAATAATTGGAATAAAATGAGAAAGAGGAACTTGGTTGATCTACATACGATGGGAACAAAATAGAATGCTCTCTTGAAGAGCATAAAGAGTGTTGTGGAACATAACATACACACATACATAAACATATACGCCTAAGCAGACTCACGGGCACACATACACACAAGCATAAACGAATATTTGCTAAATCTAGCTTTAGGCCTCTCGCAGCAAAAAGGGAAACATAGCAAGAGAATCCACAAAAGAGCACATTAGACGAAAATACAGCTTAGATCGTAAGAGCGGCGCTAAGGAGCACAGTAAGGCAAGGCGTTGAGCGAACAAAAAGGAAAGGCGAAAAATATATCAAGAGAGTAAACATCGTCAAAGGCGGAATTTTAAAGCGAGCAGTGCTGTGAGTGCAAGGAGAAAAACTATAGCTCAGTTGTCAATTGACAATTGAGAGTGGAAATGGAAGAATGCAAGGAGTGTGAGCAGTGCAGCATGAGAGCGTGGCGTAGACATAGGCTTAAGCCAAATGCGCCAATTTAGTCTGTGCGCGTTTGCCTTGGGAGTCACATGGTTTTCGGCGTGTGTTAAAAGCAATCTGTTTTTACTATTGTTTAATAATGTGTACAGCGGTTTTAGTTAGTGCGCAGCGTATAGTGCGTTAAGAAAAAAACCCCAGTAGCTGTTGTAGTTTTTATTTTACATTTATTTTCTAGTTGCAAATAATTTTTTTCTCTGTGTGAGTGCAATATTTTTTCCTAATATCCATGATGCTTGTGCGTGAACACTGGAAGACAATATGAATAGGTAAGAAAGGGATGGGTAATTTACATTTGAGTATTAGCAGCTTGGCATAAGGCAGCTTAAGCTTGAGGTGCAAGCAGTGCAGCTAGTGTTAGCGATGAAATTATCTAGGGTGTTGTTATGCTGCTAGTGCGAATGCAGCTCACACACACGTATGCTCGTGCATGTAACTGCACAGATATTCACTGTTGATTGTGTGAGTGCAAGCTTTATTAGTTTTGTGCTGGAGAATGATTGTTGTTGTGCGTTTGCTCTTACTGCCATTCTGTCACTGCATTAAGCATAAGCGGATCGTAAGAGTGGAGCAAATAAATGTTTGAGATGAATTATTTTTTCTGTGTCTGCTCTTTCTTTTGGTTTTGTGGACTTTGTAGATTGTAAGCGTAGAGAACAGATTAATGGTCTGGTACACAAATTGTAGCGAATATTTAATACGCTTTCTACTCAAGGGGGAACTCGAGCAATTTTTTGCATTTAAAAGCAATCATAAAATCTCTTTGCGCACATTCTCTGATAAGCAATCGCTGGACACATGCAATTTTGTTTCGAGCAGGTCGCCTAAGAATTTGCAATAAGCTCGAGAACAATAGACGGAGGCTTGCGTCAGCTTCAGAGGGCAGACGACTGGACTGAGCATGCCTGAATAGCAAGAGTTGAGGCGATGGGGGATGGGGGAGCACAGCAGGTGATTGGATGCTGCACTCAATCTGTTGCTTAACCAGGTAGTCCAACCAACAACAACAACAACAAAATGCCTGTCAGTGGCAGCTGCTGTGCTGCTGGCGATGTCATAATATCTCCAATGCACCAAATCGATTTGTTAAATTTGATTGATTATTTGCAAATCGCTGTTAAATATGAAACTCGAGCAGCGGGTTAAAATTTCATAAGTTGCGGCAAATAAAGACGCAAAGTGATTGACAAGCAAACACACACACTCACATACACACACACACACATACACACACTCATACACATGTGAAGCATGGCGGCTGAACACGAGCGAAAATAAAGGAAAGAAAAAGCGGCGAAAATGCTCGCAGACTTTTGGCCATGAACGTCAAAAGCTGGCTTTGTTGCTGGACATTTACGTTTGGCATTATTGTTGTTGTTGTTGTCGTTGTTGTTGGACTTTTATTACTGCCACGGTCGAGTGACCGCTCGGACCGTTGATTACAATTCGCTTCCGGCAGTCATTAATTTTTATTTAGCACATTTCGCAGCGGCGGAAAGCAGAAAAAAGAAAAAAAAAAGAAAAAAGCAAAGAAAATACGCCGCTGCTCAGAGGTAAGAAAAACTGTGGGCAAGGACATGGCTGGCTATATGAATAAATTATAGCAATGCGTATATATATATAAATGTGCGTGCGTGTGTGTGTGTGTGTGTGCGTGTGCCACAGCGGAAACGGAAAGTGTGTTAATTTCCGACAGCAAAATATTAACGCCCGTGATGGACGTGCAACTGCAATTGATTTCAATGGATGATCGTAACAAAGAAACGCGTTGAAATGAGAGTGGGTGTAGCAAGTGGGAATATATATATTGACATTGTATTAAAAAAAAATATATATATATATATTTTGCTAACAAAATTATGCTGCACATACACAACTGATTCAGAAAATAATACAAAAAATATAAAATGAATTAAAATAAAAACAATCAATGCCAAATTGCTTTTTCAGTATAATATAAGCAAAAGCTTACATTGGAAAAGCAATTACATTTTAAAACTATTTTGACCAAAACATTTATGTGATTTAGACTAAAAAATAGTGAACAAATTTGGGAATGAAATTCTTGAAAAAAACAGGATGTTGTTTCTCATCTGCTAAAGTATAATCAAAAATTTGCATTTAAATAGATTTTGGGCGTAAAAAATTTACTTTTTGTTCAAGTTTTTAGCAATTAAAGATTTCCCTTTCAATACTTTGATTCTCTCTCTGATTAAATGCCAACTCTGACTTTCCTCATCGATACTCGATCAATTTAATTTGCTCTGCTTCTCTTGCAGTTAAACCAATGTTTAAGCTATGCAAAGAGTTATAGTATCTTCATTGCAAATTAAAGATTTCCCTTTCAATACTTTGATTCTCTCTGATTAAATTGCCAACTCTGACTTTCCTCATCGATATTCGATCAATTTAATTTGCTCTGCTTCTCGTGCAGTTAAACCAATGTTTAAGCTATGCAAAGAGTTATAGTATCTTCATTGCAAATTAAAGATTTCCCTTTCAATACTTTGATTCTCTCTCTGATTAAATTACCAACTCTGACTTTCCTTATCGATACTCGATCAATTTAATTTGCTCTGTTTCTCGTGCAGTTAAACCAATGTTTAAGCTATGCAAAGAGTTATAGTATCTTCATTGCAAATTAAAGATTTCCCTTTCAATACTTTGATTCTCTCTCTGATTAAATTGCCATCTCTGACTTTCCTTATCAATACTTGATCTATTTAATTTGCTCTGCTTCTCTTGCAGTTAAACCAATGTTTAAGCTATGCAAAGAGTTATAGTATCTTCATTGCAAATTAAAGATTTCCCTTTCAATACTTTGATTCTCTCTCTGATTAAATTGCCATCTCTGACTTTCCTTATCAATACTTGATCTATTTAATTTGCTCTGCTTCTCTTGCAGTTAAACCAATGTTTAAGCTATGCAAAGAGTTATAGTATCTTCATTGCAAATTAAAGATTTCCCTTTCAATACTTTGATTCTCTCTCTGATTAAATTGCCATCTCTGACTTTCCTTATCAATACTTGATCAATTTAATTTGCTCTGTTTCTCGTGCAGTTAAACCAATGTTTAAGCTATGCAAAGAGTTATAGTATCTTCATTGCAAATTAAAGATTTCCCTTTCAATACTTTGATTCTCTCTCTGATTAAATTGCCAACTCTGACTTTCCTCATCGATACTCGATCAATTTAATTTGCTCTGTTTCTCGTGCAGTTAAACCAATGTTTAAGCTATGCAAAGAGTTATAGTATCTTCAGTGCAAATGGGTGTAACGCATTCAACTTGAATGCATTTTACATGTTGCATGTTAAGTACAGGGAACAAAAGATAAATAAAAATACGCCCGGGCGAAAAGCAACAGAGGCGTGTCTCGGCCATGCTGTAGGCCAGCCAAACAAAAACAAAAAAGGCAAAGAATGAAAAAACCTGACTACGAAAAGGGTAAAAAAAAAATAAGAGCAAAAATGAGAGACATATGCAAATGAAGTTCAACGTTGAACATGGACATGTTAAGTAAAGTAAAGTGTTGTTGTTGTTGCTGCATGTTGTTGTTGTTGAGGTCGTTGTTATTGTAATTACGATGCGAAAGCGAAGCGCGATGTCTTTTTGTTCTTGGCTTGACTACAATAAATCGATCAATGATACGTCTTTAGAATATGAAGTGTATATAGCTTAAAGCAAGTTGTAATATGCTTAAATTGTTACAAATTGAGCTGAGATTATTGCAAATTATAAGTTGTGATTCTAAAGGAGAATTTCAATGGATATAAGCTATGTTTTTATTAAAGCAGCGGTAAGTGGAAATCTCAGTTTAACGACTGTATTTGAATATGAATAATTATTTTACTTATTCAAATTAAAAAGAAAATGTATTTCGGGTCTTCAATGTACACTGCGTTTCATCAGGATAGCGCACCCTTTCTCCGTCAATGTTTAATATTTTCTATATCGTTTCACACATCGTTCTACATTTTTTTCCTATTTCACTGTTTTATTCTCTTTAAAGTGAAAAAATATTGAGATCTGAAAAATTCTAGTAAATATTTTAAAATTTTAAATTTTGAAAAGAAGAAAATGGTAGCTAAAAGTTGGTTATCAAGATAGCGCATTTAAATTCAATTGTTGATATCTCGCTCAATTCGACAA
Source organism: Drosophila pegasa (assembly GCA_035046225.1). Taxonomy (NCBI): domain Eukaryota; kingdom Metazoa; phylum Arthropoda; class Insecta; order Diptera; family Drosophilidae; genus Drosophila; species Drosophila pegasa. Next base: position 11,538,703 of record JAWNOD010000072.1, read on the forward strand.
CTAGAGCTTTGTAGACCACTTAATTAATCTTCTTTAGGAAAAAAGTTACTTTGAGAAGATTAGTAATTTAGTTTAAGGAAAATCAAAGATTGAAACATATTTCGATGATTTGAGCCAAAAATTATTATATAAACCAACCGACATGGATAAACTATTCTATATTTTCTTGAAAATTACGAATTCTGTTGGAAAAAATACATTGACAGCAATAGGTAGAGCAGATAGGCTATTTATATTGGCAAAATTATTTACCTCGCTCAACCTCGGAAAACCAGGTTATATTGCGAGTTTTTTAATAATTTAAAGAATTATTTATATAGCTCTATATCTGCAATAACCAAAAATATATTAACCAGTATTTTATAGTGTTCCGAAAAAAATAAGTGTTAATTTGCTCCAACATACTTGAAGTTGCTTTCTCCGTAGCTCTGTGTTGCCTTTTCAGATGGAAATAATTCTAATTTAGGAGGACCCGATCGGTATTACTATTTTTTTCCTGATCTACGTTAGGAGGATCATGATTTAGATATCCTGAACAGCCGGGTTTGTGGTGTTGTACTCATACCGTATGTCTGTATCTTTTCGTATTTTTTTTATCGCTATCGTTCACTATTTCTTCCTTACTTTCAGAAGACTGTACGCTACACAATGCTAAATAATTAAAAATTATATTGTCTGCAAATAATTTTGTACTCATATTGTATGTCTATAAAGCAGGGTTGTATCGATTTTAATTTTTTGATCGCTATCGTTCACTATTTCTTTCCTTACTTTCAGAAGACTGTACGCTACACAATGCTAAATAATTAAAAATTATATTGTCTGCAAATAATTTTGTACTCATACTGTATGTCTATAAAGCAGGGTTGTATCGATTTTAATTTTTTGATCGCTATCGTTCACTATTTCTTTCTTACTTTCAGAAGACTGTACGCTACACAATGCTAAATAAATAAATATGATATCGTCTCCAAATATTTTTGTACTCATACTGTATGTCTATAAAGCAGGGTTGTATCGATTTTAATTTTTTGATCGCTATCGTTCACTATTTTTTCCTTACTTTCAGAAGACTGTACGCTACACAATGCTAAATAATTAAAAATTATATTGTCTGCAAATAATTTTGTACTCATATTGTATGTCTATAAAGCAGGGTTGTATCGATTTTAATTTTTTGATCGCTATCGTTCACTATTTCTTTCTTACTTTCAGAAGACTGTACGCTACACAATGCTAAATAAATAAATATGATATCGTCTCCAAATATTTTTGTACTCATACTGTATGTCTATAAAGCAGGGTTGTATCGATTTTAATTTTTTGATCGCTATCGTTCACTATTTCTTTCTTACTTTCAGAAGACTGTACGCTACACAATGCTAAATAATTAAAAATTATATTGTCTGCAAATAATTTTGTACTCATATTGTATGTCTATAAAGCAGGGTTGTATCGATTTTAATTTTTTGATCGCTATCGTTCACTATTTTTTCCTTACTTTCAGAAGACTGTACGCTACACAATGCTAAATAATTAAAAATTATATTGTCTGCAAATAATTTTGTACTCATACTGTATGTCTATAAAGCAGGGTTGTATCGATTTTAATTTTTTGATCGCTATCGTTCACTATTTCTTTCTTACTTTCAGAAGACTGTACGCTACACAATGCTAAATAATTAAAAATTATATTGTCTGCAAATAATTTTGTACTCATATTGTATGTCTATAAAGCAGGGTTGTATCGATTTTAATTTTTTGATCGCTATCGTTCACTATTTCTTCCTTACTTTCAGAAGACTGTACGCTACACAATGCTAAATAATTAAAAATTATATTGTCTGCAAATAATTTTGTACTCATATTGTATGTCTATAAAGCAGGGTTGTATCGATTTTAATTTTTTGATCGCTATCGTTCACTATTTCTTCCTTACTTTCAGAAGACTGTACGCTACACAATGCTAAATAATTAAAAATTATATTGTCTGCAAATAATTTTGTACTCATATTGTATGTCTATAAAGCAGGGTTGTATCGATTTTAATTTTTTGATCGCTATCGTTCACTATTTCTTTCTTACTTTCAGAAGACTGTACGCTACACAATGCTAAATAATTAAAAATTATATTGTCTGCAAATAATTTTGTACTCATATTGTATGTCTATAAAGCAGGGTTGTATCGATTTTAATTTTTTGATCGCTATCGTTCACTATTTCTTTCCTTACTTTCAGAAGACTGTACGCTACACAATGCTAAATAATTAAAAATTATATTGTCTGCAAATAATTTTGTACTCATACTGTATGTCTATAAAGCAGGGTTGTATCGATTTTAATTTTTTGATCGCTATCGTTCACTATTTCTTTCTTACTTTCAGAAGACTGTACGCTACACAATGCTAAATAAATAAATATGATATCGTCACCAAATATTTTTGTACTCATACTGTATGTCTATAAAGCAGGGTTGTATCGATTTTAATTTTTTGATCGCTATCGTTCACTATTTCTTCCTTACTTTCAGAAGACTGTACGCTACACAATGCTAAATAATTAAAAATTATATTGTCTGCAAATAATTTTGTACTCATACTGTATGTCTATAAAGCAGGGTTGTATCGATTTTAATTTTTTGATCGCTACCGTTCACACTTTTATCTGTAGCTTTGTTTTGTCTTTTCAGATATAGATAATTTTAGTTTGGGAGTACCCGATGGTTATTATTTTTATTTTTTCTGATCTACGTTAAAAGGACCATAATTTTTTTTAATGCGGTTAATTACAAAAGGCTTTTGAAAACTACTTTACATGACTCTTAACAGTAACTTTAAAATTTGTTATTGATATTTGGATGTCAAAATGATGGTCCTTTTAACGTAGATCAGGAAAAATAATAATGCCCATCGGAATTATAGAATTATTATATTATATAGAATTATTTCCATCTGAAAAGACCAGACAGAGCTACGGAGAAAAAGTCTTCAAGTGTGTTGGAACAAATTGAAGCGAATTTATTTTGGAGCACTTTTTTGTTAGGTATTGCAGATCAAAAGCTTTATAAATAATTCTTTAAATCATTAAAAAAAAACTAGCAATAACACCAGTTTTTCCTTGGATATGCGAAGTCAGGTTGGGCGAGTTAAATACTTTTCCCAGTATAAATCGTCTATCTGCTCTACCTATTGCTGCCAATGTATTTTTCCCAATATTAGTTAAATAGTCAGTATTAATGGAGAAATTGAAGGGTGCGCTATATGCTGATGACGCGCAGTGTATGATTAAATATATAATTTTCTTCGTATAGTAATAAATAGTAGAATACTATGATTTGCTCTTTCGTGTAGATATATAAATATTTAAATTAAAAATAAATGCTTCAGATATATACTTCATATTTTATAGTTGTTTTTATAACTTTATAATTATCATATACTACTTTAGTTTGGATATGGATATTGTAGAAGTAAAGACTATAGTAATGTCTGTTAAAAGTAAATATGGCATGAATATATAGTTTAGTAAAGATTTATGTAAATTTATTAGATTTTATTGCACGTAATATTTCATCAAATTAAAATCAATTAAAATAGCGAAACATTTTATAAATTTAAATATCAATAAATATATGGATCAAAGCATAACGTATTAATTCTTATAAGAAATGAAATGAAAATTACAAATATTATTGATGTCAATTTCTCATCCCTCAATTTTCCTATACCATATGTCTTAATGATTAATTTTCGTCGGGTAAACACACACGTGTTAATTTCTACCTAATTGAATGCGCTTCACTTGTAAGCAGCACTCATGTAATTTCTTCCTTTTTTTTCTTACATAAATTGACTTGTTTTCAGTTTTGTTTACCTTAATTAGTTATTCACTCGCCTCTCAAGACCCATTCACGACCTCTAATTGTGTATAACAATTACAGAACAACAACAACAATAACAATAACAATAACAACAGGTGGCTCTCGAGCGCAGCGAACAATAGTTGCCCAGTCTCGTTTGCCCTGCCATTGTCCATGTGCTGGATGAAGGCTCTCCAGCCATTACATTTTACGACAAACACACACACACACATGCATATATATATATTTATACATGTGTATACGCACACACACACTCAGGCCGCTGTTTCCGTTTCCGCTCCGTAAAGGTTTCATTTCGTTTTTGGTTGAGCAGCGAAGGAGAAGGGCGGAGGGGGAGGAGGAGGGGCAGCGGCGCTGTGGTGGGGCGTGAGGGCAACGGCTTGTCACTCAGTAAATGCGCCGCGTGTGTGGCCAATGTTAATGCCCCACACGCTTGTCCATATGCCAGTTAGTTGACTGGCCAACAGCCGTGCGACTTTCCCTGTCTGTGTGTGTGTGTGTGTGTGCGTGGCGGCCATGTGTTAGTTTTCGAGACAAAATGGCTTAAGTAGTCACTTTTTGTGCTTTGTGCTTTGGTTTAATTAATTACAAGATTAATGCGACTGTATGTGCGGCGTCTGGCAACTGCTGCCCCAAACATTCGGACGTGTTCTGGCTCAAGAAGTGGCGCTAGCATATCGTTGCCATGCATACGACTCTACTACATTGAAAGTAATTACGTTCCCACACACACACACACGCACACATACACCGTACATATGTGTCCCTAACGACTTGTGGTCAGAAGCGTTTTCCATAATTGGCAAGGTGAATGTATTTCGATTGTAAATTTGCGCAATGATCATAATTATAATAATGCTAACTTCATTTAAATTTATTATATTTTAAAGGATATTTATTGTAGAGCTTAACTGGGTGGATATCAACAATATCACTACGAATTGAACTAGATTATTATTTATATGAATTTATTTGAATTATTTACATGGTCAATTTATATCCATGATAACTATGAACTTTATTTGCACTGTAAATATATATTTATAACTTTTGGGCTTCGTTTGCACTGTAAATGAATGCTCCTGACAACTAGGAATTTTATTTAAATCATAAATGTTCCCCCATGAACTATAGTATATATGTCTACATATATAATTGTACGACTTTTTCTTAATATTTTCATTTTGCTTTAGTTGTCTCAATTATTTCATTTGGTTTTTGGCTTTCAGCTCACGTTGATCGCATATTTTTACTGCACGCAGCTTTATTTGCATATTTCATATGCAGTTCACTTTAACAAAAAAAAAAATCCGATTTATTATACAATTTACGTATGGATATATTTGGAAGTTTTTAAAAAGCAAATGTTATTTCTTCATAAAATGTTATATTGCTTCATATAAATATATATATTTATTTATATATATGGCTCCCTTTTTTTTGCTTCACATGTCAACATTTTAATTAATGCTTCAACGCTCAATTTTATTGCGGTTTTTTCCATGCGGCATGTTAACAACAATGGCCCGCCCCCGCGCAGCCACTTGACAACTGCCAACACTCATTAGCTCAGCAGGATTTTTTCGTTTTTCGGTGATTGATGTACCACCACGTGGGCCGCGGCGCGGCAGCTTTCAGATGCAAAAGAATGCTTTAAATTTCATGTGTACATGAGCAACTTTTGACATTTCATCACAACGTGGTGCTATATGGCATATATAGACGTGCTGCTTTCTATTTCGCATTCAAATGGCTTGCCAGAGGTAGCTCCCTGCCTGTCCCTCATGTCCCCATTTGAGAGGCTACGCTCTCTTTCGTATCTTTTTTTTTTTTAAAGCGCCTTTCAACTTTCGATATGTAATCCTTTGATTGATGCGCCCAGCATCAAGACACACACTCACACTCCCACACACACACACACACACTGCTACACACCTTTATATAAACGCTGTGCGTGCCTTTCGTCCTTGTGCGTTACGGCCCAAAATCAACGCCTATGCAAATTTACAAGGCTTTCTCGAGTTGATGGGCGGCGGGTGTTAGACATATGATGACAAAGACGATTTTAGCATTTTTGCTTTTTGATTAGCCCGGACAGTAGCAGCAGCATCAGCAGCAGCAATCGAAGAAGCATCTGCTGTGGCGCTGACAGGAAGCTGAAGCAGAACCAAGGACTGTTGCCTGCTTTTAGGCCGAGGCCCGGCAAGTGAAATATCAGCTTACATTTGGTTTAGTTGAGGTAACCGTAACCGTAAACACTGCCTCAAAGCAAAGCATTTGATTAGCCAAACACACACGCACAAAACACGCCCACATACACGCACACACACACACAGACACATACATACACATATATAACAAGCAATACACCTTAGCCAAGGCAGTTGCCTGAAACAAAGCTGTCAACTTGCTTGCTATTTTGGCCAGAATCTGGACTTGGATGCGTGAAAACAAGTTGCTGTAGCAACTTTGCTGCAACTGGATGTTGTTGCATCAGCCACAGTTCACAATTGTGGTTATTGAGATTGCCTTTGCTTAGACTACGACGACTGGACTGGCCTGGCCTGCCTCTCTCTATTGCTCCAATTTATTCATAAAGTCCTTAACTAATTGACTTCAATTTGGTTAAAAATGAGAATGAGCCGAAAGAAGTGCGCAAATTGCTGAGAGAACAATTCGCTTTAAGTATTGAGAGTAGTTTCTCGCTCAAGAAAGGCGAGCTGAAAAATTACAAGTAAACTATGAACTATTATGAAGTTTGCTCTCGAGTGTTGATGGGTTTCATGTAGAGAAGTTATTATAGAAACTTATGCATGGAAATATATATGGTTGGGTGGCTCAAATATCATGAAGTAATTAAGGAATGAAAGTAGATTTGGGTGTTGAAGAAGTAAGAGAAAGATTTTAGAGTTTAGCTACTTTTTGTAAGTAAAATAAACGAAGCTAACAATTAATATTATTCAAAGCTGCTTTAAAGGTGTGAAGAGACATAAAATGAAGCAAATACTATGCAAAAATGTATAGAAAAGGAATGATTGATATAGTTATATTACATTGAAAATATCAGCTTAATAAAGTATTATGGCTAGAAAGTGGAAAGGAAGCGGTTGTTATATTTATTAAAAGTTCTTTATAATGAAAGGTATACTATAGCTGAAAATACCGATAGTATAGAGAGTTACTTCTCATTTAACTACTTTTCCTGGCTTTAGAAAGTCTCGAAAAATAAAGTTAAATTATTGTTTATTACTAGGTTATGAAAGAACAAGTAAGAAAACTCTAGTCGGGCGTGACCGACTAGGGATACCCTGAGACCCGTCGCATCTTTGTTTTTCATGGAATTTGGGGCTGGTATCCAAAATATAAACAAAATTCAAAATTGCATAAAATACATATAAATCTAAATATAACATTTGGCAATATATAATTTTTGAACTGAATTTTTATTTTTTTTTTTTAATTGATAAATTATTGGGGATAGTTACCGATTTTTTAAAACAAACTCGATCTGCGCGTGCTATTTCAGCTTTTATATGTTCGTGCTATACACGGACCTTATGTGCTATACACGGACCTAGCTCTTATGGGGGCTGAAATCGGCGCATTCAAACATACGGACAGACGGACGGACAGACAGACAAAAAGACAGACAGACAGACGGACAGGGCCAAATCGATTTATTTTGTCGTCCTGATCAATATATATACTTGATGGGAGGCGTGCTTCTGCCTGTTACATACATCCAACAAAAACCTTAGACCCTGATTTCCCATTTTCAATGGGCTCAGGGTATAATAAACAATTTAACTTAAATTAAATTAAGACAGATAACGCTTAAAACGGCGAAGTTCTTTAACGCTTTTGAAATAGTTTTTCTATCACGTCAATAGCAATGAATGCCCACATCTCGAACAACAATTAAATTGTTTAAAGCTCCACATGAACTTTGTCAAACGCCAATTGTGTTCAGCTCAAGCAGCAAAGCCGCAAAAAGCAATGTCAGTCGAAACGCTTAAAAGTCAAACACAAAATGCGCGCAGCCAGCAGCAAACCACTTTTTCATACACATATATGAAACCAATATGTCAAATATATATACCTATATATATATATAGATAACCACCGAGGCCGACCGTAGAAGCGACCGCGATGCAGCAATTGATATCAATTAGCTAATTATGGCATTGAGTGCAGTCGCACAACGTGACACGAGATATTTCGGGCAATCGAATTTTTTGACAGCGCGCAGCAGGAGCAAATGCAATGTGAATTGCTGCAAATCGAAATGCCTTGAAACGCTTAGCCTTGTGGGCCGAACTATGGCTTGTTGTTAGAGCCAACATAATTGCATGCGTTAATTCAAGGCAATTGTGGTATGCACATAGCTACATCCACTTGCAGTCGATGCAAGGGATTTAATAATGCAAATTATGCTAAAAGCTGCCCTAAACTTGGCCAATGAGCCGAGCGGCAATTTGTGCGCGCGCCTTTTCCATGACCACAGGCCACAATTCGATGCGTTTTACCTATAATTGAAAATTGACTGCCTGCCAGGCTAGCCAGCCCCAGCTCCAGCCCCAGCTGGCCTGCTGTGCTTTGGTATTGCGGGGCGTGGCTAACAGGTGGGGGAGGCGGGCGGTTCATGCAGCTTAAACTTTGCACTTTAGCCATAATATTATTGAAGGATTAAAGTTTAAACTTTTAAGTGCAAAAACACTTCGAATTCAATTCAATTGTGCTCCGGTCAGCCAGCCCCAGCCCCAGCCCCGTTTCAATCAGAGCTAGGTGAGCCACTGTGTTGCGCCTGTAAAGTCTGTGTGGCACACAGAGCGCATTTTGAGTCAAGTGGACTAAAAAGTTTTTTTGTTGCGGTTATTGTGGGCATAAAAAGCTACAGCTACAAAGTTTCCTGCCACTTACAATTGCAATACAGTTGCACTGTTTATCGGCGAGGCGAAGGGGGCGCAAATGCGATCAATCAGGGTGTGGCAGGTAGCACATCGTATAATTAAAGCAAAAGAGTGCAGATAGCTATTCAGCTATCATTCGATGGCGCTAAATTATGCGACTAATTTATTGGATTATCTTGAGAGAAATTAGCTGTGAGAGATTTGCTGTTTTTTTGGCTTATAAGTTGTAGTAAAATGTTGATAATTGATTTTTATATTGGTTAGAAAGTTCTATATGAGAAGTATAATAGGAAAAAGGGTTTATTTATGTATTGAAAGCATATTGAAAGCTGTTTGAATAATTGGGTTTTAGGATTAGAATTGTTTTTATATTGGATTAAGTTGTAAATAAAAAGCTTTTGACTGAGATGTATGAAAAGCATGATTGAATTATTGAATCTTCGTATTTTTTTTTATATATTGGATATAAGTTATAAAAGAGAAGTTTGTGGAAGCAAAGCAAATATAACAATAAAATAAATCCTTGAATAATACAGGCAAACAACAGATTCTAACTAGAACTTCGGCATAGCTTGTTCCCAAATTGTGCTGAGTACAAAAGAGGCCTAAACGTAACTGAAGTCGTGAATATAAAAATGTAAATAACAATTGAATCCAATAAGAATTCTTGACTTTATTTTATTTTATGCATTTATTCTATTTATTTGATCATGATTAAATGCCAATTAGAAAATCGAGAAAGTAAGAATAGAAGCATAGCATATGACAATACAATAAATACTTGAATAACAGAGGCCAACAGCAGATTCTAACTAGAACTTCGACTTAGATTGTTCCCAAATTGTGCCGAATAATGACTTTAAACTGAAGTCATTAAAAGATAAATTTAATAAACAATGGAAACAAATAAGAAGTCAAGAAAGGCGGCAGTTATGGTAGTTTTTGTTATTGCAAATAGAAACTTAAAAGATCGAATAAACACAGAATAGAAACAAAAACAATAATATAACAAATACTTAAATAAATCAGGTCAATATATAAAAATGGCAAATAAGAAGTCAAGAAAGACGGCAGTCATGCTATTTATTTTATTATTATAAAATACCATTAGGGAATAGAAACTTAAAAAGCGAAGAAAACAGAATAGGAGCACATACCCTAATACAACAAATACTTAAATAAAACAGGCCAAAAGGAAGTTTGTAACTAGAACTCAGATTATGCGTTTTTTCCAAGATTTTTTATGTGCTCAATATAAATGCAAAAGCAGCTAAACTGAATTACTTGATTTCAATTTTATGTTCCGTAACGTAAAATGTTTGTTATTAAAGGACATCTTCAATATCTATTAATATTCCAAGCTCTCTATTTACTGTCAAGTGTATCAGAAAAGACTACGTCCTACACCTCCACCATGCAGATATATTTATATTTATGTATTTATTTTTATTTAGAAAAAAATGCCCATGTCCCATCTTTGACTCCTCTGCCCAAAAACATTTGTCAAAAGCGGCTTAAACGTTTAACACAAGTCAATGGAATAGAAATTTAAATAACAATTGAAGCAAATAACAAGTCAAGAAAAGGCAGCATTTATTCTATTTATAAAATTCTGATTAAATATCAATTGAAAAGGCAACTTTAAAACGGAAAAATAGCAAAGACTAGAAAACGGAAAAATGTTGGGCATTCCTTGTCGAGGGACAACAATATGCTTGAAATTAAATAAGCATTTTAAGCATTAAACAGATAATGATAGGCAAATAGAAGAGAAATAAGTATAATATCAAAAGCGCATGAAAATAGCAAGAATGTGAATGAGAAAAAAGAAGAAGAAGAAGGGAAAGAAAATAACGTTGAGCAACAGCTTCGCACAATGGGCGCCCATTGACAAGTGGCCTTTAGATGAAGTGGAGCTATCCCAGGCAGTGCGCAGAGGCCTGCCTGATGAGAACGATAATGATGTTGTCGATGATGATGATAACGCAAAGAAGAGCTGAGTATGTCCTTCGACTACACACACACACACACACACACACACACATACAAGTTGTCATGTACGAAGGATGAAAAGCCGTGCCTTGTAACAGTGGGCGTAGCTGGTCATTTTAACACGCTTACAACGATTTAGTGTGGAATTTTATTTCATTTTATTTTATTTTACTTTTTTTGTCTCTCATTTCCCCATTCTGCCTGCCTTTTCTTTATTTCTTTAACTTGTTCGCTTTCCGCGCTGCTCTCACTTGACTGCATCCTTCTGCTTCCTGTTTGCAGTAACTGCTGAAGTGATAATCCTGACTTGTGCTGCGTATAATTTGCTAAACTGTTGCCCAAACCCAACTCTCTCGCTCATCCTCATCCCTCAGCTCTTGGCTTAAAGCACGTTGTGCACGTTGTTAGCCATTTAATTCGGTTTATTTCGTTGCGCTTGTCAGCCGCACAGCACTAAATTCATTAAGCTCGAATATATATTTGCATGTAATACGATATAGACACGCATTTCGCTACTCGAATTGTCAGCCGTTCAAATTCCGCAAATAGTTTTGCATGCCGCAAACCGACAAAAACTCGCGACCCGAGCTCCTTCAACTCCTGCCCCGCCTTGCTCTCTCCCTCTCCCCTTCTCTACGGGTTGGTTCGCTTTCGCTTATGCAATGCATTCAAGGCGAATCGTTGCGCACGTTTTTGTGAATTGATTTGCTGGCTTTTTGGGTGCAGGTTCCCAAGCACTTGGCCCCTAACCACACCCCCTACACCTGACACCCCCCCCCCCCTTCTGCTGCTCCCATACTTTCGGCTCGTACTCCACATTTATAATGAATAATTTCCGCACGACTTGTATTCAATGGCCAAAATGGTTTGCCGGTTCAACGTTTCCCTAATGGCCATTATTATTATTAGGATTATTATGATCACGATTACAACACTGGCGGCGGCGCGCCTTTCAGACTGAGCAGCGAGCCCCCCATTATATATATATATGTACGACTCCGTTTCTCTAGCTCGACTCGTTCAAGTTTTCCCTTTCTTTTTGCTTTACTTGAATAATTCGATGTGCACCTAAAATTTGCTTAACGTTCGATGATTTATTGCGTTTTTAATTAGCAGGCGAGGGGCAGAGGGCTTAGGCCACTAGGTTAATTAATTAGTGTAACGGAAGCACAAATATTTGGGTAGTTTAGATAGTTTGGCTGTGTTAAAGCAAGGTCAAAACTTAAATTATTGAGAGGTCGTAGAAATATGCGAGGAACTAATAAATACTTTAATAAATGATGATAGATTTGTTGGGAAAAAATAGAAAATCTAATGGAAAAGCTAGAAGCTGTTTTAATCAGTGTAATTAAGGTTTCAAGTTGCGTTTGGAATAGCATTTCTCTGTGGGTTAGAAAAAATTTTGCTTAAGCTTTACACTGTTTGAAAATACATAAAAATGTAAAGCCTACAACTTTTTTAAATAAAAAATAATTTGATTTGCTTTAATAAAATATTTTTACGTAAATTTAAGAGTAAAATGCATTCCAGTTAAAAGAAAAAATATTTAAAAAATAAAATTCCACTAAGAAATAAATATTTGGCTTATAATAATATAAAATATAAATTAAAAACAATTCTTGTACAATGAAAACCACCTTGTGATAAGCTGCTTTGGACGAAGAGATAAAAAGTGGTTTGAAGCTGGTTTAATAAATGCATTAATACAAGCACAATCTATATTAAATATAGGAAAAATAACTTTTAGCTGTAAGGCTATTCTCCCTTTAAGCAAAGTTCTTGGCTATAAAGCGCAAAGAAAGCAAAAGTTTGTTGCTTCAGTTTTAAAAGCATTAAAGTTCATTAATAACAGCTTAAAGCTTAGACAATTTGCAAATGCAAAATTGTACTTTAAATAAAGTCTGCTGGCGCCTGACATACATTTGGCTTCGCAGTTGGCCAACTTGGTTACAAAGAAAGTTATTTAAAAGGTACTTAGTGTTCACAGTTCATTTGTTTTAAAGTTTGCAACTAGATCATAATGATGAATGCTAATTATGGCAAAAGGCTTCTTAATAGATATACATTCAATAAAAAGGTTAAAGCCAATCAGGGTATTGCATGCTATAATATATCCCCTATATTAAATATCTTAAAAAATAGTAATTAAATTGATTTTATGCCGCACTTTGAAAAGGAAAGTTTTTATACAGAAAACATTAATTGCCTTGATTGAGACCATTCCACTTGGCCGCGTCCACAAGCTCGTAATAGAGCCGGCCAATAAACTTTATAGACTATGAATATTAATATTAATTTACGTTCGGTTTTTATTTTTTGCTCATGCCCCAGCCAAGGCTATTTAAATGGAGAAGCGCAAAAGAAAAATCGAGCTAAATAAAACCGCAAACACATTTGCTTAACATTGCAAATTGGATTTAAACAAATTGAAAACACGCAATGACATTAATTGAAAATGCCACAAACCGATAACTTTGTAATGGGCAGAAACAAAAAAAAGAAGATAATAATAAAATCAAAACCACCAAAAAAAAACCAAAAGAAAAAACGTAATTGACAAAATTAAATTTGATATGGGTTTGTTTAAAGGTATATTCCAAACAATATGTCCATTAATTGGCAAATGGAAACAATGGCAAACAGAGGAGCAAAGACAAAAGCAAAGCGCCAGCTGCAGCTAGCCCATTTCGTATTTAAATGCGAATTATAAAAATATAAAAAGAAAAAAATAATTGAAATAAACCCAGCATATATGGGAATGGTCGTAGTATTTGGCCAAGAGTCGTCCCGGCCAAAAGCTTTTATGTACTCTATAAAAATTTACGAAAAACAAGTCACAAAAGTAAACAACGTTGCTGCGGCGCACAAAAACCAGCTCAATAACGGAAAACCAATGAATGAGGCAAACAAAAAATTAAAATAAAATAAAAACAACAACAACAACAACGTGCACAATAATAACTGTATTTGACCATTGAATGTTATTGCATTAGTTGGCAGCAAAGCAAAAAAAAAGAAAGAAAACCAAAAATTGCATTAAAAAATAGATTTAAATGAACTTTTTTGTTAAATGAAAGAAAATCGGCTGAAAGAGCAAACTTTTCACAGAATGACGCTCGGCCGCCATAACAATTGCATTATCAATGCGTTAAATTAAGTGAGTGGGTGTGCAGGTATTATATAGGAGTATAAAAATGGGGAAAAAATATATTTCAAATTGATATTGGAGCCAGATACAATGACAAGTTCCTTCTACCAAATTTGTAGGCATATATGTTAAGCTTGCATTTTTAAAGCCAATACTGGGTGGATAGGATAATAATAATATTAAAAAATTAATGATGAAAAAAAGTATATATTAGCATCTTTAATTTAACTTTGATTTTTAATTATTTAATATTATTTTTTTTAAATATTTTCTTGGGAGACTTTTGAAAGATACTTTTAATATCTAAGTGTTGATATTTTAATAATTATAAATCGTTTTTTGACCCAGCTGTAGTCTATGTTCACTTTCCCTGCCTGTTTTCCGTCAAACATACGTAAATACTTCTGATTGCTTCTTTAACAAATTTGTTAAAACACGAAGCAACATTTAGTCACTAAAAAATCTATAGATCTTTCCTTATTTTGTATATGTGAATATAAAAGCTATAAATGTCAACTCTTTATTTTGCTTGTGCAAAACCTGAATATGCCTGTTGATAATAGATTTATCGTTTGACAAATCTGCTTTTGAGAATATAGGACCTGAAGCAGCATCTGCTGAAAGTACTCGCAGTCATTCTCTTCAAACGAAGTCTTAAATAATTAAAAATGTTTAAGAGTTTATTGAAGAGCTACAATAAAGCTTGTCGCTCTCTCAATGTCACTTTACTATTATTTCTTGTCTATATTTTTGTTTATTCTTATTGTTTTTGTCTTGAATGAATTAAGAACTGCCAAGACTTCTAAAAGATTGCACAATTACGTAGCAAAAATAAACAAATGAATTTGAATGCAACTGAAACTCTACAGCGAGCAGCTAAATCACAAAAAAACTAAAAGACAGCAGATGAAAGAGGTTAAGAGAAAAAAGCATAACTAATTAAATATATATTAAAAATATATAATGAGGATAAATATAAAATGTATTGAAAATCAAGCACGTGATGCTAATAAATAAATATATGTATATATATATTTATATATAAAATATATAATAAAATTATAAATATATGAAGTAAAAATGAAATCGGACAACAGCTAAATAAATTTCGACTTAATTTAATAAATTTCATTTACTTGGGGCTGTCATAATTGTTGCATTGATTTGAGGCACCTGCTGTGAATCATTTCAATCCGATTTCGTGCAGTGGGGCACGAAGTGCCAAACGCATCGAGCAAATAAATTTGTTGACCGAAAATGCGACTCGAATCGACTTAATGCACACTCTTTGCGCATGTTTGCTCAGCCGAGGAGGCCGGAGGAGACGTACCACATTCGTAGTACGACGGCAAAGGTGAAATTTTTGTTCGCTAGGAATGCAACAGGTGGTTGCCGGCAAAGAGCCGAGAGTCTTGGGAGGGATTTAGTTAGTGGTGTGTTCCTTGAGCAAAGAAGAGTGCATTTGTGGTGAGTTTCTTGAACTGAAGGGGCTGAGCAAGTGGTGCGCTCTTTGTGTTGAGGTATGGCACGTAAAAGGGGAAGTTGTATGAACTGCTTTATCGACATGCTAAGGGTGAATTGTTACTGCTGTGGTGAATTTTGGCTCGTTTATGGGAAAGCTGTTTAAGGGGTTGAGTTTTGTTTTACGCCTGCTTAAATATGAAAAGCAACAATTTTTCTCATATTTTATATAAACTGAAATCCATGTGGAGCAAAAATAGAAATACAGATTTTTAATTTGAGAAAATATATTAAAATATTGAAAAATAAATTAAATAATTTTAATTTGAGCACGCGACACTGGAATTATAATTTTTATGTTAGAAATTATTCACTCCAACTCTGAATATTTAAAAAAATTAAATTATTTCACTACTAAATTGTGTAAATTTGTTTAATTTAATAATTTACTTTTCATTTATTTTATTAATTTATTTATATTTGAAACTTGGTTAGAATGCACTTAGCTACTATAAATACACACTCTACGGAAGTATTACCACGTAGCTTCCGAGCTATGCAATCATTTATCGCACAACTCGAATTCCATTCCATGCCATACACATATAAAAAAAAAAATAAAAAAAATAAAAAATATATATATATATACAGTTAGCAGAGCTTAACTCCTTCGCCTAGGTGCAGGTTGGATTTACACAGCAGCGTGAAAACAATCCCGCAAATGGCACGTGACAAATCCTTTGGCAAACGCTTTCCAGCGGGCAACCAACCACGTGAAATGGAAACGCGCATATAAGAAGCCCGAAAAATAGTGAATAAAACACTTCAGTTGTCACGAAGGCAAAAGTCAAAGTTGCGTGTAAACTTGCAACTGTGCAACAATAATTGCATAAGGAGCGCAGGAAAAAAGGAACTTGTTGCACACAGCAGCAGAAGGGCGGGCGTTGGGGCGGGACGCACTCAATTGTGGCTGCGATTGCGTGGCAACTATTTCGAAATGATGCATTTAATGGAGCGTATTTACGAGAGGGAGCAGCTTTGTGCTCCAATCTCGTGCACTTGAGAATGTGAAAATGGCAGTTTTGATGGGAAAAATGTTGGAATTTGCTAGATTTTTGAATTGGAGTCTAGCTGAAATTTATTTGAGAGAGTTAGGAGTAAGTTAGTCAAATTTTGACTTGAGAATGTCAAATAAAAATATGGTAATTAATGTAGAGTTTTTTATATAGAACATTTTGGCATTGAATTATTGAAATTATATAAATTAGATATATATAAAATATATATAAATAATTTGTTAGGTTTTAAAGAGCGGCTCAGAAAAATGTAATTAAATATTATATTACTTTACTATCTTTTTTTTTTTTTTAATTTTTTCTTATAAAAAATATTATTTCGTATTATTTGATGTCTTCAAGTAAATATTAAAATATAGAAATTTAATTTTGTTTTCACATCAAGTCAAACTTCTGCCAAAAATGTCGTGAAGCTTAAGGCATAAAATTTGCAATTGTCTATTTAATAATTATATTGAATGTCTATCTGCAAATTGTAAACAAACAATGTACTTAAAATATATATATATTTATATATAAACAAATAAGCCCAAGGCAAAAGTCAAATGAGTTTTAACCTTTATGCTCACTTTGATAAACTGTTGCTGTTCATATTTTTTTTGGCATTTCTCTCTGCTATAAATACAAATTTCAAATAGTTGATTCGAACTTCTATATTAATTTCTAAGATTCTGTTATGGTTTCGGCACTTGGTTTGCTGACCCTTAGGGAGTTGTGAGCCCCTCCCCCGGCCAAACATAATTACAAGCTTCACACACAATGAGTTGGGTCAGCAAACATATTGTATGCATATGCCATAGATTCACAGATTGCTGGACCGACGAAAATGCAAATATATTTATTGCGGCAACAATTTCTAAACTAATTTAACATGGTTCACACACACACACACAAGCAGGCGACTCAAATATGTGCAAAATAGGCAAACAAAACTGTGAAATGAAAACAAACCAGACGGAAACGAGGGCTGCAACTTTTGTCATGAATAGTTTCCATAAATATTTAAATGTAAAACGTCATGCAAATTTGTGTGAACCCAAAGGCTGCTGCTGCCGCTGCTCCGTAGCTGCATCTCGACAAAGTGAAGCAACATTTTTGCCCATTCCAACTGCAATTGCCCGAATACTCGAAATGACAAATGACAATCCATAATTAGGTGAGAGAATGCACAAGAGAGGTGAGTGAGTGTATGCTCTCAATCATACGTGCACAAATTGTCCAGCAAAAATCAGAAAAATATGAAATTGAATGAAAAACAATTAGGCCAAACACACACACGCTTGCAATGGAAAAATTTGCAATTAATTTCAATTTCGTGTTTTAATTGAAAACTCTTGTTTTCACACACAAGCGTTCAAAAAGTGTGCCATTGTCGCCATAATTTGAACAATGATCAATTATTATATTCGGCGTTCATTAAAGTTGCCTTGCAGCGCGCACATTTTCCATTCAATTTTTAGTGGCTATAGAACAAACACATTGTGTAGAAGCGAAGTTATATAAAGCAATTTTAATTTAATATTTTCTAGTTCATGTTTACGTTTTTAAATATTTATTTATATAATATACATAAAAATAGGGGAATGCAGAATAGAAAATTATTTTAAAATTGTAAACAGGGTAGAGTAAATTGTTGCTATTGATTTAAGTAAAAAATAAAGTTTATTTTTGATCAAAAAAATATATAAACTGAGCTGAATGTATCCTGATTGTCTATATTTCGAAGTACATTTGGTACATCTAATGGTATGCCTATGACCATTTGCCTGTCTGTTCATATGAGTTTCTATCCCTTTTCCGAGCTATTCATATTGGCTTCTATCCATATACCATAAATCCAATGTCCCTAAATCCATATATTCATATGCCCATCTGTCTATCGTTTTGTCTGCATATCCGTTTGCCTGTCTAGTCATCAATCAACCCACCAGTCTGTCCACCTTTCCGTATGCCCACCAATTCGTCAGTATGTCCGACTATCTGTTGCATGCCAAATCGCATCGAACTCCAACGGTTTCACATTGTATGCTAGGAGCTTATCTAAAGCAAACTTAGATATCGTGTGCTCCATATTAACGAGAAAGATTTAGAAGAATTGTAATTTTGCCTCACCCGTAAAATAGGAAAAACTATATAAGCTTAGGGTATGTGCTAGTCAGGCATGTCTGTCATTTATAAATATATTCTCTTAATGCAACTTCTCCCATTTTTTGATTCTTCATAAATAAATTTATGAAGAATATGGAAGGCTTTTGTCGTTGTTGCTATATGAAGAATATATAAGGCTTTTCAATTAGTAGTTAGTAGAGTTAGTCTTAGTACCAATATATCTATATAATATGTATTATCATAACTCGTAAAATAGGAAAAATTATCTAAGCTTAGGGTATGTACTAGTCAGGCATGTCTGTCATTTATAAATATATTCCCTTAATGCAACTTCTCCCATTTTATGATTCTTCATAAATATATGTAGAATATGGAAGGTTTCTGTCGTTATTGCTATATAAAAAATATAGAAGGTTTTTGTAGTTATTGCTACTCTACGCTGTCCCTTAAGTATGTGTCTTAGTACCACCTGTTTTGTATATCTCATCTAATACATTTGGGACCTATTTACTACTGCTATATAAAACCTACCTAAACCCAAAAAGCTCCATTCTTTTGGCATATCTCAGTCAAGTCTAGGGTATCTCCAAGTCGAGTAAAGCCTGCTAGCGTATTCTCACTTATTCGATCATAGTGTGATTCACCTTTAAATTGCACCTATTCAATTAGTCAAGTAATTTGCCTGTCAGTTAAATGAATCAGGCAATCATCAGGTCACAAGCAATTTGAAGCTAATCACAAGTTAGCATATTACTAAATTTTTCGACAGTCAGATTCAACTGGGTTATCTCAAAGATATCTAATTTCTAAATAATAAATAGGCAAAATATGATATCAAATTTAATTAAATTATGCCAGAGCAGCAAAGTTTGAAGTTTTTGGCGATGAAAAGTGGACAACAGCAGGCGGCAGATGCTTGTGGTATGGGGTGGGTGGGGTATGGATAACACTTGTAATGGCAGATATCTGACACGCAAGAGTATCTCAATTAAAAGACTAGGCATTTGCATTAAGTGCACTTCGTAGTACGAATACGACACAGCCAGCTAAGCAACATGACAGGAAGGACGAACTTTGGCTAAAATATGAGCAGCATAAATGCACAAACATACTTGATAGATATGGGGATGTGTGGAGAGAGAAAGAGGGGCTATGTGTGGAGCTAAAAGCCTGTGGCAACAGTTGTAAGTGCATCCTGGCAGCTCATCTTCTTGACTGCCTCTTAGCAGGAAGCACTTAATAAATTCTAAACTACAATTGTTCTGTGTCCTTTTTGGCGAGCATGTCAAACAAAAGGCAGCTGCTTGCCATTGTGCTGCTGTTAAGGCTGGCAGGTTCAACGAACCCACCAAGCTCTCTACATGAATCATAATTATCTAACACACTGTCTACTTGTGTGTGTGTGTGTGTGTCCGTCTGTGTGTCAAAATCAAATTTCATGCTGGCAAAATGTGCTGCCAAATTACAGCTGGACCAGTGCAAAAGCCGCTGATGTGCCATCAGACCAAAAGTTGCCAACGAAATGAAGTCAAGTTTCCTCGCATCGCGTTGATTATGATGAGTGGAGGAGTCCCTCCCGCCATCACCCGTCGAGCATCCATGTGTGCTGTCATCCACCTATTGCCGTGACCCGGCAGCAGCCACTGCTGACATGTTTGTAATTAGTGCATCAGCGGGCTGCTGCCGCTGCTGCCGCTGCTGCCGCTGCTGCCGTTGGCCAGCGCGCGACATTCACATGTCTGACATTGGCTTTGGCTGCGCTATTTTGCTATTTTTGACTCTAATGCAGTGGAAAAATATTTTTCCGCTTTTTGCAGCTCAAGCTCACACGAACAACCTCCCTCCTTTCCTCCCTTTCTATATATGGGACGTCAGTATTTGTGTCCAAAATTTTGACAGTTTTCACGCTGATGGATGCAAACGCGTGACAAAACCAACACGCAAATTAGTTTATATATTTTGACAGTAAAGTTGGGTAAAGAAAATAGGGACGAAGTGGAAACATAAATTCGGATGGAAACTGTAATTGCAATCAAATTGATGAGAAATTGCTTTGCTTTAGCAACTGAGGGTTTTCTGCCATGGCCAATTGAAGCCGTAATTTATGGAAGATAAGTTTGGCTCTTGTGGAAGTTGGTGGAAATTATAGAAGGAACATAATACAAAAATTGGATATAATATAAAAGTAACATATATCGGAAGCTTAAGCTTTCCTTTTGGAAACTTGAAGTCATTCCAGAGTATTAAGCTTCCTGGTATGATTGTATAGGGTGCAATTGCATATGTAGATTAGCACGCTGAACGTAATCGGCAAGCCGCATAATGGTCAGAGAGAAACTCGTTTGAACTGCTTGGTTTACCGCACGATGCGCAGGCAGCGAGAGTATGAATCGAAGTGGTTAGCTTAAACGTTTGTTAGAGAAGTGAACTTAAAGGGATATTTGTACAGGTCTACCAGATTCTATGTTAGCTTATTTAAAGTCTAATGTTCAAAATAAAGTACAAATGAATACTGATAAAATATTGGGAAATTAACTCTGCTGTTGAAGCTTTACAATGGGTTAAGATGTAGTATACTGGGTCTAATCAAATCTGCACACACTGCAGCTGAAACTCTCTAAAGCGACCAAGCTCAGTTGCTGAAGGGGAAAATTCCTAAAAAATTCAACTTTTCTTTTTTAAATTATTGAAAAGTCAATGTTAGTAAGAGAGAGAGAGAGGCAAGTAGAGAGATATCAGAAGTTAACGAATTATATTTTTTTGAATACGTAAGAATGTAATAATTAACGAGCTACTAGAGTTAAAAATTTAAATAAAATTCTTATTTAATTTACAGTTTTTATAGATCTTGTCAGGCATGGAAAACAATGATATAGGGAATCTTTTTAATGAAAATGTATAATAGGAAGTATTTTGAGATTGAATAAAATTCCACAAATTATAGAAAACTATTCAGATTTTAATTTACAAATTAAATCATTTTTTTTAGATAACATTTATATTTCGACATTATTTTTCAAGCTTATGAAAAAAGTCAAACCTATTCAGTTGAATATAGTGATATAAGATAAATCTTTCAAGTGGTTGAGAAAGCTGCTATTGAAGTGTTAAAACGCATGTTTCGCCACATCTAAAGCCCAGTGAAATAAATACACTTTTCAATAACTTGTGAGTTCAATTACTCTCCCTCTTCGTAACTTTTCATACAAAATATTTCGCATAATTTATTAAGAGGATAAAAAAGAATGCATTAACAATTTACCTTTCCCTGCTACTGGAGCCTTGCACATATTTTAGCCGCTTCAAGCGGCTGATAGCTGCTGAAGTACTCCTCTGGCTGTAATGTATATTTAACTGAGAGCGTTGCACAATTGAGAATTTCCATTTGGTATTTCAGTGCAGAAATTTCACGTATGTTATGCTGCTTCCTGCGACTGCAGCAGTTTCATTGCAATTTATTTATGCCGGCTCTTTGAGAGATGCCTTTAAATCTCATTACCCACGGGGGAATAAATGTTTTCGGAGAGCAAGAAAAAGAAATGAAACAAAATAAGAGAAATTTAATTTGCTTTTCGCTTTGATTTGCTCTGCATATTAACTAAAAATGTTACCTTCTTCTTCTTTTTAATGTCAGCTTAAGTGAACGGAAGCCAAGCCATACTAAATGAATAGCGCTCGGGACTGAGCGAAAAGTTGCAGCAGCAGTCGATAACTGAGTTTTAGCGATTGCCAAAACGGAAATGAGTGGGCGTTCGCCAGGGGGCGTGAGAGTGCATGATTAATTCAATGCGAATACGAATGCGAATGCAAATGCAAATTTGTGCAATTGAACAAACTGAATGTGCATTAAATCTTTTTAAAATACGCCCTCAAAAACTGGAGGCCATAAACATGATTATCCATTTGGATACCCTTTAGAGGGTGATAGTTGATGGGGCGTAGTGGTGCTTGTATGTGACGGGCAAAAGGGAATTATGTTATTTATAAAAAATATTATAAATTCGGTATATATTATAAAATTTTTCATATTTTTTTATATTTAATTTGCATAATATTCAAAATGATTTAATACATTTTGTAGACTCTAAATAGAAGCGCCCTAGCAAGTAAGCATATTCTTAGATATTATTATATTTGAATTAGGGCATTGCTTTTGAAAGTACTGCTGACCTTCTCTAAAAAATAAAATATATTTTTAATATATATTAAATATTTTTAAAACAGACCTCAAGTTCATCATAATCCCGATGAAGTACAACTTGATTATTATTTTTTTTAAA
The DNA here is from genome assembly GCA_035046225.1 of Drosophila pegasa. Taxonomy (NCBI): domain Eukaryota; kingdom Metazoa; phylum Arthropoda; class Insecta; order Diptera; family Drosophilidae; genus Drosophila; species Drosophila pegasa. Next base: position 11,561,559 of record JAWNOD010000072.1, read on the forward strand.
TATTATTAATGCATTCTGGAAGCTTCAACCAATTTTGCTAGTAAACTTTATTGTTCATTAAATTAAATTTAAAAAAATTGAATATATGGCTTAATACATCTTAGAAATTGAATTAATAAATATCGATATATGCTTGAATTTGAAAGAGATACAGGCATAGGAACATAGACATTTATTATAGTTTAACTTAGCTTTTACTTTTATTCCAAACATGTTCCCAATCTCAGTTCCAAGAACTAGCAATACAGCAAAGTTTAGAATTTTAGATAAAAATAATGATAAAATTGCATATGGAACAATACGAGATTTCCAAGACTTCACCATGTGGCTTCCTCGCATCTGTGCTCCCAAAAGTTTTTTTTATTATCAACGCTAAGTCTTTAGTTAGCTAAACACGTGTGGCTAAGTCCACTTTAGATACAAGACAGCAAACTTCACGTTTCCATTTCTATTTCTCCATTTTAAAGGCTCTCCCATTGTTTCTTTAATTAAAGTTACCACTTTGGGCTAAGAAAACTTGACAATACAAGCTTTCCCCATTTTTGCCTGCTTAATTAAAGTTGCTACACAAATGACAATAAATAGCCAACTTTCAAATACTTTTCAGACTATGTCGGCAGTCTCTGCTTAGCTGCGCAAAGTATCTGGTAGTTGAGCAGTCAATATTTTTCTTTTCAAATCAAATTTGAGTGTTGCTAAGCGACAAATTAACTTATTGGCGCCTCAAAGGCAAATTCAATCAAAACGCAACAGCAATTCGCCAGGCGCTTCAAAGTGACAAACAGTCGCCGCTAAATTTGCCTCAACGTGGCGTTAATGTGACAGTCAACGAGCTGTTTGCACTCGTTGCTCTCGTTGTTGTTGTTGTTGTTGTTGCAAGTGAAGAATCAGTGCTAAGAGAAGTGAGGAGCTGGCAGCAGGAGCGCTGCACGAATCACTCTTAAATGCATTTGCCGTCGTTCATATTTTTGCAATTTTACCCACCGTCACTTACGACTTGCATCATTCTTTTTCATTTCGACCGAGCACATGAAGTGACTGACTGAATGACTGAATGACTGAATGAATGAGTGAATGGACTAGATGACTGGCTGGTTGGCTGGCTGTTTGGCTGGCTGCTTGAATTGTTAGCCGACTAGCTGACTTCCTGCTGATGCAACCCTCTCGCACTGCCTGATTGACTCTGGCTGTTGGGGCTTCCCTCAGCTGGCTGCTAGTTTAAGCGGATTTGTATGCCCTTCACTGATGCATTTGGCTTCAAAAGTTTATATTATTTATTGGGTTTGTCGTTTTATGGCTATGAAGTGTCTTTTGATTTTATTTGATATGAGCAAACGAATTTCATAAAATTATCGATTATTATCTGTGTGGCGGCATGTTGATAGATGAAAATTTGATTTTTTAGGGCTGTAATTGGTTAGAGTTTCTTTAAAGTATTTAAGTTGATCAAAGAAATACAAATTGGGAATGCTATAGAAAATTGTAAATTATATTATTTAATAAATAATGAGTATATTAATATCTCTGCCACCTCCATAATTGATTTCGCTTAGTTCTCCCAGCTTCTCTACCTGCCTAGTTTTAAATTTGGGGATTTCTTGATAATTGATTATTAAAATGGATTCAATTCTCACATATAAATTGCCTTCTGATTATAAGCTGCATTACTAGCCCAGTCCATTGAAGCTACATTGCTGTTCCTTGACATATTGACAAGCTCGAGTTGTCTAAAATAAATGGGAAAATGTGGCCAAGTCGACTCGCTTCGCTTCGCTTAGCCAACTGCTGGAGACTGAGGTAAACGCTGTTAGCGATCTGCCAATTTGACAGTTTGGTCAACAAGCAGAGCATCAGTGCTCATCGTATATTTTCGCTTTTTAATAAAGCACACTCGAAATGGCTAAAGAAAGTGCAAAGGAGCTGCCTGGGTAGCGACCGCCCATAGTGCGTTCGCACTTGCCATGCCCCAAAATATATATAATTCTCTTCCCTCTTTTTTGGTTATTTTGGCATCCTGTGCTCACAGCAACACATTGTTCTGCACTTTTTTTTCGTCGTGTTGTGTTTGTCAAGCAGGATATTACACCTCGGCTTTTTTTCGTCGCTGTCTCTCACTTTCACATGCTGTGACATATTTCTATAGCAACTTTTTGGGCAGGGGGAGCGAGCAGCACAGCCCAGGCAGACTTGAGTGAAAAGTCTGCCAGGCAGTCAGCCAGCCAGACATTTTACTTCATACTTTTTTTTTTTGTTGCGTCGGTTTCGCCGTTTTTAATCTTATAAACAATGTCAGCGTGAGCTCTGCTTTTCGCGCGGCTCCGCGTTTGGCGTTTGCTGCCACCGAATGTTGCATGCGCCGCTTGGCGGGGCACACAACGCAAGCGCGGCCCAAAGCGTTTTATGGCTTTAATATGTTAAATCGCATTTGCTCATAATTTTTTCCCTTTTCGCTTCGTTGTTGACAAAATGCTTCTTAAATGCCCAAAATGATTGCATAAATTCTCAGCTGTAATTTATGCTAGTTGAAAAATTTTAATAAATGTGCAAAGTTAAGCTAGGGTTGAGCCTTCTGAATAATATACGTATGTATTTGTATCTCATTAAAGAAAGGGAGGAGGAACACCAGGGAATTATAAAGGCAAAAATTAAAACACAAAATATAAAAAACTTAAAAAATAAAAATCAAATATATAAAATTATAAGAAAATATATTTTAATAAAGTAAATAGTTATTTAACATTCAAAATAGTAACAAATATATATATTTAGTTGAACCCAAACGAATGTATACACAAAATAATGAAGAGTTTAAATAAATTTAAAATTGAGTAAAATATTAAATAAACACGAGAACTTCAAAATGATTCTTGCAGCTCAAAAAGTATTGCGATTCATGCTAAAACTTTGATTTACAGAGCTAGTATTGCTATACGGAAAACAAGGTGCTATTGGTAGGGAGTGAATGCGATGTCAATAAAAAATTAAATTAAAATATTTAAAAAGATTATAAAAAAGAAAAAGCTCACATATTTTTTTTTCAATTGTCAGAAACGTTAGCTTTCCAAATAAAATCATAAAAAAAATATACAAATTGCATTGTGTCAACAGAAGAGAAAAGCGAAGAGATGATAAAATGCTTTGTAAGAATATCAATTTAAAAATACCAAATGGTTATCTTTCTCCTTTAATATACGTTGGTATTAATAAATTCTGCAATTTATTTTCTGCAACTGAGACAAGAAGCACCAATAAGATAAAGGGGAAGGAAAAAGAATGAAGCAATGCAAAAAGAGAATGACAAAAATTTGAGAAAATACCAAATAGTGATGTTAGTATTAAAAAATACTTCACTTTACTTTCTGCGACTGAGAGAAGAATTAATACGATAAAGAAGCAAGCAAGGGAGAAGGAAAAAGGAAGAAGCAATGCAAAAAGAGAATGACACAAATATGAAAAATACTAAATAGTAAATGTTGGTATTAAAAAAATACTTCAATTTACTTTCTGCGACTGAGAGAAGAAGCAATAAGATTAAGAAGCAAGCAAAGGAGAGGGAAAAGGAAAAGGGAAGAAGCAATGCAAAAAGAGAATGACAAATTTGAAAAAATACCAAATAGTATTTTTTATATGTCACACTTATTGGCATGCTAGTTTCAGAATAAGAAGAGAAGAGATGAGAGAGAAAAACACTGCACAGCTGGCGGATTAGCTTAGCTATTCATAACCCCAAAATGCAAACCTTTTCACCAAGCATAAAAGAATATTTGTGGCTGCTTCAGCTATGTAAAACGAGTTTGGTTACTGATATTAATATATGAAAATTTCATAGACCACCTCGGGCTAGTTTGCCAGGCGAGTCTTAACGAAACGAAGAGCTGACATTAAAATTAATGTGCTACTCACAGCGCTGAACACAATGGGACAAAGGGAAAATGTGTATTGAAATAGAAAATCCTGTAATAAGGCCAGCGATGTTATTGAAACTTGATATAAACATACATATATACAAAATAAAGTTCTACTTATTATTCGACTTTAAGGCGGAGCACATAAAATGTAGGTTGATCAACACTGTTAATTGCCATTCGCATCATCTGCATTCATTTATCAACACTCTTTCTGTGCGCCTCTGGCAAAGGTAATTAATACTTCGCTGTACCAATTTGCTAAGCCTTCTGTCTCCCTTCCTCACACTCACACACTCATAACGTGAATACTTTTTTGTTCTTCTTCTTCTTAGTCTTCTTTTTCGTTTTCTTTTGTTGGTATTGTTTCACCAGCGGCTATATATTCTACTCAACGTGAAATTAGCCGGTTCTTTGGCGGAATACAAATGCGGTTAATGCCGTGCGCTGAATTCCTCTAAATGTCTGCTCTGATATAAAAGCACAAAAGATAATGCCAGCGGCAGTGTGTGCAAAAATTGTTGTTCAAATTCAACAGTGCCAGTGACTGCGTATGCTAGATATCATGCATAATTTGGACCTGATTTGTAGCAAAAAGAAATTAGCTGCCTTTTTTATACACTTGAAAAAGGAGGTTAAGCTGGTGCGATAAATGTTTTTTTTTTTTTGTGGTGTAAAATAAATGAAGTGCAGTAATTGATATATATTAAATCAGTTAAATTATTTGTATTGGTTTATAAATTATTATTGTGACTTTATAAAATTGCTGCAACAATTTGTGCATTAGACAGTGATTTAACCTACAAATAAAAATTTGTCACACCAAAAAAAAAAAATATTTTGCAAAAAAATGTTTTGCAAAAATGCAACTCTGCCAACATTCTCGACTTTTCGCCCATGCCACATTTTTCAGCTAGTGCATGAACGCTTCGGCTATTAAATGATTTCTTTTTTGTTTGTATATTTTCCGTATAGGTTTTTTTTCTGTGTTTTTAGTTATGCTCTACGTGAGGTTAATCGCAAATGAGCAACGCAATGCCTGTACACATAATGAGGCCAATTAGGCCTGCGGCAGAAACTAAATGCCGTGTGCAGCTTGTTTAATGGGCCGTTTAACTATGCCTATGCTCCCTTTTTTTTCACTCTCTCTCCCTAACCTGTTTGTAGCCATGCAGACTTGCCGACGACTTTTTGTGAGAGCTGTCATTCGATTGGTTAAAAGAGCCTGCAAAAAGCAATTGCATTGGAAAAGTTCTAGATTTTTATATGCTGTCAACGCTACCGAGAGCCCTAAGAAAAATATTATTAAAATGATGTTCGAATTTTCTTGTTAAATCGAGAAATGGTTAAGAAAATGCCAGAAAAATTAAATTTTATTAAAAATATGCATAAGGGATTTGTAAAATTTGTTATAAATATATCAATATAAAAAAAAAATTCCACTTAGCTTTCGTTTGTTGATGAATTTTCTTCCTTCCATGGCACTTCACAATTAAAAAAAAATATTAAATGTTCATCACAATTTTTCACGATTTAAAAGGTTTTTTTTTATTTTTTTCGGAACTTCTCCAGAAGATGTGAACAGCTTGTTAAGCCAAGCGAAAATGAAATTTCGTTGTGCCTTTAGTCATAAAGTAAACTTTCTTGAAGCATTTTGGAACACTAATTTAAAAAAAAAAAGAATCAAGTTGGCATTGTCTTTGTGGACAGTGTTAATTCGGGAACTATTGAAATAAAGGTTGTACCTACTGTATTTGATTAAATACTCTAGGGTTACCAAATGCACAAACCACACACACACACACACACATACGGACACACACACTGCTTGAATATTTGCACAGAATGCATTAGGGCCCTAGCATGAGAGCATGTGAAATATTTATGGTGGGGCACTGTAGACATCAGATGATTAGTTGCATATTCCATGCGCTGGCAATGCTCCCCGAGCTGTCGATGATTTTGACCGTGCAAATATTTAATCTTGGTACATTTAGCAACCCCCTCGATCCGAACGTGCCGGACGTCTTGGAAATCTCAGTTGTATTCTTACAGAATAGCAGCTAAAGCAGTAGCAGTAGCAACAGCAGCAACAGCAGAGACAGGCAGCAGCAGAGGCAATGGCAGCTCAGCTCGTATTAGCCCAAGTCAAACAATGGCATTGGCAAGCCCCAGCCAAATTGCAATGTGCAGAGTCCGAGGCGAGAGACAGAGACAGAGGGCAAGAAAAGTACAATAAAAAAAAGTGTATATATAAAAAGGAAAAGTGTTGTTAAGAAAATGCACAAGACAGAAAATCGATCTGTGTGTTGTTTTTGCGGTTGGCTGTGCAAAGTTCTTCCTTAAGTGCGCCTGGAGGGGGGTGTGCGGGCGGAGCGGGTGCCACTAAATCCTTGGTGTGACAGATTAACACGTCCTGGTCAAGCTATAAACGTACAGCTGCCAACAACAGAAGGTCAAATTCGAGTTGTAAATAAGTTAAATAGAGCAAATATAGAAGAGAAAGCGCTATAAATACTGAATAAATAAACTTTAAATACGTTCAGCAAATACTTCAAGAAAAATTTAAGAGGCGTCAAGCCAGGAAGTGAAAGGATTATATTGGTTTTGTGTCTGCTCGAAATTGAATATGGGAAAACATCCCTGGACGGGAGATATTATATTATATTAAAAGTCTTACAGGTTGATTAGAGTAACATCCCTTATAGTTCGAGCAGCATATACTCTGCTAAGTGTCCATGGCAAATAAGAATTGTTTAATATTTGCAATAATTTATTTTTATTTATTTTTAAAGCGTGAACCAGTATTATGCAGTCGATATCGCCCGATTGCAACGTACTTACTTGTTTTTAATTAAGTTTGTTTGGCTGCCTCTGCCATGGCAGCAGCTTGTTGCCAAACTATTGGCTTTTTACGGCTTCGCTTAAAGAGTGGATGCAGCATTTGTTTTGCGAATGTTGTAGATGGAGTGCAGCGCATAGTTTCTTGTTTCGCTTTTTATAAAGTTGCAAATCTAATTAAAATTGGTTTTTAATGGATAATGGATAATTATTGATTAAATACAAATAATGGGAGAGCATTTAAATAAGAGAGCAGCACATAATGCTGCATAAATATAAACTGTATTGTATAAACTGTGTTCATTATTGCTAATCTACAGTAGATAACTTATTATATGGTTGTTTCATTATATTATATACGGTATTATCAACAGGCTTTGATATCATTAATTGGCATATTATTGCCTTGTTTCATCCCTTTTTTTCTGAGATATAATCAATTGATAATTCTATGCTTAAATGTTTCTTCCCCTGATTTGTAGTAGGTGTAAGGCATAAAAGCTGTGTTCACTTCTTTGAAAAGTATACGCAGAAGATACTTTCTAGATGAATGGCTCAATTTGACCTACATCTCGAATGAAAACTTCTTGTAATGGATAAAATATTGTGTGCTTTGGTTCAGCTATAAATTTGTTGCACTCTAATACTTCACTGAAAAATCCAGTTTTATACCCTATACCAATTGGAAATGGGAATTCAGAGTATAATCAGTTTGTGAATGTGTATGTAACAGTCAGAAGATGTGGCAGATGCCATGAAGTATTCTTATTATTCTTAAATAGTACTTCGAGCTGAGCCAATCTGGAAATGTCCTTCTGTCCGTCCGTGTGAATTTAGCTATATAGTAAGCAACAAATGTTAGAGACTTGAAATACGTATTCCTGCATATCATACGTAGTACGAGTCTCATTTTATCTAACTGCTCAGAGAGCAGAGAGCAGAGAGCATGTTTATGAGTGCTTGCGTTTATGTGCCTGTGCGCGTGTTGATCTATATTTATAAAAGAAGTGAAGAATGATGGGTTCTCTTCGCTCTTCGCACAGCTCAGAATTTGTCCCAGTTTGACATTCCCGACTAAAGAGCATCCACAAATGAAAAAGAACAGTTGTTAATTTTTTAAATTTGCTCATTTATTTTTATAAAATCAATCATAACAATTCATTATTCAGTTTGGGCGTTCATTCATTGAAAATTCGCTATTAAATTAATATAAGTTAATATGATTTTTGTTTTGGGTTTTGTTTTTGTTTTTCATTTGGTTTACAATTTTTACATATTAAACAATTCCATATTTTGTATCGCTTTATTTACGCAATTATTAAATACTTAAAAAATAAAATGCGTCTAAATTGAAATACGTACAGCAAATGTAAGTAGATGGCATGCCGATGTACATATTGTGATGAATGATTATATTATTATTATTATTATTATAATTATTATTGATGATTATAAGAACTAATCAATTAGGTTGTGTTTTTGTTTATCAATTTTTAAAAAATATATATTTTTTGTTCTTGTTCATGTACAATATTTTGTGTGTTATAATTATTGTTGTTTTCATTTTTTTTTTCAGTTTTTTTTTGTGTGTTTTTTGTTGCTGGTTCATAAAGGACGATAAACCATCATAGACGTTATCAAAAAGGCAAACCATTAATTATATAAGTAAGTACATATACAATGCTTTTTACAAGTTTTACAAATCTTTTTTTTTTTTGTATTTTTTCTTTGCGTTTTCCTAAGTTTAAATGTGGCTTAAACATTTCATTTTTTTCGATTTGAATATTCTATGTCTAGTGTTGTTGTTTCTTTATTGAATAGTTTTCTTTTGTTGCTAAAAATGATACAAAAAAAAATGTTCATAAATGTTCATATTTAAAATTCCATCAAGAAGACATTTTGCATATATGGACTACAACTTGTATGCTATGAGAAGGAGGCAGGATTAGCCTGGCCAGTACCCAAATTACGATGAGGCGATAATTGTTGTTGCTGTTGCTGTTGTTGTTGTTGTGTTGGTGACATTGTTCTACTATTTATATTATTCGTATTATTATTTTGGCTAAATTGAGACTTAGTATTATTGTTAGTGGTCGTTATTGTGGCAACTCGTCTGAGACGATTATCTGGTATCGGTGGAGATTGTAAAGTGCCCGAACCCTCTCTCGGCGAGAACGACGATGGTCCACTAGCGCTGCCACCGAAAGCACCAGCAATGCTGCTGCTGCCACCACCACCACCACCAGCAGCACCGCCGGCGCCACCAAAGATGCTGCCATTGCTGCTGCCAATGAGACTCATCGAGTGCTCATTCGACAAGATTTGATGGGCAGCCAAATTCATTTCCTCGGGCGTCATATCAAGCGCCTCACGCATCTCTCGTGCAGCTGTGCCCACAAACTCTGAATCACAATATTTACCCAGACCCTCAGCGGCGAGTACCTAAGCAAGCATAGTCAAGTGATTTATTTATGTAGATATATTTGAGAAGCTTAGCAATTGCACTTACCCCTCCAATCAATGATTCGGCTAGGCCGTTCATATCAGATGAAGTTGGTAAACGACGCTGATCGTAGGGACTAGCTGGTGTCGATTGGATCATGCGTTCGTGGCCAGGAATAGCACCATTGGGCGCGTAGACTATATATATGAATAGCATAAAATATAAATATATGAAAACAAACATAGATTAGCTGCAATCGATGACAAGCGTTCGCGTTTGCACAGGGATTATTAGTATAGTATTTTATATTTGTACAGCGCTTGATGATCATTTCAACTTTGTCTACACAGAATTTGATAGATCAACTGAAATCTGAAATGCTGTACACTTTCTGCTGAGAAAGTTAATTAGTTTTACTATAGTCTTCTAAATATACCTAATCTTTTTTCCACTTTATATACCTATATATATTTCTTTAATCCATCTTTATATCATATTGATTCTATCTATCGATAAACCAACTTATTTTTCTGATGAAAAGAATTTATATTTTATATCTTACAGATAAAATGGTTTGAAAAAAATTTTATAACAAATTTGCTATAAGAACTATTACTGCATAATCACTATATCATATATATACTACGGGAATTATTGTTTAATATTTACTATGTTTTTATTTTTGCTATATAAAGTATTGTTGATCACTATATCTAAATAAGAATATGGAAATATTTCTGGAATATTACTATATAAAATATTTGCCATATAACTATAACTGACAAAAACTACTTGATACATCTCCTCTATAACACATTCACTATAGGAACTATCGCTTACAAAATTTATATATATTTTTTACCTATCAAAAGAAAAATCTCTCGAGCATCGCAATTATTATAATGAAACTTCTCCCTAAATATTTTCTCCTCCCTCGCCCTACTCCAGTCTAGTCTGATCATCAAGCCTATTGACTATACATAAGATGTCTTAAATTACATTTGACTGTTAGTTCAAGCATTCAATAATACAAGCTATTAGTATGTTAGATGTTATTGTACAGCTTTATGTAAATGATATTTATATTTATATATAAAGCATGTTCTATGAAAAACAAAAGTTGATTAGTTATATATGTATATGGGTACGATATAAAGCAAGCAACGATCTCTATGTATCTAGGCATATGCAATATTTGACGCTTGTCTGCAAGTTTGGGCTCTACAAAGGCGTTACACTATGGCATTTTCTTAGGCATCGACATGGGCAGCTTTTTATTTATATAAATTAAGCAGGCTCAGCTCAGCTCAAGCTAATCATAACCAAGCAGTGTATGTGTGAGTGTTAGTGTGTGTGTGTGTGTGTGTGTGAGTTTTGTGGGTATGCACAGAGTGTATGGGTTTTGTAATTGGGTTCTCTGTGTATAAGCCTATTGGGACACCCCGACATAAAAAACATAAGAAGCGACGTTTAGACAACATTGAGACAACAGTTAATAAACAGATTTTTTTTTTTGAAGATTCGGCATATCAAAAATTGATTAGGTATATATGTATGTATATATATATATATCGTTGACATGGGTATTATAATTGTAAGATTATAAATATATATTTGATGGACGCAAGGCACACATTTTGATAGGTACGCTCAATCGGCCAGGCCAGCTTATAAATGAGTACATATGGGCACAACAACACTGTTATATGGGTATATATGTATATATATATATATAGATATATGTATTATTATATATGTATATATATATATTTATTTGATATATAGACACCAATATCATTTCGATTAAGTTTTTGTGTGGATATACTTTGATTATGGTAACCTTTTATAGATTCATTTTCATTCATTCGATTCGTTCTTTGTTGCGTGTTTAAACGATTGTTGTTCAGTTGTTGTTGTTGTTGTTGTTGGTTCTTGTTGTTGTTGGTTGGTTGGTGTTATGTTTAGATTCCACGCAGGTCTAAGCACTTACGTAAAGCTCACTTTGTTTTATATATATATACACACACTCAGGGAATGCTTTTTTTTCGTACAAAAATAGGATTCGCAGAAAAATGGCAATGAAAAATATAAAAATGATATTTTCTGCCCATTTGGAATGAGAGCTATAATATGTGCTTCGAACTCTCTGAGACTCATCCAGTGTTCGACTCTCAGCACTCGGTTGTTTTTAAACTCGAATCACTTATGCTATAATAAAGATGGTTTGTAAAAAAGAGTTATACAAAAACAAATTACTTTTACAACACAATTATTGGCATAGAATTTGAGTAGAATTTGGAAATGTAGTTCGTAGTTCTCACAAATTAATTCATAATTATAATAGTATTTCAATGATTGTCAATTTGTATGGCAATTAAACAATTATCAATTTAGCTTCGATCAATTCTCAATTTGTTAGTTTGTAATCAACAAAAGGAGCCATGTGCAAGTGGGTTAGAAAACAAACGCTCTGAAGCTGAAAAAGTTAGATGTTAGTTGGGTACAATTGTTAATGGTAGGGGCTGGTATTGTCTATCTCAAAAGGGGACACATCCTAACTGAGTGTCGGTGTTACCATTGAAGATAGGTGTAAAAAAAATATATTAACTTGAAATATCCCTTGATTCTTGTTCTAGTTGAAGATTATGTCCTACTTATTTTTACGTTAAATTTTTTATTTTTGATGTATTTATTGTATTTGGATTTATGTATAATTACTCAAGTAATTATTTGCGAAATATTTAATTAATTATGTATGCAAGAATAATTATTAATGTAATTGCTTACAGAATATAAAACTTTTTGTATTTAATAAAAATTTTTAAATAAATTTACTGGAGTAATTATATATTACTAAAGTAATTATGTCGAAATTTATTAGTTTACTTCAGTAATTATTAATAAACAAAAGAATTATTGAAGAATTATGGCTAGAAAAAATAATTCGCATTATAAAATCTTGATTGAAGTAGTGTAATTATTAGGTATAAATTCTAAATAATTATTAGTTATTATTAATTATTGTAAAACCTTTATATTGTCTGTAGTTTAATCAATCAAAGCTTGAAAAATTTAGTTGTAATCTTAGAGGTATTAGCGCCTCACTTACCTATCTTTGAGAATTAAAATAAAATTACCTATATTTATTATATTGTATAATTCTGTGTATGTTAACGTGTTGCAATGATGTTTTCGTGTGACTGTGATCTAAGGCAGAGTATACTATATATATCAATATATGTATATTTGGCAGCAAAAGCGTTTCTAGATTAGCCCAAAACTAAACTACGAAATCAACTACAATTACATTGTTAACTATGGCTATAAATGTGTACTACGAATCGATATGGTTAACCATTCGGATGAGTGTTATATATATTATTATATTATTTTTAATCGATTTTCGCCGCATTTAACAAACAGCCAAAAAATACATTGAAAACAAATTTAATTCTCTTGCTTCATTACAATTGCGCGCATTAGTTAGTTATTTTACTTTTTTTTTTGTTTTTTCTTTAATATAGTTAATTTAATATTGTTTTTTGGCATGCCGCAGGCAAAATTCAGAACTCACAACTCAGAATTGTTTGTTTTTGGTTTTGTTTTTGTTTTTTTAGTGGCGAAATGTACAATTAAAATAATTCGAATGCTGCGCTACAAATGTTGCTATATATGTATGTATATATACATATATATACCGAAAATGTTCATAAATTAAATTTAATTAGTATTCGCAAATTAAATGAAAATGTAGAGAAAACAATTAGAGATTATTGAGGAAAAGGAGAAATAGGTTCGGTGTGATTTTCTTATTTTGCGGAAAAAACTTTGAACGGAAAGAAAAAAATGCCACAACAAACGAACAAATAAATCTTTGGTTATTTAGGAGAGTTAAGAAATCATAAGAACGCTTAAGTAACTTGTTTTAATTGGGTTTAATGTTTCTCTTTAAATATTTTGTATTTGTTTGTTTTTTTTTTTGTGCAATTGCAATTGTTGCTGTTGTTGCAGTAGTTGTTGTTGCAATTGCAGCATTTTGCGCTTACCATTGTTATATGGATGCAATAAAATACCACGATTGCGGTTGCTGAAATTAATGTTCGGGGAATTGAGTAAATTTTTATTGTTGTTGTTGTTTTACGGTACGTTTCGGTTCTCAGTGAATGTTGCTGGTTCGTATTTGTTTTAAGGAAACCTTTTTACTTTTGTTTAAGCTATATCACTTTATAGTTAATGTATATATATATAATTTATTTTGCTTAATTTAAGTTAGGTTTTTGGTTTTGTTTTTTTTTATTTGGTCGACTAATTCGCTAATTTGCAACAATGAAATGATTTGAGGAACCTGTTTTGGCCGGGCTCCTTTTGTTCATTACAAAAACGTTTAAGGCGCACTAAGTGTTTCAACAAATGCCATTTAAAATCGTGGCCAAATCATGATTATAAAAATATATATTATGAAAAAAAAAAAAAGATCAAATCAAATTTCTCACTAAACAGCAAGCCATAGTAACAGGAAGTATATCGTATGGTATGGAACAACTCAAGAACTTGACAGCTTCAATGTGCGGCTAGTTGAGATATTATTGAAAATAAAAGAAGAATTTAAAGAAAACCAAATGACCCACTCACAGCAGCTAGCCGATAGCTACGCCCAGCTATGACCCAACGGAACCCAACCCCTCGTTACGTTTGACCCCGCCCCGCTCTCACCCCTAATACTCACTCATAAGATAGTGCATTTGCCTCCGGCGGCAAAGTGCCCGTCACCGTCGATGCTGCACCGCCTCCATTCTTGGCCAACGGCCGCATCGAGATGCTCTCGCCAAAGGTGCGCAGCTCGCCGCCGCTGCTCGCATGCAGCTCGTCCTGCAGCTTACCGCTGGCCGCCAGGCGCGCCTGCATGATGTTGCGCGTGATGTGATTGACGCCATCGGCCACACTGCGATTCAGATTGTCGTAGAGATAATCAGTGCCGCCCGTATCGGCGCTGCCCAGCACCATGGTGCTGCCGCCAACGCCGGCAGCTGCTAGCGAGGAGCCGCCGATGGTTAGGGCGCCGTTGCTCTGCGAGGCCTTGGCGCTGCGACGGAACGTGCCGTTGCCATGGCGCCGTATGGAGCTCCAAACGCTGCCAAACAACGTGTGATGGCGCTAAGGGGGAAATAGAATCAAAAGAGAGAGATTAGACTACATTCAAGCAATTCCCATAGGTCAACTTACGCGATGCATGGGCTCCGGTTCCTCGGCCAGCTCATCCAGATTGCCGGAGATGGCCCGCTTTAGCGCCGGCGACACCTCATGCAGCGTGCGCAGACCCGCCTGGAGTGTGACCGTATTGCTGTCGGGATGGCCCTCTTTGCCCTCCTGCTCCTTGCGCTTCTTGAAGCGTCGGAAGTAGTCCTGTATCAAGTAGGTAGCATAGAACTTGCCCACTGTCACCTCGTCGTCGTTGCCAGGCGGCGGCACGACCTGATCCAGCAGCTTGGGATTGGTGCGCTTCCAAATCTGCTTGATGGTGGCTCGTAGCTCGGCATTGGCGTCGTCGATGTTGCCCTCCGTCTTGATGCTCAGCGAGGTGCGCACCACCGCGAACAGGGTGGCATTGAAGAGCACCGTGCCGTCCGAGTTGAGGGGCATGTTCATGGAGACGAGGCGCTTGCAGGCCATGCGATGCGGACAGAGCTTGCCGAAGCCCAGGGGCGGCGATATCTTACGCAGCAATGTGACCACATCCAGATGCTTGATGCGGCCCTTGGCATCCGGATCGTACTCGCTCCACAGGCGGATGAACTCATCCAAATGATGCGGACCCAGAATAGACCAATCGCGCGTCAGGTAATCAAAGTTGTCCATAATGACGGCCACAAAGAGATTGATGATCTGCCAGGAATGAAGTAGCTATAGCAATGCATATATATAAAATAAGAAAGTTGGAGTTACCAAAAAGGAGCAGAGCACATAGAAAGAGATAAAGTAGGGATATGCAATGGAGGAGCCGCACTGGGCATTTGGCGTATCCGACAGCTCGTCACATCTCACTTCCGGCTGCGCCGAGCAGGCCATCATAATATCCTGCCAGGCCTCGCCGGTGGCCGAGCGAAAGAGCACCAGGACAGCCTGTTGAAACGTTTGGAAATTGTTGTTGCGCGTGATGGCCGTGCCGCCGTTTAAAGCGATCTTGCCGAACATCTAAAGTGGAAAAAGAGAGATGAAAAAATAATACAAAAATATATAGAAATAATTTGAATATTAGTTTCAAGTTCTGGTCTACCTACCTGCATGCCCACCACAGCATAAATGAAAAAGAGCAGCACGATGAGCAGCGCAACGTAGGGCAGTGCCTGAAAGGACTTAATGAAGGTCCAGAGCAGTGTGCGTATGCCCTCGCCCTTGCTCAGCAGCTTGACGAGACGCATGACACGAAACAGGCGAAAGAAGTTTATGGAAATCAAATTCGAGCCAGCCTGGAAATGTAAGGAAAAGGAAAATATTAAAGAAAAATCTAGTGATAGAAATATTTAGGCAAAACGAACCTCTTTGACCTTGGCCTTACAGCCCTCAACTATATCACAAGCGGCCTGAGAAGTGTTTTTGCTCTGCGAATATAATAAGGAAATTGAGAATATGAAATAGAGATAATATAGATAGGGTATAGCTAAATAATATATCAAGCAAACCTTAATTTCCGAGTAGACAATGTCGATAAAGCTGCCCAGCACAATTATAAAATCGAAAACGTTCCACGCATCGCCAAAGTAGTTCTAAAAATGTATATAAAATTATATTAGAAATTAATAGAAATTATTTAATATATTTACCATAAAGTATATATAATTAATTTATATATTCAGACATCCTCAACTCACCTTAAATCGAAAAGCTGCCAGCTTAAAGACAAATTCCAGGGCAAACACCGCTGTAAATATCATATTTAGGGCGTCCAGCAGTTCGGTATACCAGACTGGTTGCTGGTAGAATTTCATGGCCAGTGTGACCGTGTTTATCATGATCAATATGAATATGGTATACTCAAAGGATGATGATGTTACAAACCACCAAACCTTATACTGTATACCATGTTTGGGTATATAGCGTCGCACCGGCTTCGCCTTTAGTGCGAACTCTATGCAATTGCGTTGATTCTTATCCAAGTCACAGTTCTTGTACTCCTGCTCGCCCTCATTTTGGAAGGTGACAATAACGAAACCGACGAAGATGTTGACCATGAAGAAGGCAATGATAATGATATAGATAATATAGTAGGCAGCGACTATAGGACGGAAGTTATGTATTGGACCTCCATCTTCCTTGTTCGAATCAATAGAGACGTAAAGCAGGCTGAAATGAAATTTAATTTAATTTAGTTTAATCAGACTGGAAAGGTTCGATTAGGTACTTACGATGGCCAACCCTCAAAGGTGGAAACGGTGAATAGCGTTAGCATGCCCTTGGCTACGTCATCAAAGTGGAAACCGTTATTTTTCCATTCGCGCTCCTTGAGACGCGGCTTATTCATATCGCCGCCCTCATAGACCAGATATGTTCCACTTTGATATGTAATAAAAACAAATTTATGTAATAATATAATAAAATTTAGATTTTTATAATATACTTACAAGCATTCCTCTCTCACCATTTTGGAACCGTCGGAGCAGGAGAAAAATTTACCCTATTATAAATTTTTCGATCGCCACAAAAGATTTTTACAGATTTTATTAAAATGGTAAATGAAATTGGGAGTCTTTAACTTATTAAAAGTTAGCTATGTTTCTATCGCAAGTTGAGCGCACTTAACTAAAGCAAGTTGAAGTATTGACTAAAGCCTAATTATATGTCGTATGCAGCATTACAATAGACTAGGCTAGTCTATATACACATACATATACAGGGTGTCTCTCATGAGCAAACTTTTTTACATACACAAAGGTTAATATGTTTATATATATGAGTATATATATATATATATTGTATATATAAAGAGTTCTTTTGCCGACGCAGACATCACAATATTTACAGACAAGGGTTACGTAGGGTTATCGAGTTGTTTAATGGATACATACATATATATTTATATATAGTACAAATGCTTAGCGAGCAGCTTGACTAGCTTGAGTTGGGGTTGGGTGAGGGAGTTACTTAGCTAATTAGAGTAGAAAACTCATTGGAGGGGGCGGGGTTACAAATCGTACATTAGGAGTTGTTAGAGGTTAGAAAGCTAGCTAAGCCATTGAAAGCTTTTATTATTGGCAACGATTTAATGAAGTTTTTTCTTTGTTTTACTATTATTAATGAGCTTTTTGCGAATTTATATTTTCATACAATTTACCAATGTTGTTGCTAAATCATATAAGATCAGAAGAGAGAACTATTTAAAGCTTATACCTAACATACTTTAATATATCCCAAGTGTGAAAGATAAAGTCAGAGAGATAAAGAGAGATAGAGTTCCTTTTTGATTTGATTTGATAGAAATTTAGCTGAAGATACATCGAGAGAGTTCAAAGCACACACATATTAAGCAGCGAGTAAATTCTGTCAATAAAAGCGCACACATAAAGCCGATTCTAGTTACCCTTTACCAAACGTTTTTTTATTATTTTTATTTATTTTTTTTTATATAATTGTAAAGAAATTACCTTAAAGAGTTGCACTCCAATAACCGCGAACATGAATTGCAATAAATATGTAACCAACATGATATTACCAATTGTCTTAATTGCGACTACTACGCACTTGACCACGTACTGTAACAGGTGTTTTTTGCAGTGTATAAATATATGTATGTATTTTTTTTTTTTGTTTAGGAGCAATCGAATTGACAGGCGTGTATGATTTGTATTCGTGTGTGTGTATGTGTTTTTTTATTATTATTATCGGATGTGTGTGTGAGTGTGTGATGTTTATGCAGCATCAATCAGTGGAATTTTTTTGTTATTGTGCCCACATTTTTGGAATAGTTTCATTGAAATCAAAAGTTGTTGATTTTATTGTTTTTTGTTTTGTTTTTGATTTTCAATTTTCAATTTTAATTTTTGTATTTTTTTTTTTTTTTGGTTCATTTTTGCCAAAGCAAATGCAATTTGAGCAAAAATTGAAACGATAAAAGAGAGAAAAAGAGGGAAAATTCATTTGTAAGGGGTTTTCAATTCGGAAAATTGTATTGTATATGCTATAAATAAATGAGTGTATGTGTGTGAGTGTGAGAGTGAGTGTGAGTGTGTGTTGCTTTATACATTTATTATGAGAGGTTAATGACATTGACGAACAGCGAGTGAAAAAATCATAAAAATTAAAATATTAAAAAAAGTAATATAAATGAAAAAGAGAAAAAAAAAACATATGGTAGAGCATGAATAAGTATGTGTCGTTTGCGAGCAGGCTTGTTACTACAACAGAATTCGTCTAACTAGATCATTTTAATACACATTTTAGGTATATATTTTATTTTTTGTTTTACTCTTTGGTTGATTGGGTTTTGCCTTGATGCTAGGGTGCAAGGTTGATCGCAGCTTGAGATATTATATAACTATTGGAATACTTCAATGTGCATTGACATTATTTTGTATGCGTGTGTGTGTGTGTGTATTTGTATGTGTGTGTTTGTTGTGCTTATGATCTTACAATCACATTTATATAAAGTTTCTTATACATGTTGCTCTGGGATTGACGCAGAAAATGGGTGTGGAATATAAGAGTTGACAAGTTTACACGATTTTTGTTTTAATAGTGTGAGTTATGTTAGGTCTGCATATTTCGACGGGGACTTATAGAGGTAGACAGAAATTCCTGTGCACTGTAAAAAAAAACATATGTGTGTTTAACCAGCCTAATTAAACATTAGAATAAGTCCAACTAGAATGTCTGCTCTGTTTCCCAGCTTTTTTTTAGATAAGTCTATATAGTCGTAGTTCTCATTGTATAAATTGTATTTATATATATAGTAATGCTGAGCATTAATAAGCAAAGACTGGGCAGCATATATATATTTGTTATTATTTACAATAAATTTCTTAAAAGTTCCTTTGTACATTTTGTATAACTGTTTAGCTATTAGTATTAAAATATAGTTAAAGAAATCAATTTTAGAAAACAACAAAAATAATTTTGAGGATTAAAGAATTAAGGTTATTTTTTTTATTTTGTTAGGTATGACAATTCGAACATTTAACAAATTGAAAACAACAACGAAATGTTATTTATAATTTTTAGAGGAAAAAATAAGTTGCATGTTTGTGCAGTTATAGTACAAATAAAGCTCTGAAAAGAGCTTCACAATTACAATTGAGTTTCTATGGGAAAATTCTTAAAAATTCGCTTAGTTTTCTTAACAAAAAAAAAAAAGGAAGTAAGCTAGGCAAAAGTCTTTAAGTTAACTAGAAAATAATATAGGCTTCTTTTCTTTTTATACAAGTTTTGTTTTTTTTTTTGGCTTTTTGTTTATCTTAGTAGAGCAAGCACTTAAGAACGAAATCATACCTTAAACAATTGGACTCCTATCACGGCAAACATGAATTGCAGTAGGCATGTGACGAGCACAATATTTCCGATAGTCTTAACAGCGACTATGACACATTGAACAACATGCTGTATGTGATACGACGGTATATATTTATATATATTTGTATTTATATAGTTATAAGAGACGATAAATCATACGCTAGCTAAATATGTATATATATAATATAGGGCGTAAATTGTTTTTTTGTTTGTTTTTTAATTGCATTTTGGTTTAGTATCAACATGTATGGCACATAGTTTCGATTATGCCTAAGCGCCACGCCCATAGCATTTATTCCACGCCCATTTTCGTTAGGTGTTAAAAGAAAAGTTGAACTCAAAATTGAACAGTTGTTGTTGAGCTTGTTTATATATATGAATATATATATATTTATATTTTTTATATTTATTTTGCAGAGCTTTGTCGTGGTGCACCCTACACCCAGCATTTCAAGGTTTTATTTCAATTGGCTATTGATTCTTTTTTTTTTTTTGTAATATTAACTGCACTTTGTATGGGGTTATTGCAATAAAGAAAGTCAAGATATATTAGCTCGCAATAAAAAAAAATTAATAAGAAGCTAATATTAATTTTTTTTTCTTTTTGTGGCTTAACTTTTGTCGAAATCATAAGAACAAAAGTTGATCAAATAAAATAAAGAATAATTAAAGAAACATTATTGTTTAATAGAAGCAGGTGAATAAAATTTGATAACGAGATAACTGTGAAAGCAAAACGAACGATGTGTCTTACCTTTAGACCCTTGGCTCGATTAATGGCACGCAGGGGCCTCAAAACTCGAAGGACACGTAGAATTTTCACGACTGAAATCGCATTCGAACTGCAGTTGAAATCGATTATGATTATATATTCCATTAAAAATATATTATATTATCATCCAGCTACTGGGTTAGAGTAGCGCTTAGATATTTGTTACTTGTTGTTAGGGTTTTACCTGAATGCAACAGATATCAATGAGACGCAGACCACAACTAAATCTAATAGATTAAATGCGGATCTGCAGAAGGCTCCGTCGTGCAAAACGAAGCCATATGAAATCAATTTCAGAATCAGTTCTATTGTGAAAACTGCCGTGAAAAAATAATCAAATTTAAGCAGGACCTGCAAATAGTGGGTTCAATGACAACATGAAAAGTGTTTAACGTACACAGAATATAATAGAAATTGTGATCAAACTCTCTACGAAAACGCTTCTGAAACAGACTTACGTTCGATTCAGATTCGGATCGCGAGCTACTTACTTTGTTCAGCTCATCGTTGGCCCTCAGCGGGTTCTCAGCGGCCAACATGGCGGATGAGAACATGATGCAACAGAGGATGATGTTGCCGAAGTTGCTGTGATTGCAGAGCCAATGGCAAAAGACGCGAAATCTGTGAAGTAATTAAATATTATTAAGTAAATGTGAAGCAATATATTTGCATAAAGTTAACATAGGAATAAACAGCAAACAAAATACATGCAGTTAAAAGTCATAAAAAACCACAATTTATACAAAAAAGAAGTTAAAGCATTTGCTAGAAGAGAGTTTGTCTTTATACAGTTTCAATAACTCTTAAACGACTAAGGACAAAAAACAGTTTATTCTCTTTCAGGATATGCAATTATAAATCTAATTCACTAGACACACATACATACACATACACATACACACACATACACATGGAATACGACTAGGAATTATACAAATATTGTTAAACAAAAGACAAATACAATATTATCATATATATATTTATGTATAAAATAAACTTTTTAGCACACAGACACACAGTAAAAAATATTTAAATTAAAATTAAAAATAATGCTGGTTCAACCAGACCGTTTAATCTTGTATGGGTTAACTAAAACATAAAAA
The DNA here is from genome assembly GCA_035046225.1 of Drosophila pegasa. Lineage (NCBI taxonomy): Eukaryota > Metazoa > Arthropoda > Insecta > Diptera > Drosophilidae > Drosophila > Drosophila pegasa. Next base: position 11,583,123 of record JAWNOD010000072.1, read on the forward strand.
CCTGTTCGTTTGTGAGAAAAGAAAGAAGGATGAGCCCGGCGGTATGGGTAGAATTTTCGTGGCAGTATTAACCTCAGACATACGGCGTGGGCGTGCCGTTATCATGCCCTCTTCATCCACTATATGTAATAAAATTTTGTTTGTTTTTTGTTTTTGATTTTCGATTTTTTTTTAGGTTTATCATATGCCAATGTGGAAAAAATAATAAACACATATATATTCATGGTTTAAAAACATAGTTGCTTAACTTAAAAAAAAAATATAGATATTTTAAAAATAAATAGCTTAAAGTAAATAAAAGCTAAGCTAAAAATACAATTGCTTAAAACCTAAATAAATTCTATTTGACAACAAAAATATGTAAAAAATACAAAACTATAAATTTCTATAAATTTCTAAAGCACTAATTGCCAATTAAAAATTGTGATTAATTTTTTTACAAAATATTTTCAGCTTAAGAAACAGTTTAAATCTTGCTTTTTTTCTTTAGCTGAATTCAGAAAATTAATTTATGTACAATCGAATATGCAATTAACGTAGAGCTCGATAGGCAACTCATCAAGTGAAATGTTTAATAATTATAAAAAATATATATATTTTTTATATATAATTAAATATTTAAAAATGCAAGCATGCAAAAAAAGTAGAACCAGAATGCAGAAAAAAACGTTAAAATTATATTTAAATATATATAAGAATTTATATATATATAATGATAACACACATGAATCAAAAAAAAAGAATATAGTGTGTGTGTTTAAATCTTTTTGTTGCTGTTGTTGTGCATGTTGTTGTTGTAGTTGTTGTTGTTGATTTACCTGTTTGTATAACTGAAAATGAAAAATGCACTGTCGCGTGGCATGGGCTTTTTAGTCGTCTTCATGCTGACTTCAGATAAACGCCGGGGTCGTGCAGTAACACGTGCTGATACTTCAGAATGGGAGTCTTTCGATTAATATCAAATTGATTTGTTGTTTTGGGTTTGTTTGGTTTTTTTTTTTTTTTGTGTTCCAAGGCAGCAAATGAAAGCGTAGCAGTAGCATGAATATCGTAAATATATATATCTCTTTCGTATATGGTTGTTAAGAAAGTGTCTAAAGCAGCGTGTATAATATGTGTGCTTAACTTACTTAGCCGCTAAGTACTCAGATACTTAAACTAGTCATTACTTATAGCCTAGTTAGTTAGAGCTTTGAATTTAATACAGATGAACATACCCTCTTCTTCCTCCTCGCACATTTCACGCACCTCCTCATCGGAGAGCGTCTCATGATCCCTAGAATATGAAGCTATAAACAAAGTTCTTCAACCATTAGAAATTTCACACAACTTATCATCATCCATATCATGATTTTCCATATCCATGTCCATGTCCATGTCTATGCTCATGTGCTCATCATCCATGCCATCTATGGTGGGCGTGGGACTGTGCGACTTTTTCATGGCGCCCTCATCGTGCTAAGGAAGAGGTACAAGCGTTATCTATGAGTTTCTATATAGTTAGTCAACTGCTTACCGGTTCCTCATCCTTTTCCACCTCCGACAGTGAATCAGCATCGGCCAAATTATCCACAGCAATGGCCAAGAACACATTTAGCAATATATAATTACCGCAAATGAACAAAATGATGAAGTAGATGCATGCCAGAGCGCCATAGGAGGAAACTCCGCCATAGGCATTAATGCCCACATACATGACGGCATTCCAATCCTCGCCAGTCATGATCTACATATGAATATATATATATATATGAATATTAAATAAAAATGAATCTATTATAATAAAGCTTACCTGAAACACTGTGAGCAAACTCTGCCAGAAACAATCGAAGTTCGTGCGATATTTCTCATCTTCATTGTAATTAAATTTACCACCAAAAACCTGCATGCCGAGCAATGCAAATATCACAATAAACAGGAAGAGCAGTAACAATAGCGAAGCAATTGATTGTATTGAATTCAATAGGGAAGCAACTAGATTCGACAGCGAACGCCAGTATCTAAAAGACAATAGCAAAGGAAATTAAATAATATTTCTTGTAATATATTTCGGGGAACCCACTTGGTGACCTTGAAGACACGCAACAGGCGCACACAGCGCAGCACCGAAACGCCCAATGGGGGCATCATGCCCGTTTTGGTCAGCAGCGTCTCTGAGATGCTGCCAATCACCACGAAGCAGTCGAAGCGATTGAACAGTGAGACGAAATAGCCCTGAAAGCCCAAACTGTACATTTTCAGCAACATTTCGCAGGTGAAGAGGCCAATGAACACAATGTTTGTGTACTCTATAAAGAAGTTGGAAAACAATCGATTAAAATTGGATGAATATAATGAAGGAATAAACTCCACAGAAATTGGTACAGAATCGTTGAGAATGTTGCTGAAATAAATCTTTATAAATAGAAAATTATAATAGAAAATCCTTCAATAATTTATAGCGACTTTTGTGGTCCCATCATCTCTTAGAACTCACCCTGAAACTCATCCAGCCAATCGACTTGCCCGTAGTGCTCCGTTGCCAGCACGCCGGTGTTGAGGAACACCAGGACAATGATGAGCCAGTAGAAGGCTTGGGATTTGACTGCTTTGCGACAGGCGCGACGCATGCGTCGATTGACCCGATCGAAGTCTTTTTTCATTTTGCGCCAACGCGACTCGGTGATCTGCATTTCGGGCATCTCTTCGCCCATATTTTCGGTGGAGTCCATGTCATTTGGCTGCTTGGTCTTGCCGTCGGGCATCAGGCCGCCTGTGGCATCGGGCTCTATGTCCTCGGCCTGGGTTATCCAGTCGAGATAGCCGCGCAAATCCTCCTCGATCTGCTGCTTTTCGCGCAGCTTCTGAAAGTCGCCGCGATTCTTGGCCTTGTTACGCTCCTTGGAGAACTCGCCGGATAACACACCGAGAATCAGGTTCATCACGAAAAAGGCGCCCAATATGACCATGGAAATGAAGTACATCCACTGCCAGTCGCTGCCCATGGCATCTTGTATCTGTGCAATAAATGAATATGAGATATTTGAATTAGGAATTCAATTCTTTGAATTTGAAATACTTACATAATACAAAACGTCCGTCCAGCCCTCGAGTGTGACGCACTGGAAGACGGTCAACATGGCCAGTCCAAAGTTATCAAAGTTCGTGATGCCAGAGTTGGGTCCGGCCCAGTTGCCGTAGCACTTCATGCCCTCGGGGCACATGCGGCCAATGCCGCAGGGTCTAACTTCTTCCTCGTATTCACCTAGATTCCGATTTATTTGTTTTGGGATTGTTTTTTTGTTTTCGTATTTTGATTTTGTTTGATTTTTTTTTGTTTTTCGTTAGGTTCATGCATTAGTTGATGAGTTGTACTATGTGAGATGAGACATGATATATGTGGATGATAATGCTTATGATTCTCTGTGGTGTTGTTGTTGTTGTGTGCTAGGTTGTTTCTGATTTGGTTTCTGATTTTGCGGAATATGCCGCTCAGTTGTCCCATTTACTTAAAATTTCAACAGCTCTATTAACTAGAAGATTAGCTTTTTAGCTCGGCGAAAATTGGACAATGTATATAAACTATATATATATAAAATCATATATATATATATATATGAGTATATATAGTATATAATTGTGTTGTTTTTGGAATTTTTGTTGGCATATCTTTCTTTGTATGGATGTGTGGAAGCTGTGTTCTGATTGTTGTTGTTGTTGTTGTGGATCTAATTGGGTTGTGTGCTTGTCCGCAAAACCGTGCACTAATCTACTAGTAATAGAGCTACAGGACGTTGAATTTTAATGCGACATATCTGGTAGCATTCAAGACATTGAATGATATTCGTACAACGTATAAAGATTGTACTGATGTTTTTTTATATTTTTTTTTAGTTTTTGTTGTTGTTGGTATTAACGCTTACCTGTTACCTCATCGCGACACGTCTTATGCAATTTACCAGAGAATAGCTCTAGGCCAATTATAGCATAGATTATGATAACGAATATGACCAGAAGTGCAATGTGAAACAGTGGCACCATGGCCTTTAAAATTGAATTAAGCACAACCTGTAGACCTGCGGAAAGCGTATGAATAGCCAATAGACAAGTTACATATGTTTATATATGTGTACAGAGATTTGGTGGGGGTTTACAATAACATCAAGTGCGGCTTACACTACAATACACAACAAAAAGCTTAGCATGCTGCACAGAGATGATGAGAGAGATCGAGAGAGTTGGATCTAATATATTTCAGCTATGTTTTATTGATATATTTTTTATTTTAATTTTTTAATTGAATTATAATTATGATATTAATTTATTTTATATATTTCAAAATATTTTGTAATATTTCTAAAGTATTTTTTTATTTTTAAACTATAATTGTATTCAGAAAATATAAAAAATATTTGTGTAATCGGACCACAGACAACATGAATGAGATTTAGAGTAAAAAATTCTTATTTTTGTCTTTGATTAATATAAAATTGATGTTCAAAAATTGTAAAATATTTTTTCGTCTTTGGTTAAATTTATTTATTTATTATTAACTTTTTCACGTCATCTTCCATCTTCATATAATCTATTAAAATCCTTTCCTATTCTCTCTCCACTTTCACTCTGTGCTGCATCTGAACTACGTTTAAGGACCGTAGTTTCTCTTGCTCTACAAGGACATTGGTGTATTTTTTTTTTAATTTTGATTTGTCGCATTTGTGTGTTGCAATTTAGTTTTTTTGAATTTTGGTGCAGAAAGCTCTTACTTGGTACACCCGAGACAAGTCGCAGTGGACGCAGTACACGAAAGGCTCGTAGCGCTTTCACATCGAAGGCATCCTTCATCAAATGGGACAGTGCTGTACTTATCGCTCTGTAAAAATGTGTTTGGGCACAGACAATTTCATACGTGTCTCAGTTTCGATTGAATTGGATATAAGGTAACATAGAAAATGGTTAAAACTAGGCCGAGTATGTTTCGGCCTGGGCGCTCAACGCTTTTAACTGGCATATTTTATATGCTTACCCTATAACTACAATTGTAAAATCTAATAAATTCCATCCATTTCTTAGATATGCACCATTATGTAACACAAAACCATATGCTAAAATCTTCATAACACATTCCGCTGTGAATATAACTAGGAATATATATTCAACTTTTTCCTAATGTTTTTTGCAATTTTGTTGTCGTATTTTTGGTTGTGTGTGTGTGTGTGCGTGTGTGTGTGTGTGGGTGTTTGTGATTGTGATTGAATGATATTTGTGATTGAATGAGAGTTGATTTGATGAGGTGAGATGATGCATAGAAGACAGACGAAAGAAATATATATATAGATTAATATACCACAATATCAGCTGCATTGATAGAAAGAGTTTTGGCCTGCTTAAGCCAGCCCGCTTCGAACTTACCAAGGTTTGATTCGTCACATTCGAATCGCTGCCCGGATAAGGCGTGTAAACGGCCAAGGCAATACAATTGGCAAATATGGTTAACAAAATAAGGAACTCAAATGGTCTAGAGATTGATTTTAATTAAGGAAAATCCATGGGGTTTTTTATAGAGAAAACATTATAAAATATTTTATGCTGAAAAAAAGCTGACTGTAAGAGAAATATGTTGGCAAACAAGAAGAATAATTTGCTGTTCGAATAGCTTTAATCCTAACCGTCGAACTAATTGAATATTGTAAGGGTCTATTCTTGAAGAGATTCTTTAAGTGTGTGAGTGTTTAGCGAAACTAAATACTATTTACTTCTACTAATTGTTGAAGAGACAAGTTTCAAAGAAGTTAAAGAAAGGTTTCTCATATAGATTTGAACTGATTTGAACAGCAAAGAAATCAAATGTGATTGCTTCATGCATATATTAAAAATTTAGCAGATCTCTTTAAAAGAGTACAGAAAATGTGTTCAATTTGAATAGAACTAATGAAGAATATACAGAGCTATTTGGATTGTTTTCCTTAAATTCAAAAATATTGTTAACCAAAAATAGTAATAATAAATAAATATTTAAGTAAAGTTTGGATGTTGCTAAAGCAAATTGTAAACAATTTGAAAAAGCTTGTCTATCTTCTTCATATCAAAATATACTAGCTCTTGAAGAGGTTTGCAAATTAAACCGCCTTGCAGTCGACTAATATGCTCTCAATTCTATAAAATTCGAACCATTTAAGGCTCTATTATTTTGTGTTTACGCAAAAAAAGGATACTTCCATTCCACGATGCGTATGCAAAGCGCTCGTATAGGATTTTTGACGCCCAGGCAGAAGAGCGCCCGTTGCGGTCGATCCGGCTGCGGCTTGCCGCGTCGCTGCGGACGCTTTTGGCCGGCGGCGCCAGCTTTTTGTCCACCGCCGCCGCTGGGTCCGATTGTGGTGCCGTTCATAGTTTCCGGAATGTTTGCAATGCCCATGGCATCGATGCCTGCACAGGTGGCGGGGGTTATCAGGTGTGAGGTGTGACGTGTGAGGTGTGAGTGGGGTGGCGAACTTACCCATTATGTTGTTGCCGCCGCCCAGATCCGATTGCGGATTGTGGGCATTGGACATGTCGCCGCCACCGGCAGCGCCTCCGTTGCCATTGGGCGTGAAGGTGCCGCCGCCGCCGGCGGCGCCTCGCTCAAAGTCCATGATGTTGAAATATTTACCGGCTCCGCCGCCGAAATTATCGATCAGCTCCGCGGAGCTGGAGTAGAAGGGTGAGAAGGCTTGAGTATCGTCCTCCTCCTCTTCGTAATACTCGTCAGCCTCCTCGTCGTCGTCGTCGACCTCCTCGTCTTCCTCCCCCTCGTCGTCGTCTTCGTCTTCGTCGTCGTCGTCTCTGCCCTGCTGATGCTGATAGTCGTGTTGCTGCTGTGCCAGCTGCTCCTGATCATCAATATCAATTGTTGTGCCCTCGGGCTCGTCTTCCTCGTCGTAGTCGTCGTCGTCGTCGGTTACCTCAACGCCGTCGTCGTCCTCCTCGGTTATCCTGCATGTCCTCCGTATGGAGGGCCGTTTATTGCGTGTGTTGCGTCTTACAATGACATCCGCATTGTCATCGACATCGCCAACATCCTCGAGCGAATCGTTTCCACTGCGTGCTGCACCAGCAATAATTCGTATCTCATCGTCCGCATCGTCATCCGCATCCTGTCGCCGCTCACTGATGCTCTCACAGTCGGTATTACCGCCGCCAGCGGGCGATGCTGCTGTTGCGGCTGCGGCTGCCTGTTCCTTGGCTGCTGCCGCAACGGCGGCAACAATTGCCGCTGTGCGCAAAGTCTGCGAACTGACGTCGCCTGCGTCCGGATTATCCGGATCGTCGTCGTCGTCCTCCTCGCAGTCGTCGTCGCCTATAAAGCTGCTGATGTCGCCCACACCAAAGCCATGCAAGGTGCTGTTGTCGCCGGTGATGTCGCAGTTGCAACTGTTGCTGCTGCTGCTGTCGCCGCCCACGGCACTGTAGCTGCTCTCCTCGTCCCGGGCGCCGCTGCTGTAGCTGCTGTTGGTGCTGCCAGCGCTGGTCACACTATTCTGCGGCTGTTGCTGCCAGCCAGCTGCCGCTGCTGCTGCTGCTGACGACTGCGCTGCTGCTGCTGCAGCTCCTGACTGCGCTGCTGCTGTTGCTGCTGATAGCTGCGCTGCTGTCGCCGCAGCTGAGGTCAGCGCCTCCTCTGGCGTGAGGCGTTGACTGGCGGTGCCGCCGCACGAGTTGCAGCTGGACTTGCGTCGCTGTCGCTTGCTGCTGTTCGCCGAGTTCGCTTCGCTGCCGTTGTTGTTGTTGTTTTTGTGCCTGCGCTGCTTAAAGTCGAGCTTGTAGGTCGTATTGTTGACAATTTGGCTGGTGACCGTGCTCAGCGCGAGCTCTGTACTGTTGGCAGCCGCACGTATTCGACTGGAGCTGCCCGCCGGCGTCTCCTCACTGAACGCAATTACCTCAAGCGGACTGCAGCTGTGAGATTGTTTTTTGGGTAAAATAGATAAGAAATATTTTAATATATTTGCAAATTGATTATTTATATATATATTCATACTCAAACTAAATACTCATTGGATGCAGTTGCTAAATAATACAGTTTTACTGGAAATTTTACAACGATTCTGCGTAGAGGAAATGCATAATACTTGTTGATATGAGTACACGATTCCAAGTATCTTTTGATATTTATATATTTATGCATTTAAATGTTTTTTTTATCTATCTTCATGACTAGACAACTAGACTAGAGTAGATGAGGCTAACTACAACACTAACAACACAATTTATTGGTCTTTGAAATCTATGCACTTTGATTTTTGTTTAATATATTATTGATCAATATGAATATGATCTGATATCATATTGTCAACCGACTAGAAAACTTTTCATATATTTAATGTCGCACACACCATTAAAAACTAAAGACTAAGACGAAACACTTTGAACAGCTGCGGAATAAAGCTAAGAAAGCAAGTGCCGCCGATATTTCAATTATCGATAGCATTTGCGATAGATTTTACGAATTGCCATTCACATAAAATAATCAAAAAATACCTAACAAAAAATACTTAAAGAATAATACTTAAAGAATAATACTTAAAGAATAATACTTAAAGAATAATATGTTTTTCTTATTGTAAGTTGGTATTACTATAATTATTTTTGATATTACATAAAAATATAAGATCTAAAGATTAAAATTCTTACACAACAAATATTTTATAAAAAGATATAGGCATGTAAACTCAGAAAAAAGAAGAAAGTAATAATTAAATACTTTAATATCTCGAAAAAAAAAAAAAAATTATTATTATTATTACATATATATAGAATTAAAATAAATATAGTTTAGAACTTCATTCTTTTTATAATAAATAAATAAAAATATTAATAATTTTCCATATTTTACTAGAAATTTTATATAAATGTTTGTTCTAGTTAGTTATTAAGAACTCTTTTAGTTTTTGATCCCATATAATATATGTCTTTCAAGAAGTAAAATTGGCCCTCTCCCCACAATTCTCCAAATCCCACACTCAAGATTAATATATTTATATATCCTAGTTCGTATGCTAAAGCATGCTCAAATCATGCCAGACTTACTAAGACAGTCACACACACATATAGACTTGCACAGTGGGACAAAAATACAGCGATTCACAACACATAGTTTACGATAGTTAGTATACGATAGTTATTGAGGTTAGTTTTAGGGGTTGGTTTTATTTTTGGTTTTTGATCGTTGGCTAACTTACTATGCCCTAGAATTCCTAGAATTTGTATGTTCCAAATAATCAAAGTCTTGGATTGCATTGTAAATGAATTTCTTATCGTGCTCCAGCTGGAGCTGCATATACCTTTGTTGTAGCACAGTGGGACCTGATGTTGTTGTTGTTGCTGCTGCTGCTGTTGTTGCCGGAGTTGTTGCCGTTGCTGTGGCTGACGTCGTTGCTGGCACCGGCAACGTTATCGTGGGCGAGCGACGCTGATGACGATGCTCGGGCCTGACAATTATCACCTCCAGCTCGCTTTTGGCTGTGCTCGACTTGCGATTGTATTTGCGACTGCCGCGGGTCGGTGTCTCCGCCTTCAGATAGCGTCTGGCGGAGGCTGGCGAAGTGGGCGACGGCTTGCGCTCGATTATGAGTGTATTATCATCGTAGGCTATGCAGTTGACCAGCTCGCCGCCACCCATCACAACGCTGGGCGTGGTGACAGTTGTTGCTGGAGATGCTGCTGCTGCTGCTGCTGTTGTTGTTGTCGCTGCTGCGGCTGCCTTTGTTCCCTTTGCTGTCGGCTCATCGCTGTGGTCATAAAGTTTCGCCTCCTTCTGCCGCTGAAATTGTAGCTGACGTCGGCGCTGGGATGCTGAAGTTGTTGCTCCATTGCGCGAGCTGCTGCTGCTGCTGCTGTTGGCTGGCTGGTGGTGGTGTTGTTGTTGCTGTTGCTGTTGTTTGGTCAAGCATGATTCATCAGTGGAGCTTGGTGACAAGTCTTTGCACGCCTCCCTAGCTCTATCCTTATCTTTAGCCTTATTGTTATTGTTTTTATGATTTAATTTATTACTAGAACTATCCAAGGCATCGTATTTGTTAATTTGTTGTTGCTGTTGTTGGTGTTGTTGTTGTTGCTGGTGTTGCTGTTGTTGGAGTTGTTGCTGTTGCTGCTGGAGTTGTTGTTGTTGGTGCTGGTATTGCTGTTGTTCCTGGGCTGTTGGCGATTGTTGCTTTTGCTGCGTTGACGTTGCATGCTCCTTATGTTCCCCTAATTTCAATGTGTTCATGATTTACGTTAGTGGGCAATTTAATTAGTATAGTTATTATGTGATTTTTATGATTATGAAATGTGTTATGAATATATATATGTGCTTTTGTCATTTGATTGTTGTATAAACAACATCTCGTGAGGTCATAAATTCCCAAAAAAATCAATCGAAGTCATTGATAGTTGAGTTGAGAAGGAAATACTTGGAATTAAACTATACTGGAAGACTAAGCGAGCTGTAATACTAGCTGCTTAAGTTACTGATAACATATTGATAAAGAGATGTTCAAGAAGGATATGTAATTTCTTTATGAATTCACTTAAGACTGGCAAGCTTGTGGAAATTAAAAAAAATATTAAATAATCATAAAATCATTTATCATTTTGATAATTATCTCCTAGTTGTTGTTAAATAGTTTTTGATATACGATTTAAATTTTGTCTATTTTAGTTAATTTTTTGCTTTGCAAGATCATAAATCAAATATATATATGAAATTATATATATAGAAAAGCCTAACCAATCGTTTAGTATAGTGAAACGGAAACATATTTCGATTCGTATATTTTATATTACTTATATTCTCTACTAGAAACCATGAATTATCTGATTAATATCGAATATACAAAATTTAATATATTTCAATTGTGGTTTGTACTGTATTATTATGCAATAATAGTATACTCTATTGGTGAATTTACAGAATTGGTTTTGCTAATATAATTTTTTAAAAATAGTTCTAGTAGCCTAACCAAAATTAATTCGGATGATCCAAAAGAAACGCGCATATTTTTTTATGATCTTGAAAAAATCAATAAGAATTGTATAAAAATAAAATTTTCAGACTAGAAATTTTTATACTTGTAGCTGATTGTTTTTTTTTTTATATGAGAAGACTTGTTTTATTAAAATGTTTAATCAAAATCAATTCAAATTACTTAGAAGACTTGCAACAAATTAAAAAAAAATCCCAAAATATGCATGTTTTTATATATTGATATTTGTTCTTTGCTATATTTTGTTCTACTAATTATTAAAGTCTTCAGTAATCAAGTTTCAATAGTTTACATTTATTTTAAGTAAGATAGTCTTAAAATAAATAAAATTATAATTAACCAAGTTACTTTTCAAATAACAATGTTAATGCCTTAGAGTTCGTTAGCTACTAAAACCGAAAAAGAAAACTTCAAATGAATTAGCCAATTAAATATTAATATAAATATATTAAAAAATATATATTTATTTATACTCCGTATCACCTTAATTCAGCATCATCAACTATCAATCTTCTCTTGTATTTTAAAATAAAAAATTCAAATGAATTGCATTTAAGGTTGTCTATACATATCAAGTTGTTAACAACGCCATTCGAGGTGCACAGCTATCAATCTTCGATTGTGTTTAATGAACGTTTGTCAGTCGACCGAGTTTGATGAATGTGTTATTCGATTCGATAGTCGAGTGGAAATGTGAAATGTGAATATTACGCATACGCCATGTCATTTGGTACCTGTATTCATATTTGAAGTTTCCTTCCCACGACTAAATTGATTTTTGCTTTCATTCACTTTGCTTGCGAGAACGACTCTATGTAAATGCGGTCAACAACAGCCGTCCAACAGGTGTGCCAAGTCTCAGTCTTCCATTGACATATGCCCGCATTCAAATTCTATGCTCTCTCGCCCTCTCTCTCTGTCTCGCTCTCTTGGTCTTTCTCTCTCTCGCTCACGTGCTCACTCTCATGCTTCAGCTGCTGAACAGCTTTTAGTGGGGTTTATTTCCTTGCTTTATTACGATTATTATTATTAGTTTAGACGGTGGTGCATTTGTTGCTTTTTGGACGTTTCAGTGACGGTTTTGTGTTGGTTTTTTTTTTTGTTTTTAATTGTCTACTAAATTATTTAAAATTTGGCATTTATAGAAGTCTGCTGTCGGTTCTTGTTGGGGGGCGTTCGTTTGATTAATGTTTTATATTTTAATTATAGAATCTAGTGGCCTGCCGCCTTATCGGCATATTCGTTAGAATTATTGAATTTTGCTTAATTCCAGGCGAATGGCATTGCCTTTAGTGCTGGCTGATAACGTATCATTGATTGGCGCTCTATATATAAAACGAAAACCCTTGACACAGTCACTCAATGTGTGTGTGTGTGTGTCTGTGTGTGTGTGTGTGTGTGTGTGCGTGCGCATCAAAACAAAAACATACGCAATGTTTACATTTTCTTTGTTGTCGCAACATTTTTTTGGCCAAACTGAACTGTCAAATGGGCAATCAACTTTACCAGACTCTCTCTCGCACACACACACACACACTCTCTCTGTCCGCTCTCTCTCTCTCTCTCTCTCTCTCTCTCTGTTGCTTTGCAGCGAAAGCACAGTTAGCTTTGCAGCTGCCACCAAAAAAGTTTCTAGCCAAATGCCAAACGAAGGCTTTTCTGGCTTTCATTGAATGACAGCAAACTCCTCCGCCACGACCCGCCCTGGCATTCGTCACTGAATTAAAGTTGGTTAAAATGCTAACCGCACTGGGTTGAACCGTAGAGGGGGGGGGGGGGGCGTGATGGCTGTCGTTTGGCATTTAGTCGGATTGGGGTCAAGTGCGCGCGGCTATAAACTAATTTGCGCGTTTATCTAATGAGTCGCTGGGGAAAAATGCATAGCACAGTTTTCAGGGTCCGCAAACACTTCCCTGGAACCGTAAATGCTGACCGATTGACCTACCCAGGCATATGTAATAAGCACTCACTCACACACACACACACACTCACTCGCATACCATACAGAAACATGCACATGCACAATACACACACACACACGCGCGCACACACACACACGTGTGAAAAATTTCAGACGCAGTTCGTCGTTTTTCTTTCTTCACAGCAGCCAAGGCAATCGAGCTCGTTTCACACTCGATTTTGGCTTTTCATTTGGAATTCTTCACTTGGCTTTACATTTGCGTTATCTGGTTGCGATTAGTATTATTATTGGTTTGGTATTTGTATTATTATTTTTCTTTTGTGGTCTCCACGCAGGCCAACTGGACCAACAGCAACGTGAACGCGTTTAAGGAATCACACACAAAAGCACACTGTGCAGCCTTCGTTAGCTTTTCACGTGGCAACCGTGAAAATGTTGATATACAACGAGCTGAGCTTTCACCAAGCTCCCAAAAGCTAACTTTATCGATTGCTGGCACTGCCCGTTCGCATAGGCAGCTGGGTTCAGGCAGTCACTTGAAGGGTTGCTGCAGCTGATAAGGATTTTATTGGGACAGTTGTTCGTTTCAGTCTTAACTTTTATTTCAAATTATTTGAAAATACTTAGAAATGATAAATTATAAACTAAATTAAATACAATAAAAAAATGTAGAATGAAAGTTAAGATCGCGTATTAATTCGTACATAAAAATATAAATAATGTATAAAAAGAAAATAAACTAATTCAGTTGCCTACAAATGCTAAAGCAAAGAATTTGAAAAGTAAGGAATCAAAAAATAAATGAAATAAAATTGTAATAAATATATCTTTCCCCAAGTTTGATTTACAAATATTCAAAATTAGCAACAAAAACTCTTTTGATTCAAATTGTAGGAACACAACATATTGTCTAAACTCTATAATGTTTTTAATTTCAATTAAATTTTTGTAGATCAGCTAATCAAAAGTACTTCAAAGTGAAGTATAAAACTTTTGAAGAGTTAAATAAAACTAGAATATACAATAAAAAGTATTCCAAAAGTCCCTAACAGTTCAATTGTCTAACTCATTGGGATCTGCTTCACATTTGTATGCTTTATTCTTGAATTATAAAAATACAATAAAAGCATACAAATTTCTATTCAACACATGGCTTCTTGTATATTCCTTAAAATCTAAAAAAGAGTCTAACAAAAATCAAAAGATTTCAGATTCACGATCAAAACAATTAGTTTTGTTTACAAACAAATTGCGATAATATAAAAAACAGCAGAGGAATCACTCCCACATTTTCATGTTTGTTTCAGAATTATACTCGCTTTCAAGCACTTTTATGCCATCTTTTATGTATATAATAAATTTGGCTCTCATTCAATTTAACCGATCCTGTTCTCTCTCTCTCGCTCGCACTTGCATTTGTTGTTAGGTGCGAAGTGAACAGCTGAGCGTGAGCGACGCATGCGCCGCAAGCTTTGCTACACATTTTTGACAGTTGCAGAGAGAGAAAGAAACTTAATGAGAGAGAGAAAGGTCGAGAGAGAGAGAGAGAGAGAGAGAGAGAGAGAGAGCGAATGCCTGCACTCGTTGACTATTGTCAAATTGTGTTTGACACTTTTAGGGTCTCAAAACAAATTTCTTTGATTATTTTTCTTTTTGCTTTCAGCTCTTGCCTTTCGCTGCTGACTCATCCGCGCTATTTCCTTGACACTTGGCAATAAATCGTGTGGTTTCTGCAAAATTTGCTAACGAGCTACATCCGGCTGGAAATTAGCTGCGGGTCAGACTTTCTACACGTTTTCTTTTCTGCTTTTATTACTGTGAATTAGGGAAAACAAATGCCAACAAATTTTCAGAATTGTTTTACTTATCGGGTTTAATAGTATAAATATTATGTGTGGAAGCATTTTGTTGAGCAGTCCACGAATTTGTTTAAAAGACTTTTATAGACTTAGCTGTTGAATGTTTCAGTAATTGCTTTTCGGGTGCATTTTTATAATATTATTTTCTATTTTAATCGTACTAAACTTGTTTCTTCAAAACAATAATTAACCCAGTTTATTTAATAGTTCATACTCTTAAAATTATATCTAGTTAAATAATAGTTTTTTTTTGGGATAGAAAAGGAAAAGCCAAATTGACATTAAAGATATTTTTACATGCATATAGGGGACTTATATTTAATTTATAAAGTGGACTTATGCCTACTTCTTTGTCATTTCAATTATAATAAATTAAAATAAGTTATATATCTTATCTTGCTTTTATTGTTAAATACTTGACTTATATAATATGTCTTATCTATTACATTAATTATACTTTTTCCTTATTTCTGTTGCTATTCAATATTATACATGATTTTAACTCTGCCCATTATGTATTTAGGTCTGAATTTGAAATTACAAACTTAAATTCAAAAGCAAATTTTGTGTATAGAAATTAACGAACTATCTTCTATTTATTCAGTTTTATTAAATAATTGTTGAAATGTATTATGTAAAAAGTTTAAAAATAATCTGAAATACTTAGTTAACTACTAAATGCTTGGCGAAAATAGGAATATTTTTTTTTATTTTAATTTCATAAGTTGAAAGCTTAATATTAGTTATTTTCTTTCAAAATATTGTTAATGCATTATTATATATTTTATTGTTGCTAAGAATCTATATATTTTTATTTATATTAACCATGAAAATGGTAAGTGTCTTCTGTATATTAGTTAACTAATTTAATTTTAAGATAAAAACAAGGTTTTTTATGAAATATTCGCTCCGATTTTAATATACTTTGAAGGTCGGCTATGGCCAAATAATAATAAAAATTGAATTGTAAATCAAATTTATAGCAAAAGCAATTTGATTTAGCGGCATTTTTGGCTTAGTAACTACATAGAAGAAAATGCGGCTATTGTGTGTGCGACGCTTGGCTTGTTTGAATGAAAAATGTGTTGCTAAATATTATTGAAAACAACAGAAAAACGCCAGAGCGCTGCCAGCGAATGACACAGAGTCGTCAGGGAGAGAGTGGGTAGAAGGGGGGGACTATATGGGAGCAGCTGGGGCCGGCGTTAGTGGGGGAATTCGTTTAGTTTGCTTGGGCATGATGCTTGCTGCTCTCCTTGCCCGCACTTCTATATTTAGATCAAGCACACGTAGTTGGATCTGTCGATGCGATCGGGTTGTTGTTGTTGCTACTGCTACTGTTGCTGCTGTTGTTATTGTTGTTGGCCCCAATTCTCAGTAGCCAGCAGACAATGAAATTAAATTTAGCTTAATTGAATTGCCTTTAGACCAAGAAAACCATTAAGAATTATTGAACTGAAAATTCATAAATGCATCGCAAGCGCGAAAACAAGATTCGAAACGATTCTGTGAGCGCAAACAGATGCTGCATTCCATATAAGTACATTAAATATATATATTATAGATAGATAGACAGATTGTAAATGGCGCTCGCATGTTCTACATTTTACTTACACGATATCAATTCACTCCCTCGTGGCAGCAATAACAACAAAAGAATTTATTCTGCTGTCCGTCCGACTACAGATCCGAGCCAAAGGCATGGGCCAGCATACAGCATAGAGCATACGTGGCGTTGATATTTTTAACTCTACGTATTCTTCTTATTTAATTTTTTCTTGTTTTATTTGATTTGATGATTTCTATTTGATTTTTCGCGATTTTTCTTTTATTGAAAAATATTTAATTAACAATTATGTTGCGACTTTACTAACAAAAACTAAATATGAATAATTATTGAAATATTTTTATTGCTTGCCAAAATATTCTTATGCGATTATGACAGCGCACTGCACATACTTAGTATAAATATTTCATATCTATATATACATACAGATCATTTCACTTCAGATCATATAAAACACTTGAAACTTTTGCTCTTGTAACACTTTATTGGCATTGGATTAGAATTTTAATTTGCATTACCAAAAATGACTCAATTTTCGGTTCGGAAAATCCCGTTTAAATTAATAATATGAATATTTCTTTTTGCTTTCTTTCCTTCCACTTCACCCGCACAGAGAATATACTTTTTGTGTGTGTAGCTTAAAAATAAATCTGAACACACACGAGCGCGTTGCGCGGCGGTTGGGAGAACGCGAATGCGCCGAGCCAACAGACCAAATAACGCCAACGATCAGCCGAGAACTGTCAGTTGATGGGGCGAGATCTTTTCGTTGCTCCTCATTTGGTATTTTTTGTGGCTTCTTTTGGTATATACTGAAAGTGTGTATTATTTAGGTGATTTGGGGAAAATTTGGAGAATGGATTGTTATTATTGGTTTGTGACAGTTCATGTTTATATATAATATTCTTGAATGGGAATAAAGAATTTTAAATTATATTCAAGAGAAAATCTCAATATGTTGAAGAGCTGGTTCTGATACGTCCTTGACTGACGTTCCATCTGTTTTTTTTTTGCTCCTCACATACCTGCTGCTTTTTGTCTCTGTCTCAGTCTCAATATTCCTATGCCTGACTCTCTCTCTTTCAAGCGCTCTCTCTCTCTCTGTTTCAGTTTTGTTTGCTGTCTCTGTCTTGATCTCTTCATTTGTCTATGTTTCCTTCTCCGTCTTTGTCTCTATCTCTATCTTTCTTTCTCTCTCACGCTCTAGCCATTCTGCTCTGTCTATTATCTCCTTTTTCTTTCTTCCCCAACCATTTTTTCTTTCTATCCCTTTCGCTTTGTCTTTTTCTATTAACCTCGCTTAATCTGTTGGATTATGATGGGGAAGGCACAACTCGAATTTTTTTTGTTATATATCTCCTTTTTTATCATTCTCAATCTTCTCACCTCATAATATTCGTTTTCCCAAGCTAATCAGTTTGATGAATATAAAACTTTTTCAATGCATCAAAGTGAATGAAAAAAGTTTTTTATCTTTTGCATAAAAGAGTATTTTATAATTTGGTTTTTAGCTTTTGAAAGCACAAAGCAGCGGCAGCAGCGCTTTTAGCACATAACACAACTAACCCTGTGGGAGGCCTTGAAAGCTTTTTGTTCTTTGAGCTTTTTTAATAGGAACCTAACCTATCCCTTAAGCCTTTCTATTGCAGAGGGCTGTTATACTATTAAGCTATTACATTATTAAATAATTAATATACTTAAATGGCTTACATTGATATTAAGCGCCATTAATATATTAAGTGAAGGCTTTGAGCTGCAACCTAGACTTAGCCTTAATTAATTTAATGAACATTTATATAAATATAAATATTTATATGAATATGTATGCACACACATGTGCTTTTTTCGGGGCTATAATAATCATATTTTCATATACCTGTCTTCCGATTGCCAGGGGGCTGCCTGTTTAAATCTGTGTAGCATGCACAAAAAACTTTCATAATTACCAACTAAAACAACAACAGCGCAGCGAAATCTAAATGGCAATACACACACGCAGACACACACATACAGAGAGCTCACATAAACATATAAAAACAATATTTATGTATGATTTTGTCGGTAAAATGCCGACCCAAAGCCAGACCAACTTTTGTCTGTCTCTCTGTGAGTCTCTCTCTCTACCTCTCTTCTGATAAGTGTGTGTGTGTGTGTGAGTAGCATATTTACAGGAGTTGAACTTGTAAGCAGCACCAGGCAAACAAACAAACAAGCAACAACAACAACAACAACAACAATAAATGGGGCCAACAGGAAACGACTCACAGATTGTCTTTGTACCGCCGACAAGCCACTTGGCATCTGGTTGCATATAATTATGCACATGTTAATGATATAACAAAAAACAAGCATAAAGATGCTGCTCACAAGAGAGACAACGAAATGCGAATACTCTTAACAATAGATAGACAAATATTATAAGTGTGTATTTGGGAGTGAATTGAACAGCAGATCTTATTCTTGCACTCTTTTATCTAATTCGATTCTTAAGCTTTGACTTTTATGTTTGTCATTGTCTTCTTCAACTAATTAAGTAGTGAAAGCTGCTTTTCTGCTCTTGTCTTAAGCCATAACTATAAATGTGTCAAATGTCAATAGAATATCTGATATGCTTACAGTCTTTAGCAAGATTTGCTGATGTGGTATTGAGAGACTCTTTGAAATGCTTAGAGGCTGCTGACTCTTGCCATGACTAATTGTTGATTGGAAGTAAAAATGAAAAAAAAAAAAATGTTGCAGTAGGAGAGTTTAGAGTTTATATATAAAATTGTAGACATATTTACGTTACATTTTTACAACATTTTTAGAGTTTTATAGAGTTGATTAAGAGTTTTATTTAGATAGATTTTTAAGAGTTGATCAGAAGTAAAAATTAATGAAAATATTTCAACAGGAGAGTTAAGAGTTCATATATACAATTGTAGACATATTTACGTTACATTTTTACAAAACTCTTAGTTTTATAACAAAATACTTCTAGAAATTTATCTAATCTAAAAATGTAAAAGAAAATTTAGTTGTATTTGTTAAATAGACAATTTATTTCATATATAAAAATTGCTGATTAATATACAGATTAAAATACTTATAGAAATAACTGATTTGTCACCTTATATTACTTTAATTGTATATATGAGTAAGATCAAGCCTTTACCCATTGTATTATGCTCAAAGTATGTTTAAATTGTTTCACATGCTAACATATTTAGCATCATTTATTCATTTATATATAGTAAGTAATTTTTTAATTATAATAGTACATAATTTAATGTTTGAGTCTTGTAGTACTATTATTGTTATAAAGGTATGACTTTACGTTCAACTAATCATGTCTAAAACTTATCTATCTTACAGATTGATTCTAAAAGTGCACCCAAAAGTAGTTAACTGGAATACCTCCAGCAGCATACCTGCCAAATAGAAAGTGTATAGAAACAGGTAATGCATAAATAAAAATAAATTTCATATTATGAATATGTTTTGAAAACGCTGCAAGGCATTTAGAGTCAATGTCTGTGCAGCGTAATTTTGCATTAACTCAGCTGGTAGCACGCTGCGTATGAGCGCTGTTAACTACTTGTTAATTAAAACTTTTCACCACACAAACACAAACACACACACACGCTCACACAAACGTATTTACGATTTTTTATTTGCCAGCAATTGTTAAGCTAATTGCATTGAAATAACTCAACAAGCAGACAAACACACATAGAGACACTGAGTAAATATCCTGGCGGACATCATTATAAGTTGAAAGCAAGTCCAACAAAATGCTAAAGTTCTTAATTTTCTGAACAAAAACTGACATAGTTGAAGCTCTCTCTCTGGCTCGGTTATCTAATGAAAGGCGAGTTGGGGCTAGCTGCAACAATATACATAAACGTTACTGCAGCACTAGATGTGGCAGTTGCAGTTGCCCTGGCAATGGCAATGACAGTTGCAGCCACTGCTGCAGCTGCAGCTGCAGCCGTTCGGCCACGACACTCGATAAACTTGCGCAAGGGGCAATTCTCAAAGGAAATTAATTTGCGTTGCAATGTGAAAATTGTGCTAAAAATGAGATTTTTACACTTCCACTCTCTCGCTTTCTCCCTGTTTACGTCTTATTTGTAGGTCTATCTTTCGAATAACTCTACTGAATATTCTTACATATTTTTATATGCATATACTTTATATTGTTGTATTATATTTATATATATTTTATAGGAAAATAAAAGTCTAGTCTAATCAAGCTTTTTATACCCTGAGCCCATTGAAAATGGGAAATTAGGGTATAATATTTTTGTTGGATGTATGTAACAGGCAGAAGGAGGCGTGGTAGACACCATAAAGTATATATATTCTTCATCAGAACGACAAGAGAAATCGATTTGGCCCTGTCCGTCTGTTGAACGCGTCGATTTCAGCCAGCTAGAGACTTGAAATTTTTTTGTAGGTCCGTGTATAGCACGCGCATATCGAGTTTGTTTTAAATAATCGATAACTATCCCCAATTAATTGTTATCGATTAAAAACAAAATCGAGCAAATTATATCTAACCCATCCTTTAAGCTAGAGACACAAAATTTAACATTTAGCTTTATATGTATTTTATGCAGTTTTGAATTTTTTTATATTTTTGATACCGGCCCCAAATTCACCCAAATTCTTTGAAAAACACAGATTCGACGGGGCTCAGGGTATCCCCTAGTCGGTCACGCCCGACTAGAGTTTTCTTACTTGTTAATTTTT
Source organism: Drosophila pegasa (assembly GCA_035046225.1). NCBI lineage: Eukaryota > Metazoa > Arthropoda > Insecta > Diptera > Drosophilidae > Drosophila > Drosophila pegasa. The sequence continues at coordinate 11,604,189 of JAWNOD010000072.1, forward strand.
GCTTGACTTATAAATGCTTTAAAAGTAAACATTCTATAAAAGTTTTAGTTACAATCGGTATAGATACATCCAGGCAGGCATGCTATACAAATAGGCATCATTCTTAAAAATCTTTTTAGAGAATATATATTTTTCACTCACATTTTTTAGAGGTCAAGCAATTGACCTCCAGCATTAAATTCACAAATTTTGCAATTAACACTTGGCAATTGCATGGCAAACTACGAGTATTCCATAAGTAGCTTTTGACTTTTGATCCTGCTCTCTCCCTCTCTGTATTGCATTCGCTTTGCATTTGTTTCACATTTCTCGTTTTGTTTATTTTTCTCACATAATCTTCGACTTTGCAACATTTCTTCATGATGAGCATTTCGACCATTCACTCTTGCTCTGTCTTTTATTTTCCATTTTGCCATATTTGTCCACTTGTCATATGAGCCGTGTCTTTCGTCCAGCAAATGCTGCTCAACTGGGGGCGTGTCCTGGCTGTGACCGCCCACAGTTTAAGTCATTGCATTTTGCTACATCTTTTTTCTCGTATTTATGAAAAGCTGAGCAGAGAAACAAACAAAGCGATATCACAGCGCAGTAGGAGATTCACAAGCTCTTGACGTCCAGACATTGCGATTGCGTTTTATTAAAACATTTCGTCCTTCGCCCTTGTCCAGTAAATTTCATAAACTGCTGTGTGTCCAGCAGGCGGATTGAGCAAATAAAAAGCCAAATAACTTTGGTGCTCGTATTTATGGCTTTTAATTAAATTCGCTTCTTCTGTGGAGATGTATCAAATGTTTTATTTAGACATAGAATAGCCATTGTCTTGAGCTATTTATATTGCGACGTTCGATTGCATTTGCAAATCGAATTCGATTTTTACACTTGACTTTTGCACTTTATTTGTCCTCATAGTTGCTTCATTATTCAGCAAGTGAGAAATGTGATTTGTCTCGGGTTTTTTTTAAAGATATTTTCTTTTCTTTTGACGTTTTAATATTTTATTCAGTGTGAAAATTGTTTGTCTGCTGAATATTGAGTGGGAATAATTAATATATTTATTTTTTCTTTGTTTAAAAAATGAAGTATTGAAACATGGACAGATCTAAGAGGGATTGGGGCTAGTATTTCTCTGGCTTAGCAGAGGCCTTAAAAGATCGTCTTTAGCCCCTGCCCAAATCTCTCCCATCAAAAAAATCGTTGCTATCAAAAGGAAAGAAAATATATCCTGCCAATGGTACACAACACTTTTTACTGAAGAGATGCAGGCAATGCCCGAAATTGGTTAACAACTCAATGCATGTTCCAATATATCTATATATATATATGATATGTATATGTGTGTGTTTGGGTACACTCAATTGCTGGATGGTAACTGCAGCTGCATGTTAAACAAAAACAATCAGGACACGCATATCGAAGGCATCGGTTCGCATCTGAATGGATCTCAATGTTGTGTGTGTGTGTGCCTGTGCGGTCAGTCAATAAAACTGTTGCCCAAAGGGAATTAACACGCACCAGCCCCCCGGGGCAGCCCCCGCTGGTTAGCCCATGCGAAACTTTAGACGTTCGTTGGGTCTACGGGCTTGGTCGAGGCTTGCTGCATTTGCTGCCGCTGCCGCTGCTGTTGCTGCTGCATTGTCACAAAACACTTTGTCTCACTTAATTTTTCTCTGCCTGGTGTTTTTTTATCTGCTCTCGATTTTTTCCCTCCCATTTTGCTAGATTTTTTGCGTGTGTGCATGCTGCTGTTGCGATGCGGCAAACAATTTCAATTTAAATTGCCAGCTTTGCTTACCTTTTGCTGTGCTCTGGGCACACTTATCAGTGTCAATAAAAGTCCAAGGGGACTTGCAACATAGCAAAAAACAACAACAACAACATAGCGACTGCAGAAAAAACTCGACCCGAGACAGATGCGAGCTGCAGAAAAAGAATACCAAATAGCAGCAAGAAAAAATGTTTTTTAAAAAATGGCAACTTTTCCCTCTCTGTGACAATTTTTCTCCCCCACTACATAAATGCCCTGTCTAAGTCGAGCTTAAAGCGAAATGTGAAATGTGGACACAAGGCCTACCGCATGAAGTGTGGCTAAATTAGGAAACAGAGTGAGAGAGAGAGAGAGAGAGAGAGAGAGAGAGAGAGAGAGAGAATTTATTAAGATAAAATATTTATGAATCAAATGGTGGGAAAAGCACTACAACTGAGAACAGAAAATCAAGAAAATATAGAAAATGAAAAGAAATGCTTGGAGCATAAAGTGAATGGATAAGAAATGTGGAAAACTTTGTTGACAAATTTATATTTGGATAAAATCTGATAAAAAATAATAGGAATAGTAAATATTTACTATATTATATTTATTTTACTTAATTATCTCAAGGACTGTGGCTTTCAGAATGAGAACTAACTCTGTTTTATATGTCTACTTATAAATATGTATGTATATATTGTGATGTTTATATATGTGTTTGTACCTTTAGTTTAAGGCACTGCGTTTTCACTATGTTTATAAATTTAACCAGTTCATGATAACCGTGAGCAAGCGTCTATATTTGTTGTGCTGTCAACCACTATATGTAGATGTGCTGACATTCTGTCTAGAAATTGCAGAGCTGTCCTCGCACACTCAACTATATTCTAATTCCAATTGTGTCGTCAGCTCAGCAAGACAAAGCCTTTGCGGCGAGATAGCTAATGTGAATGTAAGAGAAAGAGGAGAAAAACAACGCGAGTGAGTGAAATCTCTTTACAATATAAATCTTGAGCTCTTAAATTAAACTGCTGATAGGAGAACTTGCATGAAGACAGCAGCCACGAAAAATATATGAATATTAGAATTTAAGAGGAATTGGAGCTAACTTTAATAATATTTATGTAGACAAAATGATATATATTTAAAATTATTAATTTTGCTGCCTAAAGATCTGTTATAGATCTGTGATAGCTTATTAAAATTTATTAGTTGAAATGAAACTAAAATTATACTTTCAGAATATAAATCAAGGTTTTTTTATATATAAAAATTTTATATATTATCTAAATTATAAATTTTATATATATAAATTATATCACCTTCAAGCTTCAAAGTTGTATTTCCTTTCACATTTAGTCATCTCCTTCTCCTCTATTTTCACTCACATTTAGTCATCTCCTCTTGCTCTCATTCTGAGCTTTCTGTTCAATAATTTTCAAGTAGAAATTCTTTAGTAATTTTCAATGAGCACGACTTTCATAATTTCTTTAAGTGTAATTGTAGCAATTTATCTCCTTGTTAGAGATTTCGGAGTCATGGCTATGATCACAGTTCCATTCACAGTCACTGCTTCAGTCACTGCTTGAGTCACATGTTTCGCTATGCTTTTGTGTTAATTTCACGCTGCTTGTTTTTGTGGCAATGAAATAAAAACTGTTATTATAGTCTGGCTAATAATTGTAAGGCAGTGTGTAATTGTGTGTGTGTGGAGGGGTGTGTGTGTGTGTGTGTGTGCAGTTATAGTCGCTGCCATTTGCGCCGCATGGCGTCGCTTAATTAAGCAATGGTAAAACGCTCGACTAGCTGCCAAAGCATTTCCAACTGTTGGCTTGCTCTAGGCCAACAGCTCATACATGACTCGAGTGTTGCAATTATGCTTATGATTTATGTGTGTGTGCGTGTGAGTATGCGTAAGTGTGTGTATATGTGTATAATTACGCATTGCGGCTGAGTTTAGACCATCAAACAACTTGAGTTGCATTTACGCTAAAAGGTCAGCACATTTTGAGCACATCTTGCGAGTGTGACTATGCAATTTGACTTGCGTTTAATTCCGTTTATAAATCTATGCAAAGCTACGTATTTGTGCTCTGCAGCAACAGTAGCAGCAGCAGTGGCAGCAGCAACGACACCAGCTCATGAATGTTTAGTTAAGTAAGCTATGCATTAAGGCTATCAAATGTTTGTTGCCGTGCGGCAATAGGATCTGAATGGAATTTACTTGAATTCGAGAAATTAATTATTTATGGACGTTTTTTTTTTTGTTAATTAGTTTTGGAATACTTTTGTAAATATTATCTTTAAAGACACTAATGTCACATATTATTTAAAGAAAAATATGTCAAATTCATATAAATATATATGCAAGAATAATTTCAATTCTCTTCAAAAATATTTTTATTATTAATCAGACTATATATATATAAAGTTTGTTCCATTTGTACTATCTACTCGCAAATTTTTCAACTTAAAAAAAACATATTCTATATAATAATTTCCATTTTAATATAAGTTCACTTCACACTTCTCCACCATATAAATAAATTTGTATTTTAAAATTACAATAATAAATATTACAAAAAATATTTATCGAAAATAGCTTTAAGGGTAACATCCTGTTAACAATTTATGTATTATGTATTTTGTTTTTGTTTTGTTTTTTTTTTTTTTTTTGCAAAAAGCAAAACTTTTACAATACACAATACGCATAGCTCAGCGCCACCCGCCTGAACCCAGGGCTTGGGAGCCCCTCAATGCAACCCATTGGAAACTTCGAAGCACACAGAATAATATCGTACAACATCGCATTTTTAGCTCAAGTTTTGCAAGAAAACAAAATGGCGTGCAAAGCGGAAGTGCACATTAGTTGTATGCAAAAGTTTGCACTTTGCCAAAAGGTATGAAAAAGGAGCTGCCGAAGCAATACACCTTGAAGTGAGGTGAGAGTGGGGCATGATGGGTGAGGGGGGGGGGGGTTGGAGACCAGCTGAACTTATGTACAGCAGCCCAACAAATAGAAATTTGTGGAGCATGCTTGACAGTCAGCTGGCTCCAGGACCTGTAGCCCAACAGGCCGAAACACTAGTGAGAGCTGCGAGCTGAGAGCCAGCCCGCAAAAAGGTGCGAAAATTTGTGCACACCTGTGCGAAAAATGCTTTCAAAAACTTCGATGCATTTTCTTGGTTCAAACAGTTTTTATATTTTTTTGAATACACTATTTGGAGTTGAATTTGGGGTATATTGGTTGATGATGTGTGCGCAGGTTGAAGGAAGTGTTTCGATCGAATGCAAAGTTGTATCAAATTTTAAGCATAAAATTTGGGCTTTCACAACTGGGAGATATTGTACCCATTGCTTGATCTGTTAATTTAGATATATTTGACGGAATATATAGAGATATAAGGAGAAATTCAAGAGTAAATGACTGTGAGAGATCTATAAACTTAGTAAAAATAAAGGAAATACACCCTTTTCTTTTATCTGCATAATATTTATATATATCCAAACTTGTATTATATAGAGTTTCAACAAAAAACTTTGCAATTATATTACTGCCATTGAGCCAAGTTTTTTTTTCTTTGCGATACTAAAGATCATCTAACAACCAGAGAATGCAGCAGTCGATCGCAAGAATATAGAACAAGAACTCGATTTTAATTAATTTATAAATATGTACACTCTTCTCACCTTCAAATTTCGCTTTAATCCTATCAAAACTATCCAACTTCTTCGACTCACTTCAAACAGTGTATCTAGTAGTCGAGAGAACTCACCTTCGAACCTCTCGTCGCTTTCATTTTTGTTGCTGTTGTTAATAATTTCTCGACATTGGAAGTTGTTGAATAGTTTTGGCAAAGTAGCGTCTTCGCTGTTGCCTGCATTTCAATTTTCATATTTTTCTCGGGGTTTTCCATCGTTTTTTGTCGGTGTTAGCAAAAATTTTTTTTTTCGTATGATTAAATTTTCTGGCAGCTAACCAAAGTTGCAAATATGCATGTAAATTGTAAAAGCTATTGTGGACCAGTCACGATTCCTAAGTAGAGCAGCATCTAAAATTCAGCCTGTCTGGCATGTTGTTGGCTGTCTGGCGTATGACCTGCTCTAAAAGGTGAGCGGGCGTGGAAGAGAATGGGAGGAATAGAGTAGGAAAGTGAGAGAGAGAGAGAGAGAGAGAGAGAGAGAGAGAGAGAGAGCTGGTAAGATTTATTATTCTGTTGCCATGGAGCTGTGCAACTGCCACATGATGCTACTTTTGGGTACAAATTGCTCTAAGAGCAGCTCAAATATTCCACAATATACGAGAACAATTCACTAGAGCCAATCGACGTATGTGATATGTGGGTAAATAGATGTAATTAGAGATTAGATATAGATATTGCATTTAGAATATGTGTATAAAAATATAACTATGATAGCTTTATAGATAAACTGATGCATGAAAAATTCGAAATTGAAATTAAAATAGAGAAATTTATATAAAGATAAAGAATTTATTTTAGATATTATTTTTATTTTTATTTAATTTATATTTCGGATGATGGCTATAAGATTATTTTGAAAACAATAACTTATATTATTTATATTTATTTTTTTATACCATGTTAACTACTTTTATTATATAATTAATAATTTATATGTTATAATTATATTTTTTTTATTTTATATTATATAATTTATATTTTTTATATTATATATTCTACATTTGATGGATTTAAAAAAATTATGAAAATTTATTTTAATGAAATTTAACTAGTCCAAAAAATTTAATTAAATTTATAATTTATATATTAAAGAATTCAATATTTTTGCCTTACATATTTTAAATTTAAGTATCTTATTTTATTAATTCATTTAAAATAGCTATTTAGCTTCATAGTTTTCATTATTAAATTTGTCCAAGTGAAAATCGCTTTAAGGCAACTGCAATGTGAACGCAGCCCCACGCACACAATCTCGTTGGATCGGCGGCCCTTATTCACCAGGGGCTGGCTAATATACTCATTCACTCAGTCATTCATTCATTCAGTCGCTTAGCCACGCCTGTGCAACAGTTGCTGCTGACATTGCCCGCCCGCACATCTGGCAGCCTAATAAAATTTATGGACAGCCCAAACAAAACGAGCAGAGTTCACAATTCTCTGCTCGCTTGTCGGCTAGAAAGCGTTGAACAGAATTCTTTTTCCTGGCTTTTTCCCGTTTCTACTTCTCCCCCTTTTTTTTGGTAGCCAATAAATTGCATGTTTGTAGCAAAATGGGCGAGTGTCTGTCATTAAATTAACGCTAATTTGTTTAGTGGCGTCTTGGGAGACATTTGAAAATGGAAAAGTGTCGAAAGCAAACCTTGCGCCACGCGGCGTATACTTAATATCTGGCACACTGATTTATGCGACAGGGCGACACTGCGACAGAGTCATTTAAAAACGAATTAAAGCCAGACAATGAACATGCACAAGTAAGTGAGTGAATGAGTAAATGAGTGAATGAATGTATGAATCATTGAACGAGTTTAATGACTTGTTTAAGTCATTTAATGCATTCGATTCGAATTCTCGCATTGCGTATTCCTACCTCAAGCAGCAATAATTATGCTCAGAATGTAAACAATGCCATCACTGGCTGCTGCATAAATGAATGAATGAGTGTATGAATCTTGCCATGAATCATTCAAGTGCTTCAAATCGAATTCTGCCCATTTTGGCCATGTAAAATGCATAATGCAATGCGCATTGTTACCTCAGGATGCAATAATTATGAACAGAATGTAATCTAATATCCGTATAGATGGACCAGACACGCACATCTTACAGGCACACACACATACATACACACAAACACACACATTTGCACAACATTCATTGCGGCATAGTTGAGTCTGCCTTCACCCACCGGAAACAATGAACGACGTGCCTTTATATATGTATTACATAAATTGTCATTGTTTAAGTGCTAATGAATTTTTGGCATGCAAATCTCGCATGTAATGTGCGCAATTGAGGGCCGATTCCTGCCGCACCCACCTGAGCAGGAGTAGATGGTAGGGGAGGGGGTGGGGCAAAAGGGGCTAACAGGGTTCATACATTGTTTGTTATTGCTTGTTGCTGCTGCTTGACTTGAGCGACAGTCAAAATGTAGTCAATTTCCCATTTGAGCTGCGAAAATCAACTGCAGCAGGAGGTGGCTGAAGGGGAGTTGTAATGAAGCGATAACTTTAAGTGGGAACGAGGATTAAATTGTGGGGGATTTAAGCAGCTTAGCCTTTACAAAAAATTGTTGTTTTACATACCAAAAGCAAAAAGTGCTAAAAAAAATTCTACTAGAAATATTATTTTTAAAATATTTTTAGCATATATTTTATATAACCAGGCTAGGCAATTTGTTTATGTAATGAACTTATTAAAATTTTATATTGAATATGAGCATTATTTAAAGACGTATTTAAGCTTAAGCAACATCTTTTTCAGCTTTATAATAAAAATAAAAAAAAAAATATTATACATAATCTGTTTTGAAATCAATATAATAATTATAGGTAAACATAAAATGGAAATTTTCTCAGACAATTGATTTTTTATATATTTTATTTAATTTATAGTATTATTCAATTTTTTATTTATTTATTTAATTCAACTACACAAAATTTGGCTTTAAAAATATATATTAATTTCTCTTAGGGTTTAAATATCTTAATATTAAATTTAACATGAAATTGTTATATGAAATTACATAAGACAATAATCCGATGCATTTTATGCTCTCACAATACACAAACTAAAGTTTAAATTCCTTTGTAAAATCCCAACTTAATTTTCTCTTTAAATATCTAATTTACTTAACCTAAATTTAAATTATGAAATATACTAAAAATCTTAATAAACTGCCCACAAAATTTGATTGCTTCAAAATGAGATTTGTCACGCCGCAACCGACGCAATTAGCAAAACCAAAAAAATAAAACGCCTGCAAGCATTATTTATATTTCATATAATAGTTAAATTATAATAAATTTAAAGTGTGCCCGCCACAGAATTTGCTAAATACTTGACAGTGTGTCGGGCGCAAAAAATGTGTATGGCAAACAATTTATGTGACTTTAATTGCTGCCGTGCTTAACCGCAAATTACTCGAAAAATATATTTGATAAATTTTATTGTTATTTAATTTGGGGTTACGCACAGACAGCGAGTCTCCTTTTTTTTGCCCAGTGTACGAGCCATATAGTAGCTGCCATATAGTATATGTATATTTATATATAGAGCAAGGCTTCTATATGAAATTGCAATTTAATGCTCGGCACAAAACAATTTCGCAACAACAACGAAGATTTTCGGTTCGGCCCCCCAAAAAGACAGCGAATGAAAATTTATGTTGGATGCGTGACCGTAAATGTTGTCTGCGTGATAAATCAATTTCCATTGCATTTTGTAATTGTGTGCAATTTGTGTGGGTGTGCGTGCGCGCATGTGTGTGTGTGTGTGAGTGTATACAACAACAAAATGTGTGTGCATAAATTTTAAGTATTTATGCCAAGTTATTTATGCGTTTTGTTGCCGGGCGCCTTTTCAACTCTCGTTAACGGAAATCGCGCAGATTTTCAATTGAATTGCGGCAATTGTCAATTGGCTTGAGAGATTGAAAGCCGAACACATTACACACACTTTATCTATACAACTGTGAGTCTCTGTCTGTGAGTGTGTGTGTGTGTGTGTGTGCATTGTCTGATTATTACCGCCATTTCGTGATTTATGGGTTGCATTTTGAACCGCACACACATTTGTCAGGCAAATGCGCATTGCAATCGCATCCATCGCCAGGTTAATTTCAATTAAAAGCCGCATTCGGTTTTAATTAACACACACACACGCATGCACACAGATTTACTCATTCACATATGCACACACATCTTATAATCTTGCATAAGCTAAATGCTTAAAGGACTTTAATGCATTGAAGCAAATCATTGAAGTCTTTAATATTGTTAATAAATATATGGAATATATCTAAAAAATTATTTGTATCTTATAGCATTTTACCGAACAGATATATATATTCTTATTTTTATTATAATTTAGTTTTAAGGCATGTTGTTTGTTTTTAATGTGAATTTAATATTTGACTATAAGATCTCTATCTTTCCGTTCCTCTATCTCTTTTCCGTTCTCCTTTTCTTTTATCTGTCTCTCTCTATCTTTCTTCAACGCTATGTATCTTTCCACCTCTGAGTCTTCCTCTTCTCATATATATCTTACTCTTTTACTCTCAATATTTTGTCTCTCTCTATCTCTCATTCAATCTCTCTCCCTCTCACCCCACATGCTTCTATCTATCCCTACAAAACACCTTTTTAGGCACACAATCAAGGTGTCTGAGCATGTAATCAGCTCAGTTGGCCATCGACTTCGTCTACATCCATTTTTTCACTTTATTCACACTTTTTCATTGTTATTATTTGCACTTTTCTCTTTGCATTCATTTTACGTTCATTATTTTTTTGAACTTTTCAGATCCTTGACCTTGCCATATATCAAAATTAAATTTCCTAGACGTCATCTTGCTCACTTCCGTTTGTTTATACCAATTGTGTAACTTTCTCCTTCGGGTCACTGCACTCGTAAAAAATGTGGGCCGCCCACTTCGGTACACCTCAAGAAATGGGACCACAATTTTTTAATAGGTTTTCATGCGGTGCAGAGAATAAAATTTCAGCTCGAGACTTGTTTGAGTTTGTTCTTTATGTTTTGCTCTCCTCCGCTGTCACGCCCTTGTTGTTTTCCGGCTTGTTTTCTCTTTTATTTTCTTCTTTTCTTTTTTTTTTTTTTTGATGGTATTGCCTTTCTGCTGTTTAGACACGAAACTTTTTCAGCATGGGGGCGTGGCATTGCCGAACTCGCGTGAAATTCGCGTAAGTTGTGACGCCTTCAAGTTTTATACAGGAATCTTTTTGTTTCTCTTTTTCGCATCATTTGCGCTGTGAAAGTTCTCTGTTGAGTTCGTTGAAAGTAAAAAAAAGAGAAGCTACAGTTTATTAGGAGGTGTATAGAAATAATATTATTGGAGTGGATTTTATAGTTCATGTGATCATCGGACTTAGTTTTGTTGCTATACGAAATTTACTTAAGATTATATATATATTTTTTTTAATTTCAAGTAATGAAATGCAATCAAAATAATATAAATATAATATATGTATAAATCTATTTTAAATATAATACTTTTAATTTAAATATGAATTTATATATAAAAAAATAAATAATATATATTTCTAATAATATAAAATAATAATAATCATAAGATAATATATTTATATTATAATTTCCTTCCTGCCGTCATAGGACTGATGTTTTAGTCCTTAAATCCTATCTCACAATTTTAACCTGAATAAATGTCGATCCATCTTAGATCATAAAAATTATTTATTGTCAAGTACGACAGATTATAATTAAATAAATAAACGAAGCAAATAAATATATTATAAATTTTTAACTTATTAAATAAATGAGAAAAACATTTAATATTAAATTATTAATTAAATAATGCTAATAGTAAAATATTTATATTATAATTTTACAACGTCTTAAAGAAATTGAAAACATTCAATATTAAAAATATAAATACAAATAATTAAATAAGAATTATTAAGTTAATTTCTTTATCTTCTACTATTAGACAAAAATAAATAATTTAACTAAAAGTAATAGCAAAAGCATAGATATCTGATATAGATCTAACAAGTCATAGAAGCCATAAAATATTAATCTTCTTTCCTTTATAATTTCATTAGAATATCAATTTAGGACAAGTAGTTTTACCAAGGATTTTTATTATTCTTCCTGTCTGTTCTGTATTTATTTAAACCATTGTAAATAAAGAACACACATTTCAGGGTAAAAAAAAAAATAAAAAAATAGATATCGGATATAGATCTAACAAATCATTTCATTAGAATATCAATTTAAGACAAGGAGCTTTGCCAATAATTTTTATTGTTCTTCCTGTCTGTTTTTTTTTTTGTATTTTTTCTCTAGTTTTTGGGCTAGTTCTAGGCAAACCCTTTGACTAATCCGCTGACGCGCATAAAATGTATGCGTAAACCTTTTTTGTTGTTGCCGCAAGCTTTAAAGTTTAGCGTTAACTGTGAGCTGTGGGGCTGGGCCAAGCCTCAGGGCTAAATCCCAAACAGTTTAAATAAGCCAAAAACTGCACGCAAGAGCATGACCAACAGCAGCAACAACAACAACAGCAGCAACAACAAAAACAACAACAACAGCAACAACAACAACAGCAGCAACAACAACAACAGCAGCAGCAGCAACAGCAACAACAACAGGCAAACAGACAAACAAATGGATGCTTTAAATGTTCAGCATGTGAGCACATTAAGCTTAATTAGAAGCAAACAGACAAAACCGAGCGAATGAAATGACCAAAGCTGCCAGCAGCGCCACGCCCACCAATGTCATACACACACTCACACACGCACAGACAGAGAGTTGCTGTTGTTGTTGCGGCCAAATACTTCAGTTGCATGACGCAGCGTTGCGGCAAATGTTGCGCTTTAATTTGAAGCCCAACGGTCACACAATGAGCTGAGGGGGCGTGGGGGAGGGAGCTTGGTGAACTGAGCGCCAGAGACCGGCTGCAGCACATGTGCATTTGGCACTTGCTGCCGCTGCCGCTGCTGCTGCTGCCGCTGTTGTTGTTGTTGTTGTTGCAGTCTGTGCTGCTGTTGCCGTTGCCACATGCAAAACTTTGTCGGCTTGGCCTCAACATGCGCAACATCCTTTGCATCCTGTGTGGTTTTTCACGCTGTTGCAGTCTAAGTTAGCTAGTGCAGCGCGCTGCCTCCTCACTCTCTCCGTCTCCCTCTGCCTCTGTCTCGCCCACTTATTGTTTGTGTCCGCCTTATTGCAAGCATTAATCATAAGCCTTGGCGCTGGTGGCGCTGCTGGCGAGGGAGGCGTGGCTGCTGCTTTGGCAGGTCACGCTCATGCACTTTAATGGCATCACGTCTCAATCTGCGCACTTTGCACTGCCAAACATACACACATACACACTTATACACACACACTAGCGCACTCTCTTATGCTCACACACTCACACAGCCATTCAGTTATTTTTCATTGCATACTTTTGTGCGGCGGCAGCTAATTGTTTCTGTGCGCTGCTGGTGCTGCTGCTGCTGCTGTGGTTGCTGCAGCTTGTTGCTTGCTGCTCATAATTCTTAAATGCTTTATAACAAACACACACACACACTCACACACTCGCACCAACACATACTTAGCACACACACACACGCACACTTGCTTAGCTTAAGCTTCGTTGGCAGCAATAAAAATTAAATAAAACGCATTCGTTTCAACAAATTTCTTAATGTTGCGCTGTTGTGCCTCTCCCTGGGTGTGCGTGTGTGTGTGTGTATGTGTCATTTGCTTTGTTATTATTATTGTTGCTGCTGTTCTTCTTCTTGTTGTTGTTGTTTATTTGTTTTCTTTTGGCGCTTTGTGCGCTGCTGTGGTTTAACGTTTGCCTCTTTGTCATGACCCTCTACCCACGGGACTTGACATTTATAGCTGGCGCATTAAAAGTCTCAGCAGAGCGACAGAGAGGGAATGAGGAAGAGCGGCACAGGGCGACAGAGAGGAAGAGACTCTGTGTGTGTGCGTATGTTTTTCTGGTCTTGAGTGTGTTATAAAGTCACTTTACGTGGCTCTTTGGGCATCGTAAAGAGCAGACGTGCAATTCCTTTGTGAATACGATATGGAAAGACAGCAGCATGTAGCTAATCACAGCGAATGATTGATTTCTGCTGGAGAAAAAGGTACACACAGAAATATAAAATGTATATGAAAGACAAAAATATTGTCTACGGGGCTGAATACTCAAAACATTTAAATATTTAAAAGCTTTAAGTATTTTCTTTTATATCCGACTTGGGGTGGGTGGCATATCTTAAAATGATTCGAATTTAAGAGATGTTTACCAGATTAGGTAAAAAAAATATATATTTTTTATTAGTTTATTCCTATTACATTTTATTAATAATATTATTTTTATTTTTATTTTATTTTATTTGATGTGCTTTATTTCCTTTAAGCCGAGACATCAAATGCTATTTGAAAGATTAGAGAATCATCATATTTTCTAGCGTATTTTATTCATCTCTTTTCTTCTTCTTTTTGATACATTTAAGTCATTTGAAATGAGAACTAAATATCCTTAATTCTCATTTGAAAATCTATAAAAAATGTTAGAGAAAGGTGTTATCAGTAGGAAGAGCTGAGTATCAACATAAGTTCGTCTGCTGGGCTCAGGGCATCTCTTAATCAAGGATAACAAAGAAAATCATTCTTACTTCTTGTGTATAAAAAACTTTCCAATACACATAATTGATTCTTATGATTTCGTTTTTTGCTGTGATGAATCAGAACTTATGTTATGCTTTCTTCGCTTTCATGTTATAATCATAATGTTAACATTCTGTCACAGATAGTAAAAGTTTTATTAATCCTATGTAGATGATATTCCTTATAGTAATTTCTTACATTTAGTAGATATTCCATACATATAAAAATTATAAATTAACATAAGATAAGTCATATCATTAAGCAAATACTTTAAGTATTACAGTTTCCTCGACTCCTTACATCATTCAATAGATTCACTTTCTTTACATTTTTTTTTATAGAAAATATAAATATAACATTCCCAGAGCTGTCAAGTTTCTCTTCTTTCCACTGCTTATAATTTATTCACAATGCCATTAATCTCGTGCACATATTTATAGTCCACATTTGGCCGCAATTTCTGTTATTTATACATTGATTTTTCTATATTTAAATTTGGAATAGTATGGAACTGTATTTTTAAATGCTCTCCTACACAGCTCATCCTTTCAGATTTGCCTTGTTGACAATTTCCCAGGCATATTTGGTTCAGGTTGAGTTTTATTTTTCTTGTTCACATCGCACGTCTGTTGTGTGGGTCGGAAATTAATACACTTCCGCTTAGGAGGCGCCCGGCACATTACTCAAAATGTTTGTTGCGCCCCAAACATAGAGACATAAAAATTAATTTGCTTTTTTGCCGCCGCTGTCGTCTGCCGGAAGCGCGTTGTAATCAACCGACAAATAAATTAACGCCAGGTCAGAAGCTCGACTGCGGGCCAAAGGGGCCGAGGGGCTGAGGCAGCCGACGGGGGCCAAAGGTCGAATTGTGGGTAGATTTTTGCATAGCGAGCGAGCCTGGCAAATTGCGAGTATTTTGTATTTTGACCTTTTCACTTGATTTCCGTTTATGACTGCGGCTCATTTTTTTATTCGTTTTCTCCTTTTTCGCTGTGAGTTTGCTTTTTATGCCTTTGACGTGGAGCAGCGTTTTGTAACTGATTTACAAATATGTGCGCCAGACAGACTTTTTGCTGTTGTTGTTGTTGTTGTTGGGGCTTAATGTATAAAAAAGACTTTTTTAATATGCGCAGCGCGTCGGGCGCTGTAGATCATTTTTCAATAGGCAATTCATGCGTGGGCCGAGAAAAACAATATTGAATATTAAATTTTGGGGTCAAGTGGAGAGAAAAAAATCAGTTTAAAATAATTAAGAGCTTTGGGAAAAGTCAATGAGAGAGTGAATAGGAGCAGAAAGGAGAAAGAAAAAGAGAGAGAAGAGACAAAGAGAACTAAGGCGTTATATATATATAGGGAGAGAGTGAGATATCAAGATAGAGAGTGAGAGAGAGAGAGAGTATAGACAGAATAAAGGGGGGAGAAAGAAAACGATATTGGGACAAAGCTACACAACAGTAAGAGAGATAGAGAAAGATACAGACAGAGTGAGGGATAGAGAGAAAAGTCGAACATTAAGAAGGAGAGAGAGAAATACACAGAGAGAGAGAGAGAGAGAGTTATGGATAAAGAGAAGTCTAAAGAAGAGATGAAAGGAGAGAAGGATACGGAAAAAGATGAAGAGAAATTGACTAGAAAAGAGAGAGAAAGAGAAATTAATAGATTGAGAGATGGGAAAATATAGAGAAGGCGCCAGAAAAGGATAGCGTTAGAAAAAATTAATGAGAAGTAGAGCGTATGAGAGTGTGATTCAGTATTCTATCTAATACTATTTTATAAATATTTTCATTTTAATATGTATATTTGATCTAAGAAGTATCATTGTTAAATCTTCGATGTTAACCAACTGCAATGCCTCTCAATCATTGAGTCGTGGTATAGAGATCATTATTAATAGCCGAAGAAGAGGAACTATATATATATGATGTGTAGTCAAAGATATATCTAGACCTTAAAATAAGTCTTTGACAATACAAATATGCCCCATTACAAGTCAATGCTAACTAGCTAACTGATTAATTTTATAAATATAAGCACATAGTAATGCATATTTTCATAGCTCTATGCCTCACAAATTGTTATAGAGTTGCCATCAAGTGATTTCGCCTTGAACTAATGTCTCCTAATTTGCTTCAAGCAGTTGCTATTGACACAGGGGATAGCACATAAGGATTTGCTAGCTTCAAATACTAGAGCTCTCTCTTCAAGTTTAATCACACTTAAAGTCATTCGTGCTGCCACACAGCAGCCGCACACACACACACACACACACACTTACACCGAGACACACACCGAGACACACACCGACACACACTGGCACACACCACAGCCCCTTTTGAGCTGTGGACCCCTATTACATAGTGTTGTGTGTGCCACTCACACACACATTGCTTGAGCCACACACAGCACACAGACTGCAAACGCCAGCTAGTCACCGCAAGAGGCGTTATGGGCGTGGCAAATACTATCAGTGTACAGTTGCAGCGCATTGCTGCTGCTGTTGCTGCTGCTGATTGCCATGACTCAGCCGCTGGCAGGCGCCTTCCATAACCGTTATCTCAGCATATAGACTGTTATAGGCTTGACTGAACCGATCCGAGCTGAGCTGAGCTGAGGTCCCCAGCTGCCTGCTGCATCTTGGGTTGCCGTGGCAGCCACCTGCACCTGCACCGCCTGATGAAGGCAATAAAGTGCTTTTTGTTGTTAATGTCGATAATGATGTGACACACAACAGGCGGCAGTCGGTATGCCGTTTCGCCGTTTAGCCTTTAAGTTTAAGGACAAAGGACTTGAGAGTTTGCAGCCTCTGTCTTTATTTGACATCCACATGGGCCAATATATCGCACGTGTCTGCCCATTAGCCCAGCCGAAGGGGCAGTTAGTGTATAATTTATGAGTATTCCATGCAAATTGCATAGTCCCAAAAACCCTTTTTTTACTCAACAATGCCAGGAACAATAACGGCTTACTTATTAATGGTCAATATTTGGTCAATTCTATGCAAATGTTCTTTTCATATCATATTTATGCGTATTTTCTCTTAAAGACGCCGATTCATTAAATTCTTCTTGATTTTCACTTATTTATTTTCGTTTTCATTTTCTTTTTATGTCTGCACATCCTCCGCGACTGAGCTGAACATCAATTATGTGACGTCGTTATTGTAAAAATTTCACAATTTTTATTTAATTTGTATTTATTTATTCATTTGCAAGCATTTATTTGCTGCCAGCGCCAGGGCATAACTACTCAAGGCTGAGCGAGCAAATGAAGTTGATTAGCTATGAGAGGAGGCTTAAAAAATAATATTGAGAGATTTTATTAAAAGGAAATTGAGGCAGACATAATTAAAGTTTAAACTTAAATTTTATATACTTAAAATTTAAGTATTTATTGAGAATATTTTCATATTCATTTTTATTAATTTTGTTTATTTTTGGTAATTTTTATAATTCTATTAAAATTATATTATAATATATTTTTTAATAGTTTAAAAATTGATTTTTTTTAAACTAACTCAAATATATTTTTATTTATTTTTAAGTACTTAAACAAATTTTTATAATTAAAAAAAATTAATTTTAATTGTTTGACTGAATTTAAATGATTTAAAATTTAAAAAAAATTGAAATTAAACTAAATTTTAATATTAAATATTTAAATATTCACAATTTATTTACTATTTGTTTTCTCTAATAATAAATTACTAAATGTTCATAGAGTATTTAATTTTCGGCTTTTTTCGCAAACTTTTCACTTTGCACTTTGCATATTTAACTATCTGTTAATAAAAGACTCCGTTTTTATATATGCAACGGCTTGTAATACACGCAGTGAACAGCAATAATAAAAATTCTTTTAATGTAAATGCAGACAACAGATAAAACATATATGTCTATATATATACACATATTTATAGATATATAAATATCATATACTTATATGCATATGAAAAACATTTTATGCGCGTTGCCTCGGCAGCGCGCGAAAGTATGCAATGAAAAGTGTTGGTCATGTAAAGTCACATATATTTGACTGTGTGCGTGTGTGTGTGTGTATATGTATGTTGCATGCAAATGAAGTTATCCTGCGGTTATTTGTGGCTGTCGCTCGTGTTGTCAGTCAGCCAGCCAGCCAGCGAGAGTGAGTTGTTGCGCTGGTGCAGCCAGTGGAACGGCAGCTAACAGGCAGTTGCAGTTGCTGTTGCAGTTGCCTCTCGTTGTTCGCATTGATAGCAGCTTGCTTGGCGATTGATTAAAGCTTAATTGAATTTAAATTTCAGCGGGCGAAACTTTAAGAGGTCACGCGTATCAATTAACAAAAAGCAGCCACACAATAAAAATTCCCCTGAGCTCAACTTATTTTAGCAACTTTGCTAGCACGCGAGCTGATAAGCTAAAGATATATATATTATACATACAGATATAGTCGTATATAGTATATACTATATCCACCTACACCTATATGTATCTTGCCCACGCTTAAGCTATATTAATGATGTCAATTAATTGCATTACATTGCGCTTGGGCAACTGCAAACTCAACGATTTCGCTGAGCGTCATTTACGAGGTTGTCCGTGCAATTGTTGTCGTTATTGTTGTTGTTGTTGGTGTTGATGTTGCTGTTGCAAGTGTTAACCTCGACTTGTTGTTGCTGCTGTGGCCACTCACTGATTGCCCAAAGTGAAATGTGAAACTGATAATTTGTCGGCATTGTAGCTGTCCTATTTGCGTTGGCATTAGCCGCAGTTGCAGCTAGTTAAGCAGTTGCATGAGGCTTAAGGCTAGTTTATGGCCTTAGCTCTTACATAAACCTTACAGTCTTAAGTAGTTAAGACCAGAGATATATGTGAAATTTAAATGAGATTTGAGATTTAAGTGTAGAATCAATCTAGACGGCAGTCAGTGGAGAGAATATATCAACTTGCTTAAGGTCAGAGATCTACGTGGTTATGGATCGTTAACGTAATGAAATTTTGTGCTAAATATGTGTAGCTTATATACATTATACAAGTTACATATTATAGGATTTATGATATGCAATTTTAAAAAAATGGTATTCGTATTAGAAATGATTCTCCTAACTCAAATATCATTTGTCTAACAAGTACTTAAAAGACATTAATTTTAAAAATATTTTATAGTATATATTGTTAGACATATTGGCAAACTGTCTTCATAATAGACCTCCAAGTCTCCTCAACTATTTTTCTTAAAATAAATTCCATTAGATTATGTAAATATATTTCAGTCAATATTTTCTGTTCATTTTTGTTGCTGCAGCTCTGGCTTAATAGCTGGTCGACTTTATCTTGCAGTCGCTAAACATCATTAATCAACGACTTTAAGCGTCAACCTAAGCTATTTAAGTTTCGAATGGCCAGCAACAACAACAACAACAACAAACAAAGCGCATTCTAGACGATTCTGAAGAAAAAATATAATGAAAGTGCGGCTTGTCATTTGCCATCTCAAGTGGCTTTAGCTACCTTCATCTTCTTCATGTTTTTTTTAAGGTTCAGGTAGAAAATGTTTCTGCTTTTTGTGCCTGGTTTTATTTGTACTTTACCATAATAATTTGGTGCTTTTTTCTTGTTGTTCACTTTCACTTCTCTCGACATTTTATCTATTCATATTTTTTGCTACTTCTGTTGGACACGATAATGCTCACTTTTGCCATGTGAATAATGATGTTCAGCTGCTGGCCAAACGCGATTCAGCCATCTTTTTATCTTATTTTTATTTGCATTAGCATTTTTTCATTGTCACGGGCGACGACGCGTCTGCTGATGACAGTCGCATGATAATTTTGTTATGCCCTGAAACTGGGCAAAAAAAGGTTATAATGAAAGGTTTGCAAATGCCTTGTAACAGGCTAATGATAATGCGAACGATAGGGATAATATTAATTATAATTATTATGGTAAATTCGGTCTCTATTCCAGCGTTACTTCAAATTGGACAATACATTTATACATGCAGAGAGCTGGCAGACAATGCTGATATATCTTGTAATCATAATTCTGCCTCGCCTTCTTCTAACTGCTACATACAGCTTACCAAATCAATTATGCCCCGAATTCGCAATTTTCATATATTATAAATAGGCTATTTTTTAATAAAAAGAGCAACATAAATGCTGCTCCAAATAAAAAATTTAAATGCTTTAAATATTCACATTCCAATTAAACCCATTTAGTAATCCATTATATCTAAAACTAAATCAAATCAACAATTTGAACAATAATTTAACCCATAACAAATAAATAGAATTCAACGGCAACATAAATATGCCAAACAATGAGGTAAACACGTGTTATAAATAATTATAAGAAATAAGCACGCAATAATGCATATAAATTAAAAAACAATGGCGAAAAATGAACATGGCGCGCGACGATTGTTCAATAAATGTTTAAACAACAACAGAAGCACAAAAAAGAACAAAAAAAGAACCAATAAAGTTTCCCCACAGAACTCGAGCAATAATGGCAATAAAAACAGTATGCGACATTTTTGTGAAATTTAATGCCACAGAATAATTGGGTTAATGGCTTGCAGCGCAACGAATATTTAATGCTCTACAAGGGGGAGTCATTAAACAAAAACAATAAGTGTATATGATAGAAATAAACCTAATGAAATATATATACATATGACATATGACAATAATAAATAAATAAATATTAAAAAAAAACTATTTGGAAATAAGTAAAAATTTTAAAAAATACATGACAGTAGGTAAATAAAGAATACACATTTCTCGAATGACAATAATAAATAAATATTAAAAATGAACTATTGACAGTATTTATTTTAATAATATAATCAAAAATATTTACAAACAAATTGTCTGCATATATAATATGTATATTATATTTGAGATACAAGTTAAAATTCTACACAATAAAAATAGTTATAAATATAAATTTAAATTAAAAAAAAAAAAAATGATATAAAGTGAACTTATTCACAAATCTAGCGATATAAACATTATTATATGTTTTTTAGCTTTTATATACGAACAAATTCCATACATTTATTAAGTTAAAGCAACAATCTTATGTCAATGTATTTTACTCATAAAACAAATTGCCTTCGTGAATGCAGCTTATTCATTCATTCATGCAGGGTATGCTCTGGACCTCTGCTGACTGCAAACCGCAACAATTTACAATATTTTACATGCAATTTTTAAAGTCGACAACCGACGAACCATTTCGACAATTAACACGCAAATGAATGCCTGGTCCTGGTTCGGGTGGCCAATATCTGTGTGGCACATTTTGCGGCAACTTTAAGTTGCAACATGCACGGACATGTCGGGCTATGTTCGCACGTGCTGCAAGCACAATTCATTAAATTATTCTCTGAGAAAAGAGCAAAAAAAAGGGCAAAAGTGCTAATTAAATTGATTTAAAATTCGTAGCTAATTAAATTCAAATAAACTTGTGCCACTGACTTCACTTTATGTAAAACACCAACAAGAATATAAAATACAAATAAAAAATCAACTGACCATAAACTCAGCTCAAATTTTGTTGGCCCAACAACATAGAACACAAACATTGTGTAAATATTTGCATTTAAACTTTCGGTTAGTTTTCCCCATTTGCCTCACTTTTTTGTCGTTGTCAATTATTTAAAAAATATTATTCATATGGTTGTGCTAGGATGTGGACTTATTTATGTAAAGTAAAAATAACTATATATTCGACATTTAAAATATGTATACTGAATATCTGAATATTGAAAGAGAAATATATATATTATGTATATAAATATATGTATTTATATTCTGCATTATTTTATATAACAATAATAATTTAAAAATATATTAATAAGTTGTTTTTTTACACTTAATTTATACTTTTTTTTATTTATTGTTCATTTTTTGTTAAGTTTATATATGTTTATATATATTTAACAATTTTTTTTTATTCCTTTATATATTTATAAATATTGAATATTTGCGGTTTATTTATTGTATTGTATATTATTGTATATTTGTAATTTAGTACTTTATTTTTACTGTCGAAAAAATTAGATGTTTTGGTATTAATTTATTTAAAAAATATTAAAATTTTGTATTGTTTGCTTTTATAATTAATTTTTTTTTCACTTGAAAATGTCTTTATAAATTATAAAAAATATATATATATTTAAATAATTTCATTTCAGATATCGCTCAGTGTTCTTGCTAAAATTACTACTTTCACAATATAAGTTCTGGTAAGTTCACAATTTAATATATATAATTTATTAAACTTGCAAAAATATCATTCGCTGTTAAATTTTATATTTGTATTTACTTTATTCATTCATTCATATTCATATTCGTTGTGTCCGTTTTATCAGTGGAAATTAGTGAGCTTGCCACGTAATGAGTGTCAGTCATAGCCCGTTGGGAAATAGGACATATGCGCGCGCTTTGAGCAGATGTCCGGCATAGCGAATGCAGCCCTGGGGCAACTGCTTGCCCACTTAAGTATGCAACACAAAATTTTTGTGCGCATCACGCATACGTAAAGGCCAAAGCCAAATAGTTGCCATGTTGTTAGACCGCCTCTCTCTTTTTCTCTCCCTGTCTCTCTTTCTCGCCCTCTCTCTCTCTCTCTCTCTCCCTCTCTCTGTCGCTGTTTTGTATTTACTTAGACAAAACGTGCGTAAAGTTTTAATTATAAACTTTTACTTGAAGCTCAGTTCAACTCTTGCTAACTAGCTGGCCTGCATGCATTTTATGACACTTTAAGGACAAATTGCTTTCGAGATTTATGTGTTTGTAGGTGGAACAGCTGTTGCTAGCTAGACGCTTCTAATTTGGCACATGTATTTAAATTAATTAGCTTAATGATTTATGACAAAATCTCAAACTGTTTTAGCCTCTGGGCAGGCCAATAACTTCAGAATGATCTGAACCATTTAGGCACGTCTAATTCAATTTGATAGCAGCAGGGAGATAGACAAGCTAAATTGCTGAAATGCTGGCAATTTTGAATACCAATTGAAATTTCTGAAATGGGTTGACAGATATGTTAAATTAATATGAGTGAAAGGGCGAACATAAAAATGATTTTTATATAAGGATAATAGCGATTTGAATTTCATATATTACTAGGTTTACCTTCTTTATTTGCATTTAAAATTTATAATCGCAATTCCAATTGTTTAACATTAGTCTAATAATCTGATAATTTACTATATTTTTGGTGCAGTATATATCGAAAAATCCATTATTACAACTGGGCAGCTTGGTGTCTTGGTAGCACGGCTTACCTATCACATTCAAAGCATCCACACTCTAGGGTATTGTATCTGACTTTCTGCTTTTGTAATCAGGACTAAATGTTCGAGCGTATAAATTCAAGGCAATGCCTTACATATTTTATGGCAACTATTCAAATGTTCCCCCAATGCCAAGTGTAATTCACGAATTCTAAATGCAAATACCAAGAATTTTTGATTGATTTGTATTTTGCTGCTGCTGTTGCTGCTTTTGCTACTGTTCTCGAATACCTTTTTGCATAATTGCGAATTGCAGCTAAAGCAAAACTCAATTTAATTAATTGATTGCAATATGAATGAGAAAATGCAAGTCTTGAAGCATCCATTGAGAGCCATTGACCGAACAGCTTTTGGCTTTTGATGTGCCGAACAAAAAGAAAGTGAAATGTAAAAGAGAATTTTTAAATTCAAATATATCAAAACTTAAATATATATTTTTATGTATTTAAGACCTTGCCTGATTTCAACGCGAGTTTATTTTTTAACATCGCGTGTTGGTCTTGTATTTCGCTGCATTGTTGCGGTGCCAAGTTGAAGAACTTTAAAAAAATATACACGAATTGCATTCATATATATATTTATATTCATATATATATTTATTTATTTATATATATTTGTGTACATTTATATATATATATATATTTATTTATTTATGTATGTTGAGACTGCTGGCTGTTTAATATTACGTGCTTGCAGCAGTTTCCTTTTGCCTCAATGCTGTGCAATGAAATGCCTCAAGCTGCTTCGAATTGAGGAAGTTCAATGTCCCCATTCAAAGCGGCGACCGTGCAGCGGAAGTCCAGCGATAACTTTGCAGTTGTTGTTGTTATTTTTTGTTATGATTAATGTGAAACAAGCCGCTAGAAAAAGTATAAGAAAATATAAATTGGGAAATATTCAAGTTGAAATAAAGAAAAATTTTTATAAATATTTTTCATATTAACAAATAATATAAACGATAGTCTTAATAATGTTAATAAAGTCTATAGTAGAAATATAATATTTATATACATAAATATATATGTATATGTATATCAATTAAAATTAATCTTAGTTAAGAAGGTCGACCCAAAATATGCAAAATCCATATTTAAATCTAGTCCTTAAATCTGAGCTTTAATAAATTTTCAAAATTTTTCAAAATTTTTCAAAAATTAAAATAAAATCTGTATAAATTGTTTTCCCTTACTTAATTTTAAATATAAATTGCACTAATCTATCAACGTTATCGATTATGATTGGGAGCTAGCGCTACTTCAGCACATTGAATGCGTGTTTAAGCCAACTTAAATAAGCCGCTGAATGCCAGACAAAGGAGCTTGTGCGGATACCATCAATCAGTCCATTGAATGCATGTTCTATCATCCTGCGGGAATTAGTGCGAGTCAAGTGCTCTCTTTCCATCTCCTGCTGTTCCCCTCCCTCTCTCACTCTCTGTGTATTTCCCCCATTGAGCTGCTGGTAGAGCCGTGTGCTGAAATCCGAGCTAGTCCATCGATGTCGACGTCAGGGGAGCATAACTTATGCCCATTGTAGTTATACAGCGAATGTTTTATTGAAATGCACAACAAGTCAGCCAAGTCAGGCTAGTCGCCCACACAGTCCAGCGCTTAGTCAATCATTCAATCCGTCAGTCAGTCAGTCAGTCAGTCAGTCAGTCGGGCAATCTGTCAATCTGTCAGTGGGTCCATCAGCAATTGAGCAATCAAAAGCACAAAACCCCAGAGTGAGTAAAGACGTCATCGAGTCGAGCGGATGCTGACTTATAAAGCGCCGTTGCATGCAATTATACGCTCAAATGGAGTTTGTCTATTGCCAATCGTCTATTGTGAATGATTCAAGGAGCATTAATTTGAGTGTGTATGAGAGACAGAGTGGGAGAGTGAGTGTGTGTGTGTGCGACTGTTGAAGTGTTTCGTATGGGTTAGTTGTAGTTTCTAAACAAGTTTATGTTTTATGTTTTATGTTTTTTTTTATGCCACATACCCTAGGCAATTAGTGTAGATAAAGTGGGTAGATAGAGTTGGTAATATAAGAGGACTAAGAAAATTATTAAGATAACCTAGACTGCCTTTAAATTCTTTATATCAAATGTAAACTTAATTTCTTGGAATACTTTAGCTTTCCACTGTAAACTTTAACTTATTTTTCGTCTCAGACAAAATTTTATCTATTCATTATCCACATCTAGTCCTAAACTGGGATAACATTAGGGGGAATTGCCTTCTTCCAACTCAATGACCCTTCGCACTGTCCAAAATCCTTTAATTGACAGCCTTGTTCAATTTTTAAACTTTGAGTTCTTCTGCCCATGGACAAGCTGGCAAGATGTTGAGGTAATCAACTCAATTAGCCGAAGCACAAGGGCCTCCAAACACACACAGAGAGAGAGAGAGAGAGAGACTAAAACAAATAACAACAGAAAACTCAATTAGATGCCATAACTAAATAATCACAAACACATTTAAACAAACAACGGAAGCGACAAGAGAAGCAACACTCTCAGATTCTAGGCGGCAACAGGACGGCACAACGGCAAAAGTGTTGGGCGCTGTGTAAGCAGAAAAACCAGGTCAACAACAACGAGAACGACAACGACAACGACAACAAGTAGAATAATTTTGTGAAACAATGACGACAACTGCTGTGTGGAAAATTGCTTGAAATATGCTGAGGCCAGAATGAAGGAGCTGGCAGGACGAAGGACGAAGGACGACGGCGAAGCGTTGCCAGCGAAGCCAGCGCTGAGCTGGGCACATTCCAACATGTGACGCACGTGACAAAACTTGTCAAATGACTTTACTTCGCTTTGACTGTGAATCCGGCTTGAAGTAAACAACAGCAAGAGCAGCTCGACGCAGCACCGAGTGGGCGAGCTCGAGCTCGAGCTCGAGGCAAAGGAATAGCATATTTCTCCTATAAAATGCACAGTCAAGAAAAGTGGTTTTTGTCTTAACTCCATAGCTAAAACAATCAAAAAAGCTGAAAAAAAAGAAAAGAAGAGGAAGAGGGAAAACGTGAAGGAATAGCTAAAGGAGTTTGGCTACACTTGTTGCTTCGCTCAGCTCGCTGAGTTATGGCCCGAACGCAGAGCCAGCCCTGCGGGGTAACCGGCGAGCGACACTGCAAATATTTCACAAGTGCAGTCAAGTGTATTTCCATTTGATATTACGCTCTGGCCATGGACTATACACAGATTCGTAGTTCTGTGGGCGCTGATTTCCACAAAAGCTTAACAGAGCACAAATGCTAATGGCTAGCCTGGGGACCCATAAGAACGGAGGAGGGCGCCTGGTGGTCGACAAGGGGCAGCACTTGAAAGCGAATGTTAAAATAAATATAAAATAAAAGAAATGCTTCAATTTTTGCCGCTTACAGATTTAATGGTTAAACAATATAGACTTATACTTATTTCCGAGGAGAGCAAAGGAAATGTAGAATGAAGCAGAACTGTTGTAAGCGATAATTAAAGGAGAGAGAAAGTGAAGAAGTCGAGCTAGGTAGTGAAAGTTTTTACAAGTGTAAAGAGTTTATTTGTTAGTGTATCAAAGGTGTCAAAGGAACACCCTCAAGGGCTCCACATAAATTTAAGAAAGCCTTACAGCTGCTCATTATATAATCATGGGAAACAACAATTCTGGGTATGCTATTTTTGTGTGAATAGATGTAATAGGCAAAAGCGGACGTGTGAGAACTCTAGAAGTGGGACGAAGGTGAGAGAGTATAAAAGAGGCATGCCAGTTCCCCTAAAGTATGAAGAAGACTCGTCTGATACCTAAAAGCATAAAAGAGTTGTGTCAGCTCAGTTTAAGTATGAAGAACGTATCGGATCCCCTAATGTATGATGCAGACTTGCTTGACTTGCTCGATCGTATGAAGGCTGTTAAAGTATGAAGGAAACGTGTCAATACACCGTATGAAGAGCGTATCAGATCCCCTAATGTATGATGTAGACTTGTTCGAATAGCTAATGTATGAAGAAGGCATATCAGCTTTCTTAATTTATGAAAGAGGCGTGTTAATTCAGCATTTCATACATAAAGTGTTTACCTCTTTAGCTAAGTATGAAGGCGGCTTATCAGACTTAGTATGCCAGTATGAAGCAGATGTGTCAGTTCAGCTAAACTATGAAGAAGGCTGAGCAGATCATCCAAATTATCAAAAGGATTATCAAGGAGTACATATACACTAAGAATGTTATTTTATTTTTTTATTATTTAATCTCTCTGGCTCTCCGCCTGTATGAAGGTATCAATGGAAACCCGTAGGCAAGCGACTTATAATCTTACAAGCTTATTCATTCCAATAAAAAGCTTTTAAAGATTAAGTTATTTGAGCATATTCCTCGTTTCTAAAACTAGAATCCCCAAATTTGGTATTTTCAAAGTTTTGGCTTCTTCTGAAAATGTTACAAACTTAGTGCAAATAGTTGAAGATCAGTGCTAAATATAGCTATTATATAAAATAATATAACAAAGAGAAAAAAGTTTTAATAATTGTAGAAAGCAAACCAACAAAAGAAAATCCACTTAGTTTTAAGAAAACAATCATAAATAATGAACTCAGCAAGCTTTGACTTTCGAAATCCCGTATCGGTCGCACCCGAAAATCTATATTCTCATAATTATCTCGACTGTTCAAGAACAAACAACTTTTGGAAATAAAATCCACAAGCTAAATTTTTGATATCCTACTTCCGTAAACAGGCTATAGTGAGTATTGAAGAATGAAAAAAAAACTAAAAAATAATGCTGACTAAATTGATTGGAAATTAACTGGTTTTCCCTTTCGGTTTAGCACAAAAAGAAAATGTGTAATCCTTGCTTGCGTTCAATGCCTGGCACCTGTTGCGGACCAACAGGTGGACTGGGGCCCTGTGGCTTCTGTGGGCCCTACAACGGACAGTGGTTTAGGGCAGTCAACCACTGTTGCGGTCCTATAGGACCCTATGGGTGTTGTTCCTGCTATGGACCCTTTGGTGGCCACTGTTAGCCTGGTTAGAAGGAAAGTAGGTATCAAAAACTGGTCGAGGACGAGGACGAGAGGACATACTAACAAAATTCCACGATTGACATTGTCTTCACTGTAACCCCCAAATCCTAGTTAACGGATTAACTTTCACAAATGCAAAATGTTCGTCCTAATAAATTTCAAGTCGATTTCTGCTTGAGCTTAGCTGTGTACCAAAATTCGCTTTTATTTATACCCGAGTCGACGGGGTATTTCGGAATATGTCATCTAATCTATACACATACAATTTTATAGCTGTTCGTAGAACTAAAATATATAATTTTATAATTAATGCTTTACTTTACTTGGGTGATTAACCATACAGATTCAGATTCCCAAGAAGTCAGGGGACGTTTTAATAAATATGCGTATCTGTTATAAATGAGGCTATAATTACGTTTGGTCAGTGACTGAATAGAGTTCGTGTTGCTTTAAGTATATTTATATTTTTATAATATAAATAATATATTTTTTATATTTATAAATTTATTTATTTATAATTTATATATATTTATATACAATTTTTTTATCTACCTTTTATACCTTTTTATACCCTAAAATATATTTGTATTATATCAAATACTTTTTTCATATTCATAAACATAATTTTATATTTTTGAATATATTTGATTTTTTTATTTTTTTATTTGTATATAATTTTAAATATTTATATAAATTTTACCATGCATTAAATGAAGTATATTTCATTTACAATAATGTTATAATCCCCGACTGTAGTCGATAGTAAATGGCTTTGGCAGTCGGGAGACTTTGCCATCAATAACATTTCGGCCAAGTGACTTAAGTATTCGAATACTTTAATCCGCGCTGCATGAATTGATTATGCCTTATTTATTCATTGTCATATGTGGCCATAAAAGATAATATAACGATATGATAAATGAGCGAAATGAATGTATTTTGTGGCCAAGTTTGGCGCGTGTTGTGTAAAACAGTCCGCGGGGTGCATTTAGCGCTCAAACGATTTGGCTGTAAATATTTGGCTTGTTTGCGGCTAATGACACGCCAGGGAGCCTAGCAAGGCACAGATAGGGAACCGAAGGAGAGAGAGAGAGTGAGAGATTGTTTTTTTTTCTTTTTAATCGGGACTCGAGCTTTAATCGTTGCAAATTTAAATGTGTTAACTACAAGAAACGGAGAAGACAAAATGCGAAAACTACTTGGCACGCTTCGAGGGGCGTGATTGACAAAGGGAAGGAAAGAAATCGACATTATTTAGATCGGGCGCCTGGCCCTTGGCCAGCTTCATGGACACTGGAGTCGCTTGCTTGCGTGGACGAACACTGAACTCGCTCTGGCTCTGGCGCAGAGCCGGCGGCACATAGACTGGCTTCTTGGCCACAACATTTGGCTGCGTCTTGAGTGCTGGCTGTGATACGGACTGTGACTGTAACAAGGACTTCAACTGGGCCGGCTCACGCTCCACAGGCTCCTCCATGGCCTTGGCTTTCGAGTTGGTTAGCTCGTTGGGCTCCACCTTTAGCCAGGGACAAGCCGGCTTGCCCAGCTCATCGGATGGTGCGCCCACGCCCAGGCCATCGCCGCCTGTGTCCTGATACGGGCAGTTCTCGGCAGTCACATTGACGTCCTCGCTGACGCTGCTGCTGCCAGCGGGCAGAGCAGCAGACGAGCCCAGTGCCAGCTTGGAGTTGCGCTTGAGACTGGGAAAGGGCTGATCGTGCTCCTCGGTGAAGTCACACCACTCGTCCTCCTCGTCGATGGTCTCGTCGGAGAAGCGTATGCCAAACTCGAGCGCTGTGCTCTGCTGGTGCTGGCTGTTGACCACGTCCAGCTGCAGCTTCTCGGAGCTGTCCACCTCTTGGGGCGCCTTGGTGGTCTCCTCCAGCGTGCGATAGAGCTCATCGGCGGCCAAGAGATTTGTTTTTGTGGCGGACTTCTTACGGTCCTTTTTGGCAAAGAAATCGTCTAAACTGCACATGGTGTACTCTTACGAATGTTTAGTGTGGTGGATTTATTTTGAAATTGGTTTTTGAAAATCACGAATTTCGTTCTGTGCTTTTAGAAACCAAAAATTTTATGAAACTGGGCTAACGTGAGCTACATCCGACATTGAAGCGGTCCTTTTTAGTTTTGACAGCAACTGCTAGGGTCTTCTATAATGCAGCACTTACAGCGAATACATGTATAAATATATAAATTATTTGATTGGGAAAGCATCGAATGCTTGAATTTGAAAAGAGAAATGACTTTTGAATGAACCGATTTCACGATTTTCGATTTCACGAGGTGTGTGTTTAGTTGACGTACTAAGATATCAAATTGATGAGTGAAATGTTATTCAGTTGATTTAGTTCAGTGGGTTCATAAAGTTTAGATTTGAAATTCTTAACTGTTTAGCTTGTTCCTTATATGAAGAGTTGAGTTAATGTCAGTTGTAGCGATGGAAATGTAACGACTATAGATTAAATGCATCGCTTAGTACAAAATGAATATTGAAGCAATATGAGTATAATTTTATCTTAAGTGAGTATATTAATCTCAAAATTGTAATTATTCATTATTTAATGAATATGAGTATTATGCATGAGTTTTATAAGTACTAAATTCTTAGCGATTTTTTTCATTATCATATAACAACTATGCGACTGATTTATAAGTGTTATGACTGCTATGCTCTGTATGTATTATTCATAATAATTCTTAGAATAAGTTGAATTTTTCATCTTCGCCCCCTTCTTTCTTTCATTCCTTCCATAATACTTACTCTGATAAGATGCAACACAAGTTCTTTCATTCAGCGTCTAAGCGCACTTATTATTTAATTTTATTATTTAATTCCTTTAAATTATTTTTTTTTTTTTTTAAATAAATTTATTATATTAAATTTCAATAATTAATATTCAATAAAAATATAATCTCAAAAATAATAAATAAATAATTCTTTACATGCTCTAAAGATTCGCGAATGTTATGCATAGAAGCCAGTCTATTAACCAATATGCCTCTTTTACTCTTTTAAAAAACGGATATTTTTTTTTTCACTTTTGGAGTTAGATACTCCGAGTCTTGATACAATAACCCTCTAATACTGTTTTACTATTGTCCACCTCTATAGATCCAGCTATAAATTATAGTATTTATTCTTGGTGACTCACTGACATTTGCTTAAATGTTGCTAACTTTTGCAGTGTATGATGCAGTCCAACTTTTATCTGCTTACATATTGAGATTTTAGTTTGCTAATAAGTTCCTTAAAGTGTTCTCATATTTTATATGTCCACTTTAACTTCCAATTTGTCATTCTTTAAATGCCAAAAAACTTGTCTGACCCAAATATGATTTTTTTGCTTCTGTTGTCAATTTGTTTTGCATAAAACACACACACACTCGCACACCCACACACTCACACACTCGCACTGCCACATAACTTGTGTGTTTGCTGTTAAACCTGGGCCACGCCCTGGCCTGCTGTAGTCGCCCACGCATAAGCGGCTTGTGCTCAAAAGCCGTAATAACATAATAATTTTTGTTGCAAGCATAGTTATTCACCCTCTCTATCTATCTCTCTCTCTTCTTCTCTCTCTCTCTCCCTGTGCGTGTGCTTATGGGTTTTCATATGCCACTAATTAAAATTATGTTGTGCATTATATGCAAGTGGCACGCCCCCTCCTCTATCCTCACGTCGTAAATAACTTGTGAAGTGGCAAAAAAATCCGCACAGGAGAAGAAGAAAAAAACCTTTTTATGCCACTGTGTCGCACAGTTGGCATATGTTCATTATACGTGCTGTCGGTGCTGCCGCCGACAAGGTCCTTGAGTCCGCCTCGTGCCCGTCTGCTTGAGTAATTAGCAGCACCGGAACCCAACGCATCGCAATCCAGTCGAATGCAGTGCAATGCAATGCGATGCAATGCAATACGAGCACCGCTCCTTGTTCCTTGTTGTCCTTGTGTCTCCATTTGTGCGCTGGGCTTTTATAAAATGACGCTGATGGCGCTGATGACGACCGCAACGATGTTACCCCAGCCCACCCAGAAAGCACAGGCTGCACGCTGCAGCCCCAAAACAAACAAACCAACAAATTACAGCGACAACAACTAAAACAAGTTGATGTGAGTTAGTACTTAAATTTATTATTTAATTAGTGCAGATGTGGAAGACCAGGAATACATATTTATATATATATAGAGTTGGCTTTTTTGCTGGTCTGCAATGAAATGGAGGTATTTGCTGGGCACCAAACGAATTTCAGTTATTTTAATAGTTTTCTGAATAACATCAGCTGAAAATGGTCTATGTGGGGCTTAAAGTCTGGGTTCTCTAATTGGAATAAGCTGCGCTATGTGTTGTTTAATGAAAATGCTCTGAGTAGAAACTAGAGCACTCTTGGCTGCAGAGAAACTCTTATGTGGCAATTCACATAGATGCGATTTTCAGCTTGTGATTGAAGCAAATTTAATTAGAAGAGCGCAAAACTTTTGTAGTTGTGAGTAAGAAAGAGATTAACTTGAGATGATGCTAGTTGGATTTTAATCTTTAATCTCCCTCGCTGCCTCGGTTTTCTTAGCTGTATATAGACGGGATTTACTAATCCCTGTTTCTTGCTTTCTCTTCTGATTTCTATCTCTTTTTATGTATCTCCTTTTTTTATCTCTTTTTTTTTTGTCTATCTCTCTCATGGTTCCCATATCTTTTAGTCTCTCTCTTTCTTTTTCTCATCTCCCGTTTTCTTTATTGCTCCCACTCACTCAACCTTTCAATCTTGTCTTCCTTTTCTTAATTTCTCTCTCTTCTCATGTCTCTCTATGTGTGCCACTCTCTCTCTCTGTCTTTCTTTTAGTGTATTTCTCTTTTTAATTTTTTCTCTCGATCCCTCTCTCTTTCTCTCCCTATTCTTTGTCTTCATGTGACCTGAATCATTCACACTATATTTTTTTCTTTCGCCTTTTTTTCTCTCTATTTCTTTCGCTCAATCAAACTCTCTCTCTCCCTGTCTCTGTTAGATATCGTAAACTCCATGTGGGTTAGGTTTTCTGCTCATTTTGCTCTCTTTCTCACATAGCTGCTACAGCTAATTCTAATGGTTTAGCCGTACCACAGCTGCAATAGGCTCATTGATTTCCCATTTGCAAGATCAAACAGCTGTTCAAAAGAAAAACTCTTACCTGTTTTTCAAGCAAAGTTATATTAATTAGAAATGGGTTTTCCTACCAAGAGACTAAAAAAAAAACAATGAACGTCGCTTCGTGGAGCTCAACACATTCTAATAAATAGCAATCTGGTTTGCTGCCGTAATAATAATCAGCTAAATTAGCTCAATTTATGACTACAAAATATGGCATGCAACTTTCAACTTTTTCTAGCCCGCTGGCTACAAAGTCTTTAGAGCAGCAACAGCTGCTGTAGCAGTAGCCGTGCAGCAGCAATTTTATATGCTCCGAAGCTTGCAGCATAAAAGCTTTGCGAACTTCTGTTTTAGCTGCAACTGTCGGCTGTTAATTACTTAAAAAATTATCTAATTAACACGCCATCGATTAAAAGATGAAAGCGAAAATTGAGTTTACCGCCAGCGGGCCAGCGAAACTCTTTTGTTGTTGACTGCCAATTAGGAAATGCGCAAAGTAGCTGCTTACAAATTTTTCTAATACAAACATTTTTTTTGTTGTTTTTTTTCACAAATATTCCAAAAGCCAATTAACGCCTGAAGCCTGAGGAAATTTGTCTAATTAATGAAACCGAAATGAAAAAATTCAAATACGCCAAAAGGAGTTAAAAATTGGTTGCCAAGTAAAGTTTTCGTGAGCTGGCAAAACTATCCTGAGCAACCCTCGAAAGTAGGAATATATAAATACATATATTGATATGTATATGTATGTGTTTGTTCACATATTGGCGCCAGTTGGACGGGTCGTCTGGCCGTGGCAAAAGGCGACGTCTGACTCTCATCTTGAAGTTCCTCTGGAGCTCTGCTCTGTTTAGTGTTATTGATTCGGCAATGGGTTTCATCTTTGTGCTTTTCTTCTTCTTCCTTTTTTTTGTTCGTAAAGTCAGGATGCATAATTTGGCAAACAACCCTCCTCCAATATCTGGAGCTGAGCTGATGACATCATCAGCGCGCGACGCGTTGGTAAACAATTTCGAGCAGCTTACTCATCGAGCTGCTGTCGGGTAGTTTTTGCT
Source organism: Drosophila pegasa (assembly GCA_035046225.1). Taxonomy (NCBI): domain Eukaryota; kingdom Metazoa; phylum Arthropoda; class Insecta; order Diptera; family Drosophilidae; genus Drosophila; species Drosophila pegasa. The sequence goes on from JAWNOD010000072.1 coordinate 11,638,734, forward strand.
TACATTGTAAATGCATATATAAATATATATAGATGGGCATTATATTTTTATGCTCATTATGGGACGTAACTTTAAAGCCATTTGGCGCTACACATTCTGTGGCTTGTCTTCGCAGCGAGCCGGCGAGCCCCTTGTGCGCTAACGGCGCATGTAAATCCATTAAACTAAAGTGTTACAGCAGCATTTAAATTATAGTTGTGCCGCGACACGCACGTTTTACAACACATTTTACAACACGCGCCGCACTGCGCCTGTTTGTATGCGATGCAAATTTCTTTTGTCATATTTTTAATGCTAACTGCCAGCGAGCACGTTCGTTGAGTCTTGTGTGGGGGAGGGGGGCCAAGGCGGCAAATATCGTGTAAACAGTTATCTCTCTATGGCAATGCATTAAGAGCCGATTAAAAAAACACACCTTGACGATTCACTTTTGATAATAAAGAGGGTCATCAAATTAGTTAAAGCCTAGTAAAACTTTGATAATATTTATGGTCTACAATATTCACTTAATGTTTCGCGTCTCAAAATTGATTATAAATTATAAATGATTATAAATGCAAAATTTATTTTAAATATTAATGTATAAAGTATATTAAAATGTATTTAACATAATTTCAAATAAATATATAAATTACAAATATTCACAATCAGAATCAATTTAAAAAAATTATTTCTAGAATTTCTAAAATTACTTTAAAGTTTATGTTAGAAATAAAAAATATAAAAATATTTAATTTAAAATTTAATGCAAATTGAATATATAAAGAATATATTTTCAAAGGTTTTGAAAGTGTCAAAAGATGGTTAAGCCCAAGCTGAAATAGCTAGCATTCTATAAATGCTCCTATAGTTTCTTATTCCAGAATGGTATTATTAATACTATAACAAACTATATAAATAAAATCGCTTTCTTAAGTGTGTGCTACCTAGATTATTTTTTACTCAAATCAATTTAAAAAAGAATAGGAATTTATTTATTAAAATATCATGAGTTCCTTCAATTTATTTATTTTTAATTTAATTTCTCAGATAAAAAAATGTTCAATGAATATGAAGGGAATTCATATTAATCATGGCTTAAAATTTCCAAAACCCCATAGAAAATATTTCTCTTAAATATATACGTCTACTTACCTATATGTACCTTAAAGTCTACTCCTCATTAGCCCACACCTTTTTGCTGCTCTAACCAGCTGAAAAATGCAACTCGAACTCGCAGTTTTTCGTCCTGAGGGCATTTTCTTTGCCATTTGCAAGCCAGCACACGTAATATACACTTAATTATCATTCAAATAGTGTGATGGTTGGCAGGATGATAGGGGGGATGGAGGGGAGCGTAGTGGGGAGCGAACAATGCAATTATTGTGAAAGCTCGTACTCCAAAGAGTTCTTGCATAAACATTATTAGCGGCATGGATTTCCATGCCACAATGGAGCCCACATAGGCGAGGCAGCCGAATAGGCACACATGCACACACGGCACGTAGAGCGAAACTTGCAAAATTTTGTGCCTTGCGCGTATTTGGTGCCCCTCGCAACTTTTCGCCATAAATACGCGAGCGCACATGCGCCCCGCCCCGTCGTACATGCGGGCGCCCAGAGCCGGCGTGCGCTCGTCCTTTGTGTATTTATTTGTTTTATTATAATAATCTGTGCCAGCAGTAAAAAGAACTTGCAACGTTGTTATTTCTGTGCCCTGTGTAAATAATTTGCGCTTTACAGTCTGCATAAATATTGTTTCAGTTTTTTCCTTTTTTTTTTCTGTATTATTATTAACAATATTTATGCCAACTGGGAACGAGTGTGTGTGTGTGTGTGGGGACCTTGGCCTGATTTCGTGAGCAAAAGCCGTCTAATTGGCTAATAGAATTATGATCAATTAAAGGCTTAGGCCATACTATAATAGCAGATTAATATTAATGTACATAATTGATGGACTTATTGATTGAATGCTGCGGTTGCCAAATGCGACAGGGAAAGGTTGCCAAAATGTGGAGTTAAATCTTTGGTTAGGTTTGCCTTGAGTTGTAATTTGCATATTTTATTGTTAAATGTTAAGTAAAATTATTTTTAATTTTTTTTTTTTTTTTATTTAAAATTGCTTTTTATACGTATTTGAATATTTTTTAGTATTATTAACTAAATAATAAAAATATATAGTACATGAAATATTTTAATATTAAATCATAATATAAATATATAATATAAAAAATAAAATATAAAATCATGTATTTATTGCTTAATTTAATGCTGTTTAGCTACTTCAAGCTGCCACCTTGCTATAATACTTTTATCTATACATATCAATATTTATATTTATTTATATAGACCAATTCCTAACTTAAATATTTAATACTTCTATGAAAATCGTATCTCTTTTCTGAGCGTCCAATAAGTCAGCAGAGTTTATCCGCTTAGTATTGAATAAATGCTTAACCTAAATTCCTGCAAGTCAATGCTGCTTTAAATAACTGAAACTCTTGACTTTTACACAGTCTGTCCACACACACACACACACACAGAGTCTGTCATTCAGTCTTTAGGTTCAGTCAGTCAGTCAATCAGTCAGTCAATCACTTTGAGTCTTTGCTAAAGTCTAAGGACATGCTCAGTGAAGCTTATATTCATCAACAAAATGCAAGCGAAAATCAAAAATTGCTTTGCAAATATTATGTCAGTGGCAATATTTACACTTTTCATGCTCTTCTGTACGTGTCTGCCCCCCCCCCTCTCTCTCTCTCTCTCTCTCTCTCTTTCTCTGCTTGCTCCTTTTTCTTATTTTTGGCAGTTTGTCATATTTTCTCTTTTTTTCTATCTCACGCGATTTCTTTATACATATATATATATTATGCGTAAATATTTTGCACCTTGATGTGATTTTTGCAAGAAATATTTTCCAAATGATTTGTTTGCTTATGTATTTACATTTATCTGTGCGGAATATTTTGTTGCGCCAGCCAATTTGCTAGCCAAAAGGGGCCAGTTGGCTGCTAGGGTCTGGCGTGGGCGTGGCATGCAGGAACTTTGGCACTCAGTGTAATTGTATTTGCTTTTGTTGCTATTGCCGTTTCCTTCGCGTGCTGCACACAAACACAGACAGAGCGAAAGTCAATACAAATAAATAAAGCGTGAAGCGCGAATGAGAAAGAGCGAGAGGGTGTGAGGGAGAGGGAGAGAGAGTGAGGGAGAGATGTACATTTGATTAAATCAAATAAAATGAACGCAAATACGGAAATTGCATAAAGTAAATGCAAATTGTTGTTGTTTCAATGGGCCAACTAACCTGATTACCATTTTTTTGAAGTGTGAGCGCAGCTGTAGTCGATTTTATTTAAATGATACGCTTGATGAACTTGAATAAATAAATAATATTGCAGCGGATTTTAAGTGGATAAGCATTTGATCAAAGCTATTTGTGAAACTTTAGCTTACATATATATGTTTGAAATATGAAATGAGATTTACATAACAAATCAAGCTAATTGATTGGATAACTTTATATGTATTTATATACAGATGCATACGAATAGTAATATATATAAGTATTATTGTATATTATGTTAACAATTTTAATTTATATAAGTGGACATTATTTCCATGCGAAATATTATAAAACACATTTTCTCTCAACTACTTTTATATATATGATTTATTTTACATTTTCAAAGCTCATTTTCATAATAATATCAAGGCTTACCTTCGTTATTAGCATTTCTGTTTTTTTTTTTCAAATTTTTTCATTGCGTAATTATTGCTAAGTGTAATATAAAATTATGCTACATTGATTTTTTCAATGAAATATCTTTTTTCGTACATTTCTGCTTTTTTAATTTCATTTGTTACATTTTAAGTTCAAAGTGAATTACAGAAAAAAATATTATTATTTAGCTGTGCCAATAAAACACAATTTTCTGGAATTTAATATGATTTTTTCTCTAATACTTTGTGGTAAGCTTACAAAAGGCATACTTAAAATTTTACTGATTATCAAAGTTAAATATGAAATGAGAAAAAATATCAAATAATTGATATAAACCTAAAAAGCTTGCATTTCAATTATCTCTTACGTACAGCCAAATAAACTAGAGTTAATCATGTCAACTACTGTTCTACATTAAATACATATATCCTTTGAAGGATCAACCACGCCTACAACTCACACACACTTGAACAAAACCCAGATACTCACTCGATATTCCACTTTTCAATATAATATCTATTGAACTTCGATCACATATACTTTCAACACTTTAAATAAATCGAATGGCCTCTTCATTAAATATCATTCGTTTGCAATCTGTACTTGAACACCATCATTATTAAGCAATTTGAGTGTCAGAGTACTTCTATCGAGTTCCTTTTTCGTTTGTGTGAGCTTTGTTCCATTTGAACTCGCTCGCACCCAATTGACACAATCTAAATGTTGGCATCTTGGCTGTGCACAATTAAAGCACGATTAAGGGGTTAGCCCTCTAAACTCGCATGAACCACATGTGTGAGTGAAGGCGACGACGTGGAGAGTGGTGCTGGTGGTGCGCATATAGTTCACAAATTGCTAGCGACCCTAATGAGAGCTGTAATTTTGACCTTTGTGTCAGAGAGGAGGTCGCCGCTCTTCAATTGCGACTGTTCAAATGGGAATGAGCAAAGTTCAAAAGCTGTGCAGAGCAGCAGATATATCGAGTGGTTTATGTGGAATTGGCGGACGGACTTGTTGCAGTTGTAGTCGCTGTTGTTGTTGCAGTTGTTGTTGCAGTTGCAGTTGCTGCAGCTGTTGCCGCTGGCAGCGTTAGAGCATTAATTGTTAAAGGCGGGCAGACCTTTCAATTTGCTGCTTTGACTTGCGAATGCATCATTTGGATAATTCTCAACCAACCCACATACATGTGTGTGTCCTTGTGTGCGAGTGTGTGTGTGTGTGTGTGAGTCAGCGCTAAAAACTTTTTTGCCTGTGTCAGTCTGTGGAAAATTTATGGTGTTTTCCATAGTTTTCGTTGCTGTGCAAAAATTTTTGCCGATGCTGCATATTTCCACTTTTTATCCGAGATAGCATAAGTGTGAGAGAGAGAGAGAGAGACAGAGAGAGAGTGGGAAGACAGAGAGAGAGAAAGTGTAGTGTGAGACAGTTTGATATTTTAGTATCTGCGGCGCTTATGTGGTTTATTAATAATTTCGACTCCTTCTGTTAGCTTTGACCGTGCAAAAGTTTACAGACATTTCGAGGTTTTAGTTTTGGCAGCGGAACAAAAAAAATACATGTAAAATAAAATTATGATTCAGCATACTTTACTATTCAGTTTAGTAAAGTTAGAATAACTAGCTAGCTATAATAAATATTTACAAAGCAACAGAGAGACTTTAATGACAAAGCGAGAGATTAGTAATTAAAAATCTTGACCTAATCCTATATTAAAATACATCTTTATCATTTTGACCATATTCTATAAGCCTTTCTGAGAGCAAATATAATTTTCTGGTCATTTAAATTGCGACGTGCAGCAAAAATTTGTTGGCCAAACTGTTGCATATATAGATATATCTCTATCTAAAGTCAAGACTCGAGCGGAAACGACAAAACTTTTCACACACAGACACAATACAGAGCTGCACTTAATGCTATTACACACACACTCACGCACACCCACACACACCCACACACACACACACAGATATGCAGCGTCTCAAAGGAAATGACTTTGGCTGTGTTAGCTTGAAACAGATTTCTGGCCAGCAAACATATTTAACTTTTATAGCAGAACACGAACGGCTAAACAAACGATAAAAGCACAGCACTAACAGTCATATCCCAGTCTTCCCGGCGATGCTGTTGTTTCACTTGAACTTTGGGAAACAACTGCTCGCATTCAGCTGAGTGGAGCTGCTTGCCAAAGTATTTTTCTTCTGTGCTCAACTTTTTGCATACAACAAACAAATTTATGCATTCTAATTGAGAGCAAACATTTTTAAGCAACCGCCTTTGGCCAACTGAAAGTGAGCCTGATTAAAAGTTGTCTGGCAAGTGGCTTTCGATAGATTGCAATTTAATGGGCAGCAAATTAATTTCGAGTAGATTCAATGGATTAGAAAAAACTTAAAGATATTCAATTTTAGAATATTGAAATTGAGAATATTGAAAGTGAATTGGCTATGGACTGAATAATTGCTTCTTTATTTATTTGATGATATATATATTAATATTTTATAATATATAGTTGTTTATAATAATTAATTGATGCTACTCATAAGTTGTTAGTTTCAAACTATTTTCTATTTCTTCTAAATAAAATATTTTTGTTATTTTATTAGTATTTTTTGCAGTATGCAATATCCATCTTCCTGTCTTGTCTATCTGTTTCAAACTAGAAATTATAAGAAATTATTTAAAAAAAAATGTTAATATTTTTATTTTATTTTTTTTTTATATATTTCATAAGCTAAAAATGAAATACTAATCATTTTAAAAATATATTTAATATAATAAATTATAATTAAATGAATTAATAAAAATAAAATATTAAATATATTTTATAATTAAAAATTTGTAACATTAAAAATAGGTTTAAGTATTTATTATTTGCGTATATTTTGCTTATTAATAATATATATTAATTTATATTATAATATTTTTCAATTCTTTTGGTATTATATAATTTATAATAATAAAATAATACATAAATATTTTATTTATGTAACTTTTATATAATGAAAATAATCTATATTCCTCTAGCAAATACCCTTATTAAATAGGTTAATTAATAAAGCAAAAACTCTGCTTAAAAACTTGCATGCCGCAGCGTTGACATGTGACCAGCGCCAGCCAGCAGCAACTACCCGCACCAACTTCCCTGTTCAGCAACACATAAACAACAATGAAACAACTGCAGAATTGCAACAGCAGCAACAAGAGCAACTGCAGCAACAGCAATAACAAACAAACAACAGCAACAAAAGTGAACAACATTTGCACACAGCGCCGACCGCACGTTGAGTGACTTACACAGCAGCAGTCGCTGCGGGCAGCAAATGCAGCAGCAACAACAACAACACACATAGACAGAGGCAGACAACACAACAACAACAACACGAACACAAATTGATAGGGTAGCGTGGCATGAAAAGTTGTTTGGCATTTCACTTTTAATAAACACATTAAGTACTTAATTGCATACTTGAGCGTGGAGAGACGCCGGCATGAGTGCCTGTGTGTGTGTGCGACTGTGTGTGTGTGTGGGCGTGCTGATGCGTTTATAACTTTGTGTTGCCTACCTTCAGGCGCTGCTGCTTATGCTAAATATAAAATGGTGTGCGTTCCACTGCAGTTTGTCAGTTGACTGTTCTGCAGTTGCTATAATTGACGATTGTCGGCGGCGTCGCTGATTGCTGTCCCATCTGCCAGTTCTCTCCCTCTCCCTCTCCCCCTCTCCCTCTCTATGGGAGCTGCCTGTCCTGTCTTGTCCGCGTGCGTGTCGCTCGTCGCCTGACTCGCTGCTGTTGTAATAGATTGTTTTTACACTCTGTCCAAGTGTCTCACTGTGTGTGTGTGTGTGTAAACAATGGAAATTACACTTGAGCTGCCGCCGAGTATTGCCTGTGTGTGTGTGTGTGTGTGTGTGTGCGTGTGCTGAGTGTTGGCACACTTGAGAGCACTGAGCTTCAATTGTCTGCTTCTTTCGTCTGCCACCTGCGCGTTGCGTGCGCGTAAATGTTTCAATATTTGCCGTTTATTAGCTGTTAACGGTGCGCGTGAGGGAAGTGTGTGTGAGTGCTGCATGTGCGGCATTATGGCCACAGCTAAACTGGGCATAAAGTGAGCAAGACATTTTATGGCATTTAATATGCACATTTTATTTTATTTTATGTTAAAAACTTTTTTCTTGACTGTGCATAAATTGAAATAAAATAAGTTTGAATTAGAGAAATGAAATAAAGTAATTTAATAATATATTATTATAATATATATTACATATATTTTAATATAAAACAAAAGAAGAAATCAATATAGATTTACTATAAACTACTTTACTCATTTAACATTTTAGTTCTGTTCGAATAAGCTAAAGTTTGGCCAAATCTGCACTTAAAGTTCATTAAAAGTTTTTCGCTTTGAAATTTGACTCAAACTGTGAATTTATTTTGTGTTAAATAATTTTCACTAATTATTTTTCACCTCAGTTTTCAATAAAGCTGTACATTTTGTTAAAGCTGAAAATTATTATAAATGTCTGCATTTTATTTATATATTTCTTAAGTATCAAAAACCAAGTTCGCCTAACCGTGTTCAACAGACAATGCAGCTGTTTGCATGTAAACTCTTGTTAGCGTTTATAAAGTATTTGGTTATCTAATAAAGCTTAAGCAGATTATCTTACTGATATACAAAACTAAGAGGAAAATGCTTTACTTTACTTCAGCTTCCCTTTGAAAGACTAAAATATGATTACTTAAATTTTTATAAGCGCTTTAAGTATTTATATACAAATTTATATTCTTTACATATTTTTATTAAATATTTTAGTATTGTATAATAAATTATTTAAATAATTTTATGAACATTTTGTTTTATATTTTTATACCCTGAGCCCATTGAAAATGGGAAATCAGGGTATAATGTTTTTGTTGGATGTATGTAACAGGCAGAATGAGGCGTGGCAGACCCCATAAAGTATATATATTCTTGATCAGGATGACTAGAGAAATCGATTTGGCCCTGTCCGTCTGTCTGTCCGTCCGTCCGTCCGTCCGTCTGTCCGTCTGTCCGTCCGTCCGTCGGACGCGTCGATTTCAGCTCTCAGAAGAGCTAGAGACTTGAAATTTTTTTTGTAGATCCCTATATACAGCGCGCATATCGAGTTTGTTTTCGATAATCGATAAATATATTCGTTTTTTTGTTATCGAATAAAAACATTATCGAAATTCAGTTATAAAATTCTATCTCGCCCATCTTTTAAGCTAGAGATATCAAATTTTATATTTAGCCTTATATGTATTTTATGCAATTTCGAATTTTGTTATATTTTGGATACCGGCCCCAAATTTCCCCCAATTGAAGTTCAGTCTCAAATATAGCCAAAATGCGAATGAGTTGGCACTTTTACTAAGCTGACAAATATGCCCATAGAATATACTGATCTTGTGCCGAAAATTTCATTGAAATCCGTTAAATAGCAAAAAAGTTATTAAACAAAACGTTTGGCTACTTTGCAAAAACACGCGGCAGCAGCGCCAAGCGAACGCACTTGCACACACACATACAAACGCTCGCATTTTAGTCGATTCGAAGAATCGCAAATTACGTTTGAATTTTGTTGAATTATCAGCTGCTGCTTTAGTTTACATTTGCCACCGACTTCTAAGACAGTGGAGTGTCGTTGTTGGTAGAGGTGATGCCCGTTACTTAGTTAATGTAGGTTCAAACCTCGCCAATGTCAGTTTTTTGAAAAAAAAAAAAAATGCTTTAAACTAGAAATTTTTGTATAATTTTACGCTAAATATAAGTGTATTGGAAAACACAGGATCGACGAGGCTCAGGGTATACCCTAGTCGGTTTCGCCCGACTAGAGTTTTCTTACTTGTTTCATATTTTTATTAAGTGTTAAGTATTTTACTATTAATATTTTAAATTTATTCTATGTATTTAATACATTTTTAATGGGTAAAATTGTAAATTCTTCTGAAACTCTTAATCCTATGACCTTTATACTACTTTATACTTTATAAATACTACTTTATATTCTTTTATAAATATTTAATAAAATATAATATAATATATTTAATATATATTTATCAATATTTTGTATGACCTTTCATTTTATATTGAAAAATCCCTAATTCTATTTAAATAATAAATCTAAACTCAAATTAAAATATATATATTTATTCAATTGAAAACCTACTTTAGTACATGCAAAAACACAACTGAATTGCCTCAAATTCCATTTAATTGTTGCAACATTTTTCTAATCAATTTAATTTATACTTTTATGTATAGAGAGACCATGACCCAAATAGTTTCGCTAGCCATAAACTCAATTCTTTAGAGCTTTCATTGACCTACTTTTAATATACAACAGAAATCCGAAATAAAACACTGTGAAAGCAAATCCTTTGTTTCCAAATTGATTTTTCTTATTAATTATTAAATTTTATTTTTATTTTTTATGAGCCAAAACTTGGACTGGCTGGCGCGTTGGCGTTGCGCTTCACGTACTTTTTTCTTCGCAGTTTAACTCCCATCAAAATGCTGTGCAAACACTTTGTGAAGCACCGCCATAAACTCTTCAAATTAGTTACAACTGCAGCGCCGGCGGGCTGGGGCGGGGCGGGGCGGGGCGTGGCAGCGGGTTATGAAGGCGTTTTGTTTGCCATTTTGCTGTTGTTGTGCGCGCAGTTGGTGGCGTGGCGTCGCGTTGAGTGGCGCTCAGTGTTTACACCAAGGATTTGTGTGCAGCTGTTGCTGCTTTTGTTGTTGTGCACATTTATGTGGGCGGGCGGGCAGGCATAACTGTTGCATAGTTTTAGGCGCGAGCACAGCTTGTGCCCTGTGTGCGGGCCGTAAAGTATTCCCAGCTGTAATCGAGTTTTTGTCGAGCGGATTTTCATTTTTCAAGTGAAATCCACTGACCATGAAATTGAACGACAAGTCAAATCAGTCAACCAACCAAAACAAAGGGCAACAACTGAGCGTGTGCGTGTGAGTAACTGTGTGTGTGTATTGCAACTACCTCAACATCATTTGGGATAGAAGCAATCAAAGCAAACATCAAATCAGAATAATGTCATCATTTATTTTCAATGCTAGCAACATCCTTGCTACGAATTGCACCCAGACATGCAAACCAGCCAGATCCACAGCCTCACACTCAGCTATTGATTACATAAGAATAGATAAACATGCTGTTGTTTCCTTTTCCTTTTTCCTTTTCGTTTTTTTGTTTTGTTTTTCCTGTCATGTTGGAGGGGAAGCATGCAAGCAAGCTGCTAAAGCATTTCACATCAAAATCGTAATGAAAGTCATTCATACGTTTGGTTTTCAGTTTATCCCATTCACGGAATTCGCCAGGCATCCAATTTATAGCATTCTTTCAAGCGTGCGTAGTCTATCCACGTGTGAGGAAGAGTGTAATCTGTTGTTCTACTCCTCTGATAGTAATTAATGTGAATGGTATTTGCATTGTTTTGATATGCATATATGGCCGGATACATCGATAAACTGCTTCGGTTTATTGACGTGTTTTTAAGAAAAGAAGTGAAACAACAGAAAGTCGGCATAAAGTACGAGCTTTTGTTAAAGAGAAGAAGGACAGAGAATAGGTGTCAAATATCGACAAAGGTCGTTGGTTAAAGAGTTAAAGCCATAAGCTAAATTCTGTTAATTCATTTTTAAAGACAAATTGATATATGCAAAAAATATTAAGAAATATATATATATTTATAAAAAATAAAAATAAACAGATATTAAATACAAGTAAAAAATTAAATATGTACAATAAAATTATAAAACAGAAAATATTAACTTTTAAACATAATATATATAAATTTATTTATAAGTTAGCTTTTAAAAATTTTCCGTTTCACAATTTTATTTTAAATGTCTAAAATGCTTAATAATATTATAAAGGCTATTATATATTATATTTTTTAATAAATTAGTAAAAATAAAAATAATTAAAATATAAAAACTAAAAAAAAAAATATATATATATATATATGCACTTGGATAAAATTAAAAAATACGTATATAAACTAAACCAGAAAAACAAATTTATTTATTGCAATATTTTACGTCAAATTAATAATAATATATTATACCTTCATCAAGGTAAGAACTCATTAAGAAACATCCTCGAGCACTGCCTTAATATACTCTCCTAACCCTTGTACATTATCAGCTGCTGTCATTACCTTAGTTTACCCATTCGAATTTGACAACCCAATTGCAATTGGAATTCCAATTCCAAGTCTTGATTCTCGATTGCACACTGCACCTTCACATTGCACTTAACTTGGTCGGAGAACTCAGTTGACGCACAAACACATTCGATTCTTGGCTCGGGTCTTGGCTCAGTTGCTGGTAGCCGGTGCGGCCAATGCTTGACTTATGGCTGTCCGTTTTGGTCAAATTTGACAAGCGAGCATTACTCAAATTGTGCACTGCGAAAGGGGGAGGTGGGGACAACGTGGCAGTCCAGAGGGGCGCGGCCGGTAGGGGACAGGGGGCTTGGCGTGGGAGCAATATGCGAAAGCCGTAGCCGTTGCTTTTGGCACCTGCAATGGCACGCACACACCTCTGACAGTTTAACTGTCATTAATAAAGAGCCGCTAGCACCCACACACACACACACACGCCCACACACACACACACATATGTAGTAGCGCATAATTGATGTGTTTTTGTGAGTAATGGCGAGCTTTTTTGGGAGGGGGCGGACCAAATGCCCGCCCGCTGACTTGCCAACTTTTGCCAAAGCCAGTCCCATTAACCTTCTCTTACTCTCACTCTCACTCTCCCTGTCTCCCCCCCCTGCAGTCGCTGCCACTGCCCAGCTTATCGCCGCGTCCGTTGAAGGGGGCGTGTATGTTGGGGGCCTGTGTCTCTCTCTCTCATCTAGCATTTTGGGCTTGCTTTGAGTCTGGCTTTCGCCTTTGGCTGCTTGTTTGTCAGCGTTGAAGGATGACTTCAAATTGGCCATCGTTGATGACGGACCTACGTGTATTTGGTGGAGCGTTTACAATGCCAAAACACATGTGTATGTCTCCCTCTAACTCGATGTACATCACTCTCTCCCTCTCTCTCTGTCTTACTCTTCTTTTCTCTCTGTCGGCTGCACGCTTGTGTGCCTTTGCTTTGATATCTCGAGCTTGATTTTCAGTTTGATTATGATAGCCCCAGGTGAAGCAGCAATTTCACTAGTACACTGCACCTAATGGTAGAGAAAATAAATGCGTACTCACATCAATTAATACAATTAAATATTTATTTATTTATTTTAAGAATTATTGAATTATTTTTGTTTTCTTTCAATTTACATTTTATAAATAAGACGGAATTTGCTGAGGGGCAAGCAAAGATTTCTATTTCTGTACAGAAATTTGGAATATTTCTTTGTTTATTTTTATTTTTTTTATATTTTATATTATATTTTTACCGTATTTTGTTTAATCATAATATTATATAGCATTATTATAATAAGATATTAATTAAAAATTTAATGTTTAAATTATAAATTTTTTTTTAAATTTATTTAATATTCAATATTTTCGAACTAATAATTTATATATTAATTTTCCTAAATTATTGTACACAAATGTGTATAAAATACCTGAAGCATTGTAGACTTTTAAATCATATGTATTTACTTTTAAAAAATGTATGCTTTTATGTGTACTTTATTTTATTAATTTTGTATATATTATTAATCAGCTGATAGAAAGTAGAATTTTTTTTGTTGATTTGAAATTAGTAAAATTTATCATAAACCTTTAAAATATTTTTCTGCCTTTATGCCTATATTTTCTTCTCTATTTTATTCATTAAATAAAAAAAGGTTTGTATTAATAAGAAAAAACATAAATAATTCAAATTATATTTATTAATCTTTTTATTAAGTCTCATATGAAATAAATACTAAACAATATCTCAAATTAATTAGTAAAGTCTCAAAGCACATCTATTCATTCAACAACTGATTATTATTTATATTTAATATCTACTTTATATAATATATATTACAACTCCCTTACAGGTCATTCGTTCGTCGACTAGCATTAAGCTTGAGCCAGCTTTTGTTTATAGTAAATGCCGTCACCATCATCAATTGTTCAGGTGTGTCCGTTGCGTTTGCAGCTTGATAAATGAAACGCAATTTGTAGGCGCAGCTTTGTTAATAGAAACAAATTGTTTTCGTGTGGCTGTCGGTGTGTGCGAATGCGTATGTGTGAATGTGTGAGAGAGAGAGAGAGGTGAGGCTATGAATTGCCAGCGATTAGTGTTGCGTATTTATAAAAATTATATACGAAATTAATTAAAATTTATTAAAGACATGTGCAGCTATATAAGCTGTATAAGTATACGTGTCTACATGTGTGTGGGAAATGCAATTTCATTTGAATATCATTTCTGCAGCTCTCCTGTGTGTTTGTTTGTGTGTGTGGCATTGAGCCACCGTTCACTGCATTTAATTTCATTTAATTTTCAGCCAGCGCCCACATCACATCATTTCTCGCTAGTCATTTCGACAATCCCAAAACTGAGCTGCTGCTGCTGCAATAGCTCCAACTGCTGCTGCTGCCGTTGCTGCTGTGCGCTTTTCACTTTTCATGAATAATAAAGTGAAAGTCTAGTTAGTTTTGGCTGCCTCTCAGCTCACGTTGACTTCGCTGTTTGCCCCGCGCCCCCCTGAGGAATCCCTTTTTCTAGCTGGCTGGCTGGCTGGCTGGATGGCTGGCGCCCTTGTACATTTTGTAATTTCGTTGCATACTTTTGTTAGCTGACACGCCCACGACGCGGTATGGTGGGCGTCCCGCCAGCCAGCTGCAACCATTGTTGGCCCCAGCCTCTGCTTCAACTCATTTTTATTCAGTCTCTGAAATTTCTTGTTGTGCTGCACATTTAATGAATAATTTTTAATAGTTCTGCCATTGACTGGAATGAGGGTAAGCTGGAGGGGGAGCCAGGGAGCGGCGGCATTTGTGGGGAATGCAGCAAAGCAATTTCATTTACAATTTAATCATTTGGGCTTTCATCCATTCGCCGTGGCGAGAAGATGACTTATTTGATTTAAATTTAAATTCAACAACAATATTGATTCTCCTGCACCACTTGCAGTTCAATTGAACTTGTATGGCACTTGTGCTTTATAATGATATATAATATGATATGAGTGGATCATCGGGGTTTCATTTTTCAATTAATTATATATTTTCTGCATTTCATATCGTATTTATTAACTTTTCCCCTTGCGCTGTGAGCTGCGAATATTTTAAATTATGTTAAGTGCAGCAGCTACATAAATTTTTATGCACACATTTATTTTCATTAATTTTTTTTTTTTGCACTCTGCTGCAGCGCTGCTGTGCCTTAAGGTGAAAAGCTCTTAAGTGTTGCATAAATCAAGCTGAAAATACACTTTGAGCAGCGAAAATGAACGGTGAGTGGCAAAAAGTTCGAGAGGGAGACTTTAATTTAAAAATTATAATGATACACACATAATTATATGAAAAATAGAGAGAGAATTGGAAAAGGTCGGGAAAAATAAGCATAAATAAAAGTGGACTAAAATAAAAAATACCTTTTGAAAATTAAACATATTTTTTATTTATCTGTATCTATTAAATGTTTTTCAGTGATATTGAAGTGCCAAAATAATGCATAATAACTTAAAATAATTCATAATAATAATTTTAAGTTTAATAGAGAGTAGCAAATTATTTGCGAGTTTAAATATGAAAATTCAAAACATTTTAGATTCAAATATAAGGAAAAAAGTATAAAAAAAAACCTAGAAATGAACTTATCACATCAGAAGGGGCAATAAATTAGTTAATATCTATATTATTTAATTAGTCTAATTTATTATGGTTAATAAAAAAATGTATAAACAATACTTACAATTATTATTATGCCAAAAGTATTCAGAGAAAATATAAATATTAAGCTACAATTTTTTATACTTTCTGTCGCTCTCTCTCTCTCTCTCTCTCTTCACTTCAAAAAATGAAAAGCTTCTCCAATATATCATAATATCAAGCTATTCACAAATATTCTCAGTGCTCTACTTCTCCAAAATTAGGGCTTCGAATGACGTCAATCACATAAGTAATGTACTTGAGCAACTTCATATATTGTATATATATATATATATTTTTTTTATTTTCGCTGCAAATGTGAAAGTCACGCTTTTGGCTAATGAAAATTGATACGGCTTGTAGCGTAAATCACAATTATGTTTTTGGATTAGTTATTAGTTGGCGTTTGGCCAATGCCCACGAACGCATTTATTAGCCTCGGCGCTGAATGAAGTTGTTTTCCTGTTCGTATATTTGTTCTTTACTAAACTGAATGATTAATGATATACTACATACATATATATATGGATATATATATGCGCATATATGGATGTATGTGTATAGGAGTAAGCCGCATAATGAACTGATTTTCGGGTTTTCTTTTGTTATGCTTTGTGCATTATGTTTGCTGTGGGCGATTGGGGCGGGGTGTGCGATGGTGGGCGTGTCTCAAGTGTTGCCAAAGGCTGGCCAACAATAAGCAGATAAAAACATCTTGATTTGTCAATATAATATTTATTGCTTTTATGCGCTGAGATCTATCTATCTGCGTGTAATTAGGCAAAGTCAGTTTATTATTATTATTATTAATCTTGTTGTTGTTGCTGCTGTTGTTTATTGATTGTTGTTGTCCTTGATATTTGTCTGTGTTTGTCTGCTGTTGGCTGTTGGCTTAATGTTGTTTAGGGATATGAAGAGATTGTTAAGCATTATTAAGGGCTCTCAGCATATTTGCTTTGTCTTACTTAGAGGGAAACAAATGAGGGAAAAAAATAATATTGAAAGGTTTTTTTTTATAAATGCATAAATGGTAAAATTAGCATTTTTCTTAAAGAGTTGGTGGAAACTAAAATACTTTCTTCACATTTTAAAATAGATTTTATGCTTTATAATATATTTTTAGTTAAAAAAAAAATGTTATATTTGTTTGTGATTTGAATTATTTATTAAAATATAAATAAATATACAAATATATCTTTTTTACATTGATATAAAATTATAAATTAATAAAAACAACAATCAATTAGAAAGATTTAAATCTATAAAAAATATACATAACTACTGTATATAATAAAAAAACACAAGAAAATACGAAATAATCCGCTTACACAAAAAAAAAACAGATAAAATAAAAATAATAATTTATATTATATATAATGCGTAATATTTGCTATTTTAATATGATTTTTTACTTATCCTGCAAAATTAAAATACATAATAAAAATAATATTTTTTTCTTTTATATGCATTGTTGAAAATATGAAGATTTATTTTTAAAAAAATTAAATAGAAATATAAATAAGGAAAAACAGTTTAAAAGCTTCAAGTATTCAAAAAGATATTTATAAAAAATTTAACATAAGCTAACCTTTTTTATTTTTATTTTAAAGCCATTTACAAAATTGACTTTCATAGATACGATAAATTATTATTTCATATCAATTCCCTAGAAAGATAAACTTCACAACAAGCCCTATTCTTTATTTAGCTAACTTGGCTAACAAATGCTTATCTACTTCAAGGAAAAATTTACAAAAAAAATTTGGCTTCACACTTGAATTTGGTGTGGCCTCAATTTGGCGATAAGCAGGTTAGACAAACATTTATCGCAGTCGCATGCAAATTCTGTTGTGGAGAGAAGCAAAAGTTTCGACTGCAGCGCCCAAAAAGTACGCCACAGCGATAAGCCGGCTCAAAGTGGAAATGGGTAAAGAGCTGTCTCTCAATGTGTGTGTGTGTGTGTGTGTGTGTGTGTGTGTGTTTGCTCGGGTATGTGATAGAGCGAGGGAATGTCATTGTCATTGTTTGCGATACAATTGAAAAGTATAATTAATTAGACAGGACGCAGACAGGGCCAAGCGGCAGCAGCGGTAGAGGTGAGCAGGTGAGCGCGAGGAGCGCGAGGAGCACGGAGGCAGGACACTTTACAAAAGCGGCTTAGGCAGAAGCACGGACGCAGTCACGCCTCCCAGCTGCTGCTGCTGCCTACCCGGCTCCCAGCAAATCCCAACAAAAATGAAGCGAGCAAACGCATTGCAGTCAGACTGAACACACTACTCTCTCCCTCTCTCTCTCTCTTTCTCTCTCGCTCTCTCACTCACACCTAAGCATGCTGCAGTGTAATTAGCATATTAGACAGAGTGCTGGGGCTGGGGCTGGGCGGCGCTTCGACCTGGCCTCCATTTGATGCAATTAACGTAAGACCAGGCCGGACAGCTGAGAGCTAACCAACTGTGGAGAGGCTTCGAGTTGCTGTTGTGGCTCGCTTCGACTGCTGCTGCCGTTGATATGACAATTCGAGCATATATATCTATATATATAGAGTGTGTGAAGCACTGCCCGACCGAGCTGGTGTGTGGCGCTGCTTATAATTTATAGGTTGGCCAATTTGTTAGCCTGAATTACAATTGCGATTGCAGCAGCGGCAGCAGCAGCAACAGACACAAATGCAATTGTCTCCAGCCAACAAATTGAATTACACACATTACAAGTGTGTGCGTGTTTGTGTGTGTGTGTGTACGTGTTTGATAACAAAGCCAAACCAACATTTGGTGTTAGAATTATAGACAAAAGGCATTGGGAAAGTTTGAAGCGTTCAGCTGGCAGCTGAAGGCCAAAAACGAAACCGCACAATCAATGGTCCAAGTAAAAGCAGAACACAATGTCCAGCAAGGACATTAAAGGGGTTGAGCGGGCCGGCAGCAATAAAGGACTATGAAAACAACATAGTCAAAAGGATAACCAACAACAATAAAAGCGCGACCAACAACAAGAACAACAAACAGCAATGTCTGTTGCGGCCAGAGCGCGCATTGTCCAAAGAGTGAGAGGAAGGGGAAGGGGGTTGGGCAGGGGCAGGATGAGGGGTTTGGTGGTTCGCAGCTGGTGTGTTGGTGTGCTCCCTAAAGGATCTGAAATAAATGCAGCATGCGACACTTGCAGCGAATGTCCATTTAGCAGCGAACTGCGCTGCTTTGGTTTAGTCCAAATGTTGCAAAGGATGCGTTTTATTTCTATTGGGGTCATTGGGGTTGAGCGCGCTGCGCTATTGTTGCCCGCCATGGCCGGCGATTGTCCTTGTGCGCGCGGGGGCTTTATGGTTGCCCAGCTGTGGGCGAGATGCGGCCAAGTTTTAACTTGTTTTTTCATTATGATTATCGCTAACAGCAGCAAAGGTAACGAATGCCGCACGGAGATCGCTTTCCAAATACAGCTGCAGATAATAGCTGTCACAGAGAGAGAGAGAGTGAAGGGGAAGACTAAGAGAAAGTGAAACAGATTGTTGTTAAGTTGTTGGTAATTTAACTTATGTTAAAAGTTATGCCAAAGATATATGAGCGAGCGTGATTTATACAAGTTTTACGGCTAAATTTTATGACTATTTGAGAAAGAATGTTTTAATTATGGCAGCAGAACTGGGTTCAAGACTTTTTTCGTTTTCTAAATATATTTAATGTTGCGTTAAAAAAAATGTGCAGAATACAGCAAAAAAAATGTAGCTAGCTTCAATAGAAAGGAGGATTGTTTTAAAGTTACTTAATTAAAATTATTTTAATATATATTTTATTTACTTAAGTTAAGTTTATATATTTATATGTTGTCGTAAGGTAAGACAAGAACTGAAACGATTGGCTTCTTCATAACAGCGTTTGTCTCTTAAATATACGAATAGTTAAATTATGCATTATACATAAGAGAATATATCTTATACTTATATTGCATTATCTATATTTTTTTTTTTTAATTTTTCATTACCTTTTTAAAAGTTTCAACTGCCTTACAAACTTTCTTTAAGTCAAAATAATATATTTTGCTTTAAAGTCAATGTCATTGTCAAAAAATGTTCTTCCGGACTTTGATTTTACTAACTCACTGTGCTCGCACTACGAAATTCATTCTAAAATTAAGCAGCTTGAAGACTTCAATATAAGAGTTTGCTTCTCACTTTGGGTTCAATTTTCTACTATTTTATTGTTACGAACTCAACGAACAGCGAGCATAGAAGAGCAAACATAGGGCCAGTCTCGCTCTCACAGTTCCAACTCCACCTGCTGCTCTTTACAGTGTTCATTGCTTAATGTAGACTAAATTTACAAATTCATTTCATTATTTCAAATGACTTAACATCGGCTGCGTTCAAGCGCCGCAGGGTCTCAATACAAATGGTGCTACAGTAATTTAACTAAGTGGCAGTGGAGCAAATGGATGAATTGCGCTCTTGTATGTGCCCGAGTTGGAGAAGTTGAGTTAGAGAAGAGAACAGAGAGGAAGAAAGAGGAAAAAAAGAATGAGAAAAAGGCAAGGGAGAAGAGGGAATGGAATGGAATGTGATGAAAGGCAATAATTCAGATAATTCAGATAAGATATAGAGACAATACAATAATTCAATCACAAGCTAAACTTATTTATAAATTTATTAAATGGGCTAAGAGCTGAAATGTTGTAATATTATAAATCTATATCTGTAATAATTTGGCTCCATATCACAAAAACCTAAATATGCATAAAAATCAAAAACATTTTTGCTCTCCTCACCTGATTTTACTAAATTTTCACTTTCAACTTCAGCGCATCAAAAACCTTCAATAAGTATAGTCTATAATTTACTAAATTCTATGGCCCTAATGAAGGGCAGCTTTCATAATGTTTTATTACGTGCACAGAGAATGCTAAAGAATATTTAATTTCAGTAATATTTTTATGATTTCCATTAATTACTTCACATATTATTTTCCATTTCGACCAACAAGAATTTCGATACGCCATACAAGAGCCACACACTCACATATTTTTATATATTTATCCCTTTTTGGCCATCGCTCAGTTTTGGGAAATTATGCAAATAACTAAACAGAATTCCATAATTTGTTGGCACATACAGAAATAATTGTTATGCATTTTACCAATTTAACTGTCATAAATAAAGTTTAATGCATTTTCGTTTACCGCATAACTAAATCATAGACAAGCTCCATTTCCATTTCCATTTCCATTCACGAAGAACGAGCCCAACAAGCCTATCAAATAATTCAAAATCCCAAATGTGGTCAATTGTTTGCATGTTGTACAACTAACATATAGATATATATAAATATATATTTTTGATCTATATATGCAAATTAATATGCATTGCCGCAGCTGTCAATGATGGAATAATATTTTTCAATCATTTTTAAATGCTTGCCGTACGAAACGCAAATACCTAGCCTCGCTCTATGCTTCGCCCCGGGCGCTTTGCTATTTTTGGCTAAATATTGGTTTGCATTTTGTGTTTTCATTTGGCACAGCCAGAAATTTCATTGAACTCTAATTGCGAGCTAATTGAATAATTTGCGTTCAGCCAAAAATTGCATTCGATAATCAGCACTAAATTATGACTAATTTATTTCCTCTTACGCTTCTTCTTCTTCTTTTTTTTTTGTGTAATATTCCGATGTCACGTCAGTCTGCGTACATTTTATTAAACGAAAAAGAGGAAAGATGCCTTGTAGCACGTGCGTAGAAAAAAACTAATGCTGCTGTTACTGTCTCTGCTGGCCAGCATCTTCACATTTGGAAGTCCTTGAAGCGCAGCATGTGGCATAAGATATTCGTGCCATAAATAATATAAAGGGCAAGCGTCGCAAGCTCTGCTAAAATATGATGTCAAGAAGCGCGTTCAAAACGAATATAAAATGCCCTGAAAAGCAGGTGAATAGTTGACAAATTTGATAGCAACTTGAATTCATTTAAGCCTGAGCTGCAAACATCTGACTCGCTTACATTCATATGAAGAAATCTCTTTGAAGCATTCTAATTCGAGCTCTAAGCTTTGGAATTCCATTTTGATAATGAGGCAAGTTGTGTTAAGGTTTTAAATTTCCAATCTATTGTAGCAAACATTTGCTTTTTCTAGATATTATTTATGTTATTTTGTTAGATGTTAGTCTTAATTAAACTAATTAAATTAAATTATTTTTTTTTAAATTTATATCATTAAATATTTTATTTATATATATTTATTATTTTATTTATATATATTTTATTGTATTTATTTATATTTTAAAAATATTAATTTGTCACTAAACCTTAATATATAAACTTTAATGTCAATTTCCATTATTTCAACATTTTCCCTGATTTTATTGAAAATTTGCATTCACCACAAAACCATAAATTGAATATAAAATTCAAATAAGCCAATTTTATTTGTCTTGTCTTGTAAGCTTTTCACTTCCAATTAAAGTTTGGCAAATCAGAGCACCGTCTCCGAAAAGGATATATAAATCACAAATACCCCGAGAAACCTTTCTGCTGACAGACGTGCAGAAGTCGACGGAGCCAAAACGTTTGTCAATCAATTCATAAATACAAAGCATGCAATAAGAATCTTTGCAGCCCAGATTTAATTCGTTTTTATTAAAACTGATAAAGATGAAAATAAAAGGGAAAAGGAGAGAGGAGAGAGGAAAAACAAAAAGCAAAAAAAAAAAGAGAGGAAAAAACCAACGTAAGCCGAACAAATGTAAATGAAATCGTGCGTAAAATTCGCACAAAAGGAAATCGTTGCAAATATGCCAGAGAATATTGCACAATATGCGAATATGTATGCATGTGTGTGTGTGTGTGTGTGTGTTAGAGTGTGTGAGTGAGCATATGAAAATTGATGTATGAGCAAATTGCAAAGGACACGCAAAGCATTTGTATACGATTGTGTATAGACGGAGGCACATGCTCACAAGCAAAGTATTGCCAAGATTGGATGATGGCGCTACAAATTGGGAGCCACACTGACAGAGCGAAGGGAAAGGGGGTGGGGGGGGGGCGCCTCTGGCGTAAGGACTTTGATTCCAGCACAGGCAAGCGGCACAAATTGAGCAGAGTAATAAAATAAATAATACAATTTGCTCTGCCTTTTTCGGCTCTGCAAATCTGGTTAAGGTAGAGCCTAAGGTTCATTCTTTTTTTTACTGCACTCCAATATGATTCCGAAGCTAATTGTTAAGAAGCGCGAGCGCATATCAAATATTTATTGACTCATTTGCATACTGGCATATATTTGTTCAGCTCTGCGCGTTATTTGCATAATTTTAATTGATGTGCAAATACTTTGCGAGATATGACTGCCAGCAAGAATTTGAATTTAGCTACTTAGACGACTTCATTTGCATAAAGATGTATACAAAAAAAAATGTGGGACGCATATTATAATTATATTTAGGGTTCTAGAATAAAAAAAATATATGTGAGGCCGATTTAAATATATTTAAGCTTAAGCTTTTTAGTTTTCAGAACTTACTATAAAATTTGGGATAATTTAAATTTTGTAACAATATGAATATTTAAATAAATTTATATATTTAAAATTTTTTATTTTTATTGTAAATATATATTAAATATATTTTTAAATTCTCTAGATTAAACTAGAATAATATATTTATTTTCAAGCCCCTTTGAGTATTTTTGCTCTAGACAAAATCTATTATAATATACAATATACATTTAAATATTTAATTTTCTTTTCCACCTTTTAAAGCCTCGTCCTTTAAATTTCTTCTCTGCTCTAAGTTAATATGTTATCCAAATTTAATTTTAGTTTCACGTTGATCCTCAAACTTGTCTAAGCCACAAATCTTGAATAACACACGGAGCGCTGATATAAAAGAAATCTCGTGTAAACCAAACAAATTGACGTGTTCTGCATAAATTGAAGCGAGAGAAAAGGCGCTGAGCAAATTAATACGAAAACTTTCTTGATTATTTGCGAATTACCTGAAAGACCAACAACGACAACCAACATCAGGAGCAGCAACAACAACAACAACCAGCTGAAACAGAACAAGAAGCGAATTGGCTTCCGTGTTTTAAAAACAAAGTCAGGGGAGATTCGGTGCGCTCCCCGGGGGCCAAATAGCTTGGCCAAACTTTGGGTCAAAGGGATGTCAAGTAGGCGCCTAATACGCACGAACTTGCCAGAAGCCGAAGCCGAAAGATACGGCTGGTTAGTCAAAAAATGTGGGCAACAGCAACAGCTCAGGCTGAGGTAGTTATGGGCGGCGACTCTTACGCGTGCCATTTAAAATTGTGCAACCGTGCGTATGCGTAATGTTTTTCATATGAACTCGTTGGCCTTTAAGTGACAGGCAGGCAGGCGCACGGGCGCCCAAATTGAAATTCAACAGACATAGACCGGGCATAACTAGGCGACTCAGACAGATAGACGGATGGAGGGACGCGGCGAGTGCCCTGACAACTCGTCGAGCTTTTGGCTTTTGTGTGGCTCACTGCACGAAATGATGATGTTTTAATTTTTTCGGTTAACCGAAAGTTTGCTGCAAATTTGCGACGACATCTTGGCAGCATCTTTTTGTCAAATTTCAGCGCTCACTGCCACAAGAACTAATTTCGTATGCCAGGCACTCAAAAGTCGTTTGCTCGTGCGACTCGCTCTCGTCGCTCTCTCTCACTTTGAATCAAGAAGTCGCCTTTGAAGTTCAGCTCAGTTGAGTTGGTTTATTTCGCCTCTTCTCCTTAGCGTAGAGTCTCTTCTGCTCTTGCTCTGGCGCGAATTCAATTAGTTTGCCAGCTAATTAAAATGCCGCACATCATTTACTCGCAAATGCATTTTTAAACACACTTGAAAAATGCTCTGACAATTTGCCATAAAAATTATTCTCCTCTTTTCTTGCGAATTGCATGTGAATGCTAAAAATATATGTAGCATATATATATATATATATATATATATATATATATATATATATATATATATATTAGCATGTATTCTCTTTTACTCCTTTTATATTTTTTTGTCGCTAGTTTTTAATTAAAAGCCGCTGGCATAATTGCCTCAAGCTGGAATTGTGCAGACTCCCAGGCAATTTGTGCCGAATGTTTTTTTGCCTAAGTGCATTTTTTGGGCATTTCGAATGCTTGCAGGCATTGTAGGCAGTCTGAGAGTGGAGTGTGAAACTAAGAGACCAAAAGCGGACTTCATAAAGTGCAAATATTCTTGATCAGTTGCAAAGAGTTTTATTAATTCCCATGAATGCATGGCGCTTACAACGCTTACGAGCTAGAGTATTGTCTGCAGCTCTATATCTTAAATAATATATAATATAATATCAGCTAATATATATAGCTAATATCAGATTGATTGCAGTCTAAGAAATATTTCAGTTTTTCTCTCATTTTGTTCAAAGCTTTTTCAAAATTTGTTTAAAGATTATACAAAAATATAAATATATTTAGATTTTGGCAAAAAGCTTCCACATTCTTCTCTTTAGCCACAGTTCTTGTTCGTGTAGAATTTTTGCTGTCCATTTAAATATCTCCAACATCATCTCTATCCAAAAAGCTAATGTCCTTTGCTGTAAGAGCTTCGGTTTCCGCTTTACTTTAGTTTTTGGAGTTATTAAAAAAATATGAATAATAATAATAATATTCTTGGGAAAAATGTAATTTAAAAAAAAACATTGTTAATATTATTTTAATATTATAAAAAATGTAGTAAATATTTTATTTTTGATTTGATTTGATTTGATTTTGTGAAACTTAAATATAAATGAAATGCTTATATATATATATTTTTTTATCTTTATTTTCTATTAATAAAATATGAATAATAATAATAATATTCTTGGGAAAAATATAATATAATATAATATATGAAATGCTTATATATATATTTTATCTTTATTTTTCTATTCTTTCCAGATTTCTAACTGAAACAGCTCCACTGAAAGTAGCAATTTTTGAAAAATGGAGGCCTATTCTAGATATTGGTAAGTAAAACAACATGTTAAATTGAATCAAAGTTTTCAATCTAAATTAAAATTTAAAGTACTTTAAACTTAAAGCAATGAATTGGCTTTGTCTCTTTGGCATATTTAGCCCAGTATATTCCCCATTACTCAATACTGTAATGTTTCCTTGTCTTATTACTTCAATGGCAAATGAATACCGTTTCTCATATGCTGCAATATGGTCGATGTGAGCAGTCCTAAAACGCAATCAAAACGTATTAAGGCATCGAGTTAATCCCAAAGCCTGTTGCCATTTCATTTCGCAAACGGGTCTTAACGCAAATAGACATACACACACACCCACACACGCACACACACAGAATGGCATTAGCAGAGTGGCACCCACACGTGTGTGTAGACCTTGTATATATCGTGTCATATGTTGTTTCTAGCCACGAACAATGGCTGGCAACAAAAGCACAAGCCTCAACTCCTCAAATTGAAGCAGAGCAAAAAGCTGAAAGAAAAAACATGCTAGATGTATATAGATATATATACATGTGTGTGTGTGTGCGTGTGTGTGTGTGTGTAGAGTGGCGTTCAAATTGGGGAGCACAAAAACCCCTTTTGTCAACATAAATGAAATGCGCCCACAATTTCAAGTTTGACGACGCATTCGCATGCCATACAGACGCGTCCCCCACTCATATTCCCATCTTAACAGTCGCGTCCCCTCGGCAATGCGTCCAGCGTGCTGAAAGTATAAAATGAATGAAAAGTAAAACAGCAGCAACAGCAGCAATAGCAGCTAGCTGGAGTCTAGAAAAATGATGTTGGCCAGGACAAATATACACGCACACACACACAGACACACACACACTCTCACACACACGCCGTACAAAAGAAATGACATTCGAGTGCAGCGCAGTGCAAAAAATGACATAAGAATGCATTAAAACCGCGCGCGTCAACGTTGACTGACTACGACGCCGGCTACAGTCAGCGACAGTCCCCCCGTCCCTCCCCCACTCTAACCCTCTTCAGCTCCACCTGCTGCTTCGCTAGCTGACTGGCAAATGCTTTTCCTACAATGGCACAGACGCGACGGCGTCATGTTGACTTCGTCCCCCTTCTCCTCCCGCGACAGCCGTAAAAAAAACTTGCAGCGCAGCCAATCCTTGTTGCCCCCCCGAGGGAGCAGCAAGTAGAGGGCGGCAGGCGTGGCTGGGCTGTTGGTATGTTGCACACAAAGTGACAAACAGTCATACTGATTGAATAATGGTCGTAAATCGCATTGGTGACAGTGCTGCGTGGCCGGCGGGCGGGCGGGCCGAGCGAGCTGTAGGTGCTCCGCCCCTCCCTCTCTCCCCCTCATCTGACCCCTTCCTCCCATGTCTGCATCGCCATTGTTGTTTACCGCCCGTGCCAGTCATCAAGTGTGACAGCAATCGCATTTAAAGTGTTTACTTTGTGAATGTCTCCGCCCTCTCTCTCTCTCTCCCACTCTCTCTCTCTCTCTCTCTCTCTCTCTCTTGCATTTGACCATTCACTTTGAATTTTAAAGTGTGCGCAGATTTTTTGGGCGGACAGCGTTTAACATTGCTTCATTGATTTATAACCGAGCTGTTGGGCGGTCGCAAATGGATTAGAACCGTGAAATAGTTGACACTTTGAAGCCTTGCAACATGTCGTGCCACAGCGCAATTGCTTTGCCAGCGTCACAATTACGCTTCACTGCAATGTGTGTAGAGATTGTTTTTTTTTTTCGCTTTGTGTAGATGATAAAATCTACAACGTTGCCTTAACTTTAAATCGGGCTTATTTAATACGAAATGGATGTCAATGTGAGCTTAACAGATATTAATTAAATGAATAAATTATGATACTAAAACGAATGCATTGTAGTAGATAGAGCATGGGAGAGAGAGTGTTGTAGTGTGAAGTGACATAGTAGAAGAAGTGAAATGAAACCATATATATATAGATAGTCAATGATATTTCAATGATAATTAAAACTATCTCAAAATTATTTTAAAATAAGTAGCATAACATGTTATTAAAGTTGTTTTAAATAAATGTATATGTAAAATTAAAGCTACAATATACAAATTAAAAAATACTTACAGCAATTTTGAAATAAAGAAGAATATATTAATAATAAATAATATATTTCATATAAAATAATATCAGTTGTATTATAGAAATTATTATTATATATTTTAATTTGTATATTGTAGTTTTAACATGTATTTAAAAAAACTTTAATACAATTTTTTTAGGTGACTCAATTATTTTAAAAAAATTTTGAGTTAATTTTAACTATCTATATATTATGGTTTCATTTCATCCCCTAGTCGGTCACGCACGACTTATGTACTTATGTACTTTTTTAATGTTGTTAAAGTATTTTGTGTTTATCACTAAATTGTAATGTCAGTGCACTATCATTCTACTGAACATATCTGTATATGTATGTTGTATTCAAGATATGACTATTTTATTTAAATTTGCAAACTTTTGTTCAAATAAATTGTAGGATTAAAATACTCAATGCAATGCAGGACAGACTTTCTTAATATGATCTATGATTTTGTCATCAATTCTACACTTATGTTATATACATATACCCAACCACATGCACATGCACATGCACAGACGCACACACACACTCAGCTAAGCACAAGCTTCGCTCATTACATTGAGGACTATGTTAATAGAAATTAGATGCATCTAGATGCATTTCCTAATGAATGGTCTGAGGGTTCATTCAAATGTGTGCATTTGTCAAAGAATAAGTTTCGAGTACTTAAAATACGTTTCGAGGCCATATTGACTCAGCTTGTGCTGGTCAAGCATATATAAATATACATACTTTACCAGGTCTTTCTCCTTCTGCCCAGAAATCCCAATATTAAAGTATTCAAAATTATATATGCAATAGAAAAAATATATAAATAATTAAAGCTATTGCCATATTCATATACATACATTTCTAATCAACCGCTGAAATTGTTTTTTCCAGCTCATTTCTTAGAAATAATCCTACTCAATTCTGCTTAAAGATTTCATAAAAGTTCAATAATTGATTGTAATAATTTATGCTTTCACTCATAATTCATTGTTATTGATTGCAGTGGCGGCGCTCAACATTTATTTTGCATTTTAATTCATAATTTATGAGATTTTTAAGCGCTCATTCGAATGCTTCTCTTTCACTTAAGCCTAAACAGTTCTCGGCTCCCCGAGCGCTATTTATGAATAAATATTTCAACAGTTTTTTCGCCCCACATTTTACAGAACTTTTGCTTCACTTCCGTGCAATTTATTGCAGACCTAATGCACTGGGCACTCAGGCATTAGCACCCTCGTATCGACATCCCCCCGCCGAAAGTCACCCTTATGAGTTGGACTATATCTAAATTAAAATGCATTTTATGCTCACACACACTCCCACACACACTCAGTCAGTCAGTCGCAGCTGACAAATGCGTTGCCCTAATTTGTTCGATTCAATAGATATGTCTTTATAAGCAGAGGTCATCCCCCGACCCGGACACCCGGGCCACCCTAAGTCCAATTGCAAATCAATAAAGCAGAGCCACCCTCTTGGCATTTCGGCTCCAATCGATGGCCGCAAATTTTGACATTTGGCCAACGACTTGGCGCAAATATCTTAAAGCAGCGCATAGACAAAATTTGCAATTTTATTAGATCGAGCACCCCC
Organism: Drosophila pegasa; assembly: GCA_035046225.1. Taxonomy (NCBI): domain Eukaryota; kingdom Metazoa; phylum Arthropoda; class Insecta; order Diptera; family Drosophilidae; genus Drosophila; species Drosophila pegasa. Next base: position 11,667,966 of record JAWNOD010000072.1, read on the forward strand.
CCACCCCCCAGTGGCTGCCAACCCCCGGAATTAATACATTAGATATCTGCCAGCCAAGTGCTGAGCATGACGAGGTCGAAAGTTGCACATAATTTAGCTAGAAAGTATTCCGAGGCATCAACAACGGCGCGTGCCAACGCAGCGGGGTCTGCGAGGGGGCTGGCTGGGGGGGGGGGTGGGAGGGGTTGGCTGTCGTAGCTGAACCCCCGCAGGCCACATTTGTGTCTCAATGGAAACTTAAATCGTAACGACGACAATCAATTGATTTATACAGCACTGACAAGCAGCGAGAGGGCGGTTGGGGGTGGCGTGGTAGGGGTAGGGGGTAGTGGATTAAGGGTAGGGGGCGCCTGGCAATCCTTAATATTTATTTGGCAAATATTTGGCTGTCAGTAAGTCGGCGCTGGAACATTGTTTCATGCCCCGGATATTGGCTTAGTCTGGCTCTCGCTCGTAAAACCCAACCCCCACCCTTGGCTCCCACCCTCGTCGGATTTTACGGCCTGCATTTAATTGCCGTGGCAGCAGCATTCGCTTTATTAACAAATTTCTGTTTCGCCTCACCGTTTTATTTGTGGACTAAGCTGTTGCTCATTTTTCAACATTTATATCAATTTGTTGTTTACACGACGCCTCTTTCCGGCCTTTTCTCCACTTTTTTATGCTGCACTTCCGCCTCTTTCATAATCGAATTTTTGTGCGGCTGTTCAGCTCACACAGTTTATGGCTAAAAAGGTCAAAGGATTAACGTCTGTGGTTGCCACAAAAAAAGAAATACTGGCACAGGTTGCGCGGCACTGTGGGGCAAAGTGGAAGAGAGCGAATGGAATTTGAAGAACATTAATATAATATAAGACTTCAAGGTCTAAGGTCATATTTGTTATTCTAAGATGTCTTATAAATATGATAGTAATTAATATTCCGATATTTTTCATTTGATATATATTTTATTCTAGCTAAATATATATGTATAATATTTCAATTTGGGATTGAAAATTTGTTTGGTAATATAATATTCCTTCCAAGCATAGAAGCTTTAAAATTAGTATAGCTTATAAATGCAAGAAGCTCTTCAAACCTTAATGGAATTAATACAATACATAATACGTGAGTGTTTGTAGCGAGTCATGCTTGCAGAAGGAGTCAAGGCAGATTGCAGAAAGTACATATATTCTTGAACAGAGCACTGATCTGCGTTCATCTAGCCCTGTCGGTCTTTCTATCTATCCTTCTGTCTGTTGATCATTTCGTCCATCTGTCTATCCATCCAGCCATCCTTCTGTCTGTCTATCTATCGATCCGTCATCGATCTCAGAACGTTTAAGAGCTAGACGCATGCAATTGCAAAGATACAAACCATGGAGTATAAACGGAGACCGCGTGAGGCTTAAAATAATTCCAAGTAGGGCATTCCAAACATTTTTATAAAATAAGATGTTCTCGTTGGCACTGTATTCACAATGTATTCGACATAATAAGACGCCAAATATACCACAAAATTGTTAAAATTTGTGCATTTATATTAGTTCTTACTTTATCGCAAACAAACATTTAAACACAGTACAGAAACATTAATTTAAATTCAAACCAATTCTGTTGTTACTATTTTATAATTAAATGTTAATTTTCCACAACATTTTTCCTACAAAAAATTGTTAAACTGGTGCATTAATAGTTCTTACCTAGCTTAAAATATCTTTTATTTTATATATAGTAATTTGAATTCTGTTTTTACTCCTGTTAATTAAATATCCTTTGGTTAATTTTGCTCAGCATTTGCCCTACTCTCGCACCACTGTGCTGCCCGCCTCCTTAGCTACCTATAAATTGTTTGTTATTCAAGAAGAGGCAGAAGAACGCAGAAAAAATCGTCTTATCACTTGCTTATCATTTATCTTTATTATGACCTAAGCCCTTCAGCAAATACGGCTTCATTTACTTTTCAACACAAAAATATTTGAAGAAAAAAATAAAGAAGGAAAAAAAAAAAGAATAAATTGTTGAAAGAAAAACTTAAGAAAGCCCGATGAAAGGCAGCTTCCTTGTGTGCGTGGGGCGTCTTTTCTTTTGCACTTTTCTCTCTGCCATTTTCCATTTTCCTCGGCCATTGTCATTGAAAACTTGAAGCGGACAGCGGCGGGCGGCGGGCGGCGGCGGGCAGCGGTTGGCGGGCATAAAAAAAGCAATACCCAAACAAGTTTGTTATTTAGCTTTTGCACCTTTTACGCAACGTGGCAGCTGTATTTACAATGTGGCATTGTGGCATGGGGCAACAATAAACACGCCCTCCCACAGCCCCGACAGCCCACCAGCCCCAGCCGCTCCAAAGTGCGCAATGATATGGCTTATTGAAGCGTGTCCTGGCAGGCAGCAGGCGGCAGGACGAGCCCCATTGAAGGTCCAGCTTGTGAGCTGCAACTCAATCTGCGCTAATTGATTGCCATTAAGTGGTTTATTTTTTGAGGCTCAAGAATCTCTGGGCTCATCTCTATCTCGGCCAGATCTAAGTAATGCCAAATGCCAATAGTTCGGCCAACACAAAGGCCGTGTCCATCCGTCCATCCGTGCGTCGGTTTGTGTGCAAACAAACCGAAGGCAAACTCTGTTCATAAAAAACCGATTTCAACTTGTCTTCAACTTCTTTGACAAAAAAAAAAAAAAAAAAAAGAGAAGAGAAAATAGAGGGAAAAATAGATGGAAAAGCGTATCCCGGAAAATGTGCCACAAATCGCTCCACCTTCCGCTTTGGAGTCCTTTTGTCTAGGTCTCCGCCTTTTGGGCTCAGGGCCTATGCAAACATATTGAACTTCCGCTCGTGTGGGCGGGGCGGGGTCCACAGTTGACTCCACTCGCTCGTCTTCATTGTCTGCGCTATTTATCCAGGGCGGGCGAAATATTTATTATGCCATCAAATGGCAAAAGGCAAGGCGCTTCACTCAATGAGCTTTGCTCCCATCCGTTTGACCACAGCAGCATTGGCGACAGCAGCAGCAACAGCAGCAGCAGCACATAAACGTCCTGCTGCATCCTTTACGCATACATTTATAGACATATAAACGTTGGATATGGCTGTTCGGTAAAGGAGTATTATGGCTTTTTGATTAGACTTGTCACGGCTGTTCGACGAAAGTTAATGTTTATTGCAAAGAGATTCAAAATGATTCAAACTATTTTAAAAGGATTTAGCATATAACATAAATTACAAGTAACTATGATTTATAATAAATAAATGATAGATTATTCGTAAAAAAAAGGATGCCAGCTAACTAAAATAAATTGAACGTATATTTAAAACAAAATATATAAACAATTTAATATAGCTATCTTATTTGATTTCTTTTTCAATTTATTATTAGACAAACCGGTTTTTTAATTTTGAAAATAATATATATTTTTAACTTACTTATTTCAAATCATATCATAATATCATATCATAAATTGTCATTGATATCATTAATTTAAAACTATTTTATTTTATTAAATTAGATTTTCTATTTAATTTGAATTTTCTTTATTTTATTCTATTTATTTTTTTTATATACAATATTACTTCTTATGTTTTTTTTTTATTATTATATGCATTTACTTCATTTTATTTTAGTTTATATTTAAATGATAATTTAAATATTAAATAATATTTGTATAGTTATCCTTTATATATATTTTAAGTTGATATATATATAAACATATGCATCAGTGTTTATTTAAAATAATAACAAATATATAATATATATATTTTTTTACAACATTTCATATACATTATTTATTTTTATTTAATATTTTTCTTAGCTTTTTTTTACATTAATAAATTATGCAGTCTTCTTCGAATTTTTCCTACTGTCCACGTTTTTTTCTGGCCGTGTTGAGTAAATAAAGTTTCAAGTGGATTTTCCTTGGCATTTCGAAACAGTTGCCTTTAGTTGGGGCGGCTGGGGGTCCTTTAATAACGAGTGTGTGCCAAACATATTTAAGGTTGGCAAATATTTAAAATATTTCTCAATTTTGTAAGACATTATTTTCTGCCCTCTACTGTTTTTTTTTTGTTCCTTTTTGTTTTTTTTTTTTTCGTCCTCTGTTTTTTGTTAGCTTTTATTTTATGCCCTTCTCTTTTTGTTGTGGCAGCTACTGTTATTACGTAGACCTTTGTGGCTGTCCATTGTGCAGTGGCTGGCCATTAGACGTAATTCAATATTCCATTGAAGCTGCAAGCAGAGATGTATGGCTGTGGGGGCTGTGGGGGGGTAGTGGAGTGTGGTTTGTTAGAGGGGTCCAAGTCGGCCGCACAATGCCAACTGCCCAGTTGCCGGGAAAGTGGACAAAGGACAACGCGCAGCAGAGCTTGGAGTGGGCATGGCTGGTTCACTCGCCCGTCAACCAATTAGGGCTACTCTAACGAAGACTAACTGAGTCGAAAGGCATGCGAGTGCTCCTACTCTCTCTCTCTCTTACACACACACACACACATATATTGGCTTTCTCTCTTACTCTTTTTTAATATATATATGCCTTGCTTTCATTTTTGAGCAGCGCGTAATGTAATTTGAACTGATTTTAGAAAAAGGAAAAAAAACGTAAGAACAATAAAGCTGATGGCAGGCTGTGAAATACTCTGTAATTGGTAATGAACTTGAAATTAATTTCTGATAAATGTTTTTTATATACGAAATGATGAAAACTACCTAGCCTAGATAGAATGTTTTTTAATAACTTTCGTTAGAGAACTGAAAAAAAAAAAAAAAATATTTATGAATAATTGGTGGGGTGAAAATAATATAAAGAGTACCAGAAATTCTCTAAACATATAGGTATAAATATTTATAAAGAAATAATTGTATGTTATTTAAGATATTAACAAAAAAAAACTATTATATAAAAAAATTCCACAATTTTTTCTTTGTACTGTTACATGGACAACCATCAAACCGATATACCCTCACTCTTAAAACCCTAAATAGAAAAAAAAAATAACAAAAATTCGGCATGGTTTATTAGGGCTTTTTGGCGCTGTGACATCACGATATGGCATATTAACTTTTGTGAAAAAATTCCTCTAGGTTATTTTTATCAGCATTATATAGACTCTGGCCAGGGTTAATCAATCATTATAGCCAGTGTGTGCCCTTGCTCTGGGCTATTTGCTATTTAGGCTCGAAATTGAAATTTGATAATGTGCACGGACATTGGCTGCCTTGACAACAGGAAATAAGGACACTAAAAAATCCAAAGAGGAAATATTTTGTAAACTAAAATAGAAATTGCAGAAATATAAATATAATTAATAGGAGGGTGATGGAAATATTTAGGGATATGTATGGAAAAATTAGAGAAAGAGAGAAATATTGTAAGGAATATACAAGTTTAATAGTTAATTAAAAGGTCTGCTCTGCTAGTATAGAGAGAAATGGAAATAAATAATGCATACTCAAATAATGGTGTCACTCAATGCACATATCTCTATATGCATTTGCGATTCGGGGACTCGAATTTATTTTGGCATCAAAAATCAACCTCGACACGCTAACCAATAATCCCATTACTAAACACGCCAACAAAATATATATATATATTATTTTAGATAATAAATAGCACGCGCGAAATGCTCCGACGACCGCAGAGTTCATTAACATTTTGGTTTTGTTTAGGCGAAATTGCGTGAATTAAGCCGAAACTAAATTTTCAAATATAAACTAGAGTTGAAAGTGTGCGTGTGTGCGTGTGTGTGTGAAAATAAATACAAATGAATTCGATTTGTGAAACAATAATGCTCAATGAGATCGCTTCCGCGACGACGGCTTCCGCGGGCAAACAAAACTAATATCACGTATTCGTTGATGATGCCAAACGTGACAAATAATGCAACAATTTCCATGCACTCATTTTCACAGCTTTGGGCAAAGGAGTTTATTTCCCAGCCCCCACCCCCTCCTGCGCACACGTGAGTTTTGTATATTTGCCATCAACTGGGAATATCATAGAGCCGGATCCGGACCTGCCTGCCTGGTGCCTGCTCGGGCATCCGGGGACAAAGACAATTTCAAAGTTCGAATGAGTCGTTTCAATGACTAAAGTGGCAATTGCTCGAGTATATTTATTTTATTGGGCACCGAAACAGCGACGAGAGCTTGCCAAATTATTGTCATTAGTTACTGAATGAGTTGCCACGCCCCTGCCTCCAACACACGCACACGAATACAAGTTGTGATGTCCTTGTTAGCGCTGAATAGCCTAGGGGCAGCTACTATGCACACATCTATACAAACACACACACACAAACACACACACACACACACACACACACACACACACACACACACATATACCCATAGATATTTATGTATATGCGCTGCTCTGAGAGTTTGTTCTACTAGTTAATTAGCCAATTTGACGATACCGTCAGGGGAGCAAGCAGCCGCTCTTTGCCTCTCTTTCTCTCACTCTCTTCCTCTATGTGTGTGTGTGTATCTTTAACCGTAAAAGTATGTACCGAAAAAGTTTTTCTAATGTCAAACATAAACAGAGCATGTTGATTTTCGGCTTAGTTTTACGTAGTTTGATATTTACTTTAATAGAGTTAGACTGCTGGCTAAATTATGTAGTATATATGTAAGTATGAAACTCTGTGCAGACATACATACGTGCACTAAGAGATCAAGTCAGCTTCACGCGAAATAAATTCTCTTAAATTCTCACACATTTACTTACCCAAATACATATTTTCTTTACTCTTCTAACCCAAGTGAACTCCACAATTTCTTACACACTTGCTCCCTCTCTGTTCGAATGTGAGAAGTTGTTATTGATCAGCGCGGGAGGGGTAATTCGTTTACTCTTTTCGTTCTTTCTTGATCCCACTGTTACATTTGCCCATGCTGGCGGGAGGGGTAATTCATGTACTCAATTCATTCTTTCTTGATCCCACTGTCACATTTGCCTATGCAGGTGCGAGCAGTGCAGCTAGATGGTACCGTGAGAATCATCTCTAATGTTGTTAGTGGCTTGATGCAACTGTTACACACACATACACATTTCCTTGCTCTGAGCAAGCAGAGTGGAGAATAGAATCCACAGAAGGGAGCGCAGCAAATGTAGAACGCAGCTTAGATCAGAGCTTTCGACGCTGACCTGAGAGCGCTGGTTATCTTAGTTTATCTACATACATTTACATTCAAAATCGCGCGTGTATGTTGACTCTCACTCAAAGCTGACTTCGCAATTTGGAGTATGCCTAATTTTACAATTTAGTCTGTGCGCGTCTGCACTGTTGATCGGTATTAGGCGCGTGTGAGAAAGCAATTATTTGGCAATTATAATTAAAAGCCTGTGTTGAGTGTGATAAAATACTTAGTTAAATTTACGTATATAGTTAAATCAATATTTGATTTTCAGTAGTGATAATATTTAATAAAAGTTAGATGAAGCGATTAACGTTTGTCTGAATGTAAGAGAGAGTAAATTTTGCGAACGACGTAATATGAGCTTACAGCTGCTTGAATAGCTACAGAGAGAGAAAGAAGGAGAGTGAAAAAGCGAATGTTGAAGTGAGCATGAGCGGCGCCCGCCATGATCCCGTTACATTAGATATGTATTCGTGCGAGTGTAATAAGAAGTGGAAACAGAGCAAACAGTGAGCGTGGAATATGAATTGCTTGAGCGAATATTGCATTGCTGAGCAAGGTGGCTGCAAGTAAACGACAACTTAAAGCAAATATGTATATGTGTAAGTGGATAGGCTGCAATAAACGCAATTCAGAGCGTCGTGGATAATATGAGAGCGAGAGAGATTCATATTACTTGAGTGTCTAAGCATTTGATTGTTTAGTGCGAATGCAGACTTAGCATTCATATGACGCTTGAGTGCGTCCGTCGAAGTGCTTCACATTAAGCTGTTTCCAATAAGTAATAATTGAATAATGAGCAATCTACGGCATATGTGTTTGTTCATAAATTATTAGTGCCTAATTTGATTTTGACGAGTGAAGATATATCTATAAATAATTGATATAGCTTCATGTTCAATTTCCAGTGCAAGGCCAAATGAGATATGATCCGCATTTAAGAGAGAGAGACAAAGAGAGAGACTAAAAACAACTGTCAATTATAACTGTTTATCGAGAGCTTCTTTGCCGTCTTAAACAGGGAATATTAGCTTTGCTATGCATTAAGTCACGTATTCAATATGATATATCTATTTATTTAAATGTCTCACTCGATTTATTTATTTATTTATCATTAAATATATTTAGCTTAAATTTGCTATAAATATTTCATATTTTGTCTTTATGTCAATTATCTGTCGAGAGTCTATCATATTCACCCAAATAGCTGTTAGCTAGTCCTGTTCATACCTGTGTCAACACAATTTTCTATTTATTCGGTTCGCTGGCTTAAACGGGCGACAGGCAACAGGCGACAGGATGCAGGACGCAGGACGCAGTGCGTCAGTCATTTCATGGCTGCTTGAACTTGAAAGTCGACACAGTGAAATTATCAAATTGAAAGCTGTGGCAGGCGCAGAAATGCATTAAAAATTGAGTTCGCCTCGCACAGGCTGTTGTTGGCCTTTCACCGTTAATCAGGCCGTTAATTAATTAGTTAATTGTGTTTATGGCGTAATTTATTCAGGGAGCCGGCAGCGCGCCAAGTGTTAATACGTAATGAAATAAAAGCTTAAACGGGATTTGTTGTAAACGATTTTACAAGTGGCTCCTAAGTGTATTAACTGAATTTATTCACTCTGCCATGAAGGCAGTCCTATATATACATACATTTATATATATATGTATATGTATAGCTTTTCAGACGAGTTTTCAAGTGTCTCTGAAGCAGCACTCGATGATATATTATGTCTACTAACTTGATGCTTCATTTAGCTGAACTGCGTTCGTCTGGCAAACTAATTTGTTCGACTCTGCGTTTATCATAGACTTCGTCGCATTCAACTATCAATTATCTTCATGGTCAGCATTTGCTGCTCTGTTTGCTGTCACCGACGCAAATTTCAATTACAGTTCAAGCCATTTGTGAACTATCAATTCATTACAAAATATTTTTCAAGGCAAAATACACGCAGCTCCGTCATGAGAGTTGAGCTCGTGAGAGAGGAAAATAATTCAATTGGAGTGGATAAATGGAAGATCGAGGAAGTCGGCTTGGTTATAGTTTTTTTTTTTTTTTTTTTTTTTTTTTTTTGACTAGATTCTAGATTCAATTCTAACACATTTAAATGTGAGAATTGACCTGTATATTTGTGTTTAATATTATTGAAATGAGTCAAGTTATATCTTAATAAATATTTTCGAGAGTTATATAATTTAATTGAAGCCTCTTAAAAAAATTTTGGAGAGTTGTTTAATGTAATTTTATTTAATTCTGAGTTTTGACTTTTTATAAATTATCCCAAATTCTATTGAAGCTTGACATGCTGAGTTAGGGTTGGTCATGATAGAGGAAGTCGGTTAAGTTGTCGAACTTCTACTTTTTTTTTTGGATTAAATTATAATTATTTATTTTATTATAGATTTAATTGGATTGTTTACTTTTCTTTATTATAATTGAAGTGAGACAATTTAATATTTGTGATTGAGTCTTAATATCCGATTTTTTTTGAGAGTTGCATAATTTATTTTAATTTAATTCCGAGTCTTAACTTATTGTTACTTGATTTAAATTCTGTTAAAGCTTGATATGCTGAGTTAGGGCTGGTCATATTGTCATAGTCCTTGAGCCTTAAGCGTGCTCACTCACGAGGCGTGCTCAGCTCTAATGCAGAGACAGTTGAGGAAGATATTTGGCAACTATTTTCTGTTCATATGCCAAACAACAATTTGGTTCAATTAACTGCAATTAAAAGGCCTGGCTAAAAGAGAAAGGTACAAAAAAGATAGACAGACAAGAGAGAGAGAGAGAGAGAGAGATAGAGAGAGATGGATAGAGCGAGAGAGAGAGAGGGCGACTAATGAAGAAAATTGGCATGCAAACATCGCTTGGCTGCACTCAATTAGTCGCATGCCAAATGAAGCAACAGCGTTCAATAATTTTGGTCAAATGGAGCAAATGATGCACTGATGGATTGATTGCCCATGCGATGGCTGAATCGAAAGAGTCGCATTTCAGCGCAATTAGCTTTCAATTAAGTGAGCGACAGGGAAGAGAGCGTGAATGAAAATCTCGTTTTCACCTACATTCACTTGACTAAGCGCCCAGCTAGAGTGGGCGTGGCGAGGCGAGGCGTGGCGAGGCGAGGCGAGGTGTCGCGTCTTGAGCACATGAGGCGTCACAATTACATAAGTAAACAAACACTTTGGGCTCTGCCTCTCGTCGGCAGCTCAGCTTCGGCTACAATGTGCTACAATTTAGCAATGTTTCAGCGCTGGGGCCACGCCCGCGGGCGTAATAAACACTTGACCCATAAACTCCACAAGTATGCTCCACGTGCTGCGTGAGTGCAATGAAGTCCAAGTCAAGTGCGCACGTGTGAGCGCCTGTGTAGACATTCAAAAAGGGGGGCGTGGTGGGGGGAAAGGGGGCGTTAGCATGGTTACATGCTAATTTGTCCATTTGTTTGGCTGCTGCTGCTGCTGCAGCTGCTGCAACTGATGAGAATTGCGAATGGCACTTGCTTTGAGCTCATCTCTCCCTCCCCCCTCAAACTTGAGCTTAACTTGAACGAACCCGCGTTGCAATTAAAATACTGAAACCCAGAACAAATCCCCATGTCACAGGGAGCGAGTGGGTGGAGGGGGCATTGTAAGAGGTGTGTAAAATGTTTTTCTCATTTATTTTCAATTTCATTAAACTTTGTGCTTGGCCATTTGGCCGGATGTCAACGTGCAATGTGCAATTGCAATTGCAATCTCCAATTGCAGGCAGCAAAACAAAACTTATAATTGGTTTTACTGCTTATTTATGCCGCATTTCTTCTACACAAATACCCTAAAGCGGTTGAAGAATATTAAAAATGCCAGCAGAGCTATGTAAATTTATAAAACAAAAAAATTTGACAAGAATTTTATAAATAATTCTATCAAATATTAAGTAAAGTCTGCAATGGACTTCAGTTATAACTTCGTTATTATTTTAATTTGAATACTGAAAGGCAGTTGACATAAAACAAAACAGAATTTATGCCCTTTATTTAATATTTGTTGTAAATAAAATGAAGATTTGTTAAGGTTTATTTTAGTATTTTTACCACAAAAAATAAATACATAAATATAGATATATTTGTCATTTATTTAGACAAATTGTAGCAGAACAAGGCAAAGCCATAGGCAAAAGAATTAAACAAATTTGCCTTAGGAAACGGTAAATATATTTGCGAAAGACATTAAATACAACATAAAATAAGTATTAGATGACTTTGCTAATTAAATATTTTAAATATTTATACATATATTTATACAAATTTATAAATTTATGTATTAATCAAATAACTTTTTAGTATATACTTTTTAGTATATATTTTTATAAATATAACCTTTAATAATTATAACATTTTATTGTAGTATATATTTTATAAATATATATTTTCTATTTTACAATTTTTGTACAATATATTTTATTATAATAATATTTTAAAATATAAAATTAAAATAAATTTCTTACAAAATCATTTTTATAAGCTTGTATTCAAAAATAATATATATTTAAAATCTGCTTAAATTTGTAATCTTATTTTCAAAATAATATTTGATAATTATAATAATTTGAGCTTGTAGAAAGCAAAAGCAAATTTATAATATCCCCAAGTTCTGCATAATTTAAATATTAAATATATATCATATATATATATATTTTTTTTTTGTATTTTAAAGTATATCATATAAAGAGTTGAATATTAAATTCTATATTTTAATTCGTATACCCATATTCAAAATCCTCTAAGAACCATCTCTGTCTGGTTAATTTTCCTATTTTTCTCATCGCACCAAATTTGTATTTAGTTGCATTTGCCGTACTCTGTGATCCTCCGTTATAATCCTTTGGTGAGCGCATAAACTCGTCGTTATTTTTGTGTGTGGAGCTTAAGCTGCGGCTCTCCGAGTACCGTGCAGCGTGTACCTCTTACCTGGCGTAGCCCAGCCAGCCTGGCCCCGTGTACGTAGTGCGAGTAAATGCAATTACAGCATAAATCTCTGTCATTAGACTTTGTTTGTTGGGCAATCGTCGTTGGCTTAGTTGCCCAGTTTACCGTTAGCCGGGTCAAGCCGAGGGCTCGACTGCAAGTTCTTGCGGTTGCTCGGTGTACTCCATGGCGTATGAGTTATGTCAGTGCGCTCTCCTTGTTGCTGCTGTTGCTGGTGTGGGGTGAGAGGGGAGGGGGCAGAGGAGAACGCACAAAGCAACGCATTTAATAAAAACCTGACAATAATTCAAGGGTTCAAACACACACAGAGTGACACACACACACACACTCGTAAGTCGCAATGAAATGTTATGAAAGTCCTTTGGCTTTGCTCATTTTCCAACTTCTGCTGAGAATTTCATACACGTTCCAGCGACTCAAACATGTCACTTGACGTTTTATTAACTCAATGGGGGTGCTGTGTGCGTAAGAGTGTGCGTGTGTGCGTGTGTGTTGGCAAATCTCAGCTGTCAATACAACCAGATATTAATCAGAAGTGTCTGGCCTGCATCCATTGTGGCATGTCGAGCGCGCCCCCGCCTCCAGCCTCCCCTTTGACTGTATGCAAAGTATTGTGTATTAAGCGCTTCAGCCAACGCACATGGGTGGCATATTAAAAGGAGAGTGCCAAACACTCAATAGGTAGTCCCATCCAAAGAAGCCAAGGGGGGTGGGGGGGTGCGGGGAAGAAGTGCTTTATTGACAGGTGTCGATTAAGAATTTAGCATTATTTTTTGCTGTTGCCTCTTCTTTTCTGTTGTTGGATGCATATAAAAAATTTATTACACGCACGAAAACACACAAACGTGTCGCATTTGCAGCCATCGCCCGTGTGGGCGGGGGCGTGGCTATTGGAGGGAAAAGTTCGTTTATGTCGTGACATGTAAAATAAATCAAGCATGGAGCACTCCTTGCGCCCCAGCTGAGCTCCCTGTGCCCCAGCTGTGCGTAAAGAAAACGCAGCGTATTTGAGGTTAGCATGTGTGCAGAGACTAGAGAGAATGCTTGCGGTTGCAAAGGGGTGAAGCGAGAGAGAGAGAGAGGGGGGGGGGGCAGAGGGCGGCTGGCGGCTGGCGGCGTGGCAGACAGCGAGACTCTCTCGAGGCACTGATTGACATTGAAATTGAAAAAGGCTGCGGTGCGAGTTGATCTGCGAGAGTTCGTGAACCAGTTGAGAAATTGCCGCAAATTAATTTTGAAGATTTGAACTAGCTGCGGGCGAAGCGACGGAAATGGAGAGTAGCTATAGAAAGTGAAAAGTTTTTTGAAAATATATATAATATATATTTAAAGATAATAGAAGGTATTATAAGATAATAGAAAAAATGATACAGTAAATATACGAAAGAAATAATAGAAAAACAAAAATGTATAGTAATTATTGCATTACTTTACTATATTGAGAATTACTTTACTATATTAGAAAAAATATATAGTAAATATTATATTATTTTATTATATTATAGTATATGTAAAGTGTTATAGCAGATCGAATTAGATGTTGAATATGCAATAATCTTCCATATCAAACAATGATCAAACCTCAAGATAATCCTTGAATAAATTTATAGTATAACTCATTCTTATCACATGCCGAAATAAGTGCAAGTTGAATAAGCTTTATGTGCAGCCCTCTGTAAGCCAGGAGATTTTCTTAAAATATCTTGAAAAGTAAACCATATTATGAACACCATATTAAAGACCACTATCGCACACTTCAATATATTAAAACATGAGATGAACACAACGTACAAACACTAATTAAATTTCAAATATATTATAAAAGTGTTTAACGTTTTGTCATGAACTGAACAAAATTATTATAAATTGTAATTTTACCCCAAAAAAAAGAAAAGATTTTGCATAAATATTAAACACTTCTTAGCACCATTAAGACTCCATTAGCTCCTTTACGTTATTAAAATTACATTTTTAAGTTCTTTCCATTGTTATCAAAAATATATGATAACTTAAAATAAATAGTTATAACCTATTTATTAATACTTAAATATACCGCAAGAAAGATAAATTTAAGTAAATTTTTATTATGGTAGTTGCTGATATAAATATGTGATTATCATGAAGGCACTCAGTGGCAATCTTAACTCTGCCGCTTAATGGCCTCACCCACTCACTCACTCCATTACTCTCGCTCTCTCTGTCTCTCTTTATCCCCCTCTCTCTCTCTCATCGTTGTCTCTGCACACAGTTTGCTGCCATTATTAGCCTTGAAATATATCTGGCACCTGCTGTCAGTTATTTTTCATATTTTACCCCATTTTTTTAAGAACATTTTCATATGCAGGAAAAGTGAGGGGAAAAAAGGCGGACTTTTCGCTTTCTTCGCATGACATTTACTCGGCTCGTTTGTTGGCTCAAAGTATATATGCTACTACGTATAGTCATACGGCTACTGCTGTTAACAGCAGCAGCAGCAACAACGGCAACAACAGCAGTGGCAACGGCAACTAGTTTAATCCAAAATGTAACCACATTTTCGTACTTTGTGCAACTTCATAAAAATGAAAATTTACAGCGTATATCCTTTATGCTCATATACTCATCTTCTCATCTGCTCATCTGCTTACCAAAAACTGCGATAAACGTTCAGCTCGTTTCCTTTTGCAGCAACTTTTGTGGCTGTGGGCGTGGCTGACGCTCTACAAAAACTTTGTTGCATTCTATATGAGTGTGTAAGTGTGTGTGTGTGTGTGAAAGGGTTGTCGAAGGGAGCTTTCGCAGGGGTTTGCCTGAATGTTGATTAGGTGTTGAGCGATTACGTGAAATGTTTACGTACTTGCTGTTCCTGCAGGTGATGAGAGCTTACTTATTTAACGTGGCTGCAGCTGCTTATAAAATATAAAGTTGAGAGCGAAACTTTAAGCCAAGTCGCAAGTTTTAGCTGAGAGAGAAACTTTGAAATTTTAAATTCCATGTGTGGCTGCTCGCCTGCGTGTGACACCGAGTGTCACGCTTGGATCTAAATAATATAATTTTCGACTCATTAGTAAATTAATTTAAAGAAAAAATATATAGAATGAGCGTGAGAGAAGAATCGAGCAGCAGCAAGAAAAGACGGGGGAAATAATTATATAGAACGAAAGAAAACGCGCTCACTAGGTGGAAATTGCATTTTCCGAATGTGGAAGAAAAGCAGCCAAGCAACTCGAAGCGAGGGGGAAGAGAGAGTGAAAGGGGGGCTAGGGCGAGGGCGAGTTTTCCAACTACACGTATTACATGGAAGCTTAAGTATCTTTTGCTAATACGTGTTGCCGTCTACAGATATTTATACGAACTCATGTCTTGTCCTAGAGAGGGAGAGCGAGAGAGGGGAGGCTAGGAAGTTGTTGAATGCATTTAACGAAAACTTGGAAAACTATAATGTAAAGAACGGGATATTATACATCTTATGGCCCGCTGCAAGTCGAGAAGCGAATGAAAGTGAAGCTGGCTGGCTGCACCTTTATTTAAGAGACGGCGTCGAGCTTTGGCTGTTGCACAGCCAGCGAGTAGAGGGAGTAGGGGCAGTAGGGGCAGTAAGGGGAGTGAGTTTGAGTGTGGGGTTGGACTTACGACACATGTTATGTCTCCGGCGCTGTCTGCTCGCGGGTTTCGCCTGCATAAAGTCATTAAGTGGGGGAAATGAAAATAAATTTGCACTTGGTAAATAAATCTTTTTGATTTCGCTGTTGCTGCTACAGCCACTGACGCTGCTCGCCTCTCTCCTTCCTGTTTTATTTATTTATTTATTTTGTTTGTCACGGAAAAACAGTGGAAAATTCTTTAATTAAATTTGTATGAGCAGCGCGAAGTCAAGTCAGATAACATACGCGGCGGCAACAGCAAAAGTGAAAAATGTCACCCGTAAAGTGTGTCAGCACGGGACGCTTCTCTTTCGCCTTCGCCTTTTTATTTTCATATGAAATTATATATATTTTTATTTTGATAAATAATTGTTTTTCTTTGGCATTTACCCAAAGGTAATGTGTTTAACAAGCGACATTAAGTCAAAAGTTTAAAGGGAATGTCAAAGTGCTATGGCAGCAAGGGGGAATTCGATTAATAATATAATATATATATTTATAGATTTATGAATTATTATCATGCTAATATATTAACTGAAAAAATAGAAAGAAATTCTAGGAAAGTTAGATTTTATAGATCTAAACAAAACACAATTCGAATCTCTTTTGTATTAATTGTTGAGCTCTTGAATTGAAATTTTAAAGTCTAGCGCAGGCTTCAGTTTGAAATACGATATTCGCAAGAAGTTTTTGTTTTTGTTTGTTGTTGTTGTTGCTGCCACTGCCGTGAGCCACAAGAATTGCGGCACAAAAATAAATAAAAATAAGTGGAAAAAATGGCAAAGAATGAAAAACAAAATATGTTGTGGCTCCAACATTAATGTCGCGTCCAACTTTGTATGCTTCAGGTGGCAATGAATTTCTGGTGCGTGTCTTGATTGGAAATTGGAGCATAAAAATTGTTTTACAAATTCACACACACACACGACACGCACATGGAAATGCAGCGAAGCGAGGGCTTACATAAAATATTTATATACAACTATATATATATAATTTGTTTGCATTTATTGTTGTACTTTCGTAGGTTAAAGTGAACAAATGCAGTTGCAGTTGCAGTCGCTGACATTTCTTGCATAATGACATTGACACATTACACAGTCGGGACAACAAGCTTGACATACTTGTCGGCGTCATTTAGAGCAGCAGAAAAATACCATATATATGTATATTATTATATATATATAACTTGTCTTAAATATAACTTGTGTGCGGCACATCATTAAGATAGTTGGCAAAAGACGCGTCTGGCAGCGGCTCAAGTGGGCGTAGACAGGGGTGCGCCCTCTTCTAGTTATCTGTCTCCTTCTCTCTTTCAGTGTCTTGCCTTCTCTTTTACTCCTCAGCTGGTTAACTGCAACAAGTGACTTGCTTTTGGCCAACATTTCACGTTTGGCCTTTGACACGCTCTCAGCCGAATCCATTTTAATGAGTGCTACGTGTAGCTTGTTTCTGGCTTTTACTTTTCAGTCGCCTTTTTAGTTTGTTAATTATTGATTTTTATAGACTTGACTTATTTATGTTTCTTGTCCCTTGTATCTTAATGTCTCAAGATGCGCCATGCATTCCCAAAAGGCGCATTTAATGACGTTTGAGAGCATTTTAAAGGGAAACTTGGCATTTCAAGTAAAATTGTCTCAGACCACATATATTTTTGCAGTGGGGAGTGAATCAGTTTTTATATAGGAAAACATATTAAAAACCAAAGATGAACGAATTTAAATATGATTTTAATTTTATGCCTAATGGAAATTGAAGATGAAAATTAAAATTTAGCCTGTTCGAGTCGAGAGCACCCGACCAAAATATGCCCTAGCTGAGCTGTAATATATTACGGAAAGATTCTTTATTGAAATTCTTATTAAAACCATTTCATAAAATTATAAATATATATTTAATATACTTAGAAAATATGAATAATTTAAATACTTTCCATACACAGCAGAAGAGAAGTAGCTCCAAAGAGAGACCAAGCGGTCGAACGTAAGACTGAATAACTGCTGCAGGCGTCTGTCTTTACATGGGGAAATCAGCGCTCAAGAGACGAGCTCACCTCTTGAGTCTTTCTCCCGATCTTTGGCTTGCCTCTGTCATTAAAGAGTTTCACTAGGTATTGTTTGAGTCAGTTTGTAGACGTGGACTTTTGGCGACACACACGAGCGATCTTGCTCTTTCAAGCATTCTAGATTCTTTTTTTTTTTAATAAATACCAAAAAATTATCTGATAATCTATAAGAATGCATATCTTTGATGTTAAATGCCCGAACATACAGAAAGTCAACGGAAGAGGCAGTAAAATATAATTTAAAGTTTTTATGCTGCTCTCCAAAACTATTTAGATTATGCGCTTTGTTTAGATATTAAACTGAAAGTGGCTATCGCTGGAGCTGTTAATTTTAGCACAAAACATTTATGCTTTCTAATGAACTTTTCACTTTGTGAATTTTCTAATTTACTACCACTCATATACGCACACCCACTCACACACACACACACACACAGTCGCCCACATGGAGAGATTGTTTGCCATAATTCTTTGGCCAGGCCGCAACTGTTAATTTATGGCCGAAAGGAAAACACGAAATAAGTTTCAGTTAAGATTGCCAAAGCCGCAAACTGTTCGCCTTCTCATATTGAAAATAAATGCGTAGAAATGTAAAGTTGAGAGCTAAACAAAAGTTAAATTTACTTATCATTAAACAATTGTGGCATTCGCATTACGAATCGAGACTCACTAAGCGAATCTTTACGCTTATTTACTTTCATTTCCAAGTATTTCAATAGGACAAACAGCAACAACAACAGCAACAACAACAATGAGCCGAAAAATTTGCTTCTAGGACCCGCACATAATTCATGCTTGAGGCAATTTGAATGTCCAATAATCAGAAATGCCTCAAGTTTTTGTGCTCGCACTTTGCCCTGACTTTTATTGACTTGGCTTGGCCGCTTTTTGATTTGATTATAAATTAAATAAGTGCCATGGCAGCGCACCCAACTGAACCACAAAAGTTGCCCGCAACCCGGCTGCCAGGCTGCGTGGCTGCCTGGCTGGCTGCCTGCTGTCTGCAGGGTCCAGCCTTCCGCCTCATTTGATTAAAGTTTTCAAGGCGCTTCATATCGCCTTCTCTTTCACTTTCTCTCTCTCTCTCTCTCTCTCTCGCCCACTCACATTGAAATGGTATTCCTTTCTCTTAGCTCCTCTGACATAATCAATAATTTATTGAACTTGCCCCTGACCAGCGTGGCGAAACTTTCATTTAATTTCTAGCCAAAAATTTCGCCTGCACACACACGTGGCGTATGCGTAATCTGTATATAATCAATGCATTGAACTCGCTCGCTCAGTCGCTGGCTCGTTTACTCCCCCTTTAGCCAGGCCCCATAAATACGCAATTCATATGCTTTTGCATACCTTTTATTTTCTTATTTTTGTTTCGGTTTTTTGCATGTCTGAGACGTGGCTTTGGCTAGTTGCCTTGATTTAAATTTAAAAACGATTTGACTCCGTCACAGTGGCGATTGCCTAAAAAAATATATAAAAATATATATAGAATAATATTGGAAAATATGGGAAAAATATATAATAGAAAATATTTGTTTCTAAAAGAATAATAATTAAAAAATACTGATTTTAATTAATAAAAAATAAAACTATATAATATAATATGATAAAATATATAAAAATATATATAGAATAATATTGAAAAATATGGGAAAAATATATTATAGAAAATATTTGTTTCTAAAATAATAATAATTAAACAATAATGATTTTAATAAATAAAAAATAAAACTATATAATATAATATAAAAAAATATATAGTAACATTAATTCTTAAAAAACATATTTTTTATGGCTTTTGGCCAATGTAAACGAATTGTTTAAATAAAATTTATATTATGTAAATTAATTTATACTCATATTTTTATAAAAGTCCTACAAACTTTCTCAACATTTTTTATCATCAAAATTCCTGTATCCGACCCACTGTACCACTGCATAGGTGGCATTGATATTTGCACGTTTATTTGTTGTTTTAGTTTGGTTCGTGTGTCTGGTATTTGGAGCAGCATTGATGCTGTCTAGCCTGGCTTATAACTGTTCAATGCTTTTAGTTTGATATGGGTTTAATTTGCTCGGTTTTTAGTCAGGCCAGCAGCCGCACGAGAGGCAGTGAGCGAGTGAGAGAGCGAGAGAGCGCGATAGGGGCTGGAAGCTGTCTTTCTTTAACCTACTTAAGATGCTGCCCACTGCTGTGCGTCCAACCATTTGGCCGCCTGTCCTTGTGGCGCACCTCGGCAACACGCTTATTAGTTGCCTAACCAAGCTTTGAGTATTAGTGTCAGTTCCAATGCTGTGGCATTTATGTCCAGGCAGCGGGAGCCATAAACAGCGGTCCCCATTCCATTTCGTCCTCTCGAATCCTGTCAGTTGCAGCGCTTGGCCCTTGCTAAATGATGCATATTTCATGAAACTTGCATGCAATAGTGGCCAGAAAATATTGCAATGAACAAAATCAGTCAACACCGACACACTCGCACACACAGACACCTCTACTGCTCCCATTTGTTTGTTGAAAAATTGAATTCGATGAGCTTTTCGGTGTTGGGGTTTCGCTTCTGTTCGATTTTGTGGACTTTTAAAGTCGACCACGTTTCGTTTCGTTTCGTCAACTGGCTGGTCCTCGATCCCATTTATTATTATTTTACATGCATAATACACTTTTTGGGGCTGTTTATAAATATTGAAATAGACGTCAATAACATTGTCCCTCGCCACTGGGATTGCTTGTGCGTGTCGCACCCAAAAATCTGTTAATAATGATGCCTGACATATGTAGACGAAGAAGTGGAAGCTGCACGCACAGCATTCCCAGCAAAAAGCTGACGCATTTGTGCGTGTGAAATATGTTTTGTCAACTTATTAAATATGCTCAATCTTTCGTCGTTTCTTTCCTTTCCTTTCCTTTCCTTTCCTTTCCTTTCCTTTCCTTTCCTTTGGTTGGGTACGTCGGGAGAGTACGTGCTGTGGCATTTGAATGTCAATGCGAATGAAAGGAAAAGGTTTAGCTCCTGATGCGGCAACTGAATTGATGGTTAAATTATAAGGTGTGGTTGCCAAACGGAAAGTAAAGTGTGAAAATTTAGTGTTGGGTTAGCTGAAATAAATTACAACTTAATAATGTTGTTGATAAAGCAATTTTTGTTTGCATTTCGAAGCACTTTGTATTTATTTTAAGCACTTTCCCCTACTATTTCTCAATGCCTGAAGAGAGAAACTTTAAATTGTATTGACTACCTGACTTAATATCTCTTCAATTTGCACACGTTAGGGTTAATCGGACGCATTACGCATACGCACAGTTATCCGCTTAATGTATTCGAGACGCGTTCGACTGTAAATATTTTGCAATTAACAATCAAATGAACTTATAACTTAATTGGCATTAATTTAAATTCAACCTGACCAAACTGACACTGAATGCCCACACATCAGCTGGCCAGCTGGGCAGCTCCAAATCGTATTGAGTGTACGCACAGTGCGTCCGTGTGGCCAGCTCAAATGACATTTACCTGACCAGGTTTTGGGGTCAAAGCGTGTTTATTATCAATTGCGGAGCAAGATGAAAAAGTAGCATAAACGAGATGTTGTTGAAATGTACTTGGAGCCCGGGTTTAGGGCCTCTGCTCTGTGCTCCGAGCACTTATTTTTATGTGGCTGAAAACAAAAAGATATTTTATCTATGGCAGGCGACAGCAGCCGCTCGCTCCAGCTGGCTGGCTGTCTGTCTGCCTGTGGCTCTGTCTATGCGCCCCAATGTATTTACAGGTAACAGCTAACAGGTAAAAAGCATTGAAATGTGCCCGTGTTTTGTTTGCGAACAATCTGCTTTTTATTTTGAGCGTCTCGTTGGCGCCAACCAACCGAACAGCGCTCGCTTTTAATGGACTAGACAACAACAACAACAATGAAGATAACAACAACAACTGCGTTGGCGACAACAAACAGGCGCCACTGGCAACCCCTTGTCACCCCTTTCAGCATTTCCCTCAGCTCAGCCTGCCTCAACTCAAACCCATTGCTTTGCTCGTGTGTCTAGCATTTTTGTCTCCACTTCACTTTATGTGCTGCAGCTATCAGCTGTGTGTGTGTGTGTAAGTGTGTGTGTGTGTGGGCGGGTATGGGTGTGGGTGTATAATTATGCCATTAAATTTGTGCATTGCATTCATAACTTTTATTAGCTGCGACACCAACCAAATCTTTTATAACTGCAATTGTGAAAACAATTTCAATTTATGCGCATATTCCCGAAGACAACTTTCGCATTATTCAAGGCAAAAGTTTTGCAATTGAAAACGATTTGATAACTATGGGGATTGCAAATAAAAAATGGCGTTAGCTCCTTTATTGAGCACTATTTATTAAATGTAACATATATAGTAGTTATATATATATTATATAAACTATTATTTTATTTTAATTTTAATTTACTTGATATATATTAAATTTGTGATACATTTTTATATTATTTTTTAATTTAATTTAAGCCTATTAAAATTGATTTATTTCTGCCAATCTTTTACCAAAATATCTTAGAGATACACTTAGCTCATTTATATATCTATATACAAACTACAAAAGCTTAGGTTAATGACTTAAAGTATTTTACTTTCAATTATATTTAGATATTTTTACATTTTTTTTAGCCCATTAACATTTATATATTCATATGAATCCTTCACTTTCAACTCTTACTAATTAATTGTTCTCAACTATATATATATTTGTTTCTTTAGAACATAGCAATTTGAACTATCAAAGGAGGCCTTGCCTGGCAACAGAAATTTGAAGAGCACATAGGTCTCGACACTCACCATATTTCGTCAGAACACATTTGCAGCTCTAAGCATCACATTACAAATTTTATAAAAAAAATTGTATAAAAAAATTAAAAAAAATATATAAAAATATTAAAAAAAATATAAAAATATAAAACAAAAAAAAAAAGAAAATATTTTATACACAGAACTTGTCTCTCTGAAGCCCCCTGATTTAAGTTTAAGCGAAAAGTGAAAGAATTTTTGATATAAAATATGAAAAATACAAAAAAAAATTAAAAAATATAAAAATATACAAAAAAATTAGAAAATATAAAAATATACAAAAAATATAAGAGAATATAAAAATATACAAAAAAAAATATAAAATTAAAAAATATATAAAAAAAAATTAAAAAATTAATTAACGGAACACGTATAGGTAAGTATGAAAAGTATAATTTAAGGAGTGTAAATTTAATTACGAATTACAGAACTTGTGCTGGACCGAAATGGAATCTACACGCTATTACATTGATATCGCCGCCAGTATATTGATATCGACGCCATTACATTGATATCGGCCATCACATTGATATCGACATTGGTATACAAAACTCTGCACTAAACTGTACCATGCGCCGCACATTCGATCAATACAGGGTATTGAAATACATTACACTACGCTACACAATACAGCACGATATGACATACTAGGCTTTCCTATACTTTACTATACTTTACTTCCTTTACTATACGTTACTTTACTGTACTCTAGACAAAACTATAATATACTGTACTTTACTTGCTATACTGTACTACACTAAGCTACTATACTACTACTATACTATACTACAGTGTACTTTACTTTCTTTACTTTCTATACTTACTATACTATACTAAACTGCACTTTACTTGCTTTAGTTGCTATACTTACTATACTTTACTATACTACACTGAAGTATACTAGACTGCTCTACACTAAATTGCATTCCGCACGCATTAGATCTACTACACTCAGGACCCTCGCACACGATCGCTGTTACGGGGTACACTTCAATACTTAGGCCAAGATGTTACACGGTGAGTAAATTTCTGATAAAACATATTTATATCCCTAATAATAGTTGTATCATTAATACAGGTTGACATGAAGAGCCCGTCTGGCAATAGTATGGATCGCAGGAGTCTTACTGTTGTCGGATAAATGTCAGGTTGCTATTATGTATTTTTATACTATAATATATTATATTTTTTACACACCATATCGTGTAGTTTTTATATATAATGGATTAAATATTAGGTATGCTGGATAAATATAAATATATAAATATATACATAAAGTACGTTCAGAAAACTTGGAATAAATTTGTTAATATCTCAGATGAAAAGAGATAGCTAACCTCTGTAAATATTGGAAATGAGCAAAACCTATACTGTAAACGATTTATCATATAAATATGAGGAATCTATTATGATAAGAGAATAAGATAAGAAAATGTATATTTTGCAACAAACAATATTGAAATGTTCCAGCAAGCTCTGCACAAACGTCAATGAATCTGCTTTGCCTATTTAGTTTTACTGTTTGCAAAGTCGAATGAAATTGTTGAAACTGTATTTTAGATGAAAGTAATGAATGTAAACTGCCATAGACTAATATTAATATATATATAATTTATAATAATGTTAAAGCTGTTCAGCTGCCAAAAGCTAATGACAGACCGATAACTGGCTATATCTGTCCGCAAGTTCTTGAAGGCTTAAGAGTAGGGTCATTAGCAAAAACAACACACATTCACCCAAGCACGCACCCTACACACACACCGCCGCACACCACATACAAAGTCATGTATTTGCAGTCCGCGTCAACATAATTGATGAGTTTTGCTTGTAGCCAACCTTCAAGCCAAAACCGAATATATATCCTAGATGTGTCCAGCGGTTGACACATACACACACACACACACACACACCCAATCTGTGTTCACTGCGTGGGGGTTGTAGGTAAATTGGCTTATTTTGTCGACAGTTTAAGCCCCAAGGGTATTTATTGAAATTTACTCGCAATAGCGAAACACTTAAGTTGGCATTAGCAGGCCCTCGAGTTGCAGTCGAAGCAGTTGATAAATGATTTCTCGGGTCAGCGTGTTGCCACTGAATGAAGTTAGATTTACATATAAATAAATATATATATATTATAATGTAAGAAAAATGATAAAGGTAAAAGCCAACAGAATGTTAAACGAATCCTTATTTGAGGACGAGAGAGGAAGCACGGACATGGCATCTGGGACACGGGGCAGGCGTTTGTTCACCGCGCAGTCATTGATCATCGCGCGCTTCATGCTGTCGGCGGCAAAGGATCTCAGCTGCCAGGCGGCGTCCAGGCCGCACAGCATGGCACCGCGCGTATAGTAGCAGTCGAGGACATCGTTGAAGGCCCGGCAGACCCGGTCCACGTCGCGCTTCTCATACCAATCCACCGGTCCCTCGCACTCGATCATGTCCGTGCGCAGCTCCTTGAGGCAGTCATGCGCTTCGCTCAGGCTGGCCTGGCGCTTCCGGTCGGCTCCATCGCACACCTCCGACTTGTAGTAGCGCAGGCCCTGCGCCAGCTTGCCGTAGATGTTGTCATCGGCAACGATGCAATTGCTCGTGGCGCTGCTTATGTGATCCAGCACATCGGATATCTCCGCACACGACTCGACGAGCGTCGGCTGCGCCAGCAGCAGCACAATGCGCTCCGGACTAATCACGTAGAGGCGTGCCAGCTGCATAACCATAGGATTATCGTCGCACAGTTGAGCTGTGCTGGCTGAGTCGGGCCCTTTGCCCCTCAGCTTGTAGCCGGGCGGACATGTGACTGGGGCCTTCTCCTTCAGCTGATACCCAGGCGGACACACACTCGACTTGGTTGAGGTGCTGCCTGTACCTGTGGCTGGGGGCGTGGCAGCAGATGGTGGAGCCACACCATGGCGGCTAAAGGGCTCGAAACCATAGCGATGAAAGTACCAGGGAAACCATATCGCATGCGTTGTCTGCATTGCAGCCAACATCAAGAGCAACAGCGGAAGGAGTTGCCATGTGGCTAGCATTGTCCACATATTTGTGAATATATATCTATATTTATACAAATATAAGTTGATGCAGGATTTTCTTTGTTAGCTATTTTCTCGAATAATAAGTATTTGCACTAGATTTCACATTTGGTATTTCAATGTATTGGAGCGTCAGCTCCCTTTGAAAATTGCTTTTACACTGATTCTTTATTCGTGCACGGCATTCGTTCTGTTGCTTTGAACGGCGGCAAAGCGAGAGTATATAAAGTATATAATGTATGTATGTGGCTAGCATATGCATTGGACACCTGTTGCTGATCGAACCACACGTAACTGACGGATCGGAATTCAAATGCACTTATGTATATATTTATTATTATGTTTCAATAGCAAATATACTATAAACAAATACACAATTTCAAGGGAGACTAAATAAGAAATTAAATTGAAATTCAGCTAGAGGAAAATGAATGTATTTATTTTTTTAAGAGCTAACTTATTAATAGTTAAATTATAGGCTAGCTTAATACTAGGCTATGGCATCAGAGGCCTTCAGCCTTAGATGAAAATAAATATATTATAGTAATATTATTAAATTAGAAACTAAAATAGAAAATAAAAATTCGTAATGCATCAATTTAAGCCAATATTTAAACCATATTTATGTTTATATTATTTTTAATATTTTCTGTATATATTTTGTTCTTTCTTTCAATTAATGCTTAGTACTTATACTACAAAAATTAAGACATTTCTTATTTTTACAGTTTCTAAAGTATAAAATTATTTTTAAATTTTAATTATTAACCAATTGTAAAGATTAATCCTTTATATTATTTCAGTCATAATCCATTAAAAATAAATATCTTTTAATTTTTTTTTCAGCTCAACTAAAAAGCGAAGACATAACGTGATAAGCCCATTGATGCCGCACCTTCATAAGCTGGAAGAAAACACCTTCAAGAGACAATGTTGCTGTTAATTTACAACCAAAAAAACAATGCTGGAATATAAATTAAGAAATATTCATTGGATTTTGCTCAAAGTTACATTTCGAATGCAAATCCTGGACGAACAGACATAATCCTTTGCGAAATTATCACAGAAATTGCACAGGTAAGTGTTCCATTTGGCAGAGAAGTAAGGAAAGAGGGAGATGAGGGAGAGGGAGAAGAAGAGAAATACAAATGAAATCGCATTTTATGCTGTCCATAAGGCGACCTCATCCCAGCCTCAGCTGCTGCCGCTGTCGCTGTTGCTGCTGTCTTTATCATTGCTCGCACCTTGGCGCACTTATTGTGAATTGTCAAGGATATGGCGAGTGAATTTTATTAGCACTCATAAGTTGTAAAGTGTATGATGGCAAAGGAGCAAGGACAAAGCGACCGACTGGCTGACTGACTGACTGACTGACTAACTCCGACTAGCTGTGGATTTTTGTGTGCGTCCCCTCGGTTCATGTTAAACAGATTTTTATTGCAGTTTTTTATTTGCATCTCTTGTACTGGGATCCCGATATTTTTTCCTTTACAGCGAATTTACTTTGTCGCATTTTTTCCATGTATACACTTTTTTTATTATTATTTAACATTTCGTTTCATTTTGCCGCTGTAGGAAATGAAATATTTTTGCATATAAAAAACATTCGACTTCCTGCTGTGACAATGTTCCTCGCGCTGTTTATATGCCAGTTGCCACTTGTCTCTGTCTCTGTCTCATCTGCCGCCTCATCTTTGCTTTATTTTATCTTTTTTTTTATTCCTTGTGCTCTTCTCATATCCGCCACGTAATAAAATAACAAGGTAAATATGCAAAAGAGCAGAAATTTAAACAGCTCATGAATAAGAGAGATCATGCTGTAAAGCAGAGAAAGAGAGAGACAGACAGACAGAGAGAGAGAGAGCTGTGGGTCAGGTTATCGTAATCAACACATCATGAATCCGTATTTATATGGGATTGCATTCCTTCATTAATGAATTTCTTATCATTAATCTTTAGCAGCTTGTAATTTTCCTCCTCATGTCAGTGCCCATAACAATTACTCGACTGCGCAACACATGAGCAGAGCGAGAGAGAGAGATAGAGTGAGTGTGAGTGGGAGGGAGAGCATGGCAAATTATGCCATTAGGCAGCCTTGTTGAAATTTGTTCAATGAACTGTGTTAAATTTGTTGACTAATTGCGTATGTCCTGTGCGCAGTGCCTAGCTGACCCGCACGCCAGGATTTCACTGCTGCTGCTGCTGCGGCTGCCTGCTGCTGTTGTATGATGGCAAAAACTGACACGAGGCTGATATAAAAATTAATTGGATTTTTATGCGGCGAACGATGACAATTACTTAAAACCAAGGGAATGGGGCCTGATGACTTCAATATTAAAGTAACAATGAATTAAAGATACGTAGAGAGAGGGATGGAGAGAGAGACAGGGAGAGAGATAGATGGAAAAATTAACTGAAAGAGAAAGCAATATTAATAAATATGTATAGAGAACAGAGAGAGAGATCGAGATGGAAAGACAGGTTGACAAATAGATGAAAGGATAATAATAAGATAGACAGTGGGGAAGAAATAGAGAGAGAGAGAGTATGTGTGTCTATAGATAAAATGAGAAAGTGAGAAAAAACTAATATAGAGAGAGAGAGAGAGAGAAATACATAGAAAGCGAAAAGGCAGACATAGGAGAAGTTAGAGAAATATATTTAGATTTTAAGACAAAAGAAATATAGGGAATATATAGGAACCTCTTGATAAATTATAGATAGAGTGTGTATGTATGTGAGAGAGAGAAAGACAAGCAGAAAGAGGGATTCAAGCTTAATGAAACAATTAGAGAGGGGAAGAGTTGAAAGAAGGCAAAAGCAGAAAATGAGTGAGAACGAACTAATGGTAGATATAAAGAGGGAAAAGAAGAGAGAAAGAGTTCATAAGAAAAAGAGATAGAGATTGGCTGGGCATAGCTATTCTGCAGCCATTGAATGTCAACATGAGAGAGTGAGGATCAAGGAGAGCAGACTATTACTTATAATAGACAAGCAGCTATATGCATATTCATTAACAGATTCATTCCACAGCTTGATTTTACAGTCTTCCCCTACTTCATTTAGTTCAACTTCAATAGTTTGGATAGCATATTTCTGCAGCTGCCTCGCCTACGAGTACAAGCTCAGTTGTCGACGAAATCGAGCACATTTTAAGTGCATAAATTGTGTGTTTTACACACATAATTTAATGCAATTAATTTAACATTAAAAATGCAATGACAAAATGCACAGTCGAGTGCAGCAGCAGCAGAAGCAGCTCCAACTGTCCGTATAATTTATGAAAAACAAAAAACTCTGCTGAAATTTGATTAAGAACAATATTTTATACATATGTATATGGTAAATATGTTTATGTACTTATATTGTTATACATATTTGTACGGCTGGCTGTGAGCATAATTAAAATGTCAAACATGGTATAAATCATGTGCTCTGCGTTGGCTCGGCTGGTTAATGCACTGGGCGAGCGTCGCATCGTTCGCGTCGTATGCTAAAATTTTAATTGCATTTTCATTAAAATCAATAAAATGCGAGACTCGCGCGGAATATCTACCCATCTCTCTCTCTCTCTCACTCCCTCTCTCTCTAAGGAAATGCACTTTATGCAGCCAAAAAATGGCACTTCATTGCGCAAAGAACTTTTACAGTCGGCCAGGTGCGAGTGCTTCAAAATGAAAAACTAATGAAAATGCTGGCAGTAACCCGGGGGGAAGAGGAGCCCAAAGGGCAATGGGCAAACGGGGAGCCGTAGGTGCAATAGGTGCAGTAGCGGCAGTGGGTACAGTGCCCAGTGCAAATGGAAATTAGATTGCCCCGACGCCAGTTTGCCAGACAAAACTTGATACAAGTTTTTACCTTTCCTCTCTCCTTTCTCTCTTTTTATTTTGTTTTATTATATACCCTAGGAGTCATAAAAATTATTGAACTGTGCCTAGTTTGTAGATGGACTTGAGCTTGGAGTTTGAAAAGCCATCGATAACAATAGAACTTTATATCGATTAATAATTTAAATATATTTTTTTAGAATATGAAATGGGTTATGGAATAAAATAGTATGAGAAAGTATATAAAAATAAAAAAAAAAACGATTAATTAATGTGTTATGTCATATTGAAGATTAGAGGTAGCATAATATAAAGAAACATACTAAGTAGAATAGAAATGAATAGAATATTGAAGATCTCTTTCCATTTTGTAACAATAACGAACCATTCAAATGCAGTTAAAAACGATAAAAATCGATTTTTAGTGATATTTTAAGCATATATATTAAATATTGAAAGAGTTGACTAAACAGAAAGTATCAACTAAAGTAGCTCCAATAAATATATATATATAGATATATGAATTAGCACGCTTGCTCACAAATCGATATTTATCGATATCTGAATTTTCCATATATTATAAGTTAACTAATAAGCTCGCTCACTTTAGTCCGAAAATATGTTATACGGTATATGTATAGGGTATCCGATAGTCACCTACCTCCCAGCTATGCACGCTGCTTTGTGAAGTGCTGCAAGTGGTGCCTGTGGGAGCAGCGCAAACAGTGGAAGGATGAGGAGGACGAGGAGGAGGCGGAGGAACTTGAATTGCTAGCGTAACTAGTTCAAGTTGCTTACAGTAATTATAAATTTACCTAAGGAATTACGCAAGCTCGTTGAGTGCAGTTGGAGGAGTTTACAGGTGGCGTCACAGAACTTTCGCCGGCAGGTGCGTGGGGTGGAAGGGGGGTGGGGCGATGACTGCAGCTGCAACTAGCCAGTCAAGCTGTTTGGCCAACTACTTGGGGCCATACCGTAACAGGCAATAATATTATTGATAGATTAAGAGTGGGTCGTTGGGGCCGGGACGGGGAGGGCCGAAAGTTGGCTAACGAACATGCGCTCAAGTGTTGCTATCTTTGGGGCTTATCTAAGATGATTAAAGACTCGACTCAACTGGCGGCAGCTGCAGTTTGGCTAACTCGCGCTATTGCCCCAGCATCAGCAAGCACCAATAAAGGGAAAAACGTCGTCTCTTCATTTCATTTGGCAAGCACTTTTCAGTTAACGAAAAAACTGGCAGTAAATTTCGATTCCTTTCTCTTTTGCTGACGTCCCGTTGCCTCGCCGTGTCCTTTTTGCCAGATCGCATTTTGCGGCCGTCTGCTACAAAAGCTTCTTGTGGCAATCCAAAAAAACCAAATAAAAAAGAAAGAAAAAAAAAGGAGGAAGCAAAACCCCAAATTGCGAATAGGCAACCGAAGCATTACCTTAACTAAGACGTGGCTCAAAGTCTGCGGCTCTGCGGATTTGCTCTGGCATTAACACCTTTCGCTTCCCTTTTCCATTTGCTCACTTGATTTTTCCCTTTGTTTTTGCCCAATGCCTTTATCCTTCGATTTCCAATATCTGCGACACTTTTCCTCCTGCGCTGCTGCTTTAAACTACAATTACGTTGCCTTTGCAACTCGTTTCTGTTGGGGATATTTGCGAGCACGTTTGAATCCATTTAAAAAAAAACTCAATGATATACTCAACAGCTTTATTAATATACCCGCTCAAGGTAGTGAATGCTCACAAAGTAAATTGTGTTACAGTGTGCGTGCGTCGTTGCTTAGCCAGCTCGCATATTAAATCAACACACTACTCATGAGCGAGATATCAATACATACGCACAGCTAGCAAGTTCGATCAGCAACTAAAAAGAACGAGACAGCAATACCACGCTTAGCAATTGTATTGGTATGCGTGTTTGTATGCATCCTCTCTCATCACAACACTAATGCGCGCTCAGCTCAACTATTAGAACAGTGTCTAAGGTTTGCTGCGTCTTCTGTTCGCCCATATGCTAATACTATGGTTGTCCCGCTTGCTCCTTCACATAATGCGTAACTTAGGTTTTGCACTCAAAGCAAAGGAGCACACATGTGTGTGTGTGTTTGTGCTGATTTTTGGCAATCGCTCTTAAGTCAGCTTTCAGCTCAGTTATATGCGCCTGTGCCTTCTGTTACTCTTTTCAGTGTTTCTTAGGGTAGTCGTCGTAAAGCAGAAAAATATTCAAACGAAGAAGTAAATCCTGCTTCAACACTACGCTTATTTAATTCTCTTTCTCTCTTTCTTTCTCTTTCTTTTCAGATACGAATTCCCTCTGCATATATTTTCGGCTTAGAGATTTCATCAACATTTAGCCGAATTGAAACGCTGCTTGATATAGACAGAAAAAAGCTATCAAGCCAAACTTCAGTCCGCCGTCAACTGATGATCAAAAGACGAAATTGGAAATATTATACCCTGGATAAACCCTCTTCAGAAAGCTCCATCACATGATGCTGTTTAAATAATTTTAATTTGTTAAAATAAAATCATTATTTTAGTTTGCATTTTGTATTTATTGTAATTGAAAATATATTATAAGTAAATAATGTACAATGAAATAAAAATATTTTAAAAATACAATAAACAAACATTTATTTCAATAAATAAAACTGCTGTTTTTACTTAAAATAGTTGCTTAATGTTTAAACACTTACAAAATAAGCTAGGAAATACAAAATCAAAGCAACAAAATTGGGCTAGAAAATCGCTACAATTAGCGAGAACAAAGCAAAAAAGTTTGGCTAGAAAATAGCTAGAATTAGCGAGAATCAAATTCGATCGCCGTTTGTGCATAAATTTGCACCGAAAATTCGACCGAAATACCAGGCGAACATAATTGACTAGCAGCATTCGAAATGTTAATTAACAGCATCAAAATTAAATAACATTGTGGATCGTAAGCTCACTGTTAATAACATAACTCAAAAATTGAGTGGTGTTAAATGATTTTTTGAGTGGCTTTAATAGACATGAGTGCTGTTAATTGTTGCAATTGAGTACTGTTAAAATTTTAAAATTGAGCTATGTTAATTTGTAAATTTGGCATGGTTGGGTAATGTTAAGTCGTCTGCGCAGAATCTGTTATTATAACATTCCAGTTAGCTGAGATGTAGCTGCTATAATAGCTGCAAGAGCTGCCGGAAAATGCGAGGATAAGATCAGTGAGCATTTTCAAGTGGCCATCATCCATAGACATAAAATGGTATAGCCAGGGAAATCATCGTCAATTGATCAGAGAGGGGCACGCATACACATTTGCCATTCCTTTTTGTTTGCCACAGTGAAACCTGTGAGTCCTTTATTCCCATGAGAGAGATTAATTTTTCTGTAATGAACGTTAAAAAGTAAAAAAAATCATTAGAAATGAAAGAACAATGTCGGCTGAGCAATAGACGAGTTAACATAATTCAATTAGGACTGAGAACTGTTAAAATGTTAAGAGAGCTTCTCTGTCGCGCTCATGGCAAATCAAAACAAAGGAATTAATAATAAACGAAACAAATATACAAGATAAATTACCCCTCCCCAACTCAAAAACTAATTCCCACGCATGAGCGAGTTAGCCATACATACTCACAGGCAGCTTGGATCAGCAACTTAAGCAATGCGTTTGAAAGAGTGAGATGGCGATACTCCTATCATAAATGAGCATGCATGCGCTTTCAGCTCAGCTAAATATGAGAGCGGCGTCTTAGGCTTTATGATGCTAGCTGCATTTTCTGTTTGCCCATCTGCATAGTATGGTTGTCTTGCTTGCTCCTACACATAATGCATAAGTAAATCGTTGCACTCAAACCGGTGGGATACACATATAGGTGTGTGTGTGTGTTTATTTTTGCAATCTCTCTTAACTCAGATTTCAGCTCAGTTATCTCACCGCGCTGCGCCTTCTGTGTATTATGTTGGTCTCTCCGCTGCTTCTTGAGGCAGTCGTCAAGCTGAAAAAATGCTCTTTAGCGGGCAGAGCAAAGACATGTACAGTGAGAGAGATGGTACTTAAATGTAAAATAAGACGGCCTAATATGCTTACCTCTGCTAATCGTTTCTTACTCACCATGCCGACTCGTAAGTAGCTCTCTCGCTCTCGCTCTCTTTTTCTCTTTATCTACTAAGATATAATATGCCTATCCCCATGCAAGCAGCCGCTCGGCGTTAAAACGGCGCGCTTAACTTTGCCAAGTTCGGATGAAAATGACGGCAAAGTTGGGCGAGTGGCGAGCGGCGAGGGGGGGAGGGGCTAAGATTTCGAGGTGCTCGCAACTTATCCTAAATTACAATCACTTAAAACAGTTTTAGCAGACATTATGCACTCATTTTAGACTTCCGTCTAATTTACATGCTATTTAAATTATGTTGCCGGAGCGCCACCAAGAAGCCAACAGCCAGCAGCCAGCAGCCAACAGGCAGCAGCCAGCCCGACCAACCAATATGGAGCAGCTTCATCAAAATGCCTGGGTCTGGGGTCCTTGGGTCCTGCGCTTTGTGTCTGCTCACTCCTTTCTGCCGCTCGAACTTGCAGCAGCTGTTGCCGCAGCTACTTTGTAAAAACTTTTGTATGGAATGTGGGTGGCTGGGGTGGAGGCTCTTGGCTAAGCAGCAGCCGAAGGAGTGGCTGCAACTGCATAAAATTTCGCCAATATAATTTTAAAGAGCAGGCCACGGCGGCAAGTGGCTTCCTGTCCTGTCCTGTCCTGCCTTGTCCCGTCCCGCTCCATCCTATCCCGTGGCTCTATCTGTCTGTAAGCTTTTGCAATAAAAATGAATTAAATGCAATGAAGCAGCAATGCCTCCGCCGCTGCTGCTCATCCTGTCTCTCCTGTTGCTCACGTCCTTGCTGCGAACGCCTCGGGCGGCGCGCAAATTGTTGCAACAAAGTGTAGCCCCATCGCGCCCCACCCTGGGCCGCCAGCAACTGGTGTCAGTTTTTGTTACGGCTGGAGCTCAGGTAGAGCAAGAGCTAAGTACAGGGACAGTACATGGATTCGTTTACAGCCGGTGCTGGTTCGCTATTTGCCACGCCCACGCCCTCAACGCCTGCTGCATTTAATGGCAATTTGTAGTCGGCGGGCGGGCGGACAGAGGGACGGGCGGACAGACTGGCGTTTTACCTCATGCAAATTTGTGGCTTATAGTTTATCAAGAAGAACGCAACGCCCCCCTTGCTCGACTCGGGGCATGCCAAATGCGTAAGTTTTGCATAAACTGCGTAGGTGCTTGCTAGTTAGGGTCTATCGTGGGGGCGGAGGTGGGGCCCGCTCAGGATCTGTGCATTCCTGCCTTTGTTGCGGCTTTTATGGCTTCCAAGTTGCGAGCCGCGTCAAGCAGCATTTTTGACTAGGTTAAGTGAAATGAAGTTGTTTAAAAGACAACGTGGGCGCGGGGCGTGGAGCGTGGGGCGTGGCATTAAATTTCGCTAGTCCATTGCCTGCCTTAGTCAAATGAGAAGCTGTTGGAATTTTTATGAGTCCGGCCAAGGATGAAACTATTTGATAAATTGCCATTTCATAAAACGCAATGCAATTTAAATGAATCCAGCGCCA
This sequence comes from Drosophila pegasa, assembly GCA_035046225.1. Lineage (NCBI taxonomy): Eukaryota > Metazoa > Arthropoda > Insecta > Diptera > Drosophilidae > Drosophila > Drosophila pegasa. Next base: position 11,703,000 of record JAWNOD010000072.1, read on the forward strand.
AGCGGGAGAAAACTTAATTGAATTATCAAAAAAATTATGAAAATTGTTTTGATATAAATAAAAGAAAAGTTGAAGTAAATATTAAAAGTGTTAAAGACTTACAAAGACTATATATAGAATCTATATAATATATAGAAATTTGTATACGAGGCAACGTCTGCTCTTGGCATGGGTTAAGAGCAAAATGTCTCTAAGATATAGCAAGATAAGATAAAGTAATTAAAGATATAGTAATTAAATTTGCATCTGACTGAGTTCAAGTAATTTTATTAAGGATATATCTGACTTGTTATGTTCGCTAATGAAATTGATAAATTGAAGCTATATAAATTTATAAATAAATACTTAGACAAAATAAAAAAATTTTAATATATATATATAATATTAAAAAAATATATATATGGTATAAAAAATACATATATAATTATTTAAATATAATTTATTGCACACATGAAACAAATTTTAAATTTGTTTCTTTAAAAGTGCCAAAGACCAAAGCAAAGAATTAAATCAAGCATTTAAAATTTTAATTTATTTCAAATGTCACTTAAGTTTCTTCCTGAGTTTCAATTTCATTCACATTTTGTGCAAAAAAAAATGATATTAAATGCCAAGATGTGCTCTATCACAATCAATGCAAGATTAAAATCTATAAAAAAAAATATTTAAAATTCTCCAAAAAAGAAACTTAAAATGTAATAACATCAGAGTATCTCTTAATAAAATTCAAATGCAGATAAAATATTATATAATTACCAAATGCCTAAGTCTTTCAAATAAAAATGAATTCTTGTCAACAAAAAACAATTGAAAATAAATTGAAAACTCGAGCGAAAGAAGAAAAACAATTGAATGTTTTTAATGTGAAGATCTGTTTAAAATTATGCATAAGCTGCGTCCTGTGGCAAATAAACGCAGTCGAATAAAAATGGAAAGTAGCTGCTACATTTAAGTAGTTGCTGGAGACCAGCAGTGGGTCATCTGGGGGTTACCAAAAGAAAAACTTTCTTCTTTCTACTTTCTGCTTTCTACTTGTATTTCGCTGGCGTTGCTCTCGGCTGACTTTGCTGCGAGCGAGGCAGGCACAAAGTGCGTCCCACATGGCGTATGAAAGTTGGCGCAACAAGAAAAAACTGAATTGAAGGCGGGCGGGGCGGGGCGTGGAGGTCGCCTGGCAATATTGTTGTTGCTTAATGTTGCTCTTTTTGTTGCAGTTGCTGCAGTTCGTGTTGCTGTAGCTGAAACAAACAAAGAATGCAAAATTGCACTGAGCTATGCAAATTTGTTGTTGTGCTTTTTAGTCGCGTCTGCAGCGACAGCTAGAGGCGCAGGCATAGAAAGAGAGGGGGGGGGGGGGGCGGGAGGGTGGCGGCGACGGCAGGAACTGGAGCTGGGGCAAATCAAAGCCAATGCTCAAGTGAAAGCGGAAAGTGAACGAATCGGAAGAGCGAATAGCGAAAGCGACAAAAAATCTAGTTATAAAATGATGACTGACTACGTGATGCCCTTTCTACTGATGACAGAGTTTTGTCATTAGATTGAATGAGTTAATAGACTGGTCTAATGATGTCTTAATGTGTAAGCAAAAGAGAGTGGGACTATTCATAAACTATACTCGTTGCTCAGTAGCACCTTTAAATGAATAATTGAATACAAAAGTGGTTCACACAGAGCTGAGTTTGTGAACAACTTGTTGTATTCAATTGTTCACAAGAACTTGTATTCAATAATAAAATTGTCCGTAAGGATTCTATTGAGTTCTAGTGACTTACTTATATATAATTTAATAATTTAATTTATACTTATATATAAATGACAAAACGAACCACTTTGAACCAAGGATATTTTTGTCTTATACTTTCTTTTTTTTTTTTAAATTTTATGAATAATATGTTGGGCTTCTTAAAATACAAAAATGATCATTGTCTATATGACAGTTTTTAATTTAACGTCTTAGTGTCCTAAAAGCTTAACATATTATTTATAAAATTAGAATAATAATTGCATTAGACAGTAATGGGTCATGAAGGCCTAGTTGGTTAATAGCATATAATAATATACAGAGTAAGGTTCCTAAGATATCTAAAATGTATAAGTTCCATTGGCTTTCTTATCGAATGCCTTCAGCTAAGACCATATTAGATGCATACGGCTGGGATTTGAGCTCGAACCTCCAGTTAGGATACTCATTAGTCTACTAGTCTAAAACTCAATTACAGATTTGCAGCTAATACAACTTAGATGACACTTTTCATATAGTCATCTAGTATATGGCACAAGATCTGATTGCAAACCTTGATCTCCAGCCAAGCTAACACTATTCGCATCATTCTCTCCCTCAAATTCACACCAATCCTGCGACTAAGTCACCTAGACAACTCAATAGCATCTCAGCACTCGTTATAGATCATGTCTCAACTGTAGATTCAAGTGAATATGCCCAGTTCCAGTGCCATTGCGCAGTATTAAAGAAGAGTAAAGCTGCCTGCTGGCTGCCGCCTGCTGCCTGTTGTGTGTCCTCTTACGCTGTTGTCCTGTGGCGTAACAGGAAAACGTGAGGCAGCTGCTGCTGCTTCAGTTTGGAGCACTTCACTTTCTGTGCTGCGCCTTTTTCTTTGTTGGTTGTCGCTTTGCTCTTTACCATTATTTCTGCATGCCTTATGCATGTCCCATTTGCTGTTGCTGTTGTTGTTCGTCCTGTGGGGATCCTCAGAATTTGTTGGCCAACATCTCGGGCTTGTTTGTATTGTGCTGCCTCTGCTGCTGCTGTTAGCAGCTATTTGTTTGATTGTGGAAATATTTGCATGCTGGTATAGTTTTTATTGGCACAACGTTGACACTGATAAGTTTCCCCCGGGAAACTCCCTCGCCTCGCCCTCTATGTTGCCTGCATCAAATTAAATAACAAAAGGGAGGCGTATATGAAAAGGAAAAGACAGAGAGAGAGCGAGAGAGAGAGGGGGGGGGGGAGAGAGAGCGGGCTGTAGAATAACAGCAGCTCACTTGAATATTAATTAATGCTTTCGCAGTTTGCTTTTCTTTTTTTTTTCACTCGCTGCGCGTTGCTTCAGCTGCCCCTTGGCTCTTGTCATTCGATTTGCATAGTAAACATTTTGTCTGAATTTGACCACTGTGACACATACGCAAATACACACACACATACACCTACTCACACACACATTGAGCTTATATTATATGTATGTATTGTCAATGAGAGACAGACATTCGAATACCAGCCAGATCGAGGGTATATCATTTCGTTGTTGCTTGTTATTAATACTTAATAAATAAGGAATAATATAAATTCTCAATCGAGTTCATTTTAATTATAATGCTGATGATAATGATAAATAATGTGGATCATCATCATTTATGGCAAAAAACTAAGATCGATCTGATATTCATTTTATATTTAAACTCATTCACTTAGTGTAAGAGCATATTGCTTTTGTGTAATGTCCGTCTAGCTGCCTACCCGTATGAACTCTTAAACAGAGAGAGTTGAAATGCGGAATACAACCTGTATCTAAATATATTTAGATTATATATTTACGCCGATAAAACTCTATAGTTTCTTCTAAATATTAGAGCTTAAATTAACACATTTGGATTGGATAATCTGTAAAAAAAATATTTACTCGAGTTTTACTGTTCTAAGCTCAACATTTAAGTACTAAATTGCTGTTGTCTATTGATCTACCGTGATGTATATCCATATAAGCCTCTTAAAGGCCAAGGGAAAAAAAAAAAACATTTTTATTAAAGCCTTGGTGCTGGACTGGGATAGGGTATTATGCAGTCAGTACTTATTTATATATATAATATATTTGTAATATAATTCAACTCTTGTAAGCACTCAAAAACTTTTGATTTCCCAAGCAAATATGAAGCATTTGCTTTACTTAGTAAAGAAAGAGATCCCAAAAAATATAAATATATGCACTTAAACCCTACTTAAAAGTCCTTCAAATATAGTTTCCACATATTTAATATATATGACTGCATCAACTGCATATTTGTGTATATTTTGAATTATCAATTTACGCATTCCACCCACACTCGCTCTAGACTCGAGACTCTGGGCGCTTTCCATTGTTGGCAACGAGTTTATTTTTGATGCGTTACCGTTTCGTTTACCTTTCAGGCGACTGACTGCTAAGCCAATTTATAAACGAATTCGCAGCCATTCACACACCCACACACACACAGCCAGACACACCCACACACACCCACACACACTCACACACACACATATAAATGCTAGTCAGAAACAAACATTGAAATTGAATCGCAATCTGCGTTTTGCGTTTGGACAGTCTGATAATAGACAAAAGGCAAACGACACACAAAACAAACAGAAAAACAAAACAGAGAAAAATATAGAGAAAAAAAGCGGAAAAAAGGGGAAAAAAGGAGAAAAAACTGTTGCCTTAAAAGAGAAAGGTGTCCGAGACAAGGTAGTTGCTGTTTTTGCTGCAGCTGTTGTGCATGCCAAATGGAATTGAAAACATGTGAAAAGCCAAACTCATCTACACCCACTCACACACACACACACACACACACAGACGCACACAGACATAGTGGGCGCATTCGCCTACTCACGTTTAGGACGTGGAGTCCATTCATTAGTCGCCATTCACTCAAGCATCGCATTGCGCATACGCCCCGACGTCTGGCGCCTTTATGCCCAGTCCGTGGCACAACCAAATGCCAGCTCAGCTCACAGTTATGGCTATAAGCACACACACACTCACACACACACACATATGCATATCTGGCCAATAGTCATCAACATATTCGGTTACATTTGCGGCAGCCGTCATATGAAACTCATTTTCGTGCCGTCACGGCTGCTTAATCAAATATTTATTTGAGCAAACAGCCAAACAGGTGCGAATTTTCAAAATTTCCACCTTGCTTTCTTTACTTTTTTTATTTCTCTCTCTGCTTAAGCGTGTGTCGCGCATTTAATTTATTTATTTATGTTTATTTGTCACAATTCGGAGCGCGCCTCGAGTGCTTGTTTAATATTTGTTTCTCGTCTCTTTTTTTTTTGCTGCTCATTTCAAATTTCATGCAAAATTGTTTTTCTTTTGGCTGTCGCCTTTTCACTTTTCATTTCGTTAAAATTGCACGCATAAGTATGCTATGATTTTTTTCTACCTCTCTTTTTAATAAGCTGCGCGAGGAACGTGTGCGTGTGTGAGACTGTGAGTGTGTGTGAGACTGTGTGTGTGTCTGTGTACTTTTTGATTATTTGCCAAACAGCTGGCTAGCATTTCTACTCTTTCCTTTTATATGCAAATTACATTTTGCTATATTTAGCAGCTCGTTCCGCTAACGCCTTCAGATTATTTTCATATCTTGCATTTCAGATAAGCAGCTGCATAATTAATTTAAGATGATGAGAGTAAAGTAAGGTAAATAGAACTTTGGAACAATGGATTTTGCACAAAATATATAATATGATCTGATATTTTCTGCGTTATGCCCAAAATCATAATTCTGAGTAATAAATATTGTATATATATGCATATAATAAGTAAATATTATAGCTTAGCTACAGCGAGCAGACTTATAAAACAGAATCTGCATATTTGACAGATCAAATATTTCTAGTTGATGCACTTAGTTAAATATATAATAAAAAGCATAAAGCTAATTCTTATAGGTATTTTATATATAAAAATAAAGTTTTTTCTGTTACTGTTCTGTAATTTCTTCCGTAGTGAATAGTGTGCACAGGTCAAAGTTCTACTATTATTTTAAAAAAAATTAGATATATATTTAAATAAATTTTTTTCCGATTTAAAATATCTTTATAAATATGTATAAATATATAATATATATAAACAAAAATATATATATATAAATATATGCATATATATCCTTCCAATAAGTGATAAATAAAACATAGCTAACTTAATAAAATAAAATGAAATAATAGCAACTCAAAAAGCAAATTTAAAGCCTATTTCACATTTGTGAGCTATCTCTTAATCTGTCTCTTATGAATATATGTCAAGTTGAAGTAGATTATCAGCTTTTGCAGTTAGACAATTTCATGATTTATAGATTTCACTTTCGAGAAATGACACTTTCTTCTGTCTGCTCAGGTCTTTGGTTAGTTTATCTGTCACATCTAGCCTAAATACATTTTATTTGTATTTATTTGTGGACTTTTCGCCAATGCAGTGGCTTAGAATGTGCCACATCCTCACACATATTTATCACCATGGCAAACATTGAGCCATGCGCCGCTGCTCGAGCTGTCCACCTACTGGGTTTGGTTTTAGTTTTTATTTTTATTTGCATTGCATGCAGCAAGCCAAATTTGTTTATTTCAACATATCTAACTATCTTACTTACATGGCTGCATTTCCGTTCCACACTTGGCACAGAAGACGATCGCTCTATCGTTCTCTCTCACTCAGTCTCTTGCTGCAACTCTTTCCAATCTGGAAAGTATGACCCAAGTGTGTAGGTTTCTCTGTTTTGCCTTTGATTTTGATTTATGTTGCAGTAAACAGCAGCAGCAGCAGTGGCAGTGGCGGCGGTGGCAGCAGTTGCTTGGGGGCAACCTCATTTGATACTTTGTCGCATCATTTCGCCACAGCTGAAGAGAGGGCTGCGGGCAAAGCAAGAGTGTGAGCAGCAAGAGTGTGAGAGTGTGGGCTAGACTAGACACAACTACAGCTATGTCTCGGCAAACCGCTAACCCCTTCTCTCTCTCTCTCTCTCTCTCTCTCTCTCTCCCGCAACCCCAGCTGCACAGACAACGCATTCCAAACGCATGACTTTTTGTTGCTCTTGTTGTTGTTGGCTTTTCATGGGGCTGTGATTTTTTTTGCTGCATTCTTTTCAGCGGCAAGCCAAAAAGCCAGCTTGTGCCATCTCACTCTGACTCACTTATTATATATGCGTTTGTTTATGTGTGTTAGTGTGTGTGTGTGCGTAACCACATCCACATTGTGAGTGTTTACGCCTTATAAAACGCAACATTTTTAGCCATGCAGCGACAACGACATTAGAATCGCAGCCAGCTCGGCATTTGGCAATGGCACAAACTTGCCATTACCCTTTCTGCCCCGCTGCGAGCCCCTCCCGGGACACAACTGAAGCCGAAGTTCGCACTTGGAGCATAAAAAAGAAGAAAAAAAAAGAAAGCAAAACATGAGCGTTACGCTTTGTTTGACTAAAATTTATGTTGATGTTTCTTTTGCTTTTGCTGCGGTTGCTTCAATTGTAAAAGGGTATATAAGTTTCGAATTTTTAACATCATTATTAGCTGATATATATTAATATTTATATTTATATTTAATAAGAAATGTGTCTAGAGGCTGTTCATCAATCTATAGTAGTTATTGAAGTATTTTTTAGTTCACAATATTGTTTATATTTATATTATATATCAAAATAAATTCTATTCAGCTATTCATTAAATTATATGACTATTCATAAAGCATAGATTCCATAATTATATGTATATACCATATCACACATACCACACATTTTATATTCCCTTTTTCCCTGCCAGGGTATTTGTCAGTCGTCTTGCCATGATAAGCTCCTCGTCTTGTACTTTTTATTATTTTGGCAATGTCGCGCAGACAACGCGTCGCATGACTCACGCAGTGGTGTCTGCCAGCGCTCCATCTGTCTGTCCGCTCGTCCGTCCGTCTGTCTGGCTGCCTGCAAAAATGTTTTAATTTCTTGCCAGAATTTTGCACTATTTTATTTCACAGCCAGGCGCAAAATAGTTCGCATAACTCACAGATGTCGCGCCGTTTGTTCTGCCTATTAAATTCATGTTCAACTTGTTTGCCAGCTACATAATTATCTCCATTTAAATATGTATATGTATAGTAACTGTATATAGTAGTGCACTTAACTAGTTGCCATCTCTCTCCCTTCTTCTCTCTCTCTCTCTCTCTCTTTCGGTCTGTCTGTGCTGCACTATTTTCATGTGGCTTATTAAAATTTATAAGCTTCGAGCAGTTTTTTTATGTTTGCCATTCATTATGCCTTCCATTTTATGGCCGACGAGTTTGGGCTAACAATGGCTATCTAGTTGAATTTTTATGCTTTGGCTTTAGCTTTAGCATATGCCTATCAAAATTGATAGCATACTTTTCTGCGGTTTTTATGCGCACTAAAAAAGATCTGGGCTGCAGCAACCGCCGCATTTCTCAGACAATCATATTTATTTTTGTTGCTTTTTACGATCTTATATCTTTGATGGCGATTCACATAAATTGCATGTTGCATTAGATTTGAATTTCAAATACAAAAGAATAGTTTTTATGTCAGCAACGAATTATTTGATTTGATTAAATAAGCACAAATAAATTAATAATGAAATAAATCCAAAGTTATTATTGGAAATGCAAAAAAATTCTCACAAAAAAGAAAAAGAACAAGTAAGAAAACTCTAGTCGGGCGTAACCGACTAGGGTATACCCTGAGCCTCGTCGAACCTGTGTTTTCCAATACACTTAAAGCATTTAAAGCATTTGTGGCAAATGTAAACTAAAGCAGCAGCTAATAATTCAACAAAATTCAAACGTAATTTGCGATTCTTCGAATCGACTAGAATGCGATCGTTTGTATGTATGTGTGCAACTGCGTTCGCTTGGCGCTGCTGCCGCGTGAGTTTGCAAAATAGCCAAACGTTTTGTTTAATAACTTTTTTGCTATTTAACGGATTTCAATAAAATTTTCGGCATTTGATCAACATATTCCATGGGCATATTTGTCAGTTTAGTAAAAGTGCCAACTGATTCGCATTTTGGCTATATTTGAGACTGAACTTCAATTGGGGGAAATTTGGGGCCGGTATCCAAAATATAACAAAATTCGAAATTGCATAAAATACATATAAAGCTAAATATAAAATTTGGCGTCTCTAGCTTAAAAGATGGGCGAGATAGAATTTTTTAACTGAATTTCGATTTTGTTTTTAATCGATAACAATTAATTGGGGATAGCTATCGATTTTTTAAAACAAACTCGATCTGCGCGTGCTATACACGGACCCACAAAAAAAATTTCAAGTCTCTAGCTCTTATACGGGCTGAAATCGACGCGTTCAAACATACGGACAGACGGACAGACGGACGGACGGACAGACGGACGGACGGACAGACGGACAGGGCCAAATCGATTTCTCTTGTCGTCCTGATCAAGAATATATATACTTTATGGGGTCTGCCACGCCTCCTTCTGCCTGTTACATACATCCAACAAAAACATTATACCCTGATTTCCCATTTTCAATGGGCTCAGGGTATAAAAATATATCCGATTCAATTAAAATATAATTGAATAAGAAATTCTTTGATTTGATTAAAGAAACAAATGGATAATAATGATGATAAAGATCTAAATCAGATTTAATATATACTGAAACATGACTTATTGAAATGAAATGTGTTATTTATTTACAGGCAACTAAATCTAATCTGAAGTGAGTTATTTACAATGAGTTACATGTTATTGAAACATGAGTTAGATCAGCGAACACAAGAAACGACGCTATATTTATACCCAAATCGAGACATAGTAGCAATCTTTATTTACTTTACTGATCATTTGATAAAGTTATTGACTAGCTTTAAACTAAAGTAAAAGACATATAAAAACAAAAAAATATATATTTACAACTGTGGCTAAGAAATAACTAGCATCTGTTGCTGACATTCAAGTTAAACTTAAATTCAAAACTCATTTAAGTTTGAGTTACGCTTGGTTCTGTACGACACAAAAAGTAAATTTTTTACTTTTATAAAGTCTGAAATTCGTTAGCAAAGAAATGAAATGAAGTCAGGTAAAGGAATGCTGCAGAGAGCTTATTAAGCTCTATCAAAAACAACATCATTTGATTGGTATAAACTGTACAAAGAAGGTAGGGAAAGACCTTATATTGCAGGCGAGCGAAGTCTGCGAGCAACCATCAATGACAGCAACAGACGAGCAACACGTTAATCAAATCAAGTGCTCAAACCGCATCGAGGAAGGTGTTGAAGGTGCCAATGCGGAAAATGCTGTGGCAAGTGGTATTTGGCAAGCTTCGAGAACAGGAAAAAGCAGTTAAATAAGTTTAAAACAACATAGTTATTTGAGTACGCCAAGGAGATGTTGAGGATTGCCAACTTTAGCAATACCTTGACATATATATTGATAGAATATGGTTTCCTTTTGACTGTAAACAGGATACAGATATATTGATAGAATATGTTTTCTTTTTGACTGTAATCAGAAGTATCTATGTTCTGATAGATTTCTCATTTTATAATACTATTTCAGAAATTTGTTGAGTAGTAATCTTGCTATAACAGAAGGAGAACAAAATTATATGAATATGTATCATTTTACATTCATATATATATAAATATTTTAAATATTTCTACTTATAAAAATAAATATGTGGAGCTTATATTATATTGTATATCTATTTAATAGTTAAATATATGTATTTACATATGTATAAAATCTTTACATAAATAAATATATATTTATAGTTTATAATCTATATCCCTTTCTTATTTCAGAAAAATTAAAAAGTAATTTGTATTATAAAAATAAGAATATATTTTTGGCTTTCTTATACTTTTCATATGATTTTTCAACCTGTAGATATTCTAATTTGTCTTGATATATTTATTTATATTATATATTTATACTCTTTTATAAGTTAAGTTTCTCAAACTTACTCATACAACTACTTGTCAAACTCAGAAACATTTTTTTAAATTATTAAAATAATATTTGTTGTACGAATTTAGTCTAAACCCCTTGACAGCATATTGACAAAGTGAATTTTGTGGAATATGTTGATTACTTCAACTCTGGAAGACAGTTACCGTTATGAATTTTAGAGAAGCTCTGTAAAAGTGTAATGAAAATCTTACATGAAGCACCTTTGAAGCACGACAGGTGAGCTGTGAGGCCGGGCGAGTCCAAAGAGAATTTTCTATTCACGCACGTATGCGCAGGCTGTGTGCGTGTGCACACAGAGGGGCGCCACTGGGGGCGTGGTGGTAATATATGTAAGTGTGTGTGTGTGTGGAACAGCTGTTACACACACACAGACATAGTCAAAGTCAGTTTCAAGTATTTGCAATAAAAAAAATAATGACCCGCTGTAAGTTTGTTGTTGTTGGGGGTAGCTGGAAAGCTGAGAGCACAAAATTGACTGACAAAACCTCAACATGCCACTAAAAGCATAATCATGCACTTAACTAAAGCCAGCTGTGCTTGCGTGTGTGCGTGAGTGTGTGTGTAAGCTGAGGGGCAGCCCAGGTGTAGGTGGAGTCGTTGTTACGCACGTAGAACTTAAGTCATCATCATACAAATAAAAATTTATGACTTTAAATGCGAATGTAGAGGAATGTGGGTGTGCGTGTGGTGTATGGGAATATGTTGTGGCTGTGTGTGGCTGTGTGTGTGTGCGGTAGACCCGCAAGTCAGTTGGCTTAGCCTGGTCTTTGCTCTCTTTGCTAAAATACCACCTGATTTGCACGTGCATCTGTTTATAGTCGCTCGCATTTCTCTCACACTTCACACACACTAATATGGGGCATTACAAAATAGTCACGATTTGTGTAGTGCATGAATATATATATATAAACTTGATCAATGTCAACTAAAGTGTATTTAGCCACTGGCCCGTTGCCATGGCAAATACTCGACCAGGTCGAAGAAATCCTCAAGATATTTTTCATTTCTCCCCTTTCATTTGTAGCAGTAAAAATATATATATACAGGTGAGTGATTCAGGTTTAAATAACTTTATGTTGTTGTCTGTGGCTTGTGATTGTATATAATTTTAAGATATTGCTTAAGGCGGTAATTAATAATGTAAAGGGAAATAGTAGACATTGAAACCTATATAGATTTATATATCAAATGCAGCGTTGCCTACTCGTACTCCAATTTTTGATTATATATTGAAATATATATTTACTGCTTTCATATATACACACACAGATATATAAATATACTTTCTAATAACTGACTATAACACAGAGTTTTTAATACATATCACAGTTTGAACAACTTTTAGATTTAATATAAAATATTTTTAGCAAACTTACCTTAAAAGAAGCTACATTCTGTTTCAGAATTGAGTACTTGATTGGGGCATGAAACATCATTTCATATCCAAGTATAGGGTATACCAAGGTCAACAGTTTTTCTAGTATTAAAGTTGTTTTTACATGGCCAATATATAATTTCTACCGGCCCATATCTGCTGCTACTTCGCTAGCGCTACAGAAACTCTAGTTTATGGGTGACTGAGGTCTGTAAAAATAAAAAATAAAAAGACAAAAATAAATAATAAAAATAAATATGACATTACTAATATAAATATAATTTCTCTATTTAATATTATAAATTATAAAATACAAAATAATTTTGTTAATAATTAAAATAAATATGAAATTTCCAGCTCCAAATATTATTATAAAATAAAACTTAAAATTACAAGTAAGCAACACAAAGTGAAGGTCTGTCACTTTGCTAATCATACACATATTTCGCTAGTTTAATTAATTAATTTTCAAAATCCATTCAACAATTCGTTACTCTAAAATAATATTCCTCAACAGTTGCGTCCAATTAAAGACGCACTTCGCATAGCGAACGTTCTCTATTTCCGTGAACATTTGCAATATTCCCGAGCTTAACTCGGAGTTAAATTTGTGACTGGCATTCCTTTGGTTATGTGAAAATGCGCTGACATTCACTTAAATGAAAAGCAGCGCAAATTCACTTGGGAAAAAAATATGAAAAACGCAATGAAAATACAAAAAAAAAAAAAAAAAGGGAGAGGAGAGAGAAAAGCGAAAAGGAAAAACTACAATACAAAGCTGCTTGTGAGCTACTTTTCAAGTTAAAGTTATTATCCCAGGGCGAGTGGAGCGTGGGTGGGGGGAGGGGGCGTAACAGCAGCCACTTGCAGACTTGCCAGACTTTTGAATAAATTTTCAATCTGCCTGCTGACAACGGGGACAACAACGACAATCAGCATTATGAATATGTAGCGACATCATCTTGACTTGATGTGTGCCGCATTGTTGTTGTTGTTGTTGTTGCTTATGTAGTACTAGTTGTTGTTGTTGTTGTTGTTGTAGCGTCAGTTTGTCGCTAAGTGAAAAGCCAAGCCAAGTTGCCTGAACATTTTTAAAAGCCGCTTTACTTTTGTAAATACTTAACTTTCGCTTGGTCGAGAAACTTTTGCCTGCGAAACAGGCGGAAGGAAGCTAAACTCTGACGAACATCGACTTCGGCTCTTCTCCTTCTTCTTCTTCTTCTTCAACTTCTTTTTTTGGAAACTGCATTCTATTTTTATATATCTTCAAGTTAAATGCTTTTAGCCGCTTTGCCCGAGCAACTTGGCTTGATAAAGTTGTCCGTTGTTGGCCCAACTATCTATAATATATATGTATTCATCCGACTATTTACATCTAATGGCATAAGTAATGCAAATAATTAAGCACTAAACAGCTGATAACAAATCATCAATTAAATAGAACCAATTAAATCTAATGCCACACAGAAATAATCAAAGAAGAGGAGGAAACGGAAAGAAAGAGAAGCGAGGAATGTGGGGAAAAGTGCGCTAATCAGTGAAATGCGCTGCGACAAAAGGAACGTGGCCGAAAAACAAAGTGTTCGCCATTTCTCTTTGTGGTCAACCGCCATTAACGTTTATTACACCCTCAAATCGTCCACAAAAAGCAAAGAGCAATACACTGAACGAAGCGGACAACAATCAAATAAAAACAATGTGCGCAAAAGCAACAACAAAAAATATAATTAAAAATAAACATTACGCAGCGACAGACAATGAGCAGCAAAAAATAAAGTAAGAAGAAAAGAAAGAAATAAAAAACCATTAAGTATGTTAGCAAACGTATGATAACGACTGACTGATACGCGCTCATACATAGCGAGAAATAGGTAAAAAGAATTTTAGTTTAGTATAATTGTGAGCTAATTAGAGATGTTTTTTGGAAAAGTTCGAATACCTAAGAATATATAAATAGCTTTGATATCTAGATACATAAAGGTGGAATACCCGACTTGATCTATGTATACCTTCAAGTCAATGAATGTTGCTGATGAAAGGCTAAGGCTGCCCATTCTCTAGATAACAAATATATTATGGGAGAACTGGAAAATTTATCAAGCCTATTGTAGACATGAAAACTAGAAGGATCATTCCTATAGCAACTTTTTGAATAACGAATAATAATAAGGAATTTTTCGTTATGTGGCTAACTGAAATGAAAAAAAAAATTTCTAACAATAGTTTGAAGATATGAGTAGGATGTCCTACCATGTGCATATTTATATATATACTCATACTAAACATCTCTCTGATACCACTTTCATAAGAATCTACACGCCAAATTTCAAGTCTCTTCCCTGTCCACACCCAAACACATCAAACCTCATATATACCCCAAACACTTCTCGAACGGGTATACGTAAAAAAATTAAATAAAACAGGGAGACGGACTCAAAGAAATGTGTAATAAAAGGTGAAAATTGCATTGCACAACAGGCGAACGACCGAGTGGACGCTGAGCCGTTGTCCTTTGCCTCGCCAGCGTGTCCTGCCAGCGTGTCCTGCGAGTCGAGAGGGTGGGGCATTTTAGGCGTCTAATTGAGCGTTTTAGTTATGCTAATTGTAGGGGACGCCTCCGCAGGCAGCGCTGCTCTGCCCACACTCAGCCCACTCTCCTCCACTGCGGCCCAGCAGCTCATCTTTATTGTTGTCATTTCTTATAAGTATTTCGAGTCCTGCTGCGGCCGAAGGATCATTAATGAGCTGTCCGTTGCGGGCATCACGACGCGGCGGGCGTGAGTTCTCGGAATGTAAATAATTAATTGCGTAATTATATAGAGCAGCGGCGTAAGCAAGAGTATCCTCTATATACTTGATACCAGCGATTAGAGCTTATGATATATTTATATAAGCTTCAGAGCCTCAGCAAGCTTTCAAATGTGCACAAATATTATATCAACTGGGATAAGCATTAGAAATAAAATTAATAAAATTCAATTTGAAATCTTCTTTAAGAACTTCAAAAGAATTTAAAAAAATCTGTGTAGGACAAAAAATAATATTAATAATAATAAAATTTTAAATATATATATAAACAATAGAAAAGAGCAATTAATTTATAGTTCTTGGTCTTAAAACAATTTAAATAATTTTAAAAATTATATATTAATTTAAAAGAAATGCTAATACAAATCTCGACAGTTTAAGTTCCATAAGAATATAATGTACATAAGAATTTTTGTCACATAAAAATATAAAAATTATATATATACAATCATTTTTTTTTTTGGTATTTAAAAATTATAATGATATTAATTATTATTTTAAAAACATTTTAAGAAAAATATATAAATATTGTACATAATTTAATGAAGCAAGAAATTTATTTATAAATTGTGGCATATATACCTAAACATTCTTCCTTTACTTACTTTACTTTAATTTCCATATCCATATCAAAATATATAAAAAAACCTCTTTAATATTTTCTTGTTTTTTCGCTCGTTTTTTTTTTTTATTTTTGATTATCTACCGTAAATACTTATCAATTATACAATTTACGTTTCTTATTTATGCTGGTTTGTGTTTCGTTTCATATTATATACAATTACATATATGATTTACATACATATAGGCGTATTTATAGACTTACAAATTAATTGCTCTTCTTCTTTCACTTTACTCTTTGGGGATTGTGTTTATGTATGTATATGTGTATGTATGTATTTATGTACGTGTATCTGTCTGTATATAACTTTATATGTTACATATAAATATCAATTTATGTATGTATATAAATAATTTTGACTTTCGTTATATAAATATAAATATATATATATTTATTCATATAAATATATATAAATAATGTAATTGTAGAGAAACAAAGTGAAAAGCTTAGCACAACATTTTTCAACTCGTTTTAGGTTTCTTTTTCGTATGTTTTTTATAGTGTATAAATCATAGAGGGTGAACCAGTTCGCAAGTGGTTCCGTTGTATTGGCTCGGCTCGGCAAACAAAATAATCGAGTTTGTATTTAAGGAAACCTAGCGATAGGTTGTAGTTTCTTTACCTTTTCCTATTTGTTTTTGCTGTGTTTTAAATGCCTTCGAAATGACTTTTTTGAGCTAGCTGAAACTGTTGTCTGTTTGTGTTGAGGATTAAATATTTTAGATACATTTAGCAGTTGCTTGCTGTTGCCTAGGGCTGAAGCCTACTTTGCTGCCTGCTGCTGCTGTTGCATTGTCTCCTTCCGCTGTTCCTCCTCCCTGAAGTGTGGCACAAGAGTTGCGTGACAATTGAATCATGTTAATTGCCTGATGCATCTGCTGCATCCTTTGCTGCATCCTTTGTTGTTGCTGCTGCTGCTGCTGGTGCTGATGCTGTCCGTGCAGCTATGCGCCCGCAGGCCTTTGCTCCACTGCGGGTCCTGCTGCGCCCGCATGGGCCGGTGCTTTGTAATCGGCGCCAGCTGCGACACTAATTGCCTGGCCAGCGACCAGCTGAGCAGCGCCAGCAGCGTGGCAGCCATCGCAGTCGGCGCCAGCGACGCCGTCGAGCTGGAGGAGGAGGAGCTGACGCCTCGCCAGGCGGCGCCGCCATCCTCTAAACCATCCGCTCCGTCATCTTCTTCTTCGCCTGAGGGTACAAAATGAAAGAGAAAGTCTAGCGAGAAATAGAGAAATGCAGGCCATGTACTCTTTTGCTGTTGTTGTTGTTGTTGTGATTGTTGGATATGTTGTTGTTTTTATTGTTTCTGCTGCTGCTGCTGTCTTTTGTCTAGGTGCATGTGTGTGCTAATTGGCTGACAGCGAAAGAAGCGAAAAAAAAAGAATTGAAAGAGGAACTTACCCTGCAGCTGGGTCAGGTAGCTGTTCTTCTTGCTGTGGAACTGCTCGTCCTCGTGCAGCGTGTACTGGTCATATATCTCGTCGGCACTCACGCGATTCCCGCTGGCGCCGTTGCCGCCATATTTGCCAAATGGATCCGCCTCCAAAATGGTCTTCTCCGTCGTCTTCCAATACACATCGTGCAGCTGGGCACTGCAGCGCAGCTAGAGATAAATTTTATCCTCTATTAGGACTCTCACATAGATGATATATATGTATATCGATTGCTTACCTTCAATTTGCCATTGTCAAAGTGCTGATCGGTCACCACGAAGTGTATGCCCACGATGGAAGTTTCCATCTCGTTGCGCGCATCGCGAAGGATTTTATGATGTCGCACATGCGAGGGATTCACCTGGAAGGTAGCAAGAAGAGATGGATTATTATATTATATTTATTTATTATACCCTGAGCCCATTGAAAATGGGAAATAAGGGTATAATGGTTTTGCTGGATGTATGTAACAGGCAGAAGGAGGCGTGGCAGACCCCATAAAGTATATATATTCTTGATCAGGACGACAAGAGAAATCGATTTGGGACTGTTCGTCTGTCCGTCAGTCCGTCTGTCCGTATGTTTGAACTCGTCGATTTCCGCTTCTATAAAAGCTAGAGACTTGAATTTTTTTTGTAGGTCCGTGTATAGCACGCGCAAATCGAGTTCATTTTAAAAAATCGATAACTATCCCCAATTAATTGTTATCGATTAAAAACAAAATCGAAATTCAGTTAAAAAATTATATCTCGCCCATCTTTTAAGCTAGAGACACCAAATTTTATATTTAGCTTTATATGTATTTTATGCAATTTTGAATTTTGTTATATTTTGGATACCGACCCCAAATTTCCCCATATTCTATGAAAGACACAGATTCGACGGGGCTCAGGGTATCGCCTAGTCGGTCACGCCCGACTAGAGTTTTCTTACTTGTTTTTTACAGAGTTTAGCTACTGATTTTGAACTGAGATATTTATAATTCTTGTTTCTGTGTTTTTACAAGGGATGTGATAAAAATTGTGATTCGTAGCTTTAACTTTACAATCAAAGAACTGTAACTATATTCAAGGTGGGGCAAAAACTTCAGTATTTTATAACATTCAGAGAACTCTTTGCATATGGAAAATAACTTTAAAATAACTAATAAACTGTAGCAAAGATATTAAAGCCTTTCCCCAATCAGCAATGAATCTGTCAGTCTGTTTGAAGTTAAATTCATATGAGAGCTCTACACCACATATATTTAACTTAGCAACATCTTCATAAAACAAATACATATACAACTCTAATGCTCTTAACAAACAACTATTGTCAATAAAACTTTTAGCTCATTCCATAGCGAAATTCCTGTCCCAAATGTCAAACAAAATGTTTCTATTACCATTTCTAAAATTTGCCGAGTTCTTGGGTTGCTGCCCATTAAAATTCCACTTTATAGAGAATCTTTTGAGCGCTGCCGAACATAAGCAGCTTATAAGTCAAGGATCTTATTTCTTTGCCTAAACAGTTTACCTAATGTTTAATTTGGCATAAAGTTCTGCTACATGGCGCAACGCATGGCAAATCATATAATAAACTCAGCCAGCTAAATAATTAGCTTACACACCCACACACACGCGCGCGCTTACACACATACACACACACACACACCTCTAGAGCTGGAGCAATTTGAGCTTCAGTCCATGGCAAACAATGCTCATTGATGGCGCATAATAGCGGAAGCAACAACAACTGCGAGCGACGGAAGCGTTGCCAACAAAACAAAGCGCAAACACACACGAAGACACCTACACATACACACACACATCTATATACACACACACACACACACACAAAGAGCAAACCGCAATTGCGCGTTGGCAGCTAAAATGGCGTTTCACATGAATTTCTTGGTTTGGGATTGAGTTGCTTCTGCTTCTGGTTCTGCTTCTTCCTTGGCCTTTGCCTTTGCCTTCTGAATTGAATGCATTTGGTGTTCGCCCTCGTCGATTGATTGGAAATGCAGCTCGATTCCTGAAATCCCAATACACTCTTCACTCTGCGCCACAGCACTTGGCACGAGAAACCCACAAACAATTAAATAGCAAATTGCAATATAATATTGATTACACTGCCAGAAAATTGTACCAGACTTTAGCTTCATATCGATTTCTGTGCTGCAAACGAATATCAAAACTATCTTCTATATTCGATCTCTATATAATGGCATGGTACATTTTTATGGGCAATCATTTAGTTATTTATAATTTTAATCAATTTTGATTTGATTTTAGCTTATATTATGCCATTTTGATCAGTGTATTTGTCGTCAAAGCAATTACTTTGAGTCCTTGCACTACAAGTCGCTGGAGCTTGCTATAAAGCAATTGCAGCTAATGAAATCTTAGTCAAAATAGCAAGACAAAGGCAAATACAAGCAGGTCTTACACAGAGTTAAACAGTTATTAAACTAATAGCACAGCATAGTCATTGATCTCTTAGGTTTTCTTTAATGTATTATGTAGAAATGGAAAGGAACTATAGCAATTGCTTACAAGAATAACTATTTTCTATTTCTTTTAATATCTCCCTCTCTATCTTGTATTTTTCTAGCTTTCTCTCTCTCTCTCCTCCTCTTCTATATTTCTCCTTTATCGTATTCTTTACCTCGCACAGCTTACCTTGTACCCTTTGTACAATGCTGATCGTGTCTCATACCTCATACCTCATAACTCATACCTCATACCTCATACCTCATACCTCATACCTCATACCTCATACCTCATACCTCATACCTCATACCTCATACCTCATACCTCATACCTCATACCACATACCTCATACCTCATACCTCATACCTCATACCTCATACCTCAGACCTCATACCTCATACCTCAGACCTCATACCTCATACCTCATACCTCATACCTCATACCTCATACCTCATACCTCATACCTCATACCTCATACCTCATACCTCATACTTCATACCTCATACCTCATACCTCATACCTCATACCTCATACCTCATACTTCATACTTCATACTTCATACTTCATACCTCATACCTCATACCTCATACCTCATACCTCATACCTCATACTTCATACCTCATACCTCATACCTCATACCTCATACCTCATACCTCATACCTCATACCTCATACTTCATTCCTCATACCTCATACCTCATACCTCATACCTCATACTTTATACCTCATACCTCATACCTCATACCTCATACTTCATACCTCATCTCCTATTTCCTATTTCCTATCTCCTATTTCTCATATCCTATCTTCTATTTCTCACTCTTCCATCTTTCTCTTTCTTCAGTCTCTCATTCTTCAATCTTTCAATCGTCATTCTCCCGCTCTCTAATCTTCCCATGCAATCCGGATTCTCCGATCTTCCATTCTCCTATCCTTCACTCTCTCATCTTCCTTTCAATCTCACAGTTTCGAATAGTTTTTTAAAAGCTTAAGCTCCGCATTCATTCGTTCGGCCACAACCACAGGCCGAACCAGTGCAATCCGCTCAAATGCCATTCCATTATCCACCTCAAATGCGTATAAGCCACATGCCTGCTGTATGCATACATGCGCCGCAGATATGCAGTTCATTATGCACAGGACTTGGCTGAAGTTATTTTAATGAGCTTCAATAAACAAGTGCGTTGAATTGTGCGAATCATGACAAAAATATCGCTGCATACATTTTGGCAAATTAGTTGAGCCCGGCAAACCGAAGGCCGAAAGCCAAATGTGTGAGTTACGCCCCAATGCACTTGCTGTGGGGCGTGGCTAAAAGCTGTGTGTGCAACTGAAGAGTTTTGCACCGATGTCATTTTTAGCCGCATTTTCATGTCCGATGCGTGCATAAAATTCCACTAAATTATTTGAGCTGTAAAATAGGGCGTAATGGATGGGGCGTGGCCTAACAGACAACGATTCGTTGACTATGTAAGTGTGTTTGCCCGGTAATTACAGGGCACACACACACACTTGCACTCTCTCGCACACTCTTGCATAAATTACACACACAGAGAGAGAGAGAGAGGGAGAGAGAGAGAGAGAGCTGTCGCTTAAAAACAAGAAAATTGTGTTTTTGCATAATTTTGGACTCACCTCTTCATTATTCACCGTCCATGTGAGATTGGCCGCCGGCCGGGAGTGCCGCGACGTGCAATTGCCACGCAATATGTCGCCGACCCGATATCGCGGCCGGATCCCGGTTATGAATGGCGCATTGTGCGGCGTCTCTGTAAATGCAGACCAAAATGAGAGAGAGAGAGAGAGATGAGTGTAAGAGTTTTTTCACTTGATTCTTTTTCTGCGGAACTAGTTATGCGGCCCGCCCACATACATGTTCAGCGACTGTCACGATAGGCAAATCCATCCATTGTCCGCATGCCCCCAAAGGTCTTCATGTCTGGCCATTTCGAAGGCCTTCAAATCGCAGCTATTTTTTTTTTCTGTGTGTGTGTGTCTGTGTTTGTAATGACAGTCGAGGTCAAATCTCTGCGGTTTTGCAGTCTATAATTGAAATGCTTTTGTAAGCCTCCCCCCACGCATGCAGCGCTCATGGCTCCGCGGCAATGATTGAGCCACGAATTCCGATTGTGAACATGACAGAAATCGTTCCGTTTTAAATGCCTCGACCAGGAAGTCTCTAACAAACAAGCTGCAAAAGGTTGTGGAATCATGCTGAAGCGCTTGCGAGCTAGCTTTAAGTTTGAATTTATTTTTGACTTGCGATTGGCTAGCTTAAAGTTTGTTTGCTCTTATTTTGCTTGATGGATCAGCTAAGATTGGAATTAGTTTTGACCTAGTAATAAATTGTTGAATTGTTTAAAGTGTTTCAAAACAGGAATAATTTGTGGTTTTGAATGCCCTTAATAAGTTAATTGAGTCAGAGTTTATTGAATATTTAAGCCACTTTTTATAATAGATCTGTGTCCTCATGTGAGTTGTCCTTAAACCAGATTCGTATTAAAAATGAACCAATTTAGAAATCATATATGAATTAGACAATTTGTGAAGATAAAATTGTTTAGCAAGAAAGCTTTATTAGTTAGGAACCAATTTGCTGAAATATGTATAATTTGTCTCAGAATAAAATCACAAATGAATCGTTTTAAGACTTAAATCAAACATTGTAGTACATTGGAATTATATATGAACTAGTTGTAACATACATACTACATAAACAACTCAATATTAAAATGGATTTAAAAAGTCTCAAATTTGCTTTTAGCAAGACAGAAGCCTAGTCAAGAGAACTAGTTTCTATAGCAGTTGAACCTATTAGATTGTGTATATAGATTATATAACTAAATAATTTAAGAACTTACATACTGCTAGCAATCATTACAAAATAATAAACAACAGTATTTAAACGAGTTTAAAATTATATTTCAAATTATTTATAAAATTCTAAGCCCACTTGTTGCTCCCTAGTGCACTAGTTGCAAAACAATTTATTATCTAAGCTAACATATATTTCATGAAATGTTTACTTTAAATCAAAAAAGTTTACACTGGCTAATTAATAACCCCTAATTTGAAGCCAGTTGCAGCCTGAATTAGTTCTTTGTAAACTAGTTCAGCTCATGAATTTCATGCAATCGGAAACCCATTTGAAGCCCAAATCGAATCAGTCTCAGTCTCAGAGTCAACTAGTCGCAGCCATTTGGCATTTGTGCATTCGAATGAGCTAAGTATGGTAAGTAAGCACAATATCACGTATGATGATGATGCGCCCAAACGACAATTCGATGCAGATGCAGATGCAGATGATGCAACAAACTCAGCTATAAATAAGTATTTTTCTATTTTTGCATCAAGTGGCTGCGAGTCAAGTCAAACAGACAGGCGAGCGGCAAGCGTCTGTCTAATTCCAGGGCAAGGCTGTCATATGCGAGCAGGACATGCCCGAGCGAGTTCAATTGGAGGGTCCAAAGGGACGCAGGACTTGAGCCGATGTCAAGAGTCAAGAGGTTAGAGACCCAACGAATGCCAAAGCTATCCCTGTCTGTCTGTCTGACTGTGTGTGAGTGTGTGTGTGGGGCGTAACTTAAAAATAAACTTCCAGCTCGTATGTGCGGTTGTGTTCAAGCAGACGAAACACAAACAAATTTGCTGGCTCCAGATGAAGATGAAGATATTTAAGCAGCCAAACAAAACTAAGAAATGAATTAGAAAAAGCACTCGCAAAACGTTTGAGATGGTCAATAAACTTTTAGACCCCACTGTGAGTGGCAGCGTGTGTGTGTGTTGTGTGTGTTTGGCTGTGTGCATGGATGATTGGTTTAGAAGCTTTGCCAAAGTAGGGGCTCAAATTGGCTGCTCGCCCGCCTTGGTAAACTTTAGTCGTGTCTATTTCATGTTTATATGACCATACATATACATATATATGTGTCTGTGTATGTGTGTCTCTGTCTGTGTACATTTTCAATTGGAAGCAATTGGTATGTGTGCGGCAATTGGACCAACCGCAAGCCAACAAACGCAGTCAAACACAGTGGAGCCCCACATTATCTTGTTTTCCGTTTATGGCCAAACATTTGCGGCTTACATCATTAAATGCTGCAAAGGTTTATCACAGTTTGTTGAGATCATCTAATTAATTATAATAATTTGCTTTAATAGCCCAGCATTTATGGGAAGAACAGCTGTGCGTGCAGCGAAGTAGACAAGAGTATAAGCACTTTTATAGCAGCAGATTTGACACATAATAAAACATTTATTAGCACGGTAAACATATTGTTAATAAGAGCTAATAAAATGGAGAATGAAAAGCTGTTGAAGACTTGCTGCAATTATTATAAATTGCTTATGAAAACAGATTGACATACCTGAATACATAGATCTAGTAAACAAGAATTAAAAGCTTGAGCAACACTCAGAGAAAGGATAATAGCACCTCTCGATAAGCAAGAGATTAATTTGGAAAATAGTCGTAGATATATTAAACATCGTTTAATGAATTAATATATGTATATTCATTTCGAGAATCTATGTTCATAATACTTTAAAGGCTAAAGTGTCTCACTTAACTAGCTGATCTTTTTATTACCTAAGTATCTGTCTTTGAGCTTACACACTTTACTGCAGGACTTTCACGGATGTCGCCTGAGCTGATACTCTAGACAAAAATAATTTGTTATGAATGAAAATATTTTTTATAGCCGTCTGCTTTATACTGTAATGCGTCTGCTGTCCTATCGTAAACTGTCTTGAATTTGTCTGTTATAAAAAATAGCAGTACGAAAATGCATAAACTTTTAACTTTGCTAATAAAATTAAAGAAATGAAAAAGCACTTCAAATGATTTTTAAAATAATAATTTAGATTGCATTCTTTTAACAGACATTTTAGATAAGTAAAAAAAAGAGTCATAGATAAAAAGATAAAAAAAAAGTTATAGATAAAGCATTTCCTATTCTCTTTTTTAAGCAAAATAAAAAAATATATATCATAAAATTAAATTTACAAATATCAATGTTATTTATAAATTAACAAATTTAAAACAGATAAAAAAAAAAACAAAAATGATATCAACAAAAGCAGTTTAGTTAGTTTATTTGTTGTGATTAATTAGTTTAATTTGCTTGTATGAATTTATATATATTTTTTAAAACTTGTGTTTTTAGCAAAGACATCTTGTAATTCGGAGAAAAAATTTGATAAGACTATGGAGAAATTCGATTTTTAATACAGTCCACTTTTATTTAATTTCATTTATGCCCATTCAGTCAGTTATTAAATCATTCCAGACCATAAAGAATATATATCTTGTATTTGATTTAATTTCTTTATTTCATTATTTTATATATATTATTTTTTATGCATTTTTTTGCAGCCCTTTTGACAATCATGTTAAATATTTCCATGTAGTGCAATTGCTGAACAATTGTTTGGCTTTTGTATTTATTTTACTTACCAATAACTTCCAATTCGGCGGCCGCTATTAATGTATGAAATGAGGGCGCATCCGCAGATACTTCGCAACTGTATTTACCGGATGTGGACATTGTTACCGCGTCGAGCACCACTTGGCTCTCGTTCGACGAAGTGCGCTGAAAAAAGAGATAAAAAGAGAGAGAGTGTGTGTGTGAGAGAGAGGGAGAAAGTAGAGAAAGAGCTTCAAATGAATATGGGAAGTGCCTGACATAAAAGCGAAATACATTTGCTTAAAAAAATACACAGCATAACTATATATGCCCAAACAACTATATATATATACGGCAGGGAGAAACAGAGAGAGAGGGAGGAAGAGCGGGAGTGTGGGGGCTGCACTGTATCTGAAAAATTGCACTGCAAACGTATCTCGTGCATTGCTGCTGGCTTCGTGTTGAGCTGCTCAATAATTGAGCGGGCGAACAGCAAAACAACAAGTAGAAAGCAAACGGGCGTAGACGACTGCTCAATGCTCGCCAAGAGAAGCTGAAGAAGATGTAAAGTTTGTTGAGATATACAGATAAAATAAAGGAAGCCTAGAGTTGATCTTTGTAGATCAAAGCTGAGATTGATTTGATCTTATCAGATAAAACGTGTAACTTAAGTAAACTATTCTATATACCTCATTCATATACCCCATCATCTATATAGATCATTTAGTATTACCAGACACATATAAGAAGCCTGAAAGTTCCAGCTATATAATTTTAACATGTTATGTACAATTTTCCAGAGTTTTCCTTTCAAACTTGAGCTTGCTTCACACCTCACACAAAACCTATATACTCTCTTGAAGCAGCTTGAGCGCGCATTCAAACTACATTGGCTCTGGCTGCAAAATTGTTGAAGCTGGTCAACTTTATGCGGATCTCAACGAATGTCTGGCTCGTTTTTATTTTGTGCATTTCATAAGCCAGCAGTTTATGTAGCATTTATACACACACACACATATATATCTATATATATATTGGATACTTCTACTGGCTGCTGTATATTTCAAAATCATCAGCGTGGTAAATAATAAAAACTGCGTTTGTGTCATGTTTGTCAAATATATATATAGCTGATTTTTTTCGGATTGCAATTTTGTTCTGTGGCTCCGCACAATATCAAATGGCGATAGTGTCGACTGCGTTGTTAAATGAATTATTAACTATTTTATTTGTTCTTCGCTCAAATGGCAAACAAAAAAGAAAGAGAGAAACGAATATGCTCTGGCCATATTGAAATCCCAAAGCCCAATCCCGGACTCTGTGCAGCGGGTTTGCTATATTAATAAATATTTAAGACCAACTGATGACATGACCGAATAACTGCAGCCAAACCTTTCATTTCGTTCAATATAAATGTAAAAAAAATGTAAACAAACCCAGGAAAAAATATATGAGCGGATGTCAGCTGCATAAAATACGCCAAGCTCTCCATAGTATTCGCAACAATTTAGTTTACTGTTGTTTTTAATAGAATTCTATTTTTCTAAATATTCAAATTGTTTTTCAGACATTTCGCAATTGGAGCACAAACATTTCCATTCCATCAAACTGCAAATTTGCTACTCTTTTTTCATTTGTTTATATATTTATTTATTTTTATTATTTTTTATTTTGTTTCGGCCATTGTCGCTTGGCATAGAAATGTAAATGTAAATGAAAATAAATAACATGTCCATGTATTTCTTTCACATGCCTGAATAATTTCGAAAATTGTGTGTTGCAAGTTAAAAATGCCAATATTTATTGAAAAATATTGCGCATTCACAGAAACCAAAAAACCTAAACAAAAAAACGAGCTAAACTCAAGAGTTACGAAAAGGATGCGCCAGGCAGGGGCAGGGTGAGACCTTTTTTATAGCTCGTAACTGCCATCAAGCGGAAGTTAAAAACCGTGTTTTGATTTGATTGTGCATTGAAATATTTGCTCTCTGTCTGTGTGCGAGCGTGTGTGTGTGTCTATTGAACTATGCACCGCTTGAACGCCCGCTCTGCCCCCGTGATCCAGACATGACCCTGGTTCCAGGCTAAGTTTCAATGCAAATGTTTCACATTGTTGGCTTCACGTTTCGTTTAATTTATTTCGATTTTCCATATCATGGCAAAACTTTACACGAATTTTAACGTCTAATTGCATCTATTTTTTTTTTTTTTTTTTTGAGTAATATCGAGATTTTATAATTGTTAGCAGTGGTAAAAAAAAAATACCTGTCAAAATCATACCAGCGTCTCATTAAATTGTTCAACTAAAGGTTTTTTAAATTTTACAAATTGCAATATTCTAATAGTATATTTTAATCATTATATAAAATTGAAGTTAAAATGCAGTATTTTATTTAAGTTTATTGAATTAAATATTTTAATTAATTAATTTATTTGCAAAGAATTGAAGACAATTAAATATTAAATGATTATATTAAGAGAAATATTAGATTCTTTAAATTATTTTTACTATGTTGAAGACTGTAAAAAAATTAAAAGGTAAAATTTCTTAATCTCTGATAATTGATAAAAATAATCAGAGCTTGGAATGTTAAAAATATTTAAAATTTTAACAATGCCTTGAAATAAACACATTATTTTGTGATTGATTTTTTCTTTAAATAAAAATTGAAATTTTAGCTTATTGTAAATATTGCAAGCCATATAATACTAATCTCTCTCTCTCTCCCAGCCACTCTCGACTTTCACATTACCTACTTTGTTAATCTCAACTTACCCTCACTTTGACACCTGGAAAGTGAAACACCTTCATCGGTGGCGTCTCTTTGGGCGTATATCTGTAGAACTCTCGGCGTCCCTTGTACCACTTAACGGAGTAGAGGCTGTCATCCTCGATGTCGTAGAAGCATTTCAGCACCGCCTTCTCGCCGCGCCGCACTGCATGCGGCATTCGCACGCGCACATCTCGCAGTGCAGTCGACAGTTCTGCAAAAAAAGGCCACAAAATCAAATAAAATTAATTATTAATATTAAATATGAATGGTTTTTTAAATCTTTTTGATGACAGCACTAAAAAAGAGAGAAAAAATGAGAGCTAAGCAAACAAATCCCAGGGGCGCATTAAAAGGGAATAGCTCGCATTTCTCATATTAAAATTTTCTCTTATTTACAATTTGCATTTTATTATCAATTTTGTTTTTATTTTTAACGACATGGCGAATTATTTATGATGGGCATTTGATATTTTATTTGCGCGCTTTATTAAATAAATCCCAACAGCGTTTTATGGACATTCAATCCCCAAACACGTCTGACGTGTGCCCGAAGGGACGTGACTGAGTATGTATATGTATTTGTATATACATATGCTTATGTATGTATATATGTATGTATGTGTATGTGTATATGTATGCATGTGTATATATATTTATACCCTTTTTTTAACCTACAGCTGTTGACTGATTATATTAAGCAATTGGCCAACGCGTAGAATGTGAATAAATACATAAATATTAAATTTTCTGTTTGAACATTAAATATATGATTGATATATAAAAAATAATATTCATTTTTTAGTTTTTTTTTTTTTAATTTTTGTTTTTGCTATTTGCTTTTCTTTATTATATATTTTTTAAATAGAAAAATTTTTAATAAAACTTTTTATTTATTCGTTAAATAAAAATGATTAATTGCGGAAAAGCTCTAAAAAACTATAATTATTTATTTTATTTTTTTCTTTTTTTTCTTTGAACTAATTATATTTTTATAAATTCTATGCAAGCTTGATCTGAATTTAAATTAATTTATTTGGCTTATTTATTCATTTTTTTTATTTATTTATATATTTTTAAATTGATATGTAAATATATTTATATACTTAGATATATATATTTTTATAATTTTATATTTAAATATTTTTATTTTTATTTATTTAAGTCAAATCTAAATTTTTTCCAATGTTATATACAATACTTTTACCTTTTATTATATATCAGCTTCGTAGTTAACTTTAACTTTTAACTTTAACTTTTTATATATTTTGTTTATATTAAGCGCATAATTTATGCCGCATGAATTTCCAACTCTTTGCTTCAGTTAAGCCCTTCCCCTATGATTTAATCATATCACGTATGCACAAATATTCACATTATAATTATAATATACACATCGTTTACAAAAACATATATTTATCATATATTTTATTTATGGACTTGTGAAATGTCTGTTGTTGAAATTTGTACACATGTCGCAACCGGCCCCACTCTCTGGCACCCGCCAACCCACTCCACGCCCCTCTCCCCCCTCGCTTGTTTATTGTCAGCACATTTTTAGGCCATCAATTTAACTGCCCTGTCGCAACATTATAAATCAGCATATTACAAGGGTGGCCCCCCTGCCCCTGAGTGCCCCACTTTGCTGCGCTGACTGCCAGCGCGGCTCATAAAATATGCAATAACAAATATAAAATCATTTTTGATTTGTGTCTGATTAAGTGCGATGAGATTAAAAATATAAAAAATATAACACCTCGCTGTGCGAGTGTCATAAAAAATGTTAATAAAATACGCAATTGTCGAAATGAGCTGAAAGGATTTAATCATGAAATAAATTCGTCGTATATGCTTATGTTTTCATGAAATTACCATTTTGATTACATTTTCAATTTTTATTATTTATTGCCTGTTTATTTTTTTCCTGCTGCAATGTTACACAGAGTCCGGCAGCGTGACTGTAGCCTATTAAAAAGGCCATAGCTTCGACTTGAAAAATGATTTTGATTTATTTCAAGGAAGAAAAATTGTAAAATCTAAGAAAATTTAGAAAAAACTGCATTTTGGCTTGATATAATACTCTTTTGCCTTGAGTATGAGCTTGAGACGTTTAACATATGAATGACAAAATAACTTTTTGGTATTATGGCCCAAATTAAGTCTGAAGATGGTTAAGCTTAGAGTCTCGGACTATGGATCTACCATGTTTAAATACATATATGCTGCTTATGCTTAAATATATTATTATATAAACATATTTCTTTCTTTCTTTCTATGCAGAACTTCTCCCTCTCTATCTCTTCCACCAGCCATAATATTTTTTTATATTATAAGGTTCTCTCCTCTACGTTATATGGTTTCTTCATTCCTTGGCTTTTAATTTTTTGTTTTTAAATATTGTTCAAATGTTTTCCATAAAATATATCTATTATATATCCTACACAAATAAATTTTTCATCTAATAAATTTATTTATCCCATCATCCTATCTTTTGGTAGCTTTATTTTTCTCCAAATATTAATCATATCCCATCGATATGGGTTTCTTTACTTAGATCTCTCTTTCTTTCTTTCTTTCTTTCTTTCTCTCTCTCTCTCTCTCTCTCTCCCTCACTTTCTCTTCCTGCCACTCTCTTATCAATATTCATTAGCCATCTTAGCAGTATTGGCTTCCACTACAAGTGCAAATTTATTTTCGTACTTTTCCGTTAAGAACCTATAAAACTACTTTATCCTCCTTTGTAATTCCTGTCATTTAACACCACTTTACGCTTCCTGTTTGTTGCCGCTGCCCCTCTTGGGACCCTGCTGCTCCCCGCTCCCCTCTCCCGCACGCCCGCCTGCTTTCTTCCCCTGGCGTCAAGACTGTAAAATTGAGGCAGCAAATGAATGTCCAAACAGGCAGCACCCGCATGATATAACCAGGGGCGCAAGGACTCGAGGTGTGTGTGTGTGGTGTGTGTGGTGTGTGTGTGTGGTGTGTGAGAGTGGGTGTAAATCCCATCAAATAACTGTAATTGCAAAGTTTTTGCTGCTAGACACGAGCGCACGCCTACAACAACAACAGCAGCCCCAGCCCCAGGAGTCGAAGGAGCTGAGGCACTGCACATGCAACTCGTCCTGGACTCATGAAGGGGTCCTTCTCGCTGGCACTGGCAACGTGTACAATAAATATGAATAACGAGCACAACGTGAGTGGCACACAAAGTAAAAAGCAGCACACACACACGCACACAGAGAGACACTCTGGCAGGGAAATGGCGTCCCTCGACTGATGTCCTTGTCGAGGCGGCACTCGGCGGCAAATATTTGCCGTGTGCTGCACTGCGCTGAGGGTCGCAGCATTCGAGCGTGGGCCGGGCGTAGGACCCGTGACTTCTTTTGTTTAATCCTTGTTTATGCAACATGCATGCCACACACGCGCCATAGATACTCAAGCTGCGCCTGTGTCAAGCGCCTGTCCAGCTCGCAGCGTGATTTATACCAGCCACAGCACAAGGTGTTCGAATGCGATGAAGGAGCTAATGGATTGGCCAGCCACAGCGACGTTGCAAGTGAAAACCCAAACGGCATATGATTGACTGTCCAGCAAGGCAAATGCAATTCGAGATGTGAACAACGAGCCAGGGCGAGTGCTGAGCGAATGGAGGAGAGTGAGTGGGAGTAAGTAGGAGTGAGTAGGAGTGAGTAAGTTCGAGTGAGTAGGAGGAAGTTCTAGCAACAAAAGATGAGAGAGATGATTACGAATTGTTTGAATATTTTGAAGGCATTAAAATATACAATATATATTCTGCCCATTGAAAATGGGAAATCAGGGTATAATGTTTTTGTTGGATGTATGTAACAGGCAGAAGGAGGCGTGGCAGACCCCATAAAGTATATTTATTCTTGATGAGGACGACAAGAGAAATCGATTCGGCCCTGTCCGTCTGTCTGTCCGTCCGTCTGAGCTAGAGACTTGCAATTTTTTTTGTGGGTCCGTGTATAGCACGCGCAGATTAAATTTATTTTTAAAAATCGATAACTATCCCCAATTAATTGTTATCGATTAAAAACAAAATCAAAATTCAGTAAAAAAATTATATCTCGCCCATCTTTTAAGCTAGAGACACCAAATTTTATATTTAGCTTTATATGTATTTTATGCAATTTTGAATTTTGTTATATTTTGGATACCGGCCCCAAATTCTATGAAAAACACAGATTCGACGGGGCTCAGGGTATCCCCTAGTCGATCACGCCCGACTAGAGTTTTCTTAATTGTTTTTTTTTTTTTTTAAATCATATGAAGCGTTTGACACAAATTTATTTTTACAGAGATTAGCTTACTAACTGAGACATTAATCATTTCTGTTAAAGGTTTCCTGTGTGTTTTTACAACAATATTATTTACAAGGAAAGCGTCGAATGGAAACCTTGATTTGACTGAAGTTCTAACTATTTACTAGCTAATTAAATAGGACCTTTAACAGCCTAGTTATTGCTTTTCAACTGAGATATTCATCATTTTTGCTAGTTAAGGATTTTCTGAGTATTTTTTTACACAGTTTTTATTTACAAGGGAAGTGTGGGATGAAACCCTTGATTTGACTTAAATACTAACTATTAGAAGGTGTTGTCGCGCAAGGCAAGTCATATGAAGAAAATTGTAACATGGAAATTAAATAGGAATTTTAACTGTCTTTTAATATATATATAGCAATAACATAACTGCTTGAGCTCTAGTTATATTATGTTTTTATACGTTACTTGTAAAAAATGGTATTCATTAGATCATTCAAGATTATATACTTATACAATTTAGTAGCTACATATATTCATAGCGATATTTTTGCCATTTATGACACTTGCTGCTCTTCTAATTTCTTCTAACTTCTAATTTCATAGTTCAGTTTGAAGTTCAAACTCTTCAGGCAAATTTGCCACAGCTAATTGAAACTTGAAATAACAAAGAAAGCAAAACTAAAAGCGAAACCTTCTGGGTTAAGCGAGCTAACTTGACCTGCAATCACACTCAGTCTCTCACTCTCTCGCTCTGCCTCTCTCTCTCTCTCTTCCCACTCTCTCTCTCTCTTTTTCTCTGGCAAATCTGTCCACAGCAGCCACATAATTTTGTTCCACATGAACTCTTAAGAATCAACATTTGCCTCAATGACCTGCAACGAACTTGCAACAAATACACACACACAGACACACACAGAGTATTTTCTCAGTGTACTTAAAAAAAAGGAAAGAAAAATAATAATTAAAGCAACTATATAAGTTTTCGTAACTTTGGCCTGGCCAAGTTTATGAACTTTGCTTAGATTGTTGCACAACATGAAGTTTCGCAGTTTGCCAGTTGCCAGGAGATGGCATTTAAATTTTCTATTAGCAGGCAGCCAACTGCCCCCCACTTCGAGTGCAGCCCGAGCAGGTGCAGGTGCACTGGCCAAAAGACTATTCTAGGGCGGGGCAGGTTGGGTTGCTTCGGCCAGGGCATTTGGGCTCTTATCGGCAGCTGCCATTTCACACTTGTGTGGGGGTTGGCTTTTGGGCGTCTGGCCGCGCTGCCTCCACTGGCTCCACTGGCGCCAAATACATCATAATTTGTCGTGACATTTGAGCCATTAAAAATGTAAAATCGCATCAAAGTGTAACTCGATGCGGGTGCTGCAGATTACGGCCGCAGCACAGCCACCCCTACCCCGCCCCATAAAAAGACAAAGCACCCCAGTCTGCCGCATTTACCAACACTATTAGTGTCAGCAGCTGACAGCCTCTCACTCTGTGGAGCAGTCATTATTCAATCAGATTGAACCATAAACAATAGAGACGAGAGCGTGTTGTGTTTAAGCCAAGCGATAGTTGGGCAACGATAGTTTTTAGGCACGAAAAAAATAAATTAATCAAATATTTACCAGCAGAACCACAGTTAGCCTTCCAGCAAATTTGTTTATTTAAATGTCAAGCTTTTGTAATTTTAACGTTGCTAGGCTTTAAATAGCTGAAAAAGCTTGACACAGTTAGCTGAATGCAAAGCGATATTCAGCAGTAAAGAAAAGCTTCACGCTCCACTGGAAAGCGATTGAAATGCAGTTTGTTCAACATTAAAATATATACATATGCATATACCACAATCAGAGCCTTGAATATTGTGACTGATTATTAGCACATAAAAAAGATTTTAAAAAAAATAATAGCACAAGTCAATAGAAAGAAATATCAAGATTATAAGTTAGTTATTTCCTTCGTATTAAATAATTAACACACTTCTTAAACACACGCACAAAATGCAACCACTACACGGCGCAGTCGCACACAGACTAATTCTTAAAATGTGAGTTTTATCTACTTATGCTAGCTCTGCTTCCCCTTTAACAGCCACTCAACTAGTAAAACTTCGACTCAAGCTCACGCAATGCTCGCTCTCCAAGCAATAGAACCGTGCAGCTGATGCACTCACACAGGCATGCCACTACGCTCTATCACGCGCCTACGCTTAGCGAGCACTCACACCAATGTAAGATAATTCTCATGCGCACTTTATTTGCACTGCTCGCACAAAGATAATTCTCATGCGCACTCTATTTGCACTGCTCGCACAAACATAATCGCACTCACTTGCGCAGATTTCGAATTTCCCCTTCCACTCTCGCGTATAACAATTGTCAGTCGAGCGAGCTCTCTTGTGCAGAGTAGCACAGTTGAGCTTTTACAACTTCACAGACTTTTGCCACTTCTCTTTGCTAATGTGAGATGATCATAAAATTCGGCTGCGTTGACAAAATATAAGCTTAAGGGTCGAGCAATTGAAAGCTTTGCTAGTCAAAATGCTGCTTTTTAATACTATTCTGAGTTGACTATATATTTTATGTTGTTTACACTTTTATATGTTTATATTTACTATATTTCTGTGCAATTTATTTTTGGCACTAATTCTTTTATGGCCGTGTGCTCATCTCTTTTCAGCACAACCTGCCGTTGTCGCCGCTGACTCACTGACTTTATCAGCCGTCTGTCGCTCGCCCCCGCCCAGCTTCCAGTAACTGTTTATTCAGGCAGACTTGACGCCGTCGCGTCTGGAAGCTGCGACGAGGAGAGTGTGTGAGGTGGAGAGAGAGAGAAGGAGAGGGGAGGGGAAGCGAATACAGTTGTGAGGGTGACTGAAAAATTGTTGACAATTTTTGCTTAATGCATTTGGATGTCAGTTTTTTTTGGTGACTGCGACGCGGACTGCGACGGCGACTGCGATGGCGACTGCGACTTGGACTACGACTGCGACTGCGACTGCAGGTTCATTTTGTGCGCTTTCTCCACAGTTTGTTTGCGCTGCTCAAACACACACACACACACACACACACACACACACTCATACACACGTCTTTCATTCATTTCATGCATTTTTAGCGCTGCTCGAAATTGCGAACAAGTTGATGAGTCTCGCTCCCTTTCGTCCCCCCCCCCCCCCCCCCCTCCACCACTCTCCCACTCGCCCTTCGCTTCGCTCTGGCCACGTCTTTGCCGCCTCGTTGGAGCCATTGAAAGCGGCAGCCGCAGGAATAAAGCTAAAGTTGACGCATTTGCTGCCGCTGGCATAGTTGAGGGGGGGGGGAGGGGGTAGCTTCTGCCTGGGGCCAGGACATTCGATGTCCTGACTCATTGCTTTGTGCGGATTATGAAATTTAAGCACAAAAACCTCCTGACTCTTTGTCTGTGTGTGTCTGTGTGTGTGTGTGTGTTGTTTCCTTAAGTGTGAGTTGCTCTTGCTGCTGTTGTTGCTGTGTTTGCTGTTTAATGGCGCATTTTCCGGGCTTTCCCTGACTGACAGCTGAACAACAACAGCTGAGCAACAGCCAGCCCCAACCCCAACCCCACCCCAGCCGCCAACTGCTGCTTTTTTCATTAAATTTTATGCATTTTGTTTTTAATTGCAAAGAGATTTCGCAGCTGCTTCACAGCATTTCTAGGGCATTTGTTGTAGATAGATGCATAGAGAGGGTAGAGTGTATGGTAATTGTATCTATATATATTTTGGTGAATTCTTTTGTTAGACTTGGTTGAGATACTTTCTTTACATTAGTCATAGTTGTTGCAGCTGCTTCAGATATTCTAGGGTAGAAATTGTTTTTGTTATAGTAAATGTATATCGATCGATAACTTTATCAACTCATTTTCGTTGGAGTTGATTATTGTATCTTTTAGATGCACTAAAAGACAAGCTTGATTCAGATATGACCACAGTACTCTAAAAGAGAAGTCGCAGTTGTTTGCTAATGCATCAAATATTCTAGTGTATTAATTGTCTATATTTTACTAAATGTATTTATAACTTTAGCAGCTCATTTTCATCAAATTTGAGATAAAATCTTTAAGATACTCAAGAAGACAAGTCGCAGTTGTTGTTCATGAATTATAGGGTATAAATTGCTTATGCTGCTTCATCAGACAAGACAAGAAGACAATTCACAGTTGATGAAGCTTTACTTACACTATCTTTAAGATATTTTATTATAGAGCTTATATTTTTTGTTGTATGCAAAAGACACATTTATAGATACGCTAGAACTGTCACATTTTCTAGGGTATTAATTGTACAATATATACAGTGAATAGTAACTATATTTCTACTATATTTTGACATTATATAAGTTAACACGCGCCGATGAAATGGTGCTGACAGCGAGTCAGTCACTCGACGTCAAACGACGACGACACGCATGACGGTCGACGCACAGCTGCTCACTTGGACGATTGCAATCGATGTATCGTTATATCGATAGCACATATCCCTGATTGAGTTGGAATTCTCAATGTTATATCCCACTCAGCCCCTACTACGCCGAATTATAAGAAAGCCAGTTCAGTATCATTTTCGTACATTATTGTGTTAACATTGTGCTCAAGGATAAAGTTAAAGTGAAATGAATAAACAGTCTTAATACTACAAAACAGACTTGTTATAATTTATACAAATATATCACATTTTATTTCACCTCAAACTCATTAAAGTTACTCTAAAAGCGGCAACTGTTGCTATCTGTTGCTACTGTCCCACGATATTTATTACAAATTCAGCTATAAAATAGCCAACTGTATGCCACACTACTATTAATAAACATTAGGCAAAGCCTTTCATTAAAAACGTTGGCCACACTTTTTCCCTCATTTACACCGAAATAAACGCTGGCGCAGTTTGAAGATGCTCTCGAGGGGCGTCCGGCTACAGTGCTGGCCATTTATATAAGACTAAATAAGACAAGCATCGCTAAATCGCCAACTAAGCTCATAAAACCCCTAGCCGACACAGACACACATACAGTCACACACACACACAGTCACACACACACACACACAGCAGCAGTGAACACAAGTGGCAAGCAACGTGTAAAGCAACGCTGAAAATGTTAACCCAAAGTGAAAAAGTGAACGAAAAAAAAGTAGAGAAAGAGGAGTTAAGAGAAAAAAAATGTATATATATATATATATGTGAGAGAGAGAGGACTGTGAAAAAGTGCAAGGAATCAAACAACTGCAAGCAAGAGACACTAAACATGACCCACAAAACAGAAAATACTTGAATGAAAATTGTAGCTAGGAATTAGAAGTAGAAGTCGAAATACTCTAAAGAAATTATGAGTCCTTTATAAAGATACAGAAGAAGTATTTTCTTTATTTTATACTACTATAATTATTGTTACTATAATTACTTATTATTAATCAATCATATCTGCTCCAGGTATTTGATCAAGTGATCAAGATATCAGTTTCAGTAAGCATAAAAAATTTAGCAAATTGTAGGATTTATTTAATCTTCTTTAAGATTTTTTATAGATAAAATTTGTGTTTTATTATTATGATTATTATTATTGATTTATAAGCCAGCTTTTTATCTTTTAATTATACTGATCCTACAGTAATCCTACTATTAATACAGTTTCTTTAACTAACGCAACTGGTCTTACTACTAAGACTAAAGCTACTATTTGGGCTGGATATTTTACTACTGCTATTTACACAAGCTATTATTACTCCTACTATAACTACTGAGCCTTGCATTTACTCATATTTCTACTACT
Organism: Drosophila pegasa; assembly: GCA_035046225.1. Classification (NCBI taxonomy): domain Eukaryota; kingdom Metazoa; phylum Arthropoda; class Insecta; order Diptera; family Drosophilidae; genus Drosophila; species Drosophila pegasa. The sequence continues at coordinate 11,740,660 of JAWNOD010000072.1, forward strand.
AATTCCTAATCGAACTAATACTGTTTCTATTTGTTTTTGCTACTGTTAATAGTGCGACTTATTCTACTACTAATTCAACTGTTTTTACTACCGCTTATTCTGGTTCTAGTTCTTCTATTGCTTCGACCACTACAACTTCTACTTATTCTTCTACTATTAGTTCTAGCTATCTATTCTATTCTATTTCTAGCTATCCTACTACTTCTCCTACCACTTATTCTACTACTATTTCTACTACTTCTTCCACTTCTTTTGCTGCTACATCTTCTATTACTAGTTTTAGTTCTACTACTTCTTCTACAACTACTTATTTACTTCTTTTGCTACTAGTTCTACTACTACTACCCCTTAATATTTTTATACATAGTATAACGACTATGTATTCTACTACTAATACTACTTCGACTGCCACTGCTACTACTATTACTATTATAGCGACATATATTGTTCTTACTATTATACTTATATCAGTATTTATTTCTCTCTCTCTCTTTCTCTCTCTTTTAAATATTTTTTCCCCTCTCAACTTCAATTACAACTGCTCTACTACAACTTCTTTCAACATGTTATTTCATATAAAAATCTGTTCCATAAATCATATAATATTTAAAACTTGTGCCTTGAAAATACCCGAATACCCCTTTGGGTAGTGTATCCGAAGGACATGCCTGTGCGAGGTGTGCGCTGTAGAAAGTGAACATCGCTTCGTTTGGCGCCGCGCTGTTCGCTGCACCTGCCACCCGCCCCTCTCACCCCGCCACGCTCCCCACCCCGTCTCCTCCGCTAGTGGGTAAAGCGTTTCTAATCTAACACTGAAAATTGAGCAAGAATTTGTTGCAATGAGCTTTTTATTATCCAGTTTCAACCCACATGCACACACACACACTCACACACCTCTGGTCTTTGTGTGTGCAATGCTTTCTGCATTTTACACCTCTTTTTGCATTCCCTTTCGATGTGGAATTTGCAATGGCAGCAGGTTTTTCGCCTGCAAATTTATATCCCGAACAGGTAGAGCGCCACAGCGCCACGGTCACGCCTACCATTTGTAAAGGCCGCCCACTTGGCACTTGTCCTCTACGTACAAATTATTTGCGGATTTGTTAAAATTGCGCAATTTCATTTTTGTTTTTCTTCTTCTTTTTTACAATAAAAAACACGAAATAAAATATATATGTAGGAGGGAAATTTAACAACTTGACATAGAGAAGACCACGGAAGTGTGTTGTTGTGGTTGGGGCAGGGGGAGTTGTGTGTGGGAGAGAAGGGAAGGATTAGAGAGAGGGAGAGAGAGAGAGAGAGAGAGAGAGAGAGAGAGAGAGAGAGAGAGAGAGAGTAGTCTATAAATTATGAACTAGAGGCAGGAAGCGAGGGAAAGGGTTGAAGTAGTTATATGATTTTTAGCTTAAAAAAATCTCTTAATAAAAAGTATTTAATTCTAGCTTATAATTGATTCATCTAGCACTCATCTAATTAAACTAATGCACAGCTTGAGAGCTTTTTGGCTCAACTGTTGAGCAAAGAGTTTGCATGTCCTGGCTGGTAAGGAACAAACCGCAAATGCGACAAGCAGAGCACAAGATGTGCTCTCAGCGAAAGGCTAAGTTAAATTTATAGGCATTGAGCCAGGAATTGCAACTTCCGGTTGTCACAACAACACACACCCATACACCCATACACACACACACACGCCGCTGGCTATGGTAAACTTAGAGCTGGAGAGATACCCGAGCCAGAACTTCATTTGAGCGGCGCAGCGGAACTTTAGAGAACTTTGCCTTCAACGACGACAAGATAAAATATAAATAGCTTGAATTGTTGGGGAGGATGTTGTTCTTGACTATATATATATTTCTATATATATGTAATGTATATAGATGTGTGTGTGTGTCGCTGGATTGTTGCGGAAGTGCCACTGATAGCCGTCACATGCTGAAGATTTACTTATTAATGCCAGCCTGAATGGCATCCTGGCAAAAGGGACACACAGACAGATAGGGCGAGGGGTTGGGGGTGTGGGTGGGGGGTGGGTCTAACCACCCGCTGCGTTACTTTGTTTTGTTTTGAAGTTTGGTTTGGCAAGGGTGCACGTCGCCGCACTTGGCTCTTTGTCAGCTTCCTTGGTGAACTGCTTTTTGGGCTCCCCATTGACTTTCGACACCCTGAGCGCTGTGTGCCAACATAATTTGTGCCCAGGCAGGACTGTCCTGGGCTGGGCCATGCAGATCGGGGGCTGTTGCTTTTTGCTTTTAGTGACTGTGACAGTTTTATGCGATTTATGCCATGGCAAATTAAAAATTACGCGTGCTGCCTGTCGCTTAGCGCGGGTGGAGGTGGCACCCGAGATAATAAAGTAAATTGGGGTAATGCTGCCATAACAGAGGCAACACTTAGCGGGGGAGAGAGGGGAGAGAGTGAGCGCGGTCCAAGTGCCGCCAATCTGTGCTGGGTAATAGTTTTTATCGTTATGATATATGACTCAAATACTTGCGCCTCTAGCATATTTTGCATGGCTATTTAAGGCTGGAAGCGTGCCTAAATGTTAGACAGAATTTAAATATATTTAAATGAGACTTGAGGCAGCTAAACAGATATTATATATGCTATAAATATGGCTGAAAATATGTTTAAAATTTAGGCTGCATTTTAATATAAGATTTAGTTAACTAACTTTAGATAAGACTAACATGTTTTTGGGTTGGCCGAATAAGAGCAGTAAATAAGGAAATTGACTTGAAATGAATATGGTTAGAAATGTTAACTTGTTTTTAATTTTAGATTCAAGGTATATTCATTAGATAGAGCTAGGCGCAGAATGGAAATTAATATGTAGCCTTCTGACCAATGCCTGATTCAGCTGAACAGCGGCAAGTCTGGCTTTCTAGCGCTGCTTTAATACTATTTGCTACGTTGGCTACATTACCTATCATGCACGGACATGGCTCAAATATGAATAGATACAAATATGATATAGATAAGAATATGCTTAACAGTTAAAGAACTCAACTATTAATTGCACAGCTGTTAACTAGGGGCGTCCAGTGGAGCAATCAACATATTGCTGTAAACAATTGGTCAAATGAATGAATCATCATACAAAAAATTCCAAGAGACAAAATGCAAAATATTTTAAAAATTGTTTGAATGCAGGGGCTGATAGCTGGCGATGTCACAGACAACATCTGTATTGGAATTTCGATAAATTGTTTAAAAATAATTGCCATACATTAAACTTTCATTTGACACTTCATTAGTAAATGGGAAATGCCACTTAATATGTAAACAGCTGCATTGATATTGATAACTTGAAAAGCTAATTAACTAAAAATATTATCACTTTGGCTAAGGAAAACTGGGAAAGGAAAAACTAAATTGGCATTTCTTAGTTACTTCTATGTTTGTCTTATATATAAATTATATACATATATAAATATTAAAGATCATTTTATGATCTTTTATAAACTTAAAATTTATTGTTTATATATCTTTTTGAATAATTTCATTTTTATTTTAGATTCATTCAAGAAAAAATTTTATTCTAGATTTAATAATATATTTGTGTATTTGTGTTTTTTTTTTTACAGACTTACACTTATTCTAGATTTAATAATATATTTGTGTATTTGTGTTTTTTTTTTACAGATTTCCAAGCAAAAGCATATAATTACTGCATGATCATGAACTTAATCACTTAATTTAATTCCCATACAAAACTTACTTCTTCAAATTTATAATTCAACAAAATGTACAAAAGTTTGGACTATTTTGTTGAATTATAAATTTGAAGAAGTTAGTTTATATACAAATGCAATTGATTTAAACTTGGATTCATAACCGTACTCTAGTAAGTCACGTTCTGCCATATTTTCTTAGGCAAAAGTTCAAGTCGATTAAAGCCTCGTCGATTGGCAGACAATAAAACACATTTGAGTGCATGTCGCGCATTAATATATTAAATGAGGCGAAATTCTGCGACGCCCACAGCACCGAAATCAATGCCAAACTAGTTGGGCTTAAGTTGGGACTTGCTCCGCTGCCCCTCCCCTCCCCTCCCCCCTGCTGCTGCACCCTCAATCAAGTTGCCGTCGCGTGCCAGAGCCAAATTGTTTTTTATTCATTTTTCTATATTTTATGCCTTTGGCCTCTGTGTTGGCAGTTTGGCATTTGGCTGGCAATCAAAACGCATTGGCAATCAATTGATTTATACGAAATCGCTCATGTTTGATTTGCAAATAGCTGTCATTGGGCTATCATAATGTCAGCCAGTGTGGCCAAAGACCAGACATGTCTACATAGCCAGCCAAAGCTGACGAAACCAAAAAGAAATAAATGGAAATAAATAAATTTAATTTAATTTCAGCTACGGCCATTCATTTTCATGCGTTTTCTATTGCTTTGTCATGTCATAGTTCTATTTAATTAAATTAGAAATATTTAATTTCTACAAGACTTCAAACTATTTGTAAATTGAAAATTCTGTACAAACACATAAAATTAAAATTAGTTTTTACTTTATTTATTGACTTTTTATTTAGTTCAATTTTATTTTCTCTTTTGTTGTAATTTTTTTTTTTTTGGTATTTCTTTATTTAATTTTATTTTTACATACTATATTCAGTGCATTTTTTCTAAGCTCTTAGGAGTCTCAAAAAAATCCATTTAATTTAAGGGCTGACTATTAAAAATTCCATTTTTATTTTATTTAATTTGCAAAGGAAATTCAACAAGCAAATATTTCTGTAAATACCAAAATAAAATAGAGCAAAAAAATCTAAGTCGTAAGAGAAACTGAATAAAAATTGATAAATAATTTCGACTATATCGAAAGCAAATACAAATGCTTTTAAGATGGCAAAGGCTCTTAACGTGCATTACGAATTTGATTATTTTTTGTTTCATTTAAGGGCATTATCTGAAATGAAAGAAAAAGCTTAGTAAAAAATATATGAAACAAAACTAAGCTACAATAAAATATTATAAATACCCCAGAGAAAGGCAAAAGCAAATAAGATATAAAACAAACAAAGGGCGAAGATTGTATGCTCTTTTAGCTAAAAGTTGTATAAAGAACGATTGATAGTATGGCAAAGGTAGGATTTAAAGATTATGTGTGCTAATGGATAGCACAAGAGTTAGACAATTTCTTTTATCTATGGGTCCTGCTCATGTCATAAAATCAAATTTTTATAGTTTTTCTTTTTATAAATGTATAGTATATTAGATATAGAAAAAATATAGTATATTGAAATGAGCACATAGCCTTGTATCCTGAATTGGTAATATTTTCAAAATATTTTAGACTCATATAAAAAATGTAAAGTAAAATAATCTTGAGGAGGCAAAACCACTTTGTTTAAAAAGGATTTTAATACGTTTACCTGATTCCATAGCCAAATTTAACATAAATGATGTATTACTATTTATTAATATGTAGATTTTAATACCTATAGGCTTTTATAAGAAAGGTATACAGCTGAGATTATTCAAGCCAAGTTATCAGAAAATATCTTAAATAACAAAGAAGTTGTCAACAAGCAAAGGTAATGTTCTATGATAAACCTATTCGTATTAATCATAACTTTCAGTTGAGTCAGCGAATAGAACATTGTCTTACATATACAATAAAAATATATTTACATATCAATCTACTCCTTTTCAGCTAACTGACGTCACCTGTTATGTGTGGCGCATCTCATGACAAGCCCATATTACCCTAACACAATAATATAATAACACAGTTTCGACGGCTAAACACAAAAATAATGCTTAATCGCACAAAGTTCCCGCTGCACACCGCCCTAATCCTGCCACGCCCAAAGAGCAAAAAAAAAAAAAAGCAGAGAGAAAAAATGAATAAGGAAGCAGCAAGCGAAACGCTTATCAGTTTACTATGCTTTTGCTTTATTGTTTTAATAAAATTACTTTTCTCATATGTTGGGGGGGGGGGGAGCACTGCGAGTGGGGAGCTTACGCAATGCTTGACCCAAACAAGTTGCATAATACAAAATGCTTCACTTGAAATAGAATTTCGCTCTGGCAATTTGCGAATTATTTATGAAACGTTGCTTTTCTCTTTTCATTTATTTTCTTTTCCTTTCTTTTCTTTACTGTGGTTTAAGCTTTTGGGGGACGAATGATTTATTTTTAATGGAATGGGATTGGATTGAAATGCGCTGCAAATATATTTGTAAATACATCTGGCTTAACTGCTGCTTACAGGGTATTTTGGTGTTTATATACTTTTATTCGCATTTCGAGGATTTCTTAAAGGTTTTCAATTAGCATTTGTTGAATTTTTTAAGTGGATCAGCTTAATTTTATAGAAAACTGTAAAACTAATTCCAGTGAATCTCTGTCTAAAGTAAAGTTTATAGTTATATATAATTATATTTGATTAAAAGCCCAAATAAAAACAGCTAAGTTACTTGTATAGCTAGAGCCAGTCAATGCTAGGAATGTTTTATTAGAAATGATCACAGAGCTAGAGCTCAACAGGTGCATGTCCCTCCAGGGCTTTTTCAATCATTCAACAACTAATTCAAGCCCAACCAACATAGACAATATTTATTTTAAAATTAAAGGAAATAACCCTTTGGGTCTTCAGCCTGATTAGGCTTGTCTACGTTATTCTTACTCATTACACCACTCAAATTGTGTAGCGAGTCTCAGCGTGTTATCAAGGCTTCCTCTTACGTACTAGAGATGTGCTTATTAGACGATCTGCGTCTATTAGATGATGAACTCTCTTTTCACAACATCGATAACAATCATCGTCTTCCTTAACCACAACAACTCTGAGCCACGCTCGAAATCAGCAATTCATCTCCGATATATATATATATATATATATACATATCATATATATCATATTCACATCCATACTTCAACCCTATCCAGCTATGCACTTTACATGTGTTTAGTTTCATTTACCGCCCACCTCTCTGGGCCTCCTCTTAATGCGCTCTGGCTCAGCTTATGGGCTCTGGTATTTTGGCTATTAAAGCCTCGCATGCTTACAATATTACAAGCCAGGCAACAACAACAACAACAGCAACAACAATGAACAGCGTCGCGGGGCTAGCTGAAGTCGGGCCAGGGTGAAACACAGAGGAAAAAAATGTGACCTAATGCAATTTTCACCTGGCTATGCTCCACATACCACCTGCACCGCCCTCACTTGACGTAATTACTAAATACTTTTGCTGCTGACGCTGTCCAGACTTCAGACTTGGGCTTTCGTAGCTTTGCAGTAATAGTTCAGCTATTTCTTTTGTCTTTCATGCTGTCGTGTGTCTCAGTGTGTGTGTGAGAGTGTGTGTGTGTCTGAGTTTTATTTCTCTCTCGCCATGCTACGCTTGTGTTACTTATTTTCTTATCGTCTCGGATTTGTGGCCACAAAATGTTCGTGCGCTTTTGTTGGAATTTGGTCTCGACTAGCTGTTATTTTTCTTATTTCTTATTTGTCTGCCTGGCTTTCATTTCGCTTCCTCTGCCCGCCCTGTCGCGCCCTTTCTTTTGCCACAGGTCTATTTTGGTTTGGAATTCCTAAAGAACAAGCGTGTGCCATGTTTATTTTTAATTAATTTTCCTTAAGCAGTCTAAGCCTTAGGGGCAAGGCAAGGCAGGCCAGGGCAAAAGAAAAACTGGAGTTTTTTCCTTCTACATTTTCCCCATATATATAATAATTTTTTGTTGCTTTTCTTTGCTGCTGTTAATTTTTGCAATTTTCTACTTAATTTCCTCAGCCGTTTTCCACTTTTTTTCCTGTTTTTTTTGGGTCGACACCATAAATGTTAATGGCGGTAATTGTGTGCGAGAACAAAAGCTAAGCTGTGGATTGGCCCATTGTCTGCTTGGCTGCAGATAAACCAACGACCAACGACAGCAACGTCTACCTAAGATAAAACGCAAACAAACAAAAATACCACAAAAACCCATTGAAATTATTCGAACTAACTAAGAACCAATTGACCAAGGGCCAATCTCAAATAGAAGTCAACTCTATTGTGAAGCCTTTGTTTGCTCTCTCAATTATTAGCCTTTATTTGCTCTTGCAAGCAAAATCAAGTAGTTTGATTCAAAAGGCACAGGACTCTTCGAAAGTCTCTGAGACTTTGGCTGTGAGATAGTTGACATTTGATATATATCTTTGTATTTGTAAGGCCTTTAATTACTATACGATTTTCTTAAATATATTGAATTACGTAATCAGATATATATGACCAGGAAAATTACACGTGAATATATTTATTCAAATAGTTAAATATTTTTTAAGCAATTGTATTCCTTTCCATTTAATAAATAAATTTCTTTTATTTTATTTATTTATTTTAATTTATTTTTTAATTTTTTTTATTTTTCAATTCATGTGTATTCTTTTCCATTTAATAAATAAATTTATTTTATTTTATTTATTTATTTTAATTTATTTATTTTTCAATTCATTAGTCTTCTTTGCCATTTAATAAATAAATTTATTTTATTTTATTTATTTATTTTACCTTATTTTTTAATTTTTTTTTTTTTTTTCAATTCATTTGTACTCTTTGCCATTTAACAAATAAATGTATTTTATTTTATTTATTTATTTTACCTTGTTTTTTAATTTATTTATTTTTTAATTAATTTAATTATTGTTCAACCAATTTTATTTATTTGTCTTCCAGCTAAAATTCAAATGTGCAACCCACAAAACGATTTCAGAAACTTTATTTCCTTTACGCTATGTCGACTATTTCTTCTCTGTAATTATATACAAATATTTGCGCTTCAATTTTCAGGAAATGGCCAAAAAACTTATTAAGGAAATATATATATTTATGTGTATATAAAATTTGCATTGAAATTCTGAAAATATTTGAGCAACATTAATGAATTAGTTAAAGTAATTGAAACTTTTGGTTAAGGTCCTTGGAGGCACGGCTCGCTGCGCTGCTGCTCCACGCAGTCAGACTTGACAATTGAAAAATGTTGTTGCTCTTCGGGCTGCGAGAGGCAAAAATAGAATTATTGTGAAAGGCGAAGAGAAATCTTTGCGAACAAAAATCCAGCAGAGCAAAGACATTTCCCATTGTCGAGCGGCCTTCGCATCGGGGAATTCTAAATAAAATTCATTTGACAGACAAGACTAAAAATATAATGGCAACAGCAGCTGCAGCAGCAGCAGCACTAAAATGAGAAATGGAGTGAAGAAGACGTATGGGGGGAGCAGCAACCGTCAGGTGTCGTTCGGTCAATTAGCTTAATTCGATTGGCCAATAAAGCCAAAGTTAATTAAGCGCCTTCAACCCGCCTGTCACTCACGGCCTGCCTATATCAATTTTCCGCAAAATAGACCAAAAAAAAAGAGTACACACCTAGAATTAATCATTTATACGCTCATTATACTTTAAACACTGCTAATTTCAACTTAATTTGGCCCCTGTCGTACTCTGCCAGGCTCGCCTTGACGTTGGGCGTGAAAAATGCCGCCAACTGTCGTCTAGTTGGCAGCTGAAACTCGACGTAGGTAAAGGTGTCGAGGTTTCTTTTTTTTTGCGGCTTTTCTTGGCTCTCCAAGTCGAGGCCGAGGACATTTAAACTGGCTTCAATTGTGCTTGAAATTTGCGCCATTAGCAGCACGCAGCTAAGTGAAACGCGCTCTGGCTAAGCTCTCACAAAAACGTTGGCAGCCCCAGCGGGGCGGGGCGATGTGGGGCGGACAGCGCGCCGAAAGGGCAGCTGTCCACAGCAAGCGCAGCGCACAGTGGCTCGCATAGCGCCGTAATAGGATTGTCAGGGAAGCTGCTTACGCAACAAGTTATCAAATGCGATTTGGTCAAAGCAAATGCCAAGCCCAGCCAAGCCGAGGCAAGCCAAGGCAAGCCAAGCGAATGCTTAGCATATTCCTTAAGCATTCAAAGAGCTTAAAGTGAACGGAATGTGCTTTAAAGCTGTTTGTAAGACTGTCAAAGGGGTAAGCCCAGAAAGCTCTGCGAAATGAAATGGAGAAGAAATATTTGAAAGCACTTGAAAAACATAGATCACAGAGCTGATTGCTCTTTGTTGAGATTGCATGAACTAGAAAACTCTCTTGAATATAGGGAAATGCATATAATAGTACAGTGAGTTAAGATATAAAGAATTCTAGAAGCACACGCAGCCTTAAATTAATTCATTGTCTTAGTAATTTATCAGTAATATAAACTATAGTAGCTTATACCTTAGGACATTTATTATACTATATTCTGCAATAATTTTTTGTAAAGTTCGTTTTACACCTAATTTGGTTTTTTTAAAATACCAAAAAACCTATAAATATTATCTACAAGGCGGCTAAAATACCAAAAAATCTATATATATTATCTATAAAGCGGCTAAGTTGTTCCAGACAGTTAATACATTTCGAAAACGAAGAAAGTTTCTTTATTATTTATGAATAAACAAAAAGTTAGTATAAAGAAAAAGCTCAAGTGAAAGCTTAGAAAATTGCTTAAATATCCAAAAGCTATACCTCATTTTCATAGTAAGTTCAAGCTTAAAGTTCGCCCGACTGTTTATCTTTCACTGAGAGCTATTAAAAAATGTACACGTATACACAAGGGGAACTTAATTAATTGTTGAAAAGCACATGCGGAATTAATTGTATTTAGCATGAAAAGTATAATTCAATTCAAAGACAACTCTGCAAAATTTAAAAAGCTGTCAGTCCGTATCCTTTTTTTTCCCCAACACGGACAGCCATGGTCCCCACCGCACCAGCGATCACCGTTGCCCCGTTGCTCGCACTGCTATCAATCAGCATACAACATGACTGTTAATTGATGATATACAAACACCCCCTTAGCAGCCACTCGACTGGCTCGACTGCCTGACAGTCTCAGCCCCAGCTCCAGCCCCAGCACGAAAATCAGTTTAAATGGAATTAATATGCCAGAGTTGTTCGCTGAACGCTGTCGCTGCGGGCATTCAATGGAAGCAAAAATAAAAATATAAAAAAAAATGAAGCTGCATAATTTTGGGCGTAAATTCAATTTAGACTTTTTCAACAAGTGCACACGTGTGCGCATATTAATTTTTTGACTGTAGACCTCATGCGCCGTCTGCATAAATAAAAGTGCACTGAGCTCGGGCTGTGCCTCTGCCTCTGACTCTGTGGGTTGGCTAATTTCAAGCGGAAATCGCCTGGACGCACACTTCCGGCGCGTCGTGAAGTCGGAAATGCGTCTTGTCAGTTTTATTGGCCCTAGAGAGGGGAGTCCACCCCCCCGCAGCCCCATCGGGAGCGCGCATAAATAATAAATATGGCATGTAGTAAATGTAAATGCGAACTGAAATTCGCATCAATTCAAAGAGGCCCAGCTGTGTAATGCCAACTAGCAGCCGCCACTCACCGGCCACGCCCCCCTGACATTTAACACTTTGGCAAACAGGCGGGCGATATGCCATTCCATGGGGCCATTCAAATGCACTTGAAATTCTTGAAGCAACAGCTGCGACCTGCTAAACGAGTTGGCTAAGTGTGCGACTCGCTGTGTGTGTGTGTGGGGGGGGGGGGGGGGTGTGTGTGTGTGTGTGTGGGTGTGTGGGTGTGTGCAAACTTGTTGGCAGCAGCCGCGTGAAAAGCGCCTAAGCCAAATTAAATAAGATTTGTTTGGCTGCCATTCAAGATGTGACTCGGGCACACAGGTCAGAGCTCTTGCTGCCTGCCTCTCCCCCCCCCTCTCACCCTCTCACTCTCTCTCGCTATACACAAGTTTGGCTTAACGCCTCGCATTTTAATGAGCCAAGTGTGCCAGGCATGCCCGCATCTCCCACACTTTTGTTTGCCAACAAACATGCGTCAAGTTCAACAGCAACAACAACAATAGCAGCAGCTCAGTAAAGTTTTTTTTATCTTGACGTCTTGGCCTTAATTTCCCGAGCCTCGTGGCAGTTGCCACATTGTCGCCTCAGCCGCCAAATTGTTGTTGTTGTTGGCCACGTTTTATAGCACGTGGCGAAAAAGAAAAATGTGCGTTTCGAATGCCCAAAAAGTTGTTGAAAATTGAGTTTTGTGTGCAATTTTTTATTCATTGATTTGCTCGTGTGTGTGCTGAGGCAGCCCAAGAGACTTTCGCTCGGCTTATAGCCAAGCCTGTAAATGGCCTTAATATTAAGCCTAAGCCTCGCGTTAATTAGCTCACACATAATGAAAATCTAAAGGAAATTGGGGATAGAAGTAAGGGTGAGCATGGCATATTTACAACTGGAATGTAGAGAGACTTTTTAAGGTGATGATCTTCGTATTGATAGTTATCGGAAGCTATCGATAGGTGTTGAGAGAGACTTTAGATGCTGCTTGTATTGATAATTATCAATAGCTATCGATAGGTGTTGAGAGATACTTTTGATGCTGCTCGTTTTGATAATTATCGATAGCTATCGATAGGTCTTGAGAGAGACTTTTGATGCTGCTCGTATTGATAGTTATCGATAGCTATCGATAGGTGTTGAGAGAGACTTTTGATGCTGCTCGTATTTATAATTATCGATAGCTATCGATAGGTCTTGAGAGAGACTTTTGATGCTGCTCGTATTGATAATTATCGATAGCTATCGATAGGTGTTGATCATCAGAAATTGATTATCCTATGAATTTGGGGTAATAAATGGATGTTTATCAAGAAGTTTCTAGAGTAAAATATTCTTTGATTTGATATTATATTTTACTCCAATAAGTTAATCGAAACTATTGTATATCTTCTTAGTACTGATCTTTTTATAGAAAGTTCTCATTCTGATCGATCTGCAGAATTAGTTTCCTCAAACTCCCTTACCCTATCGATACCTATTTTTTTATTATTTTTTATAGATACCTATTATCCTTGCTCTCTCTTACCAGTGCAGCATTATCTCTCTATTTAAGCTCCCTATCATCTTTTCATTAATTAAATATACAAAGTCAGCTAGCATTATACGAACTCTATCAATTCATATAGTTCTACACCTTACTAAAAAGTATTTTTCAACTAAATACCTCATTCACTAATCGCTCACTTATCAATAAGAGCTATCGAGTTTGCCTCCAGGTCAACTCTTCATTACACACGCACACATCTCACCTCAACCCGCAGCTCTCAGCCCTCAGCTACACCTGCTGCAGCTTTCAGAGTAAGCCAGCTGCACTGCCAATCAACGACGAAACCAATGCCAAACCTCAAAGAATAAAGGGGAAAAAAGTGTGGCTGTCTGACCCATTACTGCCATTCGATATATATATTCGATATGTACGTGTTTATTGGCAACTCTGGCAAACACATTCGTCATTTGGGGTCACAAAATGAAACCGAAAACGAAATGTTTCACAAATTTTTGGCACAGGTACAAAAAGTTTTCACCAAAATGCAACGTCAAAGTTAGATTCAGGCACAGTCAACAACAACAACAACAACAGCAACACTAGCAACAAAAATTGTAATCAATAATTTTGATTACTATTCTGAAAACTTGGACAAAATGCCAACAAGTTGATTAAATTTCATGCAAGTGAAATAAAATGGGTAGCAAAAAGTGAGCTTTATTTGCTGCACCTTTGACAAGCGTTCGGCTTGCCCCTTTCTGCTGCAACTCGGGCTTCATTGTTACTGTTACTGTTACCTGGCTGTCGCGTTCCGTTTCTGCGGTGTCTCGTAAATTTTTTAATAGCTGAATATGCATGGCAAATGCTTTCATTATGTTTTTATTGCTGCGACGTCTGCAAATGTTGGCAATTCATATGTGATAACGCTGATATTGTTATTTAATATGCAACAAGGAAGGAGAGAGAGAATGAGAGAGAGAGTTGCTTACACCTCTATAGGTGGCTGTTGCAGCTGCTCCCCTCGTGGCAGTTTTTATAAATTGCCATGCATTTTCTAGTGGCAGTTAACTTGCGCCCAACTGCAGACACGAAGGCATTTCAAATTGTATTACACTTGCAGTTTGACAAAGAAAACAAGCAAAAAAGACAGTTAAAGAGGTTTTAGACTGGGAAATGCTCTTTAATACAAGTTCTGCGCAGGAGATTAAAATATTCCCTGTTTATATATAGAATACACACTAAATTCAAGCGCTCTAGCTTTTATAGCCTTAGAGTTTGAGTTCTTCATAATATATCAATTGAGATGTAATGGAACTAGGTCAATGTCTTCATATATACACTGCGCGTCATCAGGATAGGGCGCACCCTTTATTTTCTCCATTAATGTTGAATATTTTCTATATCGCTCGAGATATAGTTCTATTTTATTTCCTATTGGACTCTGTTTTATTCTCTTTAAGGTGAAAAAAAGTTTGAGCTCTGAAAAAATTACAGGAAATATTTTTAAAAATTCTTTGAAAAAAAGCTTACAGAAAACGGTTGCTAAAAATTGTTCATCAGAATAGCGCATTTAAATTTAATTGTTGATATCTCAACTACGGCAACTACGGTTACCAAATTTTTGTTTAAGGTCATTAATATGATCTGCGTTAAGAATAAACTTAATTTAGGAAAAAATATACTTTGGTTTTTTAAGGAAAAATCATTAATATACACAAATATTCACATATTTTGCATCACTGTCTTATTATGACTTCACAGCTTGAAATGAATAGCAAAATCTCTTTACAGCGTCCTCATTCTCTTCAATTTTGACGAAATTGCAGTCTACTGTTGTAGTAGTATTAGTGAGAGATTGAGATCCTGCTTGTACGTATATGATCCGAGAGAGCTTGCTTTAAGTTGCATGCTGCTCATCTCTAGTTTCTATCCGCTAATCCTCACTCAGAAAGAGAAAGAGAGAGAGAGAGAGAGAGAGAGAGACAAATACAGCAGTTGCTGAGCGTAGTCTCAATTGATGCTAAGTAAGAGCGAGAAGGCTACACATATGCTTCGCATAAGGTCAATTTCATTTCAGTATTCAAAGAGAATATGAATAGCAATTACCAAGGTGAGCAAGTTTGGTGAAAAACAACACGCAGGGAATTCATATTTTGTGCACATTGGTAAGATCAGCTTGATTTCACTGAAGGCGATAAATTTTATATAGCCCCGATTTCTATATATAAAATAGTAAATATTATATCAATTTTTGAACATAGTCGAACTAAGCTCGCGAACTAGAAGAGTTCCAATCTAAAATGTGATATTCTATAAAATATTGATTAACATTTGTTCCATATATTGTATCAAATAAGTTCATATGCTTTAAATACTAATTTTACTTCGTGAGCGTAAATGCTTTCTAAGAAGAAAAATGTCATTCCATTTGATAAAAAAGGTTTTTTATTTAAACCTATTATTTGCCTAGAAAGCTAAGTAATAAATATATATTTATTATGGCGATTCGACACTTAAATAAAGAAAATATTAAAAAAAAAATTATTATGATTTATTTTAAAATACATTTACTTAAACCTAATGCCCACTGGCTAAGACAGAAACAAATAAATAATCGAAAATTATTTACTTTTTCTTGTGGAATATTTGCAGCTTCTGCTGTTCGATAAAAGTTGCGCATAAAATCAAATGTGATAATAAATTGCATTTAATTATTGGCAAATAAATGTTGCAGTTGTCATTTTTGCCGTTGTTTATAAATTATTTTTGCCCGATGCAATTTCTCGATAAATTCGCGTTAATTGAGATGGCAGCTACTGACACATATATTAAGTATACGAACTGTTTTTAATTATTTAACAAAAACAACAAAAAAGGAGCAGAAAACAAATTTCAATTTCAGCTCTGCTGAAATTTGCACGATTTTCATTTTCATATCAAATTGCAAAATTAATGAACGAAATTTTCATTTTAATTTCAAGTGCTTTTATTTATGCCAATATGCAGGTGTGTGCAGGTGTGCGTATGGTTTCTCTGCGTATGCAAATATTTCTTGTTATTATGTAAAGAATTTTTGCGCATATTTCATAATAAATAAATACAAGCATTAATATATTAAAAAGAAATGTTAATCTTGATGTAAATAATAAATATTAATATTAATTTTATTTTTTTAAATATATTAATATGTGTAATGCGCACAAATTAATGCATTTAGTAATGCGTTAATGCACTTGCAGCAACTTTTAATAAAAAATTTAAATTATAATTATTTAAATTAAACTTAAATCACGCAAAAAAATTCAATTTTTCATGCCAGAAAAAAATGTACAGTGGCTGCTACATGAAGGCGTAATTGTTGTCTGCAAATGTGCAGGTGTGCGGCCGCACAGGTGTGTGAGTGTGTGTGTGTGCTTTGCGTGTGTACAACGTTTTGTTATTATGCAGCAGAAGTTCGCCACGTAAACTGTTAATAATGATTATTAACTATTTTCTGATGCTCGGCGCAGATAACGGCACCTACACGTGCACCTATACAGACAAGCTTGCAGACACGCGCGCGACCACAAAAGGTAGACATTGTTGAATATTATGAAATGCTAGACACAGCTAATATGAACTGAAAGTTAGAGTGAGCGAAAAGGCAGGGAAACGTGAGTAAAGCTGAGACAACAAGAAGGAAACTATCAATGATAACTATAATATATATATATATATCAAGAACTAGAATATAATCAATAGAGTTTAGCTATTGATATTGTTTACTCAATTGAATTATACGATAATTGGTAAACATTTTTATTAAGTAAATTGAAAATGATATAGTTAATATGTAGTTATTTTTGTAAGAGCAGCATTTGAAGTTGAAGTTGTAAGAAAAGGAAATGTCGCTCTCCTTATCCTCACTCTCACTGTACTCATTCTTTCCCTGATAGCTCTAACTATGTGCTTACTGCACTTGCTGTGCACGTATTTACTTAACAAGTTCATTTTTAAATAAAAACTAATGGATTCTATATCTCTTGTAAGTAAGCAAAAAAATATATTAAATAAGCTTTCCCATTTCATAAGTTATCCCATCATGTGCTCTCACTTCTTAGCATAGCAATGTTGCATTTGAAATCGAATATCGATCACCTCAGGACGAAGGATCATTAATTGACTGCTGCAATTATGTAATTTGACAGCCTTTAATTGATTTCTCTGCAGCAGCGTCAAGTCCTATCACTTTGGAAGAGCCGGAAGCTAACATTTGATAGGCAATTGTAGAAACAATACTGCACAACTATTGAAACAGTCAATATTGAATTTTACTTGAGGCATGCTTGAGGCAAGCTTGGGGCATTATCAGCGACGTTGTGGCAGCCATTTGCATTATATAGCACTCAGAATATATATTCATGGATATAACCTAAAGCAAACATTGACATAAGCTCATAATATATAATAGGAATCTTTCACTTTGAAGACGAAAAACACTACCAAAAGCTAACAAAACTCACAGAAAACTGCTGAAAATATTAGCAAATTGCTTAAAGCGCTTCCTCTACACATCTAGAAATTAGATATCTGCTTATATACTATATATATCTTACCTCAAATTACCTATACTCAAATTATTACCAAAACTATGCCTACATACTTATATATCATATACCTATAATACACTCTCTATCCACACTTCTACTTCTTAAATGTCAACACCTTCGCCGTCGTTAATGAAAGCTAATTCAATATAATATTAAAGTGTTGCCCCCCCTGGGGGCTGGAGAGGAAAATCAATGAATTACCTACGTTTCGATTGCAATTTAATATACATTTAGGAGTAATAGAAATCTGTACAGCTATCGCCCCATGCAAACAGTGTGTAGACCATAGAATTTTCGTGTCTGATTGCCACTAATGTCGCCCGGCAGGCTATCTCTAGCGGGAGAGGTTAACTTGTAATTAAATGTCAATTTCCAAACATCGGAACAAAAGGCATTAAGACATTAGCAATGCCTAGAATAAACACAAAAAAAAAAAAACGAAGCAAATACAAACGTATCAAATGCATTGAAAGTAAACCATGAAAATCGTTTTGTTTAATAACAATAGTTGCTGAATGGAGGGGGGAATGGAGGTCTGCCATATATGTATGAGTACCTGGCATATTTTGCGAGCGAGCGAGCCAAGACTTTGAGTAGCTATTATAATAGAATTAGGTACACGAACAATTTGCGACACTTGCCATAGAGGAGAGAAAGCTTCAAATGCCAAATAATACAAGGGAAATATAAGGGTGAAGTTTCGATACCCTGGATAGAGATGGATTTATGAAATGGAATTGAATATGATATGATATATTATATATACAACTGAACAGATTTGACTTTGAAAGACAATAATTCAGTAAAGAAAACTTTATTATACATTTTTGTATATAAAAAAATTGAATCACTTATAATGTGGTAAAGATTTTTTCCTATATATTTGAATATGAATATGATATGATATATTATATATACAACTGAACCGGTTTGACTTTGAAAGACAATATTCCAGTAAAGAAAACTTTATTATAAATTTTTGTATATAAAAAATGAATCAGTTATAATGTGGAAAAGATTTGTTCATATATATTTTCCTGCACATTTTTTATGATATTTAATAAAGTAGAAATTAAATCGATTTATATTGTCTCATCAAAATTTGTTTGGACAATGCAAAGAAGGTTGATTAAACGAAAGTGTTTAGATGACTTGCTAAACCACAATGAGACGCTCCTAACCTAGTCAATTCCTATATATTTGATTTGACCTATTCTAACATAAATACAAGCCAAATCAATACAAAGCTTTATAGCTGTGCATATAACTCCAACAGCTAGACTATTCACATTGAACAAAAGTATATGGAACTTATGAGCTCAGTGACCTATTTCAGACCCAATGAAAATACCCTCTGAAACGAGTCGAAATAAATCAGAGCCAGACTAATTTGGTTACCACGCCGAGCCGAGTTTTACGGGGAGTTGGCTTTGAATTTGGGTCTGCGTTGAGGGGGGGACCCCCCCTCCCCACCTTATGGAGGGCAGACACTGCAAATACAAATTACGTTTTGTTGTTTGGTGCGTGCTGAAGATTTTTATCGGTTCGTGTAAATTGTGCAGCTACCAGACGATTGCCTGACAAGCAAATACCTTTGGGTGCATTGGGCTTGCCCGTTAATGGCAGGTTAATAAACGTTATTTAGCGACACACACACACACACACGCGCACAGGTGCACAAAGGTAAGCATTTTGTGGCAATTGAACAAACACGTGTCGCTTTTAATGCATAATTTTTAATGTAATGCGAACTAATTGAGTTCATTTCAAGCAAAATGTTCCCTGACAATATTTGGGAAGAGCAGGAGGAGTAGGGGAGTGGAGTTGAGTGGAGAGGGGAGGAGAGAAGAAGAGAAGGAGATAATATATACACAGCCATATACATAGCCATATGACCATCTAGATAGTTAGCATGGCTTTAATTAGGTTAAGCGTGCGAACCACATCTAGATGACCTTTAAACTCTTTTCAACTGCTTGCCGAATGGGCAGGGCTGTCAGGGGGTGGCAAGGGTATGTAAGTGCTTAGATATTGCTGTTCTGGTGGAGCGTCTACCACATAAGTGTTATCATTAGACATATATATGTGGAAGCCAGCTAATAAAATTTCGAATAATCCTACTATACTTAAGATAGTATATTTCACATATGCCGAAAAGGAAGCCTCTGCAAATGAACATGTTTTTCTAGAGGCTTTTAAATTACATTTCCTAACAAGTAAGAAAACTCCAGTCGGGCGTGACCGACTAGGGGATACCCTGAGCCCAGTCGAATCTGTGTTTTTCATAGAATTTGGGGGAATTTGGAGCCGGTATTCAAAATGTAACAAAATTCAAAATTGCATAAAATACATGTAAAGCTAAATATATAATTTGGTGTCTTTAGCTTTAAAGATGGGCGAGATATAATATTTTAACTGAGTTTCGATAATGTTTTTATTCGATAACAAAAAAAAACGAATATGTTTATCGATTATTGGAAATAAACTTGACCTGTGCGCTGTATATAAGGATCTACAAAAAAAAATTTCAAGTCTCTAGCTCTTATGAGAGCTGAAATCGACGCGTTCAAACATACGGACAGACGAACGGACGGACTGACGGACAGACGGACGGACGGACAAAGCCAAATCGATTTTTCTTGTCGTCCTGATCAAGAATATATATACTTTATGGGGTCTGCCACGCCTCCTTCTGCCTGTTACATACATCCAACAAATACATTATACCCTGATTTCTCATTTTCAATGGGCTCAGGGTATAACAAGAATTTTAAATGGAATTTTTAGAAGATTGAGAGATGATTGATTGAAATTCTTAAAGATTTCTATTTCCCTGATGAACTTTGCTTCTGCAATACATTTTTCACTCAGATTGCTTCAAAATAAATCAAAAATAATGCATATAGATGCAATTTATTGAATTTAAATAGAAATGCTTCTAATCTCGAGCATGGTAGCTCTTTGGGCATTTGCCAAAAAATTCTATGGCAAATACTAAAAGCTCAAACGCAATGTTTCTCCAGCAAATTAAGGGAGATAAGTTGATTTGGTGCCCTCAAAACTTGCATGTAAACAATCTGGAATGCAGGGCTGCGTCTGGGCAATTTGTTTGTGCATCTCAATTGCCAAACCAATTTCCATTTAAACCGCAAATTTCCCATATGCAGATTCTTTGCATGCTGCCCCATGTTGTATTTTGTCAAACTAACACATCATTTTCCGGTGCATGCAGACCCTGCCCCGGCCTAGCCTCGTCTCGATGCGTTCACAGCACGCACTCCGAAACATAAATGTGCATAGAAATTGTTTCCTGTAATTATGTAAATGTCACAGCAGGTTGGCCGCTTCGCTCTGCATTCTTACAATGGAGAATAAAAAGCGTAAATGAAAACTGTTTCAAATTTTTTTCTGCTGCTGCTGCGAAACAACAAAGCGAAGGAGAGCGAGAGAGGAAGAGGGAGAGGGAGAGAGAGAGGGAGAGAGCCCAGAGAATTGACCTTAACAGCAATTAAGCCGCTTAACCCTTTTTGGCCAGAACCACGCTCCCAACGAGCACTTGGCCATGGTAAGCCATGGCCCGCTCGTTCCTCGCGCTTACCCTAAATCCGCATAAAAATTTTTAAGCTACCCCCATCCCTCATCACGGCCCAACCGCTTGGCACTTGACAAATGGAAAAATGGCCCCAAACTTCCGGCTGTTACAGCTGCAGTTTGTCAGGCTTCAATTTGTTTGTCGTTTTTGGCTTTTAGCTCGTTGCGAGATTTTCATGAATTTTATGTAACGATCCACGGCCCCCTTTCCGCTTCCCCCTTCCCCCACTCTCTAGCAGCCCTTAGGCGCTGTGCAAGTGTGTGTTTGTATCACACGTTGAAAAACTGCATCGAATTGCAAATTCAATAATATTTGTGCGCTTCGTTCGCGGCAAGCTACGACTCCTTTAGACTAGCGCCCCTCCAGCCCCCCCCCCTCTCCTCCCTCTTCTCCTAACTAACCCTTAGCTCTCGCTGCAGCTGCTGCAGTTTATTCATATTTCTGTATTTGCCCGTTAGTTTTAAGTATGCCAAACGAGTGAGGAGCCAGCTCAAGCACCGATACCGCTAGCGATAGCTCTCCCCTCTGGCAGCGCTGGGATTACCAGCGTCTCGAGTGCCGGGCGAGGGCGAGAGTGTGGGCGTGGGCGTGGCTGGTTGGCTTTGGCATGCGGTGTAATTGGTTCGATAATAAATACAGCGATTGATTTTTTTCTTCTTTTTTTTTACTTCTTGCCAAGCTCTCAGCATAGTTTCAGATTTAATTAAAGGCAAAGGTGTGTCACACAAAGGGGCGTAAGGACTATGTAGGGGGCGTGGTGCATAGCAAATCAGTCGGGAAAAGTGATAAGGGAAAGCGTCACTTAAGTGACGATTGCTGGCACAAGTTTGAGCGAGCCACAGGTCGTTGGCCCAGAGAAATTCTGGCTGGGATTGGGATTGTTGGCTGCAAATGGATGAGATTTACAGCCGGTGGAGATGATAGCAGTAACTTGAGATATATATAGAATAAATATAATTAATATATTATTTTTATTAAATATATACAGCTACGTTCAGTAAAATGATAGCGCAACTCTTCACTGTGTTTTTGCCCACATAAACAATATATATACATATATATAAACAATATATATACTAATCTTAATATTTGCATACATTTTTTTCCCAAATTTTATGTTGTTCACTAATTAACCAATAATAATGTGGGCCAAAACACAGTGATGAGTTGCGCTATCATTTTACTGAACGTAGCTGTATATATTACATTTGTATTGCTTTTAATTTAAGTTTCATATTCAAACATCAATTGGATCGAGGCATGACCTTAAAAACCATTCTTTTTTTTGGCATTTTGATTGTGTTTTATATTAATATCTCAGATAAGTTTCAACTAATGACATCAGCAGGGTTTTTTTTAGTGTTGTAATGTAATTAATGATATATATATCCATTTATGTGATGTATATCCTGGCTGAGAGAAAATAACTGAGCTGAATCAGTCTTTTTCTTTTTTTCTTGCTTCTGCCTGTCTATGGGTTAGCTAGTATACTAGTGTCTAAGCCTTATAGATTTTTATAGCTCTGACTTATTTTATAATATACAATAACAACATATATATATTTTCTTTGAAAATATCAGAGATTTATTTTAACTGTAGAGTAGAAGAAAGCTGATATTTAAATGGCTTAATTCATAACAACTGCATACTATAGACTTCTAGTATTGTGAAATTTGTGCAAGAAGCGAAGTTTGATAGAGAGAGAGATAGAGTCGCTTCGACCGAGTATGGCGCCACTGGTGTTGCGAAGGGAACCGCCGTGGCATTAGCAGAGATGCAGTATGATACTCAGAGATTCAGAAAAGAAAAGAGACGACTCGCTGCTTGCTGAATGTGATTAAATAAATGAGAGTAAAATAGAGTCTGTAACGCCTACTGGGCATGCAGCAGAATCTCTCCCACGTCACGACATATACATAAGACTATGGGCTACAAGCGCTGCTATTGCGTATGAATTTGAATTTGTATATGTATATATAAAAGAAACCCAATATGGTACAATAATTGCACTTTTTACAGAATTACTCAAAGCTCAGGGCATATTCTAGTCATGTACTCCCGACTACACCACTCACATTTCTCCCTCAACATATCTTTATTAAGCCAACCAACATTTGTAAACCAAATTTAACTATTATAGCACACCATTGCCAACACATTCAACTAACATAATAACTATTATAGCTATAACATTGCCAACAAATTCAAATTTCCCCATTTTCCTTAACAAACATCATAGAATCTTGAGCAAAAACTGATTCATCATTATGTTATTAAGCACATCTTAAGTCGCATGAGGTTTTAAAGTTTTGCAAATGCTAAAAATAAAGCCACACTAAGACCGCTCGTCGCGGCCTAAAAACATAGTAGAGAAAACGCTTAAAATACACTACAGAAACACAAGTAAAAACAAAAACAGAAACGTATTTTACAGCACTAAATAAATTCGAATGCGACGCCGCATAAAAAATGAAGTAAAAACAAATGCCAGGCACGTTGCTCGCATTTATCAAGCGAGACACACCTACACACACACACACACACAAAAGGCATGTGTGCTAACAAGAACAACAACAGCAATTGGCACACCTTCACACACACACACACCCACACACACACACACACACAGAGAGAGAGTGGGAGATGAGCCTGTCGCCCGTGTTGACAAAGAGTCGAAAATTTCAGTCACGCGAAAGGATTGAAAGTCATTTGATGTATTCACTGTCATTTAAGTTGGCGAACTGATAAAGTGACTGATAGATAGATACATACACATGTACACATGTCGATTGATATTGAATTGAATCGATGGGGGCCTGGCCCCGCCAATAACTACAACAATCAAACGCTTTCAGCCGTATGCATATGCTAGCGCCGTAGATAAACCCAAGTTAAATGCATTTAACTGACAAGGACGTTGGCACTAGGAGTCCCTCGTCGTCTTACTTCTTTTTTTTATACCCTGAGCCCATTGAAAATGGGAAATCTGGGTATAATGGTTTTGTTGGATGTATGTAACAGGCAGAAGGAGGCGTGGCAGACCCCATAAAGTATATATATTCTTGATCAGGACGACAAAAGAAATCGATTTGGCCCGTATGTTTGAACGCGCCGATTTCAGCCCCTATAAGAGCTAGAGACTTGAAATTTTTTTGTAGGTCCGTGTATTGCACGCGCAGATCAAGTTTATTTTAAAAATCGATAACTATCCCCAATTAATTGTTATCGATTAAAAACAAAATCAAAATTCAGTTAAAAAATGATATCTCGCCCATATTTTAAGCTAGAGACATTAAATATTATATGTAGCTTTATATGTATTTTATGCAATTTTGAATTTTGTTATATTTTGGATACCGGCCCCCAATTGCCCCAAATTATATTAAATACACCGATTTGACGGAGCTCAGGGTATCCCCTAGTCGGTCACGCCCGACTAGAGTTTTCTTATTTTTTTTCTTTTCGTTTGCCTTATTGACATGTGTCCTGGCTGCCAGACCTATCCGTTAGTTGTCGCAGCAAGTCAATTATATACACACGCACACACACCCATAAGTCTATATACATATATATATGCAGTTACATGTGAGATAAAATTTAAATCTGCGCCGCCTGTTCCAGGTGGAGAACTTGTGATTTATTGAATAAATCAGTGGGGCGTTCCACTTCACAAGCTCTTCAAATATTTATCAGTGCATCTGTGTGTGCGAGTGTGTGTCTGAGCGAGTGTGCCTGTGTGTGGTTTTTAAATTTATGTGCGCTAGTAAATAGAATGGGCCTCCGCAGACCTGCTGAAAGCCACAAGATGAGCCAATAAAATATATAAGATAACTGCGCGAAAAGCGTGTTAAGCATTAAAGAGGAACATTTACATTTTCCTCTTATTTTTTTTTTAACTTGCGCAAAAGAATTTATTTGCACACACTTAAGAGAGCGCGTCCTAAAAAAGTCATGTGCACACTCACTTGACACCCGTAAAACATGCCGAGGCAGCAATGGAAATTCATTTTTAAGTAGACATTAGATAAGAACTTAAAGTTCAGCTGATTGGATGAAGGATATCAGACTGTTCTACCATATCTTCTTTCCATTTGAGTATGATTGCTTTAACGATCTTTATGTCAAATCCATCTGAGTATGATTGCTTAAGCAATCATCTTCTCAAATTTCGAGTTCTTCTTATAGACTTTAATTTAGAGTTTTAGATAAAAAAACTTTCTTATATATATCTTAAAAATATTAATAAAATGAAGAAATTCATTGTTTTCTTAACTCCTAGAAAACTCTAAATATTTTCCAATTTAAACAAAGTATTTTACAATGTTCCTCAAGGTTTCTAATGTCCTTCGACTGACTTAGAATGAAATCTGTTTGTGAGCTTGGTGATATTCTAATTTTCGCAGCATAAAACCTCTGCTATGTTGATTCATCTGATAAAAATAATCAATAAGTTATATCTATATATGCTCTGACACGCCTACTATCGCCTTTAACCTAATACCCCCCCCCCGTAATACCCTTTACACCATTTTCAAATAATTTCAGATAATAATTTTCAGATAATTTTTCAATAATATTTATTATTGTATTTGCTCAGCTAATTAAACAACAAATCTGGCATCCGCAAATTGCGTAATTGATTTTATATAAGAGCCTGCTGGGCTCAAAATATTTGGGACTATTTTGATTTAGTTGCAACACCCATATTTAACCTCTTACAGCCTTTAACTTTTAAGCTTTGACCATTAAAAACATTAAATAATAAATGTTGGCATTGTTTTTTTTCTTTTTCATTTGCATTTGCCAAATCGCATAAATGTTAATTTATGCCATAAAATTTAATTAACGCTAATTAGCAAAAAAATAAAAGAGTTTGTCGATTTGAATAAAAATCGTTAAATATCCACGCATCAATTCTGTTTTTATCTTTTGTGGTTAATCATTATAATGCCTCCCATTTTTTTTTTGTACTTTTCAAATTTATGGAGTGCATTAATTCTGCGACTCGGTGTGACATAACATTTAATTAATTAATTTTGCATTTGATTCAAATTGAATTTTATTTATTTATTTTGTTAATCGCAGTTCTGCCTGCGATTTGCCTGCTCTCAATTGATTTCGATTGATGTGTCACAGCTGCTGGCTGGCCCATGTTGACTTTCTATTAATAGCTGTTGACACTCTCCATCAAATTTGTCAATGCTCAAATAAGTGTTTGCTAATTGAAATTAATTGTGCAGATTATTTTAAAATATATTGATTTACTATTGGATATTTCGCCTGGTTTGGGGAAATGAAATTGAAAAGGCTTTAAGAGCGTTGCGGCAAGTTCTTATATGCGAATAATTATATATATTTTGCAGAAAGTATAGTGTATTTATAGGAACTAGCAAAGGTTAAGGAATGAAATACTGGAGCCTTAGCTTAAATTCCTACATTTTTACTATTAAATTTATATATAATAGAGCTTACCGATTGATAATGTGAGCAGAAATGCTAGTGGATAAAAAACACGTAGAAACCGCATGTTGATATTTTTCGATTTTAAGTCTGCAAGAGAGAAAAGAGAATCAAGTTAATAAATATATGTATATATACTTTATATTATAGTCTGTATATAATATATAATATATTATATAATAATATAATTTATAATAATTAAATAGCTAAGCATAACATGAGCTTTGTTTAAAGCATTCCATACATCCCCTAGTCAAAGCATTACTCAATTGTCTACTTGGGCTTAATTTAATTAACTCCATAAGAGCATATATATTATGATCAAATACTCAAAATATTTAATGTTAATTATATGTAATAAATAATAAATTAAAAAAAAATACTCCTTTACACTCCAAATCCAACCAAGTATTTGTTCATCTGCTCTTAAAATTTGGTTACCCTACATAATATGATAATTTATGATATTTCGTGCCTTTGCAGCTAGCAACTCTGATATGGCCAGGTAGTTGCAAATGCTCTGCTAGACCTAGCAGTTAAACTTTCGACAAAGAACAATAAAAACACCAACAAAGAGAACACCAACAACAACAACAAGAGTAAGAAATGAGTTGCTTAATGCGTTAAACTTTTGCTGCAACACGTAACTCAAGTTAGGCTGCAGTTGCTGTTGCCCAAATGGGGCTCTATATATACCGATATATATATATATATACATATATATTTATATGTGTATGGCCAGCTGAGCAACAGCACCTGGACAGGTGCGCCAAAAGCGAGTTTGTTGTTCTTCCGCAAAATATTGAAAGCAATTTTGTAATCAAAAAGAGAAAAAATAAAGCTAAAGCGAACGAGCAGTAGAGGAAGAAAGCTTTATAAAGTAATAACTATAAAGAAAACTGCAGCGATTTAGCAAGCACCCAAAAAAAACACACACACACACATATATATATATATATACACTTACAGACAGACACGCACACACACACACTCACACACACACACACACACAAACACATACATATTTGAGTCAAAAAGTTTACCATTTTAGAGTGGAAACAGGGCTGAGGTTTTACTAAACGAACCACAAAATGGCTGGTTAAAAAACCACCGAGTGGAAGGAATGTACGTGCGGCTAAGCGACTAGTAGATACCCTGTTAATGCGAGCACACTAAATATTCAGTTAATATTTTTAGCAAGCTAGTAGTTTAGTAGTAGTCTCATATATTCTCACTCTTTCCTTTTATTTTTGTTTCTTTCTCTCCTTTTTCCTTCCTTTCGCTTCTTTTCTCTCTCTCTATCTTTGTCTTTCTTTCTCTCTTTTTCTCTCTATCGCAATATATCTCTTATCTTTATTTCCCTCTTACTCTATTCCTTTCCATCTCTCTATATTTTTCAATCATTTACTGTCTCTCCATCTCTCTATCTCTTCCTTTTTCTTTCACTCTCCCTCTTTTCATATTTCTCCCTATCTCTTTCTGTCTTTTCATTTCTATCTCTCTCTCCCTTTTTCTCTCTCAATCTTCTCTTGATTCAGTTTCTTTCCTCTGCCTCTTTATACAACCACCTCACTGAGAGTTTCTGCTTTCGTATCATATATTGTTTTGTTATCCATGTATTCCTTTTGTTATTGATCTATTTATCGATGAGTGTAAAAGTAATATTATTTTCTTATCACATGCCCAATCTCAAGTGCAGTATACCCCACGCCTAACACCTATAATATGCATGCAAAAAAGAAAAGGAACTGCACTCAGTGCGTTCATATGGGAAATATTCCACATTTAAAGTTGAAAATCGGATTATAATAATCCCCTCGGGGAAGGCGCACAGAGCAACAGCTTCCGCTCTCTATCTCTCTCTCTCTCTCTCTCTCTCTCTCTCTTCCTCTCCTTCTCACATCTTTGCCGATGTGAACTGCACGCCACACGACATGTTGTAATCTTTTGAGGCAGCAAATTGTTTTTAGCGCATGGCCCATATTAAAGAAGATTTCAAGTATCTTTTGGCCCATTAAGCGTGGCCGTCGCCGTCTTTAATTGCTTGGGTTTCATTAGCGGCGAAGAGCAGCAGACG
The DNA here is from genome assembly GCA_035046225.1 of Drosophila pegasa. Taxonomy (NCBI): domain Eukaryota; kingdom Metazoa; phylum Arthropoda; class Insecta; order Diptera; family Drosophilidae; genus Drosophila; species Drosophila pegasa. Next base: position 11,769,198 of record JAWNOD010000072.1, read on the forward strand.
AAACAACTTTTTAATTTATGCATTGACAAACTTTCGGCGCCCAACACACATACACAAAAAAAAAAAATACATCCTAAGTGGTCAATGGGTTAAGACAAACAAAAGCAAGAGCAAGAGCAACAGCAACAACGACGAGAATCGAGTCTGGGTCTCTGGGCAGTGCGAGATAAGCCGCAAAACTGCAATCCAGACACAAGAATTGCGCGCCGGGCGTTAAGGGGGCTTAAGAGTGTTAAGAGGGTTAAGGGGGTTAAGTTCTGGTCGCAAAAGGCGAACCGAAATTGCATGCAAGGCAAAAGCGCAGCATCCTTTTAATTGGTTTTCGGTCAAACAGGGCAAAGAAGAAAACGGGAGAAAAAAATGAAAAAAGCAAAAAAAAAGCAAATGTTTAAAGCATTTCTTTCACTTGACTTTCGAGCAGCCACTTTATGCGCTTTAGCAACTCTCCAAGTACTGAACACTGCACACCAGTGCAACTGTGAAGTAACTTGAAGGACATTTAGACATTTAGAAATTTATTTAAATTATATGCACAATATTAAAGTGAAATCAATTTTTTAAAATAAAAATGAAAAAAAAAAATATATATATATATATATATATATATATATATATATATATATATATATATATATATATATATATTTAAATTAAATTAAAAATATGAATAAACACTTAAATAACAATTTATAATTATTTTATTTATTATTTAAATTTGGCTTTATTTTCGACAAGCTTTCGACTCCTTTGCACTGCACAATAACTCGAATTGAATTAGCAAACGTTGCAGTACAAGAAATAAAGCAAATCTATGCCTAATTTATTACCATGGTTACATATATAGAATGTATAAATATTTTATATAGCCGATAATTTGCAAAAAGATCATCTTAAATTAGAAATGCCTAGTCTCCGCAATGTTATCAATTATATATGCATTTATCAGCTAACCTTTTAAAAATAAATATAAAAATAATATTTAAATATTCATGTATAAATATATAAATAATATTTAAATATTAATGTATAAATATATATAAGAAATTGTATGCCATGAGATGATCTCAAGACAGCTGAACTCTAGCTTAACTAGCAATTGCTCACTTTGCAAAGTCTTCAACCAAAATGCATCTATGCGCTTAGCATATCTACACAAGAGTAGTAGAGAAATGTATGTTCAGGACTCAGGAGAAATGTATGTTCTGGAGTCATCCGGTCTAGATAAGGATTGTGGTTTCCGTTTCTGGTGGTGTGATCGCAATAACAACAATTGAGTCACATTTTGTTTATTATATTATATATATAATTTATATATATATTTATATATCTCTACTCACAAGATATAATATATTCAATTGGACAAACTAAACATAGTAATGCTTCAAAACTTTATATCTGTATAACTATAATTGTCAGCAGTAACTGAAATTTCTATACTGAAAAAGATCCTATCAATATTGGACTGCCAAAAAATAAATTTTCCTATTTTATAAAAATTTAAGAAATAAAAGGAATTGTTCTTTGGTGCGATGATCAGTTCTGCATATTAAATCCTTTTTGTGTAAGTTGTGAAAGTCAAGAAATTCTCTAGATATTATACTTGAATATTAGATTTGAAATTTAAGGATATTCATTCTTCTATATAGTATGTGTAAATATTGAAGATGGCCAATTTTGTATGATAAAATTGAAGAAAATAAATCATAAATAAACAAAAATGCGTTTATTTATTGCAGTGCAAAAGTTATTTAGATGCGAGCACACACACACACCTAATAGGCTTACAAATGCTTTTGTCAGCTCATAAAAATGGCATTTATTGCATAAAGATTGCAAAGACTTGACTAAAGTTGCTCAGTTTCTCTCTCTCTCTCTCTCTCTCTCTGTCTGTCTCTCTCTCTCTCTCTCTCTCTCTTTGTTCAGCCGAATTGGTCCAATTAGAAAATGTGAAGAGTTGCCGGCTGCAGCAGATACATTGGCAGCAATTGGGCGCTAAATCAAAAGGTTGCTCGAGTGCTATTAAACCGCTTTTAGCATCGAGAACAAACAAGGACTTGCCCAAGACCAGCTCGCACACACACACACTTATACATCTATGTTTAGCAGACAAACTTGTGAAAATTGGTAAACAATTTATGTGGTCAAATAAAATTGCAGAAGAGCAACAAAAATTGCAAATGCTAAAAGCAGAAGAAGCAGCAGCAAAAGAAGAAGGCGCAAAGCAGCCGCAACAGAAGCAAATTTATTGCAGCTCTACAGAAGCAAAAGGATACGATTGCAGCTAACAGCGGGAGACAGAGAGAGAGAGAGAAATATAGAAATAGAGAGAGAGAGAGAGAGAGACAGAGAGTGTGTGAGAGCGACTGCGACGTTCAAGGATATAAATTACATGCTTAGCTACTCGTGGTGCTCATATGCAAAAAGTTCTTCTTCTCCTTACGGCTCCTCCTTTTTTTCACAGGACTTCGGCTGCAGTTGTTGCTGCGGTTCTTGTTGCTGTTGAGATTATGAAATAAATTTCCACATGCCACAAAATTTCGCAGGCGACGGCGCTGTGCCAACCGCAGCCGAAAAATCCAGCAATAACAACAAAAATAAAGGATCAAAATTTCTAGGTAGACTTTTGGTCCTTCAGCATTGCAAGGCAATCTGCCTTGCTGTTGTTGTTGTTATTGCTGCACTTGAGATGCAACTAGGCAATATATATATCGATATATATGTAGCTGCAGGGTCGAGAGTAATGTGAACGACTGGCAGATACTCTACAAGGAGGAGATGGGAGTGGAAAGTCTTGATAGTCTTAGGCATTTGATGATTTCAGCTCAGTTGATGGTAAGGTAGATAGTTAAAAAACTACCTTATCAATATAGGTTTTTCTAAGAATTACAAAATATTTTTAGCTGACCTAATGCTAAAAGGAATTTTCAAGAAATAAATTTAGTAATTTTAGTCTCTTCGTTTGCAACCTTTTGCAATGATATTATCTCATTCTTTATCACGCATTCAACTCCCTTTCACTTCTATCACTTTCCCCCATTTACAGGGCATCATATAGCTCATATAGCGTGGAACATATTTTATAAATTTACATATGAAAATATTTTTCAATCGCCCAAAGGTCTGCCTGTTGTTCTATTTGGCCAAAAGAACTTTTGATATGTGGATCCCCTGGCTAAAGTTTTCACACAGAAAGTTCCACACTTGGTTCGACTATCTCGTCTCTCTCTGTTTCACCCTCTCTCTCTTACTTTTTTTTTCTGCATTTACGCTGGAAATTTGTAAAGTTTTTCCCATTGCCATTTTCAATATATATGCATATATATACATACATGACCAGCGAGATAAAAATAAGAGCAAAGTGCAACTTGCTAAGCCTCTCTGCGAAGTTCAATGAAGTGTGTGTGAATGGGTGTGGGTGTGTGTATGTGTGTGTGCATGTGCGTGTGTTTTTTTTTTCTCTTTTTTCAGCTATCCATTTTTTTTTGCAAAAGCCATATTTGAGTGTGGGAAATTTGTTGCTTGCTGGAAGACGTTATAATGGGCCAAATTGAAAACGGAGTTGCATCAATTTCATTTTGATCTTTGAATATTGGAAAATCACTCGAGAGCATATTGCAAGAATTTTAATATATATTTGTATTATTAGTTAAGCTAATATTGAAAAAAAAAAAATAATATACATATTTATTTATATATTTTTGATAGGTATTTAATATTTTTCAAGAGATAGCTGAAGGGAAATATATAAATTACATGAAAGAGCAAATTTTTAATGGCAATTTCTGAGACTTAAAAAAAATATTTCTGAGACTTAAAAAAATATATATATACATTGGATAGTGAAGCACCGTCATGTTCTTCTTAAATATCAATTTGCATATTCAATTTGTATTCACTTTCAGTTCGATTTCATATTGTATAAATGATTAAAAGTTTTCAGCTACAAGGAAATGTTGACATTTCTCTGAGAAGAATTCGTCAATGGAGTTGCTCACAGGAAATTTTGGAAAATTCTGTTGCCCGCAAATAAATGTAAAAAGGCTACATATGCCAGTTCCGTTCCTCTGCTTCTTCGTCGTCGGCTGCTTCCGCTCGTGCACTTTGAGCTCCGTCAGCTGTCGCAATAAAAATTGCAGCTCTGGCAGTTGCGCTCGGGCTCACATTCACTTTATCAGCATTAAATTTCATTTTAATTAAATGCAAATTAATTACGAAACTTTATCAGGGCAGGTAAAAAAGAAGAAGCAAGCACGAGCAGACTTTAAGCAATATTATTGCGAAAAGGCTTGGCAATATTTCTGAAAAATATTCCCACAAGGACGCACCTTAAGCTAATTAACGCAGCTGCCAGGTGAACTGGAAAATTTTTGAAAAATCTTCGAGCATAAACCACAGCAGCAAAGCAAAAAAAAAAAAACAGAAAATAAAGCAGAAAAATGCCTGGAGTAGAAGAAGAATGCGTTGTCCTTGCAGGTGGCAGTAAAAAATTGTTGAAATTCCAGGACTGGACTGGAGCCAGGCGCCAGCCAGCTCGCAGCTCATTAAACGCCTGTCAACCCCATTCGGCCCACTCCGCATCCTGCTGGCTGTTGTTGCTGCAGCTGATGGAGTTTTTGGTGGGGCGGCCAGGATAATCCTGGTACAACTTAATGCGCCCCTTGGCCGTGCTAAATAGCTTTCATTATTTACTTTATTTTTCGCATAAAGCGCAACGATAAACAACAAGAACAACAGCAACAGCAACAGGAAGAAGAACTTTTGGCATTTTTATGGCCAAAAGCAGAAAATGCAACCAAGAAAGAGAAGACAGCAAATGACAAAGACAAAGAGAGAGAGAGGGTGAAGGGGGAGAGAGGAAGATAGAGAGTGAGTTATGTATATGGAGTGCATATAAATGTTATTTCACTGCGTTTCGCCTGCTTAAACTCTAATGTTAAATATTTTTCGCTCTTATGCCAAACGCACATGGAAAGTAGAGCGAATGGAGTATGCTAGCGTAGTATGAAGTATATTTTCATTTAATTTCATATTCATCAAAATTCATAAAAATATATTGGAAATAAATTCTAATAAGAAAATATTATTCTTTTGGGAAATATTGCTAATGAGCTGCAATTACCCTGTATTAATTGTGTTTAAGGTATGATAAGTAGCTGAGTGAATATTGAAAGACTATACCCATTAAAGAGTGTAGTAAATGGGGTATAATAGATGGGTAGAGCTCGGTTTTTTATAGTCTGTATCATATTATTAATAAAAATCAAAGTTTGCAACATTCTCTCATAGATTAAGTAGTTCTATAAGATTCAAAATCCTATTATTTTTTACGTGGAATCTTTTTAAGCGCCGTTCGCTGTTATAAAATCCTATTATAAATAGTATTTATATACATATTTAATAGCTGATAATACCCTCTACACATACAGTAAAGGAGTATATTCCAAAAGAAATAACACTTCAAATTCTATAACCAACCAAGTCAATAAACAACTAAATCTCCCAGCGAACTACCGGGCATCTTTCAGTCAGGCATACCCAGCCGCACCGCCTTCACCAAAAGTAGTTTAGCGTCGCTTTAAAGGTCCCTGGCCTTAGTCGAGCTATAATAAATCATGACGCATATCAATCAGTCAATCAAACATGCCCCAGAAAACTTGTCCACATATTGATTGTGCCTCACAACAACAACAGCAGCAACAGCAGCAACAATATATGCCTGACTCAGCATTTTTGGCAAAAGAGAAGAGAGAAAAACTATGCTATGCATTTGACATTCTTCGTCAATGATATAAGCAAAAAAAAAAAAGAACTAAGGAGCACAACAAGACATGCGAAAGGACACACGACACAAGAAAAAAAAACGAAATAACTCGAAACATTGTTGCATAGGCCAGAGAGTGCTCCGCCTCCACGCCCCCTCCCCCCTCGCATTTGTCAAGCAATCCCCAAATTTTGTGCAGCTGACACGTTTTGCTTGGCGGACTTTTTCCTTGATGCCGCCCACACACTCACACACTTTGGCAAATTGGCCACGAAATTGCCTAAATTGGTTGATTGAAATGTATTTAGTGATAAGCCAAAGCTCAAATATGCGCAGGGATTGCCAAAGCAATTCGATTAAAATATATATCAACAAATATTGAAACAAATTATATAAATATATACATATATATGAGAAAATTTAGTTGTATAAATCATATTGAAAATTTGTTCGTAAAATTGTTAGATGAAACACATAAAAAAAAGAAATGTACGTTAAAAACGATTTAAAATTATGCAAATGGGTTTAATATAAGAATAAATAGTTTTTAAAGCATAAAAAATGCAAGGGAATAATAGTAAATATTTTTAAAATAAACCTTTAACATGGAACATCACTAAAAAAATAATAGGAAGGTATTGGTAAAACACTAACCAATTTTTTAGTCCAAGTAATGTTGTAAGGAATAATTTGTTAAATAAAAAATTAAACTTTATTCAATGGAACTCTAACAAATTTGTAAATTTAATTAATTTTTTATTTCCAAATAATTCAATCATGAATTATGAATAAAAAATAGCCATTGATGAAAGAAAGAAAAAAAGAAAAACAATCCAATTGAATTAAATCATTTTTGAGAAAATATATTTAAAAATATATATAAATAATATATTATAAATAAATAAATATATTATAAATATATGTAAATATATATTCTACGCCTTCATTTCGCCCTCATAGTTACAGAAAAAAAGAACATTTATATCCTAATATAATATATATTATTAAATTTGTAATTAGATTATAATGCAAAATAAATTCCTCTACATAAAACTAAAAACTCTTCCCAAGCATGTTATCAGTTTTGCAATCAAAAAATTAAAAAGGGCTTAAAACTATAATAAGTTAAAGTTCACTAATTTGAATGCCACGCGACCTTAGTTTTAGTTCTTATTTGCATTTTATATTATGCATAAGTAAATTAAACAGAAAACTAATAAGAGTCCAACACGAATGTCATGCAAGCAAAGTTTCCAGTTTTATTTTGCACATTCAATGAATTCACAATAAACTAATAAGCCATGAATTCCATACAGCATAAATTCATATTCTTAATATTTCATATATATTCTGCAAGTTTAGCTTGACATAAATCTAATCAGTTTCAGCGTGCAATTCATGCAGCAAATGTTGCAGCTGGAAGAATTTTTCTATGCTCTGCAATAGATAGAAGACGAATTAGAGTCCAAAAGGAAGTGCTTTCCTTTCTAAAATATATATATTCTTAAATCAGCAAGTTCCGCTTGATCAAGTACTAATAGGAGTCTAATATGAATTTTATGTATAATTTCCAGTTAAAATACCTATTCTATAGTCACCAAAACTCTACTCTAATAAGACTCCAATAGGCATGCCGCATTATTACCCTTTCTTATTATTATTCTATAGCCAACAAACTCTACTAATTCGACATCTAATAAGACTCCAATAGAAATGCCTCATATTTCCCTTTCTTATACCCATTTTATAGTCACCAAACGCTACTAATTCGACATCTAATAAGATTCCATTTGGCATGTCATCATTTCCCATTCCTCTACTTATTCTATCCAATGTCAATATCTAATAAGACTCCAATAGAAATGTCATCATTCCCCTTCTTCCCCTTCTCTTATACTTATTCTATGTTATTTTCCTTCGCTCGCTCGCTCACCTTTGCGATGTCCAAGTAAATGCAATTAGCAATATGCTCAAGTTGCTTGTCAACGGTGTTTTGTTGTTGTTGCTTTCGCTTCAATTTATTATTTACACACTTTACACCATTTTCCGTGAATATTTGTAGTTAATTTTGTTTTGTAATTCCGCTTTGCTCAGGCAAACAAATTGAATGCAATTTGTTGCTGATTTGCATTTGGCTGCGTTAGAGTGGGACAGAGCATGTGTGAGTGCGTATACTAACTGTGTTAGTTGTTTCTCTTTCTTTCTTTTTTGTTTATTTTCCTCTTCTTCCTCTTCTTCTTGCTGTTGTTTTTTGTCGTTGCTGGTGACTTTTATTCGCTGTTGCTTATCTTATTTCGCGTATCACGGAACTCGTTAAAATCACCTTAGAACACGTGACTGCACGTCATGCACACAGACGCACGCACACACACATGCAGACAGAGCTGTGAAGCAACAGCGCCGTCACACACACGCACACACACACACAGCGACTAATGGCAGCAAAAAGCAAAAAGGTGCCGTTAGGTCGATCGCCGGTTCGCTGTGCTGCTTGATTCTTTCGCTGCCGCTGCTGCTGCTCCGCCCGCGTCTCTTAGCTTGGCTCAGGTGCAATGTCAAAAACACAAAAATCTGCACACGACTCGCAGCGGGAAATGGCAAATGTGTGCATACACAAATGCACACCAATACATGGAGGGGGCGAGAGAGGGAGAGAGTCACACACACACGCACCCACACTAACTAACTAACTAACTCACACACACACACACGCGTAGCAACGTATGTTTCAATTCGCGTAATTGTTAGCTGCAGTTTGTTGCTTCGCTTTTTTGTTGTTTTTGTTTTCGCTTTTCGTTTTTGGCTTTCTGCTGCTGTCCTCTGACAGAAAAAATCTAACGGCGCGACAGAGCGCTCGAATACAAAGCAATCCTCACGCAAAGGCAACGCAATGAAAACTGAGCCAAGCACTCGCGTTCCGTTCGCCGAGTTGCGTTCGCCTCGTGTCCTCTGCACAGATTTTGCACAACGAAAGCGAGCCACGAAGTGCCGTTGCGTACTTCGGCTAGCCGCACGAAGCCGGCCACGAAGCTGCATTCGGTTTACTTCTTAGCAAAACGCATCCAACGAGAGCAGCCAACTGGTGGGTGGTTGGGAGAGACAGAGAGACAGAGAGAGAGAGAGACCGTGGTGCGTTTGGCCGCTGAAGTGTGTCAACAGGGGCAATACATATGAGAGGGGATATGTTTATGGGCAAGTGGTGAGTAAGCAGTTCAACTGCTTATTCATTACTATCTTATTAGATATTTATTGCTAATAAGGATATATTCTAATTGGTTAAAAATGTGCTTAAATAAAACAAAGCGTATGTATTTATTACAAATAATCTATCAAAATTAATATTGTGAATAAAACTGAAATATTTACTTATATATTTATTTCATTCAATTATTAGGACTTCAAATCTGACATTACTATCTGATTTATTGTCTTATTTGTTTATGTTGATTTCTTGGCTTTTGCTTTATTCTCTGTAAATTACTTAAGTTTCGATAAATATCATAATATTAACTTTTTCCAATTTGATAATTTCATTAACAAATGATGTACTGCTTGCTATAAACAGGAGTTGACTTGCTTCCTGAACTGCTTTCTTTTACACCACCCTTCTCCTTCGTAAGCAAACTCACCGCATTTCCCCTCCAAAGTAAACATTCTCACCCCACTCCCCCTGTTTATGCTAAATTCACTTGTGGAATTTTGTTTCTACCTAACGAAGGACTGCTTGTGTGACTACTATGCACTGCTTGCGTGTTGAATACAGCTGCACTGCATTCTTTGTTTTTCACCTAATTTTGAACTGCTTTGGTAGGTATTTAAATTAAAATAATGTATGACATTTTATTATTATTTCTATAAAACGAAAAAGAAAATTAGGAATTAAAATAAAAAATATGAGTAACGCAAAGAAGAAAATGACTTAAATATAAAATATTTTAGCAAAAAAGCTTCTTTAGGCTTTTAATAATAAATAATAAAAATAGGAACGGTTAAATAAATTGATTAAAAATATAAGAGAAACTGAGCAAAAAAATGTATACAATTTAACTACATTAATTTACTAAATTAAAAACTAAATTTAATAAATTTAAAAATATTCATAAATTTTTTTTATTTTATTAAAAAATATATTTTTATTTTTTTTTATATATATTTGTTTAAAGTATTTATAATATATATAAATTAATAAAAAAAATTTAATACATTTAAAATATATTTTTTATTTATTTGTCTAATTTTTATTTTATTTTAAAAAATATATATACTCTAATATTTTTTTTAAATACCTATAAATATAAATAATCCATAATTTACCCTTTAACCTAATTGTCTTATTATTTAAATATATATTTATATACATTTCATTAAATATATATATATATTTTCTAACTGCCTCAATTTGTGCATATCAAAATTCCCATTGTCTTACAATTTACAGCAATTTGTTGTCCCATTTAGATGATCTCATAAATCGCATTTTCTGTGCCACATTTCCTGGCATCATTTTGCAGTGTTGTAAAGTTACAAATTGAAGTCGCTGAACTCGAGGAGCTCAACTTATTATCCTTGTTCCATATACATATACATATATATATATAGTGACATAATCATACTGATTACGTCCACAATACCCAGAAACTGTTGGGTTAATGTAACCCAAGCCTAGCAATTGTAAACAAAGAGCGGCTAAGTCGGCACTTATAATTGTAACCCAAACCTAGCGCTTGTAAAGATCACCCAAGTAGGCACTTCATATTAATGTAACCCAAGCCTAGCAATTGTATACGAAGATCGCCCAAGTCGGCCCTTCATATTCATGTAACCCAAGCCTGGCAACTTAAACGAGACGGCCAAGTCGGCACTTATCCCACATCAATCAGCACCCTCAAGTACCCCAGCAACATGGATCACCCACGAAAACCCCAGCAACATGTGTCACCCGAAAGTTGCAAACGTTCTGATAGAGTTTATATATTTGGTTAAGAGACACACAAATGTTAGTCTTAAGCTAGTATTCAATAAAGCAAGTTGTCATAATCCTACCCTGACTTCGTCTTTTACTATATTAGTGTTGTCGTTAGCATATGTCGCGACATTCATTCGACTCATAACATATACTCAACAACAATATTTAATTGGCGCAGCCGGTAGGATAGTAATAAATCGTGGATCACCTGATGCAATAATTACATTATTAATTCTTGTGCCCATTTACTGCTATCCGCTAAACAACTAACGCGAAGGCAACCCACGCGACGGTCAATATCGTTTCAAGTTTTTTAGTTAAAACCTCGACAGTGACGCGTATACCGAAATTCGCATATTGCCAGAGCCGCATTGTGCAACAACTAAAACTTGAAAATATTTCAAGAAGACGCGATAGAATTCGAAGAGACAATAATTCCAGAAACTCCTGGTTATCTCAAGAAAACTCGAAAGTGCTATCTGTGCAAACCGAAAACCGAACTTAAAATTAAGTGAATAAAATTAAACCAATAATAACTTATAACAAAAAGAAAACGAACTTTAAATTAAGTGAACCAAATTAAACAAATCATAATCAAAGAAATTGAACTAAAAATTAAGTGAAAAAAAAAAAAATTAGACAAATAATAACTTACAACAAAAAGAAACCGAACTTAAAGTTAAGTGAACCTAATTGAACAATAAAAAAAGAAATTGAACTTAAAATTAAGCAAATACAAGTGAACTAATAATAATATAATAATAATAAAAAAGAACTGAAAAATAATAATAAAATAAAATAAAAACACCAAGCTAAAGAAAATAAAATAAAAACAACAAAATGGAAGGAAACGCAACAACACCCCTTTCTGATGCCAACATGACACAAGTGATCAACCAGCTTAAAAATGTTGAGAAATTTACCGGAATTAAGAACGCTTTATACACGTTCATTAATCGAATTGATTACATCTTGGCTCTCTACACCACCAACGACGCGAGGCAGAGAGCAATACTTTTTGGACTGGTAGAAAGCTGCATCAGCAGTGAAGTTATGCTATCCCTTGGCATGACTAACCTTGCAACATGGGCGGACCTTCGAAGACAATTAATTCTAAATTACAAAACACAAACGAAGAATCACATATTATTGGAAGAATTTAGGAACACCCCATTCAAAGGCAACGTACGAGCTTTTCTGGAAGAGGCAGAACACCGAAGACAAACATTAATGAGTAAGCTAGAACTAGAAAATAATTTAGATGAAAAAACATTATATGCCCGATTGATTAAAACTAGTATCGACGATCTAATTCAAAAATTACCTACTAATATTTGTATTCGAATTATTAATTGCGAAATTCCCGATTTGAGATCCCTAATAAATATATTACAAGAAAAAAATCTTTATGAAGAACCCTGCTTAAATTCAAACCCAAACAAAATAAAACAAGAAAAAAATTTCAAGCCATCATACCCAAATCCTAATATTCAAAAATTTCCCACATTCCTTCAACCAAGCCATTCCTATGTCCCATATCGACCCTATCTACAACATCCATATCTTCCGCCAACACCTAATTATACTAACAATAACATTTCTCCACCTAACCATTATCCAACTCGACCAATGCAACCAGCACATAATCCAGTCAGACCATTACACTATGCAAACAGACCAAATTTTAGACAAACCCAATTTGACAGTAATCGTTTCGGACAACATACACCAGTAACTCCACAACGAACCCCTTTCAATAGTTTTGGCGTAGCCAACCAACCAACGAAGCGTGTTAGACCTGCAGAAAGCGGACAAAGTAAAATGAGTATAGACGAAACAAGAAATCAAGAAGAGATAAATTATCACGATTATATGCAGCCAGAATATTATAATCAATTAGCTTCCTATTCCGACTACTATCCTCAAAATTACCAAGAACAAAATTACCCCCAAACTTCAGACTACACACACACACAAACAGCCACAGCCGAATATGAGACAGAACACACAAATGAAATAGACATCGAGAAAGCCGAAAATTTTCAGCTGCCAGCCCCGGAAACCAGAAATACATAATTATCACTTATAAAGGAAACAATTTAAAATGTTTAATAGATACAGGATCTACTGTCAATATGATGACATCCAATATTTTCAATTTACCCATTCACGATACCAATTGTTTTATCCAAACCAGTAATGGACCTTTAATTATCACAAAAAAAGTCAATGTCCTTTCCAACAACCTATTCAAAAGTAATAATGAATTCCTTTTACATAAATTTTCCCCAGATTATGATCTATTAATTGGCAGAAAACTACTTTCAGAAGCACAAGCCGTTATAGATTATAAATCCCAAACTGTACATTTATACAATAGAAAGTATCAATTAATTAACAATATTCTGAGCACAAACCTTAATCATTTCATAGTTCAACAAAATTTTGAAATTAACCAACACTCCAACAATCCAATCAAAGAGGATTCTAAAGATCAAGAATCTACAAACTCAAACCTTTATCGACTAGAACATCTAAATGGAGAAGAAAAATTTAATTTAATAGGCCTGTTGAAACAATATGAACACATTCAATTTAAGGAAGGCGACCAACTTAGTTTCAGTAATCAAGAAAAACATGTTATTAACACTACTCACAATTCTCCTTTGTATACGAAACCATACAGTTATCCACAAGCATACGAACAAGAAGTTGAACATCAAATTAAGGACATGTTAGATCAAGGTATCATACGCCCCAGCAATTCCCCTTATTGTAGTCCTATATGGATCGTACCTAAGAAACAAGATGCTTCAGGTAAACAAAAATTTAGAATCGTAATCGACTACAGGAAACTAAATGAAATAACTATAAATGACAGACACCCAATACCAAATATGGATGAGATTTTAGGAAAACTAGGTAGATGCAATTATTTCACAACAATAGACCTTGCAAAGGGATTCCATCAACTTGAAATGCATCCAGATTCCATTAAAAAAACAGCTTTTTCCACTAAACATGGTCACTATGAATATCTTCGCATGCCATTCGGATTAAAGAATGCACCTGCAACCTTTCAACGTTGCATGAATAATGTTTTGCGACCATTACTAAATAAACACTGTTTAGTATATCTAGATGATATAATTGTATATTCAACATCTTTGAAAGAACACCTACACTCACTACAATTAGTTTTCGAGAAGCTTTCTGAAGCAAATCTCAAATTACAACTTGACAAATGCGAGTTTTTAAAACAAGAAACTACCTTCCTAGGACACATCATAACCAAAGATGGAATAAAACCCAATCCTGATAAGATCAAAGCCATTCTCAAATATCCTATTCCCACAAAAACTAAAGAAATAAAAGGGTTTCTTGGACTAACCGGTTATTATAGAAAGTTTATTCCAAATTTTGCAGACATAGCCAAACCAATGACAACAGTACTTCGTAAAGACACAAAAATAGATATTAAAAACCCAGAATACATTAGAGCTTTTGAAAAACTAAAACAACTCATTTCCAATGACCCAATTTTAAAAATTCCAGACTTCAAAAACAAATTCATTTTAACAACTGACGCAAGTAATGTAGCTCTTGGAGCTGTACTTTCTCAAGACGGGCATCCCATCAGTTTTATCAGTAGAACCCTCAACGACCACGAAACTAACTACAGCGCCATAGAAAACGAACTTTTAGCTATTGTATGGGCAACAAAAACCTTTCGACACTACCTTTTAGGTCGACATTTCGAAATCAATAGTGACCACCAACCATTATGTTGGTTGTATAAAATGAAAGAACCAAATTCAAAACTAACCCGATGGAGAGTAAAATTATCAGAATACGATTTTGATATAAAGTACATAAAGGGAAAAGAAAACCACGTAGCTGACGCTCTATCGCGATCAAAAATAGAACACACTTATTTCACAGAAGAAACACAACATAGCGCTGACGAAGACAATAGTAATTTAATTTGTATTACAGAGAAACCAATAAACACTTTCAAAAGACAAATTATATTTTCTAAAGGCACTCCAAATATTAACAAACAGAATTACTTCAAAAAATCAATAATTCACATTACATATGATAACATGACTAAAGACAAAGCCGAAAAATATCTGATAGACTATTTTTGTACAAAAACTAGTGTAATGTTTATAGACAGCGATGCAGATTTTGAAATCATTCAAAACGCACACAAAGACATTATCAACACTAACCATACTAAAATTTTAAGAAGTCTCATTCAATTAAAAAATATAAACTCATATGCCGAATTTAAAGAGCTCATTTTGAAAACCCATGAAAAACTCTTACACCCCGGAATTCAAAAAACAAATAAACTCTTCTGTGAAACTTACTATTTCCCTAACAGCCAATTACTAACGCAAAACATAATAAACGAATGTAACACCTGCAACTTAGCAAAAACCGAACACAGAAATACAGACATGCCGATGAAAATTACCCCCAAACCCCAACACTGTCGCGATAAATTTGTAATAGATATTTATTCCTCTGAAGGCAAACATTATGTTAGTTGTATAGACATTTACTCAAAATTCGCTACTCTCGAAAATATCAAAACAAAAGATTGGATAGAATGCAAGAATGCATTAATGCGCATATTTAATCAATTAGGAAAACCAATATTACTAAAAGCTGACCGAGACAGCGCATTTTCCAGTCTAGCCCTCAAAAAATGGCTTGAAAACGAAGGAGTAGAATTACAATTAAATACTACAAAAACAGGAATAGCGGACATCGAACGATTACACAAAACTATAAATGAAAAAACTAGAATAATCAACACTTTAAACGACGAAGAAACTAAACTTAGTAAAATAGAAACCATTCTCTACGTATACAACCACAAAACAAAACATGACACAACTGGACAAACTCCTGCACACATATTCTTATACGCTGGACAGCCAAAATTGGACACTCAAGAAAAAAAAGAAAAAGTAATAAGTAAAATTAACAGCGACCGACAAGAATACGAAGTCGATACAAGATATCGAAAAGGACCGTTACAGAAAGGAAAATTAGAAAATCCCTTCAAAGCCAATAAAAATGTTGAAAAAATAGACCCTGATCATTACCAAATCACTAACAAAAATAGAATTACACGTTACTATAAAACACAATTTAAAAAATCAAAGAAAATTAACCAAATTCAAATCCCACAGGTTTCTACCTCATAATCATACTATCACTTACATTCTGTACGATATGCCACACCCAAAAAATACAGATGAACAGCTTGGATACAGACCATGGATACCTACTATTCTCAGACAAACCTTTAGAATTGCCAACAAGATTCGAGCATCACTCTTTAAAAATCAACATAACTGAAATAATAATAGCAAATGAATATTTCCGTAGATCCATTCCTTTATTTAAAAATTCATCACAAATAAATCATTTATACAACAAATTGCAACAAGAATTAAACGGCATAATCTTTCATCATGAAAATCGTAATAAACGCGGATTATTCAATATAGTAGGGTCACTATACAAATTCCTTTTTGGTACACTTGACGATAACGACAGAATAAAGTTTGAAAAAAATATTAGAGACCTATCCATTAATATTGTCCAAATGAACGAACTAAACGACATAATAAATATAATCAACAAAGACATAAAAAAAATACAAGATCATAGAAATAAGGAAAACATGCAAAATACCTTTACTTACCAGTTATTGCAATTCATAGAATATGTAGAAGATATTGAAATGGGTATGCAATTGTCAAGACTAGGACTTTTTAATCCAAAACTACTTACATATGACAGACTTGATAGCGTCAATAATCGAAACATCCTTTTAATCAAAACATCCACTTGGATTAACTATCAAGATAATATCATACTAATTGTATCCCATATCCCAATAGACTTTCAATCCACTAACACAATTAAAATTATCCCATATCCTGATAACAATGGCTATCAACTCGATTACACTAGTACTACTTCTTACTATGAAAAAGATAATAAAATCTTTAATCGAGATAGTAAACCAATACTTGATGAATGCATAGCAAAAATTCTATTACACACAAAACCAATCTGTAATTATGAACACATAAATAGCAAAGAAATGATAAAATATATTGAGCCAAATATTATTGTAACTTGGAACATAACCACTACAGTTGTAAAACAAAATTGCCAGAAAAATAATGTAAATCTTAATATTCAGGGCAATAAAATTATAAGCATCAATCAATGTAAATTGCAAATAAATGACATAATTATAAGCGATAACTATTTCCAACCAGAAGTCGATCTTACACCATTGTATCCCCCAATAGAAATTATTAAAATAAAACCTATCAAGCATGATGATATTGTAAAAATTGTATCACAAAATAATATCCTCACATGTACAATCATTACAATCGCACTAATTATATTCATAATTGTAATCCTATATTTTAAATATGTATATTGTAACCCCTTAATATTAATCCATAAGAAACAAATTCACGAGCCCAACAATCAAACAACAGAAGCACAACAAAAGGAAACCACAACTATCGAGATGGCACAATCAACTTTGCCAAAACTTTACCCTTCTATGTCACCTTGACTCGCAGGCTCGCCTCTTAAGGGGAGGGAAGTGACATAATCATACTGATTACGTCCACAATACCCAGAAACTGTTGGGTTAATGTAACCCAAGCCTAGCAATTGTAAACAAAGAGCGGCTAAGTCGGCACTTATAATTGTAACCCAAACCTAGCGCTTGTAAAGATCACCCAAGTAGGCACTTCATATTAATGTAACCCAAGCCTAGCAATTGTATACGAAGATCGCCCAAGTCGGCCCTTCATATTCATGTAACCCAAGCCTGGCACTTATCCCACAAGTCGGCACTTATCCCACATCAATCAGCACCCTCAAGTACCCCAGCAACATGGATCACCCACGAAAACCCCAGCAACATGTGTCACCCGAAAGTTGCAAACGTTCTGATAGAGTTTATATATTTGGTTAAGAGACACACAAATGTTAGTCTTAAGCTAGTATTCAATAAAGCAAGTTGTCATAATCCTACCCTGACTTCGTCTTTTACTATATTAGTGTTGTCGTTAGCATATGTCGCGACATTCATTCGACTCATAACATATACTCAACAACAATATTTAATTATATATATATATATATATATATATAGGGCCGTTAGTCTAGTTGGCCTATGACGATGCTAATGACTCCATCGTCTCCAGTTGTCTGCATAATTTCTATTATTTTTAGAGCACGACAAAATGCCTTGCCAAATGCGTGTGTGTGTGTGGAGGCTGTAAGTCTGTGGGCGTGGCAGGCTAATGAACTGCAAAAATGTGTTGTTCCAGTTGCGCCAGTCACATCAGCATAATTGCAATTTTTATGATTATGACAGAGTCTCAGAGTCGCGGCCTCTCGGCCAATGGCACTCGACTTCCGTGTCCTTTTCGTCCTTTGGCTATAGTAATACAGTCAAAGATGATGCTTCTTCTTCTACCTCCACTTGATTTACAATTCTGCAGCTGAATTTAAGTTTTTTTTCTATGTTTCGGACAGCCAAAAAGTCGCTCGGCCAAACATTTTGGCAGCGCCTCGAGCCGAGGCAGTTTTTAAAATAGTTTCTTATGCTGTGATTTATGATATCTATATCCATGCGATAATGTATGTATTTAGTTAATGGCAGAGTAATTTATTCGTCTGCACTCAGAGAGTTAGGTAGTTGGCATACAATTTGTGAAGACATAAAATTGAATAATAAAATTGATCTTTTGCTTTGGGTGAATAAGGAATAAAAATATTTAATAAATAAATTATTTATTTATAAACATAATCTATATACACTAAGCTAAAGCAGAATATATCTGAGACTATTCTAATATTAAATTAAATTAATAAATTAATTATGGTAAAGATAAGGTAAAGACTTTTTTATTAGCTTTAACCGAATAATAATCAACACCAACTATTGAAAAGAAATATATATTTAAAAAATAAAATAAAAGCAATATAAATATAAATTATATACACAAATTTAATAATAAAAAATATATTTAGAAAAAAAAAATATATATATATTATATATATATAAAAATATATATATATATAATATAAAAAATACCTATTAAATAGCTAAACATTTTCTATATTAAAAAATTAATTTAAATATTATAATATTTTCAATTTAACAGAAAATTAAATAGTTTCATTACATATTAAACTAAATTTTTCCTATATTAAAAAATCAATTTGAAAAATAATATTTTCAATTTAAATAACTAAAATTTTTCTATATTTAAAAATACTTTTAAAAATATTTTCAATTTACCAGCAAAGTATATAATTTCATTACATATTAAACTGAATTTGTCCTATATTAAAAAATCAATTTAAAAAATAATTTTCAATTTAAGAGAACAATTTAAATGCATATTTATTTTAAAATAATTATAAAGTCTAGTTGGCCTATGACTATGCTAATGACTTTATCGTCTCCAGTTGTCTGCATAATTTGTATTATTTTTACTTACTTTTACCTTCATATTATTTCTAGAAATTTTAGAAACACTATTCAACATTTGCTAATTACAATTTCGCCATTTTGATTCGAAAGTCGGTAACATGTGTGCTTTAGCCAGGTACAAAAAGTACTACCTGAACTTGGGTAATTTCCTACGCTAATCCCTTTCACACTTCCAACGAACTCCTCTCTACTCGAAGGTTAAACTTTAAAGCAGGCAGCTGCACGTGAAATTTCTAGGGACTCCTTAGAATTCAGGTAATTTTAGGACATTTATCTTCAATACTTTTGCCCTATAAATACACTCTAGCAGCTACCATTGTCAGTTCAGTCCAGTGCAAACCTTTGTTCCGTGGTGAAGTGTCGACTCAGCATTAGCCTTAGTTCATTTTAGCTTAAGTATTTCAATTTGCATCAAGTGCAATGTGTTAAGAGCTTGAACTTCAAATGAATCAAATGAAATTGTGATAAAAGCAAAATTTAAAATCGTTTATACGCTGAGTCGACATGGGTCCGTCCGTCCGTATCGAAATTGCAGATGGCAGATGTTTGTGAATTATCTTGAGTTAGTTTCTACTTTATCTAAATAAATTTTTTGAATTTTTCTGTACATATTTTTGAAATTTTAGATATTGACTCAGCTTCATTATTTAAAAAATGGCTTTCTTTTAAAAATTTTGTCTTTTTTCCTTTCAATTTTTCACTTAATTAATATGTTAAATATTTTCTGTAAATATTTCTAAACTTTCTTAATGTTTATTTCTTCTTTTAAAATCCCATCCTATCTTTTGTAAGATATTTTTTCACTTTAAAAATTCCATCTTAACTTTTGTAAGATATTTTTTCACTATTCAAGTAATATTTTAAAAATTTTCTGTATATAATTCTGTCTTTTTTCTTCTCCTTAAAGCAACTCAATTATAATTAGTTAAAAATATATAGAAAAACTAGATTCCATGCGAGATATTTCAGATTCAAATAATTCTAGCTCAACTCAGTAAAAAGTAAATCTAATATTTACCTAATTGATGTCATTCAATATAATATCGCATTCAATATAATATCACATAGACGTAGCTCCACTTCCTAATTTAAAAACATTTCCCAAGAACAACAATACTTTGCTTGAATTTTTCTTTTCTTTTCTTTTTTAAATCCAGATTACATGTTGTTTTTATTTTTTGTTCTTTTCTTTTTTTTAACATTGGAATTTGCGTGACTTAATTTATTTTTTGTTTATTTTTTCCATCGGTTAAATTCATTTCTTTACAATATACATTATAAATACGTTTGTTTATCTTCATAAATAGTTCATATAATAAATTTTAAGTACAAATGCGAGTATTGAGTCAAGCCAAACTGTAAATCTTTAATTTTGTTATGGACACTACTGAAAATATTACGCACTGTTTTGTTTTTTGTTGTGTTTTGTAATTTTGTTTGTGTTGTTTTTTCTGTTTCTGTTTGCATGAGATTCTCGTGTTTCTGTTTCGTGTCTCGCACTTGCTAAATACTTCTTCAATGCCTCAGGCGACCTTCTTATCAATTACGTTGAATAAATAAATGAGCTTGAGTGTAGAAGAACGTTATTTCCTAAATGCTATACGTAAGTTTTAATTGTTTTTTTTTTCTTTCGTTTTTTCTCTGTATGTTCTGTGGTACTTTTGTTTTTTGGATTTTTCTTTTAGTTTTCGTTTTTCTGCAACTTCCCATCAACTTGAGTAACAACAACCTTTCCTCAGCATTTGCTTCACCACTGATTCGAGGGGCGACGCTCAGCTCCGGGCGCAGCGCTGCCGGAGAATCGCGGCGAGGAGCTCTGCGAGGAGCTGCTGCTGGGCAAACTACTGCAGGCGGCTTCGTTAGCCAGAAGCGTATGAATGGCCGCCAGCAGCTTCTTGCGAGCTCCGAACGCCGTTATGCCCAGCTCCATGAGATTCTCCTCCGTCAGTGTTGGAAACATTTCCAAATCTATTTCGTTCAAAACGAATATCTCTACAGAAAATGAAAACGAAAAGCATAAAAACAAAAACGAAAAATTGATTAGTAAGAAAAATCAAAGAAAATATAAATAAAAAATAAAAAATAAATATATACAAAAAAAAAAAAAACTATAAAAATATTAAAATTGATGGACAAAACTATAAAAGAGCAAATTAAAAAAATATAAATATCAAATTTTTATATGAAATAAAAAAAATTGTAATTGAAAGAAAAAACACAAAAAAACTAAAGTTAAAAAAAATATATATAAACAAAAAAAAAATAGTAAAAGAAGAAACAAACTGAAACTTAAAAAAAAAAAATAGTAAAAACACTGCAAAAATGTAAAACAAAAAAAATAGTTTAATTAGATAGTTCATGAAATGAGCTAGCAAATAAAATTTGCAACTATCAAATATCTTCAATATGTCACTGCCACAAAAGTACAAATGATAACAACAAAAAATTGACTAGCTTCTGGCTATAACAAGAAAAAAAAGAAAAAAATTACCATGTAAAATACAAAAAAAAAAACCCCCGATCTGTAAACCTCTCAATCCTTAATCCTACATCCTACCCTATGCATGTCGTCCTATCCCAACCTGTGGCAATGGAACCAACAGATAAAAAGACTTAACGGCTGGAAATCTTTTACACAAACAAATGTGAGACAGCGAAGGCAACATTACATACAACTTCCAATGTGGACAACTGTTTTCTAAGAAACTCGAGAAAAGAAAACCTTGACACAAGTTCTCTAAAGAAAGGTCCTACTGCAAACGTCTTCTAGAAACGCCTTATACATAAGCTATCTAAAAAAGCTCTCAAAAACTCTTCTGGATACTCTACAGGCATAGCTGGAGTTAAAGATATATCAACAACAAATCAAGCCGAGCTCATATTGTGTAAAAAAAAGACCACCATCTTGCGCACATCACATTTCCTACCCTTCCTGAAATCCTAATCCTACGAATCTGACAGCCCGAATCCCTATTTCCATAAATACCCAATTACTTTCTCAAAAATATTGACAAGCAACAAATAAATAAAAAAAAATAATTACTTAAAAAAATTTATAAAAAAATCTTAAAATAAATGTAAAACTAAAAAAAAAATTGAAATTGTAAAGCAATAAATAAAAATTAAAGCTATTTTGAAAACAAAAAATTAAAAATATTTAAAAAATATAGAAAATGCATTGACACAAGTTAAAGTATTTAAAAAATATAGAAAATTCATAAACACAAAAAAAATATGTAAAGTCCCTTTTAAAAATGACAAAAATACAGCAAAACTATGTAGTATATATTAAATAAATGTTACTTGAGAAAATATAAAAATAAAAGCAGACAACATAAATGTACAACAAATTTATGGACAAAGAAAAAGAGAAGAAAAAAAATGGAATTTTATCTATGACGCTAAAACATCTAAATATGTATTTAACTAGCAATTGAAGTACTAAAATAATTTGTAAAAATTAATTTATAATTAGAAAGAAACCTCTGCTTATATATTAACATAAACTATGGGAAAAAATAATTGTATATACACTTGACTAGAATAAAAACTTATTGACAATAAAAATGTTATTGATAAAGAAACGTTGACTTTTAATTTATATGATAATCCATATGAATAGTTATAAATATGAATGGAATAATATGTCTAATAAAAAAAAGAAAATTAAAAAAATAAAAAAGAACTTTCTCTAATACTGAAAGAATTAACATTACAAGAATAATTATGAATATGAATGGAATAATATGTCTAATAAAAAAGGGTAAAAACTCAAAAAAAAAAAAAAAAAAAAGGAGTTTCCTCTTGTAAGTCTCTAATACTGAAAGAACTATGTCTAGTAACTATGTCTAGATTAAATATAAGAAAATTCAATAGAATGAATCAAAAAGATTGATATCAAGGTCATATCTAGTCAAAATTTTGGACAAAGACATACAACGGACTAGGATAGGCCAATCCATCTAATATTAAAAGTGATTTAAGTCGGGTATATCCATATATACCCGACAATGTAACCACCTTGTTCTGCCTAGCTAACATCCTGCTCTACCTATTGACAAGCTTTCACAGATCTTATCTGGTAGAAAAGACAAAACAAAACCCAAACTAAAATTACAAATATTTTCAATAATTAATAGCGAAAGTCAATGTGACTCTACTCACTTATATAATGCTCCAGGCCGAGGCTTGTCAATAAGGTGTGTATATCCTTGTGCTGCGAGAGTTGCATGCGACGACTGACGGGCGTTGCGTCGAGCAGGCCCGTAGTGGCGCTCAGTCCGTAGGGTGAGCCCAGACCGGGCGGGGGGAGAGGCATGCGCCAACCATTGACACCACTGATCCCATCGTCGACTGTCTCCAGGGGCGCCGGCGAGGTGCGGCTTAGGCCCATGCCCAGCCAGGCGGGCGTGGGCGTGCGCAGCTCGCCTGCCACTGGAGCTCGTTCCATGGCCTTAAATCCAAGTGCGCGTTTCATATCAAAATCAAAAGCGCGTTGCTGCTGCTGTTGTTGCTGCTGTTGCTGCTGCTGCTGTTTGCCAGCAACTGCAGCCAAATCGTAGTGCAGATTGCGATAGCTCTCGGCGCTGCCGGGCAACAGGTGTGCGCCGCCGCTGCCGCTCATGCCGCTCGCATTGCTCAACCCGAGCAGGACACCGTCGCTGAGACGGCGACCAAGTCGAGCGGCGCCCGCCTCGCTGTTGTACGTGGAGTCCGGCGAATAGTGTCCCCGGTTGGCGCCCGACGACGAGGATGTCGAGGAGACGGTCGTCTGCACCTGGGCGTACGGTGGATACGATTGCTCCAGCGAGGTGGTGCTGCTGCTGAAGCTCTGATAGCCGCTCGTATTTTGGCTGCAGCTATTTCGGGGCGATAGATTGATGGATCCCGTTACGTTCACGGTGGGCGGTATATTGACGGGCGGCTTAAGCAGTCCAGCTCCGGGCACTTGCAAATAGTTATTATTGTTGATGTTGTTGTTGTTGTTGTTATTATTGTTGTTGCTGCTGCTGCTGCTCAGATTGTTGCTGGACGCATTGTTGTTGTTGCTGCTGGACATGGCTGACAGTGGACGAGGCTGATAGCTGCTGTTATGCAACTGCATATACTTCTGTGTGGGCGCACATATGCCGGTGGGCGTGGCTAGGCCAGCACCGAGCAGCATATGACCCTTGCCAGTGTTGTCATACGGCGTCATCTGGCCGCCCATCGCAGGCGGCAGCAGCGACGGCGTCTTCGGGCTATCCGGATAGCCGGCCAGCAGCGCGGTCAATTGGGATCGATACGCCAGACTCAAATCGCTATCCTTTGGCATGTAATAACAATCTGGTATCTCCGGCTTGATGGCAGGCGTGGTCAGGTGGAGAATCTCCTGGCGCGCTTCATAGATTTTATCTAAATGGGTGACGAAGGGGAGAGATAAATAAGTAAATACTATACATATATAATTTTGGATAATTATACGATTTTATATGAAATATGTTTATACTTTTCTTTACTGAATGTAGAGTGTGTCTCCATCTGTTTACTTTAGCTATCTTAACTCTTCATTCGCTCTCTTGTGCCAATTGACACTCTCTTAAAGTTTCTCTCACACATTTTCATCTTCTATTCCACTTCCTCCTTTTTAAACAGTAAATAAAGCTTCGCTCTCAAAAATTGTGGATCTCTTTTTTTCTTCCCAGCGAAAAAGCTCACAAGCAACAAATAAAACCAATAAATTGTGCAATTCAATTCTTATAAATCCGATAAAACATCATTCTCTAAAACACGCGCCACGAAATACAAATAACTCCAGTTATGCATTTATTATAAATAACAAGCACACGAGCAGCAATAAAAAAAGAAAACAAATATCACATGAACAAAAAAAATAAAAAACAAAAGAAGCG